>OW028722.1:10017500-11481978 GCA_932294345.1 Pandemis cinnamomeana | reverse complement strand
TAGCTGGTAAGAATCGTTCCCTGATATTAATTTATTATTAACGTGTTTAGGGTTTCGGCGGCAAGTTCGGCGTGGAGACAGACCGCGTGGATGCGTCAGCGCACGGCTTCGCGTCCGTGGAGGCCGTCGCGCGCGCGCCCAAACACAAGCCCGACATCGGCGCCGCCAAGCCCAGCAGCATACGCGCCAAGTTCGAGAACATGGCCAAAGAGAAGGAGCAGGTCACTATTTTACAGCCCTCCAGCACTTTGCACTTTTATATGCCAGCCTGTTGCTTTTGAACAATTTAGTTTTCCCACCTTTTTATTTTTTGTTTATTCTAAACTAGCTGACCCGGCGAACTTTGTTTCGCCTTAAATTTGAAAAATTCCTTTGTAAGTGCATCTTTATACTAATCAAAGAATAATGTGTAGGCATGCTAAATTTAATGTCTGTAGCTTTAGTACAACATTTCGGAATTTTCCAATCCCGCGGGAAAATCGGGATAAAAAGTATCCTATGTCCGTCTCCTGGTTCTAAGCTACCTCCCTACCAATTTTCAGCCAAATCGGTTCAGCCGTTCTCGAGTTATAAATAGTGTAACTAACACGACTTTCTTTTATATATATAGATTATTTAATTAATTTATGTATTCTTTTTAAGTTACACATAAGTCGGGTTCTATCTATTTATTGCTTTGTTTACGTAAAAGGTTATGGATTATGTAGTATATTTTATCTGTGTATCGTTTCGTGAGTCACAGACGGTTCTGGCTGAAAATCAGTGCTGCAGTCTAACACCTCAGCGTAATGCTGAGCCAGCGACCGTTTCACTTCTGCCAAGACACACACAACGCTGATGATCTATTTTTCAAGTTTATTTTTTATAAATATGTGTATATTCTCTTATATTTGTGAGTCTTGCAAAAAGGAATAAATGTCTTCTTTCTTTCTTTCTTTCTTACAAGCTTTTTATTGTTTCATCTTCTTTTTCTTGTCACTCGTTGCTATGCGTTTATGATTGACTGATGGTCACCTTCTTCTCGGTCACTTTTTAAAACATCGTTTTATAGCTTTACATTTGTAACATTGTCACTTGTAACTTCGAGAAACGAGCCACTGTTGGCGACTGTACCGAATTTTAAGTACATTTTTCGAAACCAAAAAAGCGCAATGTCATTCTGTTTTGTTCTTTTCAGGAGGCGCTACAGTCCGTTCAGAAAATACGGCAACAGAGACAGCAAATGGATAAGGACTTGTCGCAAAAAGTAAGTTATGCAAGGTCTATCTGATTTTTCCAAAATATTTCATTAGTCGGTTCGATTAGTTCGACATTTGTGCAAGTGCTCCGCGGTATTTGAGTGTTTTGTTTTCAATTATTAAATTAAGATTAAGAACGCGATTTTATTTAAATAACTCGAATAATTTTCCGAAAAAATTTACTCCAAAAAGTTTGATTCACTTCGTAATTTTCTTAAATTGTCTACAACTTATTTCTCTTATTGATTGTCTGGTAGAGATCGCTATTAAGCGATAAGACCGCCTATTGTCTACTTTGTTCTTTGATTCTGTATTGTTTTGTACTGATTTGTGGTGTTCAATAGAGAGTATTTGTATTGTATTGTATTGTATTGTAATTTCATAAAACCACACTGTGTCTTTAGCGGCGTCGTGCACTTTTATGGGATGGGTAAAAAATGCTAAACTCGCGTCATTCAGTCGTCAGGGTCACGGGACCGTAACACGTCAGGCGGAGGAAGAGTTGCTGCTGGCTCGTTTTGTTCTGATGTCAAACTTACGTCGAAGATAATATAAGTTTTTCTTACTAACTTAGTATTGTATTCTCTTAATAAATAATAAACTTCTTTGTTACCAGGAAAAAGATCGTCTAGAAAAAGAGCAACCCGAACCCGTGCCTGTGAAACAGCCGGAACCGGTCAGACACGCGGAACCTGAACCGGAACCGGTTAAAGCGAGGGAGGAACCGGTGGCTGTACCGGTTAGCGTGGTCAAGTCGGTCGCCAAGCCGGTGGAGTCGCCGGTGGAGGACAAGGTCAACCTGCCGGATGTCACGCTCGTTCAGCCGAAGGAGGAAAAGGAAGAGGTTAGTTCAGGCTAACCCCTAAACGTTTTTAATGAGGTGTTGCTTTCCGTGTGTAAATTTCGAAGTCTAAAATGTCGATTTGGAACTATTGCCGATGCGACGTTGTTGAAAAAGAAAAATATTGACGTATTTACTTTTCTGCTTCTCTGTTTCTCACAAGAATCATAGTTTGTTTGTTAGTAATTAATAACTAGGTACCTATAATTATAAGGGATAAAGACGTGATATGTATGTATGTATGTATGTATGTATGTATGTATAATTATAGGTAGGTAGGGGGTACGGGTAGGTAGGTAGGTAGGTTAAGTATTACCTTATGTTTATTTTTGTTTATTTTTGAGCATAAGATTTCATTCGGAATTAACTACAGGTGGAGAATGTTTTGGCTGATGCGTTAACTGAATTTGTCTATATCTTAAGTTTTAATTTTAAGCTGTTTGTTTCCCAATAATAAATAAAATAAAATAAATAAAAAATTTAGGGCCTGTTCCACCACTCTCTGTTAAGTTCCAGTTATATTAAGTGTCAGTTATCTATGATTTCGTCTCTAATTATTAGTACGAAACAGACAGAGACGTCAGACTACTTAGGCTTGGCTCGTACCGTACGGTTCTGGTAGAATACCAGCGCTGCGGTTACCGCAGTTTTTTTATTCGTAATACATGGCATCCACAACTGGTTTCAACATAGTTGTTAATTTTCCTTTCATTTATATAACTTTCATACCGACGCTAAATAATAATAATAAATGTTTATTTCGGACCAATAATTATCCATAGAAATTATTAGTAATTTTTATTTTTTTTATGTGAATAGGAAGGCAAACGAGCAAGTTAAAAATGTAAGGTTAGCAAATAAAAGACAGTATTATAAAAACTTAGTAACTAGCTGTTACCCGCGGCTTCGCCCCCGTTTTTTTTTTCTTCTTCTAAATTTCAGTATTTTTTCACCGTTTAAACCTTCCCTGGGCTTCCACGAATATTTCAAGACTAAAATTAGACAAATCGGTTCACCCGTTCTCGAGTTTTAGCGAGACTAACGAACAGCAATTCATTTTTATTTATATAGATTTACATTAAACTTAAAAATGTAAGGTTAGCAAATAAAAGACAACATTATAAAAACTTAAGTACTATTTAACAGCAAACTGAGCCGCACTAAAAAAGGGGTGTCATACGTTTTGACGGCGATGTCTGTGTGTGTGTGTCTGTTTGTGGCATCGTAGCTCCTTATATATATATTTTAATTTAATATTTTTTTCTTCAGCAAATGACCCGCCAGCCGACCATAGTGATGTCCCCCGTGGGCTGGGAGACGGAGGGCGGCTCGGGCGGCTCGGGCGACGACGACGAGGACGGCTACACGGCGCGCGCGCTCTACGACTACCAGGCGCAGGCGCCCGACGAGATCAGCTTCGACCCGGACGACCTCATCACTAGCATCGTCATGGTAACAACTAGGGCTTTAAATACCGGTATTTTCGATACCGGTATTGGATACCGGTATTGTGGCCTTGGCCCAGGAACCGGTATTAGACAGGAACCGGTACGGTCGTTAGCCGGGATTGTTGAGCCACATACCAATGTTCGTAACTCGTCATGGTAACAACTAGGGCTTGAAATACCGGTATTTTTCGATACCGGTACTATACCGGTATTTTTCGATACCGGTATTGTGGCCTTGGCCCAGGAACCGGTATTTGACAGGAACCGGTACGGTCGTTAATCGGGATTGTTGAGACACACCAATGTTTGTAACGGCCGTATAATGCAAATCGAATAGCTGTCAGCTAGTCGGTTACATCGGTCATTAGTTACGCGGCCGAATTGCGAATGGCAAGTGTTCGCGACTGTACCAAGCTTAAGAACCGGTATTTTACAAGGCTCCGATACCTTAGGAACCGATAAATTTACCGATTCTCAAGGTGCAGATATGACACCAAGCGGCAGCGACGTATACACTTGTAACAACCTATATAGAAAACCGGTATTTTTGGGTTCTAACAAACATAATTTAACCAAATAAAATCTCAGAATTTGTTTTTATTTTTTAAATTAGGAAATTGTGAAGTTTTTCTTTAGTTTTCTGGAAAAGTCAAATGGAACATAAATAAAAAACTTGTTTGTCTTCGAAAAGTTATTATCAAAAAAATATATGTATATCTGTGGGAATATTTGGAATATTATATTTTATTTATTTTAATTTTTAACATAAGTTTAATTTTTCTAAGTTATTTTAAGGTAGCCTAAGTTTATATTTTAATTATGTTGTATTTTAGTATCTAATTTTTTTTTCAAACTGAATGTTTACCGGTTCAAAAAATCATGAAAATCTATTTTTTTTAATATGGCAGTTTTGCTACCCCATTTGTTTCTTAGCATTAAGCTATCTAGTATTCTAGTAGTATTAGGCTATCTCGCTCATTATTATATTTTTTGTCTCACAGATCGACGAGGGCTGGTGGCAGGGTATGTGTAAGGGCGCGTACGGACTGTTCCCCGCCAACTACGTCCAGTTGCAAGACAAGTGAGTGTGGGCACGGCTTTACATTATTCTGGCTGTGAACAACAATGTCACCCTTTGTTTGTTCCATACTTGTAATATTAACTTGTAATGTATTTCAATTTTAAAATTTTGCCTGTCACTTCGTTTTTACTACATTAGAAAGAAGTTATTAAATTCCATTAAAATAAACAGCAGAGGCACCGACGCCATATTGAGAGGAAAGTCAAAAGTATCGGCCAAGTGTGAGTCGGATTTGCGTACTAATGGTTCTTTACCTAAACAGTATGTTTCTGTATATTAAAAAAAATGTTTATGTGAAGTCCGTTACAGTAAGCTCTTACAATCCGTCTTACTCACTATGGGTTTCATATTTCAATCGGCTGAGTGAGGGAGACAGCCAGCAAAATCGAATGGTATTCTAAGAGCTCGCGGATTTGTAGATGATTTGTAGTAAAGTGTATAAATAAAGATTTAGTAAAAATATATTTGAACATGATATGATAACGCGTGGTGTCCCAAACGAAATATAAGAAATAGGATTTCGTTTGATAAATTAGCGAATGTTTTGACAACTTTATTTTGTACTAGCTTTAACTACTTACTGAATTCCCACGGGTGTTTGCAAAAAGGGAAATCCCAAAAACCTGGTAGTTTTCACCCATTTGTTGTCAACATACCATTGGCCCGACGAGGCGGTTTGCTTCATCCTTCCTAATGCGAACTGCTAGGGAATGGAATTCGCTCCCATCGTCTGTATTTCCGGACAGATACAATCTAGGGCTCTTCAAAGCTAGAGTGAATAGGCTATTACTGAACCAGTGAGTTACACCTTTGGCCTCATCTGCACCTTCCACCAAGTGAGATAGAGGTCAATCACTGGTCAGTACGCAATAAAAAAAAATTCTTTACAATGTTGTATGAAGAACGTTCGTGCAAATCATGTTTCTAGAGTGGTTGAAATTCCGGAATTTTGCATGGCTAATCCCGATCCCGTGGGAATCTAGTTAAAACGTCTACACATCAAATTCCGTTCAAAACTGTTCAGCTGTTTTAGTGTGGAGGAACAGACATACAAACGGACAGACGTAGCAGTCGTTTTTAAAACGTTAAAGTGACGTTTTTTTTTGTAACATGGTGATTGAGCGTTTTTCAAAAAAAAGTCCGCATGATCATTTTTTTTCAGAATTTAAATATTTTAGGTTTTTCTTACCCAGAATCATTTACCCTGTCGATTCTCGTAGTTACAAGAAAAAGTGTGTTCCAGATTTAACTATGATATTTATTTTCCTGTTCGTTACGTTCCATACAACCTATATTAAAAAAAGAGACGAACTGACATGGAAATTTTGGGTCACATTTTGTCTAGTTAGAATCGATAGGGTAAACGATTCTGAGCAAGAAAAACCCAAAATAGTTAAATTCTGGAAAAAATGTTCGTGTGTACTTTTTTTTGGAAAACGCTCGATTGCATTTGGGAACCATAGCTTTAATAAGTTTGACATACGTTCCTCTAGAAACATAAATGAAGTTTTTTTATTTTATTTTATGTATTGTTGGATGGTTTAAACAAATAATAAACGTAACAACATTTTCCATTTACTTTTTCGGTTTAGTTTTTACAAGGTCCTATGTCAATTTATTTTTGATATCAATAATGAACCTTGTTGTCAAATGTGGTTTCGTGCATGCACTAAAAGTTAAAAAAGACAATGTAATAACTAACCAACCTTTTTAGTTTTTTTTAATTAAGAAATGTCACTGAAAATTAGAACACTTAGAAAAAGGTCACCTGCTATGGGTGGTGTAGGGGTATAGCACGCGTCACGGAATGACGAGGATCCGGGTTCGATTCCCGGCCATAGCTTTACTTTTCGGATTTTTCCAATTTAATTTCTAACGGTAAAACCGTAAAAGTAAACATAAAAAATCAAGAAATAAAAATTCTCGATTCATTTGATAGAGCCTTTTTAGTGTCATAGTTTTTAATTAAATATATATATTGCTCACACTCGAAGTATATTAAGTATAATAAATAATATTAGTACATAAGATATAATCGAAAATTTATCTTATTGGGGTCATAGGCGGTTTTTTTCATGCAAAGAACTATGTTCCACTCGCGTAGATAAAGGCAGGTACTCAACAGCGAATTGTAACTAACTTTTGCATGTTACAGTAACCATAAATAAATATAAATATAAATATAAATCTTGGGACAACGAGAAAGCTTGTAATATGGGTACTAGACAACGAGAAACGTACTTTATAGATAAATACATATTAAACTAAACATCCAAGACTCGAGACTTACAACCCATCACTATTTGATTCCCCTTTCCACCTACACACCCACAGTCATCCTAAACGTGGCCTTTAGCTCTTGTTACCTTAGGCTCTGTCTACTTCGTAAGGGATACAGACGTTATTCATGTATGTATGTAAGACTCGAGAACAAACATTCATATTTTTGTACAAATATTTGCCTCGATCGGGGATCGAACCAAGAACCTCAAGCTTCATTGTCAAGCTGTAACATGCAACAGAACATCGCTGGTGAGTACCGGGCTTAAGTTATGCGTTGTGCCGCACAAGGCATCGTCATAAACGCAGAGGGTTTGCCTCTACGCATGTAATTCTGCTCATGACCCAATAAGCTAGTTTAGACAAATTTTATTAGCTATATGTACGTGCTTATGATATCGACATGATAACCTCATTATGGAATTACAAGAACACGTAGAAATTAGCCTTAATAGTATTTCTTATAAATGAACTTTTGTAATTTATCTGAATATGAAACATGAACATAGAATGTACCGGTTGCTTCTCCGCGCAGATGGTAAAAGCCCATCGAGCGAAGATTCCCCTTTTCACCTATTCGCACATGCTAAATGTGGCCTTTAGGTTTTGTTACTTTGGGGTCTGTCTACCCCGTAAGGGATAAATACGTTATGTACGTATGTAAGAAGGAAATAAATCATCCGATAAGAACACGTATACTCAGGTGCAAAAACCGGGTCACTTTCCGTAGAACACTTACAAATAAATCACGTCTTTATCCCTCATGGGGTAGGCAGAGCCTAAGGTAACAAGATCTAAAGGCCACGTTTAGCATGGTTGTGGGCGTATAGGTGGAAAGGGGAATCAAAATAGTGATGGATTGCTAGCCGCATCGCCTATAACATTATTCCTATGCCCATACTCTCGATTTCGTTTCCGTAGAAAATTGTATTAAAAGTGACCCGGTTTGTTTGCCCCCGATGGAATTTATGGGAAGCCTGTATACACATAGAAGAAATATCTCTTTTTTTCTGTGTGTATGCCCCACAACCGATTTTTGAAAGCACGTATTTGAAAATACCACTCGAAAGCGGTGAAAAATTGTGCTCAATTTGAAATACGAGTAGCTCAAAAGATACTTACGGCTCTCATTAATCTTGTGAACTAGTCAAAACTTTGATTAGAGCTGTAGTTTTGAAGATATAAACAGATTTATACCAGTTTCGAGTGGTACTTTCTTACTTACTGTCTGTGTGGCCACAAGCAATGTTATGGGAACATTATAATTACCTATGAAATTTAAGACAACTTAATTTAAATCGAAATTCGTTTTTAAGTAGTTTGTGTAAAGCCCAATATTATTAAATGGTCTTTTTTGTTTTATCATAACTACTATTTCTTTGCAGTGGCTAATATTTAAGAACAAACTAACATTGTAGCTTTAAAAAATATTTCAAATTTTATTGACTGATTGTATTAAAAATTCACGACGCGATTATTTAAAGCATTTATTTTAATATCTCCATTACTTTTTTGTATAAACGGAACACCAATAATTAGGAGTAGAATGTAGAATTTACACGTGATCTCCGTGACATATTTGCTGATGCCATTTTTCTAAAAAATATACAAAAGGTAATTCTTATCAAGAACCATTTAGATCAGTTATTTGCATTAATGAGTACCTCACACATTAAAAAAATGCATATATATATTTTTAAATCTTAAAGTGGCATTACATTTATTATTATTATTTTATTTTCTTTATTGGGAAAAACAGATACAGACAAAATTTAAAAAAAAACGATTAGGCGAATTATTTAGTTGCTTTTTTGGTTTTTTGATACTATCGATGAATGCTGTATACAACGTAAGGGATAAACACGTGATTTATGTATGTAACAGTGGCGTGGTGTCCAAGAATCGATTTCCATGGGCTTGCCTATTTTTAGGCAGTTGGGCACTTTTATTGCGCAGAATTAGTGGAAAACGCTAGTTAAATGCCCTTCAGCTTGCCTTGTTATACTTGACGCGACGCCACTGGCATGTAATGCTGTGTTTTTGCCACACATTTTGACATTAGGTGGCGCGGAGTTCGCATTTTTAATGTATTATATTATATCAATTTTCTAAACAAAATCGTTAACGTAGCGTAGCTGTTGCATTGCACACCGTTAGTATGATGCAGTAATAAAAAAAAAACAATGTATATACCTAAGGCAGGGGTGGCGAACCTTTTTCGGTGGACGTGCCATTTTTTCACAAATTATGTAATACTAGCTGTTGCCCGCAACTTCGTCTGGATAGAATTGGTATATCGCTATCCCGCAGGAATTTCGCAATTTTCCAGGATAAAAAGTAGCCTATGTGTTATTCCAGACTATAATCTATCTATGTTCCAAATTTCATTCAGATCTGTCCAGCCGTTCTGGAGTGAAAGAGTAACAAACATCCAAACTCACAAACTTTCACATTTATAATATTAGTAGGATTAGTAGGATTTGGCTGATGACAGGTCACATCAGACCTTGTTGTCTTAAGAGTGTGTTGTTATATTACCATCATAAAATATGACCATATTGCATTATTGGTGTGCCCGATTTATTTTGAAGCGTGCCAACACTGGCACGCGTGCCATTGGTTCGCCATCCCTGACCTAGGGTAACCTTTGATTATATTGTGTAGGCATTTGACGTTTATTCCAAAAAAACAACTGCAACCTTTAAATTTGTCAAACTTTGTACGAAATAAGTTTTGACCGGCTGCTTCAGTCTGCCAAAAGTTACATCGAGCAAACGAAATTCTACGAAACAATATGTAATTTTATAGTATGGCAACATTGCCGCATCATACTAACGGGGATAATAATAAGTTAGGATACTATAGAGATCATCCTATGATATCATTTATGTAAGGAGATATATGAAAACGATTAGTAGAATAAGAGATTTGCTCGTTTGTCATGAAAAATTACCGTCGTGGAATAAATAACAACCGTCGAATGACACTTCGTTGTAGTCGTAGAAACACTCGTGACAGAAAAAAATGCGTAAATCATCAAGCCTAATATAAACCCTTTACAGTTACATCAAAACATTTGATTTTGTGACGTAACCATTTATAAATATGTTTTTGTTTCCTCTGTGACGGCAAATATGTTGCCGTTACCTAATAAAGGGTTCATAGACTAGTAAATTCTGGCTTTCGAAATCCGGAAATTAATAGTTTTCTCACTAATAACATTACCTAGTCATATCGCCATAATTTTACATTTACAAAAACACTTTATTTCCTATTAGAATTTGTTACTATGCCACGCAATGACAAAACATTGACTATTAATAACAATAATAATGTCTGCTTGCATTTCTTATTTCTGTGGATATTTTCGCTCTATTGGTTTTATGCTCGATGCAATAGCTGGACCTCGAATTGGATTCGAACTGTATTGCTAACACATTATCCACATTACTTAAATGATCATTCGTAATTGAACTGTAAAATTCCATGGCGGTTATCTTTCATGACAGTTTTGAATAAAATTGATGGAATTTAGAATGGAATTTCTCGGTAGACCCTGAAACTGTCTTGTGAAGTTTTGGTTGCTTCCCAAGAATGTTTCTAGGAAACATTTTTGTTTCATAGTAGAAAAATTATGCGATAGAAACATTCGATGAAACGATCAACCGACGGCCGATAAGGCCGGTGACACATAATTGACACGGTGGCTGTATCGATATAATGCCCTCGACTGTACTAGGGTGACGGCACCAGTAATGGACATGGAATCAATAATGCACAATAGCTCTTATTTAAAAGGCACTAAGGCATAGTCCTTTTATTTTACAACAGTCAATTTTAAACCGTATCACCTTTTTATATTAAGAACTAGCTTCTGCCCGCGACTTCGTCTGCGTAGAATTATACATAAAAACCTTCCTCTTGAATCACTCTATCTATTAAAAAAAACCGCATCAAAATTGTGTATTTTTGAAGATATAAGCATACATAGGGACATAGGACATAGGGACAGAGAAAGCGACTTTGTTTTATACTATGTAGTGATGACGAAGTGTCCATTACTGGTGCTTGTCAGCTTAAAGTGTCCAACATTGGTGCCGTCATGAATTTGGCACATTTTCGTACAATTGGGCGTGGTAGCTTAGTGGTTTGACCTGTGGCCTCTTGAGTTGACGGTCTTGAGTTGAAGAAGGGTTTGTACTTCAGAATTTTTCGGAGTTTTTATGCTAAATTTCTGTCTGTTAAGTTGCAGTTATCTTAAGTGTCAGTTATTTATGATGACGTCTCTGTTTCGTAGTAATAAAAGAGACGGAATCAAAGATAAACTGACACTTAAGATAACTGAACTTAACAGAGTGGTGAAAAAGGCCCATACCTAATCTTGTACCGGGCCCGCGTGGGAAGTACAGGCCTCCCATTCTGAGGAAGCCTGAGCCCAGTAGTGGGACAAACAAGCCCACTTTCGCGCTATTCTTGAGCATTTTGTACAGTCAGCGTCAAATAGTTCGCGACACCCAATGTGGTCAAAAAGTTAGCAACACGACCTTATTTCAACTGTAACAAAGACGTGTCACGAACTATTTGACGCTGACTGTACTTAGGCGTGTGGCATTTTATGTTGTCCGGTTTCTTTGTCGCTGTTCTCAAGCATAATTATTATAACAACTGTTAATGTAATTATGTATTATGTATAGTTGGTATATGATGCCGAGCTGTATTTTATAAAAGACGATTTATTGTTTAAAAAAGTAAATAAATAATTTTATTTTATATCGAATTTTGTTGTTTTATTTAGACGTGAACCTAGTCAAGGTGCTGCAATGTTCTAAGTCGTGTTATAGACATGATACAAGAATAGAAAAATGTTAATACATTCATTAATGTCTGAGTATGGCCTAACCTTTTCAACGCCAACGACACATATATCAGCACCGCAGGTTCAACGCCAACGACCTATATATACGGCCATTACTTCAATGCAAAAGCAACCTTCGTTCACCTTCGTTGACTTTGGGTACCTACAACTTAAGGCATCGCAATAAAGAAGTCTGGCGTATGGGTGACGTCTCTTTTATTGGACGTGGCGGGGAAAAGGTAAATTTTTTACTATGCTTTTATGTAATAGGGTGGCAAACGGGCAAGTAGGTGAGTGAGCGTTTTCCAAAAAAAGTCCACATGTACATTTTTTCTGCAATTTAAATATTTTGGGTTTTTCTTACTCAGAATCGTTTACTCTATCGATTCTCATACAAGAAAAATGTGTCCCAGATTTTACTATGAAAATTGATTTCCATACACATACATAGTAAAATAAAAAGAGTGACGTACTGCAATGTAAATTTTGGGACACATTTTTTCTTGTATAAGGATCGATAGGGTAAACGATTCTGAGTAAGAAAAACCGAAAATAGTTAAATTCTGGAAAACAATGTTCATCTGGACTTTTTTTGAAAAACGCTCGAATACCATGGACACCTGTGCAAGTTCCAAATTTTTAGTTATATACAAAGTGTAAAATTATTCAGGGGTGAAGACCGACTAACATGATGAGTTTCTGAAGTATCATTAATTGCGTTATATACATACGCACATAATATAAGGTCTCTATACATTCAGAAATCGTACGAAAAGACCAACATTACAGCAGTGTTATAATAGTGCCATAATGATCGTGAAATCGATATCATTATGAGGTTGAAGTTTTTCGCTTCCGAACCCAAATTAGTGTACTTTATAATTGTGTGAAGATAAAATATTGCTACAACATAATTAAGCTTTACAACTCTCATGTGATCTCATTATGAAACTCGCTAAGGCTCGTTTCATAAAGCTACAACATTCTTTTTAGTGTCATTATGTATCAGTTGCCTAAACTACTATTTTGTGACACCCAGAATAATCGTTAATGGTAAGAAAGTACAACCCCTTGTCTTATTAAAACAGTGCAGCGAGATGTAAAAATACTGACTGTCTCGCAGACTTGAAGCAATTGTTTTATGCAACGAATTTCCTTCATCAAAGGCTTTTAATTAACATGCAATCAAATTGCATTATTCGTTTTGTCGCGATAAAGATATTGAAGCTGCTTCGTTTTAAATGGAAAACTATAGACTTGCTCATAATCATAACTAACACAGGACTTAATAATCACAGGCACGAAATAAAGGGGGATTCGTAATCAGAATACTGAAAATGATGAAATCCGCGCAAGAACTAAAGTCACGGACATAGCTCGAGGAATCGCTAGACTTAAGTGGCAGTGGGCAGGGCACATCGCCCGTAGTACTGACGGCCGATGGGGCCGAAAGGTGTAGGTAGGCCTCCAACAAGATGGAGCGACGACCTGGTGAGGGTAGCAGGAACGCATTGGATGCGGATGGCGTTGGGTCGATCTGTTTGGCGAGCCGCGGGGGAGGCCTATGTTCAGCAGTGGACGTCTTTCGGCTGACATGATGATAATGATACTGAAAATTTATGGGTAATCAGTCTGAGTTCCCACGGTTTAAGGGGATTTAACGTTACATTCCTAATTTCCCACGAGTTACACCTGCAAATCAATGGTGCGTAAAACTCAAGCCCTCTCAAGCAGGACACATCTACAAAGAGCAACACAAACAAAAACACATTAAAATCACGTGTATAATAACAAGACAATACAAAGAATCACTCTTCAATTTGCAAGCGGCGTCTTTATCAATCCAATCGCGGTACGCCGCCACGCGCGTGTAAAGCGTAGTAAGATCGTGATTCTTCCCACTCACAATTCCAACCAACACCTCTTCATTAGCTGCTTCATCAAACCCAGTACAAGCCAGTGGACCTCCAGAATCACCGCCAGCCACATCGGTGACAGCTGAATGCGTGCACACAAACGTATCCATCCTTAACCCCCACAGATAAGAACACTGCTGCTTTGTCATCGGGACAATCATGGCTGTAAACAGCACAGGCGTCTGACGGACGCTCTCATGACTAACAGTACCAAAACCAGCTGATTTGCAGGTGTCTCTGGGATACTCAAACCCGCTCCTAGCCAAAGGTATCGCTTTAACGCCGTAGTTAAAAGTAAAATCGGCGTTGACTGTAGCGACAGCTATGTCGTGCAGTGGATAATAAAAGTCCTTGTGCAATTTAACCTTTTTGATTTTTCTCCATTGCAAGTCTTCTGTGGTCTCGCTTTTGCCTGAATGCGCTACAATGTTGAGCAGGGAACCGGCTGCGACGGCAACTAACTGCGGGAATCTTGCGTATAGGAAGCTGTTGTCTTCGAAGCAATGCGCGGCTGTGAGGACTCTGTTAGGGCCTATTATGCTGCCTCCGCAAAGGTTCTCCCACAGGAATATGCCGGCCACTACAGTTTTCTTCTCCTTAGTTTTCAGGGACACTAAATATGGTATCTGGCCTTCGGATGCAGGCAGGCCGTTTACTATGACGGGTTTGACACGACCCTTGGCATATTTTAATGTGGTTATGACCCGGTCGTTGATGGCCAAGCTAGTAAACGTTTTCAAGCTGATAAAGAGGAGAATGTGTGTGTACAACATGAATTTTGGGATAGTTTAGGTAACTGAGCATCGTTGTGTACGATTGACGGGGCGGTGTCGGATTGACATTCCAAAGAGAATATAATCACTACGTTTTACATTCGTCATGAGGATGGGAGGTTAAAAGTAAGTTTGTTTGTCTCTAGACACGCTCAATACTTACTGCTTCTAAAAGTAGGTAGGTACAAATGATATTGAATTAATGGTAATAGACTACAGGCCCACGTACAAAAAATGTGGGTCATATGAACCACCAGGTGACGTATATAGGACGATATAAGAGCATAAAATAATAAGATTCAGCACTATGCCGTCACTTGTAAGCTGTCCAACTGGGTGCTGGTGAGTATTCAAAAGTGCAGGTAGAGTTTTTTAATAGATAGAGTGATTCAAGAGGAAGGTTTACAATGTATAATACCTACATGCATAATATACCGTGCGAAGCCGGGGCGGGTCGCTTTTTATGTATAAAAAAAATCGAAAACCCATCAAAACTCTTCTGCTCTTCCCCACAATACAAACTAGCTTTCTTAACGAATTGCCGCTATAATTGTTTCGGGTGCGGCCGCTGATTTTGTTTAAGAAAACCAATTTGCGAGACAAATTACAAAGGCGGGAGCATTAACTGTGAATTGCGGCTCAGACTTCGACAAAAGTGCTTGATTAGGGCGACCACGTACATAATGACTTGGCGATTTATCGCCGAGTAATTTGAGGGCTTTTGGAACCGTTCGAGTTTTAACAACAAATGAGGTCTTCGCACAGAGAGCTTCGATGTTTAAAGAGTTGTAGTGAACGTTAGCTTATCAATTTTTTGTAATCACTACATCACTACATAGTCACTACATAGTATAAAATAAAGTCGCTTTGTCTGTCCCTATGTCCCTATATCCCTATGTCCCTATGTATGCTTATATTTTCAAAACTACACAACGGATTTTGATGCGGTTTTTTTTAAATAGATAAAGTGATTCAAGAGGAAGGTTAAATGTATAATTCTACGCAGACGAAGTCGCGGGCAGAAGCTAGTAAAAAATAAAATAAATTTATATCTCCATTTATTATAAACTAGCGACCCGCCCCGGCTTCGCACGATATATTATGCATGTATTATACATGTAAACCTTCCTCTTGAATCACTCTATCTATAAAAAAAAAACGCATCAAAATCCGTTGCGTAGTTTTAAAGATTTAAGCATACATAGGGATATAGGGACAGAGAAAGTTCGATCCCTGGCCATAGCTTTACTTTTCGGATTTTTCTGTGTTCCAATTTTCAGTGTCGTTTAGATTTTTTTTTAATTTTAATTTTAATTTCGATTTTCGAAAAGGCTAGACAGAGAATACATTTGCTTTGTTTGTTTTTTACGGATAAAGGTAGCGTCTTTTAAATAGTATCATAAATTAGAGTAAGTGAGCTAGTGTGGTAGAAAAAACCAAGTTCATGAGCGTGTATACACAGATACATATCCCCATATTCCCATATAGCCAAGGTTGATTGTATGGTAATTCGTAGTCTTCTTGCGTTAACATTTTTATTAAAACCATGAATATCGTGCATGGCGCTATGTAAGATACCCCGGAATATTATACGCCTAGTATATTAAGAATGTATGAGATATTTAGGCATTTTCGCAGTACATAGTCCGGGCAACGAAGGGTTTACCGTGGCAATAATTCTGGCTTTGCCTTTTTGCTGAAATGATTGCCGAATGATTGGTCTAAGGTGGAACTGGTGGAAGTGAAATAATTATAATTAGTGTCTGTAATTTTCAAGACTTTAGTCTTTATACATACGTGCATACATATTATTACGTCTTTATTCCTTACGGGGTAGAGCCTAAGCTAACAAAACCTTAAGGCCACTTTTAGCATGATTAAGGGCATATAGGTGGAAAGGGAAATCAAAATAGTGATGGGTTGCTAGCCACATCGCTAACTTCTAAAACATTCGACTTTACTCTTTATGTAGTGTAATAAACACTTGTAAAAAGTACGTGCTCTGTAATATGCAATTAAGGCATGACATAATAAACTCACGGAAAAATAAAACTTTATTTTGACGCCCCAGCATACTAATCCTGGAACTAAATGAACTGGCCAGTTAGTTTTAACTGTTATAAATGGTTCACGGTTTCACATTGGAAAGTCTACCCATGATGATGTATGCAACTGAGTCAATATCCAGGGCTCGTTAAAAATAATCTCGGTCTATATCCCATAGGAAGTGTGGTAGCCTAGTGGTTTGACCTGTGGCCTCTCAAGCAGAGGGTCGTGGGTTCAAATCCTGGGTTCACACCTCTGAATTTTTCGGAATGTATGAGCGAAATTACGTCTGAAATTTGCCATGAGCTTTTCGGTAAAGGAAAACATCGTGAGGAAACCTGCACACATCTGCGAAGCAATTCAATGGTGTGTGTGAAGTTCCCAATCCGCACTGGGCCCGCGTGGGAACTATAGCTCAAACCTTCCAATAAATGGAGGAGGCCTATGCCATGCACGCCGAATTATGCGACAATTTATATATAAAAAAAATACTACACAATGTACTGAAATTGTAGCGAAACGGAATAAAAAGGGCTTATATATATGTATCCCATAGAAAATACGTCTAACGTTTATACAAGTCATATCTTTACAAGTTACTACGTCTTGAATTATTGTTAGCTTCCGCATTTTAAAAGCACTATTTCGACCTGACTATTGCAGATTTGTTTTACCCATACTAAATATTTCGGATAAAGTCGCGTTAAAGTTTAATACCGATTATCGTGAAATCGGTAACAGTAAAATGTTATTTTTGCCAAGAAAACCTTGAGTTTTTCAACGTTATGAAAAGAGCGCTTTTCGTAATTTTTTGCTGTGAAATGTGTGGACGAAAATCTTAGGAATCATGAAAGGCGATGCGGCTATCAACCCATCACTATTTGATTTCACTTTCCGCCTATACGCCTACAGCCTTGCTAAACGTGGTCTTCGGGTTTCTTACCTCAGGCTCTGTCTTTCCCGTGTCCATTACCTTACTGCATAGCACGGTCTCATTGTCTAAGGGAAGACGGGCCCAGCGTACAGGCCTCCTTCTTGGCGCGGTCCTGGCGGAAGCCGGGGCCACCGGGGGTGTGGTTGTGGTGAAACCCTAGTGGCATCCCACTGCGTCCCCATCACACTTGATTGAAGCAACGCCGGAGAGTTTTTAGTTTGGGTAGAAGTCCCACATAACCCTAGGCATCCCCGTGCCTAGGGCATCCATAAAGATTTCCTCTCCGTTAAAAAAAAATGTCCTGTCTTTCCCGTAAGGATTGATTTATGTAGATACTAGCTGTTGCCCGCAACTTCGTCTGCATAGAATTCTTTTATCGCTATCCTGCAGATATTACGCCATTTTCCGGGATAAAAAGTAGCCTATGTGTTATTCCAGACTATAATCTATCTATGTTTCAAATTTCATCCAGATCTGTCCAGCCGTTCTGGCGTGAAAGAGTAACAAACATCCAAACATACTCACAAACTTTCACATTTATAATATTAGTAGGATAGTAAGGATGTATGTAAACAAGTGTTTTACACCTTCACTGAATGTAGCTTTGATGTTTTTTTTCTGACCGGTAGACTATATCTCTAGACGTAAATTTCGGTTAATAATTAACTTAGGATTTCTACACATTCCGGATTCCAAAGTATACGTTTCTTTTTAGCGTTCCGTGCATTTAAAATTTACCATGAGCTTTTCGGTGAAGCGACATCGCGAGGCAATTCTGCACACATCTTCGAAGCCATTCAATGGTGTGTGTGAAGTTCCTAACCGCACTGGGCCCGCGTGGGAACTACAGCCCAAGCCCTCTCATGCTGAGAGGGGGCCTGTGCCCAGCAGTGGGAACGTATAGGCTGGAGATGACATAAGCATTACAAACGTTCATATTCTTTTGAGAAGCGTCGAGAATTCGAGATGCATACATGAATGACTCGATAAGTCTCATTTGACATGAAATTCAAATAACTGTTGTAAAGGAGTGTGCATGAATACACCATAGACTCGGATGATTTTTTCAAACCAAATGGGACCAAGGGCCGGTTTCACAACTGTCTGTTAAGTTTCAGTTATCTTAAATGTCAGTTATCTTCTTCTTCTCTCCTTAATGGCGGCCGTAAGGCTTTGGGCCAATGTCAGTGTGAAAGTGTAAAAATATAATTCAAAAATCTTGTGACAAAAATGTCGGCAACGTTGTACGGTAATGGTCAAAGACCCCCCTTCCCCTGTCGGGCTCTTAGCCAACGGATAACGGTATCCCTCGGAGACCGCCAGGAAATCATTAACCGGTGCCCAGGGTGCACCGGAACAAGCACTGCACTTCCCCTCGGACGGATCCAAAAACGAACCGCAGCTCTTGATCACACGCGGAGGTAACCCGACTCGCACCCCATGTCAGTTATCTGTGAGGACGTCTGTCTGTTTCGTAGTAATAAATAGACGGAATGATAGATAACTGACACTTGAGATAACTGGAAATTAACAGACAATTGTGAAACAGGCCCTAAGTATAATGTCACAAGAACAAATATTTGCCGATATATCGGAAAGTTAATTAAGCGATCGCAAATAGACAGTTGTTAGCATTATTCGGCTATAAGTACATAGATAAACACATATACAGCTGGTAAAAGCCCATCGAGGGAATGGGCATAGGAATCATGTTATAGGCGATGCGGCTAGCAACCCATCACTATTTTGATTCCCCTTTCTACATATACGCCCACAATCATGCTAAGCGTGGCCTTTAGGTCTTGTTGCCTTAGGCTCTGTCTACCCCGTAAGGGATAAAGATGTGACTTATGTATGTATGTATAAACAATGCGAAAAGAACTCTGTCTGTCTGTTAACTTTTCACGCTTAAACCGATTTAGTTCAAATTTGATATACAGATTGAGTCCCGGGAAAACACAAAGGATACTTTTGTATCCCGGAAAATTGCATATTTCCCGCGGGTTTCCCGCTAGTTCTTTCCCGTTATTTTTATTTTTATAAAATTCATCCCTTAAAGGAATTATTGTCCATACAGCCATGGTAATGGTTGCAATGCCGGTTCACTATTACATTATTTTGCATTTATAGTTTTTAATATGTGCTTACAGTAGCCCTTGATGGTCCCATCGGAAGACCAGCGCTGGCTGCAAGGCCAGCATTATGCTGAGATGGGACCATTTCGTGATGTATGGTCCTTATGTTTTTTACTTCTATTTTTTGTTTTTGTAATTTGATTATCTATGTAATTTGACTATGAAGCTAGAGGTCCTGGGTTCGAATCCCGGTAGGGGCAGACAGTTGTATGATGAATACGAATGCTTGAGCCCAAGTCATGGATGTTGTATGTATTTAAGTATGTATTTATCTACATTATATAAGTATGTTTATCCGTTGCCTAGTACCCATAGTACAAGCTTTGCTTAGTTTGGGGCTGGGTCAATTGGTGTAATTTGTCCCATCAAGTTATATTTATGTCACGAATAAATGTTTTCTTTCTTTCTTTCTTTTTTTCTTTCTAGTTTAGCAATAAAAGTGAAATTAAATCATAACTTGTTTGTGAATTGAATCTTTTTTGCTACCGCTTCCCATTTACGTCTTCGTGCAGTGTACTCGCCCCCTTGCGCAACTTCTTCAAACTATTTCATAATAAGCTTAGAATTTTTCCGCATCACACTCGTATGCCCAATGATGCAATATCACTAGCTGTAACTTCAGAGCGAGCATCGATCATTTTATATTAACATTTTAACATCAGCCGCACGCCGTAAAACTAAAGAATCAATGGAATAAACATACATAAATGAAAACAATTTTATGTATCCCTATCCCTACTAATATTATAAATGTGAAAGTAAACCGTTCGGCCGATTTAGTTGAAATTTGGTATATAGATAGTTTGAGTCCCGAGGAAGGACATAGGATAGTTTCTGTCCCGGAAAATTGCATAGTTCCCGCGGGATAGCGATAAGCGAATTCTGCGCAGACGAAGTCGCGGGCAACCGCTAGTAATATAATAAAAACAAATTTAACTTTTGGCAAAGAGCTAATACTGTTCAAACTACTTGACGAAAAACATTTATTTCAATAAATTGATATAAACTTAGGCTACCTTAAAATAACTTAGTAAAATAAATTATGTTAAAAATTAAAATAAATTTGGACCCTTAGGTAGGGTTCCCAACTACTTGACCGATTTTTACCAAACATGGCTAAGAACCACTGTCCAAGTAAAAAATAGTTAATAAGTGTGCCGCCAGATAGCGCTGTACCGTACTACAACATGCATGCGGAATGCTTTCGGTGATTTGTTAGGTGCGAACATCTTTTGTATTTTTTGTTTTTGAATGCAATATAGTATTACAATACATTACAATAAGTCTTTATTGAACACCACATAATAATTATAACAACCAAAACAGAAAAAGGTATGTACGTATGTGTAACTCTTTATTGTACATAAAACACATTCAATTTTACAAGTAATGAGAAGAAAGAGTTTTTTCCTTTTATGACACGGAACCCTAAAAATGAAGCAGTTGTCAGAGGACAGGAATTGCTCCATCGACAGGAGCGAGGCTTTTAAGTGCAGAGAGAGAAAGAGGCTATCCGTCTATGGTATTTCCTCAGGTTTCATTTAAAAAATCCGCTTCCAGGTATTTACAGAAACGTGCGGGCGATATTTATATTAAAGATTCCGAACCCTCACACCTTGGAAGTATTTGATTTACAAATCAAAGCGATCCCTTGGAATTTTGGATTCTATAAATATGCAGCCTCCGTGGGTGTCTGAAATAATGATAGGTCTTACCATCTTCTTAATGCGATTCAATTCCGTTTCAGCTTTGGTTCACTCGCTGTCAGGGGCCTAACCTTGACGTCTCAATGCGATTTAATTCCAATTCAGTTCAGGTTTGCTCGCTGTCAGATCCATAATTAAAAATGACAGCTAAAACCTGAACTGAGTCGGAATTGAATCGCATGACGTCATGGCAAGGCCCATGAACATGACTCCACATTCAAGAGTCCCATTTTAAAGACAAGTTTATTCTTTCGTATGTATTTGATTAGCTATGTATTATTTTGTCATCAGAGCTCTAAACTGTCTGTAAATATTTATTGTTCAAACATACATAAATCATGTCTTTATCCCTTACGGGGTAGACAGAGCCTAAGGTAACAAGACCTAAAGGCCACGCTCAGCATGACTGTGGGCATTTAGATGGAAAGGGGGAATCAAAATAATGATGGGTTGCAAGCCGCATCGCCTATAGCATGATTCCTAAGATTTTCGCCTATTTCCTCGATGGGCTTTTACCATCTGCGCGGGAAGAGAAGCAACTCGTACATTCTATGTTTTTTCTTTACTCCCCGACCAGCATGAAAGCACACATATTCATATTTACACATATTCTAAAAACTATACATAGAAAGATACATTAGAAAGTAATAACAAATAAAAATGGAAGACTAATAAATTAATTAACTATGAAAAAGTGTAGTTTAATGTACTAAAATAATTTCATGGCATGTTTTGACATATTACAATCCTAGATTTAAGTATGAATTACTATTGTGTGCTACAGGGCATCATGGGCTGACTTAGAACAATGTAACATATTTAAATATGTATGTAGGTACATGAGTTGACAATGAATAAATAAATCTATATATATAAAAGAAAGTTGTGTTAATTACACTATTTATAACTCGAGAACGGCTGAACCGATTTGCCTGAAAATTGGTAGGGAGGTAGCTTAGAACCAGGAGACGGACAAAGGATACTTTTTATCCCGATTTTCCCACGGGATTGGAAAATTCCGAAATGTTGTACTAATAAAGCTACAGACATTAGATTTAGCATGCCTACACATTATTCCTTGGTTAGTATAAAGATGCACTTACAAAGGATTTTTTCAAATTTCCCACGGGATAAAAATACGACTATTTATAACTCAAGAACGGCTTAACCGATTTGGCTGAAAATTGGTAGGGAGGTAGCTTAGAACCAGGAGACGGACATAGGATAGGTACTTTTTATCCCGATTTTCCCAGGGGATCGGAAAATTCCGAAATGTTGTACTAATAAAGCTACAGACATTAAATTTAGCATGCCTACACATTATTCCTTGGTTACACTTACAAAGGAATTTACAAACAAAGTTCGCCGGGTCAGCTAGTAAATAAATATATCTAGGTACATAAAGATTTTTAAATACTCTGTCGCAGGTTGGTGCGCACGCGTGAGCATGTCGTATGTTTTATGAACACTTCCTGCGTCGGAAGAACGTCAAGATAAAGCCGTCAACTGCGCGACAGAAATGTGGGATAAGCTAACTGACCATTAAGGGATTTATCAATTAGTCCGTGACGCGTTGACAGGGCGATTATATTTTTATACAATGACGATAAATATACCCGTAAGTAGTAGATAAGCAGGTACGCAGTTTTTTGTTGGAAAACAACTTTTTGAAACCGCTTTGTTGATGGCGTTTTTGATTATTGCATCGATAAGGTAAACGTATGCTTTGTTGGTTTGGTCACGTAGAGCGGATGGATGAAAGTATGAGGAGTGTGAATGGTTGCGTTGGGAGCAGGCCTAGAAGGACGTTCCGAGACCAAATAGGAGACGTTTTGGAAAAAGGTCAGGCTAGGAGTACCCGAAACCGACGAGCGTGAATGAAGAGATTGATGAGTGTGGATGAAGCGAAAGTATGTCAGGATCGTAGCAAGTGGAACAAAGTCTCTGCCTACCCCTGTGGGAAAGAGGCGTGACGGTATGTACATACATACCGTCACGCCTCTTTTCCACAGCGATATTCGTTGTTTCACATGTGAGTACAGATGATAGGTACTTAAGATAATCTTTAAAGCTTCACAAAGAAACTACTTAAACAGTAAAACAATCACTATCACTACATGGTATAAAATAAAGTCGCTTTCTCTGTCCCTACGTCCCTATGTCCCTAATATGTCCCTATGTATGCTTATATCTTCAAAACTACATAACGGATTTTGATGCGATTTTTTTTAATAAATAGAGTGATTCAAGAGGAAGGTTTTTATGTATAATTCTACGCAGACGAAGTCGCGGACAGACTCTAGCATACCAATAAAAAGATGTAGGTAAGGAAATAATAGGCATTCTTACCAATTCATCTGTAGACTTGTTCTAATAAAATTGTAACTTTAACTCGTTTATTCTAACTGAAGATCAGTCGCGAAGATCCTTAATAAGATCGCAGCGTAAGAATTATTTATTCCTAATTGCTATGCATAGACGGCGAACTAAACTAAACTCGTAGTTTTATAATTTATTCGGCAGCGAGACGTACCAACGCAGATTAACTAACTAGAAAAAGTTTTGAAGTGTCATCGAACGTATTCTTAACTGTGTTCAAGACTACATGAACAGTAGATTTTATTTATGGGTTTATTGTTTGTATTTTTTTTTTATATGAATAGGAAGGCAAACGAGCAAGTGGGTCACCTGATGGTAAGTGATCACCACTGCCCATAGACCCCGTAATTTCCCCGGCTGTCTTACTCTCCACACCGGAACACAGCAGTGCAAGCACTGCTACTTAGCGGCAGGATTAGCGAGTAAGATGGTGGTAGCGATCCGGACGGACCTTGCACAAGGCCCTACCACCCGCACGGTCTACGGTTTATGTTCTTTTTGTTTGTCATTCTTATTCTTCTTCTCTCCTTAATGGCGGCCGTAAGGCTTGGGCCAATGTCAGTGTGGTAAAAATATAATCCAAAAATCTTGTGACAAAAATGTCGGCAACGTTGTACTGTAATGGTCAAAGACCCCCTCCCCCCCTGTCGGGCTCTTAGCCAACGGATAACGATATCCCTCGGAGACCGCCAGGAAATCATTAACCGGTGCCCAGGGTGCACCGGAACAAGCACTGCACTTCCCCTCGGACGGATCCAAAAACGAACCCCAGCTCTTGATCACACGCGGAGGTAGTACATTATTTATGACAATCACAAAAATCAAATAAAATTATTTAAACACACTTAAAACAATACAGATAGGTAAGTGGTCACAAAATGGTCCCTACTCAGCATTTGCTGGCCTTACAGCCAGCGCTGGTCTTAGGCTGGTTTTGGGCTGGTGGTATTAGGGTTCCTTTTTTTATTTTTGAGCCACGGAACCCCAAAAACATTTTTTTATGATAGGGGGCAAACGAGCGAGCGGGTCACCTGATGGAAAGTAAGTGGTAGCGTGTTGCCGGCCCTTTGAGAAAAGAATAGGCTTGTTTTCACTTAGATATAAGGGTGTAATCATGCTAAATGTGGCCTTTAGGTCTTGTCACTTTAGGCTATGTCTACCCGTAAGGGATAAGGACGTGATTTATGTATGTATGTAAGTATATGGGTGTAAAGATAGATAATACATACACATACACATACACAAATCACGTCTTTATCCCTTACGGGGTAGACAGAGCCTAAGGTAACAAAACCTACAGGCCACGTTTAGCAAGACACTGAGGGCGTAGAGGTGGAAAGTGGAATCAAAATAGTGATGGGTTGCTAGCCGCATCGCCTATAACATGATTCCTATGATTTTCGCCCATTCCCCTGATGGGTTTTTACCATTTGCGCGGGAAGAGAAGCAACTGGTACATTGTATGTTTTTTCTTTGCTCCCAGACCAGCATGGAAGTAGATAGATAAATTTGTTACAATTCTTTAATAATGCTTAGATGAAAGTTCCAGCGACAGAACTAAGTATCACCCGTGGCGGTGTGACTTCGATCTTGTAATGAAGAGAAATGCGCAGCGCCAGACCGACAAATAAAGTTTAATACCTGTGGAAAATAACTGTAAGGTTGACTAGAATAAAAACAAAAACCTTTAAAATAACCGCCAAAAATTTAAAATAATCATAGAAATTCCATATCAGGTTAATTCAAAAGGCCGAAATTACGTTCCAGAGCCGAAGTAAGCCGACTTTACGGTAAATTAACATAAATTTGAAAATATTTTTATGTTTTTATTTATGTATTTTTTTGCTGAATTTGAAATACGAGTAGCATAGAAGACAATCACAGCTCTCATTAATATTGTGTACTAGTCAAATTTTGATTAGAGCTGTAGTTTTGGAGATATAAGCTGATTTATACCACTTTCGAGTGGTACTTTCGAGTGACGGGTTTTTCTTTTGAGTACAGACCATTGGAAACCAAGAACATAACCTTGATTTTCAAAACATAGTAGAGATATAACACTGTGACAGTCTGATAAACAGCCAATTAAACACAGGACTAATGAATGCTCGTGGTAACGCGACTTTGATGGCGCCTCGCTGAGACGATGGCTCGTTCCATCCAAAAACGATTGCCAGAATTTCTAACTAAGACATATTTATAAGACAAGTTTACACATGAAAATTCTGATGACAGACAATTGAATTTCACATGTTCGTAACAGTTGCATATTAAGAAATTTGAATGAAAAAACCGTGCCTATTTGTTAAAAAAAAATAGCCTATGTGTTAATTCAGGGTATTTGCTATCTCCGTTCCAAGTTTTATCCAAATCCATTCAGTAGTTTTTACGTGAAAGAGTAACTAACACCCGGATGGGTGGAAAGATGGAAGGATGGATATCCTTCCATACTTACAAACTTTCGCGTTTATAATATTAGTAGGATCAAATATAACTAATTCGCAAAAGGATCGTCAAGTTCAAATAACAACAGTACAGTTAAATTAAAATTAAACGTCACACTATTTTTTTACAGGCGAAAATCTTAAGAATCATTTTATAGCCGATGCGGCGAGCAACCCATCACTATTTTGATTCCCCTTTCCACCTATCGCCTACAATTATGCTAAACGTGGCCTGTGTCTTGTTACCTTAGGCTCTGCCTACCGCAAGGGATGGAGACGTGATTTAAGTATGTATATTCGACTGTAAAATTCCTTTACCACTCTAGGGTGCTAGCTAATGCTAGTTGCAGGGCCTAAAACGTTACAGTGGGTTTGTAAGTCAATGTGAAATCGGCTTTATAGTTTTTTTTTTACTATGAAAATGGCAAAGCTCTTCGGCGATTATGCCTAACAGTGTAGGAAAAATATTAGATTAAAAAAACCAGTGTGTGACGCTGCTTATGAGAGGGAGGAGGCTTTGGCGGTATATAAAGGCAGCGGCGAGGGTCTACGCGGCATTCTCGTAGAACCGCGGTTCGTAGCTCGTAGCACTTTCGTAGACCTTCGTAGAAAAATGGCTGTTGGGTGAGTTTATTTTATATTAATGTCTTAAATGTGTTGTTTTATAGGAGGTTTTAGTGTTAGGTCTATGATAAATTCGTGTTTTTTCAGATTAGTTTTATTTACATGCAGAAACTTTTCAGTGAAAGGATACGTAAAAAAGTTACTTAATTTATATAATTTGAATATTCAAATATCCAAAATTTTATTAGCGACTGAGAAAAATTATAATTATCACTATTTTAATAAAATCTAGTGTAAAAAGATAAAGCGTTCATTATAAATTAAATTCAAACAGAACTTGAATATCGTAAATATACAACCGCCAAGAAATTAAGAAAACTTATTACATAAAAAGCAGTTATTAAAAATAAAATTTTCATTTTTATTCATTTTCGAGCACAACAAAATAAAATGATAAAGGAAACGAGTGAAACTAATGACTAACTTAACTGTAACTTTAACGTTCTTTTCCGACGTATATATTTTTCCATGCTAGTCTGGGAGTAAAGAAAAAACATGGAATTTACCAGTTGCTTCGCTTCCCGCGCAGAAATGGGCGAAAGTCTTAGGAATCATGTTATAGGCGATGCGGCTAGCAACCCATCACTATTTTGATTTCCCTTTCCAATACGCCCTTAATCTTTCCCTCCTTAGGCTCAGTCTACCCCGTAAGGGGTAAAGACGTGATATATGTATGTATGTATATTTTTTACACTCGAATTGACTCAGAACACAAATTTCCACCCTCATCCCAAATTTCATTGTAATTGAGGCAAAAACGATTGAAGAAAAACTAGGGCGAAAGAAGCTTTGGGGTAAAAAATCCACAAATCATAAATTACCCCGAATTCCGCGGCTTCCCCCTAATCAGTGTTTATGATGGCAACACTGTGATAAATTTTCAATAGCTTTTGTGAACGCGCGAGCTTAGAGGAATGGCGCCAGAAAGTTGTGGGTGTGAGCTTTGTAAGTCGGGTGACCGTCAGAGTGAATAACGCATTATTAAAACTATTAGTGGCCTGTAACTTCGTCTGTCCCTCGGGAACTTTGTTGTCCCGGGAAAAGCTTGTGATTCCAGGGATAAAGTGGCTTTCCGTCTGTGTGAGAATTTTTGAATTCGGTTCAGTAGTTCCAGAGTTAATCATCATATTGAAATATTTCAGCACACGAACTAATTCATGTTAATGAAAACTGTTACCCCCGATTCCGTCAGCGGAGAATTCGCTTATCGCTATCCCGCGGGAACTACGTGATTTTCCGGGATAAAAAGTAGCCTATAACCTGGCCGGTGATTTTCTCAAGAGACTAGTAAAGTTGGCATCAAAATCCGTTCAGCCGTTCACGTGATGCGCTCGCAAATATACTGTCCTAAAAACTGTTGGAACGTGTTCTGTTCTCGATTCCATACCCCCAGTAATTTTTTTTTAAACTTCCATGCTGGTCTGGGAGCAAAGAAAAAACAGAATGTACCAGTTGAGTTTCTTCCCGCGCCGATGGTAAGAGCCCATCGAGGGAATGGGCGAAAATCCTAGGAATCATGTTATAGGCGATGCGGCTAGCAACCCATCAATACTTTGATTCCATTTACCACCTACGCTCACAATCTTGCTAAACGTGGCCTGTTGGTCTTGTTACTTTAGGCTCTCTACCCCGTAAGGGAAAAAGACGTGATTTGTGTATGTGTATGTATGTCGACCCTTTTCAGCTTTATTTTATGTGTCGCGAACTACTTCGTTTTGATATTTTTTTATGTTTTTGAAGTCTTTTCTTTGTATTAGTTGATAATTGTTGCATATCAGTAAAGAAACAGTTCAGTTTCCTGGTGGTTACTTTATATCGAATTATCCTTCACTAGCTTCTGCCCGCGACTTCGTCTGCGTAGAATTATACATAAAAACCTTACTCTTGAATCACTCTATCTATTAAAAAAAACCGCATCAAAATCCGTTGGGTAGTATTGAAGATATAAGCATACATAGGGACATAGGGACATAGGGACAGAGAAAGCGACTTTGTTTTATACTATGTAGTGATGATGATGATGTAGTGATGACGAATTATCCTTAATTTTCGCTACATTGTCATACATCTGACTGAAAGTCCTTTTGTTAAAAAATACATTTTATTCTGTAAACGAGTTTCTGGATATGACATTTTGATTTATTTATTTAATTGCATTGTTTTTTCGATTAATTTTGTCATTTGCCACCTGCTATGGGAGGTGTAGGGGTATAGCACGCGTCAGGGAATGACGAGGATCCGGGTTCGATTCCGGGCCATAGCTTTACTTTTCGGATTTTTCTATGTGTTCTAATTTTCACTTAGAAATTTAATTTAGACATTTAGAAATTTAATTTGTAACGGTAAAACCGAAAAAGTAAAACATTAAAACCAAGAAATAAAAATTCTTGATTCATTTGATAGTTTTATATTTTTGTTATATTCAATTGGCATGTATTATTTAATTTTATTTTATTTACTCTTGACGATTTCAATCTAGATTCTTCTAACTTGACAATGTACTATTTATAATGTAATTTTTATTGAATAAATAGTCTAATCTAATCTACAACCCTCATATCGTACGCTTCAATTTCAATAGATTAATTTCAGCAGTCTCTGAACACGGAAATCATAAAAATGCGTCTAAGAAGTTATAATACTCGTAATGAATTGGGTTACCTATAAGAATTCGGGATTAACTCGTGTCATTGCTTTACTCCGTACTAGCTGTTGCCCGCGACTTCGCCCGCCAATCAAATATAGCCTTTTTTGTTTTTTTAACGGAGAGGAAACCTTTATGGTTGCCCTAGGCACGGCGATGCCTAGGGTTATGTGGGACTCCCCCCGAAGGGGTATGCCTGAACTAAAAACTTTCCGGCGTTGCCTCAATCCGGTGTGATGGGACATAATAATATCAAAACATCAGCATCATCATCACTACATAGTATAAAACAAAGTCGCTTTTTCTGTCCCCAAATCCGTATGTATGCTTATATCTTCAAAACTACACAACGGATTTTGATGCGGGTTTTTTAATAGATAGAGTGATTCAAGAGGAAGGGAAGGTTTATAATGTATAATACATGCATGATATACCGTGCGAAGCCGGGGCGGGTCGCTAGTAAAGCATAAAGCACATCACCCGGAATTATTCGCAGGTGGTGAAAACTTGCGCTGAATTTTAATTACTATCTAGTAGATTAGAAAGAAAATTCAGCTGTAATTGATCTTGTCTACAAGAAAGTTTAATTTGAGATATAGTTTTTTTTAAATATACAAACTATTAAAAACTAAATAACAATAAGGAACACTAAAACTAGGAGAGTTGATTTAAAGTAAATTATGTTAAAATTATTTAAAATTAACCTAAAAAATGTCCCCGTTTCATGCCTGGTTTAAGGGTTCGCATTATGCTGGCCGCGTTGCCTCTTTGTTGCCTTTTTTTAAATATACACATACAATACAATACAACAATACAAATACTCTTTATTGAACACCACCTCTTCTCTTTTTGGTCTTTTTTTTTATTTGTTGGAATGTTATCAAAATATTATGTTAACTTGATGTACGTAACGCCATCTATGAACCCATTCAGTAAACTACGTTTGCATTCTCTATGTACAAATAATTAAGAAAAATAAAGTTTGTCGATTCCTTTAACTGGAAGAGATCCCTTTTAGGGATAAGTTCGCCTTTGTGCATGTGTGTTATCCTGTATTCATCTTTTTCTTGTGTTTTATGTACAATAAAGAGTTATACATACATACATACATACATTCCTAACCGCATACCAACGGCTTTTATTAGGTTATGGGCCCAGCACGCTTCCACTGCGCCACTCTGCCAAACACAAACTCTGCTGCTCTGTGGGTGTTTCACTAGTCTCTAGGCTTTCTAACTCCTAGTTTTCGTTCCCATGTAATTGATGGACAATGCCATGCAATTTGTACGTTAGTTGGGTGTCACGTTGATTGTAGTATTCAACAATGTCGACGCAATCGCAAGTATTTGTGGGCACGCTATGTATGTTTGTATGTATTGCTAGTTTAGCGTGAGTTGCACCAAGTTATCATACATACAAGTCACGTCTTTATCCCTTACGGTAGACAGAGTCTAAGGCAACAAGACCTTAAAGGCCACGTTTAGAATGATTGTAGGCGTATAGGTGGAAAGGAGAATCCTTAGTGATGGTTCTGTTTTTTCTCTCAGACCGGCATGGAAGTTATTTTAACTATAGCGTTAACCATAGATTAGTTTAGGTGCCGTCAATGAAGTAGGTACGTCACACCACTTCCATGATTTCTAGAGCCCCCCCCCCCCCCCCCCCACGGTTTACTATGAAGACTGCAATTAATTTGTTCGTTTGTCACAAATTTCCCGACATAAAATGTGTGACGTACTTTATTGATTGTCAAGTTAGGAGAATTTAGATTGAAATCGAATGAAATATTATGTCAAAATCGTCGGTTATCGTTAAAGTAACTTAGTCTAAAGCACGTTGACATTTGTAAAATTACAACTCTTATGTACCTATTATTGTAGGTGCCTTATATTTTTAAATAAATACCGCCATCTGCCGGGTTTTCCTCCTTCTCTCATCACAACGTTATAATAACTTCGAAAAACGGCAGCATCCGAAGTTAATTCGATGTTCGCTTCGTACCCTTCGTACTAATAGTCATTGTAAGGAGAATGAGAGGGAACGCGTTATACGAGCTTTGAATTTCGAACAGTGTTGCCAGGTCCATTATGGAAATGTCAGAAGAGTAAAACCTTAAAACTCAGGAGATTGAAAAAAAAGTCAGTAGATCAAAATTTATGCTAGAAAAGTCACAAAACTTACCTAAATACAAATCTTCTCATGTATTCTGATTATTTTGTTTTTAATATGCCGATATAAACTGTAAAAAATAATTTGTTATAAATACATTACAAAATGTACATAATATGGTGGTCATTATGTTCCCGGTTTAAATAATTTGACTACCTCAGACTCATTTATCAGGGTAATAATTACTAGGTTCAAATAAGACTCATAAAATTCAGTAGATTAGTTTGCAAATTCTGTAGATCTGTAGACATAGTCAAAAATCAGGATGACTCCTGAAAAATCAGGAGACCTGGCAACACTGATTTCGAATATCGGTGTAGCCGCTTGTCTGTGTCAAGCAACAGTTGAGCTCGTAGCGCGGGCGCACCTGTTGCGGCGACGTGCTCCCAGAATTTATTAGGCGAGCAAGTTTGAGAGAACACGGCGTTCGATTGCGTAATCTAATACTGGCAGGCTATTCATATATATTCGATTTTTAAGAAAGAAAGAAAGAAAAGAAAGAAAAAAGTTTATTTATGACAATCACAAAACATCAAATAAAATAAATTAAACACACTTAAAACAATACAGATAAGTTATCACGAAATTAAAGTTCTTTTCATTCTGGCCCTATCACTCTTAAATTAATGATTGGTAGCGTGAGAGAGAAAGAAGAAAGAAAGACATTTATTCCTTATTTCCAAAAAAAAGTCCTATCATAAAGTAGGTAACTATTTTTTTTTCCTAAAGTATATATATTCAAAAAAGTGACGAACTGGAATGGACACGAGTCATCAAGTGTCGAGTATGTTCGCAAAAGCAAACGTTCGCCGGCTCAGTATTACGCTGAGGTGTAAGACTGACTGAGGTGCAGCACTGATCATCAGCCAGAACCCTGAGCGGAACAGTATTAAACAAAATTCGAAAATCGGTCTGTTTCTACAGGCAAATTAGTCCGTTGTTTTGTGATTTCGCTACTCACTGTCGAAAGAACTACAGAAAACAAACGGTAATGTCGCACAAGTGTTTGTTAGGTTACCCGGAATTTATATGCGAAATTGCATTCGAAATTTAAAATTAGCTTTTTAAAGGTACATATTGTGAGGACATAAAAACAAATGACAAGTGCGAAGTTCTGGATTCATTCACTATCGCGGTTCAAATTGTTATACCGACTTATTTCAATGGCTTCACGTACTTTCCGCGGAATTAAAAACTTTTCTCTCGCCAGTACGGACACCTTATTAAACCTGAGAAAATCTAGGATGACATCGACTTTCACGCTGGTCTGGGAGTAAAGAAAAAACATAGAATGTAGGTACCAGTTGCATCTCTTCCCGCACAGATGGTAAAAGCCCATCGAGGGAATTGGCGACATAGGAATCATGTTATAGGCGATGAGGCTAGCAACCCATCACTATTTTGATTCCTTTTACGTCTATACGCCCACAATCTTGCTAAACGTGTTCTTGTCACCTTAGGCTCTGTCTACCCCGTAAGGGATAAAGACGTGATTTGTGTATGTGTATGTAATGTACATCGACTTTTATACGTGTGCTGTCCGCTTGTGTAATTATGAAAGAGAAAGTTTTTCTTTTCGACGCTATAAGCGTCCGTGTGTCCCCTGGAATTTTTAAGGGACCGTTGGTATAAAAAATTGGCCCATTTCCTCCGGCCCGTGCCATCTGTCAGTCTGTGCGACGTAAACGCTCCAGATTGCACGTTTAATTAAGGCCCAGAACGAAGTGACAGATTAGGTGTTTCACGTTATTTGTAATCAACGCCGGCCATATTGTCCCACGCAAAAACACAAACGCATTCACTATTCCATTAGATAATCTCCTAAAAATAATCCGGAATATTCCAGTAGGTAGGGGAGACCGAGGCGAGTTGAGGCAGAGGTGAGTTGATACAAAGCCTTTTTCTCTGCACCTATGACAGTTAGCGAGGTCACAACTTCACACAAACTGTGGAGTGTAGAAAGAGCAACGAATTAGCGAAGTTACGAGCCCGATAGACTGTCACAGTTCAGAGAAATCGGCTTTTTATCAACTCACCTCTGTCTCAACTCGCCTCGGTCTCCCCTACCTATGTTGGTTCTTCTGGTCTGGGAGTAAAGAAAAAACATAGAATTTACCAGTAGCTTCTCTTCCCGCGCTGATGGTAAAAGCCCGTCGATAATGGGCTTTGTCTTAGGAATCATGTTATAGGCGATGCGGTTAGAAACTCATCACTATTTTGATTTCGCTTTTCAGCTATATCATGCTAAACGTGGCGTTTAGGTCTTGTTACCTTTACCTTAGGCTCTGTCTACCATAAGGGATAAAGACGTGGTTTATGTGTGTGTGTCAAATAACAATGATTCATTTTGTTAGTTGCATAATATTTAAATGTTAAATTAAAGGACATTGACAATCGCAAACGCATAAAATAAAATAAAATTTATAATAAAATTCAAATCGTAAATCGTGAAGATCTTTGTATAACAAAGTATGACATTATAATTAACAGAACGATAACGATTTAATGACGACTTTACGATTTTCCGATCGAGTCTTCACGGAACGACCGCTTGACGATTTTACAACCTATTTACAGCTTTTACGCGACTAGCATAATGTCAGTCATAACCATAACATAAGTCGTTACTGGTTAAGAGTCGCTCACCGGTAATTGTTGTCTACCAACTGTCGAGACGAAAAAGATCGCAAGCGACAAGTAATGTTCTAGAGGAAAGAAAGAAAGAAGGCCCTAGACTCTTGCTATATTTTTTCCTGAAATTGCAGCAAAGTCTGAGTTCTCTTATAATTATAGCCAGATCGTACTCTGTTCTGTACACAGCCTTATCTGTGCTGGTGGGGGGATAAGCCTGTGTGCACAGCCCTTTATTAGCGCTTTATGAAGCAGGTGGCTATTGTGTCCGCGTCCTTAGATCTTTACATTAAATTAAGCTGTATTAACGTAGAGTTTTACGCACCAGAATTATTACGAAATATGCAAGAAATTATTTTTGTGTAAAATGAAACTGGAGATACAAGTACAAAAAAATATATAAGTGACACTGAAAATTAGAACACATAGAAACATCCGAATGTCAAAAGCCTACAAATCACTACATAGTATAAAATAAAGTCGCTTTCTCTGTCCCTATGTCCCTATGTATGCTTATATCTTCAAAACTTCACAACGGATTTTGATGCAGTTTTTTTAAATAGATAGAGTGATTCAAGAGGAAGGTTTTTATGCATAATTCTACGCAGACGAAGTCGCGGGCAGAAGCTAGTATAATAATAATATTATCTCTATATTTTTCTATGAATTGGGTGGTAAACGAGCCAGTGGATCACTTTATTGTAAGTGAATACCACCATCAATAGACACCAGGAAAGTAGACGCGTTGCTAACCTAGAGGGCTAGATAGAAACATACATGTTAGTTACTGGCACACAGCATTGTAAGCGCTGCTGCTTGGCGGCGGGATTAGCGATTAAGCCGTCGTTTAAAGCGCTTTTAAAATTTATTGACTGTTTATAAGATTAAAATCATAAAAACTTTTGCAAAGAAATGCTGGGATCATTTTATATTTTCCGAAGACAATTTAACAACGAAAACAATTTAATTTACTCCAAGCAAAACGCTAAAAAACATTTTACGTTACAACCTGATACCTTAATATTTTACCCGAAACAAGGGGAAATTACCCCATTATCACCTGCTGGCAACAATTTACTTGTCAAAGGTGTCTAAATTTGCGTAGCATTGAATGGTAAATTGCTCATTACGGCAGTTTTCGAGTTTAGCTGGCAACACTGATATTTGTTGCGTTTAAGTTTAATACAAAGGAACAACGTAGTAGAAGAAGATACGCAATATTGAGAACAGTCCGAGAGCACTTAGATTGCCTTTCTCACTCACTCTTATGGGTTAGATACTTTATAGGAACGATTAAAAACTACACATTACACTATATACACAACTTATTTAAATATTTTATAGAATCAGGCGTGACTTTGCGGAGGTCCATTTCAATGAACAAAAAATATTTACCTTGCTACTCCGCTACTCAAGTGCATAGTTCTCATACATATAAAAAAAAATTGCACTAACTTCCGGCACTACCACTTTAAAGCGGCACTAGGTTTTTCGACATTTATTTTTAATCATCTATAAGCTATAAAAACGCCGTAAATTAATAATTAGTCGTAATTCCTCACTTGTACCTGAGAAATTCCATAAATGTACCGCTCAGAAATGACGGCATAGCGCTCAGAGTTATTTTATGATATAGTAGCCTTCTAAGCTTCATTCACGCTGGTTCATTTCACACGTATTTTTCCATGGGCTTGTAGTCTATTATTTAATGTTACGAATTTATTGAAATTTATGGTTGCTTCGAAATATTAGAGGAGCTCACCCGCTACGGTATATCTGATGGCGACTGTACAAACAATATGAGCATAACTACTTATTATCATAGTTTAAGAACTTCACAAAGGCACCGCGTATAGTGAAATAGTTTAGCGTCTTTATGTCTGTGTGCGTGACCTTCATAGGCTAACACATGAACCAGAGGAAGGAAAATGCGGGTAGAGCCAACGACCTTTCGTATGGTGTACTGTCAAGTTTTAGTCTTATGTTTGATCAAATTAGACATGAGTCATAACGTGATTTATGTAGGTGTTTATGGCAAACGATAGAAAAAAAATTTCTAAATGTCATTGAAATTAGAGCACAGAAAAATCCGAAAAGTAAAGCTATGGCCGGGAATCGAGCCGGATCCTCGTCATTCCGTGACGCGTGCTATACCCCTACACCACCCATAGCAGGTGGGTAGTCTTCGATTTTTTCTACTTGCTTCTAGCTGTCACGTGACCTTGTTACTATGCGAATTTTTGTCGCTAAGCGTCATCTGTTTGAATGATGTGTCTGTACGACACAATTACAAACCAACATAGGAATCCGTTATTGACAATAAGACCTAAAAAACTAAGTTTAATAAGGCTCCAAAGGTTTTCAACTCACATACACACACACACACACAAATCAAGTCTAATCCCTTACGGGGTAGACAGAGCCTGAGGTAACAAAACCTAAAGGCCACGTTTAGCATGATTGTAGGCGTATAGGTGGAAAGAGGAATCAAAATAGTGATGGGTTGCTAGCCGCATCGCCTATGACTTGATTCCTCAGAATTTCGCCCATTCCCTCGATGGGCTTTTAACATCTGCGCGGAACGAGAAGCAACTGGTACATTCTATGTTTTTCCTTTGCTCCCAGAACTGAACTCAACTGAACTTCTACTCGCACAAATACAATAATGATCGAAGTTACAAATTGATTGAATGGCTTTGTATGGAACCCACGCAATTCTGTGGGCAAAAAAGTATTTTTAACATCCTAAACAAATTGACATGAAATAGTTCATAACAGAATGTACTTCAAAGGGCTACTTTGCGTTATTGCTATGTTCAACAAACAAAATGAAATACATGTTTTATTAAACCGCATCCGGGTCAATATATGAACTAGAGGTTCGTAATGATATCCAAAAATAGTATATTTAGATCAAAGAACTTTTAATGAAATGACATCGAAATAGTCCAGCAGTCTGTACGCTTCAGTAAGTAGTACAAGAGACACACAAGACATAACACAGACAAGACACAAGACTACGAAAGAAGCACCCTATCCTACTTATATTATTAATGCAAAAGTTTGTGAGCAAGGATGTGAGTGAGTGTGTCTGTGTGTTCCTTCTCAACGCTGGAACAACTGGAGGGATTTGGATCCAATTTGGAATGTAGATAGCTGGTACTCTAGATTAAAACATAGGCTACTTTTTATCCCGGAAAATTGAATAGTTCTAAACATATAGAAGGTTGTAGCTTTCTAGAGTCGCTTAATAATTAATAATACATACATATACATAAATCACGTCTTTACACAGGAGAGACAGAGGTAAGAAAACCTAAAGGCCACTTTTAGCATGATTGTGGGCGTATGGATGGAAAGGGGAATCAAAATAGTGATGGGTTGCTAGCCACGTCACCTATAACATGATTTCTAACATTTTCGCCCTTCTCGATGGCTTTTACCATTTGCGCGGGAAGAGAAGCAACTGCATTCTTGTTTTTCCTTTACTCCAAGACCAGCATTAAAGTCAGATAGCCGAATATTATCAAAATCATAGGTTATTTCTTGATTTTTTATGTTTACTTTTACGGTTTTACCGTTAGAAATTAAATTTCGAAATTTCAGTGAAAATTAGAACACAGAAAATACGAAAAGTAAAGCTATGGCCGGGAACCGAACCCCACGGCCATAGCTTTACTTTTCAGATTTTTCTGTGTTCTAATTTTCACTGACATTGCGAAATTTTATTATCAAAATCAGTTCTCAAGTCGAACTCTACGCGGACGAAGTCGCGTGTCGAAGCTAGTTTAACAATAATCTCGTGAACATAATAATTAAAATTTGTAGGTCCCCGGGCATCGCTGTCATCTGTCCGGGACATCAAAATGCTGCACAATTCACTTGTCAGCTGCAGCTATCTGTTATAAAATGTTACGAACTGTACAATTAAAACTACAAGTCCGGTTCGCTATACTCACATTCAACATTTATGTTCGCCGATGTTATTGGTAACATCACAGCGAATCAATTTTCCGGTTGAAATTGTAATTCTTTCAAGAGTTCAATCATAAAAATTGTGATGACGGAAAGTCTAAATGAAGAAAGAAAGTAGATAGATACTTATTCATTTTGCATACACACAATTTTATAGAAAAGAAACAACAAAAAACACAGACATGAAAAATAGATCATCAGCGTTGTGTGTGTTCGGAAAAGTAAGACGGTCGCTGGCTCAGCATTACGCTGAGGTGTTAGACTGCAGCACTGATTTTCAGCCAGAACCGTCCGTGACCCACGAAACGATACACACATAAATAAACCATAAACTTTTACGTAAATAAAGTAATAAATAGATAGAACCCGACTTATGTGTAACTAAAAAATAGGTAGGTATATAAATTTATTAATTCGTTTATAATAAACAAAAAATAAAAAGGAGGCAATTTAATTTCGATTTAGTGATTTTTTTTCTAAACCACTCACTTGCTTTTGGCAACTGTGATTGTCTAGTTACAAAGTGAATTTTCGTCATATATCTATAGATATCACTACATAGTATAAAATAAAGCCGCTTTCTCTGTCCCAATGTCCCTGTGTCCCTATGTCCCTATGTATACTTATATCTTCAAAACCACACAACGGATTTTGATGCGGTTTTTTTTAATAGATAGAGTGATTCAAGAGGAAGGTTTATATGTATCATACATGCATAATATGCCGTGTGAAGCCGGGGCGGGTCGCTAGTTGAGTATAAAAACAAAATCATATTTAAAAATGTAGCTGCCAGCTAGTCCCAAAATGCTAAACTGTATATTTTAGACTACCCATGAAATAGACATGCTAAGATTAATACACTGTACAACAGAGATTTCCAGAATTATATTTATAAATAGATATCAGGTTTTCAGAATAAAACAATTGCATGGCTTTTGATAGCATTGTTTATCCATCCAAGGATAACAGGGAACATTCTCCTTTACCATCGCGTTATCTTAACTTTATTTTCCTTATGGGTTCATCTCCCGCGCAATAATACGTTTATCATACAAACGATACGCACAAAACATATGATTTGTATCTAAAAGATTTAGCAGTCAGAGATATTAACAATTATGTTTAGAGAGATGCATATAAATGATTAGCACAATGCGCTATATGTCCGTAATTTTGTGCTTTAGAAAACCTTTACCATATAATGTCTACTTATGTGTATGTGTACTTATTTCTATTATTGGTGGTCTGGTAGAGATCGCTATTAAGCGATAAGACCGCCTATTGTCTACTTTGTTCTTTGTTTCTGTATTGTTTTGTACTGATTTGTGGTGTTCAATAAAGAGTATTTGTATTGTATTGTGTTCGAGAGGAAGGTTTGTGCGTATAATATGCAGACGAAGTCGCGGGCAGAAGCTTGTATTTAGTAAAAACTTTACGTGAATCCTCAGGAAGACTAAATGTATTGTTTAAAAAATGCACATGTTGAATGAAATTTAAATTAGTGGATAAGCGTTTAAAAAATAAAATTCCACAATATTTTTTTCCAGAATTTAACTATTTTGAATAGGTATTTATTCAAGAAAAAATGTGTCCCAAAATTGCCATTCCAATTCGTCACTTTTTTCATCTAGGTAGGTATGTAAGGAACGTGACGAACAGGAAAAAAATCCTACACAATTATAACTTCATTTGAAAACCGGTTAAAATAACAAGTACAAGGATAACCGGCGTAGAAACAGTGCGGTAATTAAATGCGCCTAAAAAAATATTGAATGTAAAAATAGCACACGAAATATTCAAATTTTATACTTATTTCAGTAATATGAAAACATTTTTTGAATAACGTTGTTATTTTCGGGGCTATTCGAATAACGCGGTTAGGCACCGACTAGCCTATTATCAACAACAGTCTTACTTTTTCATTGTAAAGGCGTTATCGCGCATATGGTAAAAGCCTATCGAGGAAATGGGCGTAAATTGTAGGAATCATGTTATAGGCGATGCGGCTAGCAACTCATCACTATTTTGATTCCCCTTTCAACCTGCACGCCCACAATTATGCTAAACGCGGCCTTTAGATCTTGCTATCTTTGGCTCTGTCTACCCCGTAAGGGATAAAGACGCGATTAATATGTAGGTCTATGTACGTATGTACACCAAGTTAACACCCCTAAATAACCTAACTACAAATGAACTAAATAATTTTTAAAAAATCCCACTAACCTAAAATCCTACACCACACAAACACTGACGCGTTTCGATCGTTCTACGAGATCATTCTCAAAGTCAGTACAAGGTGGTAAACATACAGCCAACGCCGTACTAAAAACCACAGTTAACCAGGTAGGTACCAAAAAGAGTTTTCTAATACGAAGCCTAAATGGGACTCCTGGGAAATTTACCTTCGCTAGACATAATCAAAAACAATTACCTTGAACCAAACTTGAGTTGCACATAATTACAATTTTAGGTAATTGGATGAAATCATCCGGAAGTCAATAAGGTTTACTTCCTTCGATTCCTTATTGGAAAAGTTTGATTGATTGATTTGAAATTTCCTGAAAACATTGTCTGAGAGGCTGATTATTATATCGATTCGTTTTGCAGAGTCATTAAATCCATGTCGAGAGGTCATAATCAAAATCAAAACATTTTATTCTGTTAGCTGACCAAAAAGGGCTCTTCTACATGTCGTTGATTAAATACAAAACGGACGCATTCCAGAGTCATTCGCCATTGCAGATGCAACTAAAGTTGGTCGTTATAAGGTTTCAAATGCAACAGTGTCCGATTTTGAAATGTGTCGCTTTTGTATTTAAACAGCGTTGTCTTTTTTTAAACAGCACGTGGTAGGATCCCGTGCAAGGTCCGCTTGGATCACTACCATCGTCTTACTCGCTAAACCTGCCAAGCAGCAGTGCTTGCGCTGTGTTCCGGCGTGGAGATACAGCCGTTAAAATTATTGGCGAGGAGAATCAAAACAATGATGGGTTGCTGCCACATCGCCTGTATAACATGATCCCTAAAATTTTCACCCAATCCTGGGCGGCTTTTACCATCTGCGCGGGGAGAGAAGCAAGTGGTACATTCTATGTTTCTTTGCTCCCAGACCAGCATGGAAGATAGACAAAATGATTTTTCCAATTAAAAAATGGCTTAGTTCCATATCAGTTCCATACACACATGCAAGAGGGACTTTACCAAGTTTTTTACCTATACAGTCGTTGTCACTATTAATTATGTCATTTACCTAAGCAGCTTGGCTTACCTTTAAACTTACCTCGTTTCGTGACGCTTTCAAGACGTCATGTTATACTTCCACAAAAGGATGTAAGCTTGTGCCAACACATTGGCGCGTATTTCTGGCGCGCTTCTAGATAAGCGTTGCCAGATTATGGAATTGTTCCCCGTTTAGTGGATATCCACGATTTTCGAAATTGCCCCAATTTTGAATTTTATTTACCCCAATGCATTATTTTAGGAAAAAAATGCTTTCAATCTTAGTAGCTGTTTTTGTAGTTAAATACAAATTGGTGGATCTACCATATATTATATACAAGGTGCATATCTGCCATAGATTATACAAAGTTTCTTAAAATTGTCAGGAATATTTTCATCACGTGATTTGGGTAGTTTGACTGAATACATACATACATACATACATACATACACAAATCACGTCTTTATCCCTTACGGGGTAGACAGAGCCTAAGATAACAAGACCTACAGGCCAAGTTTAGCAAGATTGTGGGCGCAGAGGTGGAAAAAGAAATCAAAATAGTGATGGGTTGCTAGCCGCATCGCCTATAACATAATTCCTAAGAATGACGCCCATTCCCATTTCAAGTTTTTTCATTTACTTTTTGATTCAAAATTGATCAATGTGCGGAAAAATTTGTTGACTATGATTCAAAAATCTTGAAATACATTTACAGGATTAACTCAAACTAACCCAGCAGTATTTATTCAGTCATAATTACTTTTATCAATAAACTGTTTTTGTGCTACCTAAAAAAATCTACAGTATTTTTTTATTTGTATTTTAAAATTGTAACACGCATCGGTCTTGCAACGTCACAAATTAGTTTTAGCTTGAACATGCTCCGGCTGCAAAAAGAAAACCTTGGTCCATTTCAAAATTAAAACTATAGCACACGTCAAACATGGCGGAGTTTGTCGTTAAATAATTGCCGCTCTCCCCGAGGAAATTACAATGTATTGGATTCAATCACTCTTTTTAGGGTTCTGTGCCCAAACAGAACTTTATTCCTATGGTTCTGTTGTACCTGTCCGTTCATCTATCACAGGGTTGGCCAACAGGTCGATCGCGATCGACCGGTCGATTGCGTCTGTTAGTCCAGTCGATCGTGCCAAGGCAAAAAAATATAAATACGTAGACCAGACTGCGCAACGTAATCACCAACTGCTGATTTAAGGTTTCATGAAGTATGTAATTGGTAGATCGCACAGGGTTTCGTTAGTAAACAGGAGATCTTGGGTCTGATCAAGTTGGCCACCCCTGATCTATCACAAAGCTACGGCCTATTCCGAAGTTGGAAATCAATTCGTTGCATATGCTGTTCCGCTCAGTATAACAGTAGGTAATTGGGGAGTGAGGGATTTTAACTGACTTCTAAAGATTGGAAGTTCTAAATCCGTTATATCTTTTTCTCATTTAAATATTCTGTTGGTTGCCAAGTTTACGTAGGTAGACGTTTTCATCAAATTAAATCCACACTCGATCGCTTTTACTTCATCGCGTCGGGTAATTTATATTAGACGGATAATTTGTAAATTTCAAGTAAGCTTAATTTACTTAAATAACAGCTCAAAATGAGTGAAGCCAAAGTCAACAGCGATCTGTTTACAAATTTGAAGATTAACCCACGGAACTCCCAAAAGGCTTCACTTGTCTCACTATAACGCATAGCAGCGTCTCTTTCCTCTTGATTCCTAGCTAGCAACCCTATAATTGGAAATTTGCATTTTCCCTTTATAAACTTTAGCCTGAACCGCGTCAAAATAATAGAGAACGTGGCCCCGCCATTATGGATATCGTAACGAATACGAACAAAGTTACGGAACAAGTTGAAGCTGGCTCAAAATGTTAGTAGGCTAAGGGCCTGTTTCACTACTCTCTGTTAAGTTATCTATGACTAGCTTCTGCCCGCGACTTCATCTGCGTAGAATTATACATAAAAACCTTCCTCTTGAATCATTCTATCTATTAAAAAAAACCGCATCAAAATCCGTTATGTGGTTTTGAAGATATAAGCATAAGCACACATAGGGACATAGGGACATAGGGACATAAGGACATAGGACGTCTCTGTCTGTTTTGTAGTAATAAATAGAGACGGAATAACTATGGTGAATATTCAGCGTTCTTTCGCCGTTTTTTCTTTTGTCATTATCGTCTCACTCAGCATATATTAAAGGAGATGCTGCTGAGAAATTTTGTGACAACGAAACACAGTATGAATGCTGCATTTAGCTTATCCAAAGTTGTTGCGGTTTGTCCTTCTGAGGATCATAATCGTTGGACAATGGCGCATGAGCGGTTGAAACGCTTGAATTTTGACCCCCAACGACTATCTGCAGGCTTATTACCTAACTCGCTCGCAACCGCCATCGTGTTCATTGTGACAGTTCAGGTATGGGCTGACAATTGGCATCGGAATTAGCTAGCTGTCACATTCACACAAGAACTGTCAAATGAACACGATGGCGATTGCGAGCGAGTTAGGTAATAAGCCTACTGATCTCCGTGTTCGACCGCCACTTCAACGAGCTAATTCAACCCACAGCACTTAAACTGTGTAAAAAGCCAATTATTCATTCTGCATTGGTAATTAAATTTGGTTTATACATACTTATACAGCAATACGGATGAGTCTTGCGTGGCTGACTTGTTATTCTTGCTCCGGTGTAAGGTTTGGATAAGCATATCCAACCGATTTCATACAGTGGCTTCTGTTTGTTCAACACTTCGCACGGATGTTAAACGTCTGTGTAACTTATGATTAGGGGTTGATAATTGATTTATAAACGTACGAAACAAATTTTCTACTAAATTTCGATCTGTTTATTGCAAAGGCATTCTCCTATTGCTAAATTTGCTTACGCGACTAATTACTGATATTTATTTTGTAAATGATTACAAAAGTATTAATTAAAATAAACTAAGGCTACCTTAAAATAACTTAGTAAAATAAAACTTATGTTAAAAATTAAAATAAATTTGGACCCTTAGGTAGGGTCCCCATCACGCAGGCAGCATTCCCGCGTTGTATCTCGCGAGTCGAGAAAACTGCCGGCGCGAGGGTCGTCTGTTGTCAATATCTACTCTATTTTTTTAAAGCTTCACATTCAGAAGTTAAATTCCGTTTAAATACTTACGCATCCGTCGAAGTAACTTCTCTTGCAAATATAGCAAGTGCCATTTACGATGAAGCCCAGCGTGGCGTTTATTACTATGTTGGTTAGGGTTAATTTTGATAAGTCCACGCGTCGTGGATGACGCTATCTATACAATGATAGAAATATATATGATGATAAAATTTCTATGATGTTCTGTATTTTTATCAATGCCAGAATGTCGCAACGCCTTTCTCTAGTTTACGAGACATTCGTGTCTCATGTCTCTATCATAATGAAACCAGCACAATTCCATTAGTTACTGTTCCATTATACAAATAATTTAATCTAAGCACGGTCATTTTAGTTAAAACCAGAATCGCCCTCCCTAAAAATACTGAAACATCTTCAACACCCCTATAGTCACGTGTTAGCAAATTTGTCGCTCAACTCAACAGTGTCTAGCCAAGTGACTTACACTCCGAAACTTATGCAATTTCTACACATGCCAGCGCTTTGCCTTTCTAATGTCAACGGTGCGTGCAATTTCATATTATTCTCAAAGCCTTATTCTACTCTTGCTAGACACACGGTTGCCATTGTTTCCAGTGCTGGATTTAAACATTTGCCGCCCCAAAACTATTCATCAATTTTTGCCGCCCCTACTGACCTTTCTTTCTCTTCCATGCTGGTCTGGGAGCAAAGAAAAAACATAGAATGTCCCAGTTGCTTCTCTACCCGCGCAGATGGTAAAAGCCCATCGAGGGAATGGGCGAAAGTCGAATCATGTTATAGGCGATGAGGCTAGCAACCCATCACTATTTTGATTCCATTTTCCTCCTATACGCCCACAATCTTGCTACATGTGGCCTGTAGGTACCTGTTACCTTAAGCTCTGTCTACCCCGTAAGAGATAAAGACGTGATTTGTGTGTGTGTACTGACCTTTGAAATTAGATACAATGATCACAATAACGTTAATTTATTTTCTATAATATTTTTACAACTTTTTTTTGAGCCAATTTTGCCGCCCTAAGCTTTAGCTTTTTCAGCTTCTATGGTAAATCCGGCCCTGGTTGTTTCTGAAATAAAATAAGTGTTTTCTTGCATTTGTTCAGATTGTCAACACAAACCTGACGAATAGCCATTAAATCGCAACCTTCCCGCAAAAAACGCAAAATTATTCATACTCGCGAAATATTCAGGACAAGAGTTGAGGCTAGGGTTGTGCCCGGCATATTTATGGTGTCGAGAGGCAATTAGTCCTACAGATGTAATTAACTGCTGGCTCGTGGCGCCGCATAATGTGGACGCAGCCTAATCCATCATGGCGGCTCGTCAGCTGTCACTTTTTGCCGCGCACCGACTATGAAATGAAGTCCAAGTTTGGTTCTGTTTTAGTTAAAGTTTGTATCAAATCTTGAATGTTAAAGCGTTTAAGATAATAGAAGTGTTAGAATTTTGAACAGGAAACAATCACGTTACCGTATTTATACTTCTTTCTTGACATTAAAGAACAAAGGGTTGTTTTTTCTACGTCAACTTTGAATTGTTTAATATCGGTAGTGACCTTTAGAATTCATTATTTCGTGATAAAATACACCTCAAAGCTAGTATAATTCCAGTACATTGACAGTACTCGATAGAACCTTATCTGCGAAGGCGCATTAATAAAACTAATTCAGACAAGTGACCGTAAACAGAGACTCGAAGGGGCAAATAAGGATGTATTTGGACAATATCCCGGGCATCATGGAACAAATAAAGTCGGGCCGTGACAGACTGGCTGATTTAGTTCGTATTAAAGGTGTCCCGGACAAATCCGGTGGACAACCGTGGAATAACTTAAATGTGTGTAGGCGCCTTTAGTTTTACTGGAGTTTTCAAGTCGAGATATATTTAAATATTCACTCTCAACGTTTATCTACCTGGTATGGGTGGTGAAGGGGTAAAGTACGCTTCACGGGCTGATGAGGATTCGGGTTCAATTCCCGGTCTTACTTTTACTTTTCGATTTTTTCCATGTGTTCTAGTTTTCAGTATCGTTAAGAAAAATAATTTGTAACGGGTTAACCGTAAAAATATATACAAAATTCGGGAAGTCTAATTCTTGAATAAATAATAGTATTCATCTTCAAGTTAGCTTTTGTACTTACTCGAACAACCTGCAAAGACTCTAACATTCTTAAGGAACATACATACATATATCACGTCTTTATCCCTTACGGGGTAGACAGTGCCTAAGGTAACAAAACCTTAAGGCTACGTTTCGCATGATTAAACTGGAAAGGGAAATCAAAATAATGATGGTTGCTAGCAGCATCTCTATACATATAAAATTCAAAGTCCTGACTGACTGACTGACTGACTGACTGACTGACTGACTGACTGACTGACTTAACTATATATCAACGCACAGCCCAAACCACTGGACTTAGAGACTTGAAATTTTGCACATAGATACCTTATACAATGTAGGCATCCACTAAGGAAGGATTTTTGGAAACTCCCACGGGATAAGGAAAAAACGGGAATTATATATTCGATTTTTTGTAATGGCTGAGATGATGATGATGATGATGATATATTCGATTCCGAGTGACGCTATCTCAGTAACTATAATAACTAGACTCTTCAAATTTGATACAAAAGTAGGTGATTACAAAACTAAGAAACTAATTTCAGGATTTTTGGAAATTTCCACGGGATAAGGAAAAAAACGGGATTTATATATTCAGTTCTACGGGATCGATTTTTCGTTTTACTGGTCATATAAAACTGAAATTTGGCCTTCAAGTTCTTTTGGGGAGTGTAGGGGAGCACTACAAAAGGATTTCCCGAAATTCCCACGGGAACGGAAACACCGGGACTTTTCGTTTTACTGGTTGCAGAAAGCTTAAATTCGGCATGTAGGTTGCTTCGGGAGTGTAGAGGAGCATTAAGAGAGTACTTTCAAAATTCCCACGGAAACGGGAAAAAAAACAGGATTTTTCGTTTTACTGGTCGTAGAAAGCTGAAATTTTGCTAGTGGGTTCCTTGGGGAGTGTAGGGGAGCATTATGAGATAACTTCCCAAAATTCTTCTTCTTTGTTACCGTAAGAATTTCGGGAAATGCTCTATTTGGCGAAATTCTTACGGGGACGGGAAAAACGGGAAGCAGGGGAAAGTTGAAATTTGACACGTAGGTTTATTCGGGAGTGTAGGGGCCCACAGGGACGGGAAAAAACGGGATTTCCTACGGAAACGGGAAAAAAACAGGATTTTTCTATTTACTGGTCGTAGAAAGCTGAAATTTTGCAAGTGGGTTCCTTGGGGAGTGTAGGGGAGCATTATGAGATAATTTCCCAAAATTCTTCTTCTTTGTTACCGTAAGAATTTCGGGAAATGCTCTATTTGGCGAAATTCTTACGGGGACGGGAAAAACGGGAAGCAGGGGAAAGTTGAAATTTGACACGTAGGTTTATTCGGGAGTGTAGGGGCCCACAGGGACGGGAAAAAAACGGGATTTTACGTTTCCAGACGAAACAGCGGAAGAAAGAGACTTAACATTTAATACGTGTGTTTCTTTAAAGGCTTTAAGTGTACTCCGAAAGCACTCCCCAAAATTTCCACGGGAACGGGAAAAAACGTATTTTTTCGTTTTACATCTTAGCGCGTACGAAGTCGCGGGAAAAAGCTATTTAGGGTATATTTTAGGACAGCCCTATAGGTTAGGTTAGGTTTGTTTTATAAAAATCCTGCAATATTTACAGTTTTAGAAAAATCAAGGTAGCGGGGCAATGCGGGGGCTTGCTTGCATGCTTGCTTGAGTCCTTGCTTTGCATGCTTGATTGCATACTTGCTTTCATGCTTGCATGCTTGCTTGCATGCATGCATGCTTGCGTGCTTACTTGCATGCATGCTTGCTTGCACGCTTGCTTGCATGCTTGCATGCATGCTTGAAAGCTTGCAGGTTTGGTTGTTCGCTTGCTTGATTGCTAGCTTCTTTGAAATACTCATGGTTCACGCGTGCGAAGCCGCGGGCAAAAGCTAGTCGCTTATAACATGATTCCAATGCCCATTCCCTCGATGGGCTTTTACCATCTGCGCGGGAAAAGAAGCAACTGGTAAATTCTATTTTTTCTTTACTCCCAGACCAGCATGGAAGAAAAACTTATAAATATGTAGCTTAATATTTAGGAGAATTCTCCATATTAAATACTGGTTCTGTAGATATCTTTGAGCTTTTATATAGTTTTGGAGTCTTCATTACTACATAGTATAAAATAAAGTCGCTTTCTCTGTCCCTATGTCCCTATGTATGCTTATATCTTCAAAACTACACAACGGATTTTGATGCGGTTTTTTTTAATAGATAGAGTGATTCAAGAGGAAGGTTTTTATGAATAATTCTACGCAGACGAAGTCGCGGGCAAAAGCTAGTCACTAAATAAATATAAATTACTACGATATACATAACTTATTTTATAATGTTTTATTTTTCTTCCATGCTGGTCTGGGAGCAAAGAAAAAACATAGAATGTACCAGTTGCTTCTCTTCCCGCGCAGATGGTAAAGGCCCATCGAGGGATTGGGCGAAAATCTTAGGGATCATGTTATATAGGCGATGTGGCTAGCAACCCATCACTGTTCTGATTCCCCTTTCCATCCATACGCCCACAATCATGCTAAACGTGGTCTATAGGTCTTGTCACCTTAGGCTCTGTCTACCCCGTAAGGGATAAAGACGTGATTTATGTATGTATGTATGTATGTTTATTATTTAGTTTAGTACCGCATTACGCTTGTTTTAAGTCAAAGTCTTTGCTGCATGCAAATTAACCGAAAACCCTTCCAGGGGCCTTTTTGACCCCCACTTGAGACTTCTTCAAAAGTACATGGACAGTTTACTTTATTTACATGTTAATGGCTCATCATTATTCATGTAACTGGTCACTTTGCGTTATAATTGGCATAGACCCCAATTTCATAAGTTCATGACAATATTTGCATTTCAAAGAAAGTGCGGCTGTTTTTTTACAGCTTGCTTGGGGCTCCTTTGTTTTTTATTTAAAAAAAAACAAATCTTCATTTTGCAACTAGGCCGCCAAGGGCTCTTTTTTGAATCTACCAGCGCATTCGGAAATACCATTTACACTTTAATTATATTAGGCATTAGAAAAGGTTTAAATTCTAATTATTTTTACTCAATTTAAAGTTAGCCTCTGTCTACCGCGTAAGGGATAAAGACGTGATATATGTATGTATGTAAATTTAAAGTGCCTAATTATTTATAACAGGTTAAATTATTATGCATACATATATGCACAAATCACGTCTCTATCCCTTACGGGGTAGACAGAGCCTTAGGTGATAAGACCTACAGGTCACCTTTAGCATGATTGTGGGCGTACCTATAGATGGAAAATAGGTTCAAAATCTTTTGTTTTGATTATATTGTATACAACGTTCGTGGAACTTGAACTTCAAATCAGTTCGACGCTTCACATAATCACAATAATTTCACCCGAATATACATACAAAATGACGAGAGCGCTTCGTAATGAGAGGGCGCTATGAACACGACACCGCCACCTACTGGCAGCTAACGGCAACTGAAGACAAGCTGCCCTAATGACTGGGGTCAATTAGTCCACCGCAGCTCTCAACGGGTTGACTGTTTAATTAATGGGAAATTTCAAAACAAATACATGATCATCACTTCACTACATAGTATAAAACAAAGTCGCTTTTTCTGTCCCCGTGTCCGCATGTATGCTTATATTATATCTTCAAAACCAGTCAACGGATTTTGATGCGGTTTTTTTAATAGATAGGTTGATTCAAGAGGAAGGTTTTCATGTATAATTCTACGCAGACGAAGTCGCGGGCAGAAGCTAGTGAAGGATAATTCGATAGAAAGTAACCACCAGGAAACTGAACTGCTTCTTTACTGTTATGCACGTCAGATGTATGACAATATAGCGAAAATGAAGGATTATTCGTCATCACTACATAGTATAAAATAAAGTCGCTTTCTCTGTCCCTATGTCCCTATGTATGCTTATATCTTCAAAACTACACAACGGATTTTGATGAGGTTTTTTTAATAGACAGAGTGACCCAAGAGGAAGGTTTTTATGTATAATTCTACGCAGACAAAGTCGCGGGTAGAAGCTAGTAAATAATAAATAAATATCTTGGGACAAATTACACCAATTGACCCAGCCCCAAACTAAGCAAAGCAAACATTATATAATGTAGATAAATACATAGTTAAATACATAATTATAAACGTCTTGACTCGGGCACAAACATTCGTATTCAGCACGTTATAGCATTATTGTAGGCGTATGACGAAAAGGGGAATCAAAATAGTGATGGGCCAGACGCATCGCCTGTAACATGATTCCTAAGATTTTTAACCTTTCCCTCGATGGGTTTTACACCAATTTATACAATCCTATACAAATTAGTAAACTTCTAATTTTAGAGGAGAATAAACTAAACAGACTTAGTTATTTAATTTCGCTACAAGGTTTATTTAAATATTCGGCAGACATCATAATTATCTTCACGCTAAAATAGGTCGCCTAACGATAATATTCCAATACTAATTGGCATAAATATTTCATGATTGGCAATTTATTAAAAACTATCTGTTGCCCTCGACTCTGTCTGTCTGCTGTCTGCACTGTCTTTCAGTTATTTTCGCATTCATAATATTACCACTGAACTTCAATTATTTTTATAGGTTTTTTGTTCTCTTTCTTTCTTTGCATACATTGTTTTACTTTGACTAGTAGAGACTATACATCTCTGTTATAGACTAATATAATGTAAGGTTCGGGGACCTTATACATCCCTTTTATAAATGTATTTAATTTAAGTAGAACTTAAGTATTGTAGTAGTTTAAAGTATTTTATTTTGAAAAAATGACTTTCTGGCAAGACTTTCTTGGCAATGATGGTCTTTTCGAATGCGCTGGTAGTTTAAAAAAAGACATGTAAAAGAGTGCTTGGCAGGCAATTTGCAAAAATAAATTTTGAATTTGAGCAAGGATATAAAAGTTAATCTATCCCAGTCTAGGAATATACCAGCTGCTTCTTTTTCCGCGCAGATGGTAAAAGCCCATCGAGGAAACGGGCAAAAAATTTAAGAATCATCTTATAGATGATGCGGTTAGCAGCTCATCACTATTTTGATTCCCCTTTCCACCTATACGCCCACATGCTAAACGTGGCCTTTAGGTCTTGTTACGGCCCAGTCTACCCCGTAAGGGATACAGGCGTGATTAGTGTGCTTGTATGTGTAAATAAAGATTCCAAAACTTACCGGTTTGGTAGACTTCGTGATCAAATTGGAACTTGTCATCCATTTTGTGATTCATGATCCTTTTTCTTGCCATTCCAGTCGCACCGCGATCTCTGCTCTCGCGCATCGTGCCGATAACTTTCAACCCGATGTCGTTCAACTGCAGATATTGAATATAGAATAGCGCGTGTAAAAATAGATTGTGTTTTGTTTGTTATTGATGTCATTTTGACAGGACATGTGATACATGCTGGAGTCGCTGTGAGTTTCGGAATTTGAATTATGGGAATGGATAATGTATGTATGTATGTATAACTCTTTATTGTACATAAAACACAAGAAAAAGATGAATACAGGACAACACACATGCACAAAGGCGAACTTATCCCTAAAAGGGATCTCTTCCAGTTAACCTTTGAACGATTGACAGGACATGAGTATTAAGCAAGAGGATAATATGGAATAGACGAATTTTTCGCGGTTTGAATTTGGCGAGGTCATAGTTTCGTGTGGTTGGTGATTTTTATACATAGAACCGTCATGCCTATAGGTAGTATTGGTTGTTGAGCGTTTTACAAAAAGAAGTCCACATGATCACTTTTTCTACAATTTAAATATTTTGGGTTTTTCTTACTCAGAATAGTTTATCCTATCGATTCTCATACAAGAAAAAATGTATCCCAGATTTTACTGATTTTTTCCTCTTGTCACGTTCCATACATAGCTGTTACCTATTAAAAATGTGACGAACTGGATGGAATGGAAATTTTAGGACACATTTTTTCTTGTATGAGGATCGATAGGCTAAACGATTCTGAGTAAGAAAATCTAAAATAGTTAAATTGTAGAAAAAAAAATCATTCGGACTTTTTTTTGGAAAACGTTCAGTTCCCATAGGCAGAGACTACTTTGTTCCACTTGCTACGAACCAGACATATTTTTTTCGCTTCATCCACAAAACTAGAAATATTGTCATACAGACCGCTAGCACCGTCTTACTAGCTAATCCTGCCGCCAAGCAGCAGTTACAGCCGGATTACTGGCACATGAGGTATTCTATCACAGTTGTCTATGTTGACAAAGCTTCTGCAATCTCATCCCGCGGGAACTATCCTGTGTCCTTCCCCGGGACTAAAACTCCGTACCTTTCATTAAAATCAGTTGTTCATTGGTTTAGACACGTACCAGACAGATAGAGTTACTTTGGCAATAATATAGTAGGGATTATACTTGAAGATGACGGTAGAAGACGTTGAATGGGGGTGCGAGTCGGGTTACCTCCACGTGTGGTCAAGAGCTGCGGTTCCTTTTTGGATCCGTCCGGGGGGAAGAGCAGTGCTTGGTCCGGTGCACCCCGGGCTTCGGCTAATGATTTCCTGGCAGTTTCTGAGGGACCTGGCACTTTGACCATTACCGTACAACGTTGCCGACATTTTGTCACAAGATTTTTTAATCGTATTTTTGTTACTTTGACATTGGCGAAGTTGTCGTCGCTATAACGACTTGAAACGCCACAAATAAGAAGAAGAAGACGTTGAATGCGATTGTGATTGCGTGCGTGTCAACATGGCCTCCGGTCACGAGCCGATGGTACAGTAACAACAACCGTAGCCCGGTGGAACGCATTTGAATAATCTGTTGTTATAACTTATAGCGTGATGCTCTCTAGAAAATATAAAAGGTAGTTTTAAAAAGAATAGCTGCGATAACAAAGGTTTAACTTGGCATTTTTAACATGACAGTAACTGTTAAACTCTTCGGGAAACAAAGAGTTTCGTTCCGCGTTTATGTTATAGACTAGGTACAAGCCCATGGAAAAAAATCATGTGAAATGAACCAGCGTGAATGAAGCTTAGAAGGCTGTTACTATCATAAAATAACTCTGAGCGCTATGCCGTCATTTCTGAGCGGTACATGTATGAAATTTCTCAGGTACATTCACAAATCACGTCTTTATCCCTTATGGGGTGGACTAAGGTAACAAGACCTACAGGCCACGTTTAGCAAGACACTGAGGGCGTAGAGGTGGAAAGTGGAATCAAAATAGTGATGGGTTGCTAGCCACATCGCCTATAACATGATTTCTATGACTTTCGCCCATTCCCTCGATGGATTTTTACCATTTGCGCGGGAAGAGAAGCAACTCAGGTACAAGGTGAGGAATTACGACTGATTATTAATTTACGGCGTTTTTATACCTTATATAGATGATTAAAAATAAATGTCGAAAAACCTAGTGCCGCTTTAAAGTGGTGGTGCCGGAAGATAGTGCATTTTTTTTCAATGTATGAGAAAAATGTGGGACGTCCACCCACAAGGTGGACCGATGACCTCATTAAGATCGGAGGATCGCGCTGGATGCAAGCCGCTTCCAACCGGTCTTATTGGATGTCTAAAGGAGAGGCCTATGTTCAGCAGTGGACTTGTAATGGCTGAGATGATGATGATGATGAGAAAAAAATTGTACCGCTCAGAAATGACGGCATAGCGCTCGGAGTTATTTTATGATATAGTAACAGCCTCCTAAGCTTCATTCACGCTGGGTCATTTCACTTGTTTTTTTGTCCATGGGCTTGTAGTCTATTATTGTTAAGATCGCTATACAATTTTTAATTAAAAAAAAGAAACAAACAGACGGTTAAAGCCTGTCGAGGGAATGGGAGAAAGCCTTAGCGATCATGCAGGCGATGCGGCTAGCAACCCGTCACTATTTTAATTCCCCTTTCCACCACGCCCGCAATTATGGTAAACCATCTTACTCGCTAATCCTGCCGCTAAGTAGCAGTGCTTGCACTGCTGTGTTCCGGTGTGGAGAGTAAGACAGCCGGGGAAATTACGGGCACAAGAGGCATTTCATCTTAGTACTCTAGGTTGGCAACGCATCTGCAATCCCTCTGGGGTTGCGGGTGTCTATGGGCAGTGGTGATCACTTACCATCAGGTGACCCACTTGCTCGTTTGCCTTCCTATTCATATAAAAAAAAAAAAAAAAAAAAAAAAAAAAAAAAACGTGACTTAGGTTTTCTTACCTTAAGCTCTCTCTACCCCTTAAAGGATAGAATCGTGATTTATGTATGTATAACCAGTGGCGTGGCGTCAAGTATATCAGAAGGCAAGCCGAAGGGCATTTAACTAGCCTTTTCCTCTAATTCTGCACAATAAAGTGCCCAATTGCCCTAAAATAGGCAAGCCGGTGGCAACCGAGTTCTATGGACGTCATGGCACTGGTATGTAGTGGTGGGCGTTGTATGAACGAACCGTTTACATAAACTGTTTTTCGTAAGTGAACGATTCAACTAGTTTATAGTTCACAGATAAACTAGTTTATTCGTCGACTGGTTACGAGTCGCGAGTCGAATCCGTTGCGTCGCGTCGTGTCGCGAGCGTCTGGCCGATACCGACCGAGTGAACCCGACACATTCACATCGTCAAATTGGTAAACGAGACATTCGTTCGTTCACGTTCACTAATCGTTTATGTGATGAAGTAGTCTTTTCGACGACGACGTAAACTAGTCGAAAATTAGACTGTTTTTTAAACTAGTTTATCGTCGACGGTAAACGGTCTCGTTCCGTCGACTGTAAAATCGTCGACGACCCACCACTACTGGTATGTACACATCTAATTGAAAGTCACCTTGTATACTTTTTTTTTCGCCACAAATAAAATGACAAAGGCAAGCTACCCATACAACCGTATTCGACGCGCTCTCAAAGTTATGAACATTTAAATCCGCCGCGTGACGAAGTCTAGTTGTGAATAAGTACGTGAGTAGCATACAAAAGTCACATTATTCCTGATTCTGGTACCTCATCGGTTCTTTATTAAATGGAGTGGATCTAAACACATTCTGAATACATACATACATACATACACAGATCACGTCTTTATCCCTTACGGGGTAGACAGAACCTAAGGTAACAGGTACCTGCAGGCCACATTTAGCAAGATTGTGGGCGTATAGGTGGAAAATGGAATCAAAATAGTGATCGGTTGCTAGCCTCATCGCCTAAAACATGATTCCTATGATTTTCGCCCATTCCTTCGATGGGCTTTTACCATCTGCGCGGGTAGACAAGCAACTGGTACATTCTCTGTTTTTTCCTTGCTCCCAGACCAGCATAGAAGTTCACATTCTGAATACTTTATTACTTCTTATTCTGTAGCTACCATTCTGGTCTGGGAAAAAAAAAACATAGAATGTACCAGTTGCTTCTCTTCCCGCGCTGGTCAAAGCCCATCGAGGGAATGGATGACAATCTTAAGAATCATGTTATAGGCGATGCGGCTAGCAGCCCATCACTATTTTGATTCCTCTTTCCACCTGTATGCGCTCACAATCATGCTAAACGTGGCCTTTAGATGTTGTGTTGTTGGTGAAATAAAGGGTTAAGATCGCGTACGCACCAATTTTCAAGTAATTCCATGGGCTCATTCGGTTTTTTTTAATACAGATTACATACGGGCATCGAATCCTGTCCCACGATCCATCAGGATGTTACTTTCATATAAAACCGGTTAAAATGATAACATACGTGGCCAAAGTAAACTTCCACAGTGTAAAGCAGTAAGTAATCAACAAACGACGCGATAAATTTCCATTCGTCCAATAGTATAGTCGAATTACGGAAAAGTATGGAAGTAATTCGTGTAGTCGTGTTTTTTTGTGGAATCGTTAGAGGGCACGACTAGATGGTTTCCCTCGGTTTGCACCTTTCTATCATGTACGGAACACTTTAAAATATTAGGTATAAACTTCAAATGCCGTTATTTTGGAGTATGATAAAAGGTATTAGGCGCAAGTTTAGCCACGTGAAGGGTCCCCTTTGGTACATAATGTATGTTAATTAAAAAGGTGTACGATGTATAGAATCTTGGTAAAATATTTTTTTCTGATTGCGGCTCGAGGATAATTCAGACGGTTGGTGCAAACTTAGATTAAGCTTTTCAAAGTATTATAAACACCCAGGTAACTTTGCACCCCCGTGCAAAGTATGGAACATGTTTTTTTTCACTCTTTTGTAGATTGTACTTCGGGGGAAATTAAGATAGTCGTGAAAATTTATAAATAACACATATTTAAAAGATACTACATTCGCACTCAATAAAAAAAAGAAAATTTTAACCGGAAGTTTGGTAAACATAGTTCTATCTAAACGCAAGGAATAGCAGCGAACGCTAGGTAGCGGGTAGTATTACAGAACCGCATGTTCCGTGTAGAAATGTCAATTTTTTATGGGGTGCGAATGTAAATCAAACCAAGTTAAGACGATTGTGACGATTTTTATTAATTCCAAAATTTCCCCCGAAGTACAAAGACAGTAAAACATAGAAAACTACTTTCCGGGTGTCGCACTCTGGTGCAAATTTGGTATTGTGTTTTGATATATATTCTCATCATTTCCTCAATTTGCACCGCGTTCTGTATTTTTCCCGGGGCCGCAATGCCAAAAAGTATATTTTTAGTTATATGATTTTTTTTTGTATGTTCCGTAGCTTGAATTGAGCTAAATAACGGGTGCAAATATAGATTAAGATGTAATAAAACGTATGGCAAATTGCACAGACTACACCTATTTTTTCTTCTTAGTTATTACTATTACACCATTTTCAACCAATTCCACCCCTTTCCGGGGGGGGTGAATATATCAAGTGATGTATTAAATTCCATTTCTAACCCATACAAATCAAAAACAATTGTTTTTATCAGTTCTTAGAATTATTTCCTGACTTAAGGGAAATTTCACGTATTTTGCCTCCACTACAAGCGTACACTGATTAGGCGCTCTCTACCCTGTACCTTTCAGTGGCGTGGCGTCAAGTACATCAGAAGGCTAGCCGAAGGGAATTTAACTAGCCTTTTCCTCTAATTCGTGCAGAAAGAAGTAAAAGTGCCCAGCTGCCTTAAAATAGGCAAGCCGGTGGGAATCGATCTAGATAGGCGAACTTTGTTCCGCCTTAAATCTGAAAAATTCCTGTGGTTTGGGCTGTGCTATCCCGCGGGAACTATGCAATTTTCCGAGATAAAAACTATCCTATGTCCTTTCCCGGGACTCAAACTATCTGTATACCAAATTTCAACTAAATCGGCCCAGCGGTTTAAACGTGAAAAGGTAACAAATAGACAGACAGACAGAGTTACTTTCGCATTTATAATATTAGTAAGGATAGTAAGGATGTCGCGGCAGCGGACAACGGGGTGAGAGCGGGCTAGCGAGCATGTGTGAGTGAAATTCGGTGAACCGAATTGTTTGGAGATTACTTACTGCGTTTATACTGTGACAAAAGAATGCGAATGGCGTGCTAGCCATCGGATCGGGCAAAAGTATCCACCAATTATCCTAATTATACTTAACTGGTCGTCTCGATTGAACGGCCAGGATTTTTGACTGTAAGACAAAAAACGGATTCTGATTTGGGACGGATTGCTCAGTAAAATTGTGGGAGGAATTGAGAGTGCTCAGGGATATTTTTGTCATTACTATCTATCTAACAACCAAGCAACCCATCACTATTTTGATTCCTCTTTCCATACGTTAGGCTTTGTCTACCCTATAAGGGATAAATGCGTGATTTATTAGTATGAATGTAACTTACTGTACTGTACTTCCATACTGGTCTGGGAGCACAGAAATAACATAGAATGTACCAGTTGCTTCTCTACCCGCGCAGATCGTAAAAACCCATCTAGGGGATTGGGTGAAAATCTTAGGAATCAATGTTGCCGATGCGGCTAGCAACCAATCACTATTACGATTCCCCTTTCCACCTTTATCCCCACAATTATGCGAAACGTGGCCTTTACGTCTTGTTACCATAGCCTCTGTCTACCCCGTAAGGGGTATAGACGTGATATGTGTATGTAAGATTTAACCCAAACAAAAACACAGAGGTCAAGTTAGTAAGAAGCTAATAAAAATATACCACAGGTGCCTTAGATTAATATTCATATTTCAGAAACCTTCTGACTACTGCTTCACAAACAGTAAGCTATTGACAACCATAAAATCAAATATTCCCATATATTTATGCCGTATTCCCGCGGCGCCATCTGTTTGAATCACTCTGTATTCCAGTATATATGTGTTCACCTAGCATTGACACTCGATGTCTCCCTTATCTACCGCAACTAACAATTTTCTGAACAAGTAACTTCTACATTGATGACCGGATAACTTTATGGTTAGAAACCCATAGCTAACGGTTTCTGGTATGTATTTTTTTTTTATATGTATAGGAAGGCAAACGAGCAAGTGGGTCACCTGATGGTAAGTGATCACCACTGCCCATAGACACCCGCAACCCCGGAGGGATTGCAGATGCGTGCCAACCTAGAGGACTAAGACGAAATGCCTCTTGTGCCCGTAATTTCCCCGGCTGTCTTACTCTCCACACCGGAACACAGCAGTGCAAGCACTGCTACTTAGCGGCAGGATTAGCGAGTAAGATGGTGGTAGCGATCCGGACAGACCTTGCACAAGGCCCTACCACCCGCATGTATTCCGCTTTGACAAGTATGCATGCAGTTACGCCATCATCGTCATCATATCAGGTATAGGACGTCCACTTTTCCACATAGGGGAAGGCCCCACAGACCTCCAATTGCCTCGGTCGGAAACGGTATACATCCACCGTGAACCCGCGACTTTAACCAGGTCATCCGTCCTCTTTGGTGGACGTCTTACGCTGCGCTTGCCGATCCGCGGTCTCCACTCGAGAACCTTCCGGCCCCAACCATCTGTTCTCCGTGCCATTGCCATTTCAACGAGCTAATTCCCTTGGCTATGTCGTGGCTCATTTAAATTTTTTGTTAAAGCACTATTTGTCATTACGGCGTCGCCCACTAAGCCTCGTCATCGTCCCACTGCTGGTCATGCCTCTCAGAATGAGAGGGCTTATGCTATAGTTCCCACGCAGTCCCACCCACTCGCCGCCGACAACCTTGCACCAGAAAACACCCGGAACGAGAGTCTTGTACCGTGTATCATGGGGTGTGCTGAGATTTTCTATTGTACAACTCGTAAACCCTTCCACCTTCACTGTTATACCACACATTCCTGAACGAACAAGGACACCAGCGCCTCGGAAACATACACGGTAATGTGTGGTCTAACACTCTCCCGCGTTATTTAATAAGCCAGTAGAATCCCATCCTCGTCGCCAATTCTGTTGTGTATGTACTAGTAGGGTGACATATAGGAATCTGTTACTGGCAATAGGTTTATTAAGTGTAACTAGCATTATTTACAATAATAAGTTCCGCAACTGCGTGATACTCGTTGCATGGTTATATCCGTAGTTCCAGAGGTTCCCGTGTATGTTTCCGAGGCGCTGCTGTCCTTCTTCGTTCAGGAATGTGTGGTCTAACATTCACCTTAACAGTTCGCAGTCCACAACTTCGTTTCCTTTGGAACTTTTTACCTTGCACTGTTAAACTGTGGAATCCGTTAACGACACCAGTCTCTCCGAACGGGTATAACTTAGAAAAGGAACGCTCAAAATCGTAGTTATATTGTGTTAAGATGTTTTATGGATTGCAGTATGTTTATGAGGCGTATTAGGCCTCAGAAGGCGTATTAGGGATAATGCCGGTCACATAATGCCGCAAAGCCTTAGTCAACAAGCTGAGCCTAGCTTATCTTAGCTTCGCTTTTTATCCGAGCGCGGCGGAAAGGCGGGTTGTGTGTGGACTCCTATACAAGGATTTGGTCGGCGTGTACCTTATAACTACTAGTTCTTTACTCTTAATTTGATAAAGTTAAAGAAATCTTGTGTCAAACTTCAGCGTTATTTGAGAGTCCAAAAAATTTTATGTTACTAATGTCAATATCCATGGAAATTTTGAATAAACATGATTTCTTCCCAGATTTTGGAAATTTTTGGTTATTTTTACTCAGAATCAACAACACTAGATTCTTATACGAGATTTAGGAGTCATACATACATACTCAAATCAAGTCCAAGAGCGTTTTCCAAAAAAAAGTCAACATGAACATTTTTTCCGGAATTTGACTATTTTGGGTTTTTCTTACTCAAAATCGTTTACCCTATATGAAAAAATGTGTCCCAGATTTTACTATTGATTTTCTTCCTCTTCGTCACGTTCTATACTTACCTATAGGTATTCAAAAAAGTGACGAACTGGAATGGAAATTTTGGGACACGTTTTTTCTTGTATGAGGATCGATAGGGTAAACGATTCTGAGTTTCGAATTTATTCGAGACTAGCTGACCCGGCGAACTTTGTTCCGCCTTAAATTTGAAAAATTCCAGTGGTTTGGGCTGTGCTATCCCGCGGGAACTATGCAATTTTCCGGGATAAAAACTATCCTATGTCCTTTCCCGGGACTCAAACTATCTGTATACCAAATTTCAACTAAATCAGCCCAGCGGTTTAAGCGTGAAAAGGTAACAGACAGACAGAGTTACTTTCGCATTTATAATATTAGTAAGGATAAGGATTTAACGATCTGCAAAATCCTTTGGACCAGAGGTCCAAACCCTTTAATTCTTCAGCCTCAGCCCAGCAGTGGGACGTATTTTGACTGGAGATGACGATTTGAATTTCTAACCAACTCCTGAATCTTTTTAGCTTCGCTTGTATCGAAATTATTATCTGTGACACACAATATCGTAGGATTAATCCAGTTAACTGAGAGTGGATAATAATATTTGAGTATTACTCACAAAGTGACTCAGTTCCAATTTCACAATTTTGATTGGATTTTACGCTAATATTGTTCTAAGAATTGATGTCTCGGGTTCTTTTGCGTTCACGTTTTCCTCTTTGATTTTATTAAATTCGATATCACGGTGTTAACTTAAGAACATGAGCTATAATATCACAAGTTAATAATGACTCCAACGGAAACGGTAATGGGGCATTACCTATCTGCATTGCACCGTCTCATTGTCTAAGGGAAGACGGGCCCAGCGTACAGGCTCTCTTGGCGCGGTCCTGGCGGAAGCCGGGGCCACAGGGAGGCGTCTGTGATGAAACCCTAGTGGCATCCCAGTGCGTCCCCGTCACACCGGATTGAGGCAACGCCGGAGAGTTTTTAGTTTGGGTATACACCTTCGGGGGAGTCCCACATAACCCTAGGTATCCCCGTGCCTAGGGCATCCATAAAGATTTCCTCTCCGTTTAAAAAAAAGTTAGTAATGACAAGGTCCTAAAACTAATTAAATAGTATATTTCGATAGGCGATCGTCGCCGTAGCAAGGTTTGGTTGGGTGGTTGTAATGTTAAATAGAAAACTGCAATGAGACTTAGGCCTGATTTAAACGCACCGTAAAGGTCCCTTGCTGGTCTGGGTGGTAACGAAAAACAGAATGTACTAACTGTTTCTCCTACGTAGGCCTTCCCTAAGATCTCCACCAGGTTTACCAGATTATCCGTCCACCTTTCAGGCTCCAACCACTACAGAACCTTACGGCCCCAACGGTAATCGTTTACGTGCAATGTGAACTTCCACTGTCAAATAAAGGAGCAACCACACCGCTGCGTATACACAAGACAGTAAACGCACCGTCGACGTTTTTTACGCACTGGTGTGGCCGGACCTTAAGGAGTTAAATTTGCTGAGCTACTTCGGTTACATTAGTTCTTCTTTTGAAAAAATGACTCTGCCAAGAGTCTTGCGGCGCATTGGCAATGATGGTCTTTTCGAATGCGCTGGTAGTTTCAAAAAATACATGTGTAGCGCGGGCTTAACTACACACGTTTCTGAACGCAACCCGCCGACCTTCTCGCTCGCTCGGTATCTCTCGCTCTCTCGCTACCGGCATCCGATCGAGCCCCACGCGCGCCGAACCGCGGTGCTCAATTTTATTGAACTTTTAATCGTATAACTATATTTTCTTGTACCGAACCCTTTATATTACAACAACTGTACTACTTGTTTTGGATAAATAAACACCTTTCATCCTACACATGTAAAAGAGCCCTTGGCGGCAAATTATGATTTTGATTTACGGATCTCGTCATTTCTGATTCGATCTCGCAAAGACACTCCAAGCATAGCTCTTTCCAATGCCTTGTGATCGATCTTAAGCATAACACCGAGGCTTCCAATATCTTCACCTTTTAATAACCGTGGATATATCGAAGTGTCGTGTTGCCCAAAAAGGCTTTGTAAATTAAATGCAAAAGAGGCTAGTGAAAGCAATAAGTTTTGTGTTACAACTCGTAGGCATTCCGGTTTCGAGATACAAGCGATTTACGCCAAATTCCGAGTCGGGTTCAGTGATATACCGAAATGCGTGTGCGTATTTGGAAAGGTCTGGAAATTTTTACGCGATAAAAAAATCTTCTTATTTGTGGCTTATGAAGGACCTTACCATGACGTCTTAATGCGATTCAATTCCGATTCAGTTCAGGTTTTAGCTGTCATTTGTAGATTTTCCATGCTGGTCTGGGAGCAAAGAAAAAACATAGAATGTACCAGTTGCTTCTCTTCCCGGGCTGATGGTAAAAGCCCATCGAGGGAATGGACGACATCATCGGAGTCATGTTATAGGCAATGCGGCTAGCAACCCATTACTATTTTGATTCCATTTTCCATCTATACCTAGCCCCACAATCTTGCTAAACGTGGCCTGTAGGTCTTGTCTCCTTAGGCTCTGTCTACCCCGTAAGGGATAAAGACGTTATTTGTGTGTGTATTGTGTTGTAGCCCCTAAGACACCGGTTTTACACCTAGTTAAGGGGTTAAGCTTCGACCACAATTTAATCTGACCTATTGTACACAAATTGCTCACATCTTGCTAAACGTGGTCTAGGTCTTGCCACCTTAGGCTCTGTCTATCCCATAAGGGATAAAGACGTGATTCGAAAATGATGTTCCTTTCTTATACATACGTAGAGACGTAGACTTCATAGATAATAGACTTGTTGAACAATCTACTATTTCTCTTTACTCCCAGACCAGCATGGAATAGGTATATGCCATTATAATTGCGTTTCATTGCAAAGACTTTGCTTGTTAGATATTCTATTGTAACCCGAGTATTATGCCACAAAGAAACGTGTATGCCCTTTGCACTTCGCATTTTATTTACTACGTCGTTATTCCATATAGTTTGGAACAAGGCCCTTTGAAGTTATCTTGCGAGTGTATTTGATGTTTTGCGTAAATAATATAGAGTGTCTACTTGTCTATTTAGTTTGATTACTAAAATACGTAACACGTTAACGTTACACACACATAGTTATGCTAGTTACTGTATGGATATTTTAAACTCACTCTTTGTCGGTCCCTCGATTAGTGCACTCTCTACTTAAAGGTTAATTGTTAGAGATCCCTTGTAGGCATAAGTTCGTGCATGCATTTAATGTTTTTTTTTTGATCTGCGTCTGTTTCTTTATATTTGTATGTAAAATAAAGCATGCTAATAATAATAAAGCTACTTCCATGCTGGTCTGGGAGCAAAGAAAAAACATAGAATGTGCCAGTTGCTTCTCTTTCCGCGCAGATGGTAAAATCCCATCGAGGGAATGGGCGAAAATCATATGAATCATAGGCGATGCGGCCAGCAACCCATCACTATTTTGATTCCACTTTCCACCTCTACGCCCTCAGTGTCTTGCTAAACGTGGCCTGTAGGTCTTGTTACCTTAGGCTCTGTCTACCCCGTAAGGGATAAAGACGTGATTTGTGTATGTGTATGTGTATATAAAGCATTTACTTACTTAGGTACTTACTTGTTTTAATTTTACACTATTAACTTGACGTTTTACTAAACTCAAAAATAGTTCATTACACGCCGAGGGTGGTAAAATAAAGAATGTCTCAGATCGCAGGTACTTGTCGCACGAGCCAAAGGCGAGGGCGATGAACATGGGACCTGTACGTCTAGCACGAAAGCATACAAAAGTCGCGTCGCGCGCGAGATAGATTGCCCTTTTCTTACTATTCGTTCAAGAAGTTAGTGAGAGTGTTTGGATGTTTGTTACTCTTTCACGCCAGAACGGCTGGACAGATCTGAATGAAATTTGGAACATAGATAGATTATAGTCTGGAATAACACATAGGCTACTTTTTATCCCGGTAAATTGCGTAATTCCTGCGGGGTAGCGATAAACGAATTCTATGCAGACGAAGTTGCGGGCAACTGCTAGTATGAAATAAATTATTGTAAACTCAACAGTGTGTGCCTGTATGTCTGTCTGTCACATTTACGCTTAAACCGCTAAACCGATTTAATTGGAATTTGGGATAGACATACTGTCAGCCATGGGGAAGCACATAGGATTATCCCGGAAAATCTCATCAATCCAGGACAGCGCTCAGGCTTTTTAAACCGTGACTAATATAAAGTTAACTTTAATAACATTAATGTCTAGAATAGTCGTAGTTAGAAAATTAATTACTTTAGGCACGTGGGGTTTAAAGAATGTTAATAAAGACGGCGTACTTTCACGTATCACTGCGGGTGCGACCACACCTAAAAAGGTCGTAAACTCTTGATGAACCAGTGGTGACAACTTAGAGGATTTATATCTAAATTTAGGGGTAAAAAATGTAAACAGTGGAGTAGAAATTTTTAGGGTCCCTGACAAAATATATAATTAGAATTTAATTAGAACAAATAGGGTTCGTGGGTAAAATTGGGTACAATATAAATAAATAATAAATAAATAAATAATATCTTGGGACAATTGACACCAAATTGACATAGCCCCAAACTAAGCAAAGCTTGTAATATGGTCACTAGTCAACGGATAAACATACTTATATAGATAAATGCATACTTAAATACATTAAACATCCAAGACTCGAGAAAAAACATTCGTATTTTTCATACAAATATCTGCCCCGACCGGGGATCGAAGCCGGGACCTCAAGCTTCATAGTCAGGTTCTCTAACCACTGGTGGCCCACCGGTCGTCATATATTTTTTTTAGTATTTGTTTTTTTGCGTGGATCTACTCATAATCAAAAGCGATTCTATAGTATGGGAAACAAGTGTCTCGAGGAGATTTGTTACTTGTCATACATTAATGTTTGAAGGTAACAAACCGATACAAATTTTTGTAGGAAACACTGGGGACATTTTTTACGCCATTATAATCGATTGATCCATGCAAGAATTTCTAAAATTGGAAAAACTGTAATTCCCCAGAAATGTGTTTTGCCACAAAACTATACAGCTCACATTAAATTTTCGACTAGTTGACTAGCTGTAATTTCCTTTTAATGACTTCATATTTCAAGTTAAATTTTTCACCACTAGATACTGTGGTATTTTCATGTTTTTTATGCCTTTATCTGGCGTTCATTTACCACCACGGCCCACTTGCTCGTATTTCGTAAAATCCCGAGTTTCTCGTGAGAAGGGTATCGATTTTACATCTTTTGAAAGCCTACCCTCGGACAAAAATGTTAAGAGTGTTACAACTTTCCGATAGATGGCGCTAGTTGTAGCCCGAAACGTGCTATCGTTTTGCTCCCAGAGATTATTTATCACATATGCCTGTTCTAATATCTTTAACCCTTATGGGCGCCAATTAAACAGTTTTTGAAAGCTATCCTTATGAATACCAGTAGGGATAGCACATAAGTCTTTTTTTAATCCTAATCGGCTAGACCGATAGCTTCACATTTGTACTATAGATATCAGATACATACACATAGGTACATTACTTCCATGCTGGTCTGGGACCAAAGAAAAAACATAGAATGTACCAGTTGCTTCTCTTCCCGCGCAGATGGCATTAATTAAATTATAAAAGCAAATGATTATAAATCTTTATACCGTTTACTCTTTTTAAGAATATAGCTAGAAGGTATATTTTTTTAATTTGTAAATATAGGTTTTAGGTATAGTTATTTTTAGCATAGATTATGTAGGTTTGTGGGATTAGTGTTTGTGTCATTGTTGAAAATATACTGCTGTCGCTAGAAGGTCGGACTATACACATATCGACGGGGAAGAAGCAAGACCTCCTATCTTGTGATTTCGGATTAATGTAAAATAGGAGCTATTGGTTCTCTCAATAGAATTCAAACTACAATAATTAAAATTTGTAAGATAGAAGATCTTAGTTCATCCCCGTCTATATTATATTTATATTGCGACAGAACAGGGAATCAAAATAGTGGCGGGTTGCTAACCGCATCGTCCATTCGCCGTATGTCAAATATGCGCGCGCGCGAGGAGCTTTTTTGTACCTTGTTAGCATTGCTTAAGTCTTAACCAAATTAATTCATATAAGTACCTACTGTTTAATTTAATTCTCGGTAAATCATTTTTTCCTTTCTCTTTTTGCGCTTGTCAGTAAGTAATTTCTGCTCTGTAAAACTGACCCTTTGGTTATACTCCTACGGTAATTTTGACTGGTTCTCGCGACACAGGCTCGACCTAGTGCGAGAACCGCTACTAAACTTTAGTTCCTAATTGTGTTAAGGTACCTATCAGTTTCTGTGAATTTGTTACGGCATGTAAAGTATTTTGGAAATAAATGATTTATTTATTTATGTTTGTTCCAGTGGTGATGCGTGTCGTGTGTGGGCGGTGTGCGCGGTGGCGGCGCTGGCGCTGGCGAGCGCGGCGGCTGCGCCCGCGCAGCTCTGCGCCGGGGCCATAGAGGACGACCCGCGCGCCGCGCGCTTCTGCCAGGCGCTCAACACCTTCCTAGAGCTGTATGCCGAGGCGGCTGGCGAACAGGTGCCAGAGTACCAAGGTAACGAATTCTTGTAAAGCGTTTCCCCGTTTACCCCACAAGGGCGTTGCCAGACGATGATCATGGGGCAGTAGAAGTGTAGCATCTATTGTTAGGTCAAACAGTATGGTACTTGAATGTCAACATTGTAAAAAAAACAATTCTCCTGTCCCCTTGGCGATGTCTTTGGGCCAAAGTGCGCAAACCGTGCGGGCTAGAAAAACACCCTCATACAATGTGGAAATTGAAAAATCTGCTTTCGTCCGTCTGTCTGTCTGTCTGTCACGAGGCTGTATCCCATGAGGCGTGATAGCTAGACCAGGGGCTCCCAAAGTTGTCTGGGCTACGACCCATCTAATACAAGTTCACAAGTGCTAAAAAACATCACAAATGATTGCCGCAACATTATGCTGAGTGGGGCCCATTTTACACCATATCGGTACTATTCCTAAGTATATTGTATTTCTTCCTATTATAATTGTACGTGTATCGAATAATGTGTAAATAAATGTTTCACTCTCTCTCTCTCTCTCTCTCTCTATTAATGGACGGCCCTAGTGTCAAGTGTAATAATATGTATCTAAACAAAGTTTCGTAATAAGGTCGTGGGACATATTTTTGAGAAGTTCCTATCGATACTTATTTTTACATTTGACCGTACTGTGATTTTTGATCTTTCACAAAACGTTTCCTACACCTCTTATGTCGTTGTCGGCAGCCCTGGTGCGCGACTACCCGCAGCTTTTGGACTCCGGCATGAAGCGGCAGGACGTGGTGCACTCGTTCCTGCGCTTCGGCCGCCGCCGCTGACCCTCCCGCCGCCAGACCCCGACGACTCGTCCAAAATATTTATAAATAATTTATACTTTATGTCTGGTATCCGAGCGACCTCTCTCTCCGTAAATGTTAGCGCCGAGTATTACTAAAGTTGTTGTCAACATTTTGTCGCACTTCGTTGTAGGTAAGACTTAATTATTATGATGTTTTAAATAAATACATATTTATGACAAGCTCAGAGATTTTTATTGGTCGAGTCGGGTTACCTCCGTGTGGTCAAAAGCTGCGGTTCGTTTTTGGATCCGTCCGGGGGAAGAGCAGTGCTTGGTCCGGTGCACCATGGGCATCGGCTACCTGGCAGTTTCTGAGGGATATCATTGACCGTTGGCAAGAGCCCGATAGAAGGGAGGGGAATGGTCTTTGACCATTACCGTGCAACGTTGCCGACATTTTGTCACAAGATTTTTGAATTATAGTTCTGTTACTTTGACATCGGCGAAGTTGTCGTCGCTATAACCACAAGCAAGAAGAGATTTTTATTTACATACATGCTCACACATACACAAATCACGTCTATATCCCTTACGGGGTAGACGAAGCCTGAGGTAACAAAAGCTCAAGGCCTCATAATGAGAGGGTTTGGGCTATAGTTCCCATGCGACCCAGTGCAGATCGGGAACTTCACACACCACTGAATTGCTTCGCAGATGTGTGCAGGTTTCCACGATGTTTTCCTTCACCGAAAAGCGCATGACATTCAAAATGTAATTTCGCACATAAATTCCAAAATTTCCGAGGTTCGAGCGCGGGATTCGAACCCACGACCCTCTGCTTGAGGCCACAGGTCAAACCACTATACTACGGTTTAAGGCCACGGCATGACATAATACTTCAGATTTTTTAAATCAAAAGCAATCGTTGAGTTACACTTGGCGGCACATAATTTGTCTTAGACTTACAAAATTACTTATAAGAGGGCCATTTTTTTTGCCACTGAGTATACTTGAATAAAACAACACTTTACATCATTTAATTTTCGTATATTTCCTACAAGACAGTAATAAATACTAGTGTCAAATCAATACAATAAGAGCTATTATGTTAACCAGTTCAATGTGACAAGGTTCTATACCTGCAGTACTCCGTCTAAATTAAAACCGTGTTTTCAAAAAAAACCTTGTCACAGCAAACAGTAAATTAAAAAAAAACTACACATACAACAGTCATGTCATACATTTGCTTGACATCCATACATTTGGTGAATAAGGGTGTTTTGTGACCATACAGACTATTAACCTCGTAAGACCCACAATACAAACAGCTTTACAAAATATTTACATATATATTTATGCAAAAGGAGCATAGAGGAAATAACCAAACAGAGTGCTAATATCTTTGGGCCCCTCTAAGTCGCGAACATGTTTGTTTTAATTTAGAAAGTCTTTATTTTACCATAGAATGTCCTGCTAATGTAAAATAGTTATGTGGGTACGGAGAACAAGCGATTTTTACGGGTATTTAAAAAAAAAAAACCTTTTTTAAGTTATGATTCCCTACTTACATGAGGTAGGGTCTCTTTGCAGCGAACATGTGAATTCCATTTGACGACCGGATGGCCCAGTGGTTAGAGAACCTGACTATGAAGCTTGAGGTCCCGGGTTCGATCCCCGGTCGGGGCAGATATTTGTATGAAAAATACGAATGTTTGTTCTCGAGTCTTGGATGTTTAATATGTATTTAAGTATGTATCTATCTATATAAGTATGTTTATCCGTTGTCTAGTGCCCATATTACAAGCTTTGCTTAGTTTGGGGCTAGGTCAATTGGTGTCAATTGTCCCAAGATATTTATTATTATTATTTATTATTTTAGAATGTCCCGGTAATGTAAAATAGTTACGTACGGAGAACAAGCGATTTTTACGGGTATTAAAACGGGTACCTATTAAAAAAAAATGAAATTCCTTTTTTAAGTTATGATTCCCTACTTACATGAGGTAGGGTCTCTTTGCAGCGAACATGTGAATTCCATTTATTCCCTATCACGTAGAAATATCCAAAACCCTCTTCTTAGTGTACCTTTATGATACTCAAGGAATATGTCTGCCAATTTTCAAGCCTGTAGCTGGAGTGGTTTAGGCTGTGGCGTGGCTTAGTCAAACAGTCAAGTTCATCTTTATAGGTATAGATTTCCGCTCTATCAGTTGTTTCCTCTATGAAAAGACAACATCTTAAAAAGGTTCCAAAGAGGTCCTTGATTCAGATACTTCAACTGTATCATAGATAATTTTCATTTACACTCTACATTTAACAATAGCCGCTGGAAAGTGTGTCAGAAAAACAATTCTCAAAGTCGCTTTGAGAACTGTTTTCAGCAGTCCAAAATATTAAAAAATAATTAAATTATAGGTATTGTATCTAGAGATAAAATGATCGAATGACTGTATCTAAACAGGTCTAATTATTTAACACAGATTTGTATTTAAATAGATGACGCATATTCGTAAATTTAAACGCTTTCTTCTCATACATTTCACAGCTATGTCGTCCACAACAACATAGGTCTGTGGTAATTGGTAATTACGAAAATTTGTATGGAATTGGTATAATCTTGCTTAAATACAATACATAGCACCAAAATACACTAGCCATATATAAACGCAGTATAGAGAGACGTCTATTATATTATAGAAAATACATTCAAAAATATAGTACCATTTATAGAACTAAACAAATATTTAGCAAAACAATTGTCATTTTTTAATAAATTCAAAGCCAAGGGCACTTTATTAATTTCATTACTAAAAATAGTATTTTTGCTAGTTTTTTCCCGCAGCTTCGTCTGTATAGAAGTATTTTTAATTTAAATACATGTTATTCATAATTATCTGCCAGATTGCATCCAAATCCGTTCAGCCGTTTTTTTTTAACATATAAATTATTATCCAAATAAACCTTCACATTAACAACATTAGTTTGTAGATATTTGATTATGATGGTGTACGATACATATTTCTACTCGTAATTATGGTGTTTTAGAAAATATATAGTAATTATTTACAGTATTCTAATTAGGCATTTAAAAATCTTTATTTAAAAATAATCATTATCATTTATATAACTCAAACGCGTTTAAAAATCAAGAAATTGGAATTTTTAATTCTTTCTTCATTTTAAAATAGAAAAAAAAAAGTTTAGGCCACTCATATTAGAAATTATAAAAGAAATAAAGAGGGCTTAGGAATTGGTTGATCTATACCTAACAAAAATGGCAAGACACAATCAAAAAATTCGTAAATATCAACTATGACAAAACTCATACTGAACATACAAAACTTGAACTACTCAATTAGAATCCGTCAAGTCCATTAAACATGACACATTTAATTAAAAAAAAACTTATTTAAGAAAAAATAGGTCATTTAACACATTGTCTTTAAATAATTAATGTGGTCATAGACCTATATAAGGGACAATAAATTTAATTTGCATGTCATGAATACGTTCTAACTTTTTTTTAAACTTGTATTCGGCTATAATCCACCGTTAACACGCAGGAGTTACGTTTGATAGAAGCGAAAATGGTGAATCAGAGAAAGAATGCAAATATGTAATGCCTAGTGAAACGTGCCGATGACGTATCCAAGAACTGGCACGCTCGCAACCTACACATTTCACCATAATTACGTCGTCTACATCAATATAGGTCTGTGTCATATTTTTTTAGTACGATAACGAATAAAAACGTACATTCGTTGGAACTCAATGAACACTCCATAGTAATCCTAGAGAAAAATATACTAATTAAAAAAAAGAACACACTGATATCACTTAATTCCGTTTCCTAATAATACGAAAAAAAAACATTTTTCTGCGTAAATTTAAGTCACTCATTTTTGTTTAAAAACAATGTAGTTATCGCGAAATCATAGTTATATCATTGACTATAATTAAGAGAAACATCAAAATCGTTCTGGGTGCATTTAAAAAATACAAAAATATAAATAAATAAATAAATATTTTGGGACAAATTACACCAATTGACCCAGCCCCAAACCAAGCAAAGCTTGTACTATGGGTACGTATGTAAAGTAGATGACTACTTACATACGTACGTACACATACACAAATCCGTCCCTTACGGGGTAGACAGAGCCTGAGACAGAATCTAAAGGCCACGTAACGCCACGCAAGCATGACTGTAGACGCATAAGTGGAAAAAGGAAGCAAAACAGCGAAAAAGCTTATAGCGGAAAAAAGCCTCGTATAGCAAGCAACTTGTCGTATAACACGACAATATTGGATTGCATTCAACCATGTTCAGTCATAGCCGCCATCTTTGATTGTACACACAGCAAAGCGAATCGGTGGGCACCCTAGTTATCCACGTGTGTCATTCTATACACACATCCGCACTTATCCGCTGCCTTATTACGCACACAACAAAATGCCCTATCTGTGCTAATTGTGTTTTCTGACTACCTTCACGCATAGTTATTCAAACCTGCTGGTATTTTGTTCAATGGAAGCATAATTTTGCCACCAGTTTTATAAGCGTGGTGGCTCAGGTGTATTGACTTAGAGTTATGAAACCTAAAGAACCGGGTTCGAATCCTGCACAAGTGTATCTTTCTTGTTTTCAATTTTAAATTACTAATCTCAAAATAAACTCATGTTTACCTAAAACAAGAAAAAAAGGACGTAAAAGAATAAAACAATAAAATGCAATTATTGGTTCAAATTGTTTATTGCAACTTTTAATTTTTATTGTATTAGCCTCTATTTGTGTTATTATTATTCTTACCAAAAGTAATTAAATTAGCTAAATAAAACTGCACACTTTTCCTTATAGAATAATATTCATAAAATAACACACACTTTAGAGGCCAGTATGATTTTATGTTTACTAAAAAGTCTTATGTCACTAACATAATAATTATCTTGCAAATTGAATACACAACCATAATAGGGCTATTTTTAAGATGACACATAATTAATATCTTAAATTCTGGTTTTATTAGGTTTAAGTTTGATAAAGATGAACGAAACGTTTTATTTGCGGACGTGTAAGTCAGTGGTGAAATGAATAGACATGTTAAATGACAGCCATTAACAATAACATCATTTCACACTGGGTTATAATCTCCACTTTGAAGCGACTAAGCTACCTATCTCGATTTGGTTTGGATTTGGACACCAGGGCCCATCGATGACATCCAACCCCATAGCCTAAAGTAACACTGCCACTCGTTCTGCACTGTAAAACATTACTGTGTTTATATATTTAATTAAGTTAATATATTTCGTCTTCATCACTAAAAATCACTACATTTGACTTTGATTGATGTAATAATCAAAGTCAAGATATTCACGAGCAAAGGTTTCTTCTATGCTGGTCCGTTAAAGCATGTTTTTTGCTGGTCTACGGCAATGCAATCCTGCAGCATGCAGATGGTTTCGCACAGGTTGCAACGTAGCATTGTGTCTTGTTGCTGTGAAATGGGTCACTAGCGGGTGCGGCAACTACATAATGTCCAAATCAAATGGCAGGAGATGAGGCTTCAGGTTTAGGCCCAGAACGAATATTTTTATCGTGTCCGAAGTCTGCGTAAGGGTGAATCCATAATGGCACAGTCTTCCGCTGCAAAATAAATGAAGTTTAAATAAAAACCTTTTTCGTCAAAGAAAGTTGTTTAAAACATTACCGATAAAATAATAAGTCATTGTTTTTAACACCGTTTGTCTACTTACCCATATCAAAAAACGCCTAGCGATTCCTTATATAAATAGTTATATTGTTTTGCTCTTTTCAACAAAGATAAATGAAAATCCATGTTTAAGGTATTCGAAAGGCAAAATTAAACAGTTCGTAAGTATAACACACGGTTCATCCCGCAGCTAATAATGGCTGCCAGCGGTGACAGGTTGTTTGTTCACAAAATCATATTATTAGAAATTTGAGGGTAGAAAACACTTTATATTGTTTAAGACGATAACGACCAAAATAGCCATCAGCTAGCAACTTTTAAACTCCAGTAAAAAGAGTCATACCTATTAATAATTATATTAAAAGAAAACACAATGCGTTTGCGTTTTTAACATATTATATAAGAGTAAAATTAAACATACAACAGACTGCAACCACCATAAAATTAAATAGTTACGGAAAAAAATAAGTTATAATTTCAACCTTATTTCAAAGCTCATAAAACAGCTATTTACACAAATTGCAATACAGTAGTCGCAGATTGAACATAATTCATAAATTCACCATGTAACTTGCATACCTCGGTGGCCTAGCGGTCAAAGACAGGTCGAAGATTTGACTTGTGCTATAGTGAACCGGGTTCGTATCCGAAGAAAACGGAATATAAAATAGTAATAATAAAATGACATTTTTGGATGTTATTTCAATGGCCATGCTGGTTGTGAGGAATATTGCTTTGGAATTGGAATCTCAGACTTATTGAGAAATAATAATATAACATCGTCGCATCAGTGAGATGGTAACTACTCTTCGCTAGTAATAATAGTTCAATGTGTGGGATTGCATAAATTTGAAGATTCAAGGTCGAAGGAAGCTTCGATTCGGTTCTCTCGCTTACACTGGGGATGACAATATCCAATGTAAGATTAGGTAAAATATTTTTAGGACAGTCTAAATAAAAAAAATACTTTTACATTATTTTCGTAGAAGTAACTGAAACCGGAGATATTGCATTTTCAGCCTTTGAGTGTGACACGATACCGGGGGGATTATTTTCATTTAATTTGTAATTATTTTTTACTTAATTTATTATAAACTAACTTAAATAGTTTTGTTATTTTATAGTTAGTTCTTGTTTATTCAATAAACAGGTAATTTACACCGACATTGCTCATTCATCTTGTTGCTAAAAAATCTGTACTTAGGGGGTAGAATTTATGATCGAACTCACTCACACATTCACATGTCATAGATTCTACTTAACGTTCATGTCGATACTCAACACGCATAGACGTGTGCGTGGCTGTGCTAACCGCATTATTTTGCTGTGTGTACATATTATTGTTCACTGAACGCGAAACATTGTTCCGTACAATTGCAATGCGGAGGCCGAATATAGAAAAAAATCAAATACATATTCATTTTTACAACGTCTTTTAGGGATGGTAAAGAAAGAAAGAAAGAAAGAAAGAAGAAATTTATTCCTTTTTGCAAGACACACAAATATAAGATAATATACACAATATTGTAGAAAATAAATAAGGTAAAACAAAAAAAAACATACGACATAAAAAATAGATCATCAGCGTTGTGTGTCTTCGCAAAAGTGAAACGGTCGGTAAAAGCCCAGGGAATGGGCTTAGGAATTATGTTATAGGCGATCCATCACTATTATGATTCCCCTTTCCACCTATACGCCCAGTCATGCCAAACGTGGCCTTTAGGCCTTGACCTTAGGCTCTGTTTACCTCGTAAGGGATAAAGAAGTGATTTGTGTATGTATGTGCATATTTATATTCACAAGGTCTCTAGAGATGGTGAAAGCGCATCGAGGGAATGGGCATAGGAATCATGTTATAGGCGATCCATCACTATTATGATTCCCCTTTCCACCTATACGCCCAGTCATGCCAAACGTGGCCTTTAGGTCTTGGCCTTAGGCTCTGTCAACCTCGTAAGGGATAAATACGTGATATGTGTATATTTATATTTACAAGGTCTCTTAAAGATGGTGAAAGCGCATCGAGGGAATGGGCATAGAAATCATGTTATAGCTGATGCGGCTTAGCCACCCACCAGTATTTTGAGCCTTTTCACCTATACGCCCAGTCATGCTAAACGTGGCCTTTAGGTATTGTTACCTTAGGCTCTGTCTACCTCGTAAGGGATAAATACGTGATTTGTGTATGTATGTATGTATTTATTGCATATTGTTCCATTAGGGACGATCCTCGCTATCTTTATCTCAGTGGATGTTAAAGCCATTGTTTATATAAAATTCCGCTAGATGTCGTTTTAGCGGATTCAAATTTAGTATCGTTTGTTTCTCGTAGTAACTTCATTAAGGTATTGAATGAAATCAAAGTTTAAGTCGTTTCTCACTAGATGGCGCTGTACCATGTTCCAACTATCTAGGTAACGTTTATTCTGTAAAATTGTAATAAATTTCAGATTCTTTCGAATTAAATTGAGTTTTGGCAGAGCAACAGTGTTTGATTAATACAGTGGACATTAACGGAATGAAAGGCAATAAATGCACCCAGAACAAACAATACGGATATGTCATGATTTTGCTTTAAATTTGATATCTAATATGTCATGTGCACCACGTCGCCTCCCACTGATAGAAGACATTGTCCCTGCAAAAGAAAACATAGTTAGGTATGGTTAAATAGATAATTTTATATGTCACTTTTTGAAAAAATACATCACATTCAAATGTCAAATATAAGTAATTCAAAAAATGACAAATGTAAGAAATTAAAAAAAATCGGTAAATTAAATAATAATAATTGAAATAAGAAAAAAACAAAAAAAAATTTGATCGAGCGCTTAAAGTGGCAGGCGCACTACCCGCCCGCACCAAAAGATTCACAAAAATATTTTCAAGTGCATAAAAAAAGAAACACTTTTTAATAATAAAAAACAGCTAATTGTTTTTAAAACAGGAATTCTAATTATATTTATTTAATTTTCAATAAAAAGACACGTCAAGATTATTTACCTACCTTTTTTTAAATGTAAAAAAAAAAGTTTCAATGTGACGTAATCAACGAGCTGCAAGCTTAGCTTGTGGCCGTGTGTGTGTGTGTGTGTGTACCTGGTTCTTGTGTGCGTTGTCCTGCAGCATCAGCTGTGTGATGTAGAAGGAGGTGAGGGCGTTGCCGCCCAGCGCAGCAGTGTACGCGCGGACTATCGCCAACACCTGCCACCACACAAAGTAAGTAAGTAAGTGTGGGGACTGCATTGACTTACAATAAACAACTAGACTCTCAGTCGCTAACAAAGGTTCCTTAAGAAACGTCAGAGTTGCTTTGTCTATGTGTTGTGTGTGTCAACACATCGACTTAGACAGATAACATTAACATATTCGTTCAAATTGACCCCTTATTTCGTGGCAGTAATGTTTAATATCAATGACGTAGGATCGTGAGAAATAATGACACGACGCCACGCGCTGGAAACCTGCCTGTCTCTTTTGTTCTCAATAGTAAGATTACGGTGCGAAAGAGACATATACATTGTTATCAAAGCGCGGTCGAAACACAACTGAACCAAAACTCTGAACAATAGACGCGTCGTTCAGACTTTTGCTTCGGACAGTTTTTGAGCGTGATTGGGAGTCTAGTTGTTTATTGTACGTCAATGGGGGACTGCCACAATAGAGAGATCTCTCTCCAGGCAGATGTTATGCCTGGGGACCGAAGTCCGAAGGAGAGTTGAAAGTTGTATTTATGCAGCCGCATTGAGGAACTTCGTAAGCGGCATGTAGAACGATGTGGCAGCTGTCATTAGAACTGGCGCTAGCTACTCGTGCGTCGTAGTAGTTATGTAGAGGCCAACTAGGTGGCGCTAGGGTCGCTACATAAGTAAGTAAATGCTTTATTGTACAAATATAAAGAAACAGATACAATTCACAAAGTCCACATATTATAATAGTAGATTAATGGCAAGGCCTGGGAAGTAGCCAATTGCTGGATGATCCACTTGTTTAAAAACACGACCCGCAGGTGAGTGTTTTTTAAAGTTACGAATCCAGCAATTGCTCTTCCGGCTGAGGGAGATATAATGGTTTTTTCAAACACTGAGAGGAAATGCACTAAACTTCCTCGCAACTCAGGTGGTTTTCACGTTCCCGGCTTTTTTCTTAAGTTTTTTTATGTCATGTGTTACCGTAATCTATTTGAGAGATTGATAAAAACGTTAGACTCGAACAAAACGCGCACTCCTCGGCCATCGACTTCGCTGTATGACATTGTAGTTCATTATTCCATAGTCTCGATGACTTTAAAAAAAGTTAAAAACAAATAAAAAACAATCCAGCAATCCGATTTATGATCAGAACATCACGCCTGCAATGTAATCCGGCCGTCAACGAGGCCCTTCGTGTTCTGTTACTTAGAATACAATGACAACATTTCCGACAACGTTTAAGAAAAAAATATTAGGAGGTCAAAAACTGAACTCTTCGGAGCACTCCTAAATTATAAATGCGGTACAATAGACGCGCAGACAGACCGCCTAGGCCAGGGTTTCCCAAACCATGGGTCGCGACCCACTGGTGGGTCGCAGCGAATATTAAGTGGGCCCTGTCTGTATGCTGCTCTAATATGGTGAGTATTAAAATTAAATACCGAAACAAATTGGGCTTGTCAAACTCACTGCGCTTAAAATTAACTCGCGTTGAAGTTGATGTCGAAACATCGGAAACAAATTCATCCTTCCCATTAAAATAACTTTTTTGATGTAGAAACTACATTGTAGGTAGTTATTTAATTAAGTAATAAAAAAATATTAACACTTCGTTTGTTATTTGAAAAGTCCTTTCTTCGTGTTGGTAACGGTTGAATTTCTTTAGAGGTGGGTCCCAAGTTTGTAAACTTGTATTAGATGGGTCGTAGCCCACACAATTTTGGGAACCCCTGGCCTAGGCAATTCCGTTCGAGTTATCCTCCATAGGTTGTTAGATACCTCGCAGGTGAAGGTGTGCAGGAAGCCGCTGAGCCCGCCCAGCTCGCGCACGGCGGTGGTCTCGCGCACGAACAGCAGCCGCAGCGCGCACACGCGCCGCGCCGCGCCCGCGCCGTAGCAGCAGCACAGCGACGTCAGCGACACCGCCGGCACACCCTATACCACACACGCATTAATACAGTTGTGGCGAACTAAAGCACTAAAAATATCGTGCAATAAAAACGGGCGCACGCTATGTACTAGGCGCGGGCGCAGGGGGGGCAGACCCCTCGATCCGAACGCGCCGACCGGTAGAGCTGCGCCCCGCCGCCGCGCCAGTCGATTTCGATCACTCCATGCGATACGCACGCCGGTCGCGCTCTCAATATTATTACGTAGCTACTTACTGCCTACGCTCTGTTTTCTTTCTTTCTCCTTCTATAAATTGTGGTACTAAAGTGGATCTGTAGTGTGTAACGATTACGTACAGTAAATTTACGTTCCATCGTTATTCGGACTTATTATTTATTTGTGCACCTACTTTCCTCTAAACATCGGACTTTACTACACAGTTTTAAACTGAAACTTTTTTCCATCTACTTCTTCTTATTTGTGGCGTATCAAGTCGTAATAGCGACGACAACTTCGCCAATGTTAAAGTAACAAAAATATAATTTAAAAATCTTGTGACAAAATGTCGGCAACGTTGTACGGTAATGGTCAAAGACCCCCTCCCCCCTGTCGGGCTCTTAGCCAACGGTCAATGATATCCCTCAGAAACTGCCAGGTAGCCGATGCCCAGGGTGCATCGGACCAAGCACTGCTCTTCCCCCTGGACAGATCCAAAAACGACCACACGTGGAGGTAACCCGACTCGCACCCCTTTTTCCATGTATCGCGTCTCGCATTACAGCCGGCGGAGTGGGGAGAAAGTGACAGGCGCTCGGCAGCTCCGAGGCCAATATGGCGACGCCCATAGCTCGCATCAGCCGACCGTGCAGCATTTACGTTCTTAGTTATGCGTGCGTTCTCTAATTTAATTTAATTTGTTGTCTGCCTTAGCAACAGTAGTTGTCGTAGGCAGGTCCATTATTTAATACGTAGATTGAAATTAAAACTTATAGTTTGATATCTTGTCTACTATCAGTTTCCCATTCTTCTTCTTCTTCTTCTTTAGCCGTTCTCAACCTCTAAGGTGTAGGCCTCCTTCAGCTTATGCCATCCTTCTCGGTCTTGAGCAGTCTCCAACCACTTTGCTCCCGCCAGTCTTTTGATGTCGTCGTACCAACGCATCTGCGGTCTTCCTCTCGGGCGTTTTTCGCCCCACGGTCTCCATTCAACCACTGCCTTGCACCACGAGCCATGCTTGCGGGCGACATGGCCAGCCCACTCCCACTTCAATTTGGCAACCCGTTTAGTCACATCGCTCACTTTACTATGCTCTCTGACCCATTCGTTTTTTTTACGGTCTCTCAGCGTAACTCCCACCAGTTTTCTCTCTATTGCCCTTTGAGCCACCTGAAGTTTGTGGAGGATCTCCTTAGTAAAAACCCAGGTCTCAGCCCCATACGTAAGCACTGGCAAGATGCACTGATCGTGAATACGGGCTTTTTGTTCAGCACTGATCTTCATGTTGAATGCGAACCTGAGTTTGGAGTAAGCTGCCCACGCCAGTCTTATGCGTCTGTCAATTTCGTTAGCCTGATTGTCTTTTCCCATTACCACCTCTTGACCAAGATACACGTACTTATCTACTCTTTCGATGAGAGTGCCATTTACGCTGATGTTTGCGGTACTATTTTCGATGTTGGTCATTATCTTGGTTTTGTCGAGGTTCATTTCTAAACCACACTGCTCAGATGCTTGGTTGAGTTCCTGTATCATAGCTTGAAGGTCGCTAGGGTTGTCCGAGAACAATACTATGTCATCCGCAAATCGTAGGTTACTCAGTCTCTTGCCCTCTATATTAATGCCACGCTCTTCCCAATCCAACTTCTTGAAAATGTCCTCCAGTACGAGGGTGAACAGTTTTGGGGAAAGTGTATCTCCCTGTCTAACTCCTCTCCGAATCTGGACAGGTTGAGTTTCTGGTGGTAAGTTAACCTTTAAAGTTGCATTGTTGTAGATATTTTTAATGAGATTAGTGTAGCGATGATCAATACGGGCATTCTGAAGGGACTGAACTACTGCCCAGGTTTCGATGCTATCAAAGGCCTTCTTGTAGTCTATAAATGCGATCCACAGTGGTAATTGATATTCGGTGGTTTTCTCAATAATGATTCGCATAGTTAGTATATGATCCATAGTGCTAAAACCACTTCTGAAACCGGCTTGCTCGATTGGTTGGTAGTAGTCAAGTTTTTTAGTCAAACGAATGGTGATAATTTTCGTAAACAATTTATACAGCTGTGATAATAGACTGATGGGACGGTAGTTGTTAAGGTCTAATTTGTTCCCCTTTTTGAGTAGTAGAATGATTATAGCGCTTTCCCATTTTTCCGGTATTCGGCATTCTTCTAGGCACTTATTAAAGAATTTAAGGAGGAACTGTAAGACCACTTCTCCACCTTCTTTGACCATTTCTACGATGATATCATCTTCGCCAGGGGCCTTGTCATTTGACATCTTGGATAGGGCGGCCCGTATTTCAGCTATTGTTATCTCTGGTACATCCTCAGATCCAACATTTGTTACTTTTCGGGTCGCGATATTTACTGGTTTAGGATTCCTAGAACTATAGAGTAGCTGGTAGTACTCCTCTATAACTTTCAGTATTTTATTCTGCTCAGTAACCAAGTTTCCATCTTTGTCGCATAGCTTTGTTATTTGTTGAGTACCAGGTTTCAGAGCCTTCGTGAACACTTTTGGACCTCTATGTTTCTTAATGATGTTTTGCACGGTTTTTTCACGATATGCATCAATATCCCTCTCAAGATGCCGGCGTGCTTCCTTACAAACTAGTTTAAACTCAGCTGTGTGGCTTGGCAGTTTCCCATTATCATTCCAGTTTTCCAATTATTGAAATAAGATTAAGAACGCCATTTTAAGACCCTTAGGGCTTAAATCATTTAATTTTCCGAATATTTTCAATTAAATGCCTAAAAAAAAAGTTTCATTTCCTTCGGGGCGGGCAATACTAAAATCAATAGTGCTCGTAATTCTGAGCAGAACTGCTATCGAAGTTGTATAATTTGAGGAAAAGGGCGAGTGGATTTATTTTTAGAAAAATACCATTGTAGAACGCCCGCAGGAACTATACAATTCTCGGGACGAAAACTATCTATATTTCATGTCCTTCCCAAGTTCTATGTGAACTAAATTTTAACACGAACGGTTGAGTAGTATACGTGTGAAATTCGCTTTTCTATTAGGATATCGAAGCTTGTTCCTCGTACATAACCAAGTTACATTACCAGCACTAGTAAAACCAACGTTGGATGATCAATTTGGATCAATTTAGGTTTAGGTACGGTGCCCCTTGGGCCACCCCTAAGCCGCGAACACGTTTGTTTTACTCCAGAAATAGTCTTTAGTTTACCTTAGAATGTCCTAGTAATGTAACTTGGTTATGTACGAAGAACAAGAGCATATCGACCTTCGTTGTCAGTCATCTTACTTGTGTCCCAGCTGGCGCGGCCGGTTTCTCCTCCTCCTGGCTCTTGACCAGCTGTTCCTCGTCCAGCGCGAAGATGTCGTCGTCATCGCCACCGCCGTTGCCATGGCTACTCTCGCCGTTCGGTTCGGGTTTACTCGGATCAGCAAGGCGGATGGCCGCACCAGACACCACCAGCTGAATTTCATCCTGTGCGCAATGCAATACACAAGGTCAAAATCTAAAGGTTTATTTTGCTAATAGGTCGTCAAGGGTTAGCAGCACTTATGGAAAGACCATCATCAAAAGAAAGCGCCGCAAGGAATTAGGCAAACGTCATCCTATCTGCTAAAATATTCGCGATAGATTCTAAGATTCCTCGTCAAATGACACCTGATGTTATGATTTTTAGGGTACCGGGAAACCGAAAAAAGGACCTTTATAATCACTTCGTTATCCGTCTGTCTGTTCGTCATATTGAGGTTTACGATGCCTTCTTGGAGTTGAGAAAAAAATCAACCCTTTCAAAGTCTACGAAATCAAAAGATTATATATTAATTGTAACTAAAAACGGTGTTTAAACATTAATTTGCTACCAAAACCTATAGGGTACTTCCAGTAGTCCTAGAAATTCTAAATTTGCGTTAAAAGTAGTTCTTCCAGCATAACTAATGAAATAAATCTAAACCGGTTGCGTCTGTCTGTCCATGTAAGTAACTATTATAAAATAACATCCCACTGCCTACATTTCTTAGGAGGCAGCGATTTGCTGACACTGGATTTTTCACTTGCCGAATTTAGCCAGCTTTTATTACTACAAACTTTATGTTGACTGGTATGTATGTAAGTATGTTTGGTCCGGGTGGAATCTTGCGACTCAATTTGGAAGCAGTCTTCAACGGATTGAGCTGAAATCTATACATATAAAATTCAAAGTCCTGACTGATTGATTGACTGACTGACTTAACTATATATCAACGCACAGCCCAAACCACTGGACTTAGAGACTTGAAATTTTGCACATAGATACCTTATACAATGTAGGCATCCACTAAGGAAGGATTTTTGGAAATTCCCACGGGATAAGGAAAAAACGGGAATTACATATTCGACTCCGAGTGACGCTATCTCAGTAACTATAATAACTAGACTCTTCAAATTTGATACAAAAGTAGGTGATTACAAAACAAAGAAACTAATTTCAGGATTTTTGGAAATTCCCACGGGATAAGGAAAAAAACGGGATTTATATATTCAGTTCTACGGGATCGATTTTTCGTTTTACTGTTCATATAAAAATGGAAATTTGGCCTTCAAGTTCCCTTGGGGAGTGTAGGGGAGCACTAAAAAAGGATTTCCCGAAATTCCCACGGGAACGGGAAAAACGGGACTTTTCATTTTACTGGTTGCAGAAAGCTGAAATTCGGCATGTAAGTTGCTTCGGGAGTGCAGAGGAGCATTAAGAGAGTACTTTCCAAAATTCCCACGGGAACGGGAAAAATATTTGTTTACAAAGAAATACTGCGGTAGGCATAATATGGCTAGAAACTTGAAATTTGGCACACATATCCACACACCTTGAGTATCCTGGAGGTGCACTAAGAAGGTATTTTTCGAAATTCCCACGGGATAGGGAAAAAACGGGATTTTTTGTTTTACTGGTCGTAGAAAGCTGAAATTTGGTAAGAGCCTTCCTTGATGAGTGTATGGGAGCACTATTAAAGGATTTCCAGAAATTCCCACGGGAACGGGAAAAACGGGACTTTTCATTTTACTGGTCGTAGAAAGATGAAATTTAGCATTTAGCTTCCTTAGGGAGTGTAAGGGAGCATTAACAAAGGATTTCCTAACATTTTTACGGGAACGGGAAAAACCGGGATTTTACGTTTTACCTACTTGACATAAAAAGTTGAAATTTGTAACGTAGGTTTATTCGGGAGTATAGGGGAACACTAAAACGGGATTTTACGTTTCCAGACGAAACAGCGGAAGAAAGAGACTTAACATTTATAACGTGTGTTTCTTTAAAGGCTTTAAGTGTACTCCGAAAGCACTCACCAAAATTTCCACGGGAACGGGAAAAACTTATTTTTTCGTTTTACATCTTAGCGCGTACGAAGTCGCGGGCAAAAGCTATTTAGGATATATTTTAGGACAGCCCTATAGGTTAGGTTAGGTTTGTTTTATAAAAATCCTGCAATATTTACAGTTTCAGAAAAATTAAGGCAGCGGGGCAATGCGGGGGCTTGCTTGCATGCTTGCTTGAGTCCTTGCTTTGCATGCTTGATTGCATACTTGCTTTCATGCATGATTGCATGCTTACTTGCATACATGCATGCTTGCGTGCTTACTTGCATGCATGCTTGCTTGCCTGCTTGCATGCCTCCTTGCATACTTACATGCTTGAAGGCTTGCTTGAAAGCTTGCACTAAGAAGGTATTTTTCGAAATTCCCACGGGATAGGAAAAAAACGGGATTTTTTGTTTTACTGGTCGTAGAAAGCTGAAATTTGGTAAGAGCCTTCCTTGATGAGTGTATGGGAGCACTATTAAAGGATTTCCAGAAATTCCCACGGGAACGGGAAAAACGGGACTTTTCGTTTTACTGGTTGCAGAAAGCTGAAATTCGGCATGTAGGTTGCTTCGGGAGTGTAGAGGAGCATTGAGAGTACTTTCCAAAATTCCCACGGGAACGGGAAAAAACAGGATTTTTCATTTTACTGGTCGTAGAAAGCTGAAATTTGGCAAGTGGGTTCCTTGTCACGTAGGTTTATTCGGGAGTGTAGGGAAACACTAAGAAAGGATTTTCCGAAACGCCCACAGGGACGGGAAAAACGGGATTTTACGTTTCCAGACGAAACAGCGGAAGCAAGAAACTTAACATTTATAACGTGTGTTTCTTTAAAGGCTTTAAGTGTAAAGGACTCCCCAAAATTTCCACGGGAACGGGAAAAAACTACAAAAATTGCATAGTTAACGCGGGATAGCGATAAACATGGCAATTGCTGATTCTACGCGGACGAAGTCGCGGGCATAAGCTAGTTTTACATACTTGTCTTAGTCAGATGTCAATACAATAATCTGGTAGTAAAATTCTGGTGGTCCACTCAGGACGGTATTCGCAGGAGGGAACTCTTCAACGGTTGGTCCGATAGACTTGAAAATTGCCTCACACATGTAGGACAGTTGACAATGCAAGTACAGTCAACAAAAAAGCTTAAGTCACAGGCGTACCTCCGGCAGCTCCAGCTGTATGCGGGGCGCCAGCAGCGCGCACGGCCGGAGCCTGCGCAGCTTGTAGGCGACGCCGTCCAGCGCGCGCGCCACGTGCTTCTCCCCCGCCGTGCTGGCGCCGCCGCCCGCGCCCGACAGCGCCAGGCGCGCGCGCCATACCTGCCGCACAGTACAACACTACAGAACCCGACAAAAAACGGGTTGTTGGCCGAAAACATATAGACGGCCGAGCGTGAGCGAGACTTGATATTTGAAGCTGGCAATCCCGTGCAAATTTCTCAAATATACATTGTTCAACTTGTTGCAAATTAGTGTTCTCGGTTCGAGCCCCGATGGCACGTCTTTTTGTATGTTTTATCTTTTTGCATTTTTTTATTGATTTGTCCTACGTTCAAACCTCGAGTTAGGAACATCTTTTTGTATTTTTTACCGATTTGTCCCACGATCAAATCTCAAGCTAAGAATAGCTTTTTGCATGTTTTATCTTTTTGTATTTTTTATTGTTTGTGCCACGTCTGAGTTACCGAATGAATACATCTTTTTTGTTTTTTTTTTGATGTAATGAATTCATCCTTAGCAACAATTGTTTGCTTGGATTAAGAGTAAAACCACTTTTAATCGATTGTCTAAATATTCATGTTTTAGCGTTTTTCTTTAAGGCGGTTGCTCTTCCATACAAACCTTCCGTGCAGCTGCATTTCGTCCACAGGCTTAATTTCAATGCGGTTTTTTGAGGATAGTTAGCTATGGATATATTGTCTGCGCAAATTACAAAACAGAGTGCATTTATCATACCTAAATTGCAGTATGATGCAGTAAATTTCGATGCATTTTACAATAGTGTGAGTAGCTAGTGTCAAATAAAACATGTTGTAAAAAGCAATCGTATATTTCGAGCTGTCACATGACCTCCAATCTGGCTCAGTGGTCGTGACTTAAAGGACTGAATAGTGAGTGACCAAGTTCAAACCCCGACGTATGAACGATTCTTTTTTAATTTTCTAAACATTGTTTTTAATAACTTACTTACTTAGTAATACTATCCCGATGAGATGTAGAAAACTTTAAGGTAAATTTAATATTTTTCTTGTCAAATCAAACCAAAAAAAAGTAAGTACTAAGTGGTTTTTGAACAACCACAAGCTTACCTACCCTAATTAGATTTTACAGTTTACGATAAATGGTCTATACCATCAATTACTTGAAAATAAAATATATACTTGTGGTGGTAAATTTATTCTAGCCAGGATCTTTTTAAAGCAAACACATAGTTTCATCCGTACCTACGTTTAATCCATCGTCAGGTCCTTCATATTTTTTAGGGTTCCGTACCTCAAAAGGAAAAAACGGAACCCTTATAGGATCACTTTGTTGTCCGTCCGTCCGTCCGTCTGTCAAGACCCTTTTTCTCAGGAACGCGTGGAGGTATGAAGCTGAAATTTATATCAATTACTCAGGTCTACTGTCCCTTGAAGCTGTGAAAAAATCAAACTTCTAAGCCAACGCAATCAAAAGATACAGCCGTTTATGCCGCAAATTTCCGCAAATTTTCAACTCTCAAGGGAATCAAAACCTACAAGGTGGTTCCCGTGAACGCAGAATCTTGAAATTTGGTATGAAGGTAGGTCTTATAGCACAGATTAAAGAATAATTGCGAAAACCGTAAATGTGTATGTATATCTGTATATAGCAGTGACCAATATAAAGTAACCCCACACTGCGTACATTTTGCTTTGGAACAGGGCTCTGCTTACACTGGTTTTAGATATTTATAGATAATGATACGGAACCCTCGGTGCGCGAGTCCGACTCGCACTTGACCGGTTTTTTTATATAGCCTTGTAGCAGTGAGGCATCGCCAATTTGAATGGTTTAGCGGGTGGCATTGCCAGTCCGAAACTTGGCAAAGCTTTCATGACTAGTAAGTTCTCTAGTAGGTATTAGGACCACACGTGCTTATTAATTTGGCATAGATGGTGGCGCCCCGCAGTCATATTGCCACCTTAAAAACACGTTTTGCCTTATATATTAAAAAAAAGTACTCGACCACAGAAAGTTAAAAATAAAAAAGGCTTCCAGTTAATTTTGCACTAATGCTTCTCACGAGAATCGAACCCTAACCCTCTACATCAAATCACGGACATTATACCACGGCAATGATTCGTGAAATCCGACAAGCGCTAAATACAAAATAGGCCGAGTAAATAGGTTTTCTCAATTGCAGAACAATTAAAAAAAACATGCGAGTCAAAAACCTGGCTGGCTAGACAGGTAATTAAAAAAACAATGATATGAATTGTCATAAACTAATGGTTGACAGAACGTGGTGTCTTATAATAAAAATAATATATTCATTTTATTCGGAATTAATTGAAGTCAAAGGAAGAAAGTAAAAGACGTTACAAGCTACGATATTGGACGCAGCGTAGACATTTATTTGTACGTATGTACATGTACAGGTATGTACTTATCAATTTATCATAATAATTTTTTGTAAGATACCTACAACATTTCAACGTTTGTGTGATTGGTACAAATTATTTTTGTAAACGCAATTGAAGTGCTCAGTCCCGCTCCCGGTGTCTGCATGTAATCAAATCTTGCAAGTGAATTTTGACCCATTTCTAATTGATCAGTTTGACGTGAAATCTGGCACAAGTCTGATGACAATACAGTAATCTTGAAGTGAAATTCTGGTGACCCAGCCAGGGTCGCATCCGATGTTGGAAACTCATCAACAGAAAAAGTAACAACTATCCATACATTACGCTTACATCTAATTAATAACTCTTAGAACTTAGAGGAATCTTTAGTGCTCGAATCGAACTTGGTATTGACCAGCTTTTTTAGGGTTCCGTACCCAAATGGTGAAAACGGGACTCTATTACTAAGATTCCACTGTCCGTCTGTATGTGTATATGTTTGTCTGTCCGTCTGTCTGTCACCAAGCTGTATCTCGTGAACCGTGATAAAGGAAATTTTCACAGATTATGTATTTCTGTGGCCGCCATAACAACAGATACCTACTAAAAAAGAATATTTTTGTCAATCTGTCTATGTAAGTAACCAATGGAGGAGCTTTGTATTACTAAGTTCACGCTGTATCGTGGTTTATTTTATGGCCACATTGTTCAAATCCGTCCGTCTATGTCTGTCTATCTGTCCGTCTGTCCTAACTTTATAGCTTTTTTACCCATATTACGTAGCTATATTTTTTAATTTAGGAGCCACTGTCCGTCTGTCTGTCCGTCACTAAGCTGTATCTTATGAACCGTGATATGGCTATCAGCTATCATGATTGTCTGGCGACAGTTCACAAATGACGTTTCTCTGTTGCCGTTCTAACATCAAATACTAAAAACAGAATATTTTGGTCTGTCTAAGTATGTAAGTAACCGATATAAAATGACCTCACACAGCCTACAATTTGCTTAGTTGGCAGGGCTCTGCTAACACTGGATTTTATATTTACTTGCCGAATTTGGACGAAACCATCGGTACGAGAGTCCGACTCGCACTTGGCCACGTTTTGGTGTTCGGAACACAAAGGAGCTTATCTATTACCATCAAGTTCATGCTGTATCGTGGTTTATTTTATGGCCACATTGTTCAAATCTGTCCGTCTATGTCTGTCTATCTGTCCATCTGTCTAACTATAGCTTTTTTACCCAATTTAGGTAGCTATATTCTACTCCCTTTCATGCTGGTCTGGAAGTAAAGAAAAAATATAGAATCTACCAGTTGCTTCTCTTCCGGCGTTGATGGTAAATGCAAACAATTTGAGAATCGTGTTATAGGTGATACGGCAATCCATCACTATTTTGATTCCGTTTTCCACTTATACGCCCAGGATCATGCTTGTTCTTGGTGGCCACAAGGTCTTGTTACCTTAGGCTCTGTCTACCCCGTAAGGGTTATAGACCTGATTTGTGTATATGTATGTATATTTTACAGAGTATCCGAGCGGTGTCCGAATACCGAATTTGCCGTCATAATGATAATTAAAAACTATACCTACGTATGTATATAGAAAAGTATAAGAGAGGTAAAATAAACACACATGACTGTATTGTCTGATTTTTTTAGGGTTTCTTACGTCAAATAGAAAAAAGGAACCATTGTAGAAGCACATATTTTGTCGGTCCGTCCGTTTGCCGGTCTTTTTTTCCGTCTATCCATTCTTCTGGACCATTTTGTGTCAATTTATTAATCTGTAATTTTTATATTTTTAGCTTTTTCATGTTTATATACTTTTGTTTTTTAACTACTTTTGTGATTGTTATAAATAAACTTTTTCTTTATTTCTTTCTGTCTGCCTGTCTGTCTGTCTGTTTGTCTGTGCGGCCGACCATCCATTCGGCAGTCCATCCGTCCGTCGAGTCTGACTACCTGCCTGTATGTATGTATGTCTGTCTGTCTATATTTACGTCGGTCTGTCTGCTTGTCTGTTCGTTCAACCATCCATCCGGCGGTCTATTTGACCATCTGTCTGTCCATTTGTCTGTTTGTCTGTGCGTCCGACCACTCGTCCGTCCGTCCGTCCGTCTGCTTGTTAATCTGTGCGTCCAATAATCCGTCCGTCCGTCCGTCCGTCCGTCTGTCTGTCTGTCTGTCTGTTTGTCTGTGCGTCCGACCGACTGTCCGTCCGTTTCTGTTTCTGTTTATCCGTCTGTCCGTGCCTCCGTCCGTCTGTCTGAATGTCAGTCTGAGTGTCTGTGCGTCAGACCATCCGTTCGTCCGTCCATCTGTCTGTCTGTGCGTCCGACCATCCGTCCGTCCGTTCGTCTTACTATCCATCTGTCCATCTGTTTGTGTGTGTAATATCTATTTATTCTTTTGTTGTACTGACTGTACGTTAATTTTTCAGATTCACATTGGATTCGGCAGGTAATTTTTGTGCATTAACAGGAAATAAGTGAATCATACATCCACTGGACGCGAGATTTTACTTGGTATTATTGTGCAAGAAGAGCAAGAACTTTACTGCTGGTGTGATGACAAAAAAATTGGTTGGGTCTAAAACACAGATTTTTATTGATGTAATTTTTAATAACGTTACGAGGTAAAACCCTCGTTATGCTTTAGGTACTGAGTATGTATGTATACATATGTATATGTCACAGGACACCCAAAAACTGTCATAGAAAAACCTAAAAAAGTCTTAATTACAGTATTGGGAAGTAAAATTCTCGATTTAATCGATATGGTCTGTTTTTGTTTCATCCAAACTATCAATGTATGTTCTTACATGCTGGTCTGGGAGTAAAGAAAGCTTAGAATGTACCGGTTGCTTCTCTTCCCGTACAGATGGTAAAAGCCCATCGAGGGAATGGGCGAAAATCTTAGGAATCATGTTAGAGGCGATGTGGCTAGCAATCCATCACTATTTTGATTCCTCTCTTCCATCTATACGCCCAAAATCACTCTAAATGTGGCCTTCAGGTCTTGTTACCTTAGGCTCTGTCTACCCCGTAAAGGATAAAGACGTGATTTATGTTTGTATGTGTGTATGTATCAATAGTGCGGCGTTGCAAAATTTTGTAACCCCTATTACCACTCTAATTGGTTAATTACTCTATGTTACTAGGGAAATTATCAAGACCGTGAATTGCCAGATGTCCAACAGCGGAGATTTGTCAACCCTGTTCTGAAGACCTGAAGACTTTCGGTCCGTCTTTCATGTTCCCATTACCTATGATCGGTAGAAAGAAGGAAAAGGAAAATGTATGATACAGGGCGATATTAATATCACCATCCAAGTTTTTGGTTGACCTTGGTAGGTATCATAATTATGCAACCGTATAGGTACCGTAAGTCGCGGGTTCATGGTGGATGCAAGCCACTTCCAACCGAGGCAACTGGAGTTCTATGGGCGGTATCTGAAGGCCTATATCCAACAGTGGACGTCCTACACCTGATATGACGAGGATGATAATGATGACAGGTATCATTCAATGATACCATTTGCAATATTTTAACACCAAACTTAAAAATAATGCTTGTATTCGTCGTGTTGGTGCTTTCGACGGTGATAAAAAATCAGCCTATATAATTCTAAGCAGGAAAATAAGTTATGATTGTTCTTGTATGCATGTAAAAAAATATTTTTTGTGAACAATAAATAATAAGTGGCGATTTCCATTACATGCAATTCAGTTAGGTATGTAATATTTTATGTATTGAATATGTTGCGTGATCTACAAACTACAATTTCGTGACATCCTTTGATAAGTTAATAAATATTTTGAGTTTCGTATCGAGATACTCGTGTTTTTGGAAAGGCTTGTATTTTTCGTCTTATTTTCTTAGGTGATAATTACACTGTAGGTATACTACACAAGGAATAAAGACGTGTTTTATGTGTATATGTATGTACAGTCAGCGTTATATAGTAAGTAGCAGTCAAGACCATCATTTAGCTACTTGGAAACACCCAAAATGGTCATTAACAGTGACTCAACCAAAGCGGTCAAATTGTTCGGGACATCCATCGTGCACAAATATACCGGAGCACGCACATCGCCAAATACTTAGTAACATTCAAGCCGACATTTGTACCGTAACTTCCAAACCGCCTGGTAGCGTAGCAGCCAAAGTATCCAAAAGTATGGAACACACTAGAAAACTGAGCTTTATTTTAAACTGTATAAGATTTAATCTCGTGAAAAATAAATAAACACGTCATAAGATTCAATATCGCCTGACGTGTTTTTGATTCTAGCTAAGCTCATCTCTTGTTGACGTTGACAATCACCGAGAAGAGTACCAACTTGTCAGTGATCGTCTCATCTCTTTCAATTGGAGCCTGACGCCTGGTATAGAAAACGTCTAATCATTAGGTATAATTATATGTTCTTGACTTTGAAGTGTATAGTTACGTCAATGTTTGTTTCCTTTTAAATACCCTGATAATAATGGCCTGAATTTTGGAAATATGATGTATCTAATCATAAAAGAGTTTTCATTTAAAAAGTATTAAGTTTTATTTAAAAATATCCAGGACTTTTTTTTAACTGCCAGCGCTTTGATAAATCAAGCCTTACGTGTTGCGTGGCGTATTGGCCCTAGCTATTGTGGGATCTTATCTAACGCCTATAATAAACTAGACGGTCGACTGTTGTGCTTTATTGTACAAATATAAAGAAACAGATACAATTCACAAAAAAATAAAAATAACATTAATCCACAGTCTACCCGTAGCCCACCTAATTTTTCCACCCAGAAAACCACAGCTTCCAATACCCAGAAAAAGGAGCTCCGCCCAGGAGCGGAGCTCTGTCAAAAACCAGGTGGACAAGCTGCAGGTGGATCACGGTTACAGACCGAAAAAAATATCTAGAGAGTTTCGTAGTTTAGCACGTCTCTGTTCCCTGTTTCACTGGTCGACACGCGTATAGTACAGGCGCCATTGCTGCACGGCGCTAGCTAAATTCTATCTCATTTTTATGCACACGATTTGTGGGCCTACTCTATATTATGGACAACTAGTTGTGCCATTAGGAATTTCACTTCACCGTAAGGTTGACGGCGGGGTTCCTATTTCTATTCAGTTTGCCCTTCGGGCATTTGAAGATGCCTAATGAACCTAACCTAATTTTACTATCTCTAATGTGAATGTTTATTTTTATAAGCCCGAAATTCCTATTGGCACAACCAGTTATGCATATAGTTGGTCCATGAGGAATGAGCTGATATAATTTGCGTCGAGCTGTAATTTTGATTTCTCGCGTGTGGACTAGACACCGTGAGAATCTGCTTTATCCCACTGTTGGTAACGCTACTCAAAACCATCGATGGATGAAGTTCGACTTTTGTGGGAGTAAGTATCAGTAAGTAAAAGTGAGTTCAGATGGATTCGATTTGTTTTGGAGTTGTCATTATTTATTTGTCGTACCTACTATTTTATCTAATATTATTTTTCCTTTCATGCGCTATACCATGAATTAGTAATATGAATTATGATGACATAACATAAAAAGGCAGGTCGCAACTCTGAAACAAATATCTAACCGAAAACCACCTGTCTAGTTCACCTGGGTGGACCATGGGCAATTTTTCTTGCCAGTGGTCCACCTCCGTACACCTACGTGAACCATGGGCACTTTTTGGACCATGGCCCATAGTCATTTGCCCGTGGTTCACCTAGGTGTTCTGAGGTGGAACATCGGCAAGAAAATGTGCTCGTGGTCCAACCTGGTGAACTAGGCAAGTGGCCCACGTCCGATGACTACCAAAATCCCTAGCCAAGAAGCATTCAGACGTAGTCCCTACGCGCTATGCGTTATTATTTAATTTCCTTTGTGATCCTATACCTATACTCCAATGCATTTTGGTGAAAGGAAAGGATCCGAATGGCTAGCACGAGTGACTTCGTCTCATTGCTGTAAGCAGGCTGATTCTCAAGTTACCTGTTTACGAAAGCCTATGACGCGAAACGACAATACCTATAGTACGGCGCTAGTTGTTTAGATGCCTCAGACGAAACGTTTGTAATGCAATGCATAGGAGTATTAATAAACTGTCAGACGATGGTGATGATGATGTCTCTACGTGTGAGCGAATATCAGATATGAATCGCGGGTTCCTACATACTAAAATACTCAAAGACATTTCAAGATACTAGCAATGACGGCATATGAATTCGCCGTTAGAGGCGCTAAAGCAACGTAAAATTAGTACTACCTACAAGTTGCATATTCCGGCTTTACATTACATTGTTTCCGAATATTTTCGCAGACATACGACAGGTTTATTAAAATGTTAAAAGAAAAGCTATGAAAAGTAGGAGCCAGACTAAGAAGGCAAATAAAATGGCAGCTAATTTAGAGGATAAACGGGACTGTGCAACACTGTGGGTAATAAATGATGATGATGATAAATTAAAAGAAATCCTACAGTGGCGCCAACTAGTGAGTACAAATACGATAGCCCTCTTAAAATTACTCCCTAATATTCAAAAAGGGCTGAAGGTGGCATTGATTCACATATTTGCATCTGCTAGACTCATATATAATATTATTATGTGTTTGTAACTAGCCGAGCTCGCAAAAAAATATTCCGCGTTAAAGTCAGTTTTTGTCACAGATGGCGCTGCATACGAAAAATTAAAGATTTTTTTGTGCATTTTTCATATTTATAATTAGATATTTGGCTATTCGAGGAAGAGAGAAAGCTAACAAATCAAAAATCATAAAAATCCGTGCAGCCATTCCAAAGTTATAAATGGTTTAAATAACACGACTTAGTTTTGTACGTATAGATTTGTAAAATTTCTGGTAAAAGTAAAGTTGATATAAAAACGTAAATATAACGTGAAAAATTACGCTTACAGCTTAGCAAGGTGTTGCAATATTTTTCCACTAGTTGGCGCCTCCTATTTTCATGTGTGTGTAAGACCTAGTATCTGTATAGGGCCGTTAGTGACACCAGCGTTTGTGCAGCTATTCTCCGAATTGGTGCATTATTACCCTCTGAGTGTAGTCTCAAAAAATCGGCCGTATTAAACTGTGTGCGCAAATCAATTAATAATTTATAATTGTTATAATAGAATCTTCTAAAAACTACAAAAAACACACATCATTGATTACAGCGCCATCTAACGGGACTTCTTCAATGAGCTAACGCGAGCATCCGCCTTAAACAAAAAATAATTTTTGTTTAGTTCTACTAACCATCTACAGATGGCGCTGACGCATCCAGCAAGATTTGTAGATCGCGCTGTTAAGATTTTTTCTGAAACAGTGACTTTTGGTTGATTGATCTAGACTGTCAATTGCAGCTAATAAACATTATAGTTTTGTGATGAGAAATCAAGTCGTACCCAACTTGTTCATACATACATACATTATTGAATCAGGCGTTAGTTTGTGGAGGTCCATTTCAATTAACAAAAAATACATAGCACATTTATGCATGTGTAACAGTTGTGCTCATTAAATTTTAATAATGATAAAAAGATAAAAAATGATTTATTGCTTAACAACAATTACAAAAGAAACCAGTTACATACAACTTTAACCTTATTTTTACTACATAAAATACAATACACATAAAACAAATAAAGCCCCCGTATGATCCCGTAGAGGGATACAAAACGCGTCAGTTTGTGTAGTGTAAGGGATAATTAAGTTTGTGGGATTATATCTATTTAAGTGGGAGTAGTAAAGGGAGGGATAACATGAAAAACATATATATTTCACAGAGGCTTTATCTTGCACGTGAGAGCGACTAAGAAATCCGAAAAGTAAAGCTATGACCGAAGAAAATATAAGATCAATGGATATAGAATTGGCACTCGCGAGACAGACCCAGCGTCTAGTGCGAAGGCCACTGTTTCATTTACCGCACACAATGTCATCTACCTATCTCTATGTAACAATGTATCCTAACTTCTGTGGTGAACTAAAGTTATTCTTCTTCTTCTAGATGGAATACCTAAGTGTATGTATACTAAACAGATCTATATGGGGAGTGTGAATGGTTACGTTGGGAGGGGAAGGCCTAGACGGCCGTTCCGAGACCAAATAGGAGACGTTTTGGAAAAAGGTCAGGTCAGGAGTACCCGAAACCGACGAGCATATATGAAGAGATTGATGACTGTGGATGAAGCGAAAGAAATATGTCAGGAACGTAGCAAGTGGAACAAAGTAGTATCTGCCTACCCCTATGGGAAAGAGGCGGGACGCTATGTATGGATGTATGTATGTATGTATGTATGTATGTATGTATGTATACCTGCGCGAACATATGCGGCGGCTCCCCGGGCAGCGGGCGGGACGCGCTGGTCAGCACCTGCATGTGTGGTCTCCGCGCCGCCAGCACCAGCGCCGTCTCCACCTGACAGTAACCATAACACCACTAGAAGTCATACAGCGTCTCAATTTCATACAGGCACTAGCTTCTGCCCGCGACTTCGTCTGCGTAGAATTATACATAAAAACCTTCCTCTTGAATCACTCTATCTATTAAAAAAAACCGCATCAAAATCCGTTGTGTAGTTTTGAAGATATAAGCATACACAGGGACACGGGGACAGAGAAAGCGACTTTACTTTATACTATGTAGTGATAGTGATGATGTAGTGATATACAGGGTGGAAAGTTGAAATGGGGCAGCAAGGGCAGCTACTAGATCCCTTGCTGCTACGCGAAAATGCTCTTAAGAGCCTTTACTAACTTTTTGAGTGATGACAATCGACATTCACAGATTTCTGATAAAACGTACAGTCAGCGAAAAAATCGACGGATTTAACTTTTTTTTTAATGCCATTCGGTCCCATTTCTATCAAGGATTAAAACACTCTTTGAGACCAACCGAGGTTAGAGTACTAAAACACCCACAAGTCCCAGTTGTGGTACTCTAATAATTCTTCCATGCTGGTCTGGGAGCAAAGAAAACATAAAACGTACCGATGGTAAAAACCCATCGAGGGATCGAGCGAAAATCTTAGGGATCATGTTATATAGTTAAAGGAAAAAATGTGTACCAAAATTTTCATTCCAGTTCGTCACTCCTACATACGGAGCGTGACGAACCGAAAAAAAACATCTGGGACACATTTTTTATTGTATGAGAATCGTTAGGGTCAACGATTCTGAGTAAGAACAATTAAAAACATTTAAATTCTGGAAAAAAATTACATGTGCAATTTTTTTTTGGAAAACACTCGCGTACACCTACATACGCGTCATAACACTTGTGTCAAAAAAAATGGCCGTTTTTTCTCCTATTACGCAATGATCAATGCCAATAGAAATGTTTCTAACACTAGCTTCATCACGACGGCATCCGAGCCCTGAGGAGTTGCAAGGTAAATGTTTTTTGTTCATTAACAAATATGTACTAACGTCCTCAGCCTCGTCCAGCTCAAGCACGCAGGCGTCCTTGTCGGCGCAGAGGTCCAGCGCGGGGGGCTCGTCCCCCCTCTCGCCCTCCGTCTCAGGTAACGCACCGTTCGTGTTCAGCTCTGGCAACACTGAAAAAAAAAAACAAATACAAAATTTCTCAACCATGCCATGAAAAATATTGATGTTATGTTCCTCATATTCTACTACATGAGAAGTATTTAACGGCGTTTCATACGCATTGTAGGCCAAGGCCGGAAATATGCTCTTTTTTAATTTCCTAATTAACTGACACAGCATCTTGGAATTCAGCCATTAAAAACACTAACTATATTTGCTTTCTGGCTTTGTGACAATCAGTCACTGCCTTTAAAAAAAAAAGATACCAATAAACGAGGTTTGTTATATTTGAAGTTTTATTTTGTCTAGTTTACTTTTAGTTTCTCTAGATTTTTTTTTCTTGGAGGTTTTTAATTTATTTAGCCTCAAATATCCAGTCTCGCCGACGCTCCTGACCTTCCTGCTTCTGTAGTAATGTACTATTATTCCACATGTATAAAAATACCCTCTTTATTGCTGTAGTAAAGGACCATTATATTCTGAGCCCTAGTTTCTTACCGACGTCGTACCCGTTAGCGGCCTTGTTGGCTGTGAACGCGTCCCACAACGCTTTCTGTATTTCAATCGCTTGTTTTTCATTCTCGGTCGCCTGGAACAAGACAGGCGGTTTATAAAACAAGTAACAACATTTTTAATGGATCCCACTGAAAAAATGATAGAGTTACGAAAAGAGAATACAATTTTCCGATTTTTATTTTTCAGTATGCATCGAATATGTGTAAATTTCTCTCGGTCTTCTCTCTAAAAAAAGTCAATATTGAAGACATAATCTTTCCAAGTATTGACAATTGAGACGGCCTTACGCATATAGGTCAACTCTAAGTTAGAATTCTAATCTTTTGCCCAATTGTAGATTTTTCTATTCCAAAAATCAGCATAGTTCAGAGCGTTTTCCAAAAAGCATAAATATTTCCATATTTTTTTTTCTAGAATTAAAATATTTCGAGTTTTTACTCAAAATCGTTTACCTTTTGCGTTTACGTTTATATTATGTGTTCCAGATTTAACTATGGAATTTTATTTTCCTGTTCGTCACATCCCATCCATATGTATAAAAAAGTGACGAACTGGAACGGACATTTTGGGGACACATTCTTTGTACTGAGTAAATAAAACCCATAGAAAAACTGCACTTTGAAAAAAAATCTTCAACCAATCGCTAAGCAGGCAACTGGCAACACCGACCTTGATCCTGGGCGGCATGGGCGGCGGCAGCGCGCACAGGCGCACGGCCGTGCCGCTGGCCAGCGCCATCACGCAGCGCAACACTGACCTTGATCCTGGGCGGCATGGGCGGCGGCAGCGCGCACAGGCGCACGGCCGTGCCGCTGGCCAGCGCCATCACGCAGCGCAACACTGACCTTGATCCTGGGCGGCATGGGCGGCGGCAGCGCGCACAGGCGCACGGCCGTGCCGCTGGCCAGCGCCATCACGCAGCGCAACACTGACCTTGATCCTGGGCGGCATGGGCGGCGGCAGCGCGCACAGGCGCACGGCCGTGCCGCTGGCCAGCGCCATCACGCAGCGCAACACTGACCTTGATCCTGGGCGGCATGGGCGGCGGCAGCGCGCACAGGCGCACGGCCGTGCCGCTGGCCAGCGCCATCACGCAGCGCAACACTGACCTTGATCCTGGGCGGCATGGGCGGCGGCAGCGCGCACAGGCGCACGGCCGTGCCGCTGGCCAGCGCCATCACGCAGCGCAACACTGACCTTGATCCTGGGCGGCATGGGCGGCGGCAGCGCGCACAGGCGCACGGCCGTGCCGCTGGCCAGCGCCATCACGCAGCGCAACACTGACCTTGATCCTGGGCGGCATGGGCGGCGGCAGCGCGCACAGGCGCACGGCCGTGCCGCTGGCCAGCGCCATCACGCAGCGCAACACTGACCTTGATCCTGGGCGGCATGGGCGGCGGCAGCGCGCACAGGCGCACGGCCGTGCCGCTGGCCAGCGCCATCACGCAGCGCAACACTGACCTTGATCCTGGGCGGCATGGGCGGCGGCAGCGCGCACAGGCGCACGGCCGTGCCGCTGGCCAGCGCCATCACGCAGCGCAACACTGACCTTGATCCTGGGCGGCATGGGCGGCGGCAGCGCGCACAGGCGCACGGCCGTGCCGCTGGCCAGCGCCATCACGCAGCGCAACACTGACCTTGATCCTGGGCGGCATGGGCGGCGGCAGCGCGCACAGGCGCACGGCCGTGCCGCTGGCCAGCGCCATCACGCAGCGCAACACTGACCTTGATCCTGGGCGGCATGGGCGGCGGCAGCGCGCACAGGCGCACGGCCGTGCCGCTGGCCAGCGCCATCACGCAGCGCAACACTGACCTTGATCCTGGGCGGCATGGGCGGCGGCAGCGCGCACAGGCGCACGGCCGTGCCGCTGGCCAGCGCCATCACGCAGCGCAACACTGACCTTGATCCTGGGCGGCATGGGCGGCGGCAGCGCGCACAGGCGCACGGCCGTGCCGCTGGCCAGCGCCATCACGCAGCGCAACACTGACCTTGATCCTGGGCGGCATGGGCGGCGGCAGCGCGCACAGGCGCACGGCCGTGCCGCTGGCCAGCGCCATCACGCAGCGCAACACTGACCTTGATCCTGGGCGGCATGGGCGGCGGCAGCGCGCACAGGCGCACGGCCGTGCCGCTGGCCAGCGCCATCACGCAGCGCAACACTGACCTTGATCCTGGGCGGCATGGGCGGCGGCAGCGCGCACAGGCGCACGGCCGTGCCGCTGGCCAGCGCCATCACGCAGCGCAACACTGACCTTGATCCTGGGCGGCATGGGCGGCGGCAGCGCGCACAGGCGCACGGCCGTGCCGCTGGCCAGCGCCATCACGCAGCGCAACACTGACCTTGATCCTGGGCGGCATGGGCGGCGGCAGCGCGCACAGGCGCACGGCCGTGCCGCTGGCCAGCGCCATCACGCAGCGCAACACTGACCTTGATCCTGGGCGGCATGGGCGGCGGCAGCGCGCACAGGCGCACGGCCGTGCCGCTGGCCAGCGCCATCACGCAGCGCAACACTGACCTTGATCCTGGGCGGCATGGGCGGCGGCAGCGCGCACAGGCGCACGGCCGTGCCGCTGGCCAGCGCCATCACGCAGCGCAACACTGACCTTGATCCTGGGCGGCATGGGCGGCGGCAGCGCGCACAGGCGCACGGCCGTGCCGCTGGCCAGCGCCATCACGCAGCGCAACACTGACCTTGATCCTGGGCGGCATGGGCGGCGGCAGCGCGCACAGGCGCACGGCCGTGCCGCTGGCCAGCGCCATCACGCAGCGCAACACTGACCTTGATCCTGGGCGGCATGGGCGGCGGCAGCGCGCACAGGCGCACGGCCGTGCCGCTGGCCAGCGCCATCACGCAGCGCAACACTGACCTTGATCCTGGGCGGCATGGGCGGCGGCAGCGCGCACAGGCGCACGGCCGTGCCGCTGGCCAGCGCCATCACGCAGCGCAACACTGACCTTGATCCTGGGCGGCATGGGCGGCGGCAGCGCGCACAGGCGCACGGCCGTGCCGCTGGCCAGCGCCATCACGCAGCGCAACACTGACCTTGATCCTGGGCGGCATGGGCGGCGGCAGCGCGCACAGGCGCACGGCCGTGCCGCTGGCCAGCGCCATCACGCAGCGCAACACTGACCTTGATCCTGGGCGGCATGGGCGGCGGCAGCGCGCACAGGCGCACGGCCGTGCCGCTGGCCAGCGCCATCACGCAGCGCAACACTGACCTTGATCCTGGGCGGCATGGGCGGCGGCAGCGCGCACAGGCGCACGGCCGTGCCGCTGGCCAGCGCCATCACGCAGCGCAACACTGACCTTGATCCTGGGCGGCATGGGCGGCGGCAGCGCGCACAGGCGCACGGCCGTGCCGCTGGCCAGCGCCATCACGCAGCGCAACACTGACCTTGATCCTGGGCGGCATGGGCGGCGGCAGCGCGCACAGGCGCACGGCCGTGCCGCTGGCCAGCGCCATCACGCAGCGCAACACTGACCTTGATCCTGGGCGGCATGGGCGGCGGCAGCGCGCACAGGCGCACGGCCGTGCCGCTGGCCAGCGCCATCACGCAGCGCAACACTGACCTTGATCCTGGGCGGCATGGGCGGCGGCAGCGCGCACAGGCGCACGGCCGTGCCGCTGGCCAGCGCCATCACGCAGCGCAACACTGACCTTGATCCTGGGCGGCATGGGCGGCGGCAGCGCGCACAGGCGCACGGCCGTGCCGCTGGCCAGCGCCATCACGCAGCGCAACACTGACCTTGATCCTGGGCGGCATGGGCGGCGGCAGCGCGCACAGGCGCACGGCCGTGCCGCTGGCCAGCGCCATCACGCAGCGCAACACTGACCTTGATCCTGGGCGGCATGGGCGGCGGCAGCGCGCACAGGCGCACGGCCGTGCCGCTGGCCAGCGCCATCACGCAGCGCAACACTGACCTTGATCCTGGGCGGCATGGGCGGCGGCAGCGCGCACAGGCGCACGGCCGTGCCGCTGGCCAGCGCCATCACGCAGCGCAACACTGACCTTGATCCTGGGCGGCATGGGCGGCGGCAGCGCGCACAGGCGCACGGCCGTGCCGCTGGCCAGCGCCATCACGCAGCGCAACACTGACCTTGATCCTGGGCGGCATGGGCGGCGGCAGCGCGCACAGGCGCACGGCCGTGCCGCTGGCCAGCGCCATCACGCAGCGCAACACTGACCTTGATCCTGGGCGGCATGGGCGGCGGCAGCGCGCACAGGCGCACGGCCGTGCCGCTGGCCAGCGCCATCACGCAGCGCAACACTGACCTTGATCCTGGGCGGCATGGGCGGCGGCAGCGCGCACAGGCGCACGGCCGTGCCGCTGGCCAGCGCCATCACGCAGCGCAACACTGACCTTGATCCTGGGCGGCATGGGCGGCGGCAGCGCGCACAGGCGCACGGCCGTGCCGCTGGCCAGCGCCATCACGCAGCGCTCGCCCACTGCGATCTGCGTGTGCAGCGAGAACAGCGCGTTCGCTCCCTGCAACAAACAACATGTTACAACATGTGTACCTTACGCTGCTACGTGCCGTGTACCTTACAATATAAAGCCGCGTTTATGCCTCTTACTTACAAGCCTCGAACTTCACTTGACGCCGCGCCGAGAACGCGCTAGCGCTAGCGTAGACGCAGTTTAAAATCTCTTAGAATTAAGCCGGTGCGTAACAGTAGTTGACGGTGCGTTTACGCAATTAAATGTATGAAAAAACGGTAAGAAAACGTGACGCCTACGCACGTCACTGCGTATACGCGGTGGTGTGGTTGCGGGTTATTTATCTACAAGTCGTAACCGTAACTGTTGCAATTTACATAAACCAAAAACCTTCGTGTGGGCGTGGCGTTCCGTTCTTAGCTGGCATAATGGGAATTTTGGTTACTATAACAGTTAAGTTTACTGCTTGCAGACGAATGCCTCGCTTTATAGGTAGGAAACGTCACCGAAGACGAGATTTTTCTCAAACATTGTCGTAAATGTCGTCATTTTATTTTAAGTATCAGAACACGAACCGCTTTGTTGACGGCCGAATTACATTGCAGGCGCGATTTTCTGACCCATAAATCGGATTGCTAGACTATTTTTAATTTGTTTTAATTTTTTAAAAAGTCAAAGAGACTATGGAATAATGAACCACAATGTCATACAACCAAGTCGATGGCCGAGGAGTGCGCGTTTTGTTCGAGTCTAACGTTTTTATCAATGTTTCAAATAGCTTACGGTGACAGAAGAAAAAAGGCAGGAACGTGAAAACCACCTAAGTTGCGAGGAAGTTTAGTGCAAAATTGATTTTCATTGCCTTTCAATGTTTGAGAAAAACATTCTATCTGCTTCAGCTGGAAGAGCGATTGCTGGATTCGTAACTTTAAAAAACACTCACCTGCGGTTCGTGTTTTTAAACAAGTTACTCACCCAGGAATTGGCTAAGTCCCAGGCTGCGGCATTAATCTACTATTGCGACAGGGCCGGAGCGAGGCGGTTCAAGGGACCTTTTCAACGCCAACGACCTATATATACGTCCATTACTTCATTGTAAAAATAACCTTCATTCAATTGGGTTTAGGTTCAACTTAAGGCATCGCAATAATGGGGTCTCGCGTATGGGTGACGCCTCTTGTATTTGACGTGGCGGCGCAAAGGTTAAAGACGTATCGGGTACTAGCGACCCGCCCCGGCTTCGCACGGTATATTATACATGTATTATACATACACACCTTCCTCTAGATTTGAAGATAGAAGCATACATACGGACACGGGGACAGAAAAAGCGACTTTATTTTATATTATCTGTTGCCCGCAACTTCGTTTGCATAGTATCGTTTATCGCTATCCCGCGGGAATCACGCAATTTTCCAGGATAAAAAGTAGCCTATGTGTTATTCCAGACTATAATCTATCTATGTTCCAAATTTTATCCAGATCGGCCCAGTAGGTACTTTTTGAGCCTATTCATTACAAACATACAAACATACAGAAATAGGTACAAATCTTTCCTCTTTATAATATTAGTATAGATATTGTTCCGAATTGAATCGGAGTATTTTTGCTTGTCTCAAACGCACCGAGCTGACAGCTGTCAGTTGGGACATATAGACGTCACTTGAGTTTTTTCCATTGAGACGTTGGTTTTAATTTTGTGTGGGGCACCTCGCTTTTGTTTGTTGGCGTGTTCTTGATGTGCATCCAGTGAAATCAACGTGTAAAAACCGAATCCCTTTGTGTAACAAGCTTAGATGCACTGAAATTGTCCAAGAGTTCTACGTATATTCGTATTTTGTTAATTCTTGAGTGCATAACCTACAACTTGAAGAGCCGCGGGCGCCGGCCCCCGGCCTCCCAGAAGGCCACGGACGACGGTACATACACACACACACACTACTCAAATCATTTACACTAGTGTCGTTCGCGGCCGCGTCACCCCGGCTCCTGCCGCAGGCTTCTGGGTAAGTCCTAGCTGATAAGATATCCCTCCGTTCCGTGCCACCCTATTTGTTGGTCCGACTGCGGTGATACTGCCGTTTGTCGGTCACATCCCTTGGGAACCACCAGGCTCTTCGGGTACACTTGTATGGGCCCAGCTGCCCGGAGCTGGTGGTTTGCCGCCCAGGCGGAAGTGAACAGATATAGACTATGTAGTGATAGTGAAGCGGCTGACCTGCATCCGCAGCTTGGCGAGCAGCAGCTTGTGCAGCTCGTACTCCAGGAAGGGCAGCTGGTCGGAGATGTCGCGCGCGCCGGGCTCGGCCTGCGGCTGCGCGCGCCGCGCCCGCGCCGCCACGGCCGTGAGCGGGACCGCCGCCCCCCCCGCCCCCGCCAGCGCGCCCGGCAGCGCGCACGTCGCCAGCACCACGGCCGGCACGCGCGCGCGCCTGCACACACCAACAAGACGTTACCACTGCCCAGCAGCAACCTAACATTGTACAACCGTATTGTACCACTAAAGTCAATGTTCCATTCACCACGACGATAATCACTATCATCACTACATATCACTACATAGTATAAAATAAAGTCGCTTTTTCTGTCCCCAAATCCGTACGTATGCTTATATCTTCAAAACTACACAACGGATTTTGATGCGGATTTTTTTAATAGATAGAGTGATTCAAGAGGAAGGTTTATAATGTATAATACATACATGCATAATATACCGTGCGAAGCCGGGGCGGGTCGCTAGTAACATATAATTTGTTATTTTAGTTCATTAACGTATGTATGTAAGGTTTAACAAATAAATAGTTGTAAGATACATATTCATTTAGATATGTAGTTTGCCAAGACGCCGCTAGATGGCGCTGTACGGTGCGGCGCGAATCCTAGATCGCGCTGTTAAGATTTTTTTTGGAAATATGACCTTCCGTGTACAAAATTAAAATCGTTGAACTATTACATTACACCACATAGGATTTGAAGCCCGTGTTTTGTTCAAACATCAAAGCGAAATTGTTTTAAAACCTCAGACGAATGTAAACGTTAACGATGCAGAACATTCGATAAACCAAATTCTAACGTAAAACAGTACAAGTGAATATAAAAAATCAAGAAGTAGAAGTTCTTGATTGAATCATTTGATTGTACCCATCATTTGAAAAACAGCGCCTTCTCTGTTCCTGGTGAGCGGTAGATGATTCACGGGAGTTTGTAATTGTGTCCACAGATGGCGCTTGGCGACAAAAATTCGCATAGTAACAAAGTCACGTGACAGCTAGTGACAGATAGAAAAATTCGCAGGCTCACTCACCTGCTATGGGTGATGTAGCGGTATAGCACGCGTTACGGAATGACGAGGATCTAGGTTCGATTTCCGGTCATAGCTTTACTTTTCAAGTTTTTCTATGTGTTCTAATTTTCAGTATCATATAGAAATTTTATTTTTTCATTTTGTAAAATTTATGCCAAAAATAATTTACATCGATTTAGAAAAGAGCTTAATACTCTTCAAAGTGCTGGACCGATTTTTCACAAACATGACAGAGAACCAAGTCGGGTTGAGCACGCCTCTCACCTGCAGCCCGAGCAGACCGAGAGCTCCGCGCGGTAGGGCCCCGCGCCGGGCGAGTACGGCACGTGCGCCAGCGCACACGGCTCGGGCAGAGCCTCGCCGCCGCTGTCCAGGTTGATCACGGCCGCCGTCCCCGAAGCAGACAGCACGCAGATGTCCTCACTGCAAACGTGGTATACGCATCATTTAAGCCGGATACTCATCAACGAACTGCACGCGCAACATTTGCACGTGGCAATATAAAAAAAACCAACTGGATGCAGATAGGAAAAACAATGTGGCGTTCTAAAAGGTATGGGCATTATTTTAACAGTGAACATTGTTTTCAAAAGGGGATTTAAGAACTGCTCTCGCCGCCGCCGTCCATCAGCTCACTGGCCGCTTACACTGTGCCACCCGGCCGCTTACCATATGGCGGCGGTCTCCGTGTAAGCTATGACGGCGTTGCAGCGCAGCGCCCGCGCGTGCGCGCGCAGCTCGGTGCGCAGCTCGGCCCACCAGGCCGCGCGCGAGCTGCTCTCGCCGCCGCCGTCCATCAGCTCACTGGCCGCTTACACTGTGCCACCCGGCCGCTTACCATATGGCGGCGGTCTCCGTGTAAGCTATGACGGCGTTGCAGCGCAGCGCCCGCGCGTGCGCGCGCAGCTCGGTGCGCAGCTCGGTGCGCAGCTCGGCCCACCAGGCCGCGCGCGAGCTGCTCTCGCCGCCGCCGTCCATCAGCTCACTGGCCGCTTACACTGTGCCACCCGGCCGCTTACCATATGGCGGCGGTCTCCGTGTAAGCTATGACGGCGTTGCAGCGCAGCGCCCGCGCGTGCGCGCGCAGCTCGGTGCGCAGCTCGGCCCACCAGGCCGCGCGCGAGCTGCTCTCGCCGCCGCCGTCCATCAGCTCACTGGCCGCTTACACTGTGCCACCCGGCCGCTTACCATATGGCGGCGGTCTCCGTGTAAGCTATGACGGCGTTGCAGCGCAGCGCCCGCGCGTGCGCGCGCAGCTCGGTGCGCAGCTCGGCCCACCAGGCCGCGCGCGAGCTGCTCTCGCCGCCGCCGTCCATCAGCTCACTGGCCGCTTACACTGTGCCACCCGGCCGCTTACCATATGGCGGCGGTCTCCGTGTAAGCTATGACGGCGTTGCAGCGCAGCGCCCGCGCGTGCGCGCGCAGCTCGGTGCGCAGCTCGGCCCACCAGGCCGCGCGCGAGCTGCTCTCGCCGCCGCCGTCCATCAGCTCACTGGCCGCTTACACTGTGCCACCCGGCCGCTTACCATATGGCGGCGGTCTCCGTGTAAGCTATGACGGCGTTGCAGCGCAGCGCCCGCGCGTGCGCGCGCAGCTCGGTGCGCAGCTCGGTGCGCAGCTCGGCCCACCAGGCCGCGCGCGAGCTGCTCTCGCCGCCGCCGTCCATCAGCTCACTGGCCGCTTACACTGTGCCACCCGGCCGCTTACCATATGGCGGCGGTCTCCGTGTAAGCTATGACGGCGTTGCAGCGCAGCGCCCGCGCGTGCGCGCGCAGCTCGGTGCGCAGCTCGGCCCACCAGGCCGCGCGCGAGCTGCTCTCGCCGCCGCCGTCCATCAGCTCACTGGCCGCTTACACTGTGCCACCCGGCCGCTTACCATATGGCGGCGGTCTCCGTGTAAGCTATGACGGCGTTGCAGCGCAGCGCCCGCGCGTGCGCGCGCAGCTCGGTGCGCAGCTCGGCCCACCAGGCCGCGCGCGAGCTGCTCTCGCCGCCGCCGTCCATCAGCTCACTGGCCGCTTACACTGTGCCACCCGGCCGCTTACCATATGGCGGCGGTCTCCGTGTAAGCTATGACGGCGTTGCAGCGCAGCGCCCGCGCGTGCGCGCGCAGCTCGGTGCGCAGCTCGGCCCACCAGGCCGCGCGCGAGCTGCTCTCGCCGCCGCCGTCCATCAGCTCACTGGCCGCTTACACTGTGCCACCCGGCCGCTTACCATATGGCGGCGGTCTCCGTGTAAGCTATGACGGCGTTGCAGCGCAGCGCCCGCGCGTGCGCGCGCAGCTCGGTGCGCAGCTCGGCCCACCAGGCCGCGCGCGAGCTGCTCTCGCCGCCGCCGTCCATCAGCTCACTGGCCGCTTACACTGTGCCACCCGGCCGCTTACCATATGGCGGCGGTCTCCGTGTAAGCTATGACGGCGTTGCAGCGCAGCGCCCGCGCGTGCGCGCGCAGCTCGGTGCGCAGCTCGGCCCACCAGGCCGCGCGCGAGCTGCTCTCGCCGCCGCCGTCCATCAGCTCACTGGCCGCTTACACTGTGCCACCCGGCCGCTTACCATATGGCGGCGGTCTCCGTGTAAGCTATGACGGCGTTGCAGCGCAGCGCCCGCGCGTGCGCGCGCAGCTCGGTGCGCAGCTCGGCCCACCAGGCCGCGCGCGAGCTGCTCTCGCCGCCGCCGTCCATCAGCTCACTGGCCGCTTACACTGTGCCACCCGGCCGCTTACCATATGGCGGCGGTCTCCGTGTAAGCTATGACGGCGTTGCAGCGCAGCGCCCGCGCGTGCGCGCGCAGCTCGGTGCGCAGCTCGGCCCACCAGGCCGCGCGCGAGCTGCTCTCGCCGCCGCCGTCCATCAGCTCACTGGCCGCTTACACTGTGCCACCCGGCCGCTTACCATATGGCGGCGGTCTCCGTGTAAGCTATGACGGCGTTGCAGCGCAGCGCCCGCGCGTGCGCGCGCAGCTCGGTGCGCAGCTCGGCCCACCAGGCCGCGCGCGAGCTGCTCTCGCCGCCGCCGTCCATCAGCTCACTGGCCGCTTACACTGTGCCACCCGGCCGCTTACCATATGGCGGCGGTCTCCGTGTAAGCTATGACGGCGTTGCAGCGCAGCGCCCGCGCGTGCGCGCGCAGCTCGGTGCGCAGCTCGGCCCACCAGGCCGCGCGCGAGCTGCTCTCGCCGCCGCCGTCCATCAGCTCACTGGCCGCTTACACTGTGCCACCCGGCCGCTTACCATATGGCGGCGGTCTCCGTGTAAGCTATGACGGCGTTGCAGCGCAGCGCCCGCGCGTGCGCGCGCAGCTCGGTGCGCAGCTCGGCCCACCAGGCCGCGCGCGAGCTGCTCTCGCCGCCGCCGTCCATCAGCTCACTGGCCGCTTACACTGTGCCACCCGGCCGCTTACCATATGGCGGCGGTCTCCGTGTAAGCTATGACGGCGTTGCAGCGCAGCGCCCGCGCGTGCGCGCGCAGCTCGGTGCGCAGCTCGGCCCACCAGGCCGCGCGCGAGCTGCTCTCGCCGCCGCCGTCCATCAGCTCACTGGCCGCTTACACTGTGCCACCCGGCCGCTTACCATATGGCGGCGGTCTCCGTGTAAGCTATGACGGCGTTGCAGCGCAGCGCCCGCGCGTGCGCGCGCAGCTCGGTGCGCAGCTCGGCCCACCAGGCCGCGCGCGAGCTGCTCTCGCCGCCGCCGTCCATCAGCTCACTGGCCGCTTACACTGTGCCACCCGGCCGCTTACCATATGGCGGCGGTCTCCGTGTAAGCTATGACGGCGTTGCAGCGCAGCGCCCGCGCGTGCGCGCGCAGCTCGGTGCGCAACTCGGCCCACCAGGCCGCGCGCGAGCTGCTCTCGCCGCCGCCGTCCATCAGCTCACTGGCCGCTTACACTGTGCCACCCGGCCGCTTACCATATGGCGGCGGTCTCCGTGTAAGCTATGACGGCGTTGCAGCGCAGCGCCCGCGCGTGCGCGCGCAGCTCGGTGCGCAGCTCGGCCCACCAGGCCGCGCGCGAGCTGCTCTCGCCGCCGCCGTCCATCAGCTCACTGGCCGCTTACACTGTGCCACCCGGCCGCTTACCATATGGCGGCGGTCTCCGTGTAAGCTATGACGGCGTTGCAGCGCAGCGCCCGCGCGTGCGCGCGCAGCTCGGTGCGCAACTCGGCCCACCAGGCCGCGCGCGAGCTGCTCTCGCCGCCGCCGTCCATCAGCTCACTGGCCGCTTACACTGTGCCACCCGGCCGCTTACCATATGGCGGCGGTCTCCGTGTAAGCTATGACGGCGTTGCAGCGCAGCGCCCGCGCGTGCGCGCGCAGCTCGGTGCGCAACTCGGCCCACCAGGCCGCGCGCGAGCTGCTCTCGCCGCCGCCGTCCATCAGCTCACTGGCCGCTTACACTGTGCCACCCGGCCGCTTACCATATGGCGGCGGTCTCCGTGTAAGCTATGACGGCGTTGCAGCGCAGCGCCCGCGCGTGCGCGCGCAGCTCGGTGCGCAACTCGGCCCACCAGGCCGCGCGCGAGCTGCTCTCGCCGCCGCCGTCCATCAGCTCACTGGCCGCTTACACTGTGCCACCCGGCCGCTTACCATATGGCGGCGGTCTCCGTGTAAGCTATGACGGCGTTGCAGCGCAGCGCCCGCGCGTGCGCGCGCAGCTCGGTGCGCAGCTCGGCCCACCAGGCCGCGCGCGAGCTGCTCTCGCCGCCGCCGTCCATCAGCTTCACTGATCGCGCGCACACTGTGCCACCTGGTAACAAACGTCCGAAACTCTAGGAACAACTATTGTTCAAGGTCATTCAGAATTATTCCGGTAAATTTCAGCAGAAGGTTGGGTCAGTGTATTAAACGATCCTGTACAGATTTTTCATCGTAGTTTTGGATTTTAAATTATGTCACCCCTCAGACTCAGCACGTTTTGAACATCGATAAAGTATGGAATATTTGTTAAGCAAACTTACAAAGTCCTGAAAAAACATTTACAGGGGTGCAGTGTTCTGTGAAACTAAACTAACCACCAGCGGAAATACAGAACGCCAAGGCTCTTTTTGGGACTACCATCGAAGCAGGGACAGACCGAAAAGGAAGATGACATGAAGACTTGGACGCATATATCAGTTAGTGACAAGTACTAACGGCAACAAGCGACTAAGTATTTCGATGATAGCGCACGGAGAAAAAGCGCGGGAACGAATCCCATCCGACACACCCAAAATACTTTTTCACTTATAATTTCAGTAGCTAGTAGGAACATGCTTTTGACAGCTAGACAACAGAACAGAAGGGCACTTCAATAGGCTTAAAAGGAAAGAAGAAAACAAAATTCTATGTAAAATCCTTGAATAGTTCCAACCGTATACTCACCAAGATGGACAATAAAACCAGGAGGATACTCTGCCATTGTTAGGAAAGGGTACTCCAACATTTCCAAGTTATTACTGTTCATGGACGGACGCAAGATAGCGCCACCGCCGCCACTGTTGCCTAATGATGCGTTCAGAGAACCTCCTGGAATAGACAGGACTAAGATTTATTAAGCACTTCACAAGTAAATTACATTCGAATACATCTCCACGACTAACATAAGAGCGGGCAAGAGGTGTCGCGTGAGAATTAGGCTACCCATCTCTTGCTAGAACTAACAGTAAGATAAAGATGGGTAGTCTATTTCGCGCTCGACACAGCTTTTACGCGCATTGTGATTGTGATAGCCATTGTGTACTGTTACAAAACTAAAAGTCAAATTATCGACTAGTGGACAAGATCAATAAGAGAGGTAATATTCTTATATACTACCCGCATTCCAATACTTTCGAGTGGTACTATCGAGTGATGTGATTCCAAAATACCTTGAACTTTAATTCGCCATGATGGATATCTAATGTGAAAAGCAAATCAACTTTAAGAACGATATTAATGGCGTGTTTCACCACTCTCAGTTCAGACTCTGATATTTCAAGTGTCAGTTATCGATGTCGTCTATTTCGTTGCAATAAATATGGAGGAAATCATAGATAACCGACACTTAAGATATCAGGAACTTAAAAGAACGTGGTGAAACAGGCCCTAATAATCACAAACTCACCTTTAGGCGTGACACTTAGATCAGAGTCCGAAGATCGCCGATGAATCCCGAGAGGAGTCGAAGCAGCCTCCAGCGAGGAGTTAGGTGCGTGCGCGGCCCCGGCCGAGATGCCGTCGCGGTTGCCGTACGACTCGTGCCGCGCGTGCCGAGGAGAACCTTTCTCTTTCTCCTTCTCCCTCTCCCTTTCCCGCTCCCTGTCAACACCGCACGCTGCATGCGAGTTATCACACACACTAGCCTGGTTAGTGTCGCTACACTCACACTTATCACAAGAATCGCCTTCTATGCTCTGACTACAGTCTAAGCCAGTTTCTGGTAATGAGGGTATGGTCTCTAACTTGGGACCGCTGAGCAAGGGATGAAAGTGTTGCAACATAGGAGCATGATGGATTCTGGGTGACATGGTATTAGGTTCGATTTCGTTGGACATTTTACGCGACTCGCTTCCTGATTGAACGCTATCTTGTCTTACTAGTTTCTTATCTTTCTTGTCTTTTATTTCGTCTGTTACTTCCGCAGTATTCTTGTCTTGTTTGTCTTTAGTTTCTGCATTAGTATTTTCATCGTGTTTAAGTTCTTTTTCAGGTGTTATCTGTTTTTCCGTTTTTGTTTCGCCTCTGTTTTGAGATTCAGCGTCTGATATTTTTTGTTTCTCGTTCTCAGACTCCTTTCTGTTTCTGTCCTCTTCTACTTTTTCTAATTTCTCGTTGACGTCGTCGAAGAATTTCTTGTCATTCTTCTGAGCCGGATTAGGCGACGTCGGTACGAGTAGATTCTGGACTTTGTCCATCAGAATAGTCTCCATCGCAGTGTGGATTAAACCAGTAGGATTAATGCTAGGTCTTTTTTGTTTTGAGTGCTCGTGTAGGTGGTAGTCGTCTTTCCCATGGTAGGGTGACGACGGGCCGCTAACTGAAGCTCTAGACGCTGGTTCAGAACCAATGTACATTGACACCTTAGAATGGGAAAACTCATCACTTTTGTGAAGAGGTTTGTTTGTGTCTATACCTTCTTTATCAAGACTTAGCAAGTCCGTGTATGAGAGGAAGGCTGAGCCTAAGACGGTATCGCTTGGGGCTTTAGAAGGGACATCAGAAGACGAGCTGGGCTGGCTCAGGGCAGGTTTAGGGTCACTATGCTTACGCTTCGGTAGCAAGGAGTAATGGGACAAGCTTTGGATCATGTTGCTATGGGATATCTTAGAAAGCTGGCGCTTAATCTTGTACGATGAACGATAAACGAAGCCCTTCTTTTCTACAGGCGAAGATGGAGCGCTGATGCTTTTAGATACTTTCTTATGACTGAATGGGTTGTGGAACTTGAAATGAAGACTATGAGATTTTGGAGCTACAAACGTGTGTTCAGTTTTCGCGTCACTGGTCGAAGCTCTGGGCGAAACCTGATCTGGAGTATCAGCATCCTGCTCATCTGTAGATTCTGAATCTTCTTCAATGGACTCTTTTCGACGATTTACTTCTTCAGAAGCTCTTTGGTTTTTAACTTCACTAAGATCAGGGGTCATACATTCTAGTACACTAAGTTTTCTGTCCATTTGCTCCACGATTGCTGGATTAACATCTTTATTCAGAACAGACTTGACGACCGAGCTAGTGGTGTCATACGATTTCTCAGTATCAGTTTTCATTTCAGAGCTTTCATCATCATATTCTGAACTGGAGTACATTTCCGAACTCTCACCAGACAGCGCTGATGAAACTGAGCCAAAATATTCATCATTAGGTAATTTAAGGTAAGTCTGTCTATCAGGCACGGGAGTAGACGGGCATGATTCAGATATTTTCCTCTGCCGCTCTGGCCTTTCCTCAGTATCTTCCTCAGTGGAGATGTTTTTCAAAGACGAGAAATGTACAGCAGGCGTCTTGCCGCTGCCTATAGATTTATTATCATGTTCTGCGTTCTTGGCTCTATCTTCATCAGAAACGGTGATATTAGGCTCAGACTCACTGGTCCTTCTCAGAGTTGAGCACGGCGACTGCTCAGATTGAGTCTCTGCGATACAAGCGAGACTAGTCTGAGCATGGAGAACAGACCGAGCAAGGATCGACGCCATGCCTACGCCCTCATCACTCTTATTAGCAAACGTCTTCCGAAACTTGGTCTTCTTCAACCGCTTCAACTTTTTAAACTCTTTCGTGATATCATTCAGCGATATACGCGATGTATCAGATGAATTTGATTTAATCGACACAGTGTCATCTCCCTGATCAGATTTACGTGATTTGATGCTGCTCAGTCTGAACAGACCTGTTTTGAGTTTCCTTATAGCTTTAAGAGGTCCCATTGAATCATCATCATCATTGCGGTTAAGAAGCTTGTTAAGATCAGTCTGATCATCAGATATGTGTCTCATGCTGTTATGGGCGGCATAATCAGTTTGGTAAACGGACATGTTGCCAGTATAACTCTTGGTGCTCGATTGTCTCGTCAGTTCGTAGGGTTTTTCATCGTCATCTATGTTCTCTGATTCGTCAAGCATGGACGACGTTTTAGGATTAAGAATGTAAAGGAGCTTTTGGAGTTCGTCCTGGTGAGTTTGGAAGTATTGGTTCAGATCGGTGGTACTCTCGTTATCAGTCGCTAAAATGTCCAAGTACTTGTTAAGTTGTCTACGTTACAAAGCGACACGCCATGCAAACACATAATCATGAGTATATTTATAATTATTTATTATATTTATAGTTGTTTTAGTTGTAACGACATCTAAATGCACAGATAAAGCGTTGCTTTTTACGGGCTAAAAATTTGTATCTTCAACAATTACAGAAAAACAAGAGAAACCGATAAGAAAATGGGACTTTAACTGTATCACATCTAAAAAATATAAAAGTTCTCTTCTATTTATTTACATATTATACTCACTGCTGCGAACATGGTGGCATAGCTGGTGGCTGGCTGGTTAAAGGTTGAGGAGTTATGCTGACAGCCGTACCTGCATGAATTACAAAAAATAATTTAACGGGTATTGAAATTACAGAAATTAAAATCCGTACCAGTACTAGGTCACTTCATTCAATAAGATTATCCTACTAATATTATATGCTGATAAATAAAAATACATCAGCAATAAAAGTTACGCACCAATGGCTCTGGCCACGACCCCCGCTTCGCCCTCCAGGTCGAAGTCCTGCTGGTACCCGACCACCGCGTTGGCGCCCAGCTCAGCCGCCTTCAGGCCCACCAGACGTTGGACCTTTAACAAAAGCTCTATTGTTACCTTGTAATATTCTGTATACCTTTTATCTGTTTTGATTGTTATATGTACATGCATACATACCGTCACGCCTCTTTCCCACAGGGGTAGGCAGAGACTACTTTGTTCCACTTGCTACGATCCTGACATACTTCTTTCGCTTCATCCACAGTCATCAATCTCTTCATACATGCACGTCGGTTTCGGGTACTCCTGACCTGACCTTTTTCCAAAACGTCTCCTCTTTGGTCTCGAAACGTCCTTCTAGGCCTTCCCCTCCCAACGTTACCATTCACACTCCCCATATAGATCTGTTTAGTTAGTCTACTTTCATCCATCCGCTCTACGTGACCAAACCAACTAAGCATACTTTTTTCTATCCTAGTCACTATATCCTCTTTCACACCAGCACGTTCCCTTATCACACTATTCCTTATTCTATCTTTCAGTGATACACCTTCCATACTTCTTAACGCTCTCATTTCTACTGCATTTAATCTACTTTCATGCTTCTTTTGCCATACCCAAGTCTCGCTACCGTACATTAATGTTGGAACAAGCACCCCTCTGTGAACAGCCAGACGCGCCTTCTTCGACACCTTCTCACTGCTCACAAAGGCGCGCAGCATGTTTCCTGCATTCGCTCTTCTTTCAATATCAGTTTCACACTTCCCTTGTTATATGTGGTGTTCAATAAAGAGTTATTGTATTGTATTGTAAAAACGCTACGAAACTATTGAATAAACCTCTTTCATTTTTATTTTTTAAATTAATTTCTTTATCCCCATCGCACCTGATTGCTGAGCTTGATGAAGGCGACCTGCCGCGCCTCGTTGGAGGCTCTCGGGGTCCTGATCTTGTCGATCCACTGGTACTCGGGGTCGTCGTTCACCACCAGCTCCTCAACGAAGCCGTGGATGGCTTGCACCTTGTAGCCCGGCGGGATCATGGGGCCTAAAATACAGACCAAATAAAAAACTTGCTTAGTAAAAATTGCATAACTGTGCTAGATGTGACTAAAACAAAATATGTATTAGAGCGCGCAGTGAAGGATAATCAAGTTAGGCAACGCGTACAAATTGTGTTGCGTCACCGATCCGCTGCCTAAGTGCCTACCCTGATGACACCACACTGCACGCCACTGAATATACATGGTAAGTAAAAGCAATCAAGAATGGCAAGTATACATGTGTACCTTACGCTGCTATGTGCTCTGTACCTTCACTATCACTACATAGTATAAAACAAAGTCGCTTTCTCTGTCTCTATGCCCCTATGTATGCTCATATCTTCAAAACTACACAATGGATTTTGATGCGGTTTTTCTTCAACTTATTTCTTTGTCTGGTAGCGGTAGAGATCGCTATTAAGCGATAAGACCGCTAATTGTCTACTTTGTTCCTTGTTTATATATTGTTTTGTACTGATTTGTGGTGTTCAATAAGCGTATTTGTATTGTAAGTAATATTGAAACCGTGCAAAACGTTTTCACGTTTGAAACAAGTATCAAAGATTGGTTCTAGGATCATTCAGAACTCACAGTGGAAGAACTGCACGCCACAGCTGGAGGTCTTGTACTTGTTGAAGTCAGAGAACAGTTCCACCTTCACGATAACATTCAGCTCGCCGCGGATGCCGTGCATCGTGTCGAACACGGGGATCCAGCCAGACATCATGGCTCCTGGAACGAAGACAGCTTTCAATTTGCTAATCCTGCCGCTAAGTAGCAGTGCTTGCACTGCTGTGTTCCGGTGTGGAGAGTAAGACAGCCGGGGAAATTACGGAGGCATTTCATCTTAGTCCTCTAGGTTGGCAACGCATCTGCAATCCCTCTGGGATTGCGGGTGTCGGGCAGTGGTGATCACTTACCATCAGGTGACCCACTTGCTCGTTTGCCTTCCTATTCATATAAAAAAAAAGCAACGCCTAGCAGTATTTGCTTTTTCAATCTTTTCGCCGCCATTGACTTGCTAAGCCATGGTAACAAGAACTAAAGGCTACGTTTAGCATGATTGTGGGTGTATAAGTGGAAAGGGGAATCAAAATAATGATGGGTTGCTAGCATCGCCTATAACATGATTCTTAAGATTATCACCCATTCCATTGATGGGCTTTCGTCATCTGCACGGTAAGAGAAGCAGCCGGCACATTCTATATTTTTTCTTTGCACCCAGACCATGGAAAATCACATCACAAAAATCTAAACGACACAGAAAATTAGAACACATAGAAAAATCCGAAAAGTAAAGCTATGGCCGGGAATCCTTGAAAAATTCGTGAATTCTTGATTCATTTGACAGTACCTATAATAGTATAATTTGAAAATCAACGCCTTCTCTCGTCCCTGGTGAGCAGTAGATGTTCCACGGGAGTTTTGTAACTGTGTCGTAGACATCATTCAAACAGATGACACATGGCGACAAAAATTCGCACAATAACAAGGTCACGTGACAACTAATGACAGATAGAAAAAATCGCAGGCTTACTCACGTGCTATGGGTGGTGTAGCGGTATAGCACGCGTCACGAAATGACGAGGATCCGTTTTCGATTCCCGGCCATAACTTTACTTTCCGGATTTTTCTGTGTTCTAATTATGAGTGTCGTTTAGAAATTCAAACACAGTTAGGCCAAATAATCCGACCTGTGTAAATCTGTCTTACCACCGTGTGGCGCCGCGGTCCCCTTGGTGTTGTTAGCGACCCTCGCCAGGAGGGGGGCGAGGCTGATGACCACCTTGCCGATGGCGTCGTTGGCTGAATACGTGTCGTGGTCCATGAGGCGGAGTTGGAGCGGCTCATCTTGCAGCTCTGACTCGTCCACCTGCGAGGAGGTGGAAATTACTAAAATACTTGTAGGTTCGATGAGTCTTTTTTGGTGTTCCGTACCTCTAAAGGAAAAAGGAACTCTTATAAGATCACTTCGTTGTCCGTTTGTTTGTTTGTCCGTCAAGACATTTTTCTCGTGAACAAGTAAAGATATTAAAGAGAGATATCTGCGGTTCCTTGGAGCTGTGAAAAAATGAGTTCTCTGTGTCAACTTACTCAAAAGATACAGACATTAGAAAAGGTGTTTTCAAATTGCCGAGTTTGAAAAACCTATGGGGTACTTCCATTTGTCCTATAAATTAACACACATCTTGTCAGGAACGCAAAATGCCAATTGGAAAAAATGCCAGAAACGCAATGTGTCAGAAATAAATCCTCACTAGAGATAATGAAATTAGGTTAGGTTCGTTAGATATCTTCAAATGCCTATAGGTAAGTATTATGGTGGAGTGAAATTTGTCATCTATACATCTATACATATAATAAAATCGTTGAGACCAAAAAATCTGTACATTGAAGATTTAAAAAAAAAAACCGACCAGGGTGACTTAAAATTGGTAACTGAACATTTTAAAACCATTTTTAAAATTTTTGCTTGTTTGTTTGTTTGTTTGACTGAGCATCACGTAAAAACTGCTGAACGGATATTGATGAAATGTTCACAAATCGATTTCTATAAATTCAGAATAGGATATAGGCTACAGAAATTTTGGAATTTTTTGGAAAAAGGGGGTTAAAGTTTGTATGAAAAAAGAAAATTAGATTGTTCTAGAATCATGAAACTCAGAATAAATACTTAGTAATAAAAATAAAGAAATACCTGTTTTAGCATTTTTTTAAAATCTCATCCAGAGACGCAAAAAAGAGGGTTTTGTGTTTAAAATTAATTAACTTCATATACCTATACAATAAAAACCAATGAAGTGTAACCTTTTAAAGTTACTACATAATACTTCCAATTTAATACAGATAAATATAATTTCTCACTTTTCTTTAAATTTGATTTTTGAGGTGATTACGCACAAAATAGCGGAACTCAAGAAAATCAGCTTTCCTCGGTACAAGTAGTTGGTAATAATTACGAACAAAATAATACTACGAAGAAAATAGTTAGATACGAATGTACATAAGACATAATAGCCGGAAAAGTGTGTCAATTGTGAAAAAACATTAATAAAATAATTACATGCTGTACAGGTATTTTTTTAACGAAGACATTTTTATTAAACCTAAATCAACCTAAATTGGCGCCCTAAATTGTGTTCTTTACCTAACACCTAAAGTTCAATATGCAATACCGTTACTTTGTTTTTATTTATTGCGTCATTATTCACAACGCGTTCGGTTTTTGAATGCACTCTTATTTGAAAACCTGATAATTATTATGAGGGCGGCGTGAAGCGCTTGGCTGTATGCTGTTCGTACCTTTGCCTAGAAAAAAGCAAAATCAAAAGGCGCGTTTACGCCTGCGCTACGATCCTGTCAGAATTTTATTGTGAAAAGTTGGTGCTTTTAGTATGAATCTGACAGCGAACGAACCTAAACTGAATCGCATTAAGACATCATGGCAAGGCCCCTGTAGGAAATTAATTTGTAGAATGAAAATAAGTGTTAATAATCTGTAATTACCTACTTAAACCAAAAAAAAATAATTAAAAAAGCTTCTGCTAGAAAAAAAATTGTCGCAAAATATTAATTAAAACGGATTAGTAAATGAATTGTTAGTCGTAAGGTAAAAACAGGTAAACATTTATGTATTATTTGGTTAGAATAGATTTAATTTTTTAAATTAATCAGGGTACAAAGATCGTTAAAGTGAGCGCAGTATTCGCCAATAAGCGTCATAGTTTGGCGAAGTAACTAAAACTGTACTTACCTTTTTTGAATAAAGAAACTATAAACAAAACTATAAATAAAACTATGTAAAATAAGATATAAATTAATGTGATGAGGCATTAACCAGTATACACCTGTTTTTTTTTCAAGATTCCGTGTCACAAATTATTATTTTCATGATGTTATTCTAAAAGTATAGTTTCGTACACACTTTCAGTGGTTCACGTGACGAAGTTAATAGTCATAATAATAATAATTTTGATATCGATAAAAGCCGTAAGTATCACAAAAACACACGCGGACAAAGTCGCGGGCAACAGCTAGTTTTTTATAACAGTGGGACCACAGATAATAGCCAAAGAATTCAGGAAAAGAAAACTAAACAAACATTTATGACCTTTTGGGTTTCTGGCATTTTGCGTTTCTGGCTTTCTGAGTTTCTGGCTTTTTGTTTAACTGGCATTTTTTTAATCTAATGGTACGTCCCACAAAAATCATGTCCTACGTGATTAGCGATGAATCATTAATTAACTGATATTAAATGAATACACCATTGGAAATATGCAAAATGCTGCCAAGATATTAAAACTAGCGCCAAACGAACTGAAGCATGCTGCAAATGTTGGTAGGTATTTGCCAAGTTTTTTCAATGAAAGTAAGAGGAAAACCATCGACCGCAATACCTTCAAAGAGTAGACAGAGTTAAGCGTATATTTTCTCGAATGTCAGCTCTCACACCCTCATGTACTACTTTAAAAGCAGAGCGGTACCGCAGGCATCGCGTCCGTCACCAAAAGCACCCGCGAGTACAACCCTCTGGATTTTTATAGAGGTTTAATCCTCGCGGCCCCCTGTCTTCAAAAAGACAAGCGGCCCACGTTCCGACCCCACGGGCCGGGTTACGTGTCGACCGGCAGTGACCGAAATTACTCCGCTCCGCGATCGCAACCCGTAGCTCGCACCGCTCCGACGGTGACCTTTCGCCCCCGTCCAATAAGGCTTGCCCTCACCTTTGCCCGCAGGTACTTGGCTCAGGTTCGCCTCCATCAAAAAAGCGCCCAAAGGCGCCGTCTTCACTGCGAATCCATTTCAGGACCCGCTGGCTCAGATCCCCCGCAACGAATTACGGGTTCACCTTATCACCCCTCCTCCCGAGGATATTAGCTAACAGTTAACTAACCTACTAAATTGATTAATTAACTGTTGTTGCCCAGGCTGCACCGGGCTAAGCGTTACGCTTCCCCCCCGTGAGGTCAAGGGCCTCTGTTAGAAGGGAACTGTAACGCTAGAGCTGTCGAGGTGGTTACCGACGTCACCAGCACAAGTGTCACCTCGGTCAAAACCGCATAGCCAACTGCGTCATCATAACGTAAAACGTATTTTAGCCAAAACCATGTACAATAACACATAAATAAACAGTAAATAGCAGACGCCCGGCAGACGCAGGCGAAAATAGAACGAACATATGGTGTCAGTAGCTGAGCCAAGTTTTGGAACGAAATATTATGAATTTCAGTGCAATGTTATATGTATACATAACACAGATGCGGCTATGATACAGGGTAGCTGGCTAGCTGGAGTAGATCCAGTACCGGAGAATCGATACTTTTGGTACTAGAGGAAAAATGTGTTACATGCTTGTTTTGTGTTAAATAAAACGTTGGAAATAGTTTTGTAGAAGTTTAAGTCAGTTTAGTACGCCGCTTAACCAAGACAGTTGTGTCATGGAGTGACACTGACAAATTGACAACTGGCAGCCGTAGCCATAGTGTCGCCAACTTAATTTTATTATTATAACTGTCGACCGGATAGCCTAGTGGTTAGTGACCCTGACTATGAAGCTAGAGGTCCTGGGTTCGAATCCCGGTAGGGACAGACAGTTGTATGATGAATACGAATGTTTGTGCCCGAGTCATGGATGTTGTATGTAATTAAGTACAGTAGAATCCGTTTATTATGACTTCGAAAGGAATTGACAAACACGTCATAATAAGCGGACGTCATATAAAGCGTTATGTGAAATGAAAAACTTTTTTTATGTAAATATGTATGTATTTAAGTATTTTAATACAGAAACATAGTATGTACATAATTACATATGTATGTATACATACAAAACCAAAATTAAAATTGCACGTCATATTAAACCAAAATCAAAATTGCACGTAATCAGAACATTATTATAATAACACATACATATGTATGTACAAGTGTATTTTTTACTGTAAGTAATCTGTAATTTTTGTCTGCTTTTGTTTTTTCATTTTATTGTAAAAACAGTCTCTAATACTATTCAATTACTCACTGAGAATCAAAACAAAAAAAAGCCACGTGCCGAACGTCGTCGGGAATCAACGAACAATACCGAAGGTGTAAAGAATCATGTCGGTCATTATAACCGGACATAATTTATTAAAAATGGGTCATAATAAGCGGCATGTCACTGTAAGGGAAGTCATTATATCCGACTTTATTATAAAGAATTTTATATGAAAACCAAACTTCGTAGTGCAATTACGTCATAATAACCGGCTGGTCAATATAGGCGGAGTCATAATAAACGGATTCTACTGTATGTATTTATCTACATTATATAAGTATGTTTATCCGTTGCCTGGTACCCATAGTACAAGTTTGCTTAGTTTGGGGCTGGGTCAATTGGTGTAATATGTCCCAAGATATTTATTTATTTATTTAACTAAATTTGTATCAAAATATTGCCACTTTAAGAACTAAAATATTAATAAGTAAATACAAAATAAAAACTTTAAATAAATTGAGTTAAGGTAACCACATCACCACATCATTGGTCATTGGTCACATTCACATTCGCATGGGTGTTATTTCCTTAAAAAAACGTTACACTTTAAATCACCGGCGACTAAAGCAGCATTTACAGCTTGATAAAAGTTAAAAATATTAAAATCATTTAATATTTTTGTAGTACTGGAATTCCCGGGAAATGAGCATCATTTCCCGGTACTGAGGGCAATGAAATTTCCGGGTAATTCCTGGGAGCAATCCCTAGTGTGCTGATGATCTGTCAATATAATGGTAAGATGGTATCTCTATTTTTAGTTAACAATTATAATCTAACTAATGCCAAGGTCAAATTCATTAGAATTTACTTGGAACAAAATGATAATAAACTCACATAGAGAAACTGCAAGCAATAATGGTCACCCATAAATATTATCCCAATGCTTTTTCAGACGTGAATTGTGTTAGTTCATGTGATTTACCGATACACAAATGTAGTTGACTTTGTTGTTTTACGTACAGACATTTGAATCATGGTTTACTGTGGAACCGTTTCGCAATAAATGTCTCAACAACATTGCCAAAGTGTTGCATTTAAGTTTACATGATTCTACATTGTTTTCTATTGAGAAGATTAAGTATATAAAGTGTATGTGCAATCCTTATGTAAATAAAACCATTTTAATAGTAATCAAGTTGTTGCCCGTAACTAACACAGGTACCTACATACATACTCAAATCACGGTTTTATCCCTTACAGGGTAGACTGAGCCTAAGGCAACAAGACCTATAGGGCAGATTTAGCAAGACACTGTGGGTGTATAGGTGGAAAGTGAAATCAAGATAGTGATGGGTTGCTAGCCAAATCAACATGGATGTAATATTAGTTTAGATGTAGATAAAAATTCAGAATTTATAAATACAACATTTGATTTTGTTTGCTTCAAATTTTTTTTGGTGAATTTCGAACCCTCTATTTGAAAATTTCAATTGGGGGTAAACATTACTTTGGATATCAGCATTCTGTTTGAAGCTTAGAATATCATGCAAATTTATACGCTTTTACTATGATTTAGCAGGGTATTCTGAGAACTAATTGCTTCCCACAAAAGTGGTATATTCTCAACTATCATAAGATTTGTAACAACTACAAATTAAACAGCTCAAATAGCTCAAGTCACAATAAGTAACAAAACTTAACATCTGTTATGCATATAAAATTGTTCCATATCAAATTTGAGCCTATTAATTTTTACTTTTAATGTAATCAATAAGATTACAATTATTTGACATACACAAGACTAAACAACAAGAACAAACCACGAACAATACTTTATTAATAAACTTGAGCCGTGTAATTCTTGACACAATTTGGATAAATAACGTATCCTACCTCAAACCGGTACCATTCCGTGCTGTTCCAATGGGGATTCAAAGACTTCCGACACACATCAGTCTTATGTGTGACACTCCCAAACTTGATCTCCACAAATGCATCAGTTGTATCACTGGCCCGGTCCATCACAGGCAGATTCCGGCCAGCCAGCACCTTGACTTTAATCTTCCCAGGCATTTTTACTTTTTCTATTATCTATCCACTAAAAATTGTCCAAATAGTATTCATAACGTATTCATCCGCATTATCACCTCCTTACACAATAGATTAGCACATGCCCATACGTAAATTTCGAATACAAATACTGAATTTTAATCTTATCACCGCTCAGATTTGTAGACGGATAGCGGCCAGATCTCAAAGATAAATGCGACTTTATCGTATAATACTGAAGCGTCACTAATATTTAAACGCATTAAACAGAAATAGTCACTTGTTTACTGCACATTTGGGGGTAAAACAATGTTATTTGGCGTGAAAATATTTGTGTCTCGCGCTCATTTAGGACGGCTGTTACGCGACGATATATTATAAACACTGCACCTTTAAGCGCCTCTGTAATGTCGAAACAGTTCTAAAAGTAATGAGTAGGTTTATTAATAGACAAATGGAGTTTTTATAAATAATTCGCAAGCGATAGGTGCAATAACACGACAGTGGCAGTTATCTTGTCAAATGAAATGTCAACAAATATTGTCAAATTGTTGGGGTGTTTTTCAGAGGGCAACTGTGATATTTCTACCAATGACAAGACACTATGTGACGTTTTCAAATGAAACAGAATTTTCCATTCGTTGCATTTTTAAGCCGATAAAAAAGCGTTTTATTTTTGCTCATGCAAGTTATTCTTCAAATAGTCTATCAATATATTTATGACCATAGACTACTGTGATACTACGTGATATGACTGATAAATGATACAACGCAAATAATAATAAAATAATTTTAAATATGATAGTTGGAAGTTTAATCGTTTGCATAATTAATCGATTGAAGGTTAACTGGAAGAGATCCCTTCAAGGGATAAGTTCGCCTTTGTATTTCTATTTATCTCATTACCTGTAAAATTAATGTTTTATGTACAAAAGAGTTATACATACATAATCAGGTGCACGTAACCTTTTATTCCGGTAAATTGATATAAACATTTAAACATGCACCGCAAGCTCGCATCATATAAAAAAAAAACTTCATTTCGTTTTGGAATGTTTATTAATTTTTTTTGCTTTCTTCCATCAGCATAATTCATATTACTTACAATATTTTATTATACATAAAGTTATTACTTATTATACAGGCATATTAATATATATAGACTCACGCATAACACATTGTGTAGGAATTAAATACAAAATTAAAACTACTCAACAACTTCTAATTCCTCCATCTTTTTATAAGCCTCTTTGAGCTCCTTAAGCAGAGTGTTCACTTGCGACTTGTGCAGCAAGACTGTGTTTTGTTCTCGCTCGCCAGTGACGTCTTCGGAGTGTAGGCACAGCTTTATCGTGTCAATGCTGCCTTCCGGACCGGGGGCGGCGCTGACGTCAGTGACTTTGTTCACTGGAAGAAGGTATTGTCATGATAAAATAAGGGGCAGTTAAAAAAATATTCATATCATGTAGGCTTATTACCTAACTCGCTCGCAATCGCCGTCGTGTTCATTTTGACAGTTCATGTATGGGCTGACAATTGGTATCGGGATCAGCTAGCTGTCACATTCATACAAGAACTGTCAAAATGAACACCATGGCGATTGCGAGCGAGTTAGACAATAAGGCTAATGATTGCCAGAGTAAAACCTTAATTAACTGGCCCAGTGGTGATTGGGAACTAAACAACACACATAATTTTAACTATTGGAAGTCGATATAGGTTTCCTCAAGATGAGAGTCGGACTCACGTACTGAGGGCTCGGCACAAATTCGGCATGTGAATGTAAAATCCAGTGTTAGTAGAGCCCTGCCTCCAGAGCAAAATGTAGGCAGTGTGGGGTAATTTTATATGGTTTATGGTTAGTTACATAGTTTTTAGTAGGTATTTATTGTTAAAGCGGCAACATTATCTGTGAAAAATTCAACTGTCCAGCTATCACGGAACGTGAGATACAGTCTGGTGACAGACATACGGACAGTGGAATTGGGTACGGGCCCTAAAATAGTAGATTGTACACCGAGGGGATAAAGCACTTTTTTATGTCACGGGCGCGATATTGAATCCTGAGCGCAGCAAAGGACTCTAGATTTAACTCCCGAGCGCAGCGAGGGTGTTATGAGTTAATTCCTGAGCGTAGCGAGGGAAAAGATTGAGTCCCGAGTGGAGCGAAGCATTTAAGCGCCACCCAAGACATCAGTTTTACCTCCGAGGAGTATACTCTACTTTTCTCACCTTTTGTGAGACAATAAAAATCAAGGTAACTAGAAAAATAATTTAATTAAAACAACAGTTAAACAAAATTAAAAGTGAAAACTTAAGTTTGAGACTTAGTTTTAGTCCAGTTGTGTAATGATACAAAAATATTTTTAATTGGAATCTTAGCAGTTCTATGCGTATAATATTACAGCGTCAGCAAACACTGGCGGCTTTTGTTTTATTTGAAATTTGTTTCATTCGTTCGAAAATCGAACACCGCTTGTCGTGGCGTGGCCATCTCGATTTTCGGAGCCGTGCGATTTTTACGAAATTGGACTTGGAGTATAGATATAAGAACTATGAAAAGTGAGAATCATATTACTAACCTACGGGTTATAAAGCATTTCAGTACAATATTACTACCCGGCGAAAGCCAAGGGCTATAATGACTTACTTTGAGTAAGGTTTACATGATATATAATTAGCCATTGTCGAGCAGGTGGTGTGAAAAGGAGCGTTAACTCCGAGTGATACTCGTAATTACCAGGCAAACATAAGCTACCCACCCATGACACCGCCAGCTTGGGCTTTGGCCTCGTAAGCTTCTCTGCTGCCGTCTGCTGCTTCCGCTAAAGCTGTCGCATGAGCTCTAGGCAACCCAAGTACCAGGAGATCACGAGTGAGCTGGGATCCGGGACAGCCGCCGCGCCAGGATTGGCGGAGCACCCAGCGTATGGCAGCAGCCGCCCTCGCTGATTCGTCGCGAGAAGCTAAAGAAGAAAGAGACCTTTTAACCTTGTTCCAGCTGCCAAGTTCCATCACCGTACTACTCGACGTAAAAGTAGTTTCCACCAACATCACCTCGATAGTTAGTGCTCCAACACCGTGCGATTTAAGCGGTCTTTCTTGCCCCGTACGTGCAAAATTTGGAATGGGCTGGCGGCTGGGGTTTTTCCAACTGGCTATGACATGGGTACCTTTAAGAGGCGAGTGCACCATTTCTTGCAAGGCCGGCAACGCGCTAGCAGTCCCATTGGTGCTGTAGTTGTCCATGGGCGGCGGTGATCACTTACCATCAGGTGCACCTCATGCCCGTTTGTCGATTTTAATAAAACTATACTATACTGGATATAGATCGACCGCTTAAATGAGTCCTCGCTCGCGCGGCACAGGGGTGCGGGGCAAGGGCGTCGCCAGCCGATGGCGCAGGGGGGGGGGGGGGCAGTTGACTTTCCCTAATACAATTCATACTTTTCTCATTCTCTATGACTAGTCTAGGACTTTGGTTGCATTATATTTGGCAACTTTTTTAGAATCTCTAGGGGGGGCAAGTGCCCCTCTCTGCCCCCCCTTAGCGACGCCCTTGGTGCGGGTCAGGACGACCCTCTCCCCCTTTGTGGCACCCCCCTGCACCGCGCGGGCGAGGATTCAGGTCGGTCTATAAATGGAATAAGACGCGATTTATGTATGTTAGTGACGTGTTACCCCGGCGTTGAATATAATATTCTATTCTCAGATGAAAGCTGGCAAGATGCTAGTTCCGGCAGTTTCGAAATAGTTCATCCTTAAACAATTGTCGTGCTGCAACGCATGAACGTAATACAGTAAACTACAGCTAGCTCCGTGGGCTTTGTGTTAAGATTTCCAAGTTTGTCTGCGCAAGGCGCTAACTAGATGTCGTATTGAAGTAGCATCCAACTTTTCTTTGTAATCCACTTATTCCAAGCAAATAAAGATTCTGCTGTATTCTATATGCCGATATCCGCTGAAAAACACATTTGTATTTGTATCCGTCACATTTTTTAGAGGATCTTTGAAGAATCTTTTACCTTATTAATTTTCAATACCTATATCTATATAAAAACATAGAATGGTACCCGCACAGATGGTAAAAGCCCATCGATAGAATGGGCGAAAATTGTAGGAATCATAGCAACCCATCACTATTTTGATTCCTCTTTCCACCTGTACGCCCACAATCATTCCCACGGATGGTAAAAGCCCATAGAGGATATGGGCGAAAATCTTAGGATTCATAACATCTTAGGCTCTGTATACCCCGTGATTTGCATTTGTATGTATTTATATCTAACCTAACCGTTAGAAAATGTTCCGGCGGAGCAGCTCGAGCTCGAAACAGAATTTAAATACTTACACAAACTGGTGCCTTTCAGAATGTCCATTATACCGTCCTCCTGAAAAAGAAATAATACATAATGTCCTATTTTTTTTAATATTTAGAACAACTATTTTTGCATGTTTTTTGCAATCTTTATGTTTTATGGATTCGTATTTTTTTTTGTTTATCAATGTAACATGAAATCTTACGTTTAACGAGTAATTAGTGTTAAATTTAATAAATAGCTCAAAATTGAACATAATGTTTTTTTCGTTTATTTGCATTTTCTGAGATCATTTACCATAGTACCTAATGTATATCTTTCTTTATACCATCAGAAAGTAGAGATTTCAACGAACAAAAAGGCCACCGACTTTTTAAAAAAAAACCAGATACTTTGACGTGAGAATTTTCGATTGAAAATTATTGTGCTTTTTCGATATTAAGTCAAAATAAGGTGAAAAAATGAATCTTTTAAATAAAAAAAAATACTGTATGTTCGGGACATAAAAAGGTTAGTTTTCACCAAATTTCGTGATAAAATATTTCTTCTTGCTAAAGATAAAAATAAAAAACCAAAAACTTGGTTATTTGAAATTTTCACATAGTTTGAGGTTATGTGAAAAAAGTGTAAGAATAAAAGTTGTAGGTCTTTTTATTAACTACAACTTTGCGATTAAACTTTTTTTCATAAGACTTGTAGTTTTGCCGGAAATCGAGATAAACCGTTTTTCACCCTTAAAAACTCACCCCCTTCCCCTTCCCGACCTCAGATCGCCCGTAATTTATTTTTCCTTTCATTTTTGTAATATTCTCTACCTTTTCTAATGGGTTTCATCCTACTATATTTTTTTTTGGTCTCAAAAATTATCGACCCTGGTCTATAGCGTAAACGCGGCTTTAGATTTTTTTCCCTTGCTGCGATCGACCAGCAGGCCACCTCTAATTGGCAAGATTTGCTACGAAATGTGCTACAGCTACGGCGTAGACCCAGTTGTAGAATTCGTAGATGCTACGGACAGAGCGAGTACGTAAGACATTCGTTCATTACTTAAGAATATATTCCTAGTGCAGAATTATGTTCTTGTTACTATCATTTTGATTTTTTTCCTGTATTAAAATTTAAGACGTGATTTCGTTCCTTTTACAGAGGTAAGTTCAGAAATGACTGGCAACTGACTGCTGAAGTTTCAGATATCCCCTTTACCGAAAAAAGAAAAAAAATCGCAAAACTCCCACACGATAGCGAGGTCTGACGGGGGCAAAGCCGCGGGCGCTAGCTAGTATATTAATACACAAAAGAGCAGCAAAAAACTAATACAAATTCACATTATCACCAACAACCCCAGACATACAAAGGACCAAATACAAAATCGTGTTAGAGCGACAAAGAAATGTCAAATGTAAGCGAAAAGCCAACATTTTTTGCACAAAGATGTCCATGATCGAATTTGAGACGTTTTGAGGTGACCGCATAACAAATGTGTCTACGAGTATTAACTATTTATCTATGAATACGTTCTTTGTCGTTCATTATTTGCACAGTACACAGAGCACTTGCAACGGGAGATGGCAAAGTAAGTAAATAATTTAACATGGTAAATTTCAAATATGTTAATTCACATGCTGGTCTGGGAGTAAAGAAAAAACAGAATGTACTAGTTGCTTCTCTTCCCGCGCTTCCCCATTCCCTCGATGTGCTTTTACCATCTGCACGGGAAGAGAAGCAACTGGTACTATGTTTTTTCTTTGCTCCCAGACCAGCATGGAAGTTGAAGTTGGTGGAAGTGTTGGATTGTATATGCTCTTATATTTGTGTCTTGCAAAGAGGAATAAATGTCTTTTTTCTATCTTTCTTCTTTATTTCTTTATTTATCCCTACCTAATATCATAAATGCGTCTTTCACGGTTTTACTGCTAAACCGCTGAACCGATTTCAATGAAATTTGGTACAGATGTAGTTTCAATCCTGGGGAAGGACATAGGCTAGTCTTTATCCCGGAAACATAGCACAATTCCCGCGGGATAGCGCTAAGCGAATTCTACGCAGACGGAGTCTCGGGCAACGGCTAATAATACTTAATATTATAAAGAGATTAAGTTTGTACGTTTGTGACGTTGTAGGGATCTACTGAGCCGATTTTGAAAATTATTTGTGTGTACCATAGGTTGTATTTAATTCTAAAATTTGGTCTCGGAAAGTCCGTCTAGGCCTTCCCCTCCCAACGCAACCATTCACACTCCCCTATAGATCTGTTTAGTTAATCTACTTTCATCCATCCGCTCTACGTGACAAAACCATACTAAACATACTTCTTTCTATCCTAGTCACTATATCCTCTTTCACACCAGCACGTTCCCTTATCACACTATTCCTTATTCTATCTTTCAGTGATACACCTTCCTACCTTCTTAACGCTCTCATTTCTACTGCACTTAGTATTTAAGTCTGCACGGACGAAATCGCGGGCATAAGCTATATGAATAGAACTCTGTAAAATGTTATATTGTTTCGCACAGTAAGTTTAAATTGAATATCTTTGGTATCACATTTTGAATGACAAGTTAAGCTAAGTACTTGTACGCGAAAAGTTGATATTATAATGCAGACTAGACAGTACAGGTTTTCTTGGAGAATACTAAGCAATCTAACCTTCAGAGTAATACACCATTCGAAAATTTAAAGTGTCTTAATATTTTCAACGTGCACAAAAACGTAGAATGTACCAGTTGCTTCTCTTCCCGCGCAGATGGTAAAAGCTTATTGAGAAATGGGCGAAAATCCTAAGAATCACATTACAGGCGATATGGCTAGCAACCCATCACTGTTTTGATTCCCTTTTCCATCCATGCGCAGATGGTAAAAGCCCATCGAGGGATTGGGCGAACATCTTAAGGATCATGTTGTATTAGCGATGTGGCTAGCAACCCATCACTGTTTTGACTCCCCTTTCCACCTATACATCCACAATCATGCTATACGTGGTCTTTAGGTCTTGTTACCTTAGAATCTGTCTACTGGATAAAGACGTGATTTATGTATGTATGTAGGTATAAGGGTTACTTACAGGTTGTTCATCCACAATGTGCTGCAGAACAGCTCGGAAGAGAGTGGCAGGAAGGCTGCCAAGAGCGTTAAGTGCCGCCAACGCCCACAGAGGGCAGTCACCGTCCGAGCAGAACTTGAACTTCTGTCAAACAATAACAATGTTAGTAGCGCCATCTATTGAAGGCAACACAAATCACACTTTAACAAGTCAAAGAAACCATTGCAAAGCTACAATTTCCGATACAAGGCTGTTGTCAATTAGTATTTAAGTACTTTATATTAAAAATATGTTAAACGAGGAAAGTAGCACCTTCATTTTAATTTCTACTTTCAATTTTCATCCTTGATGGAATATATATAATAAACAAAATAGAGAGCAGAATGGCAGGCTACCAAGAGCGTGTAGCGCCGCTAACGTTCAAGCAGAACTTGAACTTCTGGCAATTAACAACAGTGACAGTACGGTACAGTTTACGGGTGGTAGGGCCTTGTGCAAGGCCCGTCCGGATCGCTACCACCATCTTACTCGCTAATCCTGCCGCTAAGTAGCAGTGCTTGCACTGCTGTGTTCCGGTGTGGAGAGTAAGACAGCCGGGGAAATTACGGGCACAAGAGGCATTTCATCTTGGTCCTCTAGGTTGGCAACGCATGTGCAATCCCTCCGGGGTTGCGGGTGTCTATGGGCAGTGGTGATCACTTACCATCAGGTGACCCACTTGCTCGTTTGCCTTCCTATTCATATAAAAAAAAAAAAAAAAAAAAAAAAAACGCCATCTGTTGTAAGCTACAAAAACTATTGAAGAACTCGAAAAGTAGAAAACGAAATAAGTGACTACAACACCAAATTACAATTAAGGGTCATACTTTTATCCCGGAAAATTGCTTCGTTTACGCGGTAGGTACAGTGACAAACCAACAAACATAGACAAAGTCGCGGACACCAATGAGTTAGTGTACATTTTAATAAAATATACATACATACGTACCGCCACGCCTCTTTCCCATAGGTGTAAGCAGATACTAGTTTGTTCCACTTTCCCCTGACATACCTCTTTCCCTTCTTCCACATTAATCAATCTCTTCATATATATGTTTGCCACAAAAAAAAATTGTACGCACAACTATACAAACAACAGTTTCTAGCCCAGATAAACAAAATGTGGCTAAATATTTGTATCAATTTATTTTTCCTGTAATACACTTACTTATTCATAACTGTTAAATGACTTATGTTCAAACAGCTACAGGCTCTTAAGAGGTTATCGGAGTAGAGGACGAAATCCCTCGGGATATGGATTAAAGTGAACAATGAGGTAATTTCGAAATTTGATACTAAAATTGGGAAACAAAGTAGTCCGAGAGCTGGCGGTCCTTTTCAAGTAGATTATTATGCGAACAAAAAATTTACCTTGCTACTCCGCTACTCAGCGGGTGAGTAGCGGAGCGGGTGAGTAGCGGAGTAGCAAGGTAAATTTTTTGTTCATTGAAATGGACCTCCGCAAAGTAACGCCTGATTAAATAAAATAGATTATTATGTGTTAGATGTAAAATTTTGCTTAGTTTCCTTTTTGATATTACTAGCGTCTGCCCGCGACTTCATCCGCGTAGAATTATCAGATGACATGTTTATCGCTATCCCGCGGGAACTGTGAAATTTTCCGGGATAAAAAGTAGCCTATTTTTTAATCGAGGGTACCAGCTATCTTCGTTCTAAATTCGATCCAATTAAGTCCAGCCGTTTCAGCGTGAAGAAGGAACAAACACACTCACTCAGATCCTTACAAACCTTCGCATTTGTAATATTAGTAGGTTAAGACCAACTATACGCCCACAATCATGCTAGACGTTGTCTTTAGGTCTTGTCAATAAACCAACAGCATATTACGTAGGTGGAAACCAGTCATAATATTTAGACACGCGGAAGCGTGTCAGCCAAGTTCAAAGTGAAAGGAACTTGGTGACGCTGACGTGTGTATATTTACACGAACCACTTCGAGCTGCTTTTGACCCCTTCACAACTCGAAACCTATTTAACCTACATGAAATTCGGTATATTTATTCAGTTCCCTAAGCTTGACCAAAATGCAAAATTTATCAATTATTTTTGAACTTGGCCATCATTTCACATATATGTTTTGATGGGATTTATATTTACCATGACTATATGTCAGCAAGCACGATCTGAAACAGAAATAACACTTATATTAGTATGCAAACTGCGTAGACAGACACTCGGACAACCATATAGACGTAGTGCCAGCATGGACCATTAAATAACATACATATGTCTCAAGCTGTAATGTATGGAAAATAACTGATGTAGTAGTCAAACTATTTGATTGCTGACCTGTTGTAGAACGTTATCACAGTAAACGTCACAGTGTATTTGTCAATTCAATGTAACGTACATACATACAGGCTCTGTCTACCCCGTAAGGGATAAAGACGTGATTTGTGTACACATACATACATACATACTTACATTATGTATGTATGTATTGGAGACATCTCCAATTAATTTATTTGACGGTGGAGGCGTTTTACACCTCCACTGAACTTAAATTATTTTTATTGTTGTTTTGACTAGTAGAGAATCTCTACTATAGATTAATATAATTTAAGGCTTATACATCCCTTTTACAAATGTATTTAATTTAAGTAGAATTTAAGTAATTTCTAAATGTCTATGAAAATTAGAACACAGAAAAATCCGAAAAGTAAAGCTATGGCCGGGAATCGAACCCGGATCCTCGTCATTCCGTGACGCGTGCTATACCCCTACACCACCCATAGCAGGTATCCGAGGTATCACGAGGATCCGGGTTCGATTCCCGGCCATAGCTTTACTTTTCGGATTTTTCTATGTGTTCTAATTTTCACAGACATTTAGAAATTAAATTTCTAACGGCAAAACCGTAAAAGTAAACATAAAAATCAAGAAATAAAAATTTCTTGATTCATTTGATAGTGCATAGAATTTAAGTATTCCTACTGTATTTTATTTTGAAAAAATTAATTTCTGCCAAGTTTCTTGCGGCGCATTCTTGGCAATGATAGTAGTTTCAAAAACACATATAAAAAAGCCCTCGGCGGCCAATTTGCAAAATAAAATTTTCATTTTCATTTTAGCTGTCATTTTTAGTATGGATCTGACAGCGAGCCAACCTAAACTGAATAGGAATTGAATCGCATTAAGACGTCATGGTAAGGCCTCAGTTCCAAGCCTTTTCCACTCTACAAACGTCAACATCTATTACTCCTAAGTCAAAATCACAATAAGCTTTAGTAAACTTTATAAGAGTTGGAAGTATTGTAACATCGGGAACGCATTTTCTTGTTCGAATATCAGAGAAGATTGTAATAGTGCCTTCCCGCTCCCACTGCCACTAATGTTAAATTATAGAGAACTAGCTTCTGCCCGCGACTTCGTCTGCGTAGAATCCCTACTAATCCCTACTAATATTATAAATGTGAAAGTAACTCTGTCTGTCTGTCTGTTACCTTTTCACGCTTAAACCGTTCGACCGATTTAGTTGATATTTGGGATATAGATAGTTTGAGTCCCGAGGAAGGACATAGGATAGTTTCTGTCCCGGAAAATTGCTTAGTTCCCGCGGGATAGCGATAAGCGAATTCTGCGCAGACGAAGTCGCGGGCAACAGCTAGTTATATATAAAAACCTTCCTCTTGAATCATTTTATCTATTAAAAAAAACCGCATCAAAATCCGTTGTGTAGTTTTGAAGATATAAGCATACATAGGGACATAGGGACAGAGAAAGCGACTTTATTTTATACTATGTAATGAAGACGATATGATAAAAACTTTTACTCTACTCTTAAAAGTTGCATCATAGTATAAAACAAAGTCGCTTTCCGCTGTCGCTTATGCTAAGATCTTTAAAACTATACGCAACGGATTTTGATGCGGTATGGTTTAATAGATAGAGTGATTCCAGAGGAATATAGTAGAGAAATATTGATTGCACCCGCGCAAGGCGGGGTGGGTCGCTAGTTCATACATAAATCAATTTTATCCCTTTCGGGGTAGACAGCGCCTAACGTAACAAGACCTAAAGGCCACGTCTAGCGTGATTGTAAGCGTACAGGTGGAAAAACGAATCAAACATGATGCCTAAGAATTTCGCTCATTCCCTCGATGGGCTTTTACTATCTACGCGGGACGAGAGGCAACTGGTACATTCTATGTTTTTCTTTTGCTCCTAGATCGGCATGGAAGTAGTTCAGTTATAAGATTTTGTAAAAAGCCCGGCTACCTACTTAGTTGACGAGGGATGAAAGACACAAATTGACAGTGAAAGAAACGCGGGCCTTGAGGACTAATTGTCGATGTGTCGAAACGTGCCCTGTTTAGTAAGGAGTTACCGTCGTATGAAGTCTCAGATAGTGTAAATAAATAAAAAATAAATCCACGCTGGTCTGGGAGCAGAGAAATACATAGAATGTACCATTGCTTCTTCCCGCGCAGATGGTGAAAGAGTCGTTTTCAAAACACATACATAGTTAAGGGCCTTAATTAAAGCAAAAGTTAATTGATTCCTTTGTGTTACATTTCCACACTTATTGCAATGAAATAAAGGTGAAACAGTCGCAATACAAAGGAATCAATTAATTTTTGTAGTAATTAAGCTCTCACATACACACATACATACATATATCACGTCTTTATCACTTACTGGGCAGATAGAGGCTAAAGTAACAAAACCTTAAGCCAGCGTTTAGCATGATTAAGGGCGTATAGCTGGAAAGGGAATCAAAATAGTGATGGGTTGCTAGCCGCATCGCCTATAACAAGATTCCTAAGAGTCGCCCATTCCCTCGATGGGCTTTTAACATCTGCGCAGGAAGAGAAGCAACCGGTAAATTCTACGTTTTTTCACTCCCAGACCAGTATAGAAGAATCCATTACATAAACATAAAATATTGATCTAGGCATGGATTCGATTAGCCTTCCTTTACGTTTTATGTCCGTTCATTTTACTTTTGGCTTTTACTTCTATTCAATATAAGGAACTGCGAGAGGCGTGGAGACGCAATCCTTTGTTTAACTAAAAAAAAAAACTTTTCGTCTATGATCAACCAACTGTAACCCTGGCCCCTGTTTCACCAACACGACAATTGTCAGCGACATGTGATAGAAATTAAATGCGCATTCAATATGAAGCCGATCGGCGTAGCCTCTCGAGTTTTGAATGTAAACAGAATTGTCAAATGCCGCTGACAAAATGTCGCGTTGGTGAAATGCACACGTCCGCATAACCTCTTTCGTTAATAAAAAAAAAACAAAACTGATACTGGACGGCCCTAATAAAGACGGGTACTTCCAAATTCAAATATAATGGTAGGGGATTTTCATACAACTTTACTGGACACTTTTTGATTCCAAATTCAAATATAATGGTATGTTACGGATTTTCATACAACTTTACTGGACACTTTTGGATTCCAAATTCAAAATGACTAGTTATCCAGGTTGTTCAACCTTCTGGCTCCTTTTTACTAATACAAAGGCGACATTTCATAGCATTTTTAAGAGAATTGCATATATACATATTTTTTGTTAATAACCCACGATAAACTACCTAACTGTGCTAAAATAACGAAATAAAATTCACTTTAACAGCACGAACGTTAGAGTCAGACAATTTCCCAACGGCAACTCGAAATAGGTTTGTATTTTTTGCGTAGGTTCCCGGATTACCTTAAGTGTCTATTCTTGTTCCTTGGCATTATTTCTTTACTAGCTACCGTTTCTGAGTTCATTCAGTACGCCTACGACTCTATGAGCTTGTGCATGGGCTCATATTGCTCATAATAAATACCTTTTCTTTTTTTTTGGTGTGGAAAATGCGCCTCATGCATCCGCCCGGTGCGGGTTTACCGGGGGTATGTGGGGCTCTCCCGCGACGGCAGGCATACCCACTAAAACCACACGGATTCCCTCCTACCTATTCCTTTCTATTCGGTCGTATGTGAGGCGTTAGGGGACACTGCAGCTCAGTGGAAATATTTGCGAGTAATGCATACATATATGCACTCATAAATAAATCACGTCTTTATCAATGGTTTTTACTATGGGCATATAGGTAGAAAAGGGAATCAGAATAGCGACGGGTTGCTAGCTGAATCGCCTATAACATGATTCCTATGATTTTCGCTCATTCCCTCCATGTTCTTTTACTATCTGCACGGGAAGAAGCAACTAGTATCTACCAAGTTTTTTCTTTGCTCCCAGACCAGCATGGAACCGTAATATACGATGCAATATAGGAAATTTTATAAGGAAACTGTAGGCTTATAACCTAACTCGCTCGCAATCGCCATCGTGCTCATTTTGACAGTTCTTGTATGAATGTGACAGCTAGCTGATTCCGATGCCAATTGTCAGCCCATACGTGAACTGTCAAAATGAACACGATGGCGATTGCGAGCGAGTTGGGTAATAAGCCGACTGGACTAATTTGCGCTGAGTATATTTGAAGTCGCGAGCAAGAACTTCACCAGACAGAGAAATATTGCGAGACACACACACACACACACACACACACACAAATCACGTCTTTATCCCTTACGTGGTAGACAGAGCCTAAGGTAACAAAACCTACAGGCCACGTTTAGCAAGACACTGAGGGCGTAGAGGTGTAAAGTGGAATCAAAATAGTGATGGGTTGCTAGCCGCATCGCCTATAGCATGATTCCTATGATTTTCGCCCATTCCCTCGATGGATTTTTAACATTTGCGCGGGAAGAGAAGCAACTGGTAAATTCTATGTTTTTTCTTTGCCAGACCAGCATGGAAGTATACGAAAACAAAATTCTTCTAATCCTTCTCAAGTGGTTCGACTCCTCGCATTCCCATTTCGGCGTGTTATCGTTCAATCAATTTGCCGGCCCTAGAGGCCCAGGTGTTTGCCGTCGCGGGCCCATCGGGGGCACTTGCCCGTGGGCGATGGCCCATCAGACGAGGTGCAAGATGAGCCTGTTAATAACGTCAATAAAAAGGCTGTGGGCTGAAGCGACGGTTTTAATGTACGAGACATATCTTGAGATATCACAATGCAACTTACGAAGATGTACGTTAGTAAGTAAATTTATTGTAGCTACCTGTGATTCCAGAGGAATATAGTAGAGAAATATTGATTGCACCCGCGCAAGGCGGGGTGGGTCGCTAGTTCATACATAAATCAATTTTATCCCTTTCGGGGTAGACAGCGCCTAACGTAACAAGACCTAAAGGCCACGTCTAGCGTGATTGTAAGCGTACAGGTGGAAAAACGAATCAAACATGATGCCTAAGAATTTCGCTCATTCCCTCGATGGGCTTTTACTATCTACGCGGGACGAGAGGCAACTGGTACATTCTATGTTTTTCTTTTGCTCCTAGATCGGCATGGAAGTAGTTCAGTTATAAGATTTTGTAAAAAGCCCGGCTACCTACTTAGTTGACGAGGGATGAAAGACACAAATTGACAGTGAAAGAAACGCGGGCCTTGAGGACTAATTGTCGATGTGTCGAAACGTGCCCTGTTTAGTAAGGAGTTACCGTCGTATGAAGTCTCAGATAGTGTAAATAAATAAAAAATAAATCCACGCTGGTCTGGGAGCAGAGAAATACATAGAATGTACCATTGCTTCTTCCCGCGCAGATGGTGAAAGAGTCGTTTTCAAAACACATACATAGTTAAGGGCCTTAATTAAAGCAAAAGTTAATTGATTCCTTTGTGTTACATTTCCACACTTATTGCAATGAAATAAAGGTGAAACAGTCGCAATACAAAGGAATCAATTAATTTTTGTAGTAATTAAGCTCTCACATACACACATACATACATATATCACGTCTTTATCACTTACTGGGCAGATAGAGGCTAAAGTAACAAAACCTTAAGCCAGCGTTTAGCATGATTAAGGGCGTATAGCTGGAAAGGGAATCAAAATAGTGATGGGTTGCTAGCCGCATCGCCTATAACAAGATTCCTAAGAGTCGCCCATTCCCTCGATGGGCTTTTAACATCTGCGCAGGAAGAGAAGCAACCGGTAAATTCTACGTTTTTTCACTCCCAGACCAGTATAGAAGAATCCATTACATAAACATAAAATATTGATCTAGGCATGGATTCGATTAGCCTTCCTTTACGTTTTATGTCCGTTCATTTTACTTTTGGCTTTTACTTCTATTCAATATAAGGAACTGCGAGAGGCGTGGAGACGCAATCCTTTGTTTAACTAAAAAAAAAAACTTTTCGTCTATGATCAACCAACTGTAACCCTGGCCCCTGTTTCACCAACACGACAATTGTCAGCGACATGTGATAGAAATTAAATGCGCATTCAATATGAAGCCGATCGGCGTAGCCTCTCGAGTTTTGAATGTAAACAGAATTGTCAAATGCCGCTGACAAAATGTCGCGTTGGTGAAATGCACACGTCCGCATAACCTCTTTCGTTAATAAAAAAAAAACAAAACTGATACTGGACGGCCCTAATAAAGACGGGTACTTCCAAATTCAAATATAATGGTAGGGGATTTTCATACAACTTTACTGGACACTTTTTGATTCCAAATTCAAATATAATGGTATGTTACGGATTTTCATACAACTTTACTGGACACTTTTGGATTCCAAATTCAAAATGACTAGTTATCCAGGTTGTTCAACCTTCTGGCTCCTTTTTACTAATACAAAGGCGACATTTCATAGCATTTTTAAGAGAATTGCATATATACATATTTTTTGTTAATAACCCACGATAAACTACCTAACTGTGCTAAAATAACGAAATAAAATTCACTTTAACAGCACGAACGTTAGAGTCAGACAATTTCCCAACGGCAACTCGAAATAGGTTTGTATTTTTTGCGTAGGTTCCCGGATTACCTTAAGTGTCTATTCTTGTTCCTTGGCATTATTTCTTTACTAGCTACCGTTTCTGAGTTCATTCAGTACGCCTACGACTCTATGAGCTTGTGCATGGGCTCATATTGCTCATAATAAATACCTTTTCTTTTTTTTTGGTGTGGAAAATGCGCCTCATGCATCCGCCCGGTGCGGGTTTACCGGGGGTATGTGGGGCTCTCCCGCGACGGCAGGCATACCCACTAAAACCACACGGATTCCCTCCTACCTATTCCTTTCTATTCGGTCGTATGTGAGGCGTTAGGGGACACTGCAGCTCAGTGGAAATATTTGCGAGTAATGCATACATATATGCACTCATAAATAAATCACGTCTTTATCAATGGTTTTTACTATGGGCATATAGGTAGAAAAGGGAATCAGAATAGCGACGGGTTGCTAGCTGAATCGCCTATAACATGATTCCTATGATTTTCGCTCATTCCCTCCATGTTCTTTTACTATCTGCACGGGAAGAAGCAACTAGTATCTACCAAGTTTTTTCTTTGCTCCCAGACCAGCATGGAACCGTAATATACGATGCAATATAGGAAATTTTATAAGGAAACTGTAGGCTTATAACCTAACTCGCTCGCAATCGCCATCGTGCTCATTTTGACAGTTCTTGTATGAATGTGACAGCTAGCTGATTCCGATGCCAATTGTCAGCCCATACGTGAACTGTCAAAATGAACACGATGGCGATTGCGAGCGAGTTGGGTAATAAGCCGACTGGACTAATTTGCGCTGAGTATATTTGAAGTCGCGAGCAAGAACTTCACCAGACAGAGAAATATTGCGAGACACACACACACACACACACACACACAAATCACGTCTTTATCCCTTACGTGGTAGACAGAGCCTAAGGTAACAAAACCTACAGGCCACGTTTAGCAAGACACTGAGGGCGTAGAGGTGTAAAGTGGAATCAAAATAGTGATGGGTTGCTAGCCGCATCGCCTATAGCATGATTCCTATGATTTTCGCCCATTCCCTCGATGGATTTTTAACATTTGCGCGGGAAGAGAAGCAACTGGTAAATTCTATGTTTTTTCTTTGCCAGACCAGCATGGAAGTACTTATACGAAAACAAAATTCTTCTAATCCTTCTCAAGTGGTTCGACTCCTCGCATTCCCATTTCGGCGTGTTATCGTTCAATCAATTTGCCGGCCCTAGAGGCCCAGGTGTTTGCCGTCGCGGGCCCATCGGGGGCACTTGCCCGTGGGCGATGGCCCATCAGACGAGGTGCAAGATGAGCCTGTTAATAACGTCAATAAAAAGGCTGTGGGCTGAAGCGACGGTTTTAATGTACGAGACATATCTTGAGATATCACAATGCAACTTACGAAGATGTACGTTAGTAAGTAAATTTATTGTAGCTACAAATGTTAAGAAACAAACACAATTTACCAAAAAAGATAGATATTTGCACAAAGGCGAACTTAGCATCCATGTGTCGTCTTCCATGCTGGTCTGGGAGCAAAGAAAAAACATTGATTGTACCAGTTCCTTCTCTACCCGCGCAGATGGTAAAAGCCCATCGAGGGAATGGGCGATTATAATAGGAATCATGTTATAGGGGATGAGCACCTGATGGTAAGTGATCACCGCCGCCCATGGACAACTACAGCACCAATGGGACTGCTAGCGTGTTGCCGGCCTTGCAAGAAATGGTACACTCGCCTCTTAAAGGTACCCATGTCATAGCCGCCCTATCCGAAACTATCCAAAACTTTTATATTGGATTCGGTTACGGTTACGGATTTTTCTTTATTTCGGATTTCCGATAGTTTCGGTTACGGATATGGATATCCACAACAACACTGGTCTAAAATAAGCCTTGAATGACGGACACGACGGATTTTTATCACTGTGCATTAGTTTTACAAAATCAACAAATTCTATGCTAAAGCGTAGACGTAACGTGGGAGTGTTTTCAAAGTTTGGCCCAAATACCACATATCTCCACACAACCCAGTTAATTGTAAACATGCGCGTAAGATCGTATCTCAAAAGATTTGTGTTATATCCACAACTTTGGGAACCCTTGAACTTCATTCAACAATGCAGGCGTACGTAACTTTAAATTACCCCAAAAAACGTTTGTGAACACAAGCGATACTTCAAAATTAGACTCAATAAACAACTAGATAAAGATTATAATTCAAGTGTTATAGAGACTCTGTTAAGTCGTTTTACGGAAGGTTGACAAGTTTTCACGATAATAGGGTTTTGGACTCGAAAATCGACTCCAAGCGAAAACTTTTAAAGAGGCACCTCTAAGCTGAATTCTATAACAAAAGGAATAAGATTTCAAATGAGATAAGTAATCCTATGTTGAGTTAAGTCTTTTTTAGTAGGCACGCGTAGGTGGGTAGAAAAACCAGTTGGACTGTGACTCTGTTGGGCACGTTTTCACAGTAAATTTTTCAATGGATCCCAAGGGAATTAGACTACTGGCTTATTGCGACAAGGTTCTTAGGTGGGTTCCAATTAGTTTGACTACAAGGCAAATTTAAATTGTATTTGTTGTTTTCCATTTCGTGATTCGTCGCCCATATTAGTGGTATGCATAGATGAATTAACCAAAAGAGTGAAAATGTTATAGGTTACATTTGTTTAAAATTAAAGACTTTCAATGTCAAACCACTGCGGCTAATGTTACATTTCATTCGTCGGCCTAAGGGCATAAGACCAACTTTCAACATGAAACTACCGTGAGACTTAATCGGATGCATGTTTCGGACTATTCCGTAATCTTTCCTCTTTGTTCTTTGGAGCGCGGAGTGTTCGTTTCGCTGCCGCCGGGGCGAGCACTCCGAGAGGAAGGACTACGAAATAGTCCGAAACATATCGAGTATCACTCGACTTTTTATACGTGAGTTATCCGTTTATGTGTAATTATGGCATAAGACCAAGATTAATAATGATATACTAGCTAAGTATTGCCTGCGACTTCGTCCGCGCAGAATTCTTCTAATTCTTAATTATATTTCAGCCAATTTAAACAAACAAGAGGTTTTCTATCCTAGGCCTGTAGCCTGGCAACGCATCCGCAATCCTCTAGTGCTGCGGGTGTCCATGGGTGGTGGTGCTCGCTTACCATCAGGTACCTAATCCACTTGCTCGTTTGTCTTCCTTGTCGTATTAAAAAAAACCCGGTAAATGATTATAATATGCCTAGACCTTCCTCGTAAACCTATCTTTTGGTGACAACTGCATGAAAATCCGTTCAGTGTTTTTGAGTTTATTGCGAACAAACAAACAGATAGGGCAGATAACTTTTTTTTTAAATTATGATGTGTTGCGGACTTGCACACCACTCTACTGGATTATTCCTCGATGTCAGTAAGTACCCTGTTATTTCTTCCATTATTTAGGTCGGATTTCAAAGATACGGTTTCTTAAACGACGTAAAATTTGGTAATTCAAAGATATACGAGTTTCCATAATTAGTTTTTTAATGATGCAGTGTAATTGTAGTAATTTACTTTGATTAGTCACTGTGGTTAAAACGTTCATCATCACTACATAGTATAAAATAAAGTCGCTTTCTCTGTCCCTGTGTCCCTATGTCCCTATGTATGCTTATATCTTCAAAACTACACAACGGATTTAGATGCGGTTTTTTTAATAGATAGTGATTCAAGAGGAAGGTTTTTATGTATAATTCTACGCAGACGAAGTCGCGGGCAGAAGCTAGTAAAAAATAAAATTTTCATGCTATATAATAACGTTAAAAACCTTTGCTTTGATTTTGAATGGGAGCGGATTCCATTCATGAACCGGCTCTTCTTTTCTATAGAAGTCGGATGTGCGAGCTATGCGCCGGCGCATCCGTCGCGTGCTCGATTCTCGGCAACGAACAAATTCATAAACAAACATGTTTGCATCAATTCTAACTGAATGATTTTTATTTTTACGTGTTTGTGGGTCGTTGAATGTAGTTTTTTTTAAACGAGAGGAAACTGGAATGCTGGTAAGCAATTGGTGAATGGTGTTCTTTATGAACATACATACATACATAAACCACGTCTTTATCCCTTACGGGGTTGACAGAACCTAGGGTAACAAGATTGTGGGCGCATAGGTGCAAAGAAAAACATAGAATGTACCAGCTGCTTCTCTACCCGCGCAGATGGTAAAAGCCCATCGAGGGAGTGGGCTAAAATCATAGGAATCATCGTCGATGAGGCTAGCAGCCCATCACTATTTTGATTACATTCTCCACCTATACGCCCACAATCTTGCTAAATGTGGTCTGTAGGTACCTGTTACCTTAGGCTCTGTCTACCCCGTAAGGGATAGAAACGTGATTTGTGTATGTTGCTAGTCGCTTCGCCTATAACATGATTCCGGTTTTTACCAGTTGGTACATTCTATTTTTTTTCTTTGCTTCCAGACCAATATAAAAGAGATCTTATAAAAAAGAAAGAAAACCAGCAGAACTTATACTGGTAATCCCTTATAGGAATAAGTTCACCTTTGTGCATATATTTAATGTATTTTTTTGTGATTTGTCTCTGTTTCTTTATAGTATTTGTACAATAAAGCATTTACTTATTTTTTATTTCGGACGTACCGAGACCAAATAGGAGACGTTTTGGAAAAAGGTCAGGTCAGGAGTACCCGAAACCAACGAGCATGTACGAAGAGATCGATGAGTGTGGATGAAGCGAAAGTATGTCAGGATCGTAGCAAGTGGAACAATGTAGTCTCTGCCTACCCCTGTAGCAAAGAGGCGTGACGGTATGTATGTATGTGTATGTACGCATTTACTTACTTAATAATAATAATAAGAACTTTATTTCACCACAGAAGTTACAAAGTGCATAACAATAACACATTGTTACATAGAGATAGGTAGATGACATTTTATGCGGTAAATGAAACAGCGGCCTTCGCACTAGACTCAGGGTCTGTATCGCGAGTGCCAAGTGAAGTAATTAAAACACAAGAATAATTAGAAAGTGTGTGTGCGTGTGTGTGCGTTTGTGCGTGTGTGTGTGTGGCTACACTTTACCATTAGTAAGTGCCTGCAAGGAGATCCTCAGTATTTTGGTAATTTATATTTGCTAGACAAACTTCGATAGCATTTTTTTAACTTAACAGCAGACAAGTTACTTACTTACTTTCTGCAGCTGACAATGCCAACACAAGAGTGTAGAGTTTTGACACGGGAATCCTTTCGTTTTCCTTAACCCTGTCCAATTACATTCACGGAACCAAATTGAACCAATCATGGCATGCTCATGACACGCTACGAAAGTGACTTATTAGGGTTCCGTATCCAAAGGGTAAAAAAGGGACCCTATCACTAACTCTCCGCTGTCCGTCTGTATATCACCAGGCCGTTGTAATTTTCACATATTAGGTATGATGTATTTCTGTTGACACTATTAAAACAAATAGATTGTCTATGTAAGGAACCAATGTAAAATGACCTCACGCTGCCAAAATTTGGCTTACGAGTAGGGCTCTGCTAAAACTGGATATTATATTTACTTGCCAATTTTTTTTTTAATTTGAATCCCAGGCTATATGACTTGGACACTTCCACCAATTGTCGTTATTTTTCAACCAATTTACATAAAAAACTTGACAAATTTAATTATGTATCTAAACTAAACCTTCCTCGTGAAACCTTTTATCTATTGGTGTAAAACGCTCACATCTTAAATTATACATACACATACACAAATCACGTCTTTATCCCTTACGTAGACAGAGCCTAAGGTAACAAGACCTACAGGCCACGTTTAACATTGTGAGCGTATAGGTAGAAAATGTAACCAAAATAGCGATGGCTTTCTAGCCGCAACGCCTATAACATGATTCCTATGATTTTCGCCCATGATGGACTTTTACCACCTGCGCGGGAAGAGAAGCAACTGGTACATTCTGTTTTCTTTGCAAACCAGCATGGAAGTTACCTTAAATTATACCCTTTATAAACCTCAACGCGCTCAATTCTTAAGTGGGTGTATTTTTAGTTTAGAACCAGGATATGGCGGCGTCCTAACGAAGGGTGTGACAGGAGCGGGCTGTTTCGTCCTACGGCGCTGTGCGGACGACCCATTGCAATTCAACAGTTGGTCTCGGAAGCGACAGCAACAACAGCGACGTGTTGCACTTTTTATCAGTTTTATCATTTTTTAATAGCATGCATCTAGCGGCTGGCGAGTAGCATGGCCAGTCCTACGTCCCAGCGTTTAACAGAACAGAATGTACCTACCCGCTTTTGTTTATTAAGTCATGTTGCTAAGTGGTAAATGCTAGTTTCTTTTTTTTCTATATACTTAAATTGTGTTTTCTTTCATGTAAGTGAATTTGTGTTATAATTCTTTATGAGAATAAACTGCTATCTTAAACCTATTTATTACAATCTGGCAACGGTTATCTAGACGCCAAAGACATTGTAGATTCTAGGTAAGTGTTGCTAAATTATGTAATTGTTCCCCGTTTAGTGGATATTCACGAGTTTCGAATTTTCCCCAATTTCGAATTTACCCCAAAGCACTAAATGTTAACTAACTCATCATCATCATCACCACCATAACAGCCATAGGACGTCCACTGTTGGACATAGGCCTCCCACCATAGACCTCTAGTTGCCTCGGTTGGAAGCGGCTTGCGTCCACCGTGAACCCGCGACTTAAATCAGTTCATCCGTTTAGGTTTCAGGTTTCTGTTCTTTGTTTGATAAAAATTAAGCATCTAACGTTTACGTAAGATGCTTAAGTAAGCGACCAAAAACTTTAAGTACCACGGCCGTCAGTCCATAAGTAGACCACTCAGGTGACCCAGTATTTTTAGTTTAGAACCTGGATATGGCGGCGTCCTAACGAAGGGCGTGACAGGAGCGGGCTGTTTCGTCCTACGGCGCTGTGCGGACGACCCATTGCAATTCAACAGTTGGTCTCGGAAGCGACAGCAACAAAAGCGGTGCATAGCACGTGTTGCACTTTTTCCATTTGTATTTATTTATTACTAGCTTCTTCCCGCGACTTCATCTGCGTAGAATTATACATAAAAACCTTCCTCTTGAATCACTCTATCTATTAAAAACCGCATCAAAATCCGTTGTGTAGTTTTGAAGATATAAGCATTCATAGGGACATAGGGACAGAGAAAGCGACTTTATTTTATACTATGTAGTGATGATAGTGAAGTTCAAAACCACGATTTAAATATGACAGACCTCTTTCTCTCGTTTGGGCATGAAGAGCGACCGCGTTATTGTTACTGGCCAGTTTTCAAGTCCATATTATATCCATGTTTAATCTAGCATCATTTTTTTTGCCGATGACTATGTTTAAGGCGCTTCGAAAAGACGTAAACAAATCTTCTACCGCTTTTGTCTGAGGTGGCAAAAATCTATTTCGGGAAAGCTCCCGCATTGAGTTTTCAGATCGGAAATGTGTGGCGTATACTTGACGTAATTAAGCTACAAAAAAGCTACAAGACTGTAATAATAAGTGACACTTTACATCGACAGGCACTCGTACATACACACACACAAATCACGTCTTTATCCCTTACGGGGTAGAAAGAGCCTAAGATAACAGGTACCTGCAGGCCACATTTAGCAAGATTGTGAGCGTACCATTTTCCATCTATAGGCCAATCGTGGCCTTTAGGTCTTGTTACCTTAGACTTTGTCTACCCCGTAAGGGATAAAGACGTGATTTATGTATGTTATGTCAGTATGTAAGAAATTATTTTTTGAAAATTGCAATTGGAGCTGGTTTGTAGTGCAGTGTAATATTTTTTTTTGTCTCACTTTTTTTGTATTAAAACAAGACACTTGGTAGTGTGACCAGCCAAGTTCAGAGAAAACGTTAAAACTGACTGCAATTAAATTATTTTCTAATCAACTAAAACACTCATCACATCATATCACTATCACTACATAGTATAAAATAAAGTCGCTTTCTCTGTCCCCATGTCCCTATGTATGCTTATATCTTCAAAACTACACAACGGATTTTGATGCGGTTTTTTTAATGGATAGATTGATTCAAGAGGAAGGTTTTTATGTATAAGTAGGTAGCAGTGGCGTGGCCATAGAACTCGATTCCCACCGGCTTGCCTATTTTAAGGCAGTTGGGCACTTTTATCGGTCTGAATTAGAGGAAAAGGCTAGTTAAATTCCCTTCGGCTTGCCTTCTAATACTTGACGCCACGCGACTGGTAGGTAGTACATGTGCATAAATACACAAGGAGTCGCGATAATTTCACCAAACATCACAGAAACTTGTGGACTCAATATTTTACATGTATTCGTGTGTATGAGGAAATTTACTGCGAGTAATTCAATTGGTACTCAATAATTATCTGCAAAAGTAATAGGATTACGGTGTATGCTCGAATGCCCCCAAATATTGATGTTGTGCGTGCCTCATTTGACAGTTCATACATACATACATAAATCACGTCTTTATCCCTTACGGGGTAGACAGAGCCTCAGGTAACAAGACCTAAAGGCCACGTTTAGCACGATTGTAGGCGTATAGATGGAATGGGGAATCAAAATAGTGGGTTGCTAGCCGCATCGCCTAACATGATTCCTAAGATTTTTGCCCATTCCCTCGATGGGTTTTTACCATCTGAGTGTGTAGTGAAGCAACTGGTACATTCTATGTTTTTTCTTTACTCCCAGACCAGCATGAAAGAAATTTGAATGATGAAAATAATTTCTTCTAATCATTATTTGTCTATTAAGACGCCCTTACGAAACACGCACACACAAGAAGCTTTCAAATTCTATCATACATAGGTATCTCCCAATTAAAAAAAAAAAATATTCCTGACACTCAATGAATTTATTTACACAAAACTTTTGTAATCCGATTTGATCTATAATTAAAATGTATCAACAAATAGATATTTCGCTGCCCCTTTTTTGCCGACGGTCCGCGCAACATTCCAGTATATAAGGCGTTACGCGGCGCCTCCCCACCATAACATCCTGGGCTGTCAACTGAGACACTTTATGTGCACACATGTAACGAGCGGATCCCATCTAACAGGTCAGCACTTTTCATTTAATTTAACGCTTTCAATTTTAGAGAAAAAAAATTGGCAAAAAAAATTTGGCGAAGTAAAAATTGGCGAAAATCTTTCGGTGGCCAAATTTAGTGAGCAAAATATTTTATTTAGTGCGTCGTGGCCAGAAAATTTAAGCGTGTTTTTTATTGACATATTTTTTTTTACAAAAACTTACGTAAATTCAGTGTGGTAGCTACTTAGAATTTGTGACAAAATAAAAAAAACTTTGCATTGTGAACGAGTGTCGTAGTTCTAAAGGCGATTAGAAAACCATATTCCTGCTAGGAAAGTGGTCTATATGTACTAGAAAATTCACTAAATCTACTAATTGCTGGTCTACTAAATTTAAAGGCAAGAATTTGTAAAAAATGCTCTAATTTAAAGTAATTTTAAAACGCAGATCCGTTCATTTCCGAAAAAAAGGGATAGCAAATAATTTAATCTATTTAATTAATTTTCTAAAGCGTTCCGAATCTGTTTCATGTGATATGCGCTACAGAGACAAAACCAATTTAGGTAATTTGAGACTAAATTTATATATACGCAAAAATTAACGCTAATTAATAAACTCATCAATAAACTGTACATAGATACATAGATAGATTCATTTATCGCATTTTGTAAAAAACATCACAATTTACATTTAAAGGTAAAATATAAGTAATTCGCAAAAGTATCGTCGATAATAATTGGAATAAAACTAAAACAAAAGAACAATACAATTCAAATTAAATAAAACGTCAAATTGGAAGTAAAAGAACGTTTTCCAAAAAAAAGTCCACATGAACATTTTTTCCAGAATTTAAATATTTTGAGTTTTTCTTACTGTATAAAATTTGTCCCAGATTTTACAATGGATTTTTTTCCTGTTCGTCACGTTCCATACCTACCGTATATTAAAAAAGTGACGAACTGGAATGGAAATTTTGGGACACATTTTTTCTTGTATAAGGATCGATGGGGCAAACGATTCAGAGTAAACAAACCCAAAATAGTTAAATTCCAGGAAAAAAGTTCATATCTACAGTTAAATCTGCAATCATCTAACAAAAGCTAGCTCGATCTCTGAAGTTCATGGAGCCCCATACATCTCGCAACGACTGTGATAAGGAAAATAGTCTCATCACTATCACTACATAGTATAAAATAAAGTCGCTTTTTCAGTCCTCATGTCCCGATGTATGCTTATATCTTCAAAACTACACAACGGATTTTGATGCGGGTTTTTTTAATAGATAGAGTGATTCAAGAGGAAGGTTTATAATGTATAATACATGCATGATATACCGTGCGAAGCCGGGGCGGGTCGCTAGTTGTAAATAAACAGCAAAAACTAACCATAAGAAGCGTCTTAAAATCTTCCAGACTATTTTAGCTGAAGAATAGTAATTTGAATTGAAACTGTTTAAATTTTTAACATACCTACACAAATCACGTCTTTATCTCTTACGGGGTAGACAGAGCCTAAGGTAACAATACCTACAGGCCACGTTTAGCAAGATTGTGAGCGTAGGTATAGATGGAAAACGGAATCAAAATAGTGCGTAGAATTATACATTATAATATAAAACTTCCTTTTGAATCAGTCTATTCTATCTATGAAAAAAACCGCACCAAAATCCGTCGCTTAGTTATCAAGATCTAAGCATAAATAGGGACAGATAGACAGCGAAAAGCGACTTTGTTTTATACTATGTAGTGATAATATCATCCAATAGCCTACTTAATAAATGCCTAAATTGGGTTTTAAAAACTCTAGGAACTATTTTATTGAATCAGGCGTTACTTTGCGGAGGTCCATTTCAATGAACAAAAAAATATTTACCTTGCTACTCCGCTACTCACGTGCAAGATAACCAAGCCGTCTGAAATATATCACACATATAAATCCCACAAACTTAATTATTCCTTACACCACACAAACACTGACGCGTTTCCTTCTACGGGATCATTATCAAAATTTAATGAGCACAACTGTTACACATGCAAACCAACGTCGAACTCCACGTTTGCATGGGATTGGATGGGATTTATATGTGTTTTATGTGGCAATAGTGGAAGGAAAGTTGCATGAAAAACATATATAGTTCACACAGGCTTGGTTATGTTGCACGTGAGTAGCGGAGTAGCAAGGTCAATATTTTTTGTTCACTCTAGGAACTTATAAAAATGATACAATGCCTGCCACGGGATTCGAACAAGGAACCCCAAGTTTCATAGCAATAACTTTCCGTTACCAAAATGCTCAATGAATATTTATATTCTTCGAAAAAGGACACGCAAACTCGGATCAGAACCCACGACTCTCTTGAGGCGGTACTTTTCGGTTACCACGACTTTATTAATGTCACACAAAGTGAACGTTTAGCTACTCTGGAACTTTGTCACAAATAAATATCGTGAGACAATTGACACCAAGCGACCTAATCCAAACTAAGCAAAGCTTGTGTATGTACAGACAGGGCATACATATATGTACCTTACCAAGACGTCAAAAACATCTATACACCTTTATGTCATAAACAATATTTATGCCCTCGATTGTCAGTACTTAGTACCTATATTAATATACAGGGTGCTCGCGAGCAACCCGCATAACTTTGCCACCGTGTTCCTGACCATGTTTAGAAAATAAAATGTTGTATAAAGTAAGCTGGATTCGGCTTAGTTTGCGAGTAATTAATATTTTTTGCTTTAAATAGAAACCAGTATAATGCACCTTTATGATAGCGACGTTGCAAGACCGCGCCATATTACCTGACTGGCGTAAACTGCAGAAGTTCGTTCCTGTCACTGTCTTTCTGTTTATGTGTCATTGAAAATAAATACGGCCGCCATTAAGGAGAGAACAAGAAGTAGAATATTAAAATTCTATTAGTAACACAGTGTTATTTGTAAAATCGATTGATTTCTTATGATGGCATAATAACGATGCTTAGATATCGCAAGGGCCCCCCGCCTTGGGTGGGAGTGGATATTCACTTAAAATCGTGAAACTACACATGAAACTAAACAGTTCGTGATGATAATATTTTATTACCCATAATTATGTTATGTTCAATAACTATATTCTAAATTGCACCACCTGCTCAGATCTGTTCTGTTCTCCAGTCCATTATGGTTGCCTGGAAGAAATCGCTTTGTAGCGATAAGGCCGCCTATTGTTACCTTGTAATATTCTGTAGGTATACCTTTTTTCTGTTTTGGTTGTTATATGTGGTGTTCAATAAAGAGTTATTGTATTGTATTGTGTTGTAACCGATACCTGACAATCGATAACCAAAACATACCTACTCAAATACCATACGTATTAAACATCCAAGATTTAAGAAAAAACATTCGTATTTCTCATACATAATCTCTGCGCCGAACGAGGATCGAACCCGGGACTTCAAGCTTCAAGTCAGGTTCTGAGCCTCTAGTGTAAGTTTTCGCATAAAAAAAGGTCTTGAACGCGTTCACGTAAACGTCTCAATTACTATGGAATAACTGGCAGCGCCACTTGCGGGTAAAATCGGCAACAAACTGTTCTGACAGCTACAAAAGACAAGCAAAAGAAAAAAAGTAAATGTCACTGATTTCCATTTCTAATGTCAATAATCGCTGTTTTACGTTTTTTCAACTAAATTGCAACTTAATAATTTTAAAGAAATCCCGTATGATCTCTGTCAAATAAAGTAAACTATTTGTGCTTGTGCTTAAAAGGTAGCTATCACCTATCACTAAAAAAAAATCTAAACTACACTAAAAATTAGAACACACAGAAAAATCCAAAAAGTAAAGCTATGACCGGGAATCGAACCCGGATCCTCGTCATTCCGTGACGCGTCCTATACCCCTACACCATCCATAGCAGGTGGGTAAGCCTTCGAATTTTTCTCTGTCACTAACTGTCACGTGACTTTGTTACTTTGCGACTTTTTGTCGCTAAGCGTCATCTGTTTGAATGATGTGTCTATACGACACAATTACAAACTTCAATCACTATCACTATTTAATATTGTACGGAACCCTCTACTTGAACTTGGCCACATTTTTAAAGTCCAAGCCCAATAAAAATATTAAAGGACGTTGGTCGAATTTATATTTATCTGGTTATGCAAATTCGGTTCATTAAATATGTCTGCCCTTTCTGAAAAAGTAAAACAATAAACCGTTATTGTTTTAAGCCACCATTACATTAACAAGAGATAATGAATAACATTGTATTTATTTCAATTTGTTTACGTTTATCAAATAATATGGCCAACGTTCCGGACATTATAAGTATAAGTTAGATCCACATATATATTTTTTTTTCTGTAAATTACGGTTGGCCCCTTACAAGTACATATTTTTCATACATACATAAATCAGGTCTTTATCCGTTACGGGTTACACAGAGCCTAGGGTAACAAGATCTAAATGCCACGTTTAACATGACTGTGACTGCGTACTTGATGTACTTAATTTCAGTTTTTTTTCAAAATTGTAAGTGATAGACAGATCCTACCCTACAACTCGTTATATAATATATATGTGAGTGAGTGAGTGTATATGTTTGATGAAACGACTGGACGGATTTGGATAAAATTTGGAATGAAGATAGCTGGTACCCTAGAATAAAACATAGGCTAATTTTTATTCCGTAAACTGGCATAGTTCCCGCGGGATAGCGATAAACATGTGAAAGGCAGCAGCCTAGACTTGTTGCAGAATGTACTATCAAATATCAATATCAGTTCTTAAGTCTAATTCTGCGCGGTCAAAGTCGCGGGAAGAAGCTAGTGTATTAATTCCTTCATTAACTTGAATATATTGTATACCGGGATAAAATGCTATGTATTATTTATGGGCAACATAAATATTGAATAACGCGGGAATAGCACACGACGTGAAAGCGTCACGTACAAAACAGCTACTTATTCTATTTGCGCTGATGTAAAACAAGCTTATGATACTGATATGTTGTTCAAAAAGCATATATCTTTGCGAAGAACAGGAAGAACACGCCACTAAAAATTGTATATAAGCCATTAAGTTTTTTGGTAAGTTACTAGGCCGTTAGGAGGCAGGTACGCCACTAAAAACTGTATACAAGCGATTAAGTTTTTTGGTAAGTTACTAGGCCGTTAGGAGGCAGGTACGCCACTAAAAACTGTATACAAGCGATTAAGTTTTTTGGTAAGTTACTAGGCCGTTAGGAGGCAGGTACGCCACTAAAAACTGTATACAAGCGATTAAGTTTTTTGGTAAGTTTGGTGGCCTACTAGGCCGTTATGAGCCGGGAGGTCCAGTTGGTAGCGTAGGTAAACGATGAGAAAGGGATTGAAAAATCTACCCCTAAATTAAAGTTTGACCACAATAGAGAGATAAGTTTACGGAATGATGAGGATCCGGGGTCACTTCTAGACCATAGCTTTACTTTTCGGATTTTTCTATGACCTGCCTTCCATGTATACGGTATGTAAACTAACTAGAACCATACCCTTAAACCCGTTAACAGCCAAGTCGAGATTACAATCGAGGGCATAAATATCGATACAGCCAAACACGTCAAATATATGTGTCACCGACCTTATTATTTGTGGCATAAAGGGTATAGATGTTTTTGACGTCTTGGTGACGTCACATATTTAGGCCCTGTGCGAATTATTAAGATTCAATTCGCGTAGTGGCCGCCAGCCTCAACAAAACTACTCAGAAAACATACCTCTATGTATGTAATCTATACGCATACAAATAAAATAATATGATCCCCCGTGAGAACCCATTACCCTGATTAAAAGTAACCCGTGGCCCATCTGTTGCAAATTCGTTTACTTACTCATAGAAGATTATCAAAGCATCTAAAACGTATAGATCAGGGGTTCCCAAAGTGTGCGCCGCGGCGCCCTGGTGCGCCGTAGAAAGTAAAGAGGGGCGCCGTGAGTTCTATCATTATCCGAAACCACAAATATTCGCGGGTACCTATTTGAGCGCTCGCATCGGTAAATAATATAGCAACAATACAACTTAGCTAAGGCAGGGCCCCGTTACAAAATACTAAACTTGTAACTGCGCCGCAGGTTGAAAAAGATTGGAAGCCCCTGGTATAGATAATGGTATGTATGAATAGTTTTTTACCAACGAAACGACACAACAAAGACCATCGAAATTAGATTCTTCACTCTGCAAGATTTACAGGTGTTTTCAGACCAAACGAAGGTAGACACAGAGTACGGTCAGGTGCAAAAATATCGATAGGAACTTCTCAAAATATGTCCCACGATCTTATTACGCTGGTGTAAGAGCGTATGGTACTTATTTTTGAAACTTTGACTACATACATATTATTACACTTGACTGTACATCATCTCCAGCAGGAGTACAGTCAGAAGAATGTTTTCTGTGGATCTTATGAATGACACCAAAAGGAAACGCGCTGAAACAAAGACAAAGAAGTTTAAATGTTCCGCAAAAAATTTACAGTTTGCTTTAAAAACGCCAAAACGGCATTGTTTGGCATTCCTTAGTTTGTTAGAACATTCTTGTACACAATCAATATTTCTCAAGTAAACATCCAGTCGAATTGGCTGCCCGAATTGAAGACAAGTTCTCTGTTATTACTTTTATACAGCGTAATGTATACAAGTTACCACTTTTTAGGATTATATACCCGATAGACAAGTTTTGGCTTTTGTAGGCAAAATTTTATGTTTATCGCATTCAACTGAATCGTGACGAAAATTTAATGCTAGCAAGAGCTAGAGACTTACACGAACGCGTTCGGGACGTTTTGCTCAAAACTTACACTAACTTGTGTTATAGCCTTTCACGATGACACCCACCGTGGTTCAAATTACTTCGGGGTTGGCAATATATATAGACATATGCCAATTAGAACACGTAAAGTTGGCATTATTTAAAGTTCACATTTCGCCCTACTCCCATTGTAATCTGATTGGTACGCCTGAATGGAACCATACTTGAAGACCATAGGGACAACTTACGAATTTCAGAGTAAATAAATTATCAAATTTATCAACACACCTTCATTCATCTCGCTATCCCTACGGGACCGGCACATCACGGGCCTTGTTTAAGTAATAGCGGCCATTTTAATTTTAAATATGACGACAAAATGGCGGCAGGAATATAAACATGAAGTGTCAACGAAAATTGCCGGGGCGCACTATTTGATGTAAATATATTTCAATCTAATTTAAATAATAATATAATGTTAGTTACGCATAAATGAAGCGGTAGATATATTAACGTCTTTCGTACTGGTCTATATACCAGGAGGCACAAGAAATGAGAGAGAATCAAACCTGACTCGTGCCCAAATCTCATAAAAAAACATTGCTCGTAATCCAGGAATCTATGGCACCAAAACCGTCTGTAAAACTAAACTAAAACCAAGCATGTGCTAAAACGAAACAAACGAAATAAGACCGCATATTAATCGGTTTAATCTGATGGAAATAGGAATGAATTGGATTGCTAATCTCTTTAAATTTATTGCTGTAGGTGAATGGGCCGATAACCTGATTTTGGCTGGCTTGGACGCCCCTCTCGAATTAATAGGGACAAATATCACTATCATCATCATCATAATAGCGCCTCCAAACTCGCGCCTAAAAACTGCTCGAACGTGTTTTGCTATCGATTCTAAGTATTCCCTACCAATTTTTTTAAATATCTTCCATGTACAGACTTCCGTCTTTCGACCCTCTTCAGTTTTATTATATGTAGGTATAGACAGATTACAACACATTGTTTCAATCCGCGCGGTCAAATTACTTGGACTACTTGATATCTTAATACACCTGTAATTCGAGCGTGGGCCGTACTAGCAAGCTTCTAGTTTGGAAGACCCATTATGGACCCTGAAAATCGAGAAGGTCTGAAAGGCGATCACAAGAGCCGTAAGAACACTTCCCGGGTTCCAAGGAAGTCTATTTGAGAAAACTTAGAAAGCCAACTTCACGCGAGTTTGAAACTCAACCTTTTTACCTATACCTTTTTCTCGGACATTGTAGTAAATGTCGTCATTGTATTCTAAGTAACAGAACACGAAGGGCCTCGTTGACGTCCGAATAACATTGCAGGCGCGATGTTCTGACCATAAATCGGATTGCTGGACTGTTTTTCATTTGTTTTTAACTTTTTAAAAAGTCAATGAGACTACGGAATAATGAACAACAATGTCATACAGCCAAGTAGATGGCCGAGGAGTGCGCGTTTTGTTCGAGTCTAACGTAATCAATGTCTCAAATAGCTTAAGGTGACAGATGACACAAAAAACTTAAGAAAAAAGGCGGGAACGTGAAAACCACCTAAGTTGCGAGGAAGTTTAGTGCAAAATTTATTTTCATTTCGTCTCAATGTTTGAGAAAAACATTGCATCTGCCTCAGCTGGAAGAACAATTGCTGGATTCGTAACTTTAAAAAAAACTCACCTGCGGGATAGCGATAAACATGTCAAGGGTCGTAGCTGCCTATATAGAGTCGCAACGTAAATAATTTATGCAGAATATAACTATCAACATGAGTTCTTCAATCTAATTAGACGCAGACGAAGTCGCGGGCAAAAGCTAGTAAAAATCTAAAAATCTAATATCCGGCGATAAGCACCAAGTTATTGACATGTCAACCTCAGTTATTAAAGTTGTAAGCTCTGCGTTGGTCGTATGTGGAAAATTGATTTTCTAGTCTACATAATTCTTCTAGTTTTTGGTCAAAATTCTGACTTACGGTCTCAGAATTATTCCGAAATTTTTCATCAACTTGACAATGGCGGCGACATGTGTCACTTCGAAATACAAGGCTAAGTCTTCTTGTTCTTTTTAATATGGCCCCATCGATCGATGCGATGATTTCGCTTATGTCAAAGTAATAAATACAGTATTCAAAAATCTTGTGACAAAAATGTCGGCAACGTTGTACGGTAGTACACGGTCAAAATCTCCCCCTGTCGGGCTCTTAGCCAACGGATATGTGGAATCTTTCACTGGAAATGGCATTATGAAATTTCTAAACGACACTAAAAATTAGAACATAGAAAAATCCGAAAAGTAAAGCTATGGCCGAGAATCGAACCCGGATCCTCGTTATTCCGTGACGCGTGCTATACCGCTACACCACCCATAGCGTGAGTAAACCTTCGAATTTTTCTATCTGTTACTGGCTGTCACGTGACCTTGTTACTATGCGATTATTGTCACCTGTTTGAATGATGTGCCTGTACGACACAATTACAAACTCCCGTGGAACATCTACTGCAATGCTCACCAGAGACGAAAGGCGCTCTTTTTCAAATGATAGGTACTATTCAAATGAATCAAGAATTTTACTTCTTTATTTTTTATGTTTACTTTTACGGTCGGCGGTTTCGGTCGGTAATGTCATAATGACTTACCGTACACCTGCCATAGTATTTTATGCAACCGTTACATAATGGGGGTCCTTAAAACACGAGTGTTTTAAAACCAAATTATGTACAGTTGCATACAATACTTTTTCTAGGTACACAAAATCATAAGTACTCTAAGATGGGTTCAGAAGCAGTAGGGAAATGACCAGCATTATTATAATCAATTATACTAGGTTCTATCTGTGTGGTCAAGAGCTGCGGTTCCTTTTTGGATCCGTCCGGGGGGAAGAGCAGTGCTTGATCTGGTGCACCCTGGGCTTCGGCTAATGATTTCCTGGCAGTTTCTGAGGGATATCATTGACCGTTGGCTAAGAGCCCGACAGGGGTCTTTGACCATTACCGTACAACGTTGCCGACATTTTGTCACAAGATTTTTTAATCATATTTTTGTTACTTTGACATTGGCGAAGTTGTCGTCGCTATAACGACTTGAAACGCCACAAACAAGAAGAAGAAGAAGAAGAAGAAGGTTTTATCAACCCCGTAAGGGATAAAGACGTGATTTATGTAAGTACTTTCTTGTCTGTAGTAGTAGGTAAAATTTGTAGGTACTTCAACGTTCAATTCAATTAAATTTTTGGTAATATAGCTCCATCGATACTATCAATGATTCCGCCAATGTCGAGGTTGAAGAAGGCACTATTTGTTTTTAATCAGCCGTTGCTCGGTAGCTTCGTCGTGCGGTACTCGGATGAGAATCTAAAATAGTCAACACATACTTTAATGTTAAACAGTATAGATTTTTGTAAGGGTTTAAATGCTGGTTATTACCTTCGCTTTCTGAACGCATTTAAGAATACAAATATTTATAATATGTGGGTAGATAAAATAAATTATTGCGAAATTGTGTGAGACTGTGAAACAGTTCCACAGAGGGACGCGATTCAGTTACTTCTACGTGATAAGCAGAGATCGGACAGATTTGCGTCATCGTTCGCAATAAAGTGGACATGACTCAAAAATTAATCATTTAATTAATTTCTCGAAATAAAATTTTAATTCCCGGAGATAAAAATTTACACATGCATAAAATAATTAGCAAAATGTTAATTAAAGTGGCAGTTGTCGTTCTCGTAAATATTTTTATATAATAAAGAAATCACGATATGATTATTATTTCTGACAAAAAAGTTTTCTAGTTCTATATAGGTGTAAAACCTCCGGGGATATACTTATTCTTAATATAATGTATTTTGACATATTTGATTAATTTTGGAGTCATGTCCACATTATTGCGAGCAATGACGCAAATTTGTCCGATCTCTGGTGATAAGTGATTCCTATTAAAATGCCGAGTTCCATAGGTCTCTATAGGTACCCTTTTTACCCGACAACGGCTAAACTAAAGATGGTTATGATTCCTCTAAAACATTAATAGGTTTGTGTACCTCGTCTAACTCACATGAACATTTCAGATTGTCCCGTCTCCTATTCTAGCTGGACAATAGGCATGTCTAATTGGACATGGTTCTACTAGCTCCTTCGAATTCCAAACAAACGATCATGGTTAGAGGTCTGTTGAACAAAATAATCTTCAAAAGCCTTGCAATGGGGTGTAGGTATGCATTTGTCAGGGGGAGAGATATAAACATGAGACCATTTTTCTTACACTTCGCGAGTCTAAGTGACATTGTTAGAAGAAAATACGAGCCTAATACATTAGGCTTATTGTCTAACTCGCTCGCAATCGCCATCGTGTTCATATGGTAACAGTTCATGTATGGGCTGACAATTGGCGTCGGAATCAGCTAGCTGTCACATTCATACAAGAACTGTCAAAATGAACACGATGGCGATTGCGAGCGAGTTAAGTAATAAGCCTACTGCATGGACGCATAAACTTTCATTTTTAAGTCAACTAGCGTCTACCCGCGACTTCGTCTGCCTAGAATTATACATAAAATTCTTCATTAAAAAAAACTGCATCAAAATCCGTTGTGTAGTTTTGAAGATATAAGCATACATAGGGACATAGGGACAGAGAAAGCGACTTTAATTTATTCTAGCTTCTGCCCGCGACTTCGTCTGCGTAGAATTATAGATAAAAACCTTCCTCTTGAATCACTCCATCTATTAAAAAAAACCGCATCAAAATCCGTTGTGTAGTTTTGAAGATATAAGCATACATAAGGACATAGGGACAGAGAAAGCGACTTTATTTTATACTATGTAGTGATAGTGAATAGTGATGTGGCTATCAGACTTATCGTCGTTTTCTGATGTAAGCACAGTCATAAAACATGGCAAAACAATTTATTGGTCAACTATACGTTTACATCGTTAGAAATGTTCTATAATTTATATAAATTCATAAACACGCATGGGAAGCGGCTTCCCTCCACGTGCATGTTTGAAATCAAACCTTAACTCTCTTTAAAAACATTCCATCATTCAAAATGAGCATGATTTTACTTTGTCAGTACTTTACTTTCACGTTAATTAGTAACCAAACAATTGAAAATTTAACTGTTGACTTTAACCCACATTGTGAAGCGCCCTCAGAAACGCAAAGGTCTCCGAAACATGGTAAAACACTCATTTGTTTCTTTAACGGAACGAAGTTGAAATACGCAAAGCTAATTAATAGTCAAGAAGTTAATCAGTTAGTAGTCGTTTGTTTTGTTGGGAAATCGTACGTTCATATCGGAAACTTTAGCAAAACTTCGGGATAACTGTCGACGCGAAATCATTTCCGCATACGTATTTTTCTTTTTACCTTCTTAATGGGCTAATATTGCATACTTGTGATAAAACTGATAAAAATGAATGAGGTCCATTTTCTGATGGCATGTGACCATAATAAAGACATCCGTAAAAGGTATCTATCTGGATGGTATGAATTTGTCTAGTGGAGGTGTTAATGTGATCCTGAGTTGCCCTTTGTCAGATGACGCAGTACTGTTGTATAAATTTGTAAGACACGTCTTTGGCTCCAGAGCCTCGGACTCTGGGCAAGACAGAGTTTGAATTAGGTACCTGTGGTTTCCCATGAGGCTGACATAGTCACCATTGGTGCACTCAAGCCTCGTTAAAATATTAGATTAAAAAAAAAATACTTGTGATAAGTGCCTTCATTCATAAGCGCTTGTTAAGGAACTCTCTACCTTTGAGTAGATGAGATGAGCATTAAACAAGGGACCGACAAAGAGTGCATCTGCTTTAGTTTCGCAAGATTCTCCCCATTGCTAGGTTGCCTTTAGCTATCAACTTACAGGAAACAATGGACGGCGTAACTTAGCTCTCTTTATTTTACATTATCTGCCTTTGAATAGAGTTTTCCTATCTTCAGGAATGAAACTAATATTTTTACAATATTACTGCCCTGCTTTCTTTCCCTCTTATTACGATTCAAGGCTCCGTTGAAGAACCTTATTATTATTAAATAGAGTGGCAAACGAGCAAGTGGGTCAATGGATGAACACTTAAAATTTGATGATGATCCTTCCGACCAATTTCGGCCATGGCGACCACTTAGACTCCTAGTTACATACATACATATACACAAATCACGTCTTTATCCCTTACGAGGTAGACAGAGCCTGAGGTAACAACACCTAAAGGCCACGTTTAGCATGATTGTAGGTGTATAGACCTTCGATCAACAATACAACTAGATTCACGGTGATAGCTCTGAAAACGGCTCCGAGAAATAAGAGCACAAAATAAATTTGTGGCCTTATTTCTGACAGTATGCGCCAACCTCGGCCAACGTGAGGACGTGTCAAAATGCCACAATGTGCGTTCAAAAATTGCAAAAACAGCCACCGAAACAAAGGTTTCGGAAGGAATATCTTTCTTTAAGTAAGTACAAGTCAGTATTTCATAAAGTACGTAAAAATTTGCAGTTTACATTTTTAAAATCAATAATTTATTGTTTGGCCAATGTTGGCCCACCATCTTGGCAATAATCGGTGGTTTTAGAACAAGAAATTCAAGGAGTAGTTGTCGTTTTATACAATATACAATATAATTATATTGTATTTTTTTGTAGATTTTCTAGTGATCCTTTTTGCTCTGCGGAATGGATAACTATTGTCGCGAGAGAAAGAGAAGAATAACTTTACAGGCCTTACAAAAAATCTGCTATATATTCGATTCATTTTGACAAATTCGACATAACTGGAAATAGCCAAAGGCGTAGATTACAGAAAAAGGCGATTCCCAAATTGTAGGTATAGTTACATAGAAATGTTTAAAATAATATAGGATGAAGTATAGTGAGATGGAACAGAGGAGCTATCACTTATTAAAGAAGACGTAAAGCTTCAAGAAAAGTTCAAGCCGTACAATATTTATAATATTGCCGTTAATTGCAGATTCACGTCAAACAATTGAAAGTGCAAGCAGCGGCAATAACAGAATCGACGATGTCAAATCGGGTAAAACGTTTATGTTGTCTCTTTGTACAATTTTTGTACTTTTCTCCAACTCAACAACTCCAACTCAGGAGGTGCGAGGCCTGGTTTGAAACCACGACTTTCTGCTTGAGAGGCGGTAGGTCGAACAACTAGGCTACTACGGCTGTTGCCTGGCTGGGCCTGCGTGGGAACTATGGCCCAATCCCTCTCGTTGTTAAAGGAAGCCTGTGCTCAGCAGTAGAACGTAGATGGGATTATTAAAATTCATGTTAATATTTGTATTTGTAAATATCTGTCAAATAAAAAAGATTCTGAGTTATATACTTAATTGCGACTCCATTATTACCCTGTTCCTCAAATAGAATGACATCTTTTTGAAACGAAGGTAGTTCTTTTGTTTATCAAACGCTTTCGCTCGTCTTGTGACGAAACGTCGTAAGTATTATATACAATTATAATTATTTGGATCTTTATTGCTTAGACTTAAGGTTTATTTTACGTTAATAAAGAAGCTAAAACAGATATAGCTATAAGCATAAGCAACACGACCACTTTTTCGCTTTGATTTTGTATGGGACCGTGAATCTAGGTATTGTTGATCGAAGGTATAGACGGAAAAAGGAAATAAAATATCAAAATGAAAAATCTTTGTAGGGGTTCTCAGTCGCAACCCATACACAAATCACGTCTTTATGTCTTACGGGGTAGACAGAGCCTAAGGTAACAGGTACCTACAGGCCACGTTTAGCAAGTTTGTGGGCGTATAGGCGGAAAATGGAATCAAAATAGTGATGGGTTGCTAGTCTCATCGCCTATAACATGATTTCTATGATTTTCGCCCATTCCCTCGTTGGCTACCATCTGCGTGGGTAGAGAAGCAACCGGTACATTCTATGTTTTGTCTTTACTCCCAGACCAGCATGGAAGAACAGGAGCAACCCACACACCTATTGAAATATTCTGCAAACATTCCGAGACATTGTATATCAACTGTATGATTTTTCGATAAGACAAAACATCTCGGACAACGCAAAAACACTCAATGTCAATAATCCAACATGACAAAAGGTTATCGATCTTTCCTTAGGATCTTTCATAAGAATGGACAAATTGATGTTTTTTATCCCGACGTCCTGTGACGTAGGTCCAAACCCAATTATGCCTGACGGTCAGCTCGGGCAATTTAACTTGGCGTTTCACTCAGCCCCTCACTGAAGCTACTAATTAATTGTTATGTATGGTAAATTAGGACGATTAGGGAACTTAGTGACTTGTAACCAGTCGATGGGCCTTTTCGAAGCTACAAGTTGCAATTTTACAAGTACATATCTTATCTTCGCACTTACTAATGGTAAAGTGTAGCCACACACACGCACACGCACACACACACCACACACACACACACACGCATACTTTCTAATTATTCTTGTGTTTTGAGTACTTAGGGTCCTGTAACACAGGGTATCCTAGCACAGGGCCCTCAGTCGTAACTAACCTGTAAAATTTGTTTGGAATAAACACTTTTTTCATTTTCATTTTTTTTTTCACTTCACTTGGCACTCGCGACACAGACCCGGAGTCTAGTGCGAAGGCCGCAGCTTCGCTTACCGCATAAAATGTCATCTACCTGTCTCTATGTAACAGTGTGTCCTTGTTATGCACTTTGTAACTTCTGTGGTGAAATAAAGTTATTCTCATTCTTATATAAGCTACCTACTAGCTGTTGCCCGCGGGAACTATACAATTTCCTGAGATAAAACTATCCTATGTGCAATTTATTCTGGACATCGAATTATGATGTTATGATGTATGCAAAATTTCTTGCATTTCATGCTCAAGCCTTTCTAGCCAAGACTTGATTTTTCTTTCTTGTCACCTATGAAAAAAAATGCCGTCCATTCTGGTCTGGAAGCAAAGAAAAGATAGAATGTACCAGTTGCTTCTCTTCCATGTGGTAATAACCCATCGAGGGATTGGGCGAAAATCTTAGGAATGTTATAGGCGATGCGGCTGTACCATCACAATTTTGATTCTCCTTTCTGCCTTTACGCCCACTATCACTAACGTGACCTTTGGGTCTTATTACCTTTGGCTCTGTCAAGGGACAAAGATATCTAGCTTTATAGCTAGGCATTTGTGTTTCCGTGCTACATTCGAACGGAACTAAGCTCAGCTTACACCGCTTTCTACAATATGAAGCGAACCATTGTGTCCGTTAAACAAGCAATATAGACTTCTTGGAAACCGTTGAAGCATATTGTACGGCATTGTCCCAGGTTGTTGTGAAAAAGGTCGAGTGCGTTTTCATTCAGCCGATGCATCGAAAGCAAATATTAAGGACCGCTTTCCATAAAAAATTGTACAGCCATCACCATGCCATCATCTTGTACTACTCGACGCAAAAGTAGTTTCCACCAACACCACCTCGATAGTTGGTGCTCCAACACCGTGCGATTTAAGCGGTCTTTCTTGCGTACTTTCTTACGTATATTTTTTTTTGCCCAAACGGTCAACGATGTTGTTTTGTTTTTAAATGAAATGCATGCACGTACTATTGAGCTACTCGTTAAAAAAACAAACAGCTAATTATCTCAATTATTGCAGTCAGAGTGAGCAAAACTGTCTCCGTGGTCGTAGATTAATAGAAAATGTGAAAAAAGGCCATAACTCCTAAACTACGAAAAATCGCGGAACATACACGGGGGTGATTCGGATGCCCCTTGAGTTGCTCTACGTCAGAACTTTCGCTTGACTCTACTTTCTGGGACACCTGTATATACCTAGCCGTTTTCGGCTACAGTTTCTTGACTTATTTTTTATTATGAACTAACTGTTGCCCGCGACTCCGTCCGGGTAGAATTCTATTACCGCTAAATTTCTTTTTAGCAGTCATGATAGCCGTGGTAACCTAAGTGGTTTGACCTATGACCTCTCAGAAGGTCGTGGGTTCGACTCCCGGGCTCGCACCTCACAGTTTTTCGGAATTTATGCAAAATTACATTTGAAATTTACCATGAGCTTGTCGAAGGAAAACATCAGTGAAGTTCCCAATCCGCACTGGGCCCGCGTGGGAACTATAGCCCAAGCCCTCTCGTTCTGAGAGGCCTGTGCCCAGCAGTGGGACGTATATACGCTGGAGATGATGATGAGTCATGATATAGAGTTAGTAATTAGTATGAATAGGCTGTCGCTCTAAAAAAAAACAAAAGAAGGCAAGTTTTTTCAACAATTAAAACTTTATGGTGCTCGTCGCACTTCAAAGTTTTTACTAAATATTAAAGACTGTTAAAAGTTAAAAAGGTTCGACGGCCCAGCCTACGCTAGTCAAGGACTCTTGACTTCCTTAGGGTGCGCTTTCATACTAATGGATATACGCTAGATAGGCTTCGAGTAAAATACTGGGACTAAACTACTAGAAAAAAGCTAATTTACCCAATTCTTTACAATATTAACGTAATAAAGTCGTTCCCGTAGAGCAGACCGAATGAAACTAAATCCTAACATCTTACAAACGTTACCTCTTCAAATCGAATATTCGTTGTCTCGTATCGCCAGTCTCATTCACACCCTTTTACGTTCCATTCCACAATTATCTATATTTTTTTGGAAAATTATTGATAGCTAATACGAGTAGATACAAAGTGTCTAAGAATTACTCTGGAATGTATTAGGATTTAAAACTGAATCAACCTAGACCTAGGCTAGGAGATCAATTTAAAAAATCTTGATAATCATTCAAACTAGCTCAACCATCTGCTTTCGGATTTATTTTAAGGCATAGAGTATAATTGTCCATATTCTTAAAACACTATCGACATTCGTTTTTTGTCCCTGAGTATCAAAAAGAGTATCAAATTCGACACTTCCAGTATCTTCAAAATAATTTACATAACAAACTCTGCTATTTTTTGACATTCTTTCTACAAGCAAACATTCTTTTCCTGTTACAGAACTATGCTACACTACTGGCTCCTACTCTCCTGGTTTGGCTCCGCCAGCCTCCAGTTCATCGACATGGGCCCCGGCCCCGAACCCCTGCTGGACCCCCTCGGATCCAACATCAACGTACCAATGCCGTACCTTAACTACATCAACCTCCCCCCACAAGGCGAACTATCCTACCAACACGACGCCTTAAGCAACACCGAAAACTACAACCAGTTCTATCAGCGCGAAGACCTAGAACCGAACGAACGGAAACGAAGAATGACAGAGGACGAACAGAGAAACTGGCTACCGAACCTTCTAGACTCCGACAAAACCCTCTACGCGAGAAACGAAGAAAAAACAAACGGCAGCCCATTCATAATCGAAGCATTCTCTGGCGCTGTTATGGATGATAACACCACGGATGCCATGAAGCCTATGAAAAAGAGAAGCTTCAGCCCTTGGGGCGGCAAGAGATCAGACGAAAGCGGAAACATCGAGCAGATGTGGTCATGGAAGCGAGCGGCGGTTAGAGAACCAAGCATGCCGAAGAGGGTACGGTTCAGCCCCTGGGGAGGAAAACGGAGCGGCCAGATGATATACAAACCAGGCAACAAAGCCTCGAGGGTCATATACTCCACATCGATACCAGAACTGACCCGGATCGTTTCCAACTACTCGCCGACCGGCGAACGGTTCGACATCGCAGGGTTTCGCTTCAGACCGACTCTGGACAAGCGTCATCCAGTGAAGATACTGGCTTTGGCGCAGTCAGCGCACATCCGCGACGCGTTACCTTTCAAAAGGTTCATGGACTCCCTGCCAAGCATGTTCAAACCTGGCCATCCGTACTTGGACGTGAATTTGAAGAAAGACGGCAAAAGGAAGGTGAAGTTCAGCGCGTGGGGGGGAAAGAGGTCACCGCCTATCATTGGACCGATATGGACTCCCGCGCCACAGAACGTTAAAGAGTCAACGTTAGACGCCATCTTGCTAATCAGGAACACCGACAACAAAGACGAGCTGCCGACTAAAGCACTGTAATGGGAAAGTGTTAGCTATAGTAACTTCCGAACTCACCTAAATCTTTGACGGCATCGTGATCCATGGTATATTTAGTATTTTATCTAGCTTACTCATTATATAGTGCCATAATTAAGATAAGTAAGCGCTGATTCAGGTTCGGGAGTTACAATTGTGTCATCGACAAAAAGGCTGGGTTTGTCGAGGGCAACGAACTGAAATTGCACTAAGTCAACGTTGTTAAGGTCTCGTAATATAACTAATATAAAACTTATTTATTGTGCTATCTTGTTAGAAAATTAAAGTATATTAAGTTGAGGTGTACTTTTTTAACCAACCCAGAAGATAATCAGCATTTATGGATTAAAGCCTCGGATACACTAGGGGCAAATGTCCCACCACATGTCAAGCGAAGCCGGCTGCTTTCGTCTGACATATCTAGACGGTAGACGTCTCGCAGGACATTCGCCCCCCAGTGTATCCCTGGCTTAATGTCATTTTAGAAATGAAATCTAAATCAGTCATTGGCACCAGCGAATGTATTGCACACACATAATTTTGATTTAGGTAAATATTAGCTAACTGTTATCTATATAGTCTAGTAGGTACAGAAAGTATTGATTTTGCTGAAAACAGTTACTTACGTAATAAATATACAACGGATTACACAATTGATGATGATGATGATTACACAATTATTGCTATTTTAAAGGTAGGCACTCCAGATATCCGAATGAAGTCTGTCTGTACTGGCTCATAGTACAGGGAAATATTTTAACGTACCACCATAGAACCCTATCGCAATAAGGTGACATATCACTCGACGTTGCGTGACGGCGGCCAGTTAATTGCGACCGGGTTCTACTGTGATACGTAAATCTTATTCTACATTCACAAACCCATTCAAGCCTTTCATTCTACCAGTATAGGCGGTCGTATCCCACACATTAGCTTACTAGCTTGTAACGGCTCACATTTTGTGTTTATCTACCCAAGGGGATAGCGTATCTCTCCCTCTCTATCACACTTGCTAATGCGAGCGAAAGAGAGGTAGACAAGAACGAACGGTTGCGTTTCGTGGTACCCTGTGTCATAGGCGTGAAAAACGTTAACAGATTTCAAAGGTACAAGTTACAAAGCAACTAGGTATTTAAAAATTCCAGAGAATAGACACCATGTATTTATACATATAAAAAAACCGTGGCAGTGTAGTGGTTTGACCAGTGGCCTCTCAAGCAGAGGGTCGTTGGTTCGAATCCCGGAATTGCACCTGTGAGTTTTCGGAATTTATGATCAAAATGTATTTCAAATTTACCATGAGATTTTCGGTGAAGGAAAATGTCGCGAGGAATCCTGCACATATCTGCGAAGCAATTCAATGGTGTGTGAAGTACCCAATCCGCACTGGGCCCGCGTGGCAACTAATGTCCTAGCCCTCTCATTGTGAGAGGCCTATGCCCACCAGTGGGACGTTATACGGAGATGATGATGTAAATAAGGTAAAGAAATAAAGTTTAAAAAAATCATTAAATCAGAATATAGTTTATTGCTGTTCTTTGAGCTATTATTTTGTCACAACTTTCAAGTAAACTTAGATAATAAACAAACAGGTATGCTTAGACAGATCTGCTCAGTAGGAACGAGTTAATTGACCAATTAACTAACCAGACAATACATAAAGTATCATTCATTAACAAGTATTCAAGTAAATAAAGGTTCACCCATAAATAATGCTTAGCATGGCACTTAACTGAAACCTTTAAAAAAATTCTTAAGCTTAGCCCGCTACTCTTGAAACCAGAAGTAACAAAGTATCTTAATTGAATTTTCTAGTTAATCATTTAAATGCCATGCTGCTGCAAGATCCGAGTGAGAGATTAAAGAACATAAGCTTAACTTACACTGTTCTTAAAATGATATGGTACCCCGATCCCGTCTCAACAGGCTTGCTCAGCTGTCCAACCTTCAGCTTGAACGCCTCCTCCTCGAAAGGTGCCTGCATTTGACCTCTTCCAAACATACCCAAGTCCCCAGCTCTCTTGGCTGACGAGCAATCCGAATATTTTGTTGCAATATCAACAAACTGAGCATTCTTAGAGACTATTTGCTTCCGATAGTTTTTAAGAGCGTCCAAGGCTTCATCTTTGCTTCGGCTGATCTTCTCGTCTCTCCAGGATGAAGGACGGCGACTGTCAGCGTGTTTGATAAGGACGTGGCTGCAACGGATCTCTCCGGGGTCTGCGGGTGCCTCTGGCCGCTCCCACTGGGATTTCTTCGTGTAGCTATTGAGAAAATAGGTCATGCCGGTCGATCGGCTGGTCCTCATCTCCCAGCCTTCTGGCAGCGGCGCTTCGCTGTCTTGAGACATTCTGGAATGTTCGTGGAAGGTTGTGGGTGTGGTGCATACGAATATTTAACGCAAAATCGCACTTGGAAAAACACTTTATGCTAACTGAATTCACGTTTAGAATAAGTTTCATTCATGTAGTTTTATTGGTAGTTCATTGGTGTCTATTAACTGTATAATTTTGAACAGGATTCTGGACATTCTACAGTAGATAATATCATAATAATAGCATGAGAATCAAGTTTAGTTTTGGGATAATCAACGCTTTGGCACGTACTAGCAGTAACGTGATTAAATTATGAATGTTTACATACAAAATGTGAGCCGAAAACAAGCTAACCTCTGTCGATATAAATACAATAACAACATAGGGAATCATTATAAAGTGCTATCTTACCTCAATTATTCCAAATTAGGCAGAAAACACAGCAAAATAAGAGATTAATTAAGCAAAAACTCGATCTTAATTCACAAAAAATCTGCAACCGAAGGGAGTTTACGCGCTTCCCAGAATGACAGATAATGATTAGTGTTGCTACTAAAATAAATAAATGAACAATACAAAACAAACCGGCCAGTATTCCAGTACTATTACAGGATATTACATAAATTCTATCCTACTAAAATTTATGAAAAATAGTGACGAAAATAACTAGTCTACGAGCAAATTTTAAAACGACATCTAGAAGATATTATCTACTTTGACTACACTCTGCAAAACAATGTAAATGACATCTAGTATGTAACTTTAAAACTAATGTGATACTGAATGTGCTTAAGTGCCATCTGTTGGATTTAAAAATAACCAGCAACCCAAGATGAAAAAGCACTGTTAGGAAAACGCTAAATTCATTTCAGTTGGTAAGTGACTTTCTGTCATCACAGAAACTCAATAGATGGCGCTACGTTGCAGAAATAGTACAGTAACAAATTTTAATTACCTGAAATGCAGACTGATTCAAACAAGTTTAGTGTAATAAAAATAATAGACCGGGAGATAGTGACAGAAATTACTGGGTCATTTGTACCAGTATGGCGGTTCTTCAGGGGTCTAAAGTACGCAATGACAAAAAGAAAAATGATGGTCATAGCGCTGGTACCGGCGGCCCAATCGCGTGGGCGTTAGTCGAACTCGTCGGATAAATTACGAGTGTCAAACGATTTGTTCCACAATCATTTTAGTATTTTCCGATAGTCCATAAAAAATAAGCAGGCGGTAGTGTCATGCCATACTTTCCCGGTGTGACTTACAGCCCGCCATACCGACGCGAATGCGTTAATTAAAAAATACAAAATTCAACCATTCGTACCAGGCTAATTTTTGCACAGTTAATCATCGTCGTGCAGCCATTTACGAAAATCACCATGCCATACTTTTTGGACGGTTCCAAATGGTCGCCATACCGCCGAAAATCAGCAAATATTTTTTTTTTCGGCAAACGATTTGTACCAGTATTGCATTTGGATTTTTGGAAAGTATTTGATAAAATGTGACCGTGATTATATTTGCCATACTTCTAGTAGGGGGAAAAAGTGCTGCCATACTTGAAAAACTTATTTATTCGACACATTTCAAAAATACGACTGTACAATACGTAAAATATTTTTTTACAGCATGGGATCATTATATTCTGTTTATTTTCGAGCGGTGGTAGCCGTTCAATATTATACAATATAAACATCTGGTTATAAGTCAAGATTGCCGCCACCTAGATCTTTGAAATTTTGTATTTATATTCGTTTAACCTCAAACTTACGAGACATATTAGTGCCATACTGTTACAAATCGTTCAAAACACGAATAAAATCTTACAATTAAAAAAATATATTATACGCATTCGCCACCTCCCACAGGTATGGCATTATCACACTTCTGTTTATGATCATTCAGGAGCTGTTGAAAAAAAAATTTAGGGTGGTACAAATCGTTTAGCGAAAAAAAATAATTTGCTGATTTTCGGCGGTATGGCGACCATTTGGAACCGTCCAAAAAGTATGGCATGGTGATTTTCGTAAATGGCTGCACGACGATGATTAACTGTGCAAAAATTAGCCTGGTACAAATGGTTGAATTTTTTATTTTTTAATTAACGCATTCGCGTCGGTATGGCGGGCTGTAAGTCACACCGGTAAAGTATGGCATGACACTACCGCCTGCTTATTTTTTATGGACTATCGGAAAATACTAAAATGATCGTGGAACAAATCGTTTGACACTCGTAATTTATCCGACGAGTTCGACTAACGCCCACGCGATTGGGCCGCCGGTACCAGCGCTATGACCATCATTTTTCTTTTTGTCATTGCGTACTTTAGACCCCTGAAGAACCGCCATACTGGTACAAATGACCCAGTAATTTCTGTCACTATCTCCCGGCCTATAAATAATGGCGCAGTGAAACTGATGATTTAGTTATTGTACACATCGCTAATACGCGAATATGTACTATTTCTTGGTTCCTATTATCTTACACACTTTTATGGTTTTGATACTTGAATACTTTGAATAGGCCGATCGTACCCGGAACCCAAATGTCGTTCTATAGGAGCTCACGGACTGTACCTACTAGGGTTGTAAGGGAGGCCTTCTAAGCGGAGGCGGAGGCGCATGCGGAGGTGACGAGTTTTGCCTCCGCGGATGCGGAGGTTAACGGCGGCGGATGCGAAGATGAAAGTGAATATGGAATAAATAGTAATTCAAAATCTCTCTGATGCTATTCCTAACCTTTGAGAGAGGTAAGCGCCAGCCCTACGGTCACCTGTGGCCAGCAATAAACGTGTCGAAATTCTAAATCAAAATCATAATCTAATCAAAATAATTTATTGCAAATCACATTACAACCCCGTCCGTTAAAACTGCGGAAAAAAAAAATGCGGAGACGGAGGTACAATTTCTTGCGGAACTTCCGCAGTAGCGAAAGCGGATAGGCGAAGTTCCATTACAACCCTACCTACCTACTGTTGTAGGCTAGGTTTTATAGGTCTACGGACTGGCTAGTTTACGGACTGATTGGTTCGTGTTTGTGCTCAAGTTTTAGGTATAAATCGAACACTCGTTCGATTTAATTCGGGTTTTGTTTTAGAACTTGAGGGCAGACGGGAGATGTCGGCTTATTATCTAACTCGCTCGCAATCACCATCGTGTTCATTTTGACAGTTCATGTATGGGTTGACAATTGGCATCGGAATTAGCAAGCTGTCACATTCATACAAGAACTGTCAAAATGAACACGATGCCGATTGCGAGCGAGTTCGACAATAAGCCTACTGCTTGAACCAGGAACTAAACCGTATCCCTGGTAGGTAACGTTTCATTTTATCAAAGTTGTATACACAAAGCATTAATGTTGCAATGGGGACTGTCGTTTCTCTGCTCACTAGTTGGCGCCACTGTTGACTAAGGTCCAGAGGTATAGCTGTCAAAGGCGACTTTATAAGATCGGCGCCGAAACAAAGTTTTAAATCTTGAATCTTGTTAAGTTTATTAATTATAAATAACTAACATCATATCGAGTAGCTATCCCGCAATGTTGTGCAGTTCCGTTTTGTTCGGGAAAAAAAAATCTTTAAAAGCGTTCACATTCATCGCCAAATAATCCATATTTGCGATAATTTCACGAAGGAGATCACTTTTCAACAGGTAAATGAGAGAAATTATAATTTATGTTACGAAGCCCGCCAAAACCAGTGAAAAATGAATGTTATTGGACCTCACGCGACACTAGCGCCTCTAGTGGCAAATTAACACGCGATAGCCCCCATTGCATTTCTATTTCAAGTATTTAGGCCTTAGCAACTAAAGTTTGTTTAGGACGCATCGTGATCCGTACTTGCTCCGTCTGATTTAGGTATAGTGCTCTAAGAGCTCCACACTACGTACCTACAGATACGTAGAGTCTAACTACCTATGAATTGGTTTCGTGTCGTGTTGTCTAGCATAATTACATGGCTGTTGATGTTGACTTACCCTAATAGGTTTGTACAAGAACAATGCCCAAAATCACCTGTGGCTCTGCGGTGATGTCTCAAGTAGATACCTAGGTACCTACGCTAGAACTAGACGAAAGATCTATTTAAACTAAACAGTTTATTTTGTTATTAACTTATATCCTGGCTCTATCTTCGCGGTAAGGGATAGGTAAAGACATGATTTAAATAAATAAATAAATATTATAGGACAAATTACCAGTGGCGTAACTATAACGTCGAGGCCCGTGGGAAATTCGTTAGATGGGGTTCCTTCCTCAATATAAAGAAGTGCATCAGCGTTCTGTGCTCTAAACCAAGCCAGTTGGGGACCCCGTAGAGCTGGGGCCCGTGGCATTTTGCCACCGCTGCCACCCTATAGTTACGCCACTGCAAATTACACCAATTGACCCAGCCCCAAACTATTGCTTAGTTAGCTTGTACTATGGGTACCAGGCAACGGATAAACATACTTATATAATGTAGATAAATACATACAACATCCATGACTCGGGCACAAACATTCGTATTCATCATACAACTGTCTGCCCCTACCGGGATTCGAACCCAGGAGCACTAGCTTCATAGTCAGGGTCACTATCCACTAGGCTGACGACTAGGTGGCGCTACAGATAGATAATTTGGCGGTAAGTGTTTCACTGGCTGTCTTTGGTACCTATTTCTCCACGCCAGAGCACAGCAGGGCGCTAAAAAGGGGTAAAAAGTTTATGTTTCTAGAAGTTTTCACATAGGTAGGTACTTAGATACTGTTTGACCTTTGCTGGTGCTACAATGCCTTTACTTGGATGAAACTTTGATTTATTGCCTCCCACGCGAAAAATGTACGCAAGTCATTTCATTCACCTTACAAAAATAAAGAACAAACACAATTTGACAAACATTAAGATATATGTACAAAGGACAATTTATCCTTGTAAGGGCTCTCTTTAGTTAAACCTTTGAGTGGATGAGAGGAATAAATAGAGACCAACAAAGAGCAAGTTTACATTTCCTATTTGTACGATGAATAATATAAAAATGTTTGTATCCGGATCATGGATCTTATTTTGTGTAAGTACTTAAAAATATACAAATTAATAAATTATTAATATACAAACTATTAAAAACAAACTATCCAATACACGGAGGAGGCCTATGCCATGAGGCACGCCGAATTAGGTACGCGACAATTTAATAATAATAAAAAAAAACAACAACAACATACCTACTTACAGAAATTGTAGCGAATTCGGAATAAAAAGGCTATTATTATTATTATTATTAAAAACAGACAACTGGAGGCAACAGACGACCCTCGCGCGGGCAGCTTTCTCGCACAAAGACTCGCAATTGCGATACAACGCGGGAATGCTGCCTGCGTGATGGGGACTCTACCTAAGGGTCCAAATTTATTTTAATTTTTAACCTAAGTTTTATTTTACTAAGTTATTTCAAGGTAGCTTTAGTTTATATTTTAACTAATACTTTAGTAATCATTTATAAAATAAATTAAAAACTAAATAACAATGTAACGGTACATAGCGTATTTTACCGTTAAATTCACAAATATATGATTGGGCGTTGCCTATAGTCAATTAATAATATTAGAATATATTATGTAAGCCTTTCCTTTTCCTTTAATATAATATGTATAGACCAAATAATAATTAAGCTGGAATTTCAGTACGAGGGTGATAACTGGATGAGTAGGAATGTACTAAATACTGTGTAAAGGCTGAATAAACTACACAGGTAGTATATGACACTAAAATGTTCGATAATTGCGTAAACAGCATCGTACGCGCTTCCTCGCAACTAGAATGAATTGACGTAATTTTCATTGATCGTGTTGTTTCATGTTGGTTGTATCTGAGGTGCGTTCTATCTCTTTCACACGCTAGACTAACCACAAAACAGGTATGTATGTAGTTGTATGTATACGGTCCGAGACTCACGGGGAATAGCGAAATTCGACCTTATTGGGTAGAGCGTAAGGATCGTTTTGGTTCAAATGTCGGAAATGTCGGAGATGACGCAGAAAACGCAGAAGAGGACGGTGTCGGAGATGAGCCTTATGTTGCTGAAAACGCTAATGTCTGAGAAGATGCAGAAAACGCAGAAGAGGACGGTGTCGGAGATGAGCCTTATGTTGCTGAAAACGCTAATGTCTGAGAAGATGCAGAAAACGCAGAAGAGGACGGTGTCGGAGATGAGGCTTATGATGCTAAAAACGCTAATGTCTGAGATGATGCAGACTTAGCGAGTATAAAAGGGACGTTTCTTCAAGGAATCGGGATTAGTTGTTTTCGGAATTTCTTCAAGCGAGGTCTTGCTGCTGTAAGCGATATCGGTTCGCAGTTATTTATTTTGACAAAGTTTAATTATTTAATTTAATTATTTAACTTAGTTTAATCGTTTAATTATTTTATTGTGCTTCGCAATCAGTGTTCGTGAACCAATTACCATACCAACCTCACCAATATCCTAGATCCTACCCTAATCCGATTTCTCTGTGGCCAGGACACCTTTAGCCGTCAGTATCATGATCGGTACCCAGAGTCCGGGGTATTGGCAGAGAAATTACCGCCATCATCGTCATTGTCATGACGTTTGATTATTGGCCATGAATTCTGATTGTGTGTTCTAATCTGTCACGCTTGAAGTAGGGACTTTACGGGACGAGGTTCCCGGCCCCAAGGCAACCTTGCGGTGTTAACAAAGCTTGGGGTTTAACGTCTTTCGGGACGGAGTCAGGCGTTGGAGATCGACCTGGCGCTCGTCTGCCGTATGGGAGTCGGGAAACTTCCCCCTAGAGTTATCAGGCTCTGGGTATCTGCTGGGTTCCTGATTTACTCAGCTGCCACAGAAGAAATACTGAGTGAGTGTTTTCTTTGTTTTGTGTTACTTTGTTTGTGATATGTGAGCTTAGGCTGATTTTATGCCGTGTCATTTATTCATTATGTCTGTATTCAACGGTCATATGAATTACTTACTTTTGAATCATTTACTTTCAATAATTGTTGAATTTGCCTTGGCTGGATTGTTTTGAGGGTAGATTAATCATCACCCCATTTGAAACCAATTTTACGTCGTCCAGACTCGCATGTAGTTGTTTTACCTGGACCGGGAAGCACTACAAATGCATTGAGAGTCATCACCATCAATATCATCTGAATTATGATCAATTAATAGTGGAAATGGAATCTGCTATAATATTATCATCATCACAAGATTAATTTACCTTGTAAAACTATTCTTTGCTATCGCAAAATTACTACAATAACAGTGTACATGTTATTTATTAGACTTGTGAGTTGAAGTCTTTATTAAAGTGAGTAATTTAATATCACTATTGAATCATGGACGGGGAGACCATACCTCATCCGGTAGCGCATTGGTTTGGCTAGTTGCCTATATCGAAGTACAGTATGAAGTCATACAGTAATGAAAGAATACTAATTGAAATCAAACTCAGACTTGCTGTTCTCTATATAGAAGGGAACCCAAACTCATGCCTATGAAGGTCTACTGTGACGGTCGGGGATAAGGGGGGGAAATAATTAATATATCACATTTCTTTTATAACTGTGTTTATAATGTGCATTTCTATTTTCCATTGACATTCTTATTTTGTGTACATACTTACTTTCTAGCAACGGATTCCCTTAAGTTGATCATAAGTTGATCAATATTTGAGCAGAACATGTAATAGACTAATTTACAGGTTCTTTACATTCCATAGATCTCCATGAAACTTTAATCATAATGTGTTTCCTTGCTACGCTATTAGCCATTGACTTACTTACTTTTCTGTATACTACTATTATGACGAGCTTCATAATTCATTAAATAATGGTTGACTTATTTCCATACTTGCCCAAATGATCACTTAACTATTATACTTTATGCTTCATTAACTATACATAAAATACCTTCCAATCAGAAGACTTAATCGCAATTTTCTTTAGTTAGCGCAAACATAATCCTTAGGTAATGTGTTGCTAGCCGTCGCGCATGTATGTTAGTTTTAATTTGTAGGTAGACCAATCTTTACTCGTCACTAAACGTTCCCAGGGTTACGTAGGATGCGGACACAACGAAGGGTATTTAAGTTAATTACTAGACGATTCACGCACTAGACGATCACATGGCCATTTCTTCAATATATCACGTATCACGACCAGTATAGTTTGTTAGGCTTTCACGACATATATAACTTATTAGTAGGCGTCTTTATTTACCTCCTATATTAAGTACGAGTTGGATTGAGCTATGTAGTTTAGGTACGTTAGGCGTGTTAGTCGAAATTATTTGAATTAATTTACAGTTTTTTATAAATATATTTTACTTTTTAATAAAATTTAGACTAGGGGGGGGGACGTTTTGTTACAGTGGTTCGCGTGACCAGGATTTAGGATTATCTTAGGTCCTGGTGTAGTTAGGTCATATATCAATACTTGTTAGCTGATAATACATAGCTCAATTCAGGTTGTTTATAATTTTTTATCGTAATAGGATGATACTTTTAGCTCGTATTTTATAAGTCTGTTTGTCTTAAACTTTCAACATAGGTAGATTACCTAGGAATTGTCCAACAGTTGCTTTTTTATAAAAAGTAATTGTTGGACACAGTGTTGCCGTGTAATGGAAAAGTGAGAGTAAGGATTGGTATCTTCTATAGGTTACTAAAATATAATATTAGTTGGATATAGTTCAATAAAACAGTCACCTTTAGGATAAAATTTTAATATTGATTTTTACATAATTTTCTAAATTATTACTGTAGCATTTTATTTTCATGACACTTATTATAAGCACTCATAGTTCTAGTTCAGTTATGATATTTGGTAGTCACGTTTTGTCACTTTGTTCACTTTGCACTTAATATTACCTTATCATTATTGTCGTAAACTTTCATTGGTCCACTTCATTCCATTGTTCCGTTGGTTCATGATTCCGTTCACTCATTGCGTCCCGTGAAGATTTTTGCAAATTCTTATCCACTTCGCACCCTTACTTTTAGAATAAACAACATCCGTTGTAGGTAGGATACCGCTAGCTAACTAACAACCATTTTTGCACTTTACGTTGTAAACTCTGTTCCTTTTAACTAAACTTGTTCAGTTCACTCGTAGTGGATGTAATCACTTATATATTACGTTCGGTCATTATTGTTGTAAATTTAATTTATCCACTTGCACTCTTGCTTTAATCGACGTCCGTTGTAGATAGGATACTGCTAGCTAACTGACAAAAAATTCTAGCACTTTACTTTGGTAGGATTATATTTTAAGGAGCTTTAAGGACACTGTTGCGTTCGCTTTATTGAGTCGCCGAACTTGTCTCACACTAGGTTAATCAACTAAAGTCTTGTTAGGTACCATTTTTGCGCCTACGTTACTTTAGGTTCATCTAATCTTAATCTAGGGGTCCCTACTGATATTTTTGTGTAATTATTTTAGGTTTATTACTATTAAGATAGGTGCTGTCGATCTTTTAGGTTGTGTTTTTTTTTACTTTCGTAGCATATTATGGTATTTTAATGTCTCTCTCTCTAATGTTGTTATAGGCTCTGTTTACCCCGTAGTGGTATAGACGTGTTTTTCAATATGTGTATGTAATGATGACGTATGCAGAGATAGACTTAGTGTATTTGCCCCTTCATTGGAAATTATAAGTATTAGCCGATCAAATATAGGTAGACTTCTCGAATTGTCGATTCATTTAGGGTAGATTTCGCTTTGGTTAATGTTAAACCTACCTTCTTTAAAAAAGTTGATTTAGGGTTCCCGGAGTAGATGAATATTTTTGTGACTTAAGAATGTGTTAGAATATTTAGCTGGTTTATAAACGAGTTGCTATTTTAGATGCATTATTAAATTAAGACTGAATGTTCATTTGACTGTATGTAGATTTATGATTATAGTGTTTTGTGTATCCGGATTTATAAGATTGTAATGACGGGGGGGTGCATAGTATTTTAGAATGATTTCCGTTAGGTTGAGAATACTGGTAAGGGTTTTAAAGATTGCAAGGTCGGGGGGGTGTAATAAATATACTTTTAAATTACGGTGATAGTATTAAGTCAGCGAATGGAGTAGTCTTCTTGTGGGTTAAATTTATATATTATTTCTAATAGGCCTTATAGAGTAGTTCTTGGCCGGGGCTTGATATTGAGGAACCCTTGCTTTGTTTGTTAGGAAACTTTACTACTAAGGCAGGCTCATGTGCATTATAGGGTAGACAGAGACCTAAGTGTATGTATTCACCGTGATAGCAAACGAAATTAAGTTTTTGAACGGTAGTAATGACTAGTATGTATGTTGTGTTTACAAAATAAAAATAGGAATGTTATAAAAATAGTGTTCGAAAATAGGTGATGTTAAAATTACAGTTACCTACCGTGTGCAATGGCTGTCAGAGTTTTATGTTTAGTGACAGTGTACCTATCTCGGAGCATTTAGCTTGGTTTACTATATTAGTGAATGTACTCTTGTTCATTTTGATTTTTCATTACGGTTGTATGAGCCTTGTAGGTGCCTGTGAATACTTGGCGATAGTTAGTTATGTGTGTTATGTATATGGGGGTATTTTAGTCAAAACATAGAAGTCATTTCATGGGGTTAATTAGGGGGCATTATTTTATTAGGTACATTGCGTAATAGTTGTGAGTATGTATTGAGTGGGAGTTATATATTGTATTTATTAGGCCTCCCAATAAAGACTGAGGATGTCTAGAACTTTTACCATCTTTAGTTTTAATATAGCTCATAAAAGTGGTACCTATGATATCATTAGGGAGGGGTATCAACTGATGACAAAGTTATATAATAGATTGATTCTGGTTAGTGTAGCTAGGTGATGCAATATGTGGAGGCAGGATGACTAGTGTTGGTCATAGGATTGTCTTTCCCAAAGTTTGACTTAAAAACTGTAGCGTATGTATATAAGTATAGTTCAGTTAGTGTTTTTCTGTAGGAGGTGTCGGTTGATAGGACACGATCATGTCATTGTTTACTCTGGAATACTATTAAGTCTACATTAGATTTTATTGTAGAAATTCAGACAAAGGCAGACTTTAAGTAAGTTTTTAGTTGGTATTGAAATGCTTTCTTGTCCATCATCGATGCTTTCCTTTCTTATTTTATGCTGTCAGTATCATGAAGAAATACACTGACTCTAAGCTTGTATGTATTATGGTTGTTTCAAAGGTTGATTTTACTAAGAACTTGATAAGGTACTCGTAAGATCAGTAAATTAGGTATACAATACGGTGGGTAGGCCCGTTCAGGTGCCTTGGTAGGCGTCCTCTCATTCGGACAGGGATTCTGTGCCCAGCGGTGGGACGTGTGTGGGCTGATGATGATATGATGACGTTAGTTGTTAGATAATGATGATGATGATAGTGATAATGATGGTAGGTAGTTCTGTTTAGGAATGTGTATTACCTACGTTCTTATAAAAGTTTATTTATTGAGCAAGCTTTTAATCTTGCAATTTTCATATGTTTGATTGTTTGTTTGTTGGGTAGTTTCCAATAGGTCGTGGCTAGTTCACTTCAGGTACTTTGTAATTATATGTAGGTACGTATGTTTGTGTGTAAATGAGTTGATTACACAAGTTATAGCCAAGTGAAGTATATACTGTCAGAATAAGAAGCTTCTATTAAAAATGTAATGTACCATCTATTTGTTAATCCTACCGCCAAGCAGCAGTACTAGCGCTGCTGTGTTCAGTCGTAGAATAGTCGATGAATTTACTGGCACAACATCAGGTATTTTATCCTTACTCACTGAACCGGTAACGCATATGCAAATGCTCCGGTGTTGCAGATGTCCATGAGCAGTGATGGTTGCTTACTATCGAGTAACCCACTTACTAGTTTGTTTCCCTTGTTGTACGTTTAAATTAGGTAGGTGCCGAAAAGACTAGCTGCATCTTGCAACTTTGTCTGCAAAGAGTTTGTTTATCGCTGACCCGCCAGAGTTACGCAGGTTTAGGGATAAAAGGCACGCGTTATTTCAGTCTATAGTTTATCATTATGCTAAATTTCATTCACATCTATTCAGCCGTTCTGACGTGGAAATAGTAGCATATTACATCCATTCATACAATTATACCACCAATGCACATGCATCCTCACAAACTTCAGAATTTATATTTTTATTAGTAGGATAGTAGAATAAAATAAGATAGGGTAGGATTACATTTTGAAGTGATTATATCAATTGACAAATGATTCACGGTTTCTACCTCCTTTCCACAAGTAGGTATGATAAATAGGAGATCGCGCTTTGGTTCTAAATACGTAGCGGCTACTCATACTGTCTGTAGGTAGGCAAGGTAATTTATATCTAACTATCTAGTAGTGTACTTACAGGTAGCTCCAGAGGTATTGATACTGACAAGAATAGAAGTTTATGTATATTCATTAGTATGCAGGGGTGTCATATAATGTATCAGTTAAATTTTAAACTCATTAATGTGCATTTGTTATGGCTTTTCCAGATTACATACAATTCTATATTTAATGAATATCATTGAAGTTGGTTCAGCAGTAATTACTAGGTACTTCAAAAATTTTAAATGTTTACATCATGACTTTGATAATACGTACGTATCATCACGCCTCTTTCTCATAGGGGGTAGATAAGACTTGCAAAGATATGCCTTGTTTCACTTGCACAATCCTGGCAAGATGATTATAATAATTTAGAGCTTTAGTTCAATAGAATGTAGAAATCCCTGTCTTTAGTAATTAGTACGAGTATGCTCTGTTTTGTTAATTTGTCGTATAATGTTAAACATTTTCGGAGCCGAATATATTTCATGAAAAAAGTAGGTTCCGTACATAATTGTAAGTATGTAATTCTGAGTACCTATGTATGTATGTATGTATGTATGTAGTTAGGCTAGTGAATATATCAATCCAGTGTTATTAGGGCCCGGTTCCTAAGCAAAACGAAGGTAGTGTCGTTTTATATTTGTAGATTACGAAGACAGATAGGTAGACATGGAAACGTGGCTAGTGCAAGTTTATAGGTATGCAGGTACATGGTTAGTCTGGTATCTAGTGTTCACTATGATCAGTCGTATTTATGATAGTCCAGTGACAAAAGGGCCCTGTCCTTAAGCAGAATGTACGTGATGTGGATTCATATTATGTTGGTAATGGCATGTAAACTCGGCTGGGGATCTGTAAGGTCGCTGCAGTCAGTCTCAGGTTTTGCTCTCTCTTCTCTTTTCTCTATCAATTTCTGCCTATATTTAGGTCAAGTGCAACGCAGGGCAGAATGACTGGTTATTGTTTGATATTTTTTTTTAAGTATAATTTTATTGTGTCCGTTACGATACTAAGGTGGTAAACGAATGTTTGTCCTGAGAGGATGACTCGATATAAATATGTAGGTACAAAAACGTAAAACTAATCGATAGGTGGCAGCACTAGTACCTATAGCACGGTCCGGCGCAGTTTCTAGAGGCGCTTAGAGTTTTTTTTTTGAACCATGCTCGGTGTTATGTTTGATAGTTCGGGTGACGTTCGCTAGGTGGCGTCGCGGTGCGCGAGCACATGTTTTAACAAATTATTTAAACTACGCAAATTCTTAAACTTTTATAAATTTTCCTGTAATCGATAATTTTAAAAACATTTCTAGATTTTCCTGTAATCGATAAATAGAATAGTTACGGTGAACAACTAACTTTAAAATTTTGTTGTTTTCTTTTCGTGTAGAAATTTCATTCGCAATTATCTTTTGATTTCAGAATAATTCTAAACATTTAATTTCATCCAGCTCTTATTTACTATTGCGATTGTTACATAATAATTTACCAAGTTAGCCTTACTATAGCGTAGACATTCACAGATATAAGATGCGAACAGACGCAGTAACCGATTACACAGTTTTCCCTTCAAGGTACAGATAGTACGGAAATCTATAAAAAAATGAGGACTCTACCACTCTCATTCAACTTTACAATTCACACCTTATCTTTTAATTCTTGAAACAATTTACTCTTTAGTAATATTGCGTCAGTTACTTAACAGTATATCTAGTTGGCCCTTGCAATAGCGTAGTCATTCACAAATACAAGAAGCAAACATAATTAGTAAACCAGTATGTCCATTATTTAAGGTCGAGTTTTGTCTAACAAATATTGACTCAACACCGTGGCAGTGCGCCCGCATAAAAAAGGGAAGGGTAGTTTGATCAGACCGGCACAGTGCAGCGCATGCCTACCCTTATTTTAAATAATTACTATTGAATTGGAATTGCGTTTCGTTTTATGACTTTGATTGATAACTTACATTAGGCTAATTTTAAACAAAAATAAAATAGTTGTTTATTTTAAACATACTTAATGAGTAGTGAAATTAGTTAAGTATACACTTTGAAAGTTATTCATATGAAAAGGTTCAATACGCATCAACGTTAATTGTTGTATTTTTGTTCACAACGCCCTCTAGTGCGCATAGTTGATTATAGTGTAAACTCGGTTGGCGGGAATATAAGTAGTAGGTATTTTAAATATTTTAAATAAATCGCTGCGTTGACTGATTATCACAATATTATCCATTTGGGAAAAAAAAATACATGAATTTGTGTCAACTGTAGGGAAGTAATGATTATTTTGACGTAAGAGGTACTGGCATAAATGTTGCACTCGCTTGTTCTTTTCTGTTCATAATCTTATTCGTAAGTGCACGCGTTATCTATCGGTTTCATACGTTATCTACCTATAGTCTATCTGAGTTTATGATTGAGTTGGTGGTTATTTGGGCATAGTACCTAGAGTATTTTAAATGTGTCTGTTCTGAAATTAATTAGGTTCCTTATTACTGGAAATGTAAGTAAGTACGGATGTCTTGATCTTAGCGATATCTTCTCTGGATATTTTACATTAATATTTTCAGGATTAAATATTTTTCTTAAGTATTTAGTTAAGTCTCTCCAATTGTTCAACGACATCGTCTAGGTTCTGCGCGGGCTTTGTGTGGGTTAGGGACTTCACCTATTAATTTGCTCCGCGGGTTTTCTCACGTTACCCTGTTTGAATTCTGGAAGACTCTGGGGGGTGCGAACCCTGCCACGAGTTGGGTCGCAGGCCAGAACACTGAGCTACCACGGGTTTAGTCTACTTATAAGTCTTAGCTTTAAGATCATGAAATTAATCCATTAAGTTTTACCATAAGGTTATGTTATGCTAATTATAGGATAGAGTAGATATAAGTGCGGGAAAATAATTTAAAATTAGTAGATTTGACTTGTGCAGGTGGAAAGCGATTGGCTCCTACAAACACGTAGGATGGATAGATAAATTATTAAGTTAAGTTAATTTGATCTATTTAGGATGGAAACGGTTGCCTTGCGACTCCATAACATAGGGTGTTGGACGGCTTTGCCTGCGTGTTTTATATTTTCAATTTTTAAGTTGCGTGTCAGTGCGCATATTGCACAGACAAGGTTGTTTTGCACTTGTTGCGAGATGTGGTGATGTAATTGTTTTTGTCCATTCGTATGAACCTTCGAAAGATAACGACTGATTCAGTCCGTTATATATATTCCACTTACGTCTAAGTTACCTGATGAAATTGCTGATTTGGTGTAGCTAGGTATGAAATTGCGATTGGAATGGGGAAGGAAGAACAAGGTTGTGTATTAATGCTATGTTGACTTCTTGACGAAAAAAAAAAAAAAAAAAAAAATGACGTTATGCTATAGTACGAGGGGCTGCAGCAACTTAGCAATTTTGGGGTTAATAAGGACGGTTTATTGGCATTCAACCCCTGAACAGCACACTACAAATGATTTTCCAGTGCGAATGGAGTTAGGTTAAGTCAAATTGACATCAGCTATGAGGCTGGCACTAGATAATCATTACTCTACATGCGGTGCAACCTAGCAGAAGCTAGGATGCGATGCTTAAATCTTCACACACTACACACTCACCGAAAGAATAGCGATTACTGTATTGAAGGGATCTTTCGAATGAGACTATTGGTTAACGGATGCTTATGGCCCAATATCTATTAACGTACTCTAGTTTTGGAAGGGATTTTTCCGGAATTTCCATATTCGGTCGATATGCAGGAGCAAGACTGGTATGGCGGGACTGGTGAAACGTGCTACTAGAGCCGGGGATTGTTCTCACAAAACAGTTTCCCTATCTAAGACTAGATTGCCTTGTGAGGGTGATATTCGTTCATAATTATTTAGTCGTGAACTTGATGGGTTCAGTTGTTACCTTAGTTACTACCTTTCGGTCTAAAAACACACCACACATTCCAAATACACTCATGGGAAAAATGCTAATAAATTAAGAGTGATCAATTTTGAAGGTTCATATATTTGTGAATACAAGAGAATTTAACTGTTTACTTCAGTTATGAGCTTGTCAGCTTTCCACTTGCGTAAACATTGGGGGGTGGTTGTAACGGTACATAGCGTATTTTACCGTTAAATTCACAAATATATGATTGGGCGTTGCCTATAGTCAATTAATAATATTAGAATATATTATGTAAGCCTTTCCTTTTCCTTTAATATAATATGTATAGACCAAATAATAATTAAGCTGGAATTTCAGTACGAGGGTGATAACTGGATGAGTAGGAATGTACTAAATACTGTGTAAAGGCTGAATAAACTACACAGGTAGTATATGACACTAAAATGTTCGATAATTGCGTAAACAGCATCGTACGCGCTTCCTCGCAACTAGAATGAATTGACGTAATTTTCATTGATCGTGTTGTTTCATGTTGGTTGTATCTGAGGTGCGTTCTATCTCTTTCACACGCTAGACTAACCACAAAACAGGTATGTATGTAGTTGTATGTATACGGTCCGAGACTCACGGGGAATAGCGAAATTCGACCTTATTGGGTAGAGCGTAAGGATCGTTTTGGTTCAAATGTCGGAAATGTCGGAGATGACGCAGAAAACGCAGAAGAGGACGGTGTCGGAGATGAGCCTTATGTTGCTGAAAACGCTAATGTCTGAGAAGATGCAGAAAACGCAGAAGAGGACGGTGTCGGAGATGAGCCTTATGTTGCTGAAAACGCTAATGTCTGAGAAGATGCAGAAAACGCAGAAGAGGACGGTGTCGGAGATGAGGCTTATGATGCTAAAAACGCTAATGTCTGAGATGATGCAGACTTAGCGAGTATAAAAGGGACGTTTCTTCAAGGAATCGGGATTAGTTGTTTTCGGAATTTCTTCAAGCGAGGTCTTGCTGCTGTAAGCGATATCGGTTCGCAGTTATTTATTTTGACAAAGTTTAATTATTTAATTTAATTATTTAACTTAGTTTAATCGTTTAATTATTTTATTGTGCTTCGCAATCAGTGTTCGTGAACCAATTACCATACCAACCTCACCAATATCCTAGATCCTACCCTAATCCGATTTCTCTGTGGCCAGGACACCTTTAGCCGTCAGTATCATGATCGGTACCCAGAGTCCGGGGTATTGGCAGAGAAATTACCGCCATCATCGTCATTGTCATGACGTTTGATTATTGGCCATGAATTCTGATTGTGTGTTCTAATCTGTCACGCTTGAAGTAGGGACTTTACGGGACGAGGTTCCCGGCCCCAAGGCAACCTTGCGGTGTTAACAAAGCTTGGGGTTTAACGTCTTTCGGGACGGAGTCAGGCGTTGGAGATCGACCTGGCGCTCGTCTGCCGTATGGGAGTCGGGAAACTTCCCCCTAGAGTTATCAGGCTCTGGGTATCTGCTGGGTTCCTGATTTACTCAGCTGCCACAGAAGAAATACTGAGTGAGTGTTTTCTTTGTTTTGTGTTACTTTGTTTGTGATATGTGAGCTTAGGCTGATTTTATGCCGTGTCATTTATTCATTATGTCTGTATTCAACGGTCATATGAATTACTTACTTTTGAATCATTTACTTTCAATAATTGTTGAATTTGCCTTGGCTGGATTGTTTTGAGGGTAGATTAATCATCACCCCATTTGAAACCAATTTTACGTCGTCCAGACTCGCATGTAGTTGTTTTACCTGGACCGGGAAGCACTACAAATGCATTGAGAGTCATCACCATCAATATCATCTGAATTATGATCAATTAATAGTGGAAATGGAATCTGCTATAATATTATCATCATCACAAGATTAATTTACCTTGTAAAACTATTCTTTGCTATCGCAAAATTACTACAATAACAGTGTACATGTTATTTATTAGACTTGTGAGTTGAAGTCTTTATTAAAGTGAGTAATTTAATATCACTATTGAATCATGGACGGGGAGACCATACCTCATCCGGTAGCGCATTGGTTTGGCTAGTTGCCTATATCGAAGTACAGTATGAAGTCATACAGTAATGAAAGAATACTAATTGAAATCAAACTCAGACTTGCTGTTCTCTATATAGAAGGGAACCCAAACTCATGCCTATGAAGGTCTACTGTGACGGTCGGGGATAAGGGGGGGAAATAATTAATATATCACATTTCTTTTATAACTGTGTTTATAATGTGCATTTCTATTTTCCATTGACATTCTTATTTTGTGTACATACTTACTTTCTAGCAACGGATTCCCTTAAGTTGATCATAAGTTGATCAATATTTGAGCAGAACATGTAATAGACTAATTTACAGGTTCTTTACATTCCATAGATCTCCATGAAACTTTAATCATAATGTGTTTCCTTGCTACGCTATTAGCCATTGACTTACTTACTTTTCTGTATACTACTATTATGACGAGCTTCATAATTCATTAAATAATGGTTGACTTATTTCCATACTTGCCCAAATGATCACTTAACTATTATACTTTATGCTTCATTAACTATACATAAAATACCTTCCAATCAGAAGACTTAATCGCAATTTTCTTTAGTTAGCGCAAACATAATCCTTAGGTAATGTGTTGCTAGCCGTCGCGCATGTATGTTAGTTTTAATTTGTAGGTAGACCAATCTTTACTCGTCACTAAACGTTCCCAGGGTTACGTAGGATGCGGACACAACGAAGGGTATTTAAGTTAATTACTAGACGATTCACGCACTAGACGATCACATGGCCATTTCTTCAATATATCACGTATCACGACCAGTATAGTTTGTTAGGCTTTCACGACATATATAACTTATTAGTAGGCGTCTTTATTTACCTCCTATATTAAGTACGAGTTGGATTGAGCTATGTAGTTTAGGTACATTAGGCGCGTTATTCGAATTAACTAGAAATTATTTTAAATTAATTTACAGTTTTTTTTTAATATATCTTAGCATTTTAATAAAATTTAGACTAGGGGGGGGGGGGGGACGTTTTGTTACAACAATAAGCAACACTAAAACTAGGATAGTTAATTTAAAGGAAACAATGTTAAAACTGATTAAAAATTAACCTAAAAAATGACCCCCTGTTTCGTGCCTGGTTCAAATGTTCCCATTATGCTGGCCGCGTTGCCTCTTGGTACTGCAATGACAACCCTTTGAACCAGCCACGAACCAGAGCGGGGATCGCAGCCCCTATGTCCCCAGCTCCCTGAATAGCTCCTTTGCCTCCGAGCCCCAAAAATTTAAATATGTATCTGTTTTAGTATGTTTATCCATCCTCTGGTACCAATAGTACATCAGGATTTGCTTAGTTTGGAACTAAATCGATTGGCGTTAATTCTTATATTCAGAACTAGCTGACCCGGCGAACTTTGACTCAAACTATCTGTATACCAAATTTCAACTAAATCGGCCCAGCGGTTTAAGCGTGAAAAGGTAACAGACAGACAGACAGACAGACAGACAGACAGACAGACAGACAGACAGACAGACGGACGGACAGACAGTAAGGATAAGGATAATGCCCAGTGCCTAGTCTATCTCAAGCGCGACATAACTTTCGCGCGCTCTCGTGCCGCCGAAATTCTCACATCCTCATCCTTCTCTACGGCATTCTTTTTAATCCTGCAACTCCTCATTACCTCAAAGAGCGATTTAGTTACGTTACCTCTGTAAGATGTTCACAAAATTTTCTCCTTACTGTACCTCGTTCTAATTCTCAATTCTATGTATATTCTTATACTGTTCAGGCTTTGCGGTTGTGGAATTCCTTGCCTATAATCATAAGGCGCGCTAAATCCTTACCCATATTTAAATCTATGTTGAAGGAGCACTATCTGTCATCTTGTGCATAAATCTTGTAGCTGGCTTTTTTTAGGTATGTGTGTATGTGTCTATTTATATCTCCATTTATTATAAATGTGTGTTTAATGTATAATATATTATGTATTTCAATACTTAGTATATTAATATATATTCTAAATTGCACCACCTGCTCAGATCTGTTCTGTTCTCCAGTCCATTATGGTTGCCTGGAAGAGATCGCTCTGTAGCGATAAGGCCGCCTATTGTTACCTTGTAATATTCTGTATACCTTTTTTCTGTTTTGGTTGTTATATGTGGTGTTCAATAAAGAGTTATTGTATTGTATTGTATTGTGCCAGCCGTCCTGGGATATAAATAAATTTTATTTTGCGCGGAGGACAGCGTGCAACAGCTAGTGTAAACTGGGCTGTGAGCCCGCCCATCAACCTACGCACGTAACCATAACAGTTGAGCACCTCCTTTATTCTACGGCAAATGGGTACATAACACCCACAAAGTCACATGGTCACACCCACGCAATCAAAGGTCGTGCTGACCGTAATTGTTCTCACTGAAGTCTTAATAGGTACCTACACCCCTCAGAACCTTAGTTGCTCAATATATACCTACTGTAAAATCTTTTAGGGCTCTTTTACATGTCTTTTTTTGAAACTACCAGCGCATTCGGAAAGACCATCGTTGCCAAGAACGCACCTCAAGAAACTAGGCAGAAAGTCAATTACATTATTTTAATTCTTTATTTTATTGAATCAGGCGTTACTTTGTGGAGGTCCATTTCAACGATCAAAAATATTTAGCTTGCTACTCCGCTACTCACTACAAGATAACCAAGCCTGTGCGAAATATGTACCTACCTATGTTTTACATGCAATCCCTCCCTCCACTAAAACCTAACTTAACTTTGATAATGATCCCGTAGAGGTATCGAAACGTGTTTATGTGGTGTAAGAGATGATTAAGTTTGTGGGATTTATATGTGTTTTAATTATTTATGTGGCTTCTCTTCCCGCGCAGATGGTATAAAGCCTATCGAGGAAATGGACGAAAATTTTAGGAACCATGTTATAGGCGCCCATAGCCCATCACTGTTTTTAGTTTACGAGAGTTTTTAGTTTGGGTATACCCCTTCGGAGGGAGTCCCACTTACCTCTAGGCATCCCCATGCCTAGAGCATCCATAGAGATTTCCTCTCCGTTTAAAATAAGGCTCCATCTGCATCGAAAGAGATAAAAATGAGATCTCGAATGGTACTGTTTTATTATGGTGTTTTATATGGTGTCTGTATTCCAAATGCAGCCATGAACGTTAGTGACACACGATTCGGTACATCAAACGTGTGATTCGCACCCAATTATAGACACAGACACACCACTGATATCAGTAATGCAAACATGCTGGATCAGCTACTAAAGTGAGCCAACATAGGGTGGCAGACGTAAGCTTGCCTTCGGAATCCAAAAGCATATCGGTTACTTACTTGATATATGGAATGCAAATTTAATATTTTTTCGTTTTTTTTCTCTTCGACATTGGTGATATCTCCAATTAATTTATTTGACGGTGGAGGCGTTTTACACCTCCACTGAACTAAAATTACTATTAGGTAGTTTTATCTCTTTTTTTTTCTTTGCACTTATTTTTACTTTGACCAGTAGAGACTTTATACATCTCTACTATAGACTAATATAATTTAAGGCTTTTACAAATGTATTCAAGTTAAGTAGAATTTAAGTACCTAAGTATTTTGAATGAATCAAGAAATAAAAATTCTTGATTCATTTGATAGTAGGTACGTGAGTTATCCGTTTCTGTAACTATAACTTAACTTCTATCTGTCTACGTTGTGGTTGTGATTTTTTTTATATTTATTTCGGAAGGCCCGTCCAGCGTAGTTCTATAGTCTATGGACCACGAGTAAAGGCATAGTGCATGAGCGCGCTTTAGCGAAACGCACGGCGCGGTTTGTGTGAGTAATTGGAGCTAATAATGGACTAATTGACTGAATAACCTACAGCAATGTTTACATGTATATCTCTATTTAATGTGTTTAAATGTTAACAGCTTCTTATCTGTCATGGTTTTATCAAAGCGGCTGTTATGGAGCGGTGGGCTGTAGGACTTGATGCGTGGTGGTGATAGAAACACGGTATTTTGTAGCAATATGATATAATCTAGTTATTACAGAGGTTTTAGCGACAAAAAAAGCCATAACTGAAAAACAGCGTTGCGGCTTGCCGCAACATTATGCTGAGTGGGGCCCATTTTACACCATATCGGTACTATTCCTAAGTATATTGTATTTCTTCCTATTATATATCTACGTGTATCGAATGTGTGTAAATAAATGTTTCTCTCTCTCTCTCTAATAACAGGCCCCATCGACCGATGCGATGATTTCGCCAATGTCAAAGTAATAAATACAGTATTCAAATCAAAAATCTTGTGACAAAAATGTCGGCAACGTTGTACGGTAGAACACGGTCAAAATCCACCCTGTCGGGCTCTTAGCCAACGGCTAATGATATCCCTCAGAATCTGCCAGGAAATCATTAACCGATGCCTTGGGTGCACCGGAGCAAGCACTGCTCTCCCTCGGACGGATCCAAAAACGAACCGCAGCTCTTGACCACACGCGGAGGTAACCCGCACCCCAGCTAGTAGATAATATTAGCCTTTTTGTGTGACAGATTAATGAGATTACCAAGACAATGCTATTATTACATGCTATGAACAATCGGGTGAATTTCTATCTTTACTTATTAACAATCCGTTAACGTGAAAGTTATATTATGAAACTTGCGAATTTATGTAAATTCTCTTGATTTAATTAGCGTTTTCGGATTCCCCTTGTCATTGCTATATTTTTTTTTTTTTTTTTTTTTTATATGAATAAGAAGGCATGCGAGCAAGTGGGTCACCTGATGATAAGTGATCACCACTGCCCATAGACACCCGCAACCCCGGAGGGATTGCAGATGCGTTGCCAACCTAGAAGACTAAGATGAAATGCCTCTTGTGCCCGTAATTTCCCCGGCTGTCTTACTCTCCACACCGGAACACAGCAGTGCAAGCACTGCTACTTAGCGGCAGGATTAGCGAGTAAGATGGTGGTAGCGATCCGGACGGACCTTGCACAAGGCCCTACCACCCGCAAGCACCCGCAAAGTTTATATGAATAAACTAATGCCTATAAATAAATGTAAACACATACATACATCACGTCTTTATCCCTAACAGGTCAGACAGAGCCTAAGGTAACAAGACCAAAGGCCACGTGTAACATTGTGGGCGTATAGAAAGGGGAATCAAAACAGTGATGGGTCGCTTGCCGCCTATAACATGATTCCTAAGATTTTCGCCCTTTCCTTCGATGGGCTTTTACCATCTTTGCGGGAAGCAGCACCTGGTACATTCTATGTTTTTTCTTTATCTGGGTCTGGGAAGGCCAGCATGGATAAACCTCTACACAAAACCGTAACAAAAATGCAGAAGTAAATATATCTCTTTCACGAATATGATCATTAATTTCCAATATATTTTTGGGAGAGGTTGAAACGCGCGTGTACCTAATCTCTAGCATTAAAATGGGATGTATTGAATTTACTTAATGTTAATAAAATTGTCTACCTCTTTTTATTTGTTCTTGTTTGTGCTGATAGATAAAATCTTGAAGCACCTAGCAAGGCGATGCGGCTAGCAACCCATAACTATTTGGATTCCCCTATCCACCTATACGCCCACAATCATGCTTAACGGGAGCAAAGAAAAACATTGAATATACCAGTTGCTTCTCTGCGCAGATGGTAAAAGCCCATCAAGGGAATGGGCCAAAATCGTAGGAATCTTGTTATAGGCGATGAGGGTCGCAACCCATCACTATTTGGATTCCCCTTTCCACTATTGGACGCCCACAATCGTGCTTAACGTGGCCTTTAGGTCTTACTTTAGGCTCAGTCTACCCCGTAAGGGATAAAGACGTGATTTGTGTGTGTGTGTCAATTAAAAAACGTTAGGTACAGCTCGTCAACGCAACTATGATTAACTAATTACAATTTGTAGTATTTGATCAAATTCTTCATGGAACACGCGGCCTTACATTCCTATGAATTGGGTCAAAAGATTGATATGGGTATGATAATCCGTCCAAAATTTGTTTCCCTACCAATTTAGCTTAAACAAAATACCTACATAACCATTGCAAATTTACTGGAACCAAAGCTAAGAGGATTAGTATAGGACAAAAACAGCTGAATACTAGAAGATATCTCGTTACTACATACCTAATCTAATAGGTGACCTATGAGCTCAGAAATAACAGATTTTTTAGCTAAGATTTTACTTATAATTACTTTTATTTTCCTATTTATTATTCATGATTACCGCCCACTCCTAAAACGCGTGGGATGATGACGGTTTTTAACGCTTAGTGCAAAGTAGGCGGCCAATGATAGTATCAAAAGAGGTTACCACACAATAAATAATTTTAGGAGGGAAATACAATACTTATCAACCGATAGTGTCAAGTGTTTCCAATAATTAACGATTTTTCACCGCACTCGAAGCGACATGAAAAACGAATTAAAGTTTTAAGAGTATGGTCTTGCACGTGATTGGCTGACGGATGCGCGCGGAGGCGTACGGGCTCTCTGATTGGCCGGTGGATGGTGTAAATAGAAGAGTTTTCCCGCGTTTAGCATCAGTTGACGGCCGTTTTTCCGCGCGCTGCCACGGTTGCGGTTTCCGAGTTTAAAAAGTTATGACGAGTGCCTGATTTAACATCGATTCTTCTCTACCAAAGGTGAGTGTTTTAAATTATAATTCTGTCCGACCGTGTTGTATGTACTTTCTAGGTTCGTGGTTCTACATTTTTAAATTTAGAACGATTACATGTAAAAAAAAAACGTAGACGCAATTCACAATGCGTTCATTTGTTTTTTTTTGAGCTGACGTGAATTTTTATGCGCGTGTATGTGTCCATTATTGTCTTACAGTTATTAATTAAAAAAAACGAGGAAGGCAATTCTGAAATATATATGTTGTTTTGCGTATTCTTACAGAATCTGCGGAAAGATTTCCGTAGATCTCTCTAAGTGTGCAGTGGGAATGGTGATTTTTTTTAAAAGCAAATACAAATCATGGCATCAACATACGACGCAATGAAAATAAATTAAAGAATAGACTAATCAATCATTTAAACTAAGTTACTCAGTCGACTTATCATTATCACCGAAATTACCGAAACAATCCAACTTCGTTTATTTTTCAACTCGCATGTCTATCTTTATAATTGTTAAAATGACACTTAAGCGATTTGGTCCCGAGCCAATTTTAAAACTTTTTAATAATGCCGCTATAAACGCGTCCCGATTTCATATTCAAAGGACTTAGCTGAATATTCGAAGCACATAAAACTTCCATAATTCTCGTACATATTTTTCCATGATCTGCTCGGATAATAGCGGTTGCAGGATGACCGAAAATTCGGAGATAAAAAACACCTTTTTAATATTTTATTTTTATTTAAATACAAGGTAGGCAAACGAGCAAGTTGGTCACCTGATGGTGATTGAGGACCATCACCCATGGGACCCGCAACACTTGAGGATTGCAGACGCGTTGCCAGCCTAGATTCTTCTGCCAGTAATTCTCCGGCTGTCTTACTTCCACGCCGAAACAATTGGCATTGTTCATTTTTTTTAAGCTGTGCTTTTAACACCTTTATTTGATAAAATGGACTATTTCAAGCAACTAATTTGAATATCATGCTTTTACTTAGCTTTGTTAATTAATAATTATTTTTTTTCGCTGTTTGATAGTTCGTGAATTTAGACAGAATCCCAATCGCCTTCGTTCAGCCATTTAAAAAAAAAAACGGCTTTGTCTATGGTTTTGTCGTGACAGGTGATAGTTCCCATAGTAAAACTTTTTTTTCCATTTTTGTGGCAAACATTCAATGCTGGATTCTGTCTAAAAACCGGGTCGTTATGTCAAACAAAGGTTAAAAGTACTTTTACAAAAATATCTGTAATCATAAAGTATTTTTGAAATCGGACAAGATAAATCGGATAATTGATGGTTTTCCTCGAAATGGTTTTCGAATTGGAGCATACTAAAAAAAATGAACAATGCCAATTTTGCTACCTACTGATTACCTAGTGATTAAGTTTGCAGAAACGAGTTATTTTTAGTTTTAATTTAGTTAGCTACTCAATTATTTTCTACTGAAGTATCAGTCAACTAGGCATTATAAGATATATTTTTGATTTTTGAGAGGTTTTGGAAAAAGGTCAGGTCAGGAGCACCCAAAACCGACGAGCATGTACGAAGAGATTGATGAACGTGGATGAAATGAAAGTATGTCAGGATCGTAGCAAGTGGAACAAAGTGCGTAGTCTCTGCCTACCTCTGTGGGAAATGTACGTATTTTTTTTATGGTGTGGAAAATGCGCCTTACGCATCCGCCCAGTACGGGTTTACCGGGGTTATGTGGGGCTCTCCTGTGACGGCAAGCACCATGATTAGATACCCTGAGATACCTAGTTAACAAATAAATTCAATGGGAACAATATTTACCGAAATAGCGGGAGAAAGATATCCTTGATACGTAAGTCACGGGGATAAAAAATGATTGACACTCGAATTATTAATAACAAACTTTTACTTTTATACTTCCATGCTGGTCTGGGAGCAAAGAAAAAACAGAATGTAGCAGTTGCTTCTCTTCCCGCGCAAATGGTAAAAACCCATCGAGGGAATGGGCGAAAATCATAGAAATCATGTTATAGGCGATGCGGCTAGCAACCCATCACTATTTTGATTCCACTTTCCACCTCTACGCCCTCAGTGTCTTGCTAAACGTGGCCTTGTTGCCTTAGGCTCTGTCTACCCCGTAAGGGATAAATACGTGATTTGTGTATGTATGTGTTTTACTTTTATACATGCTTACATGTATCACGTCTTTATCCCTTACGGAGTAGACAAAGCCTAAGGTAACAAAACCTTAAAACGTTTAGGGCGTATAGGTGGAAAAGGAAATCAAAATAATGATAGGTTGCTAGCCGCATCGCCTACAACATGATTCCTAAGACTCGCCCATTACTTCTTTACTTTTATAAATATTAGAAAAAGATTAGACAAAGCAGCGGTGTTTGAAAAGAGTGAGTTTGACGTTTCTAATCAAGACAAAATGATCATCTTGGTAAATTACAATTTTTAGCTCGCTTTTTTGTATTTGACTGTTAATAGTTCTGATTGTAACAAAAATAAATGCTTCTGGTGACCAGCGGGCTGGCAGCTATTTTGGGCAAAAAATTAGCCTCGCGATTCAACGCGGCAATGCTGCCAGATTTCTGGGTACAATGAGCAATGACAGTGACCTGGGAGGGGTGTTTTATTTGTAGTTTAAGTTAGACTAGGTTTAGGTTAATTTTGTACATAGTATTTAGGTAATTTTTTAATTGTTAATGTACAGTTTTAATGCAATTTTTGTTTACTGGAAAAATAAATAAATTAAATGATGAAAATACAGTACACCGTACCCAAATATACTAATAAAAGAATCAAGAAATTTACTTCTTCTTTTTTCATTTTTTTTAGGGTTTTTGCTATGGGTTCGATTCCCGGTCATAGCTTTACTTTCAGATTTTCGTTTAGAAATGCACCCAAATTTGTCAAAATAATTATCTATCAATTTTGTCGAAAATATTTGTAAAAAATGCTGTTAGTTAGCGGCACATAATTTGGCCCAGTTTACACGAAATTACCAATATTACATACATACGAGGGCCACATATTTTGCCACTGAGTATACATTACAACTATCACGTAGTAGTTCACGCGTTACGCGAGTTTAGATATTATTCAACTCGACGAAATCTAATGTGCACCTAAAAACTTTCGGCGAAGTGAAAATTTGCCGAAATCATTAGTTTAATCTCAACGACTACGGCACGTTCCGTTCCGAGGAACTATTGGTGCGCAACGTCAGAAAGGTGAAAACAAACTTTCGGCGAATTGAAAATTTGTCGAAATCAATAATTTATCTGTGAACTTAGTGTGTCACGTGCGTTGAAACTATGGTAGGTACATTGCCAGAAGATCCTAAATTGATTCGTTTATAATTTGCCAAGTTTTATGAGCCACTCAATTTCGCATCACTCAAGTTGGCATGACTGTGTCCATCAGTGCCATTCATAATCCCCAACTCGGAACAATCGTAAACATTTCAAAGTTTACACAAATTTCCCCGAGATACCGTTTTCTAGTTAATTTTGGGAATATCATTCGCACTTGACGTTGACGTTAAATATTTAAAACAACGTCTGCCCGCGACTTCGTCTGCGTAGAATTCATATAAACCTTCCTCTTGAATCACTTAAATTTTAAACTCACACTTTGTCGGTCCCACGTATAATTTATCTACTCAAATGTTTACTGGTAGAGATCCCTTATATGGCAGCAGTAGCTACCTAATATTGTGGTAACACTCACACATATACAGATAAATCACGTATTTATCCCATACCAGGTAGACAGAGCCTAAGGTGACAAGACCTGAAAGTCACGTTTAGTGTGGTTGTGGGCGTATAGGTGGAAAGGGGAATCAAAATAGTGATGGGTTGCTAGCCGCATCGCCTAAAACATTATTCCTATGGGTTTCTCTCGATGGGATTTTACCATCTGCGCGGGAAGAGAAGTAACTGGTACATTCTATGTTTTTCCTTTACTCCCAGACCGGCATGGAAGCACTCAATGGAATATTGGTAACACAAAGTAATATTTCTTCCATTAAATATGTAGCTATTGTCCAACTTTAAGGCTCTGTAGAGCCTTTCAATTAAAAGTTAATTTATTTCTAAAAGAAAAACCTATTTTTTTACTGACGATAAAAAACCTAAGTTTTTGAAACCGTTGGGCTTTTCAATGTAAAACCATTCATAGAAACTTTTCCTCATTACTTTAACCCTGTTTCTATTCAGAGCTGAGAAACTCAACAAATGCTGGGTTCCGATTTGTAGTAGTACCTATTAAAAAATCTTGAAATGGTAATGAAAATGATTTACCCCCTTACTCTTCTTCTTCTTATTTGTGGCGTATCAAGTCGTTATAGCGACGACAACTTCGCCAATGTCAAAGTAACAAAAATATAATTCAAAAATCTTGTGACAAAATATCGGCAAATTTATACGGTAACACGGCCAAAGAACCCCCCCCCCCCCCCCTGTCGGGTCAATGATATCCCTCAGAAACTGCCAGAAAATCATTAGCCGATGCCCAAGGTGCACCGACCAAGCACTGCTCTTTCTTCCGGACGGATCCAAAAACGAACCGCAGCTCTTGACCACACGTGGAGGTAACCCGACTCGCACCCCTTTCCCCCTTATTCATAAACGCTCTATATAGGCTTCTGCTAACTTAGCAATCGTTTGTCCTTATCTGTCACTTGGACATTTACCTTTCACAGATAAGGACAAACGATTGCTAAGTTAGTAAAAGCCTACAGAGCGTTTATGAATAAGGGGGTTAGCCTATTCATAAACGCTCTATTGTTTTTGAATTTATCGTGAACAGACTTACAGACGCGGCGGAGGGCTTTGTTTGGTAATATTTTTATTACGAACTGACCAGTGATTGATCTCTATCTCACTTGGTGGAAGGTGCAGAAGAGGCCAAAGGTGTAACTCACTGGTTCAGTAGGATAGTCTAGTGAAATTATTTAGTACACCCATATACCATCCAAATTTAACAAAATAAGCAAAATAAATCCTGCATCGGAGACACCGCACGCTCTGCGAAGAAATATCAAAAGTTTCCCATTGAATAAAAATAATATCGGTTCAACAGTCAATATTGACTCGGGAAATTGTAAAATAACCACAAGCAAAGTTTATTCAAATGCTAATGCTACGGAAATTCTTTTCCCGTTAACATTATGTTAAGTTAAAACTTTTTCAAGACATGAAACTTTTTGCAGAAATTCTTCAAATTAGAAACAGAGAAACGATCATTACAGTACCTGGTTATAAAGATTGCAATTCGGTCTTCTCAGCCAATTGCAGCTTCGCTTTGCTCCCTGTCGAGAGGGATTAAAGTGCAACTTTTCTGTTCAAGGCTGTTCGAAGTGTTTTTTTGCAAATGCAATTTTTGGAAGTTAATAATTGTAAAACCACGTCATTTTCTGTGCTGGTAGTTCTTTAATTATATTTAGAATTATTTTTTAATGTTCGATTTCAAAAGTTGTATGATCCACTTGGGAGCAAATTTATTTTCATCTTGGGCGTTAACAATTGAATCCCTCATTACGCTCTGGATTCTACTTTAGAATCCCTCGCTACGTTCAGGATTCTATTCTAGAACCCTTCGCTCCATTCTGGATTCAATGTAGCGTCCTCGCCATAAATACATCATTTTGCTCCCTCGTGACACAAATGACTATTGTGTAGAGACACATATTCAAGCTGGAAAAGCAGTAGTCACACGTTACATAGATACCTACCTCACAGTATAACGTGTGACTTGACTCTCCACAGTTAAAAGCAAAGTATGATGATTTATTTCGTCCCGAAACTTTGTAATCTGCTTGCTAAATTGTCGGAATTACCTGAAGACCTTCAATTATCAGTTCCATCTTTGAACTTGACATTAAAGTGTGCAGATCATAAATTACTCTGGACAGTCGTCTTTATGCGAAAGGTAATGTTGTAGCAAGTAAACTAGGGTTAGATACTGACGAAATAGTGGTGTAAAAGCGCAAATTTCACACACATACATACATAAATCACGTCTTTATCCCTTACAGGGTAGACGGAGCCTAAGGTAACAAGACCTAAAGGCCACGTTCAGCATTCTACTTTTCTTATTTGTGGCGTATCAAGTCGTTATAGCGACGACAACTTCGCCAATAATTAAAAAATCTTAAGACAAAATGTCGGCAACGTTGTACAGGTTAAAGACCCCCCTCCCCCCCTGTTGGTCTCTTAGCCAACGGTCAATGATATCCCTCGGAAACTGCCAGGAAATCATTAGCCGATGCCCAGGGTGCACCGGACCAAGCTCTGCTCATCCCCCCGCAACGAACCGCAGCTCTTGACCACACGTGGAGGTAACCCGACTCGCAACCCAGCACGTTTAGCATAGAGCGTATAGGTGGAAAGGGGAATCAAAATAGTGACGGGTAGCTACCCGCATCGCCTATAACATGATTCCTAAAAAGCTTTTTATCGTTAAAGTACACAAAACAAAATTTTAAAATCCCATTCGAATCAGGAAGACGACCCCACGGTATTACGTACCTATTGGATAACTGTCAAAAATCATTGCAAAATCGCAGACTTATTTATCACTGTCATAATAGGAACAAGATAAATCCGGCCCGGGCCGGAACCGGGACATTGTCTTACCGCCCGAATAATGCGCGTCTTTAATCTGTGGCTCTCAATATCCGGATACGAATTAATTAGGTATCTGGAAATGAGTGTGAGAGGTTTGGAAGCGGTTTCACAGGAGATTGTGATGGCGGCTAACGTCGTATTTATATTTTTTTATATAACTAGCTTTTGACCGCGACTTCGTCCGCGCAGATAACGTCAGAGTGACGACATACCCCACACATCAGTCGTGTCTCCAAGTATAAGGTTTTTATTGCCTATCCCGTGGGAAATTTGAAAAGTTCCTTTGTAGTGCACCTTTATACTAATCAAGGAATAATATGTAGGTATGCCAAAAATTTAATGTAACTTTATTTGTACAACATTTCAGGATTTTCCAATCCCGCGGAAAAATCGGGATAGCTTATTTTGAAAAATAATGTATTTTGCTGGAAAAATGTTGGCAACCCTAGATGGATGACATTACATTGCATGCACTCAAATTGGCCGTTGGATTGATTTCTATATTCAAAATAATTAAGTGAATGCGCAATTAAATTCAAAGCAATTTTGAAGTTCTTAGTATTGTAACATTTTCAGATTATTTGTTAAAACTTTAGTCGATCCAAAATTAATCTAACATCGCAATAAAGGTTCACTTTAGGAAAGAAAAGGCGCCGGTAGGACTGATTTATTTGATGTTTTATTGCAATGGAACTATGCTCATTGTGTGAGGGTAATTTTATGGACATTTTAGAAGGAAATACATAGCGTTAGGAAATACATAGGAGACATAACGTTAACTAAAAATACAGTTTAGTGAGTGGGTAAGGCCGCGACGCGGTGCAACCGCCTTATCGTTTAGGTACTAAAATGTGTAATTTTGTCTACTAAAATCAATTGACTATCTCTCTACTTCGCGACAGCTGTGTGGTCGTCTTCGTCACAAGGTAATTACTTCATATCCATGGACATAATTGCCAATTTTAGTAACATAAAAATGGGGCGGCTGAAACGCTCGGCGGCCTTATCCGAGTATGATTTTTCTACCGCTATTTAAAAGCAAAAGTCAGTGTTGTCAACCAACTTTTACAAAAGTCGCTTGCATATTTAAAATTAGTCGCTAAATACATGTAAATAGTAGGTATGTAACGCGTGAAAAAAAGTCTCTATTAGTCCAAAAAAGATCTAGGTTGCTAGAACAGACCTTAAGTTGGCAATACTGGCAAAAGTATTTTAAAGTCAAACTGACCGAACGAGCTGATATCTTCTTCTTCTTCAACCTTTTTCTACCCAATGCTGAGTAAAGGTCTCTTCCATAGCCCTCCAATTGCTGCGGTCTTGGGTTTTCCGACTCCAGTCCTTCCCCGCTATTTGAATGAGGTCATCGGCCCATCTTCGAGCGAGCTGATATATTTCGGGACAACTTTAAGATGGCTTGTGGTAAATTTACGTACTTACTTAGTGAAAAAGGTTAAGTTGTATGTACAGAAGGCTTTGTTTATCCGCCCACGTTCAATGTTTTATCGGCGGCTCTCTTTTCAACTAAATGACAGGCAACAGATGTCGGCCCACTAAATAATAACGAGTCTAACTTTTACTGTTCGTCGCCATCTTTGCCATTCCAAAAAAAACTAATAGATACCAAAATGTTTTCTTCCATGCTGGTCTGGGAACGAAGAAAAACATTGAATGTACCAGTTGCTTCTCTTCCCGCACAGATGGTAAAAGCCCATCGAGGGAGCGAAAATCTTAGGGATCATGTTATATAGGCGATGTGGCTAGCAACCCATCACTGTTTTGATTCCCCTTTCCATCCATACGCCCACAATCATGCTAAACGTGGTCTTTAAGTCTTGTCACCTTAGGCTCTGTCTACCCCGTAAGGGCTAAAGACGTGATGTATGTATGTATGTATGTATGTTTTCCTCTCTACTGGCTGTCCTGTAAATAGTAGGACAAAGCGCGATTAACGAGTTATCCGTTTGTGTAAAAATAATGTACTAGTCGCTTCTCTTCGTTTTTGGATCCATCCGGGGGGAAGAGCCGTGCTTGGTCCGGTGCACCCTGGGCATCGGCTGATGATTTCCTGGCGTTCTCCGAGGGATATCATTGACTATTGCCTAAGAGCCCGACAGGGGGGTCTTTTGACCGTGTTCTACCGTACAACGTTGCCGACATTTGTGTCACAAGACTTTTGAATACTGTATTTATTACTTTGTCATTGTCGAAATCATCGCGTCGATCGATGGGGCCATATTAAAAAAGAAGAGTCGCATTAACACGTCATGGAAAGGCACTAGGAAGAGGAGGTAAAGGCAACTCCTTGCTTTTAATACTACCGTCGTTTCGCTAACCTTTTAACAATAAATGCATGTAAGTTATCTTAGTATAATGTTAAACATTAGGGATCATGTTGGGCGTGGGGTCGGAGAAAAGTAAGCGAGTGTTTGTTATTCAGGAGAAATTAAAACAATTCAGCAGACATGCCTTTAATAATTCATAGGGTTATACTTTTTATGCAATTGTTTTAGGTATGATTAACATTATAAATAAAATAAAAAGGCTTTTATTTCTTGCAAACTTAATCATCTTAATTAGTATCTTAGTCAGTCTGTTAGTGATCTTCCTCTACTTCTCTTTCCCTGTGGACCTCGCCATAGGGTCGTTTTAACGGTCCGCCTCTGGTGAACAACATTATCACTACATAGTATAAAACAAAGTCGCTTTCTCTGTCCCCATGTCCCTACGTCCCTATGTCCCTATGTATGCTTATATCTTCAAAACTACACAACGGATTTTGATGCGGTTTTTTTTAATAGATAGAGTGATTCAAGAGGATGGTTTTTATGTATAATTCTAAGCAGACAAAGTCGCGGGCAGAAGCTAGTTTTATAATAAATAATAATAAATGAATAAATATCATGGGACAAATTACACCAATTGACCCAGCCCCAAACTAAGCAAAGCTTGTACTATGGGTACCAGGCAACGGATAAACATACTTATATAATGTAGATAAATACACACAACGTCCATGACTCGGGCACAAACATTCGTATTCATCATACAAATGCCTGCTCTACCGGGATTCGAACCAGGGACCTCTAGCTTCATAGTCAGGGTCACTAACCACTAGGCTATCCGGTCGTCAATTGTTTTTACAATATTTGTTGCATAATCACTAAACCTCCTTATTCATAAACGCTCTGTAGGCTTCTGCTAACTTAGCAATCGTTTGTCCTTATCTGTGGAAGGTAAATGTCAAAGTGACAGTTAAGGACAAACGATTGCTAAGTTAGCAGACGCCTACAGAGCGTTTATGAATAAGGGGGTCAACGTTCAATTTATTCTTTTAGGTTTATTTTGAACTCTAAAACTAAGAGTTTATTTAGACCTGATAAGAACACAATGGTGTGGAAGATTTATCTTATCGTACGTACGATACTTAAAAATTAAATAGAACTTTATATTCTTTAACTATTGTTACAGCCGCTAAACTAAAGCGTTGAAAATAAATTTGCTTAACCTGCTACGGGGGTCCGTTTTTACTCTAAGTCATAAGTCATTAGTCATTTATTCGTCGTTTTCATGTGTACATTGGATTTTACTAGCCCTTTTGGTACGGAACCCTGATAAAAACTCCTAAGTAACCTCAGAATCACACCACTTTCTGAAGTATTCTGGATTAATTTTATGATTCACATATGTGTTATTGCACGTATGTGTGCACCCAATCCCCATGGCCACCAGTGTACAGGACGAGTTTTTGTAAAATGTTAATTTCGACCAAAAACTCGTTAACCTGCCGTCATGCACATCAAATGCGTGATCTGATCAATCATGTATGAGGTCCCATTATGCGTTTGATCTTCTTTTATTAACAATGATAATGATAATAATAACCTAAAAAATCTATTTTAGATACAAGCTTCCTTGTTTTATTTATTTTTATTTATTTATTTAAAATACAAGGATAGGCTTACAGTTAGGACCAACACACCTAGCCTGTTAGTTACAAAATACAAATAGTATTATTTTAGATAACAGTGCTCCCCAACCATCAGCGACCACGTCAGCATCTTGGATCTCAGATAGAAAGGCTGTTGACTGTACTTGCATTGCCATCTGTCCTACATTATGTGAACCAAATTTCAAGTCAAATCGGTCCTAGGACCAATCGTTGAAGAGTTCCCTCCTGCGGAGTCGGTCCTGACTGGACCATCAGAATTCTACTACCAGATTATTGTATTCTCATCAGACTTACGCAAAATTTCAGCTCAATCAGATGAAATCTGCTTCAAAGTTGATTCCTATTTAATCTACAAACGTTAGAAATAAAATCAAATTCAAAATATAAAACTGTGAAATACACAATGGATATTTATAGAAATGTTTTGTGCCGGGGTGCAACAATGACTCAAACAATGGCCTCCACAAAATCGAAGAGAAGAAGAAGAGAAAAGAGGAGATTTGCGAAAGGAATGGTGTACGCAAGCTAATGTGGAATATTTCAAAGTTTACACGATGTATTGTTGCGAAGACCATTTTATTGTAAGTAGGAGTCGGGAAAGATGTATAGGGTCAAACGCTTTGCTCTGTGGTCAAACGAGAAAACAACACCAACGGACGGAACGATTCGAACACATGAACGTTGGCTGACGTTGACTTCACACACACTTTCACAGATCTATGACGTTGATGTATGGACAAAACCATAGACAAAACCTTTTTATTGCTAAACGAAAGCGATTGAGATCGTGCCGAAGTTAACAAATTATTAAACAAAGACGTAAAAGCATAATATTCAAATCAGTTGCGTGAAATATTTCATTCTATCTATACATATAAAATTCAAAGTCCTGACTGACTGACTGACTGACTGACTGACTGACTGACTTAACTATATATCAACGCACAGCCCAAACCACTGGACTTAGAGACTTGAAATTTTGCACATAGATACCTTATACAATGTAGGCATCCACTAAGGAAGGATTTTTGGAAACTCCCACGGGATAAGGAAAAAACGGGAATTATATATTCGATTCTTTGTAATGGCTGAGGTGATGATGATGATGATGATGATGATATATTCGATTCCGAGTGACGCTATCTCAGTAACTATAATAACTAGACTCTTCAAATTTGATACAAAAGTAGGTGATTACAAAACTAAGAAACTAATTTCAGGATTTTTGGAAATTTCCACGGGATAAGGAATAAAACGGGATTTATATATTCAGTTCTACGGGATCGATTTTTCGTTTTACTGGTCGTATAAAACTGAAATTTGGCCTTCAAGTTCCCTTGGGGAGTGTAGGGGAGCACTACAAAAGGATTTCCCGAAATTCCCACGGGAACGGAAACACCGGGACTTTTCGTTTTACTGGTTGCAGAAGCTGAAATTCGGCATGTAGGTTGCTTCGAGAGTGTAGAGGAGCATTAAGAGAGTACTTTCCAAAATTCCCACTGAAACGGGAAAAAAAACAGGATTTTTCGATTTACTGGTCGTAGAAAGCTGAAATTTTGCAAGTGGGTTCCTTGGAGAGTGTAGGGGAGCATTATGAGATAATTTCCCAAAATTCTTCTTCTTTGTTCCCGTAAGAATTTCGGGAAATGCTCTATTTGGCGAAATTCTTACGGGAACGGGAAAAACGGGAAGCGGGGGAAAGTTGAAATTTGTCACGTAGGTTTATTCGGGAGTGTAGTGGAACACTAAGAAAGGATTTTCCGAAACGCCCACAGGGACGGGAAAAAACGGGATTTTACGTTTCCAGACGAAACAGCGGAAGAAAGAGACTTAACATTTATAACGTGTGTTTCTTTAAAGGCTTTAAGTGTACTACGAAAGAACTCCCCAAAATGTCCATGGGAACGGGAAAAAACTTATTTTTTCGTTTTACATCTTAGCGCTTACGAAGTCGCGGGAAAAAGCTATTTAGGGTATATTTTAGGACAGCCCTATAGGTTAGGTTAGGTTTGTTTTATAAAAATCCTGCAATATTTACAGTTTCAGAAAAATCAAGGTAGCGGGGCAATGCGGGGGCTTGCTTGCATGCTTGCTTGAGTCCTTGCTTTGCATGCTTGATTGCATACTTGCTTTCATGCATGCTTGCGTGCTTACTTGCATGCATGCTTGCTTGCACGCTTGCTTGCATGCCTGCTTGCATGCCTGCTTGCATGCCTGCTTGCATGCCTGCTTGCATACTTACATGCTTGCATGCATGCTTGAAAGCTTGCAGGTTTGATTGTTCGCTTGCTTGATTGCTAGCTTCTTTGAAATACTCATGGTTCACGCGTGCGAAGCCGCGGGCAAAAGCTAGTTTTATTAATAAAATAACAATGCCAATTTATTCGCTTACATCAGTTTAGCGTGTGAATCTATATAATAGTGTTTTGGTTAACTTCTCTCTCGTCACATATTTTGCTTTGAGGTGGTAAAACTACCCATATACACCATACCAATTATTATAATGACATATCTAGTTCCAAAACGTCCAAAATACAGACCCGATTGAAATTTGTACGCCTGAAGGCATAGAGTTCGTATTTGAACAAAGTTAATGTGGAACAGTTCTTCGTATTGGTAAACTATAATTAACTGTGGAGCTCATTAAAATATCCGAGTTGCTATTGTAGCGTAGTCAATAAACATACGCGTCATACTAAAAATATACATAGACATATACAAATCAGGTCTATAGACCTTAAGGGGTAGACGAGGCCACGTTTAGCATGATTGTAGGCGTATAGGTGGAAAGTAGGGGAATCAAATAGACGGGTAGCCCTAAGGCAGCCAATTGTGCTAGTTGCCCAGACCAGTATCAGTATGGAAACTAAAAATACATACATACATATATCACAAACAGCCGTGGTAGCCTAGTGGTTTGACCTGTGGCCTCTCAAGCAGAGCGTCGTGGGTTCAAATCCCTGGCGCGCACCTCTGAGTTTTTCGAAATTTATGTGCGCAAATTACATTTGCAATTTGCCATGAGCTTTTCGGTGAAGAAAACATCGTGAGGAAACCTGCACACATCTGCGAAGAAATTCAATGGTGTGTGTTAAGTTCCCAATCCGCACTGGGCGTGCGTGGGAACTATAGCCCAAACCCTCCAATACATGGAGGAGGCCTATGCCATGAGGCACGCCGAATTACACGACAATTTTATAAAAAAAAAAAACAACAACAACATACTACTGAAATTGTAGCGAATTCGGAATAAAAAGGCTATAATAAAATAAAATAACATATATCACGTCCTTCTCCCTAACGGGATAGACAGAGCCTAAGGTAACAAAACCTTAAGGCCACGTTTAGCATGATTATGTTTTTCTTCCATGCTGGTCTGGGAGTAAAGAAAAAGCATAGAATTTACCAGTTGATTCTCTTCCCGCGCAGATAGTAAAAGCCCATCAAGAGAATGGGCAAAAGTCTTCGGAATAATGTTATAAGCGATACGGCTAGCAACCTATCACTATTTTAATTTCCCTTTCCACCTATACGCCCTTAACTAAAAATATATTCTAGAAATCTCAAAATCAAAATCAAAGGTTTATTTCGCAAATAGGCTGCCAAGAGCTCTTTTACATGTTAAGTCTTGTTTTAAAACTATATGTGCTTTCGGAAAGACCGTCATTGCCAAGAAGAACCACAAGAATTTTGGCAGTTGAAGATGTGAAAAACTCATCCCTCAGTCTACGCAATCAAAGGATTGTAACTCTCCGATATAAAATGACCTCAGACTGCCTACAATATGCTTAGGAGCAGGGGTCTGCTAACACTAGATTTTATAGTCACTAGACATTTTTTTTAAGGTAGAAAAGCTTTTTGATATTGCCTGCCTAGTTTCCAAAACCAGGCTAGTACTAGTAAAAGTCAATAACATCGAAAATAACGTCATTCTGTCTGTTAACTGATCCCCATTGTCGTTTATTCGATGCTCGCAAAAAAACGAAAAACGTCTTTTCCTCCCCCGGGACCGCCGAGGTTGCGATCTGTGGATTCCCGGTAATATATCATTTATTGATAATTTTGGGTTGGTTGTGATAAAACGGACACAAAATATCTTTGAGTTGAGAAGGAAGTTTGAATTGCACGAATCGTAACTTACATCATATTCATTTTATTTACTTGTTTAGATTTTTTTTGTACAGTCAAGTGTAATAATATGTATCTAGTCAAAGTTTCAAAAATAAGAATCATACACTCTTACACCGGCGTAATAAGGTCGTGGGACATATTTTTGAGAAGTTCGTATCGATACTAATTTTGCACTTGACCGTACCTTAGGCAAGGTCTTCCCAAACTTATTTGACCTGTGACCCAGCCCCCAAAAATACTTACCGAAAAACAAAATTGCCTCATGTATCTATTAATTGTTCAATTAATCGACGTCTCTGAGTTCGACAGGCAGCCATAAGCGGAACATCGTTTAAGAGGTATTAAGTGAGGAAGCAAAGGAAATAGAGTGCTGCAGGAAGTTTGCGCTTGCTCAGTCTTCAATCAGAGGAGTTAAATTTAGGCAGTTATTTAGTAGGACCTCGTGCAAAGTCCGTCCGGATGGCTACCTCCGTCTTACTCGCTAATACTGCCGCTAAACAGTGCTTGCACTGCTGTGTTCCGGGGTGGAGAGCAGCCGGTGAAATTACTGGCATAGTAGGTATCCTAATCTGAGCTCTCTAGGTTGGCAACGCATCAGCAATCCTCTAGTGTTGCGGATGCTCACTTGGTATCAGATGACGTATAGTACACAATCATGGTAAACGTAGCTTTTATGCCTTTTTACCCTGCAAGCTGTCTACCCCGTGTGAAACGTGGTTTAAATATATTACATACCAATGTTCCAACTCCAATGGTCCATATTCTTGCATGCTGGTGTGGGAGTAAAGAAAAAACATAGAATTTACCAGTTGCTTCTCTTCCCTCGCAGATGGTAAATGGCGAGGGAATGGGCGAAAGTCTTAGGAATTATTTTGATTTCCCTTTCCACCTATACGCTCTTAATCATGCAAAACGTGGCCTTAAGGTTTTGTCACATTAGTCTCTGTCTACCTCGTAAGGGATAAAGACGTGATATATGTATGTATAGAACGTACCCATCATGAAAACTTAATCGCAATCAATGTAGGATGACAAAAAAACTAGTAATAAATATCTCGCGATAAAAAAGCAACGAAACGGATGGCGACAAAATTGAATAAAATAGTTATATTTATGCAAAAAGCTTTTTGTTAGTAAAGTAGAAACATGGCGGCTTGTGCAACACGCGTTCGATACAAATAGGCCTCTCAATTTTTTAACCTTTTCAACGTCAACGACACGTATATCAGCACCGCAGGTTCAACGCCAACGACCTAAATACATATAAAGGTGCCAAAATATTTGGTTTTAAAAAATAAAAATACTCTGAATGGAATTTTATAGTTATCGCTCATTGCATCGCTCATTGGATGTCCGTGCATGTCAAATCCAACGAGCACTTAATTTTTTACTAATAACTTACATTTTAATAACTTATATTGTTACTAACATTAAACAATGGATAAGGATCACTCAATTGATTGTCTTGTCTGAAATAAATAATTTCATTTTCATTTTCATTTTAATTCTACCTAATCACCTGTAAAAGATCCGCGTGAAAAGTAATGGACACGGATACGGATACGGATTTTTCTTTTCCCTCGGATATCCACGGATACGGATACGGATATTTGGATCATCACTAGCACGGATAGCTGAACGAGAGACGTTTCTTTTGTTCAAATAATTTTGTCGTCATCGACCGCTCTTAATTAGCGGTGGAGATTTGTTTCACTCTAGAGACCCTCTTCTCACAAGTAGCATTGTGTTGTGGCTGTTTTTACAACAATAACAACAGAATTGAGAAAAGCCTGGATGGCTGGAAGCTGGATGCTGAAGTGAGTAAAGAAAAAACGTAGAATTTACCAGTTGCTTCTCTCCCCGCGCTGATGGTAAAAGCCCATCGAGGGTGGGCGAAAGTCTTACGAATCATGTTATAGGCGACCCCTTAATCATGCAAAACGTGGCCTTAAGGTTTTGTTACCCTAGACCCTGTCTACTCCGTAAGGGATAAAGACGTGATATATGTATCTATGTATCATCACTACATAGTATAAAATAAAGTCGCTTTCTCTGTCACTATGTCCCTATGTATGCTTATATCTTCAAAACTACACAACGGACTTTGATGCGGTTTTTTTAATAGACAGAGTGATTCAAGAGGAAGGCTTTTATGAATAGTTCTACGCAGACGATGTCGCGGGCAGAAGCTAAGTGTTAGATAAAAAAGCAACCTCACACCACAGCGTGCAAGAAGACAATGCAACTCAAACTAAACCCGCCGACAAAGGCACTCGTACGCAGTTATCACGGTGGACAAGTTCTATTAACTCTTTGTGTCTTTGTCTCGCTCAATGCATGACAATGAAGCGGCTCATCAATAGGAACTTGTTGCTAGCATCTTAGTTGGGAACTAATTAATCGGCGCAGAAAACGCTTGCTCTACATACCGTCGTGGATATTCTGGCTTTCACTATATGGATATTTTTAACTCTTTGTCGGTCTCTCGATTAATGCTCCTCTTATTTACTCAACTAACTGGTAGATGAACAAAAACTTTACCTTGCTACTCCGCTACTCACGTGCAAGATAACCAAGCCTGTGTGAAATATATGTTTTCGTGCAATGGATCAATATATGTTTCATTGAAATGGATCTCCGCAAAGTAACGCCTGAATCAATAAAATAACTGGTAGATATCCCTTATAGGGATAAGTTCGACTTTGTGGATGTATATCAGTGTTTATCAATTGTATTTGTTTTATGTTTATTTTGCACAATAAAGTACATACATACTCGTACATACATAAAATCGTGTGACGTTTACAGTAGGTCAGGAATCAAATGTTTCGACTGTACCAGTTGCTTCTCTTCCCGCGCAGATGGTAAAAGGCTATAACGGGCGAAAATCATAGCGATCAAGTCATAGGTGATGCTAGCAACCCATCGCTATTTTGATTCCCCACCTATACGTCCACAATCATGCTGAACGTGGCCTTAAGGTCTTGTTACCATTGGCTGTCTACCCCGTAAGGGATGACGATGATCAAAAAAAAAAATCTAAAATGTTTATTTGGTTTTTTACATTTATAATTTACAGTCGTATAGGTTGGAACCTTCCTTTAAGCATGAGAAATGCTTGTATCGGAATGTTCCGCTCTTTCTTAACTTGACAGTTAACAAAAACCAAGCAGAACCTAACCCAATTCCATCACTAACTTAACTAATTAACTAGCGTGCAAGAACCCATCACTATTTTGATTCCCATTTCCACCTATACGCCCACAATTGGCATTGTTCATTTTTTTTAAGCAGTGCTTTTAACACCTTTATTTGATAAAATGGACTATTTCAACCAACTAATTTGAATATTATGCTTTTACGTAGCTTTGTTAATTAATAATAAATATTTTTTCGCTGTTTGATAATTCGTGAATTTAGACAGAATCCCAATCGCCTTCGTTCGGCTGGCTATAAAAAAAAACGACTGTCTACGGTTTTGTCGATTTGACAGTGACACATGACAGTTGCCATAGCTAAACTTTTTTTTTTCATTTTTGTGGCAAACATTCGATGCTGGATTCAGTCTAAAAACCGGGTCGTTCGGTCAAAACAAACGTTCAAAGTACTTGTACAAAAACATCTGCAATCATAAAGTATTTTTGAAATCGGACCAGATAAATCGAATAAATGATGGTTTTCCTCGAAATGGTTTTCGAATTGGAGCATACTAAAAAAAATGAACAATGCCAATTATGCTGAACGTGGCCTTCAGGTCTTATTACCATTGCCTGTCTACCCCGTAAGCTTGATTAATACGTATGTGTCGGTTGTAGTTCTCTTCTCTGGCAGACTGAAATAGCATTAGTGTACTCGTAGGACGTTTCAGTTATAACTTGTTAATAGCTTCTCGATTTTGAATGCAACTGCCAACACGTCCCAGGTCTTATACTGTGAAATTCGATTTTCGAAGTTTGTTTGGTGGCGTTCCGCTCATACTAATAAACATTCATTTGAGAGTGAAAGAGATGGTATGACACGAACTTCGAAAATCGAATTTCGGAGTAGCCCCCCAGCTTCGAACGAGTTTGTAACAGCCAGTCCGGCTAGCACGTAGCGTGCGAGATATACTACCTGTCTCTTTCTAGAACGAACAGTAAGACAAAGACGGGCGATCTATCACGCGCGCGACGCGACTCTTGCTAGCTTGTCTATGCTCATCGTCATCATTAAACTCCAAAACAACCTAACCTAAAAACGTGTCCAAGTCTGTCGTATTGCGCCTTCATACCTTAAGTTTAGTGTCAACATTATCCGATAGATGGCGCTGTACCGTCGACAAACATGCTAATGGTATGCTGATGCAGATTCATCAGGTGTTTTGTTGCTTTTTTGTTAATTATGCTAATGTTTAAATTAAATGCATTCCAAAGTTTGTGGTACTGTTACAGCTTATGTTTGTTTTAATTCTCTATTGAGAAATTCTTAATACAAGGTATTATTACTGACAGACTATACTTTTTATTGACTGTACTTACATTGCCATGCGGCCTACATTATGTAGACCAATTCATTTTGTATCCTATTAAATAAACAGTTTTTAGACGCCGTGTATATTTGTAAATATAGGAAGGAACTGGCAACCCCAGAAGATGTCGGACTTTGCTTAAAGGACCTAGCATCCAGGCCATAAAATCTTAATAAAAAAAAAATTCATTGAATGTAAAATCCTATAGGAACCCGTTGTCACCAGACGCCCGAATAATTGCGTTCTCGTTAACAATCGCAGACAAAACGTATTTTGCCGTTTAATTATGCTTGTTTCCTCGTCCGGTGATTGGGGAAAAATACAGGATGGAGGAAATTATTAAGTACTAGCTTCTGCCCGCAACTTCGTCTACATACATACACAAATCACGTCTTTATCCCTTAAGGGGTAGACAGAGCCTAAGGTAACAAGACCTACAGGCCACGTTTAGCAAGATTGTGGGCGTATAGGTGGAAAAAAGAATCAAAATAGTAATGGGTTGCTAGCCGCTTCGCCTATAACATAATTCCTTAGAATAACGCCCATTCCCTCGATGGGCTTTTACCATCTGCGCGAATTTTATCGTCTGCATAGAATTTGTTTATCGCTATCCCGCAGGAATTACGCAATTTTTCTGTATGAAAAGTAGCCTATGTGTTATTCCAGATTATAATACCCCTACACCACCCATAGCAGGCGGGTAAGCCTTCGAATTTTTCTATCTGTTACTAGCTGTCACGTGACCTTGTTACTATGCGCATTTTAGTCATCTGTTTGAATGAATTTGAATTCCCTCGATGGACATTTACCATCTGCGCGGGAATTTACCAGTTGGTAAATTCTATGTTTTTTCTTTACTCCCAGACCATGGAAGAAAAGTAACGTTGTCACGTATATACCATTCAAAACAGCTTTTAAGTTGCATCCCATCTAAGTTCAAGTAAATCTGCCATCAAAGTTAGCATTAAACGTGCTTGGAGACAACACAGTTGTAATAGAGTTAGGAGTTAGTTACAGGTAGCAACAAACTAGGCATATATCTCATCTATATCCCTTATAGGGTAGACAAAGCCTAAGGTAACAAGACCTAAAGGCCACGTTTAGTATAATCGTGGGCGTATAGATGGAAAAAGGAATTTATTTTGCTTGAAAAAGGGTTACATAAGATGTTAACAATAGATATTACATACATACATAAACAAATCACGTCTTTATCCCTTACGGGGTAGACAGAGCCTAAGGTAACAGATACATACAGGCCACATTTAGCGATTGTGGGCGTACCTATAGGTAGGTGAAAAATCAATAATAGATAGATAATGATAGATATTAAGGTACCCATTTGCGGGTGGTAGGGCCTTGTGCAAGGTCCGTCCGGATCGCTACCACCATCTTACTCGCTAATCCTGCCGCTAAGTAGCAGTGCTTGCACTGCTGTGTTCCGGTATGGAGAGTAAGACCGCCGGGGAAATTACGGGCACAAGAGGCATTTCATCTTAGTCCTCTAGGTTGGCAACGCATCTGCAATCCCTCCGGGGTTGCGGGTGTCTATGGGCAGTGGTGATCACTTACCATCAGGTGAGCCACTTGCTCGTTTGCCTTCCTATTCATATAAAAAAAAAAAAAAAAAAAAAAAAAACCCATTCATCGGCTATACTAAAACAGCATGCAAAATATCAAACTCAATAAAAGTCTTTACATAAAAATAATTACGCTATTACATTTAGTTACTGCTTACGATTAGATTATTATCACATTATTTTAAATTGTCCTTTTATTTTGAACTAGCGACCCGCCCTGGCTTCGCACCGTATACTATGCATGTATTATACATATAAACCTTCCTCTTGAATCACTCTTTCTATTAAAATAAATCGCATCAAAATCCGTTGTGTGGTTATGAAGATATAAGCATACATAGCGACATAGGGACACAGGGACAGAGAAAGCGACTTTATTTTATACTATGTAGTGACTATGTAGTGATTACACATTTATATTCCTTTATCAAAGTTTATCGTCAAGTCTGTATTCTGGAGAAAAACTCATTCAAATTGTAAAATGTGTGTTCTAAATAGTGATGGGTGGCTAGCATCGCCTATATCATGGTTCTTAAGATTTTCGCCCATTCCCTCGATGGCCTTTTTTCATCAGCGCGAAAAGAGAAGCAACTGGAACAATGCTATGTTTTTCTTTGCTCCCAGACATGGAAACTAGGTTATTGTATGTTGATTCAACATCTAGAACGGGTATAAACTTACGTACAACGAAAACCACATTAGCCAAACTCCTAGCTCAGTTTTTGTATAAACCCGCTGAATCGACTAAAAGAAACCTAAGCGTTCTTTATCCTCTAAATTATACGATCTAGAATTAGGTTTTACCTAACACGCCATCTCTAGCAAGACTCACTAAATAGACAGCTCTGAAACACAGTATAAACCCAGTATGATACCTACACACAAGCAACGTTTCGACGCACTCAAACACGAAGTCAGTCTTGGTCTGCACTCATTTTTGTTCCATCCATTAATGTTTTTAGAACATTTCAATATTCTTATATTTACGACGAAGAGTAAACGAGTGTCTTCCATGCTGGTCTGGGAGCAAAGAAAAAACATAGAATGTACCAGTTGCTTCTCTTCCCTCGCATATGGTAAAAGGCGGTAATAAGGTAATCATGTTATAGGCGATGAGGCTAGCAACTCGTCACTATTTTGATTCCATTTACCACCTATACGCCCACAATCTTGCTATATTTGGCCTGTAGGTACCTGTTATCTTAAGCTCTGTCTACCCCGTAAGGGATGAAGACGTGATTTGTGCGTGTGTGTGTGTGTAAGAGTAATTTTTTTTTTGTCGCAACAAATATGGTCACTACTTGTGAGCGACACTATAGGAACAGTCGCTCTAAATTTCATCGTCATCATGTCAGCCGTAGGACTGTTGGACATAGGCCTCCCCCATAGACCTCCAGTTGTCTCGGTTGCATCCACCGTGAACCCGCGACTTGTTGGTGGACGTCCTACGCTGCGCTTGGTCTCCACTCAAGAACCTTTCGGCCCCAACGGCTTTAGATTCGCCGATATTTAATTGACTAATGTAGATTTTAAAGCAATGTCAAAACCTCTCATGAAATTAAAAAAAAACACAATTTGAAATTAAAAAAACTGCAGGATATTAATAAAACAAATGTCTTTTTTTTTTTTTTAATCTTTAAACAAATGTCTTGCAATGAATAACTAGGCTTTGACTGGTAGGAAAAGAGTTCAAATGTGAATGTGTGTTCGAGAAATATAGCGAGCTGTTTCTAGATTGCTTACTGGTTTTATACTATGACTGGAATAAAGAGACATAAGGTCTGATCGTTAGTAGAAGTACCTCCTTGAGTTCGGGGTCGGTAATAGGTATTTTATATGGCCTGCAATATCCCTATAAATTAGGGCCGGATGAAGATTTATTAAGGTACCGATTCGTAAGCAACCTTTAAGTACTCCAACTTTTTTGTCTCTTTCTTATCGCTTTTGCAAATAGGGATAGCGATGTAGATATTCGGACGAGATGACCTGTGAAGCTGTAGAGTAAAGGCTGTAAAGTTTCGGTTATTTAAGCGTCAGTTGTCTATGATGTCGTCTCTGTCTGTTTCGTAGTAAGAAATAGAGAGAGAATCAAAGATAACTGACACTTATAATAGCCGGAAATTTACAGAGAGTGGTGAGACAGGTTCTAAATGGGATAGATGGTTGGGTCAGTTTAGGGCTCGTTTGTGAAACGGAGAAGTCCATAGAGTTTTAAACAGTTTGACTCAAAGCAGATAGGAGCTTTCATACACTACATACACATACACGTATCACGTCTATATCCCTTACGGGGTAGACAGGTAACAAGACCTAAAGGCCACGGTGAGCATAACTGTGGGCATATACGTGGGAATTGGAATCATAATAGTGATAGGTTGCTAGACTCATCGCCTTTGTAGGCATGTTGTTATGATTCCTAAGATTTTCGCCCAATTCCCTCGATGAGCTATTACCATCTGCGCGGAAAAACAAGCAACTGGTACATTCTATGTTATTTATTTGCTCCCAGAACAGTACGGAAGTACACTACAAGACAAAGAAAAAGGAGGAAAGTGGTTCATCATTTCGCGGGTGGTAGGGCCTTGTGCAAGGTCCGTCCGGATCGCTACCACCATCTTACTCGCTAATCCTGCCGCTAAGTAGCAGTGCTTGCACTGCTGTGTTCCGGTGTGGAGAGTAAGACAGCCGGGGAAATTACGGGCACAAGAGGCATTTCATCTTAGTCCTCTAGGTTGGCAACGCATCTGCAATCCCTCCGGGGTTGCGGGTGTCTATGGGCAGTGGTGATCACTTACCATCAGGTGACCCACTTGCTCGTTTGCCTTCCTATTCACATAAAAAAAAAAAAAAAACAAAATAAAATAACTCGCGCGCCAATATTTCACCCTGCCCACCTGATTTGTGAGCTGCCTGTTCCTTCTCTTGACACTTGATTGTTCCAGCGCTCTCAGCATGTTGCTCCTGCCGCCAAGCAGCAGTGCTTCCGCCAAGTAGCAGTGCGGACGAACAGACCGACAGACGAGCCTTAGTAATATACCTAATAACATCCCGTAGTCATCTTCTTCTTTTTGATTGTGGCGTTACAAGTCGTTATATAGCGACGACAACTTCGCCAATGTCGGTAAAAAATTGTAATCATAAAATCTTGTGACAAAATGTCGGCAACGTTGTACGGTAACACGGTCAAAGACCCCCCTACCCCCCCCCCCTGTCGGGCTCTTAGCCAACGGTCAATGATATCCCTCAGATACTGCCAGGAAATCACTAGTCGTTGCCCAGGGTGCACCGGACCAAGCACTGCTCTTCCCCCCGGACGGATCCGAAAACGAACCGCAGCTCTTGTTCACACGTGGAGGTAACCCGACTCGCACCCCCCCGTAGTCATCGGGTGCGAAATTTAACATTCAATTTGACAGTAAACACTTGACATAATTACCTACCTACCTGATGCTTAAAAATGTTACAAACAGTAAAAAAACAAGCATAAAAATCAAAAAGTAAAATTCTTGATTCATTTGATAGTACTTATCAGTAGAAAAACAGCGCCTCCTCTCGTCCCTGGTGAGCAGTAGATATTCCACGGGAATTTGTAATTGTGTCGTACAGACACATCATTCAAACAGATGACGCTTGGTGACAAAGATTCGCATAGTAACAAGGTCACGTGACAGCTAGTTACTCACCGCTATGGGTGGTGTAGCGGTATAATGTATAGCACGCGGCACGGAATGACGAGGATCCGGGTTCGATTCCCGGCCATAACTTTACTTTGACGACCCTCGCGCGGGCAGCTTTCTCGCACAAAGACTCGCAATTGCGATACAACGCGGGAATGCTGCCTGCGTGATGGGGACCTTACCTAAGGGTCCAAATTTATTTTAATTTTTAACCTAAGTTTTTTACTTTTCCGATTTTTCTGTGTTCTAATTTTCAGCGTCGTTTAGAAATTATTTTTAAAAAAAATCAAGAAGTAAAATTCTTAATTCATTTGATAGACCTGATATAAAATAATTCCGTTTCACTCGAGGTCCCCAAGACTGTATAAACTGACGTACGAAAAGGCAAACAAAAGTTTAGCTAACATAAGCTTAACAAGCGTTTATGTGTACGAAGGTTTGTTCTTCTAAAATACTTCTTCACGCAACTACAGATGGACGTATATCTCCCACAATCGCACTTTAAAATTCAACTCGACTTCTACGTAACACGACAGAAATTCGAACACATTATTTTAAACGCCTCGAGGGTAAAGCGCAGGGTTGTCAAAATGGGTACCGTACTGTAATTTCCACCATCGTTTGTCCACGAATACGATATCGGCTTGTTACACTAATTAGCTGTTTTATGCTTTTATTTCGCTTGTCGGCCACGATTTCGGAAGGGTTGTGTTTTTGGGAAAAAAATACCCACATTATTGGGCATTTTCAAAAAAACGTGTACCCTTTTTCCAACAAGATTACCTTAATCTCCCATACAACTTTTTCGTGTCAGTTTTGTGACGCCCCATATAAATCGTATGAAAATAGTGTCACAAAACTGACAAAAAAACCAATGGACACTTTTTTTAGTAATGGACACTTTTCTGATTCAGAAAAACCCAAAATGTCATCATTTTGGAAAAAAAAGTCAAGGGTACATGTTTTTAGGGTTCCGTACCTCAAAAGGAAAAAACGGAACCCTTATAGGATCACTTTGTTGTCCGTCTGTCCGTCTGTCAAGACCCTTTTTCTCAGGAACGCGTGGAGGTATGAAGCTGAAATTGATATCAATTACTCAGGTCTACTGTCCCTTGAAGCTGTGAAAAAATCAAACTTCTAAGCCAACGCAATCAAAAGATACAGCCGTTTATGCCGCAAATTTCCGCAAATTTTCAACTCTCAAGGGAATCAAAACCTACAAGGTAGTTCCCGTGAACGCAGAATCTTGAAATTTGGTATGAAGGTAGGTCTTATAGCACAGATTAAAGAATAATTGCGAAAACCGTAAATGTGTATGTATGTCTGTATATAGCAGTGACCAATATAAAGTAACCCCACACTGCGTACATTTTGCTTTGGAACAGGGCTCTGCTTACACTGGTTTTAGATATTTATAGATAATGATACGGAACCCTCGGTGCGCGAGTCCGACTCGCACTTGACCGGTTTTTTTTAAATGCCCTATTGTTACCAAATTATCTACTTTTTACCGACGACGGAACGGAGAAGGTATACGCGTTTGGGGTGGGAGGTAGCTTTTGTGGTAGCGACAGCTGTGTCGTGCGCGAGAATTCCGTCTCTTTCTAAAGCGAACAGCAAAAAAGTAGTCTATCTAGCGCACAATTGTGCTAGCTGTGAGTTTGCTGATTAGGTACAGTAAGAGTTGGCTTCGCTAACGCAACATAACAACGCCATCCAGCCTGCATACGTCCCACTGCTGGGCACAGGCCTCATCTCGGAATGAGAAGGCTTGAGTTATAGTTCCATTGAATTGCTTCGCCGATATTAAGTATCTACCTATAGTTGTAAGAGTAGGTCCGTTTGTTGTTTTTGGGAAATCATGTTTTTTTAACTCACAATATTACTGAAAAAAAGCTACATTACGCCACTATGAATTTCAGTTTTTACACTCGACGGAACTCCCTTGTAGTGGCTCGTTTCTATTAATGGCAGAAATTGCTCACCCACCTTGCTTATTTGCCACTTATTATCCACAAAAAGCATCTAGAGCATTCGACAAAACTTCCGTTACAATTCAAGCGATTACTCAGTGCAATTTTAATTGAATATCCAATTAAGTCAACATCGAGAATTGTTTTTATGACGGTTTTAAAAATCTGTAATGTTAAAAAAATCCCCATTTAGGAAAATAAACAAAAATAATAATTACCTGCTATACTTGTGTCAACCCTGCTGTGTGCTGAACCAGCTGTCGACCAATCAAAAGCGGTTGCGATGTCTCGCATTGCTGCAGTATGCGGTTTCATCGAATCGTCTCAGGCGTTCCAATAGGGTTGCCGCTGGGATTCTAAACAGGGCAATTATTTAGTGCATCGCTTGCAAGTAGATATCAGTGGCGTACAGCAGAGAGTCACCGTGGTAGGCAGTGAAATAGGGAGTAGGTAAGTGTGTGATACAAAAGAGGTTTGTTTAAATTGAAACCTTGAAGACATTAGTGTAAACACTCGTAGTTTAAATACACGTTTTTTTATCATTGCCCAAATTTTTATACATAGAATGCGAGGAGGATAAATAATAGAAAATTAATTGCAAATAATTACTTTTCCAATATTGGTATAAGTAAAATCCAGCCGATGAATAGCAAGCAATTATTAATGTACTAAAACAAACAGAACAACGGATTGTGTTTCAACTAAACTTCTCCATGATACTTCTGTATGAGTATTTAACTACAATTTAAATAAACGATGTGACTGTAGTATAACGGAATGCAGCCTTGTAATCCCTCTCCTTCTAACAGCCCCTCTCTCCCTCTCTCTTGATACGGACCCTACCGACTGCGCCATGTATTACTGCAAATAATACGATTGTTTGCGAAACCTTTGAGAGTTTATTTGTGATATAATATTGTTACAAATAATGTTTTAATATTATCGAGATCGCTTAGATGTGTCACCTGTGTTCCCGTATCATGAGAGGGAGAGAGGGACTGTTAGAGGGAGAGGGGTTACAAGGCTGCGTTCGGTTATACTACAATGACGATTGGGGTGCGAGTCGGGTTACCTCCGCGTGTGGTCAACAGCTGTGGTCAACTATTTTAAGACATACGCCGTGGTAGCTTAGTGGTTTCACCTATGGCATCTCAAGCAGAGGGTCGTGGGTTCGACCGGGCTCACCTCTGAGTTTTTCAGAATTTATGTGCGATATCTCATTTGAAATTTACCAGAGCCTCTAGTGTAAGTTTTCGCATATAAAGACGTCTCGAACGCGTTCACGTAAACGTCTCATTACTATGGAATGATTGGCAGCGCCACTTGCGGATCGAAACGGCAACAAACAGTTCTCATCCTATTTGACATTTTAACGCGAACGCGTTTGAGACGTATTTTGCGACCGAAAACTTACACTAAGCATATAGATTTCAGTCGGAAACGGTTCGGTCATAGTTAGGACGTTTCGAGACGTTTGTGACGGAAAATCTACACCAAGCTTACTGTCAATTGCGTCAGGGTTCTACGGCGACATGAATACACCCTCACTGTACTACAAATTCCTTGAAAGCCGTCTGTAAAATGCTCTATTTTCTATATCTCAATGTTTTCCTAATATTACGTCAACATTGCCACAAAGCGAAGTAGTGGAGTGAAAGACAAACGTTCAGTGGAACATGAAACGTAAGTGAACAAAATAACAGAGTTTAGGATTTGTAAAAACATAGATATACTTATCAAATGCTTTTTCAAACGTTCTTAGGAATCATGTTATAGGCGATGCGGCTAGCGACCAGTCACTATTTTGATTCCCCTTTCCACCACGCCCACAAACATGCTAAACGTGGCCTTTAGGTCTTGTTACCTTAAGCTCTGTCAATACCGTACAGCATAAAGACGTGATTTATGTGGGTGTGTGTGTTCTTTTACCTAACAAGCCGCAGAGATATCTATAGGTTAAAAGGCATTTGATAGTACCTGTTATTGAAAAACAGCGTCTTCTCTCGTCCCTGGGTACCTAGCAGTAGATGTCGTACAGATCATTCAAACAGTCAACGCTTGGCGACACAAATTCTCACAGTAACAAGGTCACGTGACAGCTAGTAACAGATAGAAAAATTCGAAGACTTACTCACCTGCTATGGGTGATGTAGGGGTCACGGAATGACGGATCAGGTTCGATTCCCGGCCATAGCTTAAGGTAAAAAAATCTTGATTCATTTGATAGCAACAGACATTAGCGTTTTTTTTTCTATAACAAAAACTAAAGAACCTACCTCCTATGGAACTGTGACACTGGCATCATTATTCTTGAACCAATAACACCAACATTCTGAAAACAAACAACGAAATAACTGAAAACGAGTTTGAAAAACAGATACGTCCTCTATTCCAATTCCAAAAGCTCGTCGGTAGAAGTAGACAAGGGAAAGTTACGACGCGTTGTTCAACTCGCTGGACAAGCAAAACTCGTTTATACGAGCCTATGAGCTGTAAAATATGTACTATAATAAAACAGGGAAAGAAAAAATCTGTAAAGGATCTTTTAAAAAAAATCGGAACATTTAAAAGAAAGGAAGAAGACATTTATTCCTTTTTGCAAGACACACAAATATACACAATTTTATAGCAAAAAAAAAAAAGAAAAAAAACACAGACATTAAAAATAGATGCTCAGTGTTGTGTGTGTCTTTGCAAAAGTGAAACGGTCGCTGACTCAGCATTACATTATTTCAGCAAATGGTCGGGTTAGTTTGAATACATCCTACTAATATAAACGCGAAAGTTTGTAAGTATGGATGGATGGATGTTTGTTACTCTTTCACGTAAAAACTATCGAATGGATTTGGATAAAATTTGGAACGGAGATAGCTGATATCCTAGATTAACACATAGGCTATTTTTTATCCCGGAAAATTAAATAGTTAACGCGGAAACGCGATAAACTATTTTTTTCCAGACGAAGTCACGGGCAGCTAATACATACATACATACACAAATCACGTCTTTATCCCTTACGGGATAGCCAGTGGCGTGGCGTCAAGTATATTAGAAGGCAAGCCGAAGGGAATTCAACTAGCCTTTTCCTCTAATTCTGAACAATAAAAGTGCCCTGCTTCCTTAAAATAGGCAAATATATATATCCTCCCTCATTTTTTGTTCATTGAAATGGACCTCCGCAAAGTAACGCCTGATTCAATAAAATAAATTTTTGCAAGCCATGCTAGAACTAAAATTCAACCACTATTTAACAGATAGAAGCATTCCGCTATGAAGTAACACATCAAAGATAAAAGCTGTGATTGTAAAGAACTAAAAATGTGACTCGATCTCGTCGCGACGATGCAGTTATCTGAGTTCGAGATCTTAACAGACTGCAATGTCAGCGTCGGAGATATTGTCGACCAAAGATTGGCGTGTGAATTTGCCACTAGAGGCGCTGGTGTCGCGTGAGGTCCAATAACATTCACTTTTCACTAGTTTTGGTGGGCTTCGTGACATCATCACTACATAGTATAAAATAAAATCGCTTTCTCTGTCCCTATGTCCCTATATATGCTTATATCTTCAAAACTACGCAACGGATTTTGATGCGGTTTTTTTAAATAGATAGAGTGATTCAAGAGGAAGGTTTTTATGTATAATTCTACGCAGACGAAGTCGCGGGCAGACTGCTTCTCTTCCCGCGCAGATGGTAAAAGCCCATCGAGGGAATGGGCGAAAGTCTTAAGAATTATGTTATAGGCGATGCGGCTAGCAACCCATCACTGTGTTGATTTCCCTTTCCAGCTATACGCCCTTAATCATGCTAAACGTGGCCTTAAGGTTTTGTTACATTAGGCTCTGTCTACCCCGTAAGGGATAAAGACGTGATATATGTATGTAAAAGTACAGTCAGCAAAAAAAGCTAGTATTTAAAATGAAATTTTATATTTGGTAGCTACGAGTATCGCAGTTGGCGCGACATATATAATTCATCGAGTAAAGAAACATAGTGAGACGCCTTGTCGTGTGTAACCGTAATTAATAACTGCTGGTGACAGGCATAGGTTTGTGGGTCACATAGTACTTACGGCAGGAGATGTCAACAGCAATAACATACATACATACATACATACAGAAATCACGTCTTTATCCCTTACGGGGTAGACAGAGCCTAAGATATCAAGACCTAAAGGCCACGTTTAGCATGATTGTGGGCGTACCTATAGGTGGAAAGGGGAATCAAAATCGTGATGGGTTGCTAGCCGCATCGCCTATAACAATATGATTCCTAAGATTTTCGCCTATTCCCTCGATGGACTTTTACCATCTGCGCGGGACGAGAAGCAACTGGTACATTCTATGTTTTTCTTTTGCTCCCAGACCAGCATGGAAGTTCAACAGAAATAACATTAAATTTGAAATTTGAAAAACCCCTTACGCATTAGTCGACTAAATGAAAAAAAACCGGTCAAGTGCGAGTCGGACTCGCGCACCGAGGGTTCCGTATCATTATCTATAAATATCTAAAACCAGTGTAAGCAGAGCCCTGTTCCAAAGCAAAATGTACGCAGTGTGGGGTTACTTTATATTGGTCACTGCTATATACAGACATACATACACATTTACGGTTTTCGCAATTATTATTTAATCTGTGCTATAAGACCTACCTTCATACCAAATTTCAAGATTCTGCGTTCACGGGAACTACCTTGTAGGTTTTGATTCCCTTGAGAGTTGAAAATTTGCGGAAATTTGCGGCATAAACGGCTGTATCTTTTGATTGCGTTGGCTTAGAAGTTTGATTTTTTCACAGCTTCAAGGGACAGTAGACCTGAGTAATTGATATAAATTTCAGCTTCATACCTCCACGCGTTCCTGAGAAAAAGGGTCTTGACAGACGGACGGACGGACATACAGACGGACAACAAAGTGATCCTATAAGGGTTCCGTTTTTTCCTTTTGAGGTACGGAACCCTAAAAACAATGTTATGCCATTGATGGCATCCAAATGTCTGTCGTTCTGAAAAAACGCTACAAAATCAGTCCATCCGTTTGAGAGCTACAATGCTACAGACAAACACACACACATAGATTGAAGAGTATCATAAACTTAATGAGATGCAAGATTTAGAACTTTGTTTCGGCGCCGATCTTTTAGAGTCGCTTTTGACAGCTAAACCCCCTTAGTCAACAGTGGCGCCAACTGGTGAGCAAAGAAACGAAAGTCCTCATTGTATGGGTAAACTTTTTCATATTTACTTTAATAATATAACGTAGTAGCTTTGTATTTTACCCTCATTACCGATTCGAGCGGTCGGCTCTTTACAAAAATAACGTTCTCGAAAATCTTACTTTCTATTTTAGGGTTGCGTAACCGTAAAATACTTCAGCATTCGATTAAATAAATTTTTAATTTTGAAAATAACTACAAAAGTATTTACACAAATATAAACTTACTAGCCAATCGAGGGAATGGTCGAAAATATTAGGAATTATGTTGTAGACGAAGCGGCTGCAGCCCATCAGTGTTTTGATTCCCCTTTCCACCTATACGCCTACAATCATGCTAAACGTGGCCTTCAGGTCTTGTTACCTCAGGCTCTGTCTACCCTGTAAAGGATATAGACGTGATTTGCGTGTGTATGTATGTAAACTTGAAAGTATCTTAACAAAAAAAAATACGTTAAAATTTGAAATTAATTGGTTGGATTAGTTTTAATGTACATTCCCAAAAATATTTCTAAATGATTACTGATTTTTTACGGCCAACCCGTTACAAATTATGTGTACTTGTAAAATCACATAGAAAATGGGAATGGGTGAAAATCTCAGGAATCATGTTATAATGCGGTTAGCAGCCCATCACTATTATGATTCCCCTTTCCACCTTTACGCCCACAATCATGCTAAACGTGGCCTTTTAACGGGATAAAGACGTGATTTATGTATGTATGTACACAGAAAATCCTACCCGCGAAACATTAAAAAATTATTAAATTTCTCTAATTGAGCAATCAAGTCAACCGGTTTAATTGAGTTCTTAAACACTACTTTAATTACGCTTCATAATGTTAAGCTTTTAGCTTGAAGTTTTAAATTACGACCGGGGACGTTGCTAAGTCCCTTCGGCCCGCAAACTGATTTGTAAACTTACTTACTTACTGACTGACGCAGTGACCCGAAGTGGATCTTGGCCTCCCACACCAGAAACCTCCACGTCTTGCGATACTGAGACAGCTCTCGCCAGCCATCGGCAATGAGATCCGAGAGATCCATTGACTTACAATAAACAACTAGACTCTCAGTCGCTAACAAAGGTTCCTCAAGAAACGTCCGAGTTGCTTTGTCTATATGTTGTGTGTGTCAACACATCGACTTAGACAGATAACATTAGCATATTCGTTCAAATTGACCCCTTATTTCGTGGCAGTAATGTTTAATATCAATGGCGTAGGATCGTGAGAAGTAATGACACGACGCCACGCGCTGGAAACCTGCCTGTCTCTTTTGTTCTCAATAGTAAGATTACGGTGCGAAAGAGACATATACATTGTTATCAAAGCGCGATCGAAACACAACTGAACAAAAACTCTGAACAATAGACGCTTCGTTCAGACTTTTGCTTCGGACAGTTTTTGAGCGTGATTGGGAGTCTAGTTGTTTATTGTACGTCAATGGGACTGACTAATATTTTTTAAATAGCTATCACGATAGAATTTCTGTTCTTGTTTTGTACATACATATATGAGTCACGTCATTATCCTTTAAGGGGTAGACAGAGCCAAAGGTTTAGCATGATTGTGGGCGTATAGGTGAAATCAAAATAGTAATGGGATCAACAGTACTATAAAAATAACATTAATATATGCACAAAGGCGAACGTATCCCACCAGTTAACCTTTGAGTAGGTGAGAGCCATTAAACATATTTTTGCATTTTTTAGTTTTCAAATAGCTAAACAAAAATAAAATACCCACGAACCTCAGTAAACTGTGACGAAGCATTAATTGATTGAGTTTTTCCTGCTTCCATTAGAACATTTCAAATCGGAATTCGGAGAACGTGTCGACAGAGATATTTTTTATTCATTTAACCTCATGCTTAAGAGCATTTTATTGGTTTATTTTTAGACCAATCAGGATAATGAAAGAGAAATTATATTTAGTTTGTCAGCTACATTATTAAAAAACTAGCTGACCCGGCGAACTTTGTTCCGCCTTAAATTTGAAAAATTCCAGTGGTTTGGGCTGTGCTATCCCGCGGGAATTATGCAAATTTCGGGGATAAAAACTATCCTATGTCCTTTCCCGGGACTCAAACTATCTGTATGCCAAATTTCAACTAAATCGGCCCAGCGGTTTAAGCGTGAAAAGGTAACAGACAGACAGAGTTACTTTCGCATTTATAATATTAGTAAGGATAATTAGACACTATTTTTTGTTAGTTCAAACAGAAATTACAAATACAAAGCGCAGACACGCATGAGGTAGGTACAGAAAAAACCGATTGTCTGCATTTACGAACGATAGTTTTACGTGATAACGTCATAAAGAAACATTCGAATTGCTAGTTCTGACGTCACGCGAGAAGATCGTGCTTCTCTATCACTTGTTCCGCGCTCTCGCTTGCACACTGACGTCACGCGAACGTATCGCAATGAGCCCTGCTTTTTCGTGAGTGCAGCCGGCGTTCATCGATTTATAAGACGTTGTCACGTCAACTTCCATGCTGGTCTGGGAGCAGAGGAAAAACATAGAATGTGCCAGTTGCTTCTCGTCCCGCGCAGACGGTAAAAGCCCATCGAGGGAATGGACGAAAATCTTAGGAATAACGTTAAAGGCGATGCGGCCAGCAACCCATCACTATTTTGATTCCCCTTTCCACCTATACGCCTCCATTCATGCTAAACATGGCCTTTTGGTCTTATTAACGTAGGCTCTGTTTACCCCGAAAGTAGACGTTATAAAAAGTGTAACTCTTCACTTTTTCCAAAATAAAGAAATTGTATTTCCGAATCAGAATCACCAGCACTATTAATTTTTGTAAGAAAGTGTCGCTGATTTTACAAAATTTTCATTCGATTTGTATGGCTCGTCACAAAGCTGTATGACGTCAAAACATTGTATGGAAAATCGAGGTCATTTTGTTCCTGTCTCAAGCTAAAAACCAATTTGTATTGTATTCTAAATTATTTTCTAATGATTGACGCGTTCAAGGAAGCATTTGGGGAGGGGAGGTGTGACCTAAAAAATGTGCAAAAAATTTCATAAATAAATTACGCATAACGCATAAGAATCGATTAAAATCTGCCTTTTGACAGCTGTCAATTTCGGCACAAATACCTATTGCATGACGGGTTTGTTATGACAGTGCAATTTTTCGTCAAAAATAGAGTCGGTTCGCCGGTCGTTTTCGGATCCGTCCGGGGGGAAGAGCAGTGCTTGTTCCGGTGCACCCTAGGCATCGGCTAATGATTTCCTGGCGGTCTCCGAGGGATGATATCATTGACCGTTGGCTAAGAGCCCGACAGGGGGGAGAGGGGGACTTTTGACCGTATTACCGTACAACGTTGCCGACATTTTGCCACAAGATTTTTCTTCTTTTTTTTAATATGGCCCCATGGAATCGATCGATGCGATGGTTTCGCCAATGTCAAAGTAATAAATACAGTATTCAAAAATCTTGTGACGAAAATGTCGGCAACAGTGTACGGTAGAACACGGTCAAAAGACCCCTCCTCACAAACTCCCGTGGAACATCTACTGCTCACCAGGAACGAGAGAAGGCGCTGTTGTTTTCAAATGATCGGTATTATCAAATGAATCAAGAATTTTTACTTCTTGATTGTTTTATGTTTACCTACTTTTAAAAGTAAAGAAGTAAGTATGTATGTTTTTTTTCTATACCAATCTGTATCAGCGCTTGTCGTAAATTCGATTTTTAATCGACCATAAGTTCCGATCATATTTTTTTAATCTAAAACTTTAGTGTACCCGTAGACCTACGTCAACTGTTGGCTCAGTTAAAACGCTTTCGGCAGGGGTTGGAAACATTGTCGCTCGAGTGGCCTGCCAACACTCGACTGCGGTTAAGAAGCGTGTTAGCTCTTTGTGATCCAGGGGTCGTCAACAATTGGTTCATTAATTTAAATTTATTTATAGAGTGAAGTGTTTCGTGGTATCTCAGTCTGTGTCAACTTGGTAATGAAATTTCTACCTGTTCGCAATCATCATCATGGCCCTGGCTGTAAATGTATGGTTATGCTAATGTTTATAATAACTTCCTGCCTTTATGCTTGACATAGGATATTTAATCCAAGCATAATTATTATGGTGCGCCACCACAAAGCACTCCAGGAGATGAAATATTAATTAGGATGCCGCGAATGATAAGTAACGTTACATTACGACTTACCGCTAATAGTTCACCGAATCTGTATGTTATTCCTCAATGACACAGATACAATATCTATGCTCGTACATTATAAATAAATACATACACACCGTCACGCCTCTTTCCCACAGGGGTAAGCCGAGACTACTTTGTTCCACTTGCTACGATCCTGACATACTTCTTTCTCTTCATCCACATTCATCAATCTCTTCATACATGCTCGTCGGTTTCGGGTACTCCTGACCTGACCTTTTTCCAAAACGTCTCCTATTTGGTCTCGGAACGTCCGTCTAGGCCTTCCCCTCCCAACGTTACCATACGCTCCCCATATAGATCTGCCAGCCGCATCGCCTAAAACATGATTCCTAAGATTTGACCCATTCTCTTAATGGCCTTTTACCATTTCGGGAAGAGGCAACTGGTACATTCATTTACTTCTTCGTTCCCCAGCGCTCAAGTAGTTTTATAAAAGCATTTTAGTTTCTACTCCTGTCTCAACGCGTTTCTCGCGAGTCACGGACTTACGTTCGTGCATAAATTACGCGACTAATCGCGTTACGTTGTCCCCTGGGATCGCCGAGTGTCGAATGACAAGTGTCAATTATGGAATTATGCTCGTGCCTGTCATAATCGTAAAGGCGTCGTTACACTGAAGTGAAGTCAAAGTCAATGTCACTGCCAAGCACTGAGTACATACTATAGCAGTCCCTGTGTGGTTGGTTGATGGAGACACGTTGAAACACTTATTTCACGTAAAATACATACATATATACATAGATAAATCACTTCTTTATCCCTGACGGTCTTCAGGGTAGACCGGGGAACCCTAAGATAACAAGACCGAAAGGCCACGTTTAGCATGATTGTGAGCGAATCTATAGGTGGAAAGGGGAATCATAATAGTGATGGGTTGCTAGCCGCATCGCCTGTAACGTGGTTCCTAAGATTTTCGCCCATTCCCTCGATGGGATTTTAACATATGCGCGGGACGAAAAGCAGCTGGTACATTCTATGTTTTTTCTTTTCTCCCAGATTAGGATGGACGGAATGGGCGAAAGCCTTAGGAATCATGTTATAGGCGATGCGGCTAGCAACACATCACTATTATGATTTCCCTTTTCACCTATACCTATACGCTCTTAATCATGCTAAACGTGGCCTTAAGGTTTTGTTACCTTAGGCTCTGTCTTCCCGTGAGGGATAAAGACGTGATTTATGTACGTATGTATGTCGGTAACAGTAACTACCCAGTTTATCATAAACAAAGCAGGCTTTCCCTATTTTTAAGGTAAATTTATGTTTCATGTCTGCCCCAGTCAGCTGCCCGAACTTCGTAAGTTTAAGGGCACAGTTAACTTTATGACTGATCTGTCGGAACTCGAATAGCTCTAGTTATATAACTGGCTATATATGTACTAAGAAATATTCAAAATTCTAAGATAGCTTCGTGCCATGCTCGCACCCAGTCATCAATATAGGAGCGAAAGGGACAGAATGAAACGAAAGTCCAACTTTTTATTTCGGTGTAGCCCTCCTCCTGATTGTGTGATGGCCGCGGAATAATAGTACATTACTACAGAGGCCGGGAAGTAAGGTTGCCGGCCGAAAACATATACCCCATAAATAGTGAAGGGTTGCTAGCCGCAGCGCCTATGATATGATTCCCAAGATTTTCGCTTATTCGATCGATTGGTTTTTCACCTGCACGGGAAAGAGAAGCATCTGGTACGTTTTATGTTTTGTCTTTTCTTCCAGACCAGCACGGAAGTAACATAATTAAATAATTAATTAATTAATTATTGCTTTCATGCAGGTCTGGGAGCAAAGAAAAAACATAAAACCTACCAGTTGCTCATCATTACACATAAACGATAACTCACACGGATAAGTCTCACGGTAGTTTCATGTTGAAACTACCAGTTGCTTCTCTTCCCACGAAGATAGGAAAAGCCCATCGCGGGAATGAGCATAGGAATCATGAGTTTTATAGGCGATGCGGTCAACCCATCACTATTTGGATTCCCCTTTCCACCTATACGCTAATCATGCTAAACGTGGCCTTTAGATCTTGTTACTTTAGGCTTTATCTACCCCGTAAGGGATAGACGAGATTTGTGTATGTGTGTGTGTGTGCGTGTATTAATTAAACAATAAGCTTCGTAAATCCCGCAGACGTATCATTAGCGTATGATGAATGCTATATTGAATATGACCCATAGATATGATTTTATTTGTTCGAATTCGACGTGTGGCCCGAAGATACCTTCAATGGGACTCCATAAATCATAAATTAACGTTGGATGCTGTCATATTTTTATTTGTGTTTATTTGAGCTGATGATTTATTTCGGATAGGCTTTGCCGCCATCAGCACGCGCGAGCGCGAGATATACCTGTCTCTTTCTAGAACGAACAGTGAAAAAACGGGGGCACAACACACTCATAATTATGTATACAGGACTTAAAGCTAGCTTCTTAAATACAATACAACGAAATAAGTTCTAATTTTGTGTGCTGTCCTACTCGCACTAATAGTGTTTACTTGGAGAGTGAGAGGAACAGTATAATTCAAACAATAAAATCAAATTTCAAATTTCGAAGCGGACCGCTTGAGAAGGTACATGTATCCGTAATAATTAATCATTAATGGTCTTGGTTTTTTTTTCAAGATGAAAAAAGGCAAAGGTATTGGCTTAAAAGTGCAAGATACGAGATAACGCGAGCGCAGTTAAAAGCATAAAAGTCAGCTCCAATAAATTATTCATTCCAAACCACTAGGTAGTGCGCGAGCATTCCCATCGCTGCAGCTCCATTTGATACCAAAGGGCGTACGAAATAAATAAAAAAAAAGCAAAATTAAAATTACCATGACGTCTTAATACGAGCACTATAATTTCGTTTGAATTATAAGAACAATAAATAAAATTATAGCAGGCGGCGACAAACCAAAATAAAAGATCAGGGACCTTCCTGTGACATCTTAATGCGATTAAATTCCGACTCAGTTCAGGTTTTAGCTGTCATTTTTAGAGATCTGACAGGTTTAGTTACCTCCGCGTGTGGTCAAGAGCTGCGGTTCACTTTTGGATCCGTCCGGGGGGAAGAGCAGCGCTTGGTCCGGTGAACCCTGGGCATCGGTTAATTATCTCCTGGCAGATTCTGAGGGATATCATTGTCCGTTAGCTAAGAGCCCGACAGGGGGGGAGGGGTCTTTTGACCGTGTACTGCCGTACAACGTGGCCGATATTTTTGTCACAAGATTTTTGATATTTATTACTTTGACGTTGGCGAAATCATCGCATCGATCGATGGGGCCATATTAGAAAAAGAAGTAGAAGTAGAATCCCTTGTTCTGGTACTTTACTAGTGTCAAATATATCGACAGTAACGTACAGAACCATTGAATAAACATTGCTAAAACGTTCCGCATACCTTTCAGCTCCTCAAATAGAAGTAGGATCTCTGTGCAGTGATTATTAATACTTCTCACACCTTTCATTCAGAGAAGTAAGCTTTGCTCCCTGTCGAGAGGGATTAAAGTGCAACTTTTCTGTTCAAGGCTTTTCTATGAAGTTGATAATTGTAAAACCACATCATCATCAGTTTTTTAATGTTCGGTGTGAAAATTTGTATGAGCCACTCGGGAGCCAAATTTCATCTTGGGCGTTAACACTTGAATCCTCATTACGTTCTGGATTAAAAAATTTAGAATCCTTCGCTACATTCTGCATTTAATGTAGCGCCCTCGCTGTAAACACATCATTTTGCTCCCTTGTAACACAAATAACTATTTCATGCCATCTTTCTCCAACAGTTAGCGTTCTTAGTTTACCGTACTTCACTTTTACCCCTTTCGACCTAAATGGTCAAAATTGTCGTGATACTGTTATGTCAATATAGAATCGTTTAGAATTTCAAAACAAAGGAATTTACGCATAAATATTCCGTGATATTGATATTATTATATAAATAAAATACACAATATTACTGTAAGTACTGTAACATACAGCGTGGTCATCAAAAACTATGGGCCTAATTTAGCAATCCGTGGAAGAAAATTGGTTTGTTCCTCCCTTGTGTCATTGACTGACTAGTCATTTTTTTGAAAACGAGATTTAGTGCCAAAATATAGAGCACGTAATGAACTATTACTCACGTCTTCTATTACAATTGTATTATTATAATATTAACATAACTTAACATAAATATAGACTGAAAAAACATGCTCTGTCTCACAATATGTTACCAAAATATGCCTAATTATTATTCAAAGTTATCAAATTTCAATAAAATATACATACATACGAGGGCGGTTTGATAAGTCAGTGACTTTAAGTAAAAAAAAAAAACTTTTTCACAAGATTTTATTTTATTTATCTACATAATCTCCTTTCAACTCGATGCATTTCGTCCAACGACGTTCCAGTTTTTGTAACCCCTCCAAAAAAATTTTTTTGTCATACCCCGAAAAATATGCTTCAGTTTCAGCTATGACTTCCTCGTTTGATGAAAATCTTTTCCCACCGAGCCATTTCTTCATGTTAGGGTACAAGAAAAAATCACACGGTGCCAAATCTGGTGAATAGGGTGGGTGTGGCAGTATTTCATAACGCAATTCTACTAATTTGGCTGTTGCGACTGCCGACGAGTGTGCAGGTGCATTGTCGTGATGAAAAAGTATTTTCTTCTTTGCCAGATGTGGCCGTTTTTCAAAACTTCTGCGTTAATTTTTTCCAATAAAGCAGCATAATAAAGGCCACTTATTGTTTTACCTTTCTGTAAATAGTCGATAATGAATAACACCTTGGTTGTCCCAAAAAACAGTGGCCATTACCTTTCCTGCTGAATTAACGTTTTTGCTTTCTTAGGGGCCCGTTAGCTGGTAGAAGTCCACCAGTTGACTGATTTTTCGTTTCTGGTGTATAATGCTGGATCCATGTTTCATCCACCGTCACGAATCGACGTAAAAATTCAGTAGGATTACGTTTAAATTTGGCTAAGCATTGCTCGGAAGTTGTTACGCGATGTCGTTTTTGATCAGCTGTGAGCAAACGCGGCACCCATCTTGCGGAAAGCTTTTTCATACTTAAAATGTTATGCAAGATATGAAAAACTCGTTCAGATGAAATGTGTACAGTCTCAGCTATCTCACGTATCTTCACTCGACGGTCATCTAAAACAATATCGTGGACTTTATTCACGATATCACCAGTAGTCACTTGAATCGGCCTTCCAGGGCGTTCTGCATCATTGGTGGTGATACGTCCAGAACCAAATTCCGTAAACCACTTGTGCAGCATACCATGAGACGGAGCAGATTCCCCATAATATTATTTAAGCCGGTCTTCAGTCTCTTTGATAGTTTTTTCACGTAAAAAGTAATGTTTAATTGGCACACGAAATTCACTTTTCTCCATAATCAATGATTTTCCAATATCATCTGACATAAATGTCTCGATTTCTTTTTTTATTTTCCCAATATTAAAAAATAAATAAAAACAGCGAGCTACCAAAGAGTTAAGAATTAGAAATAAAAAGGTCATATGTGAAAAAGGTTGTTTTTTTTACTCGAAGTCACTGACTTATCAAACCGCCCTCGTAAATCACGTCTTTATCCCTTACGGGGTAACAAGACTTAAAGGCCACGTTTAGCATGGTTGTGGGCGTATAGGTGGAAAGGGGAATCAAAATAATGATGGGTAGCCAGCCGCATCGCCTATGATATGATTCCTAAGATTTTCGCTCACTCGATTTTCCCTCGATGGACTTTTACCATCTGCGCGGGAAGAGAAGCAACTGATACATTCGATGTTTTTTCTTTGCTCCCAGACCAGCACGGAAGTAAATTTTGTAAGTAAGCTTTTTAGTATTAATAATAACGATCCGTAGAGATCAGTAAAAAAAGTCATCATCAGATCTCATCTCCAGCGTCTCATACGTCCCACTGCTGGGCACAGGCCTCCTCTCAGAGTAAGAGGGCTTGGGCTATAGTTCCCACGCGGGCCCAGTACAGTTTGGGAACTTCACACACTCCATTAAATTGCTTCGCAGATGTGTGCAGTTTTCCTTCATCTGAAAGCTCATGGTAAATTTCAAATGTAATATCGCACATAAATTCCGAAAAACTCAGAGGTGCGTGCCCGGACTCGAACCCACGACCCTCTGCTTGAGAGGCCTCGGGTCAAACCACTACGCTTTATTTTGGCATTAACTTATTTTTATGTAACATTTTTAATCTTTCGGTGCTTTTGTAGGCTTCTTCTTTTAGGAGGAAACTTTATACAGATAAACTTTATTATTATTGCTGGTTATTACGAATTACAATTTACGTATTATGTACCTACAGAGCTAAAACCAACAAACTTTTCCAATTCACAGTCCACATGGTATGTTTTAATTTACATTTTGATAGAGATACACGTTTGAAGTTCAGCCATTGTTTGTTTGTTCAAAAATTGTAGTTTGCAACCACTGGCTCTTTAGGGGCCATTCAAGTATTACGTAAGCAGATTTTTTACAATTATTTCCCCCCGCCTCCCTTTGTCAGCAAAAGTAAGCAAACCCCATCCCCCCTCCCATGTTTACGTAATCATTTGGTACCTATATGCATTCTGCTTTTTATTGATTCGTGAGCAGCAGTTCGAATCGAAACTGCTGACGTAATCACCATATCGACCCCCCCCCCCCACCATGTCATCAAAAATAAGCAAAGCAAAGAACCCCCCGGCCCCCTCAAGCGCTTACGTAATACTTGAACGCCCCCTTACCCCACAAGCAAAAGGTAGTAGATACAAATGTAGGTAATTCATAGTTACACACACGACGCGACACGACGAATGGTAAGCGCGTTCTGGACTGCAAACCCCGGCTTGGCAATAGAAGTGTAGGCAGACCACCTGTGACAGGTGACCTGTCCGATGACATAAGAGAGAGACAGCAGAACCAGTCTGGAAGAAAGAAACGGGCACCCGTTCGGGATGGAGACGGATTGGAGAGGCGTAAGAGTTCATGGTTATACGAATTTTGCAGTGGCTACAGTATCCTTCTATGCTGGTCTGGGAGCAAAGAAAAAAGCGTAGTATGCGCCAACTGCTTCTCTTACAATACAATACAATACAATACACAGTGTACAGAGATCGTATAAGCCCATCCAAAAAATGGGCGAAAATCGTAGGAATCATGTTATAGGCGATGCTAGCAACCCATCACTTTTATTTTGATTCCAATTTCCACCTATACGCCCACAATCATGCCAAACGTGGCCTATCGGTCTTGTTACTTTAGGCTCTGTCTGTCCCATTACCTACCTGCATTGTAAGTTTATGGATTATGTAGTATATTTTATATGTATATTGTTGCGTGAGTCACAGACGGTTCTGGCTGAAAATCAGTGCTGCAGGTGTCTAACATCTCAGCGTAATGCTGAGCCAGCGACCGTTTCACTTTTGCGAAGACACACAACGCTGATGATCTATTTTTCATGTTTTTTTTCTTGTTTAGTTTCTATAAAATTGTGTATATACTTATATTTGTGTCTTGCAAAAAGGAATAAATGTCTTTTTTCTTTCTTTCATAGTTTTTAGTAAATTTTATCACGAAAGCATGCAAGCGTAACTAACAACACATTCATATTTATAACTAGCGACCCGCCCCGGCTTCGCACGGTATATTATGAATGTATTATACATATAAACCTTCCTCTTGAATCACTCTATCTATTAAAAAAAGCCGCATCAAAATCCGTTGTGTGGTTTTGAAGATATAAGCATACATTGGGACATAGGGACACAGGGACAGAGAAAGCGACTTTATTTTATACTATGTAGTGATAGTGATAGTGATACTGTAAACAGAATAAAGTAAAGGGTGTCCTTAAAACCGTCTTCGACTTTTCACATGGCGATTCAAATCTTACTTGTTGCGTAAGACAGTTAAAATAAGTAGGTAAAACTTTAGCAGACATGTTTAGGACTTAAGTTACAAAGCAGGCCTTCTATAAATTGGGTTGTTAAGTTAAGGGCTAGTTCGGACACGTGATTTGTTTAACTCATAAGTTTTCTAACTTAAGGGTTCTCAGCCAGTTAGCTATTTTTTCGTTAACTTAAGAGGATTTGTAGCTTTGTTAACTTGTTCTCTTGACCTTTAGTAAGGATTTCAGTAGATTTATAAAAGAAGTAGCGAGATTAGTGAAACAAATTGGCATTCAAATGTTTTAAGACTCGGCAGAACATTGTGAGTTGTTTTGCGGCCGCTTACGAGATTATTTTTAGCATTGGACCCTTTTATTTTAAAAATAAGAGTGTAGGATATATTTATAATGGGAATGCTGGAGTTAATGTAATTGCGCGTAAATGGAATTTTGTCATAGTCAGATGTAGACTGTTAAAGTATACAAACACGTTGCTAACGATTCAATATGATTGACTGGAAATAATTGAAAGTGGTCACTATCAAATGCATCAAGAATTTTTACTTCTTAATTTTTATGTTTACTTTTACGGCTTTAGCGTTAGAAATTAAATTTCTAAACGACACTGAAAATTAGAACACAGAAAAGTCCGAAAAGCAAAGCTATGGCCGGCAATGGCTATGACGTGACAGCTATGAGTGGTGTAGGGTTATAGCACGTGTCACGGAATGACGAGAGGGTTCAATTCCATAGCCATAGCTTTGGTTTTCGGATTTTTCTGTGTTCTAATTTACAGTATCGTATAGAAATTTAAAAACGGTCAGTAATCAAAGAAGACAACTTAAACGAACAATGCAATTAAATCATAAAGTTGTTTTAATGGGGTAATTGGCATTGTTCATTTTTTTTAAGCTGTGCTTTTAATTAACACCTTTATTTGATAAAATGGATTATTTCAAGCAACTAATTTGAATATTATGCTTTTACGTAGCTTTGTTAATTAATAATAAATATTTTTTCGCTGTTTGATAATTCGTGAATTTAGACAGAATCCCAATCGCCTTCGTTCGGCTGGCCATAAAAAAAACGGCTTTGTCTATGGTTTTGTCGATTTGACAGTGACACGTGACAGTTAGCTAAACTTTTTTTTTTCATTTTTGTGGCAAACATTCGATGCTGGATTCTGTCTAAAAACCGGGTCGTTCGGTCAAACAAAGGTTCAAAGTACTTTTACAAAAATATGTGCAATCATAAAGTATTTTTGAAATCGGACAAGATAAATCGGATAAATGATGGTTTTCCTCGAAATGGTTTTCGAATTGGAGCATACTAAAAAAAATGAACAATGCCAATTGTGCTTGCACAATTGTTTTAAGTTTAGATTATCTGACTACTTAGTTTTACTATACAAAACAATTGTTTTGGAAACAACTGTACAAGTCGAACTTTATGCCGGCATAAACCAGCCAATTTTTGGTTTTAATTCGAATCGACTTCGCGTAAAGCTAATAAATATTTCACGAAGCTGTAAAAGAGACCGTAAAGCACCTGTTATATCTGTATTTTGTTTAACGGCTTTGCTGTCGCATTTCCATTGTCAAAGTCAAAATTATTTGTTTTTTTAACATCAGCCTGTAGAGATTTAATTTCATTTTAATATGGATTATGGGCCTCGTGAGGAAGTTCAAAGTCAAAGAGGGCTATCCTCGGGGTCTATCTGCCATCACCATGTCATCAAACATCATCATGTCAGCCGAAAGACGTCCACTGCTGAACACAGGCCTCCCCCGCGGCTCGCCAAACAGATCGGCCCTGCGCCATCCCCAAGACCGGTCTGAGTGGAGAGCCTTAGAGGCATACGTCCTTCGGCTGAAATGGTGAATGATGATGGGTTTTGGTTTAAATGACCTATTTTGGGGACGAAATGAATAAATAACGAAAAAAAAGGGAAAATCGAGTGAGCAATCTTAGGAATCATGTTATAGGCGATGCGGCTGGCAACCCATCACTATATTGATTCCCCTTTCCACCTATACGCCCACAATCATGCTGGTGCTAAACGTGGCCTAGATCTTGTTACCTTAGGCTCTGTCCACCCCGTAAGGGATATAGTCGTGATTTATGTATGTATGTAAGTAAATAAATTACAAGAGCTTCTGGTTTTTACAGAACGTGTTACACCATAACGGCTTTTTATTATTCTGAACATTCGTCTTGTGTTTATTTTCAAATCTGTGTGTTATATTATGTATTGAGTGTTTGCTTCTATGCTGGTCTGGGAGCAAAGGAAAACATAGAATGTACCAGTTGCTTCTTGTCCCGCGCAGATAGTAAAAGGCGAAATTCTTAGGAGTCACGTTATAGGCGGCTAGCAACCCATCACTATTTTGATCCCCCTTTCCAATTATACGCCAACAATCATGCTAAAGGCCTTAGGTTTTGTTACCTCAGGCTCTGTCTACCCCCTAAAAATTTGAAATAATTTTATTGCTTTGCCTAACGGTACAATGGAGACGCAGCCAAGCCGTTTGGTTTGCAACACTTACCGGTATAACCTCTATACCGGTAACGATACCGGTTACCGCTTTATTGTGATTGTCGGCGCCCACTGATTGTTGACTACCCGCAATAATTATTAAGTTAACTGTTTTGGATATACTAGTGACGCGCTTCGATTTTGTCTGTGTTTCTACAGAAATATAAGTCTGCTTATTGATAAATTAATAAAAAGCTAGTAATACGTTGCAGCTTTATTCATAATTATGGCTACTGTCAATAACAACAACAACACTTCAACAACATCGACTTAATAACAGTTTCAATACAATACAATACAAATACAAATTGAACACCACAAATCAGTACAAAACAATACAGAAACAAAGAACAAGGTAGACAATAGGCGGTCTTATCGCTTGATAGCGATCTCTACCAGACAACCAATAAAATAAAAGTCACTAATTTGTACGATAAACATAATGCAACCCCCCCCCCCTTCCTCGTGAGTTTCGACACAAAAATCATGTTTCTTCAGTAACAAGGTCACGTGACAGCTAGTAACAGGTAGAAAAATACTTCCCGTGCAGATGGTAAAAACCCATCGAGAGAACGGGCGAAAGTCTTAGGAGTCATGTTATAGGCGATGCGGCCAGCAACCCATCACTATTTTGATTCCCCTTTCCACCTGTACGCACTTAATCACGCTAAACGTGGCCTTAAGGTTTTGTTACCTTAGGCTCTGTCTAGAGTGTCTAGTAGGGATTAGGACGTGATATATGTATGTATGTATATGTCCCGTAAATATTTTGGGTTTCGCAGCTTTACGAGATCTAGCTACTGATCAGAATATCAATCTCATACATCATGGCATAATAAAATGTAATTCTTTTTAATAAAGGCCCGGAGGCGTCAGCGGTGACAGAGGTCTGTTGTTATTCTAATGTCGGGTAAGTCCATTATACGGCTTGACAGTGGGCTTGGAAGCGTTATGGTGTAAGGAACACATTTGGTTAAGAAAACACCGCGTTGCCAAGCCAGTGGGGTGATTGCGTTCTGACTGGAGGCCGAAGGTCACCAAATGGTTAGCAATTATGGTCAATGAATGGGTCTTGTCGCCTTAGGCTCTGTCTACCCCGTAAGGGAGAAAGACGTGATTTATGTATGTATGTATGTATGAATGAATGTCAATGAATGAAGTTAATGCTGGATCGTCACGTGGTAGTAAATTAAACTAAAAAAGTACATACATATACACAAAGCACGTCTTTATCCTTTACGGGGTAGACAGAGCCTAATACGGTCAATCAGCAATTATGATCCATGAATGGATAGTTAATGCTGTATTGAAATAGTGAATGAAACTAACATTTATGAAACCAAAAAGTACATATACACAAAGCACTTTTTTATCCTTAACAGGGTAGAGAGAGCCTAATGTAACAACAAGATCTAAAGGCCACGTTTAGCGTGATTGGGCGCGTATGTGGAAAAGGGAATCATAATAGTGATGGGTTGCTAGCCGCATCGCCATAATACGATTCCTAACATTTTCGCCCTTTCCTTCGATGAAATGTTATGGCAAACTCGTTGGTTATAGTTACAATTACAGCTAGAGTAGCTTGGTGCAAAGTTAAATCTATTATATTTAAGTTAAATCGCTTTGTTTCATGAAGGAGATAGAAAAGCATTCACGAAAAAAACTGTGTTAGTGTGGTTTAGTGGACAATTATAAATGATAAATCATCACAACACACAGGCGATGAGGCTAGCAACCCATCACTATTTTGATTTCATTTTTCACCTATACGCCCACAATCTGGTCAAAATGTGGTCTGTAGGTAGCGGGCTGCTACGGCTTTCGAAATATCATCAAAATCATCATAGATTATGATTTATTTGATTTTATTTCCCTTTCCATGTATACGCCCTTAATCATGCTAAACGTGGCTTTAAGGCTTTGTTACCTTAGGCTTTGTCTACCTCGTAAGGGATAAAGACGTGATTTGTGTGTGTGTGTGTGTGTGTGTGTGTGTGTGTAAATCATCGATGTTAATGTAATTGCAGGATCGGGAAGCCCGACTCTACTTGCCTTTTCACTGTGTCTTTTATAAAATAAAAACCTTTACAAAGTGAAAAGGCGCAAGAAAAAAAAATGTTGGTATCGTTTACTCTGTTGGCAACATCCAATAACACTGATCGGCGGTTACGATTCCGTAGAGCTACGGCTCGTAGCATTCGCGTAGCGCGCTACGTGGCGTAGCATTAATTTTTTTGGTTGAATACAAATAGTGTAATAGTTTGTAACAATAACTATTATTCGATATTAATAGCATTTTTTTTGCAATAACTACTTTGTTTTACTTTGACTAGTAGAGACTTTATACATCTCTACTATATACTAATAAAATTTAAGGCTCGGGGACCTTATATATGCCTTTTTAAATGTATTTAATTTAAGTAGAATTGAAGTATTCTTACTGTATTTTATTTAGAAAAAATGACTGTACTTACTTAAAATTAGTAGTTTGAACTATTCTCGTGGTTATTCTTAACTTCAGCTACCACATAAGCGGCTAAAGTTAGAGACATGAAATTTAAAAAAAAAAGGTACGTGACATTTGTGGCATAGCTCCTGCGTTTTTCTTAACAACTGTTTTTTCTCTGAATCTCTACGGTTCAGTAAAATTCTGTTACATCAAACGCCAGCAAATGCGAGCAATGCCACGGTTAAAAGCTAGTCTTCTGCATATATAAAAGGCAACCAACTGACTGATCGATCAACGCATACATAGCTCAAACTACTGAACGGATTGCGCTAAAATTTGACTTGCAGATAGTTATTACGATGCAAATATCCAAAAGTGCAAAGGAGCTTAACTTCAAGTTTTAATTTTGCACGAAGCCGCGGGCAGCAGCTAGTGAGTAAATAAATCTCTCTCTCTGTCCCTTTCTCTCAGATCTCACGGGTCACGCGACCGGAAACGCGGGCAAGAGCTAGTTAAAATAAAACTGTAAAGTGGCAACAACTGTAGAACCGGTTCTAACCGGTTAGAGCTGGTTAGAACCGGTTTATTGCGTTTTTAATTGGCGTCTCAGCGGGAGTGTTGAGTGCCACTCCAAATGAGACCGTTTAGATTAAATGGTTTGCTAAGTTTACCTGTTTTTTATGGTCTCGCTCATACCTGTGCACTAATAAGAAAATTTAAAAGCGACAGCCAGAGTTCTAGTATATACCGGTAAGCGTCTACCCCGCAAGGGATAAAGACGTGATATATGTATGTATGTATGATATAAGGTACCGCCACGCAAAATTTCATTTAAATCGGTTAAAAAGTTTTAAGTCATGATTCCTATGACCATTCCCTCGATGGGCTTTTACTCTGCGCGGGACGAGAAGCTATGTACCAGTTTCTCTATGTTTTTCCTTTGCCCCCAGACCTTTGATTTTGTTTTTATTTGACCTGATATTTCAGCAAATAGTCTAGAACCATTTTAAGGAACCTTGTATTACTTTTTGATATATCGTTCACAATCCGTCATTCCAACTTCTAATAACTACGTTTTCCACCGTGACTTTTCGAAACTTTAACTGCTCTTCGAACTAAATCCAACCTGCACTTGGCTTGTTACTTGCATTCGTTACGGTTCAAGTTGTGAAGTTAAATCGCTGAGGTATGTTACATACATACATACATACAAAAAAGAATCTAAACGACACTGAAAATTAGACCACAAAAAAATCCGAAAAGTAAAGCTAATTCCGTGACGCGTGCTATACCGCTACACCACCCATAGCAGGTGGGTAAGCCTTCGAATTTTTCTATCTGTTACTAGCTGTCACGTGACCTTGTTGCTATGCGAATTTTGGTCGCTAAGCGTCGTCTGTTTGAATGATGAGTAAAAGAAGTGTGTGTGGAGAAGTAAAAATTCTCGATTCATTTGATAATACCTATACATACATACATATATAAAATCACGTATTTATTCCAAACAAAACCTAGCACACGTTTAGCATAATTATTGTGAGCATATAGGTGGAAAAGGGAATCAAAATAGTGATAGGTTGCTAACTGCATCGCGTTTAACATGATTCATACGATTTTCGCCAAATCCCTCGGTCTTTTACCATCTGCGCGGGAGGAAAATCAACTGGTGCATTCTAATGTTATTTTTTTGCTCCCAGACCAGCATGGAAGCCACTCTACAACCAAATAAAAATGAATCCAAAGCAATGAGTCATTATTCATTTAAGGTTGGTTGCCAGATCCGTAAGGGTAGGTTTTTAATCTTCGGACTTCGTTAAACATTACTGAAACGTTGTAATCTGTGCGTATGGCTTTTACGAAATAAGATTTAGCTAAAAGTTTCATTTTTAATGTTCATAAGCTTTTTTGCTGACTGTACTTTTGTAAATGTACCTACTTGCATTGTCATCCGTCCTACATACATGAACCAAATTTCAAGTCAATCGGACGAACTGTTGAAGAGTTCCCTCCTGCGGAAACCGTCCTGGCTAAGTCACTACAACTCCACTACCAGATTATGGGTCATCCGACATCACTCAACCATCGAGAACAGAAGAGGTAAGATGTTAGGACACCTGATACGACACGACGAATACATTAAGATCACAAGGAAAGCTTGAAGGAAGCGGAAAAGAGGAAGGCCAAGAAGAACATTTATGGACTAGGTTGTTCATGACATAAAAACTTTTTTGTTATTTTGAGTGTAAATTGTTACTGACCACTAAATAGCCATAATACTTTTTATGAATAGAAATCCTTCTTCTGCCGTTATAAGCGAAAGCATGCGTTTCATTTTATAAAACTAAAATTATTAATATTGCTATAAACACAGGTGAAAGGGGGGTTGAAGTCGTCAAAGAAGTCAAAGAATAGGCCATGGGAATTTCTCCACCGACAAGAGCCTAGCTCTTAAGTTTAAGAAGAAGATCCGACTTACTCAAGTACCTATTCAAAATTTCAGCTCAGCTTCAAAATTGAGTCCCAAGATTCCACCCTTACTGTTGCGGACTCTTTGTAGGTTTTTATGCTTTTTTCTAAACGTCTAATTTTTGATAGAAAGTTTAGTTTTTAAAATGTCTGTTGCTTCCCAAGTTATATCAATACAGCAAACCTAAATTCCTTAAGAGTTTTATTTCCGACACCGACAAACCCATTGCAAGTTAAGTAAAAGTTTTTATAAAGATGTTGGTAGTCTACAGAAGGTGTTCTAGAGTTAAGAAGTATGCCAAGCAACATAACTGATACCCGACTGGTCTAACAACACTTGGGAACTACATAGCTCCCACCTGCCTCTCGTTAAGCCCAGAGTTACCAACTAATATTGTTTTAAACTATTTTTTGACGTTTATTGATTGAACAGTGCGGTGTTGCAAGCGTTTTAATTAAAGAATAGAAACTAGTAAGTAAGAAAGAAAAAGTTTATTTATGACAAATTGTTTATAGGAAACAAAAAAACAATTAAAAAATCAACAGATAAATAGTTTGTCACAAAATGGTCCCAACTCAGCATTTGCTGGCTTTACAACCAGCGCTGGTCTTCCTACACAACTACTTCTTCAACCTGTATACATACCACAGCTGGGCACAGGCCACGCGGGACCAGTGCAAGTCGGGAACTTCAAAGACGCCATGGAAAAACTCGACAAGCATTTCTCCGCAGGTGTGTGCGGGTTACCTCGGGATGTTTTCCTTCACCGAAAAACTCAGGCAGTGGCGTAACTATAACGTCTGGGGCCGCGGCAAATTCGTCAGATGGGGCTCCTTCCTCAATATACAGAAGTGCATCAGCTTCCCTTCTGTGCTCTAAACCAAGCCAGTTCGGGGCCCCATAGAGCTAGGGGCTCGTGGCATTTTGCCACCCCTGCCACCCTGTTGTTATGCTACTGACTCATGGTAACTCAACCGATAGAGCTGATTGCTACTTACTTGGACAAGTCGAATGACAATACAATGATCTGGTACTGCATAAAATTCTGGTGCCCTGGCAAGGACAGTTTCCGTAGGAAGGAACTTTGCAACGAATGGCCATTTTCGGATGGAAATTTTGATATCTACATAAAAAAGTACAATCAGAAAGCTTGTACAAATGTAGTCTGTTAACGAGAAAATAGAATCTTAAATCAAATGGTACAATTATCAGCCAGCACGTTCTAAAACAGTTCATAATGCAACCCAGTGGCCCGGAGAGGTGCCAGATAACCTATTTATCTGCCGGATAAGCAGCCATTGTCCCCGATAATGCAACGCGACTGATAGTGGATAATGAAGCTTCAAATAAGGGAAGTTTAGAACTTTCCAATTTGATTATTTAGTTAGTCGGCACGCGAGAAACAGAGCGATGTAATACGCGTATTTTAGGGCGAGATAGATGAAACCATTTTTTTACGCACCGGGCCATAAGCACCAATTTACCGCGCGCTAAGCGAGCGGAAATTTTGTTCCTGGCCAGGGGAAGACGTCAAATTGTGTACACACCTCGGGCGGTGATAAAGAAAGCCTCAGGTCGCATGTTTATCGCTCTCGCCTTTGGCTCGTGCTACGAATTCCTGCGATCTGAGACATTCTTTATTTCACCAGAATATAATGTACTAAACACACTATGGAAAGCTCCCCTTTCTGTGGCACGCGTCGATATGTCGAAATTTTCTGTCTCGTTTTAGTTATCTCAGCGCCAGTCTAATCTAACGTAGTTTTTATATACGTACACATACATACAATATATCACGCGTCTTTATCCCTTACGGGGTAGACAGAGCCTAAGGTAACAAAATCTTAAGGCCACGTTTAGCATGACTAAGGGCGTATAGGTGGAAAGGCGAATCAAAATAGTGATGGGTTGCTAGCCGCATCGCCTATAACATGATTTCTAAGACTTTCTGTATGTAGAGATGTATAAAGTCTCTACTAGTGAACACACACATCCACACAGGCAGACGTCAAACTTACACCCCTCTTTCTGCGTCGGGGGTAAAATCAAAAATACGTAAATTTGTGTAAACTATACGAACTATGTTTAAAATTTCTTTTCATAATTTTTAAAAATGTCCGCGTCATTCGTGATCGTCAAATAAAACTTCCTAACGGATTTGCAGTGACGTTGAATTATGTTACATTTGAAATCCGAACGAATTCAAAAATCGAATTCAATTCAAATGCTGACAGCGGTGCGGCTACAGCTGATTGATCGAGTTTCCGTTATGTTGGACAACCTGGGTCCGTATTGTAATACACACGGTTCAGTGCAACCTCATTGAATACGGGAATGAATGGGATAACACGGGATAACTGATATTATTGCTGGTTTCGGGGATGTTGTACTGAAGGTAACACAAAAGAATTGATATTGGTTAACATATTAGATACCTGTAATGACCAGAGATCGGATATTCGAGCGCTAGTATATTATCTAGTGTCTGTTTCACCTCTCTGTTAAGTCCCAGGTATCTTAAGTTGTTAATTATCTGTGATGACGTTTCTGTTTGTTTCGTAGTAATAAATACTGTGAAGCTACCTTAAGAAGTACTCACTCCTAGTACGGGGAATGTTAACAAGATTCTAATCAAACTTGGGGGGAAGGTCTGTAAATTAAATACTGGAATAACATTTACAACGTTTTTTAATGTTCATTAAAACGTTACATTATAATAGAGGAAGTCACGATCCATGGTCCAGGTAGATCTGAGGCGCGTCTCTTTGTTCTAAAAAAAACAATAAACGTCAAATCGAACGAACGTTCGATTTTTAAACTTCGAGACTAGCCTCTTACCAGCCAGACCGTTGAAATGTCCTACCTATTTCTACATTACATGAACCACCGTTAAGTAACGCGAATTCGATAAATGACAGCGTATTAGTATCGCTGTCCAAAGGGGGAATGCTGCCAGCGTCTGTGGTACTATGCCACGGGGGCTCCTCTTTTTTTAATTATTTTAGTTTAAGATTAGTTTTCGTTTACTTTTAATTTGAATTAAAAAATTCACCTTTTGTATTAAAAAAAAATCAAGCAGTTCTACTGACGTCATTCCGTCATACAGTAGTCTTTTTTACAGACCCAGTATTTTACAACAGATCATTGTCTCATCAAGAATATTACGCTCGTTTAATTTTATCGCCCGTCCCTCAGTACATTATATTCCCTATTATTATACGAGCGGGTTTGCATGAACTCGTAAGGCGATTAATTTTGCATGAGATTCATGCATTCATTTGTTTAAATTGAAAGGTTTAAGGTTGATTGTACACAACTCCGATCTTATGTTGTCTTGGTACCTGAACTACTTGAAAGTTGGCTAGAACACACACAAATCACGTCTTTATCGCTTACGGGATAGACAGAGCCTAAAGTAACCAGAACTAAAGACCACGTTTAGCATGATTGTGAGAGTATAGGTGGAAAGGGGAATCAAAAATAGTGATGGGTTGCAAGCCGCATCGCCTATAACATGGTACATTCTATGTTTTTTCTTTACTCCCAGACCAGCATGGAAGAAAAACTAGAGCAGTAAAAGAATCTAGTTAGTAATTACTTAAAGCATTTCTTAACAAAAAGTGAGTACAAATCTCTCACCTCCACACCGGGGTAGTCGTCAGTTGAATTTCGATTCAAGCTCACCTTGAGTACGAACCGCAGATTGGTTCGAAACATGTCGGGTATAATTCGATAGCAAAATAAATAATGTACTTCAAAATGATCTCATAATGAACACAACTGGAAACTAAAAGTCTCACGCAACTTTCATAATCGTACCAAAATCATGCAAAAAAAATCCCTGTTATAGTCGATGCTAGCAACCCATCACTATTTTGATATCCCTTTCCAATACGCCCTTAATCATGCTAAACGTGGCCTTAAGGTTTTGCTACCTTAGGCTATCTACCCCGTTAGGGATAAAGACGTGACATGTATGTAGTTATGTATGTATGTACCAAAATCATTCTCAATGTCGATAAAATCGCGCCCGACCTTCAACTTCGATTTGCAATCGAAATCAAATAAAACAAAATAAAAAACGAACTAAGCCCAATACGGCTTCAGTTTTACTAATGTTTGTGTACCACATTGTTTTAGTTCTGAAGCGATTGTTTGAGCAGCCCCAAGTTTTCCGTTTTCGTTTTCCAATTTTCTTTTCGACAAAGTTTCATTAATACAAACAAGAATTCATTATAACGTTACATAAACATGAGGTGTTCATTGGCTGTTCGCATAAAGTTCCGCTTGTTTGCTTATATGAACCGGTTACAGTTTTCCTTTGCTCTTAGCTGTAACGAAATCCTTAAAACATCTAGCACAGCTCCAGCCGCCGTGCTTGCTTGTTTCGGTGTGGAGATTAACCCCTTCATCATCACTACATAGTATAAAATAAAGTCGCTTTCTCTGTCCCTGTGTCCCTATGTCCCTATGTCCCTATGTATGCTTATATCTTCAAAACTACACAACGGATTTTGATGCGGTTTTTTTTAATAGATAGAGTGATTCAAGAGGAAGGTTTATATGTATAAAACATGCATGTGCGAAGCCGGGGTGGGTCGCTAGTTATTAATAAACGCTCTGTAGGCTTCTCGTAACTTACTTCTTCTTCTTCTTCTTCTTATTTGTGGCGTATCAAGTCGTTATAGCGACGACAACTTCGCCAATGTCAAAGTAACATAAATAATTTAAAAATCTTGTGACGAAATGTCTGCAACGTTGTACGGTAACACGGCTCTTAGCCTAGGATCAATGATATCCCTCAGAAACTGCCAGGAAATCATTAGCCGATGCCCAGGGTGCACTGGACCAAGCACTGCTCTTCCCCCCGGACGGATCCAAAAACGAACCGCAGCTCTTGACCGCACGTGGAGGTAATTTGACTCGCATCCCTCTGCTAACTTAGCAATCGTTTGTCCTTATGTCACTTTGACATTTACCTTTCACAGATAAGGACAAACGATTGCTAAGTTAGCAGAGGCCTATAGAGCGTTTATGAATAAGGGGCCGCTGAACTGGCACATGTGGAATTGAATCTTAGCCCTCAGTCGATTTTAGCTAACTTTTTATTTATTTATTTATTATTGCCAATATTATCAGTGCTGCTGCTCACTTACCATGTGATTCCCTTGCATTTACCATATCAACTCACAAATAAAGTTAAGGGCCGCTTCTAAGGTTGGAATGGCTGATAAATTAAATTGTTTAAATTTATCATAATAGTACCACATGGGTAAGCACTTTACTTAAAAAAATGCATTTAACAAATCCCGTTTAACTTACATTTTAACCTAAGCACGTTGCACTGGCCAATAATATACTATTATAATACTCGCACATAAACAGTGGCGTAACTATATGTGGCAGGGGTGGCAAAATGCCAGAGGCCCCTAGCTCTACGGGGCCCCGAACTGACTTGGTATAGAGCACAGAAGGGACGCTGATGCACTTCTTAATATTGAGGAAGGACGAATACTGACGAATTTGCCGTGGGCCCCAGACGTTATAGTTACGCCACTGCACATAAATCTTTATTTTCTGCCAGACTTGAAAAAATATGAACGCGATTACGGTAACAGGTTAGAGCGTAACGTCGTTAGCTCGAAATTGCGACGAGATAAATTAAGGAGACGGAAGATTGCATGCTGAGACAAAAAAAAGGGAAATTTCAACTGAAACTACCTGTAAACTAGATGTAAACTTTTAAGGTTCTGTGCCTCGTATCATCACACCATTTTAATCTTAAACTTAATACATAAAACACGTCTGTAGGTATATCTAACGGGATAGACAGAGAATAATGTAACAAGACCTAATGGCTACATTTAGCATGATTGTGGGTGTGGTGGAAAGGGGAATCAAAATAGTGATGGGTTGCTAGTCGCATCGCCTATAACATGATTCTTAAGATTATCACCCATTCCTTTTTGGTTTTTGTCATCTGCACGGGAAGAGAAGCAGCTGGTACATTCTATATTTTTTCTTTGCACCCAGACCAACATGGAAGATCACAAAAAAAAATCTAAACGACACTGAAAATTAGAACACAGAAAAATCTGAAAGTAAAGCTATGGCGGGGAATCCTTGCAAAATTTGGGAATTCTTGATTCATTTGAAAGTACTTATCATTTGAAAAACAGCGCCTTCTCTCGTCCCCGGTGAGCAGTAGATGTTCCAGGGGATTTTGTAATTGTGTCGTACAGACACATCATTCAAACAGTCGAAGCTTGACGGCATAAATTCGCATAGTAACAAAGTCACAAGGTCTAATTTTCGGTGTCGTTTATAAATTTAATTTCTAACGGTAAAACCGTAAAAGTAAACAATAAATCAACAAGCAAAAATTCTTGTTTCATTCGATGGAAGATCACACACACATTTTAATCTTTAACACACAAAAAATCCCATACATACATACATACATACATACCGTTACGCCTCTTTCCCACAGGGGTAGGCAGAGACTACTTTATTCCACTTGCTACGGTCCTGATATTTCTTTCCCTTCATCCACAGTCATCAACCTCTTCATACATGCTATTTGGTCTTCTATTTGGTCTCGGAACGTCCGTCTAGGCCTTCCCCCCCAACGTAACCATTCACACTCCCCATATAGATCTGTTTAGTTAGTCTTCTTTCATCCATCCGCTCTGCATGCCCGAACCAACTAAGTATACTTTTTTCTATCCTAGTCACTATATCCTCTTTAACACCAGCACGTTCCCTTATCACACTGTTCCTTATTCTATCTTTAAGTATACACCTTCCATACATAAAAAATCTCAATGGGCTTAAAACAAAGTCCCGTCTTCCCAAAACTAAGTGCGGTACTAATTGACGTTATCATAATCTAGTTAATATGGTGATAACTCAATAATGGCGCGATATCAAAGCGGCGAAACTTTGCTTGTCCAGTTTTTTGGCTGAAAAGGGATAATCCGATATGATGGATAGAGTAATGTATTGCTATCTTATGCTAACAGAGTTTATCGGGCACTGGCAGGAGCAGAAGTGACTCGATAAACTACCTACAATTTTATTCCTTCATTACTAAACAAAGTCGCTTTCCGCTGTCTGTCCCTCCCTATGTATGCTTAGATCTTTAAAACTACGCAACGGATTTTGATGCGGTTTTTTTAATAGATAGAGTGATTCGAGAGGAAGGTTTATGTGTATAATACGCAGACGAAGTCGCGGGCAGAAGCTAGTATTTCAATACGGTTGACTAGCTAGTGTCATATCACTACCCTATGTATGCTTAGATCTTTAAAACTACGCAACGGATTTTGATGCAGTTTTTTTAATAGATAGAGTGATTTAAGAGGAAGGTTTATATGTATGACACGTGCGTAATGTCCATATTTGCGATAATTTCACGAAAGAGATCACTTTCACCAGGTAAATGTAAGAAATCATAATTTATTGGACCTCTCGCGACACTAGCGCCTCTAGTGGCAAATTCACACGGCATAACCCCCATTATTTGAGTTATTTGAAACGCATGAAACTACCGTGAGACTTAATCACAATTACACATAAACGGATAACTCACGTATAAAAGTCGAGTGATGCTCGACATGTTTCGGACTATTTCGTAGTCCTTCGTGGAGCGCTCGCCCCGGCGGCAGCGAAACGAACACTGCGCTCGACTTTTATACGTGAGTTATCTGATGTGTAATTATTTGGAACGCGTTTGCGAAGCACTTCTGTCAACGAATGTCCTTGTGTTTTTACGTATTTAAGTGTCATGCTGAGCTTTAAGCCACGCAGTGCTCACGTGTGACTCATGAGTTGTGCTTTTGTGTTCAAGATGGCAAAGGTAGGCTTGCATTATGTTTTATAAAGAATATAAAAACAATAGAATAGATGCACTAAAATACTTATCATTGTAGAACTGCATAAGAGTGTGCTAAAAGACGGCACGACGTGGAGTTCTCTTGATTTTCGCGCGTACAAAGTTAATTATGTATTCACAAGTTGAGAAGGAATCTTTGGAAACGCTTTCTTAGTACCTATGTACGAGTACCTGGTAGGTATTAAACTTATTCTAGCCTTGCCCAAAATCGATTTATTCGCAACGTAGTGCCTACGGCGCCATTATTCATTTGACAAGCTCTAATAGACTAATCCAGATTTCGAATTTCGAATGCGAGCCGAAAATTCGATCGGTACCCCGCCAAAATCGTGACTGGCATAGACTCGTGTAGCGGTGATTGAAACTTTTTAAATTTAAAAAATAGCGTTTGCATTCGGCCAGCATCGTAGCGATGTTGGATTATCGATGAAATAAATGAATCGAGTTCTTGTGTACTCGATTCGAAGCATGATTGGAATGCGTGCATCGAAATTTCAAACATGTCTTCATATTCGTAGGCGAGTTTTTGTAGTAGTTTGTGCAACACAAGAGCAAAAGTTTGCTTGAAACTATAGTGTTTCAATTAAATATCTACTGACAGATATTGAAATAAGATTGTTTTCTCAGGCAGTTGAGTTTAATTTAATCTTTGCAATTAATTGCGAACTTTTAAAAATTTACGTACGTCACTTAGAAAAGCGAAAATTTACTGGGGTTTTTCGTGGCTACGTGGCAATGGTTGCGTGGTAGGGGCCTGATTTTTGAAAGCGCGTGTGAAAATACCACTCGAAAGCGTTGAAAAATTGTGCTGAATTTGAAATACGAGTAGCATAGAAGACAATCACAGCTCTCATTAATCTTGTGACCTAGTCAAAATTTTTATTAGAGCTGTAGTTTTGGAGATATAAGCTGATTTATACAAGTTTCGAGTGATACTTTCGAGTGATGTGCTTTCAAAAATCGGGCCCCAGTGTGGCAAATGTCACTCTGCATTTTCGTTCGCCGCAAAAAGGTAGAAGATCATCAATAGCCACCTCCCGTAGTGAGTGCTACACGGCTTAACCCGCCAAAATAAATATTCAGTATGCATGAGTTAATCGAAGCCTTGGGGGTATGAATATCGAAAACTACATTATTTTATCCTGTTCCCATAACTTGGCGATTTCATATTTATGGATAAATGACGACCGAAAAACAAGCCTCGTTTAGAATAAATGAATGCACGGTAACCTTTAAGTTTAATAAGCAACAGGAAAGTTAAACCAAACTTGTAATTTAGGGAAACAAAGGGAACTAAATGAGCACCTTCTTAAAGCACGTCTTAACAATGGAGCCCCCGTCCGAGGTCAGGGAAAAGAAAAAACTGTGTTGTCTATCTTTTCTAAAGCTTTTTAGAAGATGGCAGCACTGAGATCTTGATATTACTCGTAAAATAAGTTCATACATTACCGGTCACTGCTCCAGTATCCTTCTATTTTATTTGAAACAAAAAAAGTGGTTTTAATGCTGGCAGCTTGGCCATCGCGGTGTGCTGTTGTTCCTATTGAAAAAAAAAGTGGTTTTAATGCTGGCAGCTTGGCCATCGCGGTGTGCTGTTGTTCCTATTGAAAAAAAAAGTGGTTTTAATGCTGGCAGCTTGGCCATCGCGGTGTGCTGTTGTTCCTATTTAAAAAAAAAGTGGTTTTAATGCTGGCAGCTTGGTCATCGCGGTGTGCTGTTGTTCCTATTTAAAAAAAGTGGTTTTAATGCTGGCAGCTTGGCCATCGCGGTGTGCTGTTGTTCCTATTTAAAAAAAAAGTGGTTTTAATGCTGGCAGCTTGGCCATCACGGTGTGCTGTTGTTCCTATTTAAAAAAAAAGTGGTTTTAATGCTGGCAGCTTGGCCATCGCGGTGTGCTGTTGTTCCTATTTAAAAAAAAAGTGGTTTTAATGCTGGCAGCTTGGCCATCACATATTGTTCCTGTTTAAAAAAAAAGTGGTTTTATTGCTGGCAGCTTGGCCATTACGGTGTGCTGTTGTTCCTATTTTAAAAAAAAGTGGTTTTATTGCTGGCAGCTTGGCCATCACATATTGTTCCTGTTTAAAAAAAAAGTGGTTTTATTGCTGGCAGCTTGGCCATTACGGTGTGCTGTTGTTCCTATTTTAAAAAAAAGTGGTTTTATTGCTGGCAGCTTGGCCATTACGGTGTGCTGTTGTTCCTATTTTAAAAAAAGTGGTTTTAATGCTGGCAGCTTGGCCATCACATATTGTTCCTGTTTAAAAAAAAAGTGGTTTTATTGCTGGCAGCTTGGCCATTACGGTGTGCTGTTGCTCCTATTTTAAAAAAAGTGGTTTATAGCTGGCAGCTTGGCCATTACGGTGTGCTGTTGTTCCTATTTAAAAAAAAAGTGGTTTATAGCTGGCAGCTTGGCCACTACGGTGTGCTGTTGTTCCTATTTTAAAAAAGTGGTTTTAATGCTGGCAGCTTGGCCATCACGGTGTGCTATTGTTATTATTAAAAAAAACTAATACACTAGTTCTGTATTTCCTTTGAAAAAAAATAAACGTAAAACGAGATCGCTAAAAGAGGGGTGTTATAAGTTTGACCTCCATGTCTGTGTGTGTATCTGTCTGTGGTATCGTACCTCTCAAGCGGATGGATCGATTTGGATGCTTTTTTTATCGAAATCCAGTTTTCCTTGCGGTGGTTCTTAGCCATGTTTGATAAACATCGCTCCAGCAGTTTGAAGAGTATCTCTTTTCCAAAATGATGTACCTAAGGCATTTCTGGCATATGATGTTTTTTTTTTATTTACGTATGATCAATGCGTGCGTAAAAATTACATTAAAATCTGAAATAAAATCAGAATCAGAATCAGAACATTTATTGTAAAATTGCTTTCTTAAAGCTAACTTGTATCGAAAAAAGGTCCCCGTGGCGTGGTGCCCAAAAGGCTGGCAGCATTCCCTCGTTACGTTTTTTTTTCAACAAAACAGCTTTTCATGTTTCTCCATTCTAAATTTATTATTCGAATGACGCGACTTTCCGCTCAACTAGTATTCCAAATTCAAAATAATGTGTATTCCATATACAAATCGACGTATCGTGTACCTACAGTGCTTGTTAAATCTGAATTTTATTGCTATTAACAATTACCTAATTATCTCCTTTTGTATAGTGATTCCAGTCACCGTAATATCGCCTCGTATCGGCACCTGAGATTCGCGATTGAATGAATGAATGATTTCATTGGCTCAAAGTAAATAAGTGACAATTGATCTTCTGCTAACAAAATGTTTTTTATCATTTGAAAACGCTTAATTATAATATAACGCGTGACATATTCAAATTAAATATTTGCACACTTTTTGTGAGTAATAGTGGAATTATATAGACCTTCCATGCTGTGGGAGCAAAGAAAAAACAGAATGTACCAGTTGCTTCTCTACCCGCGCAGATGGTAAAAGCCTATTGAGGGTTTGGGCGAAAATCATAGGAATCATGTTATAGGCGGCTACCAACCCATCACTATCTTGATTCCATTTTTCACCTATAGGTATGCCCACAATCTTGCTAAACGTGGCCTCTAGGTCTTGTTACCGTAGGCTCTGTCTACCCCGTAAGGGATAAAGATATGATTTGTGTACCTACGTGTATATTGTGTATAAATAATTTTATTTTAAAACGACGAAAATGCCGCATTGGTACTGAACTACCGTGTAGATGAAACTGAAGTAATTAGCCAGTGCCGACCACGTAGTACTTACAACAGGAGATGCTAACGCGCGTTTATCCTTCCGCTAAAACTAACAGGCCGTTTTCACCCACAGACATGGGAAATGTTCGTGTGTCGAATTAATGTAACAATTTTTCTTAACGAGTTTCTAGGAACGTAAGTTTTTTTATGGTATGGAAAATACGCCTTATGCATCCGCCCGGTGCGGGTTTACCGGGGGTATGTGGGGCTCCCGCGACGGCAGGCATACCCATTAAAAACCACACGGATTCCCTATTCGGTCTCATGTGAGGCGTTACGGGAGCACTCGGTGACAAGGACAAACGATTGCTAAGTTAGCAGATGCCTATAGAGCGTTTATGAATACGGGGTAAGTCTTTAAAACTAGATTGGCTAAGGCAGCTCTGGTCGCGAGTCGTTAAGGATGCATAGCTAGCAAGGTACCAAGGCCTTTTTAGTTTAAGTCTTTAAAATATATTGGGCGAGGGCAGCTCCGGTCGTGAGTGGTTAAGGACGCAGAGCTAGCGAGGTACTAGACAACGCAAATAGAGTCTGTGCAAGAAGTAGAGGCTTCAGTCTTAAGACTTTAGAACGAGACTTGGAAGCAATTAGTTTCTTTTTAACATTGACAGTGTAATTTCCGCGTTTTTTACGACTGGTTCTTATGAAGTGAATAGTCGCTTATAAAAGTATTATTTATGTAGTGCCAGTCATTTATTCCTTACTAGCTTCTGCCCGCGACTTCGTCTGCGTAGAATTATACATAAAAACCTTCCTCTTGAATCACTCTATCTATTAAAAAAAACCGCATCAAAATCCGTTGTGTAGTTTTAGTAGGGACATAAGGACAGAGGGACATAGGGACAGAGAAAGCGACTTTATTTTATAGGTACTATGTAGTGATGATGTAGTGGTGACACACACAGGTACTTAATGAAATAATATAATATACAGACAAATTTAAATAAAAGAAAAAAATCAACTATAATTTTCTATTACCTATCAATTTTCAACCTTCTTCCTACTGGTCTGGGAGCAAGGCAAAAACATAGATTATACCAGTTGCTTCTCTACCCGCGTAGATGGTAAAAGCTCGTCGAGGGAATGGGCGAAAATCATAGGAATCATCATCCCACCCATCACTATTTTGATTTCATTTTTCACCTATACGCCCACAATCTTGCTAAATGTGGCTTGTAGGTATCTGTTTTTTTTTTTTTTTTTTTTTTTTATATGAATAGGAAGGCAAACGAGCAAGTGGGTCACCTGATGGTAAGCGATCACCACTGCCCATAGACACCTGCAACCCCGGAGGGATTGTAGATGCGTTGCCAACCTAGAGGACTAAGATGCAATGCCTCTTGTGCCCGTAATTTCCCCGGCTGTCTTACTCTCCACACCGGAACACAGCAGTGCAAGCACTGCTACTTAGCGGCAGGATTAGCATCTGTTACCTTAAGCTCTGTCTACCTCGTTACGGATAAAGTCGTGATTTGTGTATGTGTATGTATGTTAAATGAAAGAAAAAATTCAAGTAAAGTTTTCAATAACCTATCAACTTTCAACCTTCCACGCTGGGAGCAAAGCAAAAACATAGTATATACCAGTTGCTTCTCTACCCGCGCAAATGGTAAAAGCCCATCGAGGGAATGGACGAAAATCTTAGGAATCATGTGACAGGCGATGCGGCTAGCAACCCATCACTATTTTGATTCCATTTTTTGCCATCTATACGCCCACAAGGTTTTACCATCTTAGGCTCTGTCTACCCCGTAAGGAATAAAGTCGTGCTTTGTGTATGTGTGTGTATGTGTATGTATGAACGAAAACAAGTTATTTATTTATATTATGTGACGCAACAAAACTGTATCAGTTTCATACATTTAGCACAGGAGAAGAGTTCAAGACTTTGCGCTTGTATCGTTATGCTTTTGTGTATCACTACCATACAAATCACGCGAAACAGTTCAAATAAACACCAATTTTAACATACCCAAAAGGCCTCGTCCAGATCTGAACCCCGGACCACGAATAATTGACCTTCACGTCACGTACGACCCTAACGAAAGAGCTACGCCAAATGTAATAACGGACAAATACACGCAATTGTGTATGTGGACAACAGTAATGATAATAACTGGGCTAATAAAAGAAAATTTGAATTTGAATTCGGTGAAGGAAAACATCGTGAGGAAACCTGCACACATCTGCGAAGCATCTCATTCTGAGAGGCCTGTGCCCAGCAGTGGGACGTATATAGGCTGTAGATGATGATGATGAATAAAAGAGAAATGATCTCAATCGGAATATTTAAAAAAAACTTAGGAATCATGTTATAGGCGATGCGGCTAGCAATCCATCACTATATTGATTCCCCTTTCCAATACGCCCACAATTGCTAAACGTGGCCTTTAGCTCTTGTTACCCTAGGGTCTGTCTACCCCGTGAGGGATAAGATGATTTGTGTATGCAAGTGAAATCTAAAAACGGATCGCCATCCGTTTTTAGATTGGCAGTCAAATCCCCGTATACAGTGAAACCGGGTTATTCCGCTCTGCGACTCCAAATTTTATTTTCACTTACTCCACACAATTTGCGGGCGCGTAGCGGAAGGAACTAATTCACTAGCAAATTGTTTTATGTCTGCACAAAAGGATTATGTTTTTAATCATAATAAAGTGTTTTAATTTTCTGGCTATCTGCTAATTGGGACAAATGTCATGTTTTTTAACCCCCGATGCAAAAAGGTGTATGTTATAAGCAGAGATCGGACAAATTTGCGTCATTGCTCGCAATAATGTGGACATGACTCCAAAATTAATCAAATATGTCAAAGTACATATATTAAGAATAAGTATATCCACGGAGGTTTTATACCTATAGAACTAGAAAACTTTTTTGTCAGAAATAATAATCATATCTAGCAGGATCGTGATTTCTTTATTATATAAAAAGATTTACGAGAACGACAACTGCCACTTTAATTACAATTTTGCTAATAATTTTATGCATGTGTAAATTTTTATCTCCGGGAGTCCAAATTTTATTTCGAGAAATTAATTAAATGATTAATTATTAGTCATGTCCACTTTATTGCGAACGATGACGCAAATCTGTCCGATCTCTGGTTATAAGTTTCACGTGTCTGTGTGTGTCTGTGACATCGTAGCTCTCAAGCGGATGGACCGATTTCAGTGCGGTTTCATTCGAAAGTCATCCTTGCGGTGGTTTTAAGCCATGTTTGGTAAAAACCGGTTTGACAGTTTGAAAAGTATCACCTCTTTTCCAAGGCATTTGTGACATATAAGTAAATATAGCCCAAGCCCTCTGATTCTGATGAGAGGCCTGTGCCCAGCAGTGTCTAATATGTACATTAGCTGGAGGTGATGATGATGAGACGTTGTGTAAAAAAATCAGGTCAGGAGTACCCGAAACCGACGAGCATGTATGAAGATTGATGAATGTGGATGAAGCGAAAGAAGTGTCAGGATCGTAGCAAGTGGAACAAAGTAGCCTCTGCCTACCCCTGTGGGAAAGAGGCGTGATTGTATATGTATGTACGTATGTGATGATGATGATGTGTCAGTTCTTATCTGACTTTAAAAAAGACTTTTCGTCTTATCAGCTTCTGCCTTGTTTTGTGTAGGTAAAGGAGCGATAACACCGCCGCGTATACGCAGTGATGTGTCGCATGCGTCACATTTTCTCACCGTTTTTTCATACATATTGTTGCGTAAACGCACCGTCAACGTCTTACGCACCGGTGTGATTGCACCTTAATTAGAAATTTCAGCGATGTTCGAAAGGCCAAGCCCTGAACGTTACCCCATAGTTTTTGGAAACAAACTTTACGAACGACGCCAGTGGAACAAGCCACGGATAAAAGCACTATAGTGCAACCGTGGCGTTTATTTTACTGGTACACAAACTCCCGGCAGTGAAAATTACCTCTACTTTGACTAGACAATAGCACAGGCATGTTCGAAAGGAAATTTAGTTACCGTAACACGGTAAATGGTAAAAGCCCATCGACGGAATGGGCGAAAATCTTAGTTATCATGTTACAGGCGACGCGGCTAGCTACCCATCACTGTTTCATTCCCTTTTCCACATATACGCCCACAATTATGCTACACGGATTCTTAAGTCTTGTTACCTTAAGCTCTGTCTACCGCGTAAGGAATAGTGACGTAATTTTATGTCTAAAAATTTCTAAATGTCACTGAAAATTAAAACACAGAAAAATCCGAAAAGTAACCGGGTACCTGCTATGGGTGGTGTAGGGGTATAGCACGCGTCACGGAATGACGAGGAACCGGGTTCGATTCCCGGCCATAGCTTTACTTTTCGGATTTTTCTGTTCTAATTTTCACTGACATTTAGAAATTTAATTTCTAACGGTAAAACCGTAAAAGTAAAACATAAAAATCGAGAAATAAAAATTCTTGATTCATTTGATAGTAATTTTATGTATGTATGTAATTTATGACGCTTGTTTTAGTCTCCAGTATCATCATAATTACGTGCCACTGGCAAAATGTTCATGAGAAATCCCTGCTGAAACATTCTGAGATAATTCTGGGAGACTGTATTGCAAACATAAACTTCCCATTTGGTGACGCATTCTGAGCGTCTATTCTATACGCTATGTGTGTCCCGCAGTAAGTGCAGCTCGACATATTGCATTCCAATTACCGTCCTGCAACAAACGCAGCGCGGCGGCCGCGGCGTGAATTTAACGCTCTTTGCTACAGTGTTAAAGGTTGGAAACAGCTTAATGTCGGAAGTAGTTTGGTACTATCAAATATCTATCTATCTATCTACAGCCATTGTCCGTCCACTGCTGGACGTAGGCCTCCTTCATATTGCGCCAACTTTCGCGATCCTGGGCTTCCCTCATCCAGCCACTGCCAGCTGTCCTCCTAAGGTCATCCGTCCAACGCGTCGCAAAAGTCAAAGACAAAAGTCAAACATAGCCCGAAGGATTAGTACGTTGAAATGGCAATGGGCTGGTCACGTTTGCCGTAGAACTGACAACCGTTGGAGCAAAAGTATCCTAGAGTGGAGACCACGCTTGGGAAAGCGTAGTGTGGGACTATCAAATGAATCAAGAATTTTAGCTTCTTGATTTTTTATGTTTACTTTTCGTTAGAAATTAAATTTACAAACCTAGTGTGAGCTAGTAACAGATAGAAAAATTCGAAGGCTTACCCATCGGCTATGGGTGGTGTAGGGGCACGCGTCACGGAATGACGAGGATCCGATTCTCAATCATAGCTTTACTTTTCGGATTTTTCTGTGTTCTAATTTTCAGCGTCGTTTAGAAATTTAGAATTACCTAGTTTGTTTAGTTCATACATTAGTAGTTTATTAAACGAGAGAAGTAATCTGTAAGCTAACCTATCATTGAGTTTAATTTAATTATTTCGATAAATTCAGGAGAAAAACTATAATTTGGGATGTACGATGACATTTCTAAGTGTCACTGAGAGTCATGACCTCTTTTCTATTATGGATTTACTTTCACGCCTTATATCTGACTAGCTGTTGCCCGGGCAGAATTAAATATCCTACTAATATTATAAACGCGAAAGTTTGTAAGTATGGATGGATGTGTGTTACTCTTTCACGCCAGAACAGCTGGACAGATCTGGATGAAATTTGGAACATAGATAGATTATAGTCTGGAATAACACATAGGCTACTTTTTATTCCGGAAAATTGCGTAATTCCTGCGGGATAGCGTTAAACGAATTCTATGCAGACGAAGTGGCGGGCAACAGCTAGTAGCCTATAATACTCACAAATAAATGTCGCTTTCTATTGGTTGTGATGATGTGATGATGTGAGTGAGTGTGTATGTTTGTTCCTTTTTCACGCCGAAACAACTGGATGAATTTAGATCATATTTGGAACGGAGATAGCTGGTACCCTAGATTAAAACGTAGGCTACTTTTTATCCCGGAACATTGCATAGTTCCCGTGGGATAGCAATGAACATGTCAATTGCTAATTCTCGTCGCGGGGAGAAGATAGTAAATTAATATATTTATAACACTTGCGTAATGGCGACCCTGCTATACCTCCAATTTAATTTCAGTGTAAGGTTTATTCTTAAGTTATTTTCAAGTTCGTTTCAGTTTCTAAAAACGATGGTATCTTTCCGAATGAAAACGTGTTTTTCTTTAGTAAATATACAGTTTTCACTAATGCTGGCTTTAAAAGCTTTCTTATACGTTTCACTAATTATTTTTAAAGCTAAACTCAGCTAAGATTTAGAAAGCGAAAATCCTTTTTGTTGCTGTTGGACTTGATATAATAAAACTCTTCAGATCAAAACACTTCTTTTATTTATTTGCTTCTATGATACAGATTCATTTATTTACTTTAAGACCTCGTGTCTCTACTTATTAGCTCTTATATCCAATCTGACGTTTCTCTGTAGGGATGTACCAATCCAATAGTGATGCGAACTCTACAATCCCTTTCTTTCTTTATAAATTAAAGAACAGTATTCAACTAATCAACCATTACAAAATTAAACAGATTATTAATAAGAAACATTCTTAAACATGTAGCATTGCTCTAGGGAATCAGCCGCCTCACCAGTAACTTACTTGCTATGTTAGCCAGGTTTACCTAACTGCTCTTATGCATGATAACAACAATAACACAACTTATCTAAGCAACTATAAATCAATCATCTATCAATTTCAACAAGCCTTGGCATCATTGAGAATGTAAGTGTTACAACTCAATACATACAGAGTATGTCCTACGGCTAAATGAAAATACAGCTTTAAGACTCTATAGTCTCTATAATGAGACCCAGAACAAAATCTTTATACTTGGCAGGCACTTGCCTTTGCCGCTTAGGTACAGTCTTAGTCAGGGTTAAGGAGTCAGTTAAGTTACCCCTATCAGTTGTCAAATCCGGTGTCAATTCTTGCTCTGTTAGAGTGTCCTCTTGCATTCTTGTCTGACCATTTTGCGGTGTAGTGTTAGAGCTGTCAAACCTACTGAGATCCCTCACTCTCACGGGCTGGAAGTGGGACGAGTTTCTCCTCACTATCTTTCCTTCTGGAGACTGAGCTGCTACCGAATTTCCACTCTTCCAGATTACTGTATGTTCTGTTGGAGAAAATGGTGTACTTAATTTGTTCTCTTTTCTTTGTCTCACCAAAACCTTGTCACCAGGCTGGATCTCAGAAATTTTAACATGCCTCTTTTTATCAGTATACATCTTGGATCCATACTTTTTTAACTTGTCCATATCTCGCATCTCTTCATCTGCTAAGTCGACATTCTGTGCCAGTTCCGGAATTTTAGTCCTAACATTTCTTCCTCTGAAAACGTTTCCAGGAGCCAGACCAGTAGTGCTATATGGAGTGGAACGATATGCAGACAAGTAGGTCATTAATTCTCTTTTCCAGTCTTGCTTTAAACCTTGTGCAATTCGCAATCTCCTTAACACATTCCTGTTTTGCCTTTCCACTTCGCCATTAGCTTGAGGCCATAAGGGGGTAGTATGTCTCAGTTTTATTCCATATGTTTTAAGGAACTCAGTGAATCTTTTGTCAATGAACGCTGGCCCATTATCACACACAATTTCTTCCATTATGCCTTCTCTGCATATTATCTTCTCCAATGTCTTAATTGTTACATCTGCAGTCTGCTGTTTCAGGACTTTCACCTCAAAGTACCTGCTGTAATAGTCGACAATAAAAAAGAGGTAATGCCCCGAAGGCAACGGGCCTAGAAAGTCAATTGCAACCAGCTGCCATACCCTCTGGGGCAATTCAGTAGCAACCATAGGTTCTGGAGGAGCACCTTTCCCCACCAATCGACAACCTTCACATGTGTCACACCAGTACTCAATATCTCCATCCATACCTTTCCACCATACTTTGCTTCTTAATTTAGCCTTCATAGAATTAGCAGCCAGATGTCCTTCATGACCAATTTCTAGTATTCTTGGTACCACTTGTCTAGGTATTATTAGTCTAGTCCCTCTGAGAACAATCTCATTTACAACACACAGCTCACTTTTAATTACTTCATATTTTCTTAGCTCCTTTGTCCAAATATCTTTTTCTATTGCTTCTTTTAATTTTATCAACTCTTCATCCTTTAAAGTAGCTTCTTGTACTTCTTCAGTAGTAATAGCTTTCACACTTGTATCAATCAGAGCCAGCAAAAATTTGTCTTCTTCATCTTCAGTACTTTTCAAAGATGTGTTACTAGTATCCAGCAGCCTGGACGCTGCATCAGCGATATTGCTCTTGCCCGGTTTGTATATGACCTTGAATGTGAAAGGTTGAAGTCTTAAAACCCATCTTTGGATACGGGCACTAGGGTTGGAGTTTGGTGAGTAGATAACTTCCAAAGGCTTATGATCAGATATGATCTTGAATTGCTTACCTATCAAGTACATATACAAACTTTCACAGGCCCACACAATAGCTAGAGCCTCTTTTTCGGTTTGTGAGTATCTTTGCTCCGTTGAAGACAAAGCTTTGCTGATATACTTTATGACAATGGGCTGTTTTTCGCCTTTTATGTTCTGATGTTGTATTAAAACGGCCGCTATTCCTACAGGACTGGCGTCTGTGACCAGAGTAGTTTCCGCTTCTTTGTCATAAAACCCCAAGGCTGGAGCTGATACCATCAGCTTTTTCAGCTCTTGGAAAGCATCCTCGTGTGCCTCAGTCCATAGGAAGTCTGTGTCCTTTTTTGTGAGATTTCGCAGAGGTTCAGTAATTGTACTAAAATTAGGTATGAACCTAGCAGAAAAATTTACAAGTCCTAGGAAACTTCTTACTTCTGCCTTATTCTGCGGTGCTCTGAAGTCTTGTACCACCTGTTTATTAGTGACAGTTGGTTTTATTCCACTAGCTGAAATGTGGTGCCCCAGGAAAGTGATTTCTGTAACTCCAAATGAACATTTTTTTTCATTAAGGGTTAAGCCTGCCTGGTAAAGACGGTCTAGTACCTGTCGAAGCCTCAAATCATGTTGTTCTCTTGTTTGTCCTCCAATGCGTATGTCATCTTGGCTATTGGCAACCCCTTCTATTCCTTGCAACAGATGGGCGATTACACGCTGAAACATCTCTGATGCACAACGTATACCAAAAAACAATCGTTTGTACCTGAATAACCCCAAGCTGCAACTAAAAACTGTTATACTCCTGGACTCCTCATCCAGCTCCAGCTGGTGGTACCCAGACTTCAAGTCAATGGTAGAAAAGTATTTACAATTATTTAGGTCTGCTAATAACTCCTCGAATGTTGGTAAAGGGACACGCTCTCTCATTACCGCCTCATTTGCCTTCCTCATGTCAACCACTAAACGGTACTGGCCTTCTTCCTTTTTTTTGACTATGTGTGAAGGGGACACACAAGGGGTTGGTCCTGTAACAGGTTCGATAATGTCATTAGTAAGTAGTTCATTAACCAGTTTTTGTTCTGTGTCTCTTACATTAAATGGCTGTCGCCTAACAGGTTGCGCAACCAACTTAATATTTGGATCAATGGGGATGCTCAATTTAAATTTTTTTAGTTTACCAATACCCTTGAATATGTTTGGATATTCTTTCATAACAGTATCTTTGGTGATAGGATTTAATGTTACCAGATTAACCTCAGAAGGTCCCACTCTTAACAAACCAAGCCGCTCAGATGTTTGTTTGCTCAAAAGGGAAGGGCCACAACCATTAAAAACCAAAATGTCAGAAGTAATTTCTAAGTTACTATCCGGAGAAAATAAGGTAGCTTTGAAGCACCCTAGCTGAGATATTTCTGCACCCCCATAGGTGTAGTATTTCTGATGATTGTCAACAGATAATTTACAAGACAAACCGGTCTTCAACAATTTCTTGAAAGTGTGTTTATCTATAATGTTGATAGAAGCACCAGAGTCTATAATAAAGCTGCAACTCACTAGGTTATTTATTCTCACTTTAAATTTTCTATCATTGTCACTCAAGTTTATTTTAAAAACAGAGTTTATTGATTTTTCTACACTATTTTCACACTCACTATCATTGTCTGATGACTCAGAGGAGTCTGAATCAGATTCCACTATGTATCTAATAGTTTTCTTCTTCTTTTTCCCAGCATCCTGCTTATTTTTAAATAATACTTTTGTTTTGCAACACTTGGCAAAGTGCCCTTTTATGCCACATTTATTGCATTTTTCATTCATGGCTCCGCACTCAGTGCTTTTAGCCATGTGACCTCTGCGGCCACATCTGTAGCACTCCGAGCTATATACTTTGTTTACCTCTAGATTTTCCGGTTCTTGCTTAACGCTCAGACCACACACTTGCTTTTCCATCTCGTAGAGTCTTGATATGTCCAACGCTTTATTCAATGTTAATTCTTTACCTTTTCTTAAGAATTTTCGCTTCAAGTCAATATCTGTACACTTTTCGATCATTTGGTCTTTTAAAGCCTCTTCAATGTTCGCGAATTCGCAATATCTAGCTTGTTTGCGTAACCTCAAAACAAACTTTTCCATTGATTCTTGGTCTTCCTTTTGCATATTCCTAAATTTTTGTCTCTCGAAATTGACATTAACTTCTGGATCTAAATAAGAATCTAATCTCTTGATACACTTGTCGTAAAGGGTGGCGCCTTCCACCTCTACATCTTGGATACCTTCGTAAATTTCTTGCACTTCTGCGCCTGCTTGGTGCAGTAACCTTGACACCTTTTGCTTATCGTTGAGCCCTATCTGGCTATCAATATAATATTGAAAATTTCTTTTCCACACACGCCACCTCTCCGGTATAGTGTTAGCATCTTCGTATGGGTCAAATTTAGGACCCGATGTCCCGACTCCATATTGTTCGGCCATGTTTTCCTTTTTCCTTTCATATGATAATTGCGTGATTTCTTCCGCCTCGTCGCCAATAATGTTGCTGTTGGACTTGATATAATAAAACTCTTCAGATCAAAACACTTCTTTTATTTATTTGCTTCTATGATACAGATTCATTTATTTACTTTAAGACCTCGTGTCTCTACTTATTAGCTCTTATATCCAATCTGACGTTTCTCTGTAGGGATGTACCAATCCAATAGTGATGCGAACTCTACACTTTTAACGGCTCAAAACCTTCCATCACAGCGGATTGCTCAGGTCGCCTCATGAGACCAAAAAATGTATTTTAATGTCCATAAGCTTTTCTCAAGGTAATTCATGAAGCTATAGGTAACACCATAAATTTTATAAAGAATTCTTAAAAATGTTCGCGTTCGCGATAATTTTCAATGGATTTTATTTTGGAGTAAACAAGCTCCTTTGGGATTGTATTGTTGTTGTGATTTCCATTTTGCAACCGATTTTAAGGAGGGAAGTTTATATATTTGCAATGCCTCTATCAAGAAGAAGGTTTACAAATTCTCAGCACAATTGGCTTTGTTCATTTTTTTTAAGCTGTGCTTTTAACACCTTTATTTGATAAAATGGACTATTTCAAGCAACTAATTTGAATATTATGCTTTTACGTAGCTATGTTAATTAATAATAAATATTTTTTCGCTGTTTGATAATTCGTGAATTTAGACAGAACCCCAATCGCCTTCGTTCGGCTGGCTATAAAAAAAACGGCTTTGTCTATTGTTTTGTCGATTTGACAGTGACACGTGACAGTTGCCGTAGGTAAACTTTTTTTTTTCATTTTTGTGGCAAACATTCGATGCTGGATTCTGTCTAAAAACCGGGTCGTTCGGTCAAACAAAGGTTCAAAGTACTTTTACAAAAATATGTGCAATCATAAAGTATTTTTGAAATCGGACCAGATAAATCGGATAATTGATGGTTTTCCTCGAAATGGTTTTCGAATTGGAGCATACTAAAAAAAATGAACAATGCCAATTGAATAATTTTAGTTTGCTATCTCCTCGATATAGTGAAGTCAAGTCATGGCAATTTGAAGCAGTTTTACAAATCTAGCTTTAGCGAAACATTTATACATACAATACATAGTATTAATCAGGGCTTTATCCCTTACGGGGCAGACGGAGCTTAGGGACGAAGACCAGCCAACGTTTGGCGTGATCGTGGGCGTATAGGAAAGGGGAATCAAGAGAATTGTTAGACAAGGCACACATAGAAAAGACTTGGCAAAATCTATTGTCCTCTCCCTCAGAGTAGTAGAGCATAGCACGAGACATCAAACTGTAAAATTGTACAATACCCAGTATTTGTTTTTTATGTTAATTTGGCTATATTTGGTAACATAAAACACTAACTGAATTAGTGTAGGTACCTAATTTGAACAGTTCCCACAGAATAATTTCAATTCTAAATATTAATGTCCTTATCTTTCACAGTAGTCGGGTAGTTAATTATTTAAATTAAACAAAGAAAGATAGTCCAAAGCATATTTTTAACGACGAGCATTTCACAAAACAAATGGTTCGGTTTGTTCTCATTTATACGACTATGGGCTAAACGAGCTAGTGGGTCAGCTGACGGTACAAGAGCACCATGGACACCCGCAACACTAAAGAGGGGTATGATTATGATAGGATACCTCTTATGCCAATTTCGCCGGCTGTCTTCGGAACACAGCAACGCAAGCACTGCTTGGCGGAGGAGCTTTTAACAGACCAGGGAGAAGCCAAAGGATGATTTTGGCAGTCGTATGTATGTTTTTACGTTTCACCGTAGCGCGTAAGCTACTCAACCAATTTGAAAGAATGAGGTGTTTTGTAAGGTGTACAGTTTAAAATATTTTAAATAACTACCGTAAACTCAGGTAACTATGGTCCAAAATTTAACATTTACGAATTGGGAACTCTATTTCTCTGTAACGCATTACCTTTAATGATTGAAATTTGGACTTGTAAGATAAATAATTGGACTGTAATTAAGGTTTATAGCTCATTACTGACCAAAACAATATGTATATTTTTTTATTTTTTTTTTAGTTTTGGACCATTCTTGTATACCATGTTTTCAACTTTAGACCAGATTGATTCATTGCTCGATTATGTATGGAACTTATACTTTGGACTAAAGTTAACAGTAAGTATTGCAAATATAGGCAATTTTATATACAACTGATGAAGTAAAAAGCAATATATATAGTATTAAAATATTTTTGATTCCCATTTCCATCTATCTATCATTTATATCTTCCATGCTGGTCTGGGAGCAAAGGAAAAACATAGAATGTGCCAGTTGCTTCTCGTCATGCGTAGATAGTAAAAACCCATCGAGGTAATAGGCGAAATTCTTAGGAATCACGTTATAGGCGAAGCGGCTAGCAACCCATCACTATTTTGATTCCCCTTTCCACCTTTACGCATTTAATCATACTAAACGTGGCCTTTAGGTCTTGTGACCTTAGGCTCTGTCTACCGGGTAGGAAGAAGGACTACGAAATAGTCCGAAACATGTCGAGCATCACTCGACTTTTTATACGTGAGTTATCCGTTTACCTATGTGTAATCATGATTTGAGAGAGCGTTATTTTAATGCCTACTTATTTATTTCTCCACGAGGTTTAATAATTAGTTAATTTGATGATGAATATTACGATAATATTTGAGGCATTTTCTAAAATACACCGGATATTGGACAAAGTTGGGGGATCCAAAACAGCTGAACTACTAATATAATTAAGTTAATCATTTCAAGTTATAATTATGTTATAAAGAATTTTCAAGTTCGAACATTATAATTGAACGTATTTCGTAATTTATTACGTTAACAACAATTATTTTCAGTAAACCAGAGTTTGCTGTCTAAGAAGATTTTAATTAATTTACTGACACTTTCTTTAAACTTTATGACAAACTTACTGTGATTATTAACTTTTTAATTTTGTCTTTACATAGGTGGGTTACGAATTATTTCGATAAAGTTATTTGTAATATTAATACATACATACATAAATCACGTCTTTCTCCCTTACGGGGTAGACAGAGCTTCAGGTGACAAGACCCAAAGGCCACGCTTAGCATGATTGTGGGCGTATAGGTGGAAAGGGGAATCAAAATAGTGATGGGTAGCTAGCCACATCGCCTATATGATTCCTGTGCCCATTCCCTCGATGGCCTTTTACCATCTGCGCGGGAGGAGAAGCAACTGGTACATTCTATGTTTTTTCTTTACTCCCAGACCAGCGTGGATGATGATGATGATTATTAAAGTACAGACTGATAAACACTCTTACGACAGGCAACGTTGAAGGGAATCCAGATCGCGTCAGCGTTAAATTCTCAACCTATTTACAAGCAATTACTAGCTACATTTTAAAACTTGCCTCGTAATGCTAATAATGGTTCAGGCGACATGTCAGCACAAAAAAACTTCTTCCACACCTCTATGACGCCGCTTTACCTCTGATGAGGGGTGACAGTAGCTCATTAGTGCTCCCTTCTCTCTTTTGCCCCCACGCAGAGCGGCGTTAGTGCGTCCCCCTCGCACACCACTCAGGTCACTGCTGTCTGTTGCTTAATTATTTTTTAATTTTAGGCTGCGTTTAGAATGGAAGCGTGGCTTCTTGGGTTTTCAGCATCAAATTTGAATAAAAGAGAGGTGATTATATTTATGACGTCGAGATTAAATTAATTGAAATCATATCAAATAAGACTTAAATCCTCGTATGCTTAAGACTCCCATACTGGTCTGTTAGCAAAGAAATAACATAGAATATACCAGTTGCTTCTCTGCCCGCGCAGGTGGTAAAATCCCATCGAGGGAATTGGGCAAAAATCTCAGGAATCATGTTATAGGCGATGCGGCTAGCAACCCATCACTATTATGATTCCCTTTTCCACCTATAAGCCCAAAATCGGATCGCTACCACCATCTTACTCGCTAATCCTGCCGCTAAGTAGCAGTGCTTGCACTGCTGTGTTCTGGTGTGGAGAGTAAGACAGCCGGGGAAATTACGGGCACAAGAGGCATTGCATCTTAGTCCTCTAGGTTGGCAACGCATCTGCAATCCCTCCGGGGTTGCGGGTGTCTATGGGAAGTGGTGATCACTTACCATCAGGTGACCCACTTGCTCGTTTGCCTTCCTATTCATATAAAAAAAAAAAAAAAAAAAAACTACGGTGTCACCGCTTTATGGCAAGGCCGCTGACGCTATTTGATTCAACCATTTACGAAGACGTAAGTGTTTACTATCAGCTATTTAAATAAGTTGGTCACATGCTCAATATCAACAAGCAACATCAAAGGCAGAATGTAAACAAATTAAATACACCCTTAAAAGAGGTACAGTCACTTACAAAATCGACTGACGAATAAACCTAATACAGTTCATTGGGGTAAATTCGAAAATGGGGGAATTTTGAAACTCGTGGATATCCACTAAACGGGGAACAATTACATAATCTAGCAACGCTTACCTAGAAGCTGCAATGTCTGGCTTCTAGATAAGCGTTGCCAGATTATGGAATTGTTCCCCGTTTAGAGGATATCCACGATGTTCGAAATTCCCCCAAGTTCGAATTTACCCCAATGCATGCACCTTACAGTGCTTCTAGTTCCTTAATGTGTTTGACAGTTGCCGTGTTCTGAATGAACATGAATGAAAAATAATGTTGTTATGGTCGAGAGCGAGTGCGACAGCTGCATCGAGCCTCTCTGTCTAAACTACTCGCTCTCATCCCCAATAATGTACAGGTATTTCATTCACGTTTATTCGAAACACGGCAACAGTCAAATACATTATGAAACTAGAAGCACTGTACAAGTTGGCTTTAGTGTAGTGGAAGCCATTTTTTAACCAACTTCAAAAAAGAGGTTCTAGATTCGGTTGTTTTTATGATTGTTATCAGAACATGTAATTTGTGGACCGATTTGAAATAACAATTTTTTAAAACCTAAAGCCTTGTCAGTTAGCATGGGTGACCATGCAAATCGGATTTCTTTAACTTTGACCTATAAAATTCGTACGTAAAGACGTAAGTACTCAAACAACGGTTCTCTCGTTCTACCACAGATACATTTACTGACAGAGAAAGAGATGGAACGATAGTACATACAGCTGGTACGTGAGCAAATCGAGAATAAAAATGGTATTACGCTTATTTGGTCGTATTTTAAGATATATTGAGTACATGGGAAAACTTTTTTATTTTATTTTATTAATATTGTAGATTACGATATAAGCGCCGTTTCCGATTGTACAACTATATTATTTTTTCAAAACTGCATTATAAATTACGTACAACCATAATTATGTGAAAGCAAGTTAGCTAAACGGCTGTCCGTCAAAGGTCATTTAAATTTATAACTGTATTTAAAACAAACATTGTCTATGGCTTTGTCCCAGCCAGTCGCCAACAAATACAAACGACTGACTTCCGTCTGCGACTGTACAGTATTATAGTGTGTCTCTCATGCATATAGTATACACGGAAAGGGAGATTTATTAACCTTATTTAACCGAATTATCCACTATTACCACTAAAGAGGTCCGCTGTCTGAAATCACAAAGCCCTTATGACAGGAGCTGATTTTCAAACATCGCTTTTGTCCATTCAAAATACACATTTACTAAATTCGAGTAAAATAAAATCTAGTTTAGTAAAAAATAGAATAAATTAGCTAACCGTTGCTACCCAGGGTGCACCGACCCAAACGCAAATCAACTCCACATAAGTCCTATAAGCCAAATGGGTCAAGGGCCATATAAAGAAGGCGGTACTCCTGGACACGGCTCGGATAGTACTTCATCCACATTCATCAATCTCCTCATACATGCTCGCCGGTTTCGGGTACCCCTGACAGGTTTTCTTCAAAACGTCTCCTGATTCGTATTCCTATCGTCAAATTACGTATCCGCAATTATATTTGTGTGTTCATTCTGTATTGACATTATGTCGATGTGTGCTGTATGCAACCTCGCCCCCCGCGGAAAGCCGCAGAACAATCGCAGTGCAAAAATAAACTAAAGACAACTCCTGTCATATGGTGCCTATGATTGGTATAGTTTAAACACACTTCGCTCGAAAGCCTGATTAGAAAGAGACAGTTACTGTGAGGACCTATGCAAATATTTGTGAGGGAGTTTTTTGGTTTCACGCGTAAGGAAAGGCCACAGCCTATAGCGGCAGAAGGCAGCAGGCTAAAGTTTTTAGCTTATTCCATTACTAGCGACCCGCCCTGACTTCGAATGATATATTATGCATGTATTGTACATATTAACCTTCCTATTGAATCACTCTATGTATTAAAAAAACCGCATCAAAATCCGTTGCGTAGTTTTAAAGATCTAAGCATACATAGGGACAGACAGCGGAAAGCGACTTTGTTTTATACTATGTAGTGTTAATGGTCTTGCTTCCATGCTGGTCTGGGAGTAAAGAAAAAACATAGAATGTACCAGTTGCTTCTCTTCCCGCGCAGATGGTAAAAGACCATCGAAGGAATGGGCATAGGAATCATGTTATAGGCGATGCGGCTAGCAACCCATCACTATTTTGATTCCCCTTTCCCCCTATACGCCCAAATCATGCTAAACCTGGCCTCGTAGGAACCATGTCATAGGCGATGCTAACACTCATCACTATTTTGATTCTTTCCACCTATACCGCCCAAATCATGCTAAACCTGGCCTAGTCGATGCCTTGGGCTCTGTCTACTCCGTAACCTGCTCCGTTACCTGCTATGGGTGGTGTAGGGGTATAGCACGCGTCACGGAATGACGAGGATCCGGTTTCGATTCCCGACCATAGCTTTACTTTTCGGATTTTTCTATGTGTTCTAATTTTCACTGACATTTAGAAATTTACTCCGTAAGGGATAAATACGTAATTTATGTATCGAGTTTAGTGATACTCGGTTTCGATTCCCGACCATAGCTTTACTTTTCGGAGTTTTCTATGTGTTCTAATTTTCACTGACATTTAGAAATTTACTCCGTAAGGGATAAATACGTAATTTATGTATCGAGTTTAGTTCAGTTTAGTTCACCGAAAAATCTTTTTAATGGATTTCAAACTCCGAGAAAGTCGGCGGCTCGAACCCTCGATCCTCTGCTTGAGTGGCCACAGGTCGAACCACTAGGCCACCACGGCTGTTACGACAGTACGCATAAATATAGTACACATTGCCCCAGAGGGTGAAGACTAACGAATGTCCTCGAGCGTCCTATTTAATAAGCGCCCGCGTCGGCACGCTAACTCACGCTTTGTTAATGTTTGACTTAGGTTAGATGATTAACTTAAATACGTTCGAAAACAATGAAAATTTAGGCCAATGCTTAACGCAGTTAGTCTCCCGGCATCGGGACTTCCATTACATTCCGGGGGCGGTAAATTAAAGCATGTCTCAGATCGCTGGAACTTGTGGCACGAACCAAAGGCGAGGGCGATAAACATGCGGCCTGATGTTTTTAAATGACCAATTGACAGGCTTTTACACTACCTATTTCATTTTTTAATGCTGTAGTTGTATTTTAATACTCAATTATTTTCTATACAAACACTTATCCTAAAAAACACATATCTATCATAAAAATAACTATAAAATACCTATATTTATTTTAATTGTAGCATAATTTAAAGTCAAACCAATTAGTTATTTGGTTTTAATTAGCTTGAATCCGACATACAATAGTGAATAATAAATGTAACGTTTCAACTTGACAATAGGTATACACAAACGAAGCATAGATAATAATTTCAGCCAGCTCTAGTAAAGAGGTTTACATATCATTCTCCCCGTCTATGTTTTCATCTCCTACGACAAAGTCATGTAGACGAGAAGGCAGCCGGCGATACCTCTTAGGTCTTTCGAGGGCAGATGTTTCTTCTCTTACTTCAGGTGTGATGATCGGAAGATCTATTTCTTGAAGACGATCTGAAATTGTGCTATCTGGATTTAGCAAAGAGTCGGAAGCATCTTCAAACGATTCTTCTTGGAGATCAGCCAAAGAATGAGAATCATTCGGGAGTGGGGCTAAATGTCTATTGGACACTGTACTTTCCATGCCGTTTGACCTTCGAATTGTCGAATAGTGTGGGTTATAATCTAAAAGTTCAGCTTCCTCCACCATGGGATCATTTTTCGAGCGAACGTTGTTTTTTACGAGAACTGGTCCTGGCGCTAGCCATGTAGGCATCGATTCTCCATTAGGCGACCTCCGTGGGTAGTTAAAGAGTCTCTCATGAGGAGTCGCATTGATGGACGTGCAAAGGAGTGAACGGATAGAGTGAAGTGCGTTTTTCAAGGCTCGTTCCCAGTATTCAACTGCCATGTTGTTGGAACGCAAGCTGAGTTGTATCGCACGCCACAAAGTTCCATTTAGGCGTTCTACCTGGCCATTGCCTCGTGGATTATATGGAGTAGTTCGGGAAGAGGCAATTCCGTTAGCCCTCAAAAAAGTTTTTAGTTCTTCGGACATAAAAGAGCTTCCTCTGTCACTATGAATGTACAGCGGTTGTCCAAATGTACTAAAAAGGTCTCGTAAGCATTTGATAATAGTCCCCGATGTCATATCTTTACAAGGATAAGCCCATGGGAAGCGGCTATACTCGTCAATTACCGTGAGTAAATACTTATTCCCTGAATTCGATGGAAGAGGTCCTTTAAAATCCATATTCAACCTTTCAAAGGGGGCCAATGCTTTTATAAGTTGTCCTTTTGTCGTCATAAAGCGGGGTTTTAGTTCAGCACACACTCTACACGAGCTCGTCGTGGTCTTTATGTCATTAATGGAGTACGGCAGGTTCTTTGAACGTACCCAATGGTACATCCTCATTATCCCTGGGTGACATAATAGCGCATGTAGTTCATACAATTTATTATTATTCATGAGTGCGCAAACTCTTGATAGCGCATCTGCAGCAGTGTTTTGGGAGCCGGGTCGATAGATGATGTCATATTTAAAGCAGGAGAGCTCAAGACGCCAGCGTTGAATTTTGTCATTTTTTATTTTACTCGAGTGGTTTTGGTTGAACATATAACACACAGATTGTTGGTCAGTTATTAACATGAAGTATTTCCCCATCAGGAAATGTCGCCATTTTCTTAGGCTTTCAACAATGGCGTATGCTTCTTTCTCGACCGATGGGTGTTTACGTTCAGCATTCGATAAAGTCCTAGAGAAAAATGCCACAGGTCGACCCTTTTGAGAAAGCGTGGCAGCTATCGCGTACTCTGACGCATCGGTTTCTACAGTCAGTATTTCATCTTCATCAATTGCTACCAGTGAAGCTTTACTAATGTCTGACTTCAATTGCTCAAACTGGGCAACAGCACTTTCAGTTAACGGAAAACTGCTTACGTTCGTTAACGGCTGTAGTTTACTGGAAAAGTCCTTCACCCATTTCGCATAATGTGCGAACAGCCCTAGAGCACGTTTCAGTTCAGCAGTGTTGGTGGGGACTGGTAGTTGGAGCAGTGGTTGGAGTCGTTCTTTGTCTGGTTCAATGCTATTATTCTTGATAGTGTAGCCCAGCAAACTTATTGTTTCTTGGCGAAATTTACATTTTTGATCATTCAATGTTAGATTATACTTTTTTGCAGCAGCTTGAAAATTAAGTAAATTCTGATCGTGATCGCTTTTATCTTTTCCGCATACAGTAACATCGTCAAGGTAAGTAAATGTCCCTTTTAGCTTCTCTTTTTCTATTATAAATTCGAGCGTACGCTGGAATGCCGCAACTCCATTAGTAACTCCAAAGGGAATTCTCGTGAATTGGTAGAGCTTCCCCGCAGCTTCAAATGCTGTGTACGGTTTCTCGCTATTTTTAATTGGCACTTGATGGTACGCGCTCTTTAAGTCTATTTGACTGAAAACACTGTATTTAGCAACCTTGGACACGATAGTTTCGATATGAGGTAAGGGGTATGCGTCTAATTCTGTGAACTTGTTTATAGTCAAGGAGTAGTCAATTACGAGCCTTTTCCGATGTGCTCCCCCTCCTGCTACCAAGACCTGTGCACGCCAGGGAGAGACGCTTGGTTCAATCACACCATCTTCCAATAGTTTTGAAACTTCTTCTGTGATGAATTTTTCGTCTTGCTGGCTATAATGTCTGGACTTGACAGCTATCGGTTTAATGTTCGGAGATAGGTTAGTGAATATGGAGGCGGGAGGCACTGAAGCTTGCATTACATTGCAGATTAAAGGCTCTTTGGATCCTCCAAAGTTGAATTGGAGACTAGAATGTTCTTTAAGTATATCGTGTCCTATGATAACATCAGCACAAAGATTACTGACGACAAGAAATGGTCGGTGTTTGTGCGAGTATTCGTTCATGGTAACAGTTGCAAAACAAACGCTTCTCACGAAAGATACATTATTTTGTGATGCTAATGTGATAGCCTGCTTGTGAGGTTTCAGTTTCAGCTGCATTAGTCGTGCTATCTTCTCATCTATAAAGCTCACTGAACTTCCCGTGTCAATTAAAGCGTCGGCGTGATAGTGGTTAAGGGTTACGGGAATAGTGGCTTTTGAAAGGCTCGATGGAGAGGCAGCCGAGATAGCATTAGCAGCTACTTCAGAATCATCAGAGTCCACGGCGGATTCTTCAGCAGTAACGGCGTTATTGGTAGCATTTACAGATCGGCACACATTTGCAAAATGACCTTTTCGGGAGCAAAGCTGGCACTGGGCGTTGAAAGCCGGACATTTAAGCCTTCGGTGAGAGGTTTTTCCTCCGCAATAAATAAATAATAAAAATAAAAAAAAAAAATTTTTGCGTGGCATTGATATTTGTATGCTGGACTGGCAAAACATAGTGATACCGACTATTATTATTATTCTTTGTTTCCATCTTTATTCTTTATACCTATGTTTCACAAATAAACGATTCTGATTCTGATTCTGAGGCTTTCTTTATCATCGCCCAAGGTGTGTATATCGCTGGTGCTAACTAATCTAACTGGCAACGATTACTTTTTGACGTCTTAATGCGATTCAATTCCGATTCAGTTTTAGTTCGCTCGCTGTCAGATCCATACTAAAATGTCGGCTTAAAACTGAACTGAGTCGGAATTGAATCGCTTTAAGACGTCATGGTAGCTTCAGTTGAAAGTAGTCGAATATCACCGAATAAAATAATTATAAACGATTCTGCAACAAAAATGCCAAAAAAGATTCCCAGTGGCAGGAAAAAATATTTATATCGTCCATTTCAATCTATTTCAACCCTCTTGTAAACAAACAAAACCCCCAAGTACCTACATTATTATTACAAGTTACAGTTTTTTTTTATTAACTTGCAACGTACACAAATCACGTCTTTATCCCTTACGGGGTAGACAGAGCCTCAGGTAACAAGACCTACGGGCCACGTTTAGCAAGATTGTGCATAGGAGTGGAATCAAAATAGTGATGGGTTGCTAGCCGCATCGCCTATAACATTTTACCATGCGCGGAAAGAGAAGCAACTGGTACATTCTATGTTTTTCCTTTGCTCCCAAACCAACGTGGAAGTATATTTTTTAAAAAGGAATGCAAAGAGTATCTCTCGTCATTTCTACTTTTGAGACTAGACTTAGCTCGGACATACTCAACCTGCACCTTCTTCTTCATCTCTTTTAATATGGCAATTTTAATTTCGCCAATGTCAAAGTAATAAATACAGTATTCAAAAATCTTGTGACAAAAATGTCGGCAACTTGTACGGTAGAACACGGTCAAAAGACTCCTCCCCTGCTGCTCGCTACTGCTGTCGGGCTCTTAGCCAACGTAATATGATATCCCTCAGAATCTGCCAGAAAATCATTAGCCACCCAGGGTGCACCTGACCAAGCGCTGCTCTGATCCAAAAACGAACAGCTCTTGACCACACGCGGAGGTAACCCGACTAGCACCCACAACCTGACTGTTTATATGTCAACTGGCCACCCTACACTACGCCTCATACTTTATCCACCCTCAATTTACCGCGCATTGCGTTAAAAATATATAAACAGTCCGGGTACGACTATATGCGATCGGCGGCGAGCGATATTCTAATAACTTCATTATTATTTCTTTTATGTATGTATCTCAGTGTTTGTCAATTGTATTTTGTCTTGTTTATTTTGCACAATAAAGAGTTTACATACATACATAACTTCATTGAGTGTATTGGTTGGTATAGGGGAAAAACTTAAGTGATCTGTTGTGTGTAGTAGTGTACAGAACTGATATGGGAATTGTCTTTTTTCTATTTGGAACATCAATTTTTCTATTCGCACACATTACTCACAAATACAACAGGTCATTTACTTAAGTTTTTCACCTATAGATATGGTGCGCTTATGAAGTTATCTTTTTGCAAAAAGTTATAAATTAAACCTAATGTATGCCTCGAAAATAGTTTTTTGGATTATTTTAAAAATTACGAATCACATACGGATATTTATTATTTCTAAGTAGAGATAGTAGAGATGTAGTGTAGGTACGAATTAGCCGACAGTAAAGGCTGGTTTAAATGATCATGCTCAACGTGTTTCGATCTTGTTACCCTAGGCTCTGTCTACCTTAAAGGAAAAGGACATGATTTATGTACGTTAAATGATTTTACAAATTTGTAAAAGGTTTTTAGAAAATGATATTAAGCCGAGGATGTATGAAGAGACTGATGAGTGTGGATGAAGCGAAAGAAGTATGTCAGGATCGTAGCAAGTGGAACAAAGTAGTCTCTGCCTGTGGGAAAGAGGCGTGACGGTATGTATGTATGTACGTATGATATTAAACCGCCGCGTTAGCTTCGCCGGCGATCGCGTGTAGTCCTCCCCTAGCCTTAAGACGGGGTTGCCTCGTAAACCCTGGTCAGTGGCATTAGATATAGTTTATCGTGGACCCCCGTAATAGTTATTATTGGGGTTCCGTAGGTAAATTTGTTATCTAACTGTCACAGCGTAATAAGGGTCCAGCTGTTAAATTAATTATAATCCCGGTAGATGTTTTTAAATCTTGTTATTACGAGTTAAGCGTTGGCTTATGAAAATAACTACTTTCATAAGCCGTACTATATTATAAATGCGAAAGTAACTCTGTCTATCTGCCTGAATGCCATTCTAAGAACGGTTGTACCTTTTTTATCGACGCTGAACATCCACCCGTATTCTTCAGTCTACCCGTGATCAGAATGCACGTCAAGTCATTAGTCAGTCATCTACTCATTAGTCATTTATTCCTGAACAATATTGTCAATTTTTATTTGGAAATAATAATATTATACACAACAAACTAATTAAAAATTAAACTTAAAATTCTTCCATGCTGCTCTGGGAGTAAAGAACAAACATAGAATTTACCAGTTGCTTCTTTTCCCGAGCAGATGGTAAAAGCCCATCGAGGGAATGGGCGAAAGTCTTAGGAATCATGTTAGGTATAGGCGATGCGGTTAGCGACCCATCACTATTTTGATTTCCCTTTCCACCTATACGCTCTTAATCATGCTAAACGTGGCCTTAAGGTTTTGTTAACTTATAGGCTCTGTCTACCCCGTAAGGGATAAAGACGTGATGTATGTAGGTATGTATGTATGTAAAAATCTTAATAAAGACATAGAAAAATTAACAACAATTAAAAAAAAAAATGATACATTAGTTAAGAAATCAAACAGCTACTTAAAACATAATGGGATCACAAAGACAATAAAAATAGGGAACATTAAACTGTATCAAGTAATTTAAGTACAAATGAAGTCGTAGATATAGTAGCATTTCCTTAACAAGAGGTTCCTAAGTTATACTTAACAACTGTTAAAATGGGTGCACTTGACTTTTGTATCTTTCCTCGTTACTTTCGTTCCTGTCTGGGTTCTTGACAACGTCAGTCAGGATAACTAGTGAGTAAAGACACGGCCAAGTTAGAGCATGCAACTACGTCCAATAGTTGGGAGCTCATCAAAGCTAACGTCAGTCTATATCCCGTCCAAAACGTTACTGATACTGTCAGTCATAAAGAAAGTAGTTCATCCCTGTAGTTGTCCCTGGTACAATCAACATGATATCCCATTCATAAGGCAATTATCATTGTTCCAGAACACCATGGGCGCGATCAGGACATGCATCATCGTCATCACCATCCATATGCTCCACGCAGCCACCGCTCAGGAGAAGCGCGGGCCCGCCGGCTTCGTCGGCATGCGGGGCAAGAAATACTCCGAGCTAACTCCCTCCGACTACCTGGACATGTATAAAAGGCAACCCCAGCACCAATTCATCGGCGGCAAAGGTAAAAAGGACTGGTATGACTTAAACAACGAAGAATTCAAGCGAGCACCCATGGGGTTCGTTGGCATGAGAGGCAAGAAAGACTTGCCGATGGACATCTACTACCCTGAAACAGACTTCTCGAATAAAGGAGGCTCTTTGATAGGAGAGATTGATTACTCTCCTAGCGACAGCTTTGACGGTAAAAACGAATATCCACTGCTAAATGATCTCCTGTCTCAATACTTGATGAGGTTACAGCAATCTGAAGGCTCTACTGAAATAACGATACCTGAATCGACAGAGGATGATATGACAAATGAGATTAATAAACGAGGAGCGCAAATGCACCAGTTCTACGGCGTTCGAGGCAAGAAATCCGACCAGAGCAAGAGACCTTTTGACCTCAACTTTCGCGGGAAATTCATTGGAGTTAGGGGCAAGAAGGATCTGAAAAACAGCGGGGCTCAGGAGATCAAGTTTTTGCTGGGGCAGAGCGGGCCGTGGCCGAAAAGGAAGGGCCAAATGGGCTTCTTTGGTATGCGCGGCAAGAAATGGACGGATGGTAAGCCATATTTGTATGAACTTAACCTTTAAGGAGCGCCCTCATTGAGAGCATTCGCGTTTAATGAGTATTTAGCGTCGAATATTCTAGTGACGTTGATCCGAACGTTATAAATAAATATCTTGGGACAAATTACACCAATTGACCCAGCCCCAAACTAAGCAAAGCTTGTACTATGGGTACCAGGCAACGGATAAACATATTAATGTAGATAAATACATACTTAAATACATACAACATGCACGACATGACTCGGGCACAAACATTCGTATTCATCATACAACTGTCTGCCCCTACCGGGATTCGAACCCAGGACCTCTAGCTTTATAGTCAGGGTCACTAACCACTAGGCTATCCAGTCGTCTAAACTAAACTAAACTAAACTAAACAAGATGTTACAAAGCTTACATTGATTGCTCGTTTAGAAATGCTCGGGTAAGAATGCTCTGAGAGGACACTTCTTTAGACGTAGTATATCAGCTGAAATCTACATACTTGGAGGCTAAATACGACGAGTATTTGTAATATTTTATAGTAATTTAAATAGGTTATAGTACAATTAATGTAAAATTTATTTCTAAAGCTACAATCAACTGTTGAACATACATTACGTTATGAATAGTGATGTAATAAATATGAAAACCAAACTTCGTATTCGGCGAATATTACTATGGCATTCGTCAAAAAAACTTAATGTTTTTGATTTTAGCTTGAAAGTAGGTACTTACCTAAGTATTTTATTGAATCAGACGACACTTTGCAGAAATCCATTTCAAACATAAAAAAACATGTAGGTAGGTACTACTATTCAATTAAAGTAAGTTAAATAGCGGAGTAGCAAGGTTTTTAAATAATTTAACTAAGTACCTACCTAAGTACCTATTATTTTTTTCTCGCTTTAAAAAACTCTACAATATTTACATCTGATACTGCACAAAAAGGTTTTTTTTTAATATATGAACAAAAAGAAAGTAGTCTGGGGCCTAACCATCTACGAAATTTCTGTATTTTGAACAAAGATTGATATTTGGTCCAGTTTATATTCAATAGAAAACTGTTTTTGGCTTAGATGGATCATGTTCAGCTATGTATTGATATTCGTATTCCCAAAATAAGCTGGTGTGTGTAGCATCACTAGTTTTGTTCAAGAAATTGCTAAGTTATCATTATGTCAGTAAATATTGGCAACGTGTGGAGGGATGGTTATTGCTGTTTGCACGGAACGCGACAAAGGAATACTAATATTTAATTATTACTCGGAATCAGTTAAATGGGGAAATTTAAGAAGCAATTTTATTATTTTACAAGACGAAATAATGTACCAACGTAATAATATCTTATATTTAGTGTCTTCCATTCTGGTCTGGGAGCAAAGAAAAAACATTTAATGTACCAGTTGCTTCTCTTCCCACGCAGATGGTAAAAGCCCATACCAATGTGCGAAGATCATAGGAATCATGCTATAGGCGACCTATACGCCCACAGTGTCTTGCTAAACGTGGCCTGTTAGGTATTGTTACCTTGGGCTCTGTCTACCCCGTAAGGGATAAAGACGTGATTTATGTATATGTATGTGTATTAAAGATATTTCCTTTTGTTTCAGAGGCGAGCCTGGAGAACGAATCCCCGAACTAATAAGTGTCTCGTGCACTTCGCAGTTGTTTCCCCTAAAAGACTTCATCTACTAACATATCTTAATTAGGCAAACTATTTTACGCCTGGCGGCTTTTGACATAAAGTTCAGATTCTCTTGTCAGTGTTAAGCTTAATAAAGTAGCGATAGTCTTTTTTTCTTTGCTTCCTCATAAATACCAAAGAATTAATGTTGTCAGTAGATAGAAGTTTTTTTTAATAACCATAGACTATAGTAGATGTTGGACTCTATATTGTTATATTATCTATAGTAAGAAGTGTATTTTTCTTCGTATAGTTATTTTGATAATTGTTAGTCCTGTTTCTCGATTCGATGTTAAGGAAATGTTATCTAACGAAGTTTTATAATTATTTTAAAATTAAGAATGAAATATAATTGTATTGTACATTTTGTGAAGGCTGGCAAAATGTGACAGAACGCTGTAAGTATTATAATTAAAATGCAGTTGCCTATTCTCGTTTGTTTTTGTCACCTACCACAATGAGGCCCATAACCTACTGAGACGCCCGCGCGAAGTCATACCGTCAAACACTCCAACTTTGCCCACTTTTTAGACAAAAACTGAATTTTTTCAAGTTTTTTGTATGAAACCCCGGACACATTTCTGTATCTGTGGCAACTCTGAGATCGTGTGTATGCACTGATTTATCAAAATCTAAAATTAGTAGAAGTTTTCTTTATCATATCACCAATCAAGAGGGCGGGCAAAATAATCTGGACTTTTAGCCAACATTGCCCACGTAGATTTTTAGCGAATTATGGACCTTATACAGATGACATCAACACCAATGAAAGTATTTTGGCAATGAAGGCGATCGACCTAAAAAATAATTCAATATCATTCATACTTTCCTAATAAAATGTGTGGGCAATGTTAGCCTGTCATTTTTTCTCTTCTCCATACAAACGGCATGTAACGATTTAAAAGTATTAGGGTTGTCAAATTTGGATTTAAAAAAAATAAAATTAATTAGCACAAAGTCGGTAAGTAGGTAAGTATTAAAACAGTTTCTAAGACGCAAATTTGTTTATTACATTGCGGCGTGCAGTGGATCAGTTGACATCGTTAGCCTCGCGATATAATGCTACTGGAACAATTTTACTGGACTAATGTGAACCAGGCATAAGGTCCCTTTTGCTAGGAAACTTCACATTTTTCTCGGGATAAAATATTTTTTCTACTTACCAATCTACCTACTTGAAACTTTAAAAAAAACATACTTTGTCTTGAGAACCTCCTCCTTTTTTTGAAGTCGGTTAAAAAAAAAAGAAAAGGTGCCAACCCTAAGCGTTTTTTGCTGGCGGGCAATGTTGACAAACATACAGCTAAACTTCACTGGGTAATTTTGCCCATCATGATAACTTTTGTTATATACGAGTTACAGTAACGAAACAATCATCAAAATACTCGGCACATCGTTTTGCATTACAAACAATCGATAAAATTGACTTGTGTATTCCCCATGACGCACAATTGACTACTAAATTTCGTCAGTAATTGGCCCGCAAAAATATACTCCGTACTCGACAAGCGCCAACAGGTTACTGGATGAAGTCAGGAGCGCACACGCTACTCTGTGTTGCCCCAGGTATAGTTTATTATCTACCAATGTCATGAATGTTGCCATAATTCTGTAACTTTTTTTATTATTAGTAGATTTCCTTAGCAATTGTGTTTTGGGCAAAGTATACCCTGGTGGCAAAGTTGGAGTGTTTGACGGTAGCTACGTGTCTTGTACAAATTACACATCAGTTTTTTAGCATAAGAATAAATCTTGACATATCTTTTTATTGAAACAATTTAAAAAAATATATTGACAATCATTGAAGTCTTATCCTTATTCATAAATGCTCTGTAGGCTTGCTAACTTAGCAATCGTTTGTCATTACCTGTCACTTTGACATTCACCTGTCACAGATAAGGACAAACAATTGCTAAGTTAGTAGAAAAGCCTATAGAGCGTTCATGAATGGGGTTAGAACATTGCACATAACTTGGGGTAAAAATCATTAGGTAGAGAGTACTCCTGATTTTTCTTCTCTCTCTCTCTCGGTGTCACGGTTAGCGGCCGTCTTTCTATTGTAAGTCTATGTTAGATACGGTGGCAGTCGACGTCGCCACGGCATCCCAGTGGAGTAAGACCCAAGGTTTTCACTTGATAATAAAAAGTTCTGGTACTTAGCACAGAGGTCACGTAGTAATTTGTCTAATCTTTAACCCTTTCTACTTGATAATTCCGATGATAAGAAGTAACGGTCGGAGTTGGAGATTTAGGATTCGAAATTATTCGGCGAGATAAGTGTTTTTGAAATTGTAATAATACTGTCAAGGGCCGATTTTTTAAAGTATCTACCTAACTGTAGATAAATTAGGGAGCCCAAAATGAGAGAGTCTGAAAAAACAACTTGTATTTTCGAAGCCGAATGCGATCGAACAGTCTTAAAAACATTTCTTATATCTCTAAAACTGCGATACTAGCGCCTCACACATTGTGTCGCAATTTGGAACTAAGTGCTTATTAATGATTTGCATCGAATGACAAGCCGTCTAGTTCGGCACGTCAGATCTAGGTGGCGCTGTATCGAACACTTATTCACAAGTACAGTCGTATAAAGAAATGATTCAGTTTGAGTCACGGTCTCAAATATGGATGCGCGCTAAGATGCAAAAATGGGAGCAAAGAAATAACATAGAAGTATCAGCTGCTTCTCGTCCCGCGCCGATGGTAGAAGCCCATCGACGGAATAGGCGAAAATCTTAGGAATCACGTTAAAGGCGATGCTGCTAGCAATCCATCACCATTTTGATTCCCCTTTGCATCTAAACGTGGTCTTTAGGTCTTGTTACATTAGGCTCTGTTAGGCTCTGTCTGTCCCGCAAGCGTCCAAGACGTAATTTATGTATGTACTACGTATTGCAAAAATATGTAAGTATATATTATATTTTTGCAATAAGCAATAAGCATTGCCATACAACGTGGCAATGCTGCCAGCCTTCTGGGCACCCTCCCCATTGGCGGCGATTTGGGAGAAATTTTTTATCTTTAATAATAGTTTTAGCTAGGTTTAAGTTATTTTTAAGTTTTGACTGTTCTTTATTGTTTTCTTTTGCTGTTTTTGCAACTTTGTAGTGCCTTAGACTGTACCATTCGAAAGTGGTAGTAATGATATTACTGCTAGACTAAGGGCCTGTTTCAGAACTCTGTTAAATTCCAGACATCTTAAGTGTTAGTTATTTATGATGACGTTACTATCTGTTTCGTGGTAATAAATAGAGACGGAATCATAGATACAGTGACACTTAGGTACCTACCTACTTACTTCGTTCACCATATTCTTGAGAACTTTTGTTTCTTATTACCTGTATAACCCCGAATTCTAAACTTTGCCTTCCTGTATTACCCTAGCTGCTTCCCAAGAGGAAGTGCAATATGGAACGCAAAATGAATTCATATGATTCGATTCGATAGAGCGAACGAAGCGTAACTTAGATTGGAACACAAACTTAGGTGTCAGGTCCCTATGGATCCTTGTATTTGTTAGCAGAAACAAAATTTAACTTTAATACAATAGCAAAGATATAATATTATACTTATTTCTTTCTTCCATGCTGGTGCCATAGTGGGCAGTTGCTTCTCTACCCGCACAGATAGTAAAAGGCCATCGAGGGAATGGGCGAAAATCATATCAATCAATATCAATCAATAGGAATTCTGTTAAAAGCGATGAGGCTAGCAACCCATCACTGTTTTGATTCCATTTTCCACCTATACGCCCACAATCTTGCTAAATGTGGCCTGTAGGTAATTGTTGCCCTAGGCTCTGTCTACCCCGTAAGGGATAAAGACGTGATTTATGTATGTGTAAGTACAATTCACACGTACCACGTTTTGCCGTCATTTATCGACCGCGTGTGTAATACGAGAGAATTCTCGATGGGCTTTTACCATCTGCGCGCGTAGTGAAGCAACTGGTACATTCTGTTTTTTCTTTGCTCCCAGATCCGTATGGAAGACTTGTGACTTGTGTGAATTGTAGTTAGGTACTACTATTAATTTTCAATTCCTACTAATATTATGTGAAAGTAACTCTGTCTGTCTGTTACCTTTTCACGCTTAAACCGTTCGACCGATTTAGTTGAAATTTGGTATATAGATAGTTTGAGTCCCGAGGAAGGACATAGGATAGTTTCTGTCCCGGAAAATTGCATAGTTCCCGCGGGATAGCGATAAGCGAATTCTGCGCAGACGAAGTCGCGGGCAACAGCTAGTAGAAAATATGCGCTTGGCCACGACGTGTTGTGTGATTGTGGTACAGTCCCCATCAGATATATCGTAGCGGGCGAGCTCCTCCAATATTTCAGAGCAGCCTTAAATATCAATAAATTCGTAATATTAAATTGGGTTGATAACACTAGAACACGCAATTAGTCATAAATATAAGAGCAGCGTCCTTTCAATAAAATCGGGACGTCACTGATCGTCAAAGGTATCGACGCAGTCAGGCTGGTCATAAAGATCAGAACATTTGTGGAAAATATATCTTAACTTTGTAACAAACAGTTTAAATTACAGGGAATTTGGCGTGACGTAGGTATGAGCCATATTTGTATTTGTTTGAAATTCGAATCGTAAATTAATTCCGTAAGGTTAATTTTCCACAAATCTGTGCCTTCTGATATTTTTGCCTTATTGAACGTCCCGAATTTATAGAATAGTCGCTGCTCTTATATTTATGACGAATTGCGTGTTCTGATGTTATTAACCTTATCGTGTAACGAAATTTATTGAAATTTAATGTTGCTCCGAAATATTTGAGAACCTCGCCCGCTACGATATATCTGATGGCGACTGTACGTGTGAAACAACCCATGCTGTATAAATAAAACGCCACAATAAATTTCATAATATTTTTTATTAAAACTTTCTCCTTATAAATCCATCGATTGCTAACATAATAATAGAAAAGAACGTACATAGAAGCCATGTCTCGAGTGATAGATAAATACATTATAATGATGGGTGACAACCTACCAAATGGACCGAAACGACATTTTGTTTAACCACCATCTTTTTTTAACCTTACGGCGGACTTTCGAAGCAAGCGTTAGTGACGCGGCGTCAATTTACCTTTTATAATAATCAGCTAGATACGTCTTAACCGTCTCTCCCCGTGGATAATCATACCCAGAAATATCAAACTACTGGACTTCGTTGAATGCCATTATTTTATCCGAACTTCATTTTATCGTCTGTCAAAGACTTTTACATATATCGTCTTTCGTGGTGTTTTGACACCACCGATGCTTGCTTCCAAAGCCCACCTTACAGGCGGTTTATTAGCAAGGTGCGTTACCTTTAATTTATTAATCCAAGCCTAGCTCGAGAACAATTGATGACACTTCCCGAGTCACATTAATTTATAATCTTTCCTTATTTTCATCACCTACAGCCATTATTACAATGGTTTTTGCAAAAAGAAAATTTATTGTAAGCATAGTAAAGTATAATCAGACAGAATAAAAGTTTGATCAATTTTTTCTTCGAATTTCTGGAAGAAATTTTACCTTAAAACTATCCTGGAATAAAAAGTGAAAAGAAGATCGTATATAAAAACTCATGATTGTAACGCTATCCCAGCAAAAGAGGTACAAAAAATACATTTGATTATAGGCACTATTGAACGGGTAATAAAGGCCATGTGATGGTCACATAACATTACTCAAAACATCGTCATGAAGCCGATGCATTTTAACCTTTTTTTTTAACCTTTTAACTATAAAGTGTTGCGCTACTAAACAAACCAGATCTGTGTTACGTTGTCTAAATCTGGCAAAGACAAAAAATGACAAAACGACAACGTACAACGCAGTCTTATATGCCCCTAATTTCGAAGTTCGAAAGGAATAGTCTCGCTCACACTAACAGTGTTTAATATTAGAGTGAAAGGGACGATATCATACGAACTTTGAATTTCGCATTTCGAAGTCCCTGGGTTGACAGTTGGCAACAAATGCGTTAGCCAATTTACTTAAAAAGCGTTTATAAATTAGTGTCTTTAGCAGTCAAAAGGTTAAAAAGGAATAACGGTTGAAATGTACCCAATAATGACGCTTTTAAAAGCATAATTTATTTTTGCAAATTACACTTTTACCAGATGACAGCGGTTTAGCAGTAATGGATAATTTAACCTAACATGAGACATAATGGGAAATGAATGGAATATACAAGTTTTGGAACAACGTCCCTGATATAAGATAATTTGTTACTATTATAATTATTATGATAAATACACAGTTACACTATACTTTATTGTATGTAAGCATATAACGGTAAAAATGAAAAACGCTATACATAACATTCAAAACTAAGTGACTTAAAAAAATATATAAGTAGGTTTTTAAATACATAAGACAAGAAAAAACAGGTAATTATTTGAACGCTAACTACTTATCATACAAAGGTTGTTTATGCATCGTTAAATAACTTAACTATCATTAGGGTTAGGTTATTATTATGGGGACAGTTATTTTAACCTTTTGGATTAGCAATTGTTATTCATGTAATTGATTCTGTTACTATATTCCACTTTATACCGAACCGAACGACATAAGGGATTAATTTATTTTCTGTCGAGCGGTTGGTCAAAAGGTTAAGAATTTTTTGAAACAAAATCCTCAAATTCAACAGCAGTTTTATGTAGAATTGTAGACGCATCAACATAATTACATACATAATCATATCTAACACAAAAAGGCATTAAGAAATGTTAAACTGATAATTAACCTTCTCACTGGACGTGTGAGCGTTAAATTTATTTTTAAAGTCGATAGTTAAAAATGATTTCAACAACCGTGCTAAACCAGTATTAAATATTTTTAACAAACCAAATTGCAAACGCGTTTTTAAGTTTCAGTTTGTGTTATCAGTATTGAATTTTCACTGGGCTGATCATTTGATACCTAAATGCTATGTTTATGCCAAATAGGCAGATATATAAGTTCTCTAGTCCAAAATTCCACGTTGGTAAATATGGACGACAAGTAATACCCAACTTTAACGCACGGCAGCCCGTCGGCCATCTTTCTAGATCTAAGAAAGCGTGATCATTTGATTTCCTTATTATAACTTCCTACAACCGGGTCATTAATAAAACATCACAATAAATAAAAACTAATTATAATTTACACAAAATGTAATACGCACTGCAAGAACAGCAGTTATACACAACCTATCGATGATACTATCAAACGTGAACAATTACAGATAGATAATATAGAAAATAATGACATTAATTCCATTAGTCCCTGATTCTAATGACACCGTTTCATTAAATCGACTACCCTAAATGAAATCATTGTTGATTAATGTACGAAAATATTTTCATTACTAATTTTCCCGTAATAATGTTAAGCAGTGATTATTATGGTTATTTATTTTTTTGCTTACACATAGCAAAACGAAAAGCATGGAAATTTCATAGTAGAATCAAGGATTTGCAATATAAATGCATTAATAATTATTATATTTCATTTCTAACCAGTCTGCTTCTCAAATTTAAATATTCGATATTTAAATTTCAACCATACGTTAAACGCGGCGTGAGGTATACATAGTGCATCTAGCTCGCACACCAAGTTATGAAAGAGAAGGTATTATACTAGATGTAACATGTAAGAACAGTAATGTATTATTACATATTTTTTATTACATGTATACAATACGAGAAGCAGATACCCAGACCGTTTCCCAAGGCATACATATTGGCTGTACAATTTTTACATGTCATACAACTCCCAACACAGCTTATAGAACCTACCAGCCACGTTCATTGGTGTTATCCAGTAATCCATCAAAATTATGTTTGAAACGAATCTATTGTAGCACCAAAATGTATTAAAAACAACTACCTATTCAAGGCACGTTCTTTCCGCCATATAGTTGACACAAGACAAAATCAAAAATTAAATAAATAAGAGTCAATCATTAAATTTTAAAGGCGCCTAGCTTGGTGCTAACAAAATTTTTAACCTTTTCGACGCCAACGACCTCTGACATACCAAAAGTAACCTTTACGCAATTACATAAGTTTTAAATTAGCTCGACGTCTCTACCCCGTAAGGTTAAAAGACGTATGTATATAATAACATATTGACGTTGAAAAGGTTAAACAGCTTGCATAACAAAAACCTCCATCTAAAACCCTTCAGCGCATTTCATACAACCTACAAGCGATTTGTGCTTCTTTAAGAGCCAGCTATACGCCTCTCGCGAACGCTACGAACGAGACAGCTAAGTCTGCCGTCCCTCTCAGAACAGCCAATACATACGCGTTGAGATCTCGTTACTATAACGCCTAAATGGCGTTTTGGAGAGTCAGCGGATGATTGTGTTTGGCCCCGTGGCCGTTGTGCGTTGTGAAGTCATCGTCCAACAGTTTGACGTCCGCTTTCTGATTGAGCTCTGTATTGCGCTCGGTCTGTATAAAGTTGGCGGATATGTGGCCAACGTTGGCGGCGGGCGTGTGGCCAACACTGGCGGGCGTGTGGCCAAGGTTGGCGTTGCCGTTGTTCGTTTCCGGCGGATTGGCGTTGTCGTTGTTTTGGTTTTTGGCTGTCGGCTGCTCTTGGATTTTGTCTTCGGTCTGCAACAGATAATAAAACTATTGGTGGACTGATTCGTTACATACATTTGTATCATGTATTTGTCCGTTACGGGGTTGACAGAGCCTAAAGTAACAAAACCTTAAGGCCACGTTTAGCATGATTGTGGGCGTATAGGTGGGAAGGGGAATCAAAATAGTTGCTTTGTTAGCCGCATCGCCTGTTGAGTTTTTTACTACAAAAGAGCAACTATTTCGCCAATATGACAATTGTCGGTGACAAGTGACAATTCTGTTTACATTGCAAACTCGACCAGAATCTACGATATGTCAGTTGGTTTCACATGTCGCCGACATATGTCAATTTGGTGAACTAGAGGCCAGATGGTAAGTAATCAAAATAAATAACTGATTTGTGAACGTTACTATATTACTGGCTATTCTTGCTGCCTAGCAGCAGTGCGTGCGCTGTTGTGTTCCGGCGTATTACTGACACACGATATATTTTTATTTTCTAACATTAAAGCCGACAAACGGGCACGCGGTTCACCTCATAGACACCTACAGTACCATTAGGATTGCATGGTCTTAGCCCTTAGAAACAGTGGCAACGCCTTTTAGACTACAGGCCCACGTACAAAAAATGTGGGTCATATGAACCACCAGGTGACGTATATAGGACGATATAAGAGCATAAAATAATAAGATTCAGCACTATGCCGTCACTTGTAAGCTGTCCAACTGGGTGCTGGTGAGAATTCAAAAGTGCAACCCTCGATTTTTTCCCCTTGTCGCATGATTTTTGTACGGCGTTGCGGAATAATGGATTAGAAGCTGTATTGAAACAATATGAAACTGATGCCGTACAGAATCAAATGACCAAATTTACCCTGGAAATGGTCAGAAAATCAAAAAAAATTACCGACTTTGTGGCGCACCATTTTGTACGGCATCAGTTTCATACTGTTTCAATACAGCTTCTAATACATTATTCCGCAACGCCGTACAAAAATCATGCGACAAGGGGAAAAAATCGAGGGTTGCACTTTTGAATTCTCACCAGCACCCAGTTGGACAGCTTACAAGTGACGGCATAGTGCTGAATCTTATTATTTTATGCTCTTATATCGTCCTATATACGTCACCTGGTGGTTCATATGACCCACATTTTTTGTATGTGGGCCTGTAGTCTATTTTGGTGCGTCCCCATTTGTTCGTTTACCCTAATTCCAGTGGCGTGTGGAAGGTAGGCAGCGGTAGGCAGTCAAAGGTAATACTGACTTGGTGTGTGTCGGACAGGCCCAGCAGGTCGGCAGTGACGTTGCCGTTGTTGGCGGGCGGCGCGGGCGCGGCCGGCGCACCCTGGGACTCCTCCGCCTGACAATAACGCTACATTAGTACACACGCACGGACGAGTATGCGTTGGGAGGCCGAGCACAAGCGAGAAAACCAAAAAGGAAACATTGTTTTCCAAACGCTGCGATGATATCGTTAACAAAGTTTCTTACCGATATCAAAAAGGTAGGTAATGTTTGTTACTTATCAACGCAAAAGCTAACAAACGAATTACGTCAAAACTAGACACACACTTGGTTTACAACCTGGATTAACATAATTATGATACTTTTTACGTCAAATGACAAAGTTGCGGGAAACAATTAGTTTTATCCCTAGCCCTAGGCCTAGCCCTAGCCCTAGGGCTACATTACATTTGGCACCTACATATTATTCCTTGATCAGTATAAAGGTGCACTACAAAGGAATTTTTAAAATTTCCCACGGGATAAAAACACGAGGTAAATAATGAAGACTATAATTAGTAGCTAATATTCCTAGATCACGTAGGTGCTGTAACAAGGGATTTTCCGAATTTCCCACGGGATAGGAAATAAAAACCTTATACTTGGAGACATGAGTGGACGTATGGAGTATGACGTCACTCTGACGTTATCTGCGCGGACGAAGTCGCGGGCAAAAGCTAGTATTTGGATAAATACGGCAGGTGGAGTGGCAGCCAATGGTATTAGGTCAGGGGTGGCGAACCTTTTTTGGCGGACGTGCCATTTTTTCACAAATAAAGTAATATTTGGCTCTGACCTGTCATCAAAGACCCTGTTGTATTAAGAGTGTGTTGTTATTTTACCATCATTTGCCTGTTTTCCGCCCTATCACTACATAGTCACTACATAATATAAAATAAAGTCGCTTTCTCTGTCCCTATGTCCCTATGTATGCTTATATTTTCAAAACTACACAACGGATTTTGATGCGGTTTTTTTAATAGATAGTGATTCAAGAGGAAGGTTTTTATGTACATATAATTCTACGCAGACGCAGTCGCGGACAGAAGCTAGTTTCATTATAAAAGAATCATAAGTTGGTGATTTAATGGACAAAAACCTTTTCTATTATTGGCGTGTCCGAATTATTTGGAAGCGTGCCAACAATGGCACGTGCCATTGGTTCGCCATCCCTGGTATATACTTCATTTAATTTAGGATGAGAAACCACAACAACATTATATTGCGGCTCGTGAAGTGTGCTCTCTTTGCAATTTGTACTGGAGTAATTGTAAACGACACGAAAATAAAGTGGCATTAAAACAATTTTATTTTGCGGCTCCCAGACTATTGCACTATACTATTTGCTAGGTAAGAAATAGTTGACCAGACGCAATTTAATGTTGGTGTGGTTTCTCATCCTAAAATAAATGAGGTATAGGTAGTTACCTGCGCGAGGCCAAGCAGGTCCGCGTTCCCATTGTCGGCGGGCTTGGCGGGCGGCGCGTCTTGCTTCTCCTTCTCCTCCTCCTGCTTCGTCTCCTCTTCAGCCTGAGGACGAGACGTCCAGTGAGATCACTACATCATCGTCATCATCATCATCATCATCATCATCATCATCAGCCTATGTTAGTCCACTGCTGGACATAGGCCTCCCCTAATGAGCGCCATAGCGCCCTGTCTTTAGCTTGACGCATCCAGCATCTGCCTGCAGTCTTTCGCAGATCGTCATCCCACCTGGCCGGCGGGCGTCCTACACTACGTTTGCCGAGTCGCGGTCTCCACTCAAGAACACGTTTCCCCCAGCGGTTGTCGGTTCTTCGCGAGATATGGCCGGCCCACTGCCACTTCAGCTTGCTAATTCTTCCCTCACTACATAGTATAAAATAAAGTCGCTTTTTCTGTCCCCGTGTCCGTATGTATGCTTATATCTTCAAAACTACACAACGGATTTTGATGCGGTTTCTTTTAATAGATAGAGTGATTCAAGAGGAAGGTTTATATGTATAATACATGCATAATATACCGCGCGAAGCCGGGGCGGGTCGCTAGTAACTTATAAAATTGACGATCCGCATGACATTAAGAAACGATGGAGAACTTATTAATATGACTGTCAACCATACAAACACAAATCACGTCTTTATCCCTTACGGGGTAGACAGCGCCTAAGGTAACAGGTGCCTACAGGCCACATTTAGTAAGATTATGGGCGTATAGGTGGAAAATGGCATCTAAATAGTAATGGGTTGAAGCAACTGGTACATTCTATGTTTTCCCTTTGCTACCAGACATTTCTTCCATGCTGGTCTGGGAGCAAAGGAAAAACATAGAAATTACCAGTTGCTTCTCTTCCCGCGCAGATGGTAAAAGCCCATCGAGGGAATGGGCGATTATAATAGAAATCATGTTATAGGCGATACGGCTAGCAACCCATCACTATTTTGATTCCATTTTCCACCTATACGCCCACAATCATGCTAAACGTGGCCTTTAGGTCTTGTTACCTTAAGCTTTCTACTCTGTAAGGGATAAAGACGTGCCAAATAAAATAAAATGTCATTTTAGTCATTTTACAGCATTCACTTCTCGCTCCAACTACCTTCCTGAGCCTGGTGCGAGCCATGATGGCCTCGACCCTCTGCCGGCGCGCGACCCTCTCCTTCTCGGTCCTCGCGAGCTCCTCCCGCCGCAGCCTCTCGGCCTCCTCGGCGGCGCGCCTCTTCTCGACGTCCTCTTTGAGCCTCGCCTGCCTCTCCGCCTCCTCGCGGACCTTGCGCTCGGCTTCATCGCGCTCCAGTTGCTGTTGGGCCTGGAATTGTTCATGGTTTAAATTGTTAGAGGAACCGCTTAGTTAGCTCTTATCCCGTGGGAATTCTACATCTAATTCTAAATCATAAATAGAGGCTTTGTGCCACATTAACTCTAAAAGTTTTAGAGTTAACTTTCAGTACCCAGAACTGTTCTTTTTCTATGTTTAAATCTCTTCCACACTTCAATAAAAATAAAAATAAATTACCATAGGAAAGACCATAGGGGGTATGTGGGGTTGACTTGGTCCCAATCTTTTTTGTTTTTTTTTATACCCCCTTTTATTCCGTTTCGCTACAATTTTAGTACCTACAATGTGAAGTCTTTTTTTAATAAATTATCGCTTAATTCGGCGTGCCTCATGGCATAGGCCTCCTACATTTATTGGAGGGTTTGGGCTATTGGGAACTTCGCACACACCACAAAACCTCATGGCAAATTTCACATGAAATTTCGCACATAAATTCCGAAAAACTCAGTGGTGCGAACCCAGGATTCGAACCCACGACCCTCTGCTTGAGAGGCGACAGGTCAAACCACTAGGCTACCACGGCTTTCCCAATCCAAGCAAAGATAAAAAATAATCTAAACGACACTGAAAATTACTATCAAAATGAATCAAGAATTTTACTTCTCGATTTTTTAGATGACGCTTGGCGACAAAAAAATCGCATAGTAACAAGGTCGCGTGACAGTTGGTACGGATAGAAAGATTCGAAGGCTTTACTCACCTGTTATGGGTGGTGTAGCGGTATAGCACGCATCACGGAATGATGAGGATCCGGGTTCGATTCCCGGCCATAGCTTTACTTTTCGGATTTTTCTGTGTTCTAATTTTCAGTGTCGTGTTAATTTAATTTAATTATTTCGAAAAATTAGCTGGAGAAAAACTATAATTTGGGATATTATTTTTCTTTTCATTTAAAATGGGTACGATGACATTTCTAAGTGTCACTAAGAGACATGACCTCTTTTCTATTATGGGTTTGCTTTTACGCCTTATATCTGACTATCTGTTGCCCGGGCAGAATTAAATATCCTACTAATATTATAAACGCAAAAGTTTGTAAGTATGGATGGATGGATGTTTGTTACTCTTTCACGCCAGAACGGCTGGACAGATCAAATTTTCAGTGTCGTTTAGAAATTTAATTTCTAACAGAAAAAAACCGTAAAAGTACAACAAAAAATCAAGAAGTTCATTTGATAGTACCCAAGCAAAGATAAACATACACAGTTGGTTAGGCATTGCACTGGTATAATAATAAAATAAATAAATAAAATATCTTTATTATCAGACAACTTTGAGGTCCATAGTATGTTAGTAAACAAATTGAAAAATCTTAACCTATCTTAGTATTAATAATGACAAAAACTTAATAACATTAAATATATATCAGATTGGCCGCTGATTCACCGAGCTGCAATCTTACTCGGTGCATGCAGCTCGTTGAACCTGCCCATCAGCGCGCTATCTTGCCTGCCCGCCACGACCTGCAGGAGGTTATTGGGGCTTCCCCTCACTCGTTTTACTAATGACGCAACTTTATTACGCATAAGCGCAAAAAAATCGTCCGTGTGCGTCAGCGAACATGCCAGAAGCACTGCAATGTCGAGGAAGCCCCACCAACGCCCGGAACTATGGTAGGAACTATGGTGATAATGGTAATACCTCGATGGCTATGCGCAGTTTCTCTTCCTGCTCCGCGCGCTGCAGCCTCGCCAGTTCGCGCGCCTCTTCCTCCTCGCGCCGCTGTCTCTCTTCCTCCTGGCGTTGCCTCTCCGCTTCCTCTTCTGCTTCACGCTGCAATCTGAAAACGTAAGAGATCGAATGAGATGACTTGGATACAAATTGGACCTAAAAATAAATTGAATAGGGCTTATAGTCATTTGGCGCGCTAAATCTTTACCCATGTTTAAAACTGTTGAAGGAGTATTATCTGTCATCTTGTGCATGAATTTTGTAGCTGGCTTTTTTAGGTATGTGTATGTGTCTATTTATATCTCCATTTATTTTCACTACTTAGTATATTAATATATATTCTAAATTGCACCCCGTATTTCGCATATGCTTGGTTATCTTGCACGTGAGTCGCGGAGTAGCAAGGTAAATCTTTTTTTCACACCACCTGCTCGACAATGGCTAATTATATATCATGTAAACCTTACTCAAAGTAAGTCATTATAGCCCTTGGCTTTCGCCGGGTAGTAATATTGTACTGAAATTCATTACAACCCGTAGGTTAGTAATGATTCTCACTTTTCATAGTTCTTATTCCTATACTCTTAAACTCCAATTTCGTAAAAATCGCACGGCTCCGAAAATCGAGATGGCCACGCCACGGCAAGCGGCGTTCGATTTTCGAACGAATGAAACAAATTTCAAATAAAACAAAAGCTGCCAGTGTTTGCTGACGCTGTAATATTACACGCATAGAACTGCTAAGATTCCAAATAAAAATATTGCTGTATCATTCCACAACTGGACTAATTTCTCAAACTTAAATTTTGTTTTACTGTTGTTTTAATTAAGTTATTTTTCTAGATACCTCGGTTTTTATTGTCTCGCAAAAGGTGAGAAAAGTAGAGTATACTCCTCGGAGATAAAACTGTATATGTCTTGGGTGCGCTTAAATGCTTTGCTCCACTTAGGACTCAATCTTAATTCCCTCGCTACGCTCGGGAGTTAATTCTAGAGTCCTTTGCTGCGCTCAGGATTCAATATCGCGCCCGTGACATAATACAGTGCTTTATCCCCTCGGTGTACAATCTACTGTTGTTCATTATAATTGAACGACGAGCCAGTTAGTGTTACCTCTGCCTGTCGAGCTCGGCCTGGCGCTCCAGCTCCTCGCGCGCGCGGCGCCGGCGCTCGGCCAGCGCGGCCTTGGCCTCCTCCTCCGTCGTGATGCGCCGGTTGATCATGGACGCTGCAACGACAGTGTACACATACATACACATACATCAATCACGTCACTATTCCCTTACGGATTTTTTTTTTAATTTATTCAAATCAATTACAAAGAAAAAACATTACCTATGTGCATTGACGTACAATAAACAACTAGACTCCCAATCACGCTCAAAAACTTTCCGAAGCAAAAGTCTGAACGACGCGTCTATTGTTCAGAGTTTTGGTTCAGTTGTGTTTCGACCGCGCTTTGATAACAATGTATATGTCTCTTTCGCACCGTAATCTTACTATTGAGAACAAAAGAGACAGGCAGGTTTCCAGCGCGTGGCGTCGTGTCATTACTTCTCACGATCCTACGCCATTGATATTAAACATTACTGCCACGAAATAAGGTGTCAATTTGAACGAATATGTTAATGTTATCTGTCTAAGTCGATGTGTTGACACACACAACACATAGACAAAGCAACTCGGACGTTTCTTGAGGAACCTTTGTTAGCGACTGAGAGTCTAGTTGTTTATTGTAAGTCAATCTATGTGTGAACAGCGAGCGAAAACCGCGATCGACTTATCTGCTACTGTTGTCGCACGCTTACAACGCGTTATTTATTACATTAACAATTATCAAACTATACTAAACTAGCGACCCGCCCCGGCTTCGCACTGTATATTATGCATGTATTATACATATAAACCTTCCTCTTGAATCACTCTATCTATTAAAAAAAACCGCATCAAAACCCGTTGTGTGGTTTTGAAGATATCAGCATACATAACATAGGGACACAGGGACAGAGAAAGCGACTTTATTTTATACTATGTAGTGATGATAACCACTTAAGTATTTGCCAACAGCATCGATTTTACAATTTTTTTACAGTTTTTGAGGGTTGTTATTTAGGTTATCACAAACCGTTCCAGTCAAGCCATTAAGAATCTGGGGCAGGTTAGACAGAGCCTAAGGTTATAAGACCTAAAGGCCACGTTTAGCATGATTGAGGGCGTATGGAAAGGGGAATCATAGTGATGGGTTGCTAGCCGCATCGCCTATAACATGATTCCTAAGTATTTCGCCCATTCCCTCGATGGACTTTTACCATCTATGCATCTTACCTGCATTCGGATTGGGCGCTAATAAATCAGTCATTTAGTCCAAATTTTGGGGACTTCGTAAAACCTGCCCCGTTCTTATCTAAATAAAAAGTCTTAGCTTTCTGTGTTTAATGCTTTGGTCTAAGCATTGATGAGGTAAAAGTTGAAAATTGGAAACTAAATGATTACCTGTCATTTCGTTCTCTTCAGCCTTCTCTTGAGAGGCCTCTTTCTTTTCTTCCGACTTTTCTTTCTTATGTTCTACCTTCTCCTTCTTTTCTTCTACCTTTTCTTTCTTCTCTTCTACTTTTTCTTTTTTATCTTCAACCTTTTCTTTCTTTTCCTCTATTTTCTTTTCTACAACTATTTCATTCTTTTCTTCAACCTTTTCAATTTGTTCCTCAATTTTTTCTTTCTTTTCATCTACGGATTGGATAAGTTCTTTCTTTTCTTCTTGGACCGGCTTCACTGCGACGTCTGGTTTCGCTTCTACATTTAGCACGACAATCTGTTCTGTATTGACGACGTTTGTATTTAGGTTTTCTTTGTCCTCGTTTACCTGTAAAGAAGTTTTTATAAATTACGGTATCTAAGCCAGATGTTTTAGATAACTCGCTGTTTATAAGAGATTAAGGGTGAATTTCGCATGCAGGTGATGGTTATTAGAAACGCGGCTCTTTGCTCTGAGGAATTTCTATACACTCCTTTTTAGGATTTTGTACCTTATAAATGGCAAAAATGGGAAGTTATTGCCCAGACCTCTGTCCGTCCGTCTGTCTGTCAGCAGGCTGTAGCCGTGATAGCATGTCAGTTAAAATTTTCCCACATGATGCATTTGTATAACAACAAATACTAACAGACACTAAAACAATATTTTTGTCTGCTATCTGTCTATGTAAGTAACCAACATAAAATGACCTCACACTGTCTAGGTTTTGCTTAGGAGGCGGGGCTCGGCTAACACTAGATTTTATTTTAACTTGCCAAATGCTCGGTGCGCGAGTACGATTAGGTTTTTTTAGCTCGCGTGATATGTACATACGGTCAAGTGCAAAAATAAGTATCGATATGAACTTCTCAAAAATATGTCCCACGACCTTATTGCGCCGGTGTAAGAGCGTATGGTACTTATTTTTGAAACTTTGACTACATACATATTATTACACTTGACTGTACTCCTGTTATTCCTAGTTTTGCGACATACCTTATCGTTTAGCGGCTGGCCGGCGTGGTCGTCGCCATTTTGTATTTGGAGCGCTTCTAATTTTTGAGTGACTTCGTGTGCATTCACGTGATTCTTGTCGGCTGGCTTTTGCTAAAAATAAAAAATATAGAAATAATGCCGTTTATAAGTTATTGTTACTCTTGAAGTACTACTTTTTGGCAAATTTTTAAATTTAACTTTATCCCTACAAAGCCATTTAAGCCTGTTTCGTTTTTTTTTTTAATAAATAATAAAATAAATAATAAATAAATAAATATCTTGGGACAAATTACACCAATTGACCCAGCCCCAAACTAAGCAAAGCTTGTACTGTGGGTACCAGGCAACGGATAAACATACTTTTATACTGTAGATAAATACATACTTAAATACATATAACAACCATGACTCGGGCACAAACACTCGTATTCATCATACAACTGTCTGCCCCTACCGGGATTCGAACCCAGGACCAGGACCTCTAGCTTCATAGTCAGGGTCACTAACCACTAGGCTATCCGGTCGTCCGGTAGTCCGGTCGGCAAATAAAGTGACTACATATATCACGTCTTTATCCCTTACGCGGTAGACAGAGCCAAGGTAACAAAACCTTAAGGCCACGTTTAGCATGATTAAGGGCGTATAGCTGGAAAGGGAAATCAAAATAGTGATGGGTTGCTAACTGCATCGCCTATAACACGATTTCTAAGACTTTCACCCATTCCCTACATTCAACTGGTAAATTCAATGTTTTTTCTTTACTCCCAGACCAGCATGGATGGTGCTGAAGTGACTACTTGAACATTATGCCACACAATTATTTAAAGCATAATTAGCTCGCGCACGATACACATCAAAGAAAGGAACGGGCAAACATTTTAATTTTATACTAGGTAACTGTCACTCCAATAAAACAAATCAGTTTAAACTCAAATTAACTTCTTCGTTCTTTGTACGAATTGTCAACACCATCAAAGTGTAAGCTCACCTTGACCTTGAGCTCCTTGTCCTGGGCGGGCTCGCTGGGCGCGCGCGGGGGCGGGGGCGACAGCGCGCGCGCGGGGGAGGCGGAGGCGTGGCGCGCGCGCTCGTGCGGCCGCGCGCGCCGCGCCACCGGCGGCTTGCCCTCGCCCGGCAGGAGCGCTGCTGACGCTGAGGGGCAGAGTTACAGGTTTATTATGCCGCCGGGGAAGCTAAGGAACATATATTTATCTCTCTTTCTCCCTATACCTCCGTATGGCTTTCCGTCTCTCTCCCTATCTGTCTTCCGCTTCTCGTCTCCTCATTTTTATTCTTAACACTTTTTATATCAGCCTCCCAAATCCCCCCGATAGGAGGTGCAAAGTGGAAACCAAAGTGGAAGTATTTACCAATGCGCGTGGAATTGGCTGGACCCTGTCCATTAGAAAACGACGACTCTACATTGCCATACCGATAATATTGGCCTAATCCATGTCTATGGGTTCAGTCGGGTGTTTCGACTCATTTACCGGAAATCATTAATCTTCAGACGCCCGGAAATAGCGAGGCTCCGTCTATGGCCAGCCAATAAAATAATGTTGGACAATTTTGCGAATGGAAAAATCGCTCGCAGTAATTTTTTTTGGGCACGGGTCGACACACTCATTCGGTTAAAGCAGTGGTTCTTAACCTTTTAGACTTGAAGGACCATTTTTCCAAATGTATGTTTTGCCATGGACCACCTAGTAACTAGATAATATCTAACGTATGGTTTCGATCGGTTCCAATGGACGGAATTGCACCTTCACGCGTTGTCTGGTTGTCACTTTTAAATTGACCCCGCGGACTACTTTGGATGCTACCAGGGACCGCCAGTGGTCCAAGGCCGCGCTGGCCGCCACCAGCGTGCTGTCGCGCGACACGCTCGGCGTGCTCGCCACGCTCTGGCTGCTCGCGCTACTCCACCTGGCTGTGTACACATGCAGGGCAGTGACCTGGGCGCGAGACGTGCAGCGAGGCGGGGCGCGGGCGGCGCGGCGTGGTGGCGGCGCGGCGCGGCGCGCTGGCCGCCACCAGCGTGCTGTCGCGCGACACGCTCGGCGTGCTCGCCACGCTCTGGCTGCTCGCGTCCACTCCACCTGACACAAGCGTATTTTCAACCGAAAACGAAGAAGATTCTCAAGTCTATGCGTACAAATTTTAGGCATGAACACACGTCTTGCAACGTATGGTTCAAAATCTCATATATAATACAAGAGAGCATCACGATTTTCTAACTTGATTATCCAATTTTACAACACCCCTAGTATGCGGGAGCTCAAAGAATGTTTCGATGTGCACAATTTCTGTTAATTTAAATAAAAATACATAAAGATAGCCCTAAAATTTGGCACAGATCCGTGTCTTCAAGTATACGGGGGGTAAAGATGAAAAAGGATAATATGTTAGAAAACCGACCGTAGGCACATCGGTCTTATTTCTCGTTAGACACTTCTTACCAGTCGACAATACAAATGTACGACTGCATACAAAATTCTAGAGATATTCAAACATGACGTAAACTAAACACAAGGGAACAAAGAGGACTCTTTCCGTAAATTCAATTTTATACAGGTTTGTTATTATTAGTAGACATTGAACATGTAACATTCCGCAACACTTCACATTATTGTTATTTACAGAGCTAAGCCAAGCACATCAAACATCTAATGTAGAAAAAAACATCTAGATGAGAAAACTAAAAAGAAAAACAATTCTAAAGGGATGAGTTTCACATCTATTCTATCAACGGTGAACATTCAATTATACAATCGCATCAAACCAGTAAGTTTCAGACTGCGTTAATAATATAATGTAGTGTCAGTTTTAATAGCAGCTACACAGGATCGTCAAGACGCTTGAGAACATTTCTTAACTATTCACAGCAAAACAATGTCATATTTGCTTTTACCAACTTTTTATTAGCCCTATTCGTCGTCGTTAGAATCAACCCTTGCAAGTTAAATTATGTCCACTCATAGTGGTTCGATTGCCTTGAAATTTGGTACATAGCATGTAGGATGCATGACCGCAAAACCCTAAGGAATTCCTAACAAAACCTCCTTTTCTTTGCTATAGTGCTGTCTCCTACCTCCTTTTCATCCAACTTCCTATCAAATTAAAATGTCGCTAAAATCGAACTTTCAAGTTGACAGGTTATCTTACCGACATTATATATTGCGACTTGCAAAGGAATTTTAACCTTAGGATGGTATAGACCACATATTTGGCTGATGGTACATGCTATGTTTTATCTTTGCTCCCAGACCAGCATGGAAGTACAAGTAATACAAAAACTTGCTAAGCTTTAGCTAGATTCTTATCAATCCTGTCATCAACGATCCCACGTAGCGACTACTAGCCATATCTGCTCACTCTGCTCACCTTTCGGCGTGTTGACGCCCGTACCGGCGATGGAGGCAGGCCGCGGCTTACGCACAGCCGGCCGCCGCATGACCGGCGCCGCAGACGACAGCGCGCTCGCCGGACGGGAGCCCGGCGTCGTGTCGCCGGACCGGGGCTCTGTGGCGTATGTACACGTCAGCCAGTGACCACTACGGTCAAGCGGGGGTATGATGCTAAGGAACAGCTGTTAGAGGGACAGGTTGAGGACTTGGTTCACGCACAGCCGTGTGTTAATAAGATAACAACGGAAATGGGATGCGACAGAAACAGAGTGCAGATTCGGAAAAGGAAATAAAAGGGGTAGGATGGTAAAGAAACAGCAGTGCAGATACAGAATAGGTTATGGAACAGGAAAGGAACATGATGCTAAAGAAAAGCAGTGCAGATTCGGGATAGGTTAAGGAATAAGGAATAGGAAATCAATGCAAATAAGATGGTAAAGAAACAGCACTGCAGATTAGGGAAAGGTCAAGGAATAGGAATGAATCATGATGCAAAACAGTGCAGATTTGGAGATACATTATGGAATAAGGAATAGGAAAGGAACAAATGCTAAAGAAACGGCAGAGCAGATTCGATAGAAAAGGTACGTAAATAGGATGCTGAAAACAGCAGTGCAGGTTCGGGATAGCTTAAGGAATAACGAATAGCAGAAGAATGAAAATAGTGTGCTAAAGAAACTGTAGTGCAGATTCGGGATAGATTTCGGGATAAGGAATAGGAAAGGTTAGCAGTGGCAATGTACAAATACTGCTGAGCAAGGTGTAAGAGGGAAATTAAACACAGGGCAGAGAGGGAGATAGAATATGTGACTGGGATGGTAAAAGTGGAGAAAGGAAAACTAATCGGTGCCATTCGTATAGTCGAATACTTTTCTGTTGTAATTTAATATTTGGTCATATGATTGTCTTTTATATGAGCTTCTTAAAATAGGTTTATATTAAATCTTTGCATAAAAGATGATAATATCACTTAATTTCAACTAGACAAAACGCAATCTTTCGGCCAAACATTATTTTCTGACAAAAATATTCAACGAATTGAAAATAATAACTTAGATCGTGTAGCAACCAAAAGGAGAGGGAAAAGGAAAAGGATCCATAAAGTCATAGTTGTGTAGCAGGGTATTTGCTTATTTTACATAGTAGGAGGAAGCATGGTGTAGCCAAAGGGATAAACAATAAGATTTATTGCAGTTTCACAAAACATTGTATTTATTCACAAACCACTATAGTGCTGTACACAAAACAGGTGTGAAAGTAATATAGATCCCGACTTACCTTAATTGATGTGATGCGACAGAAAAGAGTGCTAGACTGATAAAACATTTTCTCACCTTAACCCAATGTCAGGATAGCCGAATAAACATCTCAAATCTGTTTTCGAAATGCAGATTTACCAAACGCCAAATTATACCCAAATTTTGAAGTGATAAAATAGACCAAAACCAATTAAAATTTCGAAAAAATTGTGAAAATGTGTGCTGAAAATATTTTTTGTAGCAATTCTTTAGTAGAATACAGAATTGGAAGGTGAAAGAAGTGAAACAAGAGAATTTTGTAGGTGAGAATCATATTGTTATACATTTCTCCATGCTTAAAAGAAAGTGTGAAATGAACAATATCAAAATTGTGTAAATTTTATGTTAGTCAGCAGTTAACACTGTAAATAACAAGCGTCATCGGTTAATGAACATTAATAAAGCGCCTAACGTAATAGATATGTTTCAACAAAAAGACAAAGTAAAAGCCCGCCACAATATTTTTTTAATTTCTCATAAAACAAACAATATAATCGACACGAGCGTAAGCAAGCAATATAGGATTCATGGATGCGACGATCTATTTGGAAATAGCATCGATTACCCTAAGTAAAACTTTAGCATGTAAATAGAGTTCTCTTACGACACACGAAGCATGGACGCCAAACCATTGGGATGCGGAAAGCGTTCAGACTCACAGCGACGCACTTCAAACGATTCATCAAAACAAGCCAACAGCGTATCTTGAAACTCTTAGGTATCATTATGAGTATCAAAACACATGCGGACCCTCAAAAAAACTATCGATATAGCCTAATATAGTGCATATAGTTCAAATATGCAGGTAATGCGAATACTTTTAGAGCATTAATGGCACATAACAGACGATAACAGCACCTAAATGTGTCTGCCATATCCAAGATACAGCCACAAGATATACAATTAACCAAATCTGGTTGAAAACCGAATTTCTCAGCCAATCTTTTTCCATCTGGTTTGTGCGTTGTCCAGAACAACAAATAATCTTTTGAAAAACGCTAGAGTTGACTACCTTAGGGCTCCCTGAGGCACATTTACATTCCGAAATAATGGTTTCAAAAGAACACAAGCATCAATCGCAAAGGCAAAGCAGAATTTCGTCGCTAAACGCTTTTAACACCAGCTTCCCATAAACCACCTATGAATGGCGAACATCCTGAAATGTATACGTGTCCAGTTGAAATTTTGTTTCGGGGAGAGCCTGTATCAGGTAAAATGCTAGCTAGTCGCGCCGCGTCTAGGCCCTACCTGGGTCAATTAGGACCAACAGGTTAAAGACTAAGATTGAGAAAGATTTTGACGGGATATAGATAATACCGTGGTCAGTCCGAAACGACTTAAACACAAGCGTTAATCACCAGAAGCAAAGCTAAAACTCTTCACAACCGCAAAAACCACTCACGCATGGCGCATTATCTTGAAAGACCAGTGGAATTGGTACATTGAGAGTGAGCCAATAGAACAAACGGGTGTTAAAAGACTGACGTTGACGAGATATAACTAGACTGTCAGTCATACGGACTGAACTATTAGAACAAAAGCGTCAATCACCAGAAGCAAAGCAGAAACTCGCCGCTAAGCGCTCCTCACACCAGCATCCCACAAGCCGCCTATGCATGGCGCATATCCTGAAAGTCTTACGGGTCCTGTTGAGGTGGTGCATAGAAGGCGAGCCAGAGAGCGGGCGCGACGGGAGCTTATCCAGCCGCGTCATGGAGTAGGCTCTACCTGGGGCGCGCGGCGCAGGCAGCGTCGGCACCAGGTCGGTGCGGCGGCGCGCCACCGACGACCACGCGGCCGGCGGCGGCTGCCGATCGGGTTCGTCTGCAATGACAATCAAGAAAGTCAGTACCATCACTAAATCTTCTTCTTTTAATGTCTCTTTGACTAGCGAAGGTGGCAGTCAGGCGAAAAAGACGGGCGGCACTTGCAATACCGGTCTACTCCCAAATGTTTCACTAACTGATAGTTCGTAATAGTCTAAAACGGTTAGTTAAGTATTCTATAGATTCTAAAGTATCTCAATAACGCAGCAGTTTCTCAAAGCAACCTGACCCGCGACTCATCAAAAAAGGCACCAAGTTCGCTACCAGTTTGCCTGACATAACTAAATAAATAATCTCATCATCCGCTGCTGTGCTGGAGATAGGCCTTCTCCGAGGATCTCCACCTTAATCGGTTTTATACTACCCGCAGCCAATGGATCTTTGCTTAAGTGGGTATATAAAACTTTGTTACAGAACAAGCATTAATAAAACGCCCAGTAATATTTTCCGAGTGATTCACTGCTCTTATGTCATACTATAAGTACCAGCCCAAATCCCACCGTCAAAATAGAGCAACCGGTAAACCTACTGACACATCTCCGTGCCTTAAGCATTAGCATAATCTCTTCTAATCCGTCGCAAGGCCGCTCGATTAACATCGGGTCTTCGTAAACGCTCTCCGTACCAAATTATACCTTTATTCTACCGTCAACTTAATAAAATAATAATGAAACTCGACCCTATGTCACTAACGTTAAACGACATATCTCGGTTCAAGGAAGGCACGCTTAAGTTGGTAAGAAAGGTGCATTTACGAAGACTGTGTTTAATGTTTAGCAGTTTTGAATTGTTAAAGGAATGTTATTGAAAACAACTTACAGAAACTTGTAAACATCCTCATTCCTATAATGGCTGCATTAAAATAAAGGGGTTACACAGTAAAATAAATTTGGTTATAACATTAATTGTCGTGGAGAAGGTTTTTGGAACATGTAAAAACTAATACAAAATTTCAATCAGCATAAACACTAGGTCCATTTCTAGATGAATACATAGATAATTATAAACGTGCACTAAAGATGGTAAAAGTAATGGTAATGATCACAAACATCGCTAAGCATAAATCCAGCATGCAAGATGCACTTTCCGCATAGAATCTAACATATCATTTAGTTACCAATTTTCATATTAAAAGAACACGTCTTGCTTAAATACGAATTTCAAAGGTATGTTCTTTTTGAATAACTGAAAGCCCATTAGAAATGAGTAAAATATTAACATCGCAATTTGGTTAGCCAATTATTGATCAATAATGAAACAATGAAAGCTTTCAAATCTCGTTCACAAAAAGTGGTTTCATATTGAATGAAGATGACGCTTTTTAAAGTTAGTGTAGGCATAATTAATTATGAACAGTACCCGGCGATAAAGAATGGACATCTGTCTTTGGAAATAGATAATTGGCTGCTTACGACGATTTCCAAACACTCGTGATCGTCCATCAATCATCGTATTTATTAAATAACGGTTATTATCAAATAAACACTGCACTCTATGGACTTATTTCTTCTTCATCTTTTCTAATATGGCCCCATCGACCGATGCGATGATTTCGCCAATGTCAAAGAAATGAATACAGTATTCAAATATCTTTTGACGAAAATGTTGGCAACGTTGTACGTTGTAGAACACGGTCAAAAGACCCCTGTCGGGCTCTTAGCCGACGGATAATGGTATTCCTCAGAATCTTCCAGGAAATCATTAACCTATGCCCAGGTTGCACCGGACCAGGCACTGCTCTTCCCCCCGGACGGATCCAAAAACGAACCGCACTCTTGACCACACGCGGAGGTAACCCGTCTCGCACCCCTGGAGTTTACGTTAACGTCAAATTAATGACATGTAAACTTCGGATAACAAACGTCACATAAGCAGTGTGACAACGCTTTCCGAAGCCGCAATTAGCCGTCTCTTTCTAAAGACCGATGTCCATTCTTCATCACCGGGTACTGTACATTATAAAGATTTTAACTATCGTTACCTTTATTATCATTATTATCTGAATCCAGATGCAAAGCGGAGGCGCGTCTCGTGAGCGGCGCAGACGCAAACATCACATTTGTGGTTGATGCCGCCCTGAAATACGCAATATTGCACTTTAAAAACTTGGAAAATCATAACACGCAAGGGTTAGTTTTGCGTACACTACACTTGTGAGTAGCAACGTTTAAAAAGACTCAAAAATCCATTTGATTTCAAACATATTTTTCAAGCAAAATAAAGTCTACATTTGAAAGAAAACGGATGGAATTCTTTTTTAAACAACTGCTCCTCTGTTAGAATTTGCATTTTGAAGCCTTTATCCATGCTATAGCTACATATAACTACTTTTACAATACTTTTACAAATTATACTCTACTTATTTTTAAAACAATTATCTACACAATGGACATACAATACACAGTATATTATGCCTATAAAATTATGCAGCTCTCTTCTCAAATCACGTTTGACGTATTTTAAGGGCTTGTGGCAACTGAAGAATTTGGAAGCAAAAAGCCAAACAAACAACACGAACCATCACCTATTCCAAACTAAACCTAACTAAGCTTAGCTAGTGGCAAAAAAAGTAGCCCACATATGTATGCAATATTGGTAAACGGAGACATAAACAATAAACTGGTTTCTTGTTGCTCGTCTCAATCAATTGTACTTCCAACATGAAACTACCGTGAGACTCAATCATAGTTATACAAACTGAACTCACGTGTAAAAGTCGAGTGATGCTCGACATGTTTCGGACTAGCCGTGGTCCATCCTCTTGGAGCGCAGCGAAACGAAGACTGCAGCTACCGGCAAGAGGAAGGACTACGAACTTGTTTTGTAACTACAAATTGTACTTGTTCTTTTCTTTTGTAAATTAAATTAATTAAAAAAGAACATATAACCTCAGTGGATTACGATTGGTGTTATAATAATATTAAAATAGTAGGTATATCAACAATAGTAAGGTTAAGCGTATAAAATACATTGGAATCAAGTTCATTAACCGAGGTCATGATGTAGGCAGTGAACTGATTGACACTAAGGTCAAAATAACACCGAATAATTAAAACAATCTTGCATTGATAAAGATCCGTATAGTTTGTTATTTATAACTAGATGCTTTTCTAAACGACACTGAAAATTAGAACCCTGATCCTCATCATTCCGTGATGCGTGCTATACCGCTACACCACACATAGCAGATGGGTAAACCTTCGAATTTTTCCATCTGTACCAGCTGTCACGTGACCTTGTTACTATGCGAATTTGGCGCCAAGCTTCATCTGTTAGAATAATGTGTACGACACAATTACAAACTCCCAAACTCTGCTTAGTTTGGGGATGGGTCAATTGGTGTAATTTGTCCCAAGATATTTATCATTATATTTCTGATTAATAGCAATGAAAACTCGATTTTCAATTGTGTACAGTATTCGACCAGATGGAAAAAACGTAAGAGAAGTCTTTTCCAAAAACTATAATTCACACAATTTTTCAGGACTGCTGGTTTGAATGACAGTGATTGTGTCATCAAAAACCCTGGTCTAGAATTACAAAAAACAAGTCTAGAACAAAAGGAACTGTCAAACAATTCGGCAGCAAAATCAAAAGCGTTACATCAAAAAATTTCACCATTGTCGAAACTGACACGTTCCGAGGTCGCCATTTTGAAACAATACCACGGATGTGACGTCACGGGGTCACTGTACCGTGGCAATTATGCCATGTGTCCTTAGACCATAAATTAAATGGCATAGCGTAGTCGAATTATAAGATGTTCTAAATCTTTACTTAGATATTTTTTCTACGACAAAGTTTCCCCTTTCATAGTTGGTAATTCATACACCAATATTATTAAGAGTAAAGATTTGATTTGCAATGAATATGCTCCGAAACTACTGGACAGATCAGAATAATTCTTTCGCCGTTAGAATCCTACATTATCCCTCATGAATATAGCCTATATTTGATTCTACGCGGACGAAGTCGCCGGCAACAGCTAGTCTGATATAAAATCGTCCTACCAACGTGCTATTTAAGAAACAAAAAATGTATCAATATCTTGTGAGGTACTCGATGTTTACTTACTTCCGACTAGAATACCATACCTAGTCGGAACAGCTAAAAAAGGTTCTCAAAACATTTTAGTACCTATACTATATTTGTGTTCTCCTTCTTACTAATGGCTTTTCATAAAACCTAACTACTCATAAGCTTTTACTGTAAGTACACAAAACCTCACCGCCGTTCACATGTTTCTCTATATAAATACCAGTCAATACAAAGGTTTGACCTTGGGTAGGGCGGCCTTAGTAAATAAATGGCCCACGCATTTACCCACACGCTAAAAACGTCACGAACAGGTATAATGAACTCTAACTTGCAACAAACAAAGCATGTGATTAACGCATCAATAACTTTGTAACATTGGCATCACATGGGACATTAATCTGTATAATAACCGCATTGACATTTACATACATACATAAATCACGTCTTTATCCCATACGTGGTAGACAGAGCCTAAGGTAACAAGACCTAAAGACCGCGTTGAGCATCATTGTGGGTGTACGGATGGAAAGGGGAATCAAAATAGTGATGGGTTGCTAACCACATCGCCTATAACATGATTCCTAAGATTTTCGCCCATTAGTCTGCATTGATAGATATGGATTTAAACACTTTTTGTAAAATTAACAAAAGCAATGATAAAAGTTATGCGAATTTTACATAGTGGTGAAGATAAGGTGTGCGTGAATCATGCAACATACAGAGATGACGTAATATTTGGACATTTTCTATATATAGAAGACGTATATTTAAATAAATTAGCCGTGAAACCATATTAAAATGCTTAACGTTCGAATGTTTAGTTAGCATAATGTCAAATAAGCAACTGTAATAAATAATATACATACACCCACAAATCACGTCTTTACCCCTTACGGGGTAGACAGAGCCTAAGGTAACAAGAGCTACAGGCCGCGTTTAGCAATATTGTGAGCGTATATGTGGAAAATGGAATCGAAATAGTGATGGGTTGCTATGGTTTTCCCTCGATGTGCTTTTACCATCTGCGCGGGAAGAGAAGCAACTGGCACATACTATGTTTTTTCTTTGCTCCCAGACCATACTAGTAATAAATAATAAAACTAAGTCAAGTCACTGATTTAGTTTTGGTAATATGTAGAAGAGAAATAAACTTGAAGATATATTTTACAAAATAAAAAAAGAGTTCTAAATCGATTCATACCCGTCAAAGCTACCATATTTGAGCTAGCATATTTGAAATCGCTTTTAAAATAATATTACTATAATGTAATAATATACATACAATAAACAAAAAAAAAATTTCCCAGTTACTATCGCAAAGCGAAAAATCACAACTACAATTTCCCATTTAAGAAAAACATCGTTTTGCTTTAAACACTAACAAACATGTTATATATATTTAATTATAATTGCCCTATATTTAATTAACAAGATGAAGAACAGACTTTCATTAATTCATTATTTATATCGTGAAAAATCTACCGCATTTTAATTAATAACATATGCGACATTCGCGTGTCGTGTCCGCTAAATAACTTAGAATATTTTCCAAAGACAATGCACGGTTGCATCATAAAATTATGCAAATAGCGACGATCGCACAAAATACATACAAGAAGTTAATTTTCACATGAAAGCCAAGTGTAGGTTAATTTTAACAAACACTTTAAGAAAAAGGAGAAAAAAAAAACCGTTCACCATAAATAAATTGTTTTTCTTTCGAATAAAGTGTATCAATTCTCCGAGCTAAGCCGCAGAAGGATGGACGAACAGACATTGTGAAATTATTGCGGTTCCGTTTTGATCGAACTCGCTCGCCATCGCCATCGTGTTCATTTTGACAGTTCGTGTATGGGTTGACAGCTGGCATCGGAATCAGCTAGCTGTCACATTCATACAAAAACTGTCAAAATGAACACGATGGCGATTGCGAGCGAGTTAGGTAATAAACCCACTGGTTTCAGAGATAAAAAAATTAAGCTCGCCTATCACATTCCAAAGACTTTGGATATTTATGAACGGATGCCTTCATTCATGATACATAAAGATCCTTACATTAAATAAGAACAATAATTTTTTTTTTTTTTTTTTTTTTTTTTTTTTTTTTTTTTTTTTTTTTACCTTGCTACTCCGCTACTCACGTGCAAAATAACCAAGCCTGTTATTTTGCACGTACCAGGCTTGGTTATTTTGCACGTGAGTAGCGGAGTAGCAAGGTAAAAATTTATTGTTCATTGAAATGGACCTCCGCAAAGTAACGCCTGATTCAATAAAACATTAAATAAGAGCTCTTCAAATCAAATTCAGGCGTGCTCTTGAAACTGAGGGGGCCGCTAACTCAATTCAAGCACCTTAAGATCCCTTGAAAACCTTATTGTTTACGTATTCACTTCAATAAGTTAAAACGAGACACAGGCACGAGTCCTCGCGCACCACGTAAACATTTGAGTCTTTTAGACAGTTTTGACCCGCCTTGAACTTTGCCTTCTCCGTAAAATTCCAGTTATCTTAAGTGTCATTTATCTATGATTCCGTCTCTATTTATTACTTCCAAACAGGCCCAAAGTGTACATGCTATTTCTAATTTAAAAAAAAAAGCGGGGTGGGGCGACCGCGGGGGCCGAGAGAGGTCCCCTTGTCGTCCCACCCCGCGCCCCGCAGCCGCGAGGGCGAAGACTCATTTAAGTGGTCGGTCTATAGGCTCGGATTAATTTAACACATGTAGGTACAAAATATCTACGGCTACAAGTGACATTTACATGCAATACGGGGATATCATGTTTAGGAAAAAAACTACCATAAAGTACCGTCGTATGATTTTCGAAAGGAAAGTCGTGAGCGAATCTTCATAATCATAACTTGATCGGTTTTCTGGTAGGCATTATATGGAGTCAAGTAATGGTTGCATACGAAGCACAGCAAATTTTGTTCAGAAAATCACACCTCTGGTCTAACATAAAATACAGTTGACGTGTGCAGCAAAACCGTAGGCTTTACCTAACGCGCTCGCAATCGCCATCGTGTTTGACAGTTCTTGTATGAATGTGACAGCTAGCCGATTCCAATGCCAATTGTCAGCCCATACATGAACTGTCAAAGTGAACACGATGGCGATTGCGAGCGAGTTAGGTAATAAGGCTACTGATTAAATACATACTTACTAAAAAAAATCTAAAAATTGTATGGTTTGTGTTGGCATGCTTCGTTCATGCATTAACAACTAAAACACACTAGCAACCAACAAACATTCACAAAACACAATTAGTACAGTTAGGGAGCTAAAATCAAACTAGATTAGTAACGAATTATTTTCTAAAAACGTGAAAAAAATCAAAGAAAAAAAAACTGCTTACAGTGATTCAAAAAAGTTCATCTGATCAATGGGGTTCGTACTGGAGTGGGGGGAAACACAAAAAAACAAAATTAGTGTGAACATAAAAAAAAGAAAAAACGGGCATCCTGTTATACACTGGGGGGCACCCAATGACAGTAGGATTTCAACCTTCACCAAATAGAAAAAGAACCCAAAATGAAGCAAAGCTGAAATGGTAATAATTATAATCTAACATAAGTTGGCAACACTTAAAAGTTACACAGACAATAGTAATTTTTCAAATAGATCAATCATTTTAATGTCCATAAACAACTTTTAAACATTGTCAACTTCATAATCTAACAAATAGCTTAAATAGCATAACACTCCCTGACTTCTACGAAGCAAAAAAAAATGTACACACAGTACTAAATTACTAATAGTAACTTTTACATGATAAAATTAACATTCTCATAATTGTTGATTACATTAAAAATAATCGCTGGTAAAGAGGATTTTTTACGCCATCCATCAACCTCGAATAATGTCATAGTCGTTTAGCGTAATTAAATGTCGAAAAAAGTAAACTCCAATGGCGGCATTCGCCCGCATAAAATCAGAGATGCTCTTTTACACGATATTGTCTAACTCACTTTTGTGTACCTTCCCATACAAGGTCGACAATCGTGCACCATATTTATTTATTTATTTATTTATTTATAACCATATCCCTGATAACGAGTTAAGGTGCGACCACACCGCTGCGTATACGCAGTGACGTGTCGCATGCGTCCCGTACGCACCGTTTATTCATACATTTTGTTGCGTAAACGCACCGTCGTCTTTTACGCACTGGTGTGACCGGACCTTTAGTACTAAAAAACTCAGAAAGCACGCGATTGGTCAGCGATATGAGTCGCAAATAAGCATCGGATAGGTTTACATGGTGGCCAAAGTTCACTCAACATCTGTCTCTCGTACGGCGCAGACGCGTTGCACTTTCTGTTACACACTCCTCGCGCCGCCCTCCTTCTACCTTCGCTTTATATTTTTATAAATCGATAAGCGCCGGCTGCACTCACGAAAAAGCATGACACATTGTCACGTCCCGCGTGACGTCAGTGTGCAAGCGAGAGCGCGGAACAAGCGATAGAGAGGCACGATCTTGCCTGACGTCACAGCTAGCAGTTCGAATGTTTCTTTATGACGTTATCACGTAAAACTATCGTCCGCAAACCGTAATAATAGACAATCGGTTTTTTAATGCTGACTTTTGGCATTGAGGTGATATCGTTTACGCCCATCTTTCTGTCCCTTTCATTTGCATACAAAAGTGCAACAGAGAGAGCGCTATATTAACTCGTTATCTTGGACATGGTATACACACATACATAAAACTAATCGAGAATAGTTCAGCATTGATTGTGTTAGTGATTGAACCAACGTTGCCAGACGTCCCGATTTTGATTACATACGTTTTTTATATCCCGCTTTCGAACAAGAATCCCGCTATTTACTCAAAAATTTTAATATGCAGACTTAACAAAAAAAAAAACTGGCGACGCTGGATTGAACACTCCCGTGAAAGTTTTTCATCGTAATTTTGTATTGAAAAACAAGTCACCCCTTTGCAATTACAGCTTAAAGAACCAGTTCAAATCCAACTAACTAAACCTGCTGAATATTCTAGAATAGTTCCTAGACACCTTGCCTAAACTAAGAAAGGCCCAGAATCCAGCCACGGCTTACCACTGTAAGTCAAGACAAGGTTCCACTATTTAGTGTGAGTTACAGAAAGTTACTTAACCATGACATTAACCAACACACGATTTTGACACATATTTCATAGGTTTTCTGTCAAACATGCGTCAAAATCGTCGGTTATGATTAAAGCTCTTGCAATTAACGATGGTGAAAGAGCTTTATTTGTGGTAAACACATATCCTCACGTGTCAAAGTGTGCGTAAAAGCGAAATGTAGCTCGAAAATAGCTCCGTAAGACACGCACACATCGATACGTATGCAGATACGTGTTTACCACAAATAAAGCTCACACGCCATCGTTAATCGCAAGAGCTAGGTAACTCACGCTCACGTCTCAATCCTGGCTTTGGTGGAGTCATGACCAAGTTCATGTTACAGCAACAGTTCACCGAACTGACCTGCGCGCGGCCCAGAAGAATCCCGCCGAGTCGACTGGCTCCAGCAGTCGCGGTGTGGACGAGCCGAACGCGAACGCCGAGCGGGGAGACGAGCGCGACGCGCGCGCCCGCTCGAGCCGCTCGGTGCGCTCGCGCTCGCGTTGCAGCAACGCCTCGCGGCGCGATATAGACGCTTCCCATATCGCCCGCTTGCGCTCTTCAACCTATAAAAGAATGAGGTTATACAAGTTAGCTAGTTTTTTTTTCTTCTTATCTTAATCTTAATTTATTTTTAACTTAAGTTTGGTTCTTACGATATTCATATAAAAAGTAATAAAACAATATTAATATCACTACATAGTATAAAATAAAGTCGCTTTCTCTGTCCCTATGTCCCTATGTATGCTTATATCTTCAAAACCACAAAACGGATTTTGATGCGGTTTTTTTAATAGATAGAGTGATTCAAGAGGAAGGTTTTTATGTATAATTCTACGCAGACGAAGTCGCGGGCAGAAGCTAGTAAAATATAAAAACATTAAAAAACCTAACCTAGGGTGCCGCCGGCAGCGAGGCGGGGCCTAAGGGCGACAGAGAGAGGAGCCTCCTGACCTGACTATCCGAGCCATGTCCAGGAGTACCGCCTTCTGTATCTGGCCCATGACCCAACCACCTAGCGACAGCCTTTTAAGGTGATGGTCAAGGCTCTTCGCTATTAGACCGTTCGCCGAAACGACTATCGTGACACTTACTTATTATTACTACCTACTCCATAACAGAGCTTCGTGTCTTTGCGTTTACAAATTGTCAACCAAAAACCGCATCCCTCCAAACCTAGCACCAGCATATTTATTGGAAGCTTCGAATGTCATTCCTCGAATGCTGAGATCGCTGAGCCGGCAATATCAAAGCAAGCCAAGTGTGCGGCGAATCGATATTACCCCACAGTACGGGAATGCACTTCGGATACATACCTACTGCGTTTGAGGTTACAATAGACGCATTCTCACGACATATCTAGTTTGACATTTAACCACTACATACACAAATCACGTCTTTATCCCTGACGCGGTAGACAGAGCCTAAGCTGACAAGACCTACAGTTCACGTTTAGCAAGATTGTGGGCAAAAAATGGAATTAAAATAGTGATGGGTTGCAAGCCGCATCGCCTATAACATGATTCCTATGATTTTCGCCCATTCCCTCGATAGGCTTTTACCATCTGCGCGGGAAGAGAAGCAACTGGTACATTCTACGTTTTTCCTTCGCTCCCAGACCAGCATGGAAGTAAAAAAAAAAACAAGTATAAATAAGGCCAAATTAGCGTTTAGATAAACTAATTAGGAAAATCACCCAACTGATAATACACATTAATATCACTTGCAATAACACCGTTATCACTGCATCACACACATACACAATGACACACATAGGCCATGTCATTAAAACATTATCTGACATTTACAACGTGTCAGTTTTCGGCTTTTTTTTAATGTACCAGCTGCTACTCTACTCTCTACCCAGATCGTAAAGCCCATTGAGGGAACGAGCGAAAATTTTAGGAATCATGTTGTGTACGTTATCACTACTTTGATTCCCATTTCCACCTCATCATCAGCCGAAAGACGTCCACTGCTGAACATAGGCCTCCCCCGCGGCTCGCCAAACAGATCGGCCCTGCGCCCGCATCCAATGCGTTCCCGCTACCCTCACCAGGTCGTCGCTCCATCTTGTTGGAGGCCTACCTACACCGCGTCTTCCAGTCCGCGGACGCCGCTCGAGAACCTTTCCGCCCCATCGGCTTTTCCGCCTATACGCCCACAATCACGCTAAACGTTAGTTCTTGCTACCCTAGTTTTTGGCCATTTCACAAATTTGGCACGAACACAATCACAAGATCCCGATTAAAAAGGCCTAAGTAACTGTTCAGAACATTGTATTTTGGACGCTGACACTGTATCTTTAAGTATCACTGTCAAATGTGACGGCACAGGCTTGTTAGTTCAAGACAGTATCAAGCTGAGATAAAAACAAAAATGCCAATATTTACCATGCAAGGACAGAAGTGCACTTGCTTTGGCATGGTTCCACTTTCACACTTTAAATATTTACATAAACAAACGACACACGACTATCTACTCTCATGTTATAGAGCAAATGAAAATGATTAATTCACGATTAACGCTATCTGTTAAGGAAATGATAATGAGTGTTGATAATTCAAAGAAACTGCAAGACTCATTGCCAGTTATTGTTCGTAGTTGGCGAGGAAGTCCGGAGTTATTCGGAAAATATAAATAAAGCCGAAGAGCGTCGTAAGTCTGTACATAGAAGAAATTAAAAAAAAATTGACTGGAGATACTTAAGAGTCGACAACAGAACACGTTCCAAAAGTTTTTAGAAAATTTGTCTGTATAAGCGAGCGCATCACGTGAAAACGGCTGAAAATATCACCGGCCTGGTTATAGGCTACTTTTTATCCCGGAAAATTGCATAGTTCCCGCGGGATAGCGATAAACATGTCAATTGCTAATTCTACGCGGACGAAGTCGCGGGCAGAAGCTAGCTACTAATAAATGCCGTTGACGCTGTCACAGATTATCTATTACTATTATAGTACCACCAGAGCGTAATAATAATAACAACTAGTGAGGTAACTCGGCTGTCCACAGATAAAGACTTAAAACAAGATTCAACACGTTGCATCTCTCTATCTCGTCTAGGTCCTGGCTTTTATCCCATTTTTATTTGAGGTCAGCCCTTCTAGTATTCCTGCACCATATCAAACAATGGTAGGTTGTTTCTCTCTTGGTGATCTTTAGGTCGTTCTGTATGATTTGTGTCCAGGTCATAGGTGGTCGTCCTCAGCCTCGCTTACTCTCCTCCATGGCGAGAACTCGTTCCGTCACGTGATCATCCTCGCGTATCATTCCATTTCTCATTTCTGTCATAGTTATTAACTCATTACGGTGTTAATAACATAACAAGAAGCAAAGTGGGCATTATCATGAATGGAACCTACTATAAGTTAAGTGATCATTCAGAAAATCTGATAAAAAGATACTTCGAACAGCTCACGCCTCTACCTACACAGAAAATATCATATTCACCGAGAGACGAAAACTCGCATCGCAAACCATATTGTCGCTCAGTATTCCTATTGTTTACGGACCAAGATTCGGCAAATCTCATTTCGAACAATGGCCTAAAGGACGTCAGAATATTTGTTATTACACGTTATTTACTGACAACTTAGGTATAAATATATTTTAAATACGTAACAAAAAACCTTTGTTTCGGTGCTATTGTCATGCTATCTTAGAGGTGAAACCGATGAGCAGATTTGATGCGGTTATTTGTAGCGGTGTTCTTGGGCTGATTGTAAGATAAGGTATATTGAAATGGGATCAGCTGATACCATATACTACCACACTACACTACTACCTATATGTTATGTACTAAAGTATATATTGTTGTAGTGTGTATACTATGTTGTTTGCAACTTCATCTGCGTCTCGCCCTGCCGCGCCTCTGGCGACCCTGCCAGGACTGTCTACGCAGCAGGTAACTCTTCAACGGTTGGTCCGATTGACTTGATATTTGGTACACATTATGTAAAACGGATGACAATGCAAGTACAGGCCGCAAAAAAGCTTGTATTAAAAACGCAATTTTGACAGAAACTTATTTAAGTTATCTAGCTTGTAGTTGGGGTGCGAGTCGGGTTACCTCCGCGTGTGGTCAAGAGCTGCGGTTCGTTTTTGAACCCGTCCGGGGGGAAGAGCATTGCTTGGTCCGGTGCACGCTGGGCATCGGTTAATGATTTCCTGGCAGATTCTGAGGGATATCATTATCCGTTGGGCTCTTAAGCCCGACAGTGGGGGAGGGGGTCTTTTGACCGTGTTCTACCGTACAACATTGCCGACATTTATGTCACAAGATTTTTGAATACTGGATTTATTACTTTCACATTGGCGAAATCATCGCATCGATCGATGGGGCCATATTAGAAAAAGAAGCAGACGCGTTCATCCCTTACAGGCATATAAGCAGTGCTTGTAAGCATACGTAAATGTGCCCGACACGCTTCGTACCAATACGGGTTTTGTTGTCAATATGCCTACCCTCTGTCAAAACCCCCCTGAAAAGAAGATAGCTTATAGTTATGTCCAGATAAATGGACAGTTTATTCCCCTTTTGTTTGTTTATGTCGTACAATGTGGCCGCGGACAATTGTGCCGGCTGCCAACTATCGATTCGGGCCAGCTGACGTAACAACTCATCTTGTAGCTCTCTCAACACTTTTGTTTCTTTTGCTACATACTAAACTGAAGATTTATGTATTTTAATACATTGTGTATCTTCATTGTGTTCCTTCCAAGCATTAGGCTTATTACCTTACGCTCGCAATCGCCATCGTGTTCATTTTGACAGCTCATGTATTGGGCTGACAGTTGGCATCGGAATCAGCTACTGTTGCCGACCGACCAACCAACCTTTTTTACTTATTTACTTGTGATTCTATTTTTAAAATTAAAAAGCAATATTATGGTCTTTGGTCTAAAAATGTCATATTACACAGAGGAATTGTAATTAAAAGTGTTTTCCCAAGTTCATGTTCTTATTCATACGTTTCAGCTACCTATCACATTCATAAATGAACTGTCAAAATGAACACGATGACGATTGCGAGCAAGGTAATAAGATTTTAAGTACCTTGGTCACTGGGTCACCGATACGCTCACTGATGATTTGGACATGGATCGAGAGCGCAGGGCATTGACTGTCAGATGCAATATGCTTGCCCGCAGGTTTGCGCGGTGTACGAATGAGGTCAAAATAACTCTATTTAAAGCCTATTGCCAGACTCTCTACACCTGCAGCCTGTGGGTTCGCTTTACGCAGAAGTCCTTCAATGCTCTGAAAGTCCAGTACAACAATACTTTTAGGATGCTGCTGCGGTTGCCCCGTTTCTGCAGTGCATCCGGCATGTTTGCAGAAGCGCGTACAGATAGTTTTGGAGCAGTGATACGCAAACGAATATCATCAGCCATGGATAGGATGAGGGGCAGCAGTAACAGCCTCCTACGTGTAATATCGGAGGATATGTCGTGTCCGATACTGCACCACTGGACCAAAGTACATGTTACCAAAAGCGCCTGGTAACGATTTTTTGTAGAATTGCTTTAAATGTATATTTTATATAATAAGACTAACATTCATAGAATAAGCCATGTACTAACACAATAATGTATGAGTCATGTAGTTGCTCGAAAATAAATAAATATTATTAATATTATTATTATTATAATAAGCCTACTGGTCTGGCAGCAAAGAAAACACATAGAATGTACCAGTTGCTGCTCTTCCCGCGCAGATGGTAAGCCCATCGAGGGAATGGTCAAAATTCTTAGAAATCATCAATCAACCCATCATTATTTTGATTCCCCTTTCGACCTATACGCGTACAAACATGCTAAACGTGGCCATTAGATCTTGTTGTCTTAGGCTCTGTCTACCCTGTAAGGGAAATAGACGTGATTTGTGTTTGTAAGTAGGATGTTTCAATGTCATGGTAATTTTATTTTAAACCAAATCCTTATCACGGATCAAAGCTAATTCCTGAAATAGGCGATGCTTCAGCGATTTTCTAGTTCAGGCCAACCCAAATCTATAATAATGTCAATGTCATGCGCATGACTGCTTTCACTAACGGCCCGACCAAAGCGGTCTGCATGTTTTATTTGCTCCGTTTTCAGACTTACAACAAACTAGATCTAGGCTACAATTTCATACTAGTCTTCCCCACATTCTTTGAAATTCGCCCCAATATTTGTCGTTCAAAAATGTCGAAGGACCAAACGCGTAAGAAATTCTAGTATAATATACTAGAATTATCATATTATGGTCTGTTGTATGTAGTAGTGTACAGAACTGATATGGGACTTTAGTCATTTTTCTAACTAGGAACGTCAATTTGTCTATTCCCACACATTATTCACACATAAAACAGGTCATTTACTTAAGTTTTTCACCTATACTTATTTACTAAAAATACGTATAGTGTACTGGATAACTATAGGTACGAAGGTCAACTACTTACACGATACCCGAGTATTTTTACGACGTTTGGCAAATTGCAAATAAAATACATCCCATACAGACACAACAATAAAATATCAAAAACAGCTGAAGGAAAATATACCTAAGCCATACAAAACGATCGTTATTTGGTTACGTCACACACACGCATAACTTGGTCCTTCCTTTGTTAGATAGGTATATATCTATTATGTATTTATTATGTACAGTCGCCATCAGATATATAGTAGCGGGCGAGGTCCTCAAATATTTAGGAGCAACATTAAATTCGTTACACGATAAGGTTAATAATAATAACATCAGAACACGCAATTCGTTATAAATATAAGAGCGACTTTTCAATAAAATCGGGACGTCACTGATCATCTGTCACAAACAGATAAACAGACAGATATTCTAAAAACTGGTGGAACGTGTTCTGTTATCGATTCTAAGTATCTCCACCCATTTTTTTTTTAAATATCTTCCATGTACTTTCGACCCTCTTCAGCTTTATTATATGTACCTACAGCCAAGTGTAATATAATATGTATTTAGACAAAGATTCAAAAATAAGTACCATACGCTCTTATACCGGCGTAAAGGTCGTGGGACATATTTTTGAGAAGTTCCTATCGATACTTATTTTTGCACTTGACCGTACCTATAGATTTTCATATTACTATGTAGTACAAGGTGTCTAAAAATTAATTCGATAATCTTCACAAGATAATTGGGTTTGTTACACTGAACACCCCAGTTTTATTATTGTAATTGACAGTATACATACAGGGTCCGAGGAGTGGTTTAAATTTGAATAAAAAAATGAAGTTGTTTTTTTTTTACAAGAGTGTTCAACACAATACTGAAACCTAGAACACTACACCAAGTACACCAACAGGTGCTATGGGAGCTTGTTCCCCGTACATAACCAAGTTACATAACCGGCACTAGTAAAACCAATGCAGGATGATTAATTTGGATTAATTTAGGTTTAGGTGCGGCGGGGGTAGGCCTCGGGCTACTCCTAAGCCGTGAACATGTTTGTTTTAATTTAGAAATAGTCTTTATTTTACCATAGAATGTCCTGGTTATGTAAAATAGTTATGTTCGGGGAACAAGCAGCTATGGATGATAGTGTAGAGGTAAAAGCACGCATCACGGAATTATGAGAAGCTTTGCTTTTCGGATGTTTGTGTTCTAGCTTTCAGTAGATAGATAGATAGATAGATAAAACGTTTATTTGATACTGCAATACACACAATCAAGTTAAAAATAACAATAGAAAAAAGAAAAACAAGAAATTACACATTAGACTTAACTTATAAATATTTTGTTGTGTGCGTTGCAGCAGTGCAAAAGGGCCATGGCTCAGTGGTCAACATTGCTCGTGGGAGCAAAACACTGATATTCTGCCACAACCCAAGGACCGAAAACGAATTAAATTAATCTGCAAATAGGTATTATAAATTCCAAAATAAAGCAAACAGTGCAAAAAATCATTAGTTTCGTGTAATAAAACTGTAGCTGTGTGTGTGTGTGTGTGTGTGTGTGTGTGTGTGTTTGTGTGATCGCTGATCGTGCGTGTGCGTATTGTATAGGTACGGTGATTCATGACACTTCAAGGCAACAACTTATAACAACCATACCATTTGAGTTCGAAACAAAAGCATGTAACTACCTACCCCACTCCCTAATCTACACTTTAAAATTACACTCAAAGTCTAGTACCAAGCAACCATCTTGCTTCTGCAAAAGTATTAATCTAAGGTGTTTTTTAAAAGTACTCTTAGATGTTAGACGTCTTATCGGTGGGGGAATGTTATTCCAGCACCTGGTCGCTAGGTAACGGAAACTACCGGTAAATGCTACAGTTTTGTGGGGATGACAGTATTGTTTAGAAATATAATTTCTGACGGACAAACCGTAAAAATAAATACAAAAATCGAGAAGTAAAATTAATTGGTAGTAGAGTCGTTTTCAAAACACACGTACATAGTTAAAGGCCTTAATTAAAACAAAAGTTAATTGATTCCTTTGTGTTACATTTTCACACTTATTGCAATGGAATAAGGGAGAAACGGTCGTAACACAAAAGAATCAATTAATTTTTGTTGTGATTAACCTCTTAACTATGTACATTATTTTTGAAAACGACTCAGTAAGAGTTCAAACAAACCCAACTAACTACCTGCGTTAATATTCAAGAATACTTAATTCAAAAGACACCTTGTATTTTTTGCCACAAACATACCAATTTCAATTCCATTAGATACAAAAACTGTCACTGATACAAACAGAACCGTACACTTTCAAAATGATTCAACAACTATCACTCGACCGATTGCGACCGGTGATTGAAAAACGCCCATTTCTAGAACACACCCGGGCAAAACACAAAAACACAATTTACAGCTAACTCTTCACTTACCCCCAAGTGCTCAAACGTGAATTTCATTTTCCCAACCGCAAACTTAACTTGGTCAAAATAACGCCGACAATTTTAAAAAGCAGTCGGTGAACTTGGGCGTGTTGAGAAGTTGGTAAGGCCGGGGAGTTTGCGGACTGCAGCGCTATTGTGGCGCTTGATCCTGAAGGAAGTGTATTTTTGTCGCGACTCCTTGACGCGTGTGGGATAAAATTAAATGTTTTTGATGCACAACAACGGCTTTAGATTATTTCCGTATGAACCATTAATGCATGAGTGGGTTTGGTATTTAATTTCGTTAGCAGGAAGCTCTCTGAAACTTCTTAGGTTGTTATGTTTACATTTTAATGAGGTTTTGGACGGTGGCATAATAAACTGCAAAGAATATAAACCAACCACATATAAACATCACTACATAGTATAAAACAAAGTCGCTTTCTCTGTCCCTATGTCCCTATGTATGCTTATATCTTCAAAACTACACAACGGATTGTGATGCGGTTTTTTTAATAGATAGAGTGATTCAAGAGGAAGGTTTTTATGTATAATTCTACGCAGACGAAGTCGCGGGCAGAAGCTAGTAAGGTATAAACAAATAAGTCTCCCACTGAGACAGCCCTGTCTCTGAAGGATTTCGTACATATTTGACAGCATAAAAAAATCTCAAAATTTACGACATGACTGTCAATGAGGGCAAATAAATGCCTACGCAAAATACATATTTGAGTAGGTACATCTTACCTTGAACTACGCAACTAAATAGGCAAAATTTCGAAAAAAAAAATTTGGTACAGTCATCAACATTCTTAACCGACCAATGTCATTTTGCGACGAGTTTTACAAATAATAACTCTGTGGTGGGTGAGACTATAATTTGCCTTATTCCTCAGGATACCAACCAGCGTTGATGAGTAGAGGAGTAGCAAGGTAAATATTTTTTGTTCATATGCAAAATACGCAAGTCTGAAATCTAATTATGCCAATGTTGTAATTTTAAACCAATTAAGAACAAATTCGATAAGGTTATCACCAGTACAGAGATTCGTTGGTCCAATTCACAGATCATCGGCGCATCATATTTTAATATTTAACTATTATTAATATTCAAATAATCCAACCTACATACTTGAACATATTTTGTCTCTCAAGTAAATCCGACGACTGAACTCGAGATAAATACCACTTGAAAGATTTGACCCGAGCATGTTATCAACATACAAGTGTAAATACATATTTAAGCACAGTTGTGCGATTCCCCAACTAAACAATCTCATGCCCGGCATACAATTATAACTTGACCCTTACACTTGGGGACGTTATACGGCATCAGGTGGCTTAACGCTGATCGCGCTATGACGTTGACATTGACAAATGTCAAAACATCTGACTCCGTATAAAATGCCTAAAGGTTCAACTTATGATTCTCTGGCAAGCACACCGATGACTCCACGGGCGAAGTATAATCGACCTAGACCTTGCAACCTTAATGCATTTAAATAATAATAAAGTTAAAAATGTGCACATATTTTCATAGTCAACCGTACAAGGTGAAAATTTCAAAATATTTCTTTTAAAAAATTACATTCTTTATTAGGCATTATTACTTAACATAGTCTTCCATGCTGGACTGGGAGTACAGAAAATACATAGAATACACCAGTTGCTTCTTTTCCCACGCAGATGGTAAAAGCCCACCGAGGGAATGGGCGAAAATCTGGCTAGCAAAGCAACCCATCACTAGTTAGATTCCCCTTTCCACCTATACGCCCACAATCTGCTAAACGTGGCCTTTAGGTCTTGTTACATTAGGCTCTGTCTACCCCGTAAGGGATAGACGTGATTTATGTATGTAACATAGTCTGTTTACTCGATAGATCGAAAAGCAACAGTTTCAATTTCGTTGTATCGTACGAGTATAAAGAGTGATCTAGCACACTCCCGCGCATGTCCGTAGTATACTAGTACGAGGTAGCCTCGAACATAATTGACAATAAGTATGTTGCGTAACTTGACCCGGTCACCTGACGAGATCAAATACCTATCACAAACGGACACCATGTTAATTTGTATTCTTATATTATGATAATGTTGTGTTTATCGTCCAAAAATATACATCGCAAGTTTCTCATTTGTAAAATTGAGCATTTAAAAAAAAGTGTGTCCGAATGAAGAAATTTTAATTTTTGTAAAGAAAAAGTGGTCCCAATTTTCCAACCCATACGAAGAAAATGCCACAAAAAACGGAATCTTGGTATAAAACTCAAATTTTCTTCACTTCGGAATAAAGTAAGGAATTCACTTTTTTTAAAAACTCTATTTTAGAATCATCTTCTAACCTCAACAAATATTGTAATTGCATTCTAATGCCACACAATCCCAGACCATCATAGGCTGCTAATTACTCATTGCAAAAACGTCCACAGTTGCCCAGAATGCAAACGAAAACTAAAACTAAAAAGTAGTAGCTACAAAAATAATTCAAAACATCGGTCGTGTTTATATCCGTTGACTACTTGTAACATACCGATCCCTTGCAAGAATGCAAGGCATCCACGATCCATAAGCGAGTTAAGATAAATCTAAATAGCTAAACAAGTGAGAACAGAGGCATGACATCAGCAGAGCAAGGCCGTGACGTCAGGCCAAACAGGCGTGCAATTATTATTGAACTAAGCCAGCGAGGAAGCTAAACAATTTATATAAACAACATACTTTTTTAAACTTTCACAATTTTCACACACGAGGCCTTTTTCGGGCAAGTGTGTGCAATATGTGCAAGTGGGTACGCTTTTTGTGCAATGAAGTAGTCTCCATCAATTTGGTACTTAATGTTTTTTTGCTAAAGAGACAAGGACACGATTTCAAAAATCGCGTCCCATACGGTGTAGACAGAGTCCAAGGTTACAAGACCTAAAGGCCACGTTTAGCACAGGTAGGCCGTATGGATGGAAAGGCGAATCAAAATAGTGATGGGTTTGGCCCATATCATTCCAAAGTGGAAAAAAAATGGGTTTTGCAGTATTTGCTGTAAATCGTCCAGTTGACAACTCTAGTCGTATTTAACAAACAGTTAACACAAATTTAAAAAATCGGATCCTTGGAAAATGTTTGCGCTATTTGATTAGTGACGTATACATCGATGACTTAACTTTCGACTGATCGTTCGGTTGGAATTAAGGAGTGACTGGAATTTAATAACTGCCGACAAAGTATTACTTGTGCCTGTCATCATTAGATTTACTTTTTGTTCATTACGAAATAGCATGAAAAATTAACAATACGAGTTCGAAATGTTCGTATTGCCATACAACTAGGAAATGCAGCAAACTTTCTGGACACCCAACTACCCAAAACCATCGATCTTAGCCAGATTATAGTCTGCTTTGACACTGTTAAAACTAACCCTAGTTCAACATAAAACCATGAATTCAACAGGTACACTTTATAAATACCTAATCTCGCAGATTTTAAAGTGAGAACGTGAATAAACCAAGCCAAAATATATCCGGATCCTAGTTTACCATTACACACTCAATTTCAGCTTCAAGATTCTCATATAGGCAGATTAACCTACATTTCCCGTCTAAATTTTCTAGCCAGTTCTCTTGCACATCCCAGTCGACAATCCAAAGTATTTATAGACTTGCATGTATTTGTGAGTATGATAAAGGAATTGCTTAGTCATGACTTGTGAGCATTGCACGTAACTGAGAAGTGTTAATCGGCTACGCAAACAGACGCAACTTATGCTAGAATTTCTTTAGTGCCTAAACGTCGCGACGCGACCTAAATGGTTACTTTAAATTTATCTCGAACTGTAAATTTTTACCTTGAATCCGCCGTTTTAGCGTTTTTATTTGAAACTAGCTGTTGCCCGCAACTTCGTCTGCACATAATTCGTTTATCGCTATCCCGCAGGAATTACGCAATTTTCCGGGATAAAAAGTAACCTATGTGTTATTCCAGACTATAATCTATCTATGTTCCAAATTTCATCCAGATCTGTCCAGCCGTTCTGGCGTGGAAGAGTGTCAAACATCCAAACATCCATACTCACAAACTTTCACATTTACAATATTAGTAGGATTTTATGTGTCTAACGTTTATTTCTTTCTGTACAATCTTATACATCCATCGATTGATTAAAAAAATGGTCTTACTGTATTTTTATTCGTAAACTACCATTGAAAACCTTGAATACCATCTCGCACTGTAATGTTTATTACAAATTGCGTCCAGAGCGGCTGAAGCGAGCTATTTTCTACATCACTTTATAATTCGAAATACCCTTCTCCTCGGAAATATATTGAAAAGACTCTTTCAACGCAACGCATTTCTCAGCTACCCTTTCACAAACTTGTAGTAGGTATCACCTGCCTATCATACCTGCCTCTTTGCCGCCACTGCCTTATGTCTACTGTTTATCTAAACTGTCTAAAAACACATCGATGCATCTCCTTACCTGTACTCGTCTATCATCATCCCTCGCCCGCTGCTCGGCCTGCCTCTTTCTTCGCTCATCGTCTCGCTTCTCTCTCTGCGCCTGCGCTGCCGCCGCATGCGCGCGCAGTTCGTCCAGCCGCTTTCTTTGTTCTGCCTCGCGCCTCTCGCGCGCTAGTCTCGCTCGGTCTAGGGCTTCTGCAGACGCTGGAAAGAGAAGGAAAGCTTAGGGTTGCTGTGATCAATGTGCTATTGCCATAAAATTCAGGATTCCCACGCTTGGAAATATATATTGTCTCAACGGTTGCTCCTCTCAATCTGAACGGGGTCTTAAAGTGAAGAGCACTGACGATCAAGTTCTGAAGTTCAGAAGGTCGTGACGTTAAGAAATTGAAAACATAATTAAAAGTGACACTACAATACATACTAGGGTTGATGAGGAAGTTGTTATGAGGAAGAGGAAGTGGAAGAGCAAGTATTAAGCACATAGTTTGTGGAAGCGGATGAGGAAAAGCAGATTTTTATGAGGCTGAGGATGCGGATGAGGAATAGTGATGGGATTGGGTGAGAGTGACGTAATTACTAAGTGAAAATTAAAAATTCAAATAGGTCTAAGAACGCAGTAGTTGTTTATTTATTAATTAAATGATAGAAAACATATTTATGAACATACAGATTATTTTAATAATCAAAATTTACCACTGGGAGGTTTATTTTAATGAAAATGTAAGAGCGCGCGAGTGTATATACGATATGCGCAATGGAATGAAAATCCTCATCAACCCTAATACATACATACGCATCAGGGGCTCTTTTCTCTTTGATACGATACCAACTTCCTCAAACAGCGTCAGTGAGCGAACTAGACGAAATTTATTTACTTATTTATAAATGAACTACACAAAGTTAGCCTATAGTGTAAATGAAATCATTAAGCTAGGACGCTGGAGCGCCCACTTAAGTTAATAAAATAGGCCACCTCGTTTAGTGCATTTCAGACGCGATCTGTTAAATGAGGTTTCAGTTAAGTAGCGGGCGCATTGCCTGTTTTAAATGCTCTATCATTTTTAAAAACTACTGAATATGTTTCAAAGAATGTTGTAACGTCACCAGGGTGAACTCAGATCAAGATTGAGTTGAGTAAATAGAGATTCATTCAAAACAAGTCCAATAAAATGACGCCATTTCAGGAAACAAGAAAAGCAAAGGCAAGTGTGTCATCCGATGTTAAAAATGATCACCAATTCAGCATCTATTGATAACCCAGCAACACACCACATTGGAGCTATGGCATTCTCTAAACACAACTCGTCCACAAATTCAACGCTGTACTCTTTTGATTTGACCTCATCTGTAGGCATTAACATGGCATTAACAGAGTCAGGTGTAATGTTGGTCGTGCGTACGTTCACACTGACCAACATCGAGACACCTGAATCCGTATAGTACGCACGGACGGGTCAAGTTAGCGTAGTCCTGAATTCACGGACAAGGATTGTTTAGATCAACTAACACTGCAGATGCGTGATCAACTTAGAAGAATAAGGCGGAATAGCTTCATCTACCGCTGATAAGTCCTACGCGTACACAACAAAGCGAATAAAATTAGCAAGTAAAATGGTAATAGCGAACGCTGACCCTGCTCACATCAATAAGTTGCCAACTCCCGTAAATTTTACAAAGGCACGGTCAGAAACGTAGTAGCTCCAACTACAAAACAAAATAACGTGCATCATAACGACCCTTTCTCCTATGCAGTCGTCAAGATTCGGTACGGTCCACTTACAACGATTATTGACTAAGCCTGCAATGGTTTATCGAGGCTCGACATGTGAGTGAAAGTGATAATGGGCTACGGTTTAGATTGTGGTTCTGGTGCATTTGGAACCATTTTAAAGAGAGGCTAGGAAATAACTCAAACTTTTAACTTAAGCGATGAGTTTAACGCATTTACACCATATGTAGAGGTGTGTAGGTATCACATCAAATCACATGACACGCCTCTGAACGTCCATTATAGTAGAAATAACATTGACATAGACCCGTCAGTGTAATAACTCGGAAAAGTAAGATAATTATGGCTAAAATTGCAGTATTGACAGTCTAAGGCCGATTGTCAAACTAACTTGTAAGTGAAAATAGTCTTCGATATTGAATAGGTAAGCCATACAAATGAACCTTACGATGCTACAGAACTTTCTTGGCCGACTGTATCTGTCTCCGAGAAATGGAATACTATGGTAAATATTGTTGGATTTATCTGAGAGCAAAATTCAGTTACGTACTTACGTATACTACAACAATATATGTATGTGTAAATCGAGGTGATCTTGGAATATGGAAAAGAGAATTACGTAAACTAATAAACGTTCCTGGAAGAACCTGGTTGTAACAGTTCTCTTTAATGCGTCAAAATGGAAAACCCTACCTCAAATTATAAACGCCTTATAAATTCCTTAATTATGCCCACTAACAAGAACGAGTGTAAATTAATGAAGTGAAAACTCAAGGCGAAGTAGACGAAAACAGAATTTACGTAATACCCGTAGCATGCTATACACAAGAAACGAACCTTTAAAACCCTAAAGCTTTGACCCAATTATTTCCAAGCACGCACACACGCACGTTGACACATTTACAACAATTGGTCGATGAATGGAATGTTACAAACCATTGAGCATAAAGATCAATAGGTTTATTGATTATCTTTGTAAATAATATGACGTGAGGAACGAGGAATCCCGTCTTGGTTGACTTGGACATTTTATTTATATTAATGTGTATGCTGATACGAGTGATAAGTTAACAGTGTGTGGTCCATTGACAACTGTTGGTGGAGTGACTGATAATGGAACTCACACGTTTGGATTTATTGGATTAGATTTAAGCTCACGGAGACATTTCAAATGCACCGCAAAAAAATCAACATTTACATTTCAAAGACTCGAGAGCAAGAATTCGTATGTATTCAGACAATATCTGGCCCGACCGGGTATCGAAAACGGAGCCTCAAGTAAGATTTACTTGAATTTGTATACTTTATCAGACATGCATGGGACAATGTAATAATCGATAAAAACTAATCAGCAAAAAGCTAAGGCAGGTTAAATTAAACTTATTACAAAATCATTATTTGACGTAAAAAAGTTGGCCGAAAATAAGGAATAGGTTTCTCGCAAACCTTTTCCAAAGAGTTTCGCTTCAATTAATCCTTCGATTAAAGAAATGCAAACGGACGGATAGCACTTAAGTAAAAGACTTCTTAAAGGACTGACGAATTTATTAAGCTATATAACAATGATAAAAGGAGAAAGGGAACTGACGCAAAAGCACTCCACTTTCCGTTTATCTTCGTAAATAATCCAAGAGCGGTTTGCGTCTCGTTGTAAAAATACACTAGAGGCTTTGAGACGAATTGAATACGCACTAAGTCCTGAATATTATCTGTAAGGAAAATTTAGATAAACTGATAAAAATATCGACAGGTTGTTATAAATTGATGTAAGAATATGACGATGACAAGGAAATATTCCACTTATACCATTGTGTGTATACTATTGTGTATATTGGCGACGTTTTGACAAAAGTTCAGGTCCCGAATAGGTACCCTAAACCGATGAGCGTATGAAAAGATTGGTGTGGATGAAGCGAAAAAGGTATGTTGTACCATGCGTTTTTCCACTTAAAAACGTTTAAATATAGTATGTAGCAAGTGTAATAACCATTCTTTCGACTCCTTCAGATTATTCTAAAATTCCAATCTAAAACTACACTTTTAAAATTTTCCTTCAACAGTTCTAACATTTTCTAAGAACACTGAACACACGTGACTTTCATAGACCACGATATTACTGTCAAACACAATCTAATCATATTCACAATGAATGATAACTTGTTCGTCTAAGACAGCAGCGTCCACGTTTTTTGCTCACCAAACGACCTCTCATTCTTCATTTACAGTTAAACTACATTTTTTCTCTCAACTAGGTTGTCTTGCCTTGAAGACCTTGAAGCTATCTAAAACTTAATGAATGAAACTGATGCGACCATCAACATCTATTCAACCGTGCATAGCACAGCCGTTTTGGAGATGATAAATGAGAATGGGAAGTGTTTCGGAGCATTTTGACAGTAGGATGGGAACCATTTTCATTTTGTTGTGTGATACGCGATTACTATTTGTAATTAATTTTATTAAGGAAGTACTTCATAATATAAAGAAGGGTCAGAACTGGAAACAAAATACGATCTACTGTGTTGCCAACCAATGAATTCCTTTGATTACGTTTGAAAACAATGAACGACTTGTGCATACTCAGAATATTGATAACCTTGGACCATGGACCTACCTGCAACCACATTGATGTGATGAAACTATTGACGCTAACTCTACTATCACTATCACTCAGATTGTGTCATATACAGATACAACACCAAATTAAAAACCATTTTTTATTGTATGAATAAATAATCTAAATCTAAATATAAATCATTCCCAGCTCGGTCACAGGATATAATATATTCATGGAGGTGAGAACCCAGCTCAGGTCTCCTTTGAAACAGTTCACTTTACGACTTAGTAAGGCATACAAAATAACGGGGGTGAATTTGAATAGACATGCCATCAGTCATCCTTTTGAAAAACAAAAAGAATTCTCATTCAAGTCACATATTTTGAATTCCGAATTTTCAGGAAAGTTAAATATACATTGTATTTCATTGTCACTCAAACGTCTGACAAGGCTAAGAACCTCCGAAAGGAGGCCTCTAAATGGGTCCATCCGTTTGAGAGCTACGACAGGGTAGATAGAGCCTAAGGTAACAAGAGCTACAACAGGCCACGTTTAGCAAGATTGAAGGCGTATAGGTGGAAATGGAATTAAAAAAAATAATAATAATGACAATTTATCATTGATTCTCAAGTTCAACCAACACAACTACAAAAGTATACACTCCAAAATATAAGGCAACAGTTCCTAACTTAATCCTAGTCCTAATGGATGGAAACTTCGAAAGTCAGTCACGGACAATAAGTTTAGGCCCTCAAGTTCTGCACTTTGAGGCATTTATTTGATTAGAGGGTTGGCTAGACTGTTGTTATCCGAGTTCATTACTGTTACGAACATAGTATATATGAAAAGCGTAAACATCATTCATCCCATCATTCTCATTTGGATTTTTAAATGCCTTTGATTACCAGAGAACAGTTACAAAAGAAAGGACAATCGCATGTTTATCTGAATCATTTGTTACTTAATTTGGGGAAACGCAGAGAAATGCAATCTCAGTTTATCATTTCAAGGAAACTCGACGCAACTAACGTCACATGTGTTCAATGTAAATATTACTGTAGAAGATGATATTAAGTAAAAGGCAACGGCGTGCGACGTATTAGATGTTTATCTATTTCTGACAGGACCTTTTCAAATCGTGAAATCTTCATCCAAATATTAGCAGCTACTGACGCTTGATTGAACCGCAAACAAACAAGGTAAATAACTTTCACATTTTCACTAGCAACAGCATGTTTTTGATGAGATTCCTTGAGCACCTATTCTTGTGTAACCGAGTCGTAATATTCGTCAGCTAATTGTATGCTAATTATCCTTCACGTCTTGAACATAGACCTATTGATCTAGCAAGCAAGACTAAAAGCATGTATGCACGGCAATATAATCAGGTAAGCACCTACGCACGCTTGCGCCGTATCTATCCTGCTTACCGAATAGCTTTGCTGTGTGTACTATCTACTTCATATTAGATCGGCACTAATTGCTGAAACGAAACCGAAAAATTAGACAGTCTCTTTTCAATCAAGCATCACTGGGTTCCCTCAAACTAGAGCTGGCATCTGTCCGGGTTTTTCTCCGGATTTGTCCTAGTTTTTACAGAGCGTCCGGGGAACGTCCGGCCGGGCAAGGTTTCGTTTGTAGTTCAGGTTCGAATTTTTCTAGTTAAAAAGTTAGCGAACAACAATAAGATTATCAATTCTGAAGCATGCTACTATTTTGTTTTGAAAACGGCGGGTGGTAGGGCCTTGTGCAAGGTCCGTCCGGATCGCTACCACCATCTTACTCGCTAATCCTGCCGCTAAGTAGCAGTGCTTGCACTGCTGTGTTCCGGTGTGGAGAGTAAGACAGCCGGGGAAATTACGGGCACAAGGGGCATTTCATCTTAGTCCTCTAGGTTGGCAACGCATCTGCAATCCCTCCGGGGTTGCGGGTATCTATGGGCAGTGGTGATCACTTACCATCAGATAGCCCACTTGCTCGTTTGCCTTCCTATTCATATAAAAAAAATAAAAAAAAAGTTTCTTACAACTAAAAAGTGTGTGGTTAAATTGAAAGGGTGTTGTAAAATGAATAAATAAATAATTTACGATTATACTAACTTGCAACGTAAGTATTTCGAAGCAGAATAGATATCAACCGATTGAGCTGAAACTTCTCATACTGGAGTAAGTCAGACGACAATACAATGATCTGGTAGTGGAGTTCTGGTGACCCAGCCAGTATAGTCTCCGCAGGAATACTAATTGCATACAATGAGTGATTGTGTGAGAATTTAGATGAAATTGGTTTGTTTACAAAGGCGTTAACATGGATTGGAATGGACTTTACTCCGCTACTCAATACGGTGAGTATAGCCTGGCAAGTACACTTCACGATGTTCACTTTATTACTGTTGTGGCACTCCAGGTCTACACCTTATTATGTATAAATACTATGCTTAACTATGTGACTGTTTGTTGCCTAAATAAAAAAAAAAAAAAAAAGAAAAGTACCTAGTAGTGAGCAGCGGAGTAGCAAGGGAAGTTTATTGTTCACTACAAATTTTACACTCACTGCTACTCCGTACGACACGCAGGTATTTCTCTCACTGACGTGTAACCGCGTCTTTTAGTAGGCGAAGATATTAGCCAACTCAAGAGCCGGCCAAAGAAAAACCGTTGGGTAAAAGCGAACATATGGCAAGCGTCCCGTTGTGTGCATGCGACAGGATATAATGGTCATGCCACTGTCATGGCATGAATAAAGAATGTAAATTTTTATTTAATACTCCTACATTTATGGCAAAGTTTATTTAAAACTAGCAAGAAACCTAGTCTGCGTAGAATTCAGTTATTGCGACAGCGAATGTATTTCAAGTTGAAATTTTCAGCGGACGTGATTGGTCGATTCCGTTGCATTACCTAGGAGTGAGCTCTAAGAAATTTTTACAAGTTAACAAACTTAGCTATTGTAGATAGTAGTCGACCAAGTGCTCCGCTATTTTGTATGTCAGTTCCTACATCAAAAAAAGAATAATCTACTAATTGTAAGTGAGAATAGTGATGTTTCGAGCCGTACAAATGACATTGAATCAAAGGTGATGATAAAGGAATTTCTTGGTCAACTTGATAGTAGGTACATTCAAAGCGAATGATCACATTCTAACATGGTTACTTTAGTATAAACGTGGGCCGTATAACAGGTGACTCATTTGCTCAGGAGTATCACTGAGATCACTTAATATGACATGCCTAAGTTTTTTATGTAATTTACAACAGACAGAGTGACGTCTGGCGTTCAAAAATGGCTGGCTAATAGGGCGTTGTAAATTAAAGTGGTTGCTAATAGATGACTGACGATGTATTTTTGTTTTCATTTTATTGGTTCACTGGCCTATTCCCGCGATTTCGTCCGCAAAATTAATATTTGTGGTGAAGCTTTTCCATACCTCGTAACTATCCTAGACAACCAATTTCTGAAGTATTTTTTACCCCCATGGCCAGGACGAACTTGGGTCGGCAGGCTCCTATAGTGCGAATTTGTAATGAATATAACGCGGCTGTACATTTTTAAAATAAAATTTAAAATCAAACTTCAGACCTATCTAAATTTGACTCGAATACCTACATATTTTGTACTTATTGTGATTTATGCTTCGAGTTGCTGTTTGCGTCCTCTTATAAGGTTATACTTGAAATTTTAATTGTTAGAGCAATGCGTGTTGACTTGTCTTTTTAAATTTAATTGAGTAAGGCATGTTGACTTGTCATTTTAATTGTTAGTTAAATCTCAACTTTTATCCCGTTTGATTTTTTTTTAAAACCTTAGTGCACCTCTATGATACATTAGGAATATATCTGCCAAATTTTAAGTCTGTACGTTTAGTGGTTTGGGCTGTGGGTTGTCTGTCAGTCAATCAGTCTCGTTAATATTTTATGGGTATTTATAAGATAGATTGTTCCAAGTCAGGTGGCCTCGTTAACTACTAAGTTCAATTTAACCTTTTCAAAGCCAACGATCGATATATCTGTCGCAGAACAGAACACGACGTAAAATTAACCTTTTCGCAATGACGTACGTTTTAACATAGAATGTACCAGTTGCTTCTCTTCCCGCGCAGATGGTAAAAGCCCATCGAAGGAAAGAGCGAAATACTTAGGAAACATGTTATATGCGATGCGGCTAGCAACCCATCACTATTTTGATTCCTCTTACCCCCTATACGCCCATAATCATTCTAAACGTGGCCTTTAGGTCTTGTTACCTTAGGCTCTGTCTACCCCGTAAGTTTGTTACTGTCTCTGGCTTTTTTCTTTCCTTATCTCCCTAAACTAAGCTTCTAATGTTTACAACATATATTATCTCGATAGGCCATAATCTAGCTTTGATAAGCGAGATGGTATGTCGAGTATCGGTATTGATCGGGTCAATAATGTTTACATTGGTGCCTCTTCTAATCCTATTGGAAGATAAGAATATTCGTATACCTCTCTCGTTCTCTTGTATGATGGTGCGATTCTATAAACTAAACTCTTCCATGAAATCATCGCTGCAGTAGACCATCACAACTTGACCCTTACGCATGTATGCATTATATGAAGTCAGGTTTTTTTTTTTTTTATATGAATAGGAAGGCAAACGAGCAAGTGGGTCACCTGATGGTAAGTGATCACCACTGCCCATAGGCACCCGCAACCCCGGAGGGATTGCAGATGCGTTGCCAACCTAGAGGACTAAGATGAAATGCCTCTTGTGCCCGTAATTTCCCCGGCTGTCTTACTCTCCACACCGGAACACAGCAGTGTGTGTGTGTGTGTGTCTTGAAGTTGATCAATGTCACGTCTTTATCCCTTACGGGGTAAAGGCCTAAGGTGGCAAGACCTAGGCCTCGATTAGCAAGATTGTGGGCGTATAGATGGCAATAAATGGTATCAAAATAAACACATGATTCCTATAATTTTCGCCCATTCCCTCCACGGGCTTTTACCATATGCGCGGGAAGAGAAGCAACTGGTACATTCTGTTTTTTCTTTGCTCCCAGACCAGCATGGAAGTATAAATCCATACAAACTTTATAAATGCGAAAGTATGTATGTCTGTTACGCTTTCACGCTTAAACCAATATTTGGATGAAATTTAGTACAGATAGTTTCAGTCCCGAGGAAGAACTTGATATTTTATTTTAAACTAGCTTCTGCCCGCAATTTCGTCTGCGTAGAATAATACATAAAAAACCTTCCTCTTGAATCACTCTATCTATTAAAAAAACCGCATCAAAATCCGTTGTGTAGTTTTGAAGATATAAGCATACATAGGGACAGAAAAAGCGACTTTATTTTATACTAGCTTCTGCCCGCGACTTCGTCTACGTAGAATTATACATAAAAACCTTCCTCTTGAATCACTCTATCTATTAAAAAAAACCGCATCAAAATCCGTTGTGTAGTTTTGAAGATAAAAGCGTACATAGGGACAGAGAAAGCGACTTTATTTTATACTAGCTTCTGCCCGCGACTTCGTCTACGTAGAATTATACATAAAAACCTTCCTCTTGAATCACTCTATCTATTAAAAAAACCGCATCAAAATCCGTTGTGTAGTTTTGAAGATATAAGCGTACATAGGGACATAGGGACAGAGAAAGCGACTTTATTTTATACTATGTACCTAGTGATAGTGAAGTGACTATGTAGTGATAGGAATAAACGAATTTCGCGCAGACGGAATCGCCCTGGCAACGGTTGGTTCAACATGAAAAACTTAGACCCAACTATTGGGAATTGGTATTACTCTATCCATAGACAAATTATGCATAAAGCGCCCATACAAACAAAATAGCCAAACACACGTAGGCTTGACATAAGGTTACATCTGAAATTCCAACGCCCACGACATTTCACAACTTCACCACTCCATAACAGAGTGCATTTTAGTTTGCCGTCAAAACTTATTGACATATGAAAATTGATGTTTTCACTATGAAAATAAAGCTCAAAATAACATTATGATAATTCAAGGTCGTTCACCGTCGCCTTCTTTAATTTGTTTATGTGATTAAATTGCCAAATGCCTGCTGTTTATGAATTTAATTTTAATAATTTGACACTTATTAGGTTTTGGTGTCGGATGTTGAATCAGAATTTGGATAGGTTTCTGAGTCAGATGGACAACCAAATTTTATAATATCTTATATATATTATTATGTATCATGTTGAGTCTGCATAATTGTTGAAGTCTGAAGGGAAGTAACAAAAGGAGTCTACTAATATTATAAACGCGAAAGTTTGCAAGTATGGATGGATGGATGTTTGTTACTCTTTCACGCCAGAACGGCTGGACAGATCTGGTTGAAATTTGGAACATAGATAGATTATAGATTATAGTCTGGAATAACACATAGGCTACTTTTTATCCCGGAAAATTGCGTAATTCCTGCGGGATAGCGATAAACGAATTAAATGCAGACTCATAAAATTTACGTTATTTTACCTAGTTACCCTTAGCTAGAGCCGAGAGCGTTATGCATGTGCCAGTAATTTCACCTGCTGTCTTACTCCCACACGGGAACGCTGGAGCGCACTTGAGCTTAGCGGCAGAATTAGTAAAATGGTGGTGGCAATACGGCCGGACCTTGCGCAAGACCCTACCCAGCCCACAGACTGCAAGATTGTAGCATTCAGGGAACACTAGGGTTGCCAGATGGTCGGGATTTGTCGGGATTCTCCCGAATTTTTGTATGTGCTCCCGACTCCTGACAAAGGGAACAAAGTAAAAAGTCTCCCGAAAAACAAATCACTACATAGTATAAAACAAAGTCGCTTTCTCTGTCCCTATGTCTCTATGTCCCTATGTATGCTTATATCTTCAAAAGTACACAACGGATTTTGATGCGGTTTTTTTTAATAGATAGAGTGATTCAAGAGGAAGGCTGTTATGTATAATTATACTCTTCTCCTTGTCCGAGACGATTTACATGTAGTAACGCTGATGTACAGCGCTTCAGGTCACTATCTTTAAAGCTAAAAAAAAAAAAACAAAACAACCTGTCTTTTTGACAGATGTGACAATGTCATTACGCTTTGAGTGCGCGCCAAGGTCGCTTTATAATCTCTCTTTAATAATAAAAATACAGCAGTTTTATTGATAGTTCACTATATTAACTATATTCAACATAATTACGGGTTTACAGTGATGTTTGGTGTTAAATCAGCGGAATTGAGGATGGTTGAAAACTTCATACATTCCGGTAGATTTTTTCGAATACCTACCTAAGGTTTGTTTGGATAATTCGTAAGGTATGTATGCGGCAATATTATTCAAATAGAATAAGTACAAGTGCCTAGAGAATTCACATTGAACAGGTATTGAGGTAATGTGCTTTCGTTAATAGGCGGTACGAAATTGCGTCGCAATTTACTATTTTATTATTATCTTATCACTAACTACAGAAAGGTAGGTTCAAATTCGACGTCTACGTTCTGTAGTTTACAGATATGCGGTTAAAATATACAATCTGGTGCGGAAAACTTGTTTATTTTATTAGTTCCGTGACCGACGTTCTGATTTCGCGGTCGTAGATCAACTCGTGTTAATGTGAATTTAAGAAGAATTAGGAAGATACAATCAAGAATAAAGACATTCAACTCAGCCCTCATTGTGGGCACTTGGATGAAGATTCAGAAAAGATGCAATAACACAGGATGAAGACATACTGCGGAGCTGACTGCCAACCTCCACTAGTTGGAGAGGCACTATGAGAGAGAGAGAAGACATACTGGAGAAGTTAGATATGTTCCTAAGTATAACCAGTTGAACTAAAATAAGTAAATATAATATTCAATCCTTAAAAGATGTCATCAATGCTACGGTACTCCTAATGAATCCGGAGATACATACAGAGCACTGTTTCAGACAGTAATGTGTAACATTTTATTGATAAATAAAGAAATAAATAATCAGAACTGTAAGTGAATTTCTAGAGATCAATAAGTAAAAAATTAACTTGAACAGTAAGTAAAACAAACTCTTTACTGTGCAAAATAAACTCCTACATAATTATTATTTACCCACAGGTATGAAATAATTGAATAAATAATAAAATTAATATCAGGGCACAATACAGGTCAATAAAATTGACCTCATGCCCCAAATTTAGCAAAGCTTGTACTGAGCCACATACACATACATAATACCCTCGATTTGGGTATACACATCCATATTCTTTGGAAGTGGTTAACCTGTTCAGATTACTGGCATCTTAGCCGGGTACCTTAAAATGGGTCTACCCGGACATCAAGTCATAGTGAAACTTGTATCCGACTAAACATTTTTTTTTTCAGATCTGTGCTTTCTTATGAATGTTATTTCCTTGTCTTTTACAAGAACATATACAATATTTGGGTAGTAACTTTCCGAGAGAACAGGAGGCTATATCATTGGTGTCTCGTAGTTACCATTATAAAAAAGAAAATAAGATCACCATACTACTAAGAAAATTTTATCACAAGTCACCGGGAAGAGAAAAATATTTAGCATTACTGTAAGACAATAACAATTTTGATGTAAAATGATCCTGCCACAAAAAATACATTTGATATTGTTTGGTGGTGCAAAACAATTGACAAGTACATTTTGACAGGTTTTAGACAAATCCAGAGTATTTTGTTAAGGAATACATTTCTAGGTAGCAGAAAATATAACATATAAACATAGAGAGTTATATCCTTCTTAATTTGCAGTGTAGGATTGTATGGCTGGATTCTCGCAACTCAATTTTGAGCACATATCTTCAACCATTTGAGATGAAATTTTGCAGTGTTGTGTAAGACAGTAACAAGAAAGTTGATACAGTCAACAAAAAGGTTATAAGTATTAAAGAGGTAATTTTTGATAGAAACCTTAAGATGGAACACTATTGGGCATATATTTATAACATTTGAAAGCTGCATATACTTGTTCTATACAGGTTGAAGGAGGTGTAGACTGACATTAAGAATAGATTAGCCAAAGTGGAATTTTGACAATGGTGTCAACTGAAAACATTAATTGCTAGTATCTTACAAAAATACTCTGCTTATTTAAATATTATTGATTTTAATGGACTTCAAGGGAACTCACTAAATATGCATATTTTTTCTATACTTCCATGCTGGTCTGGGAGCAAAGAAAATACATAGAATGTACCAGTTGCTTCTCTTCCCGCGCAGATGGTAAAAGCCCATCAGGGAATGATCGAAAATAGGAATAATGTTATAGGCGATGCGGCTAGCAACCCATCACTATTTTGATTCCATTTTCCACCTATACAATCACAATCTCGATAAACGGGGCCGGTAGGTCTTGGTACCTTAGGCTCTGTCTACCCCGTTGGGGATAAAGACGTGAATTGTGTGTGTGTGGATATTAATGGACCTCAAGGAAAGTCATTCGAGTAATCGATATCAGCAATATCAAAAAGGGAACAAATAAGGCCATTCAAAGACAGGCAGGAGTGGCATAGATATTCGTTTTTAAGCTGAGATTTGATTAGTTATATAAATCAGAATCGATTAAGAGCTATTACTCTGAGAATAGACAAAGAATTATGAACCAACACTTGGTTGATATACATATACAGGGTTTAGAGCTATCACACTGAGGATAGACAGTGGCCTGTTATTGATACAAGAGTTGAGCTATGACAGCAAATAGACCATGATTCAAAAAGTATCAATAATCTATTTTCGAGTGCACATGCCTTAGCCTGTCTTTTTTATTAACATTAGCAATAAGCAATTATGTTACTTACAAATTTTGGGTCCCAGTTATCCGAATAAAGAAATTTATTATTATTATTATTATTAGCGCCATCACATAGTGGATGGACAGGCATACATAAACATACCTTAGAGCCAGCACGAGAGGCTGGACAGGTAACGTTATATATGACCCATCACTGCAGGTCCGAAAAATTATCATAAAGAAATTTATTATTATTATTATTATTAGCGCCATCACATAGTGGATGGACAGACATACATAAACATACCTTAGAGCGAGCACAGAGAGGATGGACAGGTAACGTTATATATGACCCATCACTGCAGGTCCGAAAAATTATCAATCAACCATTTTTGGGTAATACAGGCCTTAGCCCATCACATAGCGATTGGACAGGTAATTTATAAAATATGACCCACAGATCAAAAGGACCAAGAAAATAACACTCAAGAATTTATTTGTAGACAAGGCTCAGAGCTACCACAAGTTGCGGGGCCGTTTCGTACATAGTTGAGCTAAATATAGTTGCGCATGACACATTGTCCAGGCCCTCCCGTACTGAAGGGAGGCCTGTGCACAACTGTTGAACATAATTATTCATCCCGGAGAAGTGGAGATGGAAGAGCTATGATTTAGTTATGGATAGGACACAAAAAATAATCATTTAACAATTGCTTCATATAATAAAATATTAATATAATACATTACAGACTGGTCCATTTCTGTTACAGCGTCTGCTAACAATTGAACGAAGGCTTCGATTGAACGTCCTTTCTTGTGATCCTAATTAACCCAATCGTTTCCCCAGAAATATTATTTCATTATTGGAGAACATAGAACATATATAAAGACGCAAACTATACTAAACATAGCTCAGTTGTACAAAATTGAAGATCAACTTCAATGCAGAAAACCATTATGATATGAAATAACCATCATTGAATGGGAGCACTCATTAGGCTCGTATAAAAATTTTGAACGGTGTTCTCACTCGGGATGTGTTTGCTTCTAAATCTAATTGAAATTAAGGATTGGGCCTGAAGATTAATGCCTTTATACTTCACTGGGCTAACTTGTTTTTTATTTTTACTGATACCTATCATTCTCTGTGGCAGTAAATATAACCTTAAGGAATCTGGTTTCATGGTTATTACTTTATTTTATTTTTTTCTCTTACCGTTCTGAGTTTCTGGTCGTTATCACTAACATTTGTTGAAATATTCCTATTAGTATTCCCCAGGCAGGGAAAGTGAATATCCCACCAGCTCAAACCGGGCTGCAGAAAGGCTTTTGTCAGCATGACTTATTTGGGGCGAGATAGCCTATTATCAGCAGTCGATGTAATGTTACCACAAACTCAGTTACCAGAGTAGTCTACCGGGAACTGGTTGATTATTAACATTATTTAAGATTTTCTGTATGCCCTTACGTTGACCTATATCAGGAATCAATAAGTATTCTAAAAGTAAAGACTAAAGGGTTGTTACTCGGTTTTATCAGGGAAGTGGACGTCAGCAAAGTAACGTCTGTCGATAACGAATTCTAAAGAAGTTTCTAATCAATATTTTTTGAGTAGAGTTCAATTATATGACTCTTAAGGGATTTATATTCAGGTGATAAACCTCTATTGCTGTACTTAACAGATATTTGCCCTTTACTTTATAAAAAAAATTATATGATGTAAACAAGATAAAATTATCATCTTTTATAATATCTTGATCGAACATTTAAAAATCTTAAAGTGGAAGTGGTTGATGATGATATAATGAGAAATAAAGAGGATTAGGTATAGCATTTATACCTAACATACCATAGTAATCAAGAAGGAGTCGACGGAGCCCCGTTTCACGGGGCCCCTATTTTCGAGTTAGGATTACAAGATAACCTAACCTAACCTATAACCTAAGAATCCGGTTCTTTTAATGTCTGTGTGGTGTTTTGTTATGGCGGGGGCTGCGCCCCCGAGCCCCCCATGTGGGGGGCTCTGCCCCCCACGCCCCCCTTTTCTCCTTAGTGGTTTACGACATTTGCTCGACAATATAAAAAGCTGTTATCAGAGATACATCAACTTCTGTGATGGCACATCACATGCCTTAGTGCAGTAATTTATCATCACTTAAGTAACGATAGTTTATGGTAATCTAGTATAGGTACTATGATGTTTAGTACATCACTATTATTGTTTTTATTAATATTGTTGGAAGGAGGGCTAAGCTGTAAAAAGAGATATTTTCCATTTCTATCGATAAGGTTACTTTCTGTCTAACCTGAGGTTGTAATAAATCATGTTTATTTGAAACCCATATTATTACTATTCACAACCCTGCCTTTAAACATCTACATGTAAATCGTCTCGGACAAGGAGAAGAGTATAATTGTATGATTAAACGAACTTACCTGAAGTGAAGTTCTATCATAATTATACGTAGCTCCTTGTCCGAGACGACGGTCCCAACCCTTCCCACTAATACTAAAGCATTATCCCAATTATAGGGTTGTTCATACCATACATCTTCAAACGTAATGACATTGTCACATCTGTCAAAAAGACAGGTTGTTTTGTTTTTTTTTTTTTAGCTTTAAAGATAGTGACCTGAAGCGCTGTACATCAGCGTTACTACATGTAAATCGTCTCGGACAAGGAGCTACGTATAATTATGATAGAACTTCACTTCAGGTAAGTTCGTTTAATCATACAATTCTACGCAGACGAAGTCGCGGGCAGAGCCTAGTTTATAATTAACTCATAAATAAGTTCCAAATTTTTGGCAATCGAAACGATGCCGCCCGAACGAGCGATAAGGGTTTTTAATATATTATTTACGGATTTAATATGGTATTTACGGATTTTTTTTTTCCTCCGTCTCTAGGGTCATTCGATCTGGCAACCGTAGGGAACACACATGCAAGCGGGGAATTTAATTCTTCAGCTATCTGAATACTAAAGGGCGAGTGGAACCTCTTCGCGCGAATTTTAGGGATGCTAAAAACAAGGGTGTAAACCCTGCCTACGTCTGTACGATCTATGAATGAAGGGAGCTGGTAGAATGAGCCTGTGCAGTTTTTTTTTATTTTTATATGAATAGGAAGGCAAACGAGCAAGTGGGTCACCTAATGGTAAGTGATCACCACTGCCCATAGACACCCGCAACCCCGGAGGGATTGCAGATGCGTTGCCAACCTAGAGGACTAAGACGTACTCGCTGCTTCTACAAATATGCCCTCCCTCTTATACTCCTGGCGGCTAAATATCACAACTTTTGACCAAGCAAAAGTCTAATTGCTGAACTAGCATTGTCTGGAATAGAAATCAATTTATAACCGACGATATATTTTTAGATGACACGTCCATTCAGAATGAGTCATGTCACTGTTGAATAATGCAAAGAATGTCAACAGTCAATACTCGAGGATGGAGTGGAGATTTCTAATGGGTATGTAAGTGAAATTGGTAAATGGACAGTAAAGACAGTTGATTGATGTAAGAAACATTCGTGGAAAATTTATGAACGTCTCAATTTTAACGTAGCGTGTGGTCGAAGCGAAAGAGGCCCGGTGCTCAATCTTTGAACGCACATCTCTCGAAAGTGATTTAATCTGTGTATAGGGACCGTGAGTTTAGGGGGCCCTGGGCTAATACTACTTAGGGGCGCACATAATTACTCAAGTATAAGAAAAAAAAATGACTTTGGCTTGACTTAGCTGGGGGCCCCTGGAATCCACGGGGCCCTGGGCTGAAGCCCAAAAAGCCGTAGGGTAGATCCGGCCCTGTGTGTATTGCCACAAAACTACATCTCGAATTAAATTATGAACTAGGTGACTAGATTAATTGGAGCCGTAATTTTCTACTAGTCCATTCATATTTCGAATTCAGTACAATTTCTAACCACTTTATTCTTCCATGCTGGTCTGGGAGTAAAGAAAAAACATAGAATTTACCAGTTGCTTCTCTTCCCGAGATGGTAAAAGTCCGTCGAGGAAATGGGCGAGTCTTAGGAATCATGTTATAGGCGATGCGGCTAGCAACCCATCACTATTTTGATTTCACTTTCGAGCTATACGCCCTTAATCATGCTAAACGTGGTCTTAAAGTTCTGTTACCTTAGGCTCTGTCAACCACGTGAGGGATAAAGACGTGATATATGTAGGTATGTGTGTATGTCTAACCACATTAAGTGACAACACACTCAAATATGTAATTTAAGGACAGAATATTCTTAAGTTTCCCTAATACTTTAAAAATAATAAACAGTGATTCATTAATATTACAGACATGACAGTAAATTTGTTCATAATTCATAATCTAATTTTCCTTTTTCATGGTATTTTGTTCCTTAGCTCCTTCAACATGTTTATCTGTCACTTCTAGACACTAGGCATAAGTTACTTCTTTACTAGACGCAAATCAAAGTGTAACCTATTTAATTAAGTTTCAGAGTACCAAATAGCCTTTACTTAAAAAATACCTCTGAACAGTTCAAAACGAACATGCAAATTATCAAGTGCAATCAGCATGCACTTGTCTCCGTTATTGTTGGCAAGTGAATTGGCCAATAGCAGCTATTATCAGCGAGTTATCAGGTCGTTAATCCAGCACAAACACTCATAGATACGAAAGTTAACATTAGCATGCCGCGAGGTATGCAAAACTATCGCTTCGGTTGCATACGGAACAAAATTCATGTTCTATTGTTTATCTGTATAGATGCTGGACAAACTTAGAGGTGACAATATATTTTTAATTGCATATATGAGGATCAATTTCTCATAATAATTAATTAATTTACATAAAAGAAACAATTTGACTTTGTACCATAACCAATACAAAATAGATGTGTTTCTGTGACAGCAAATATGTTGCCGTTACATACTAAAGGTTTAAGATGTAGGATATGGTTGTAGAATCACACATCAACTTGATCAACCAGTCAGTTAAAATGATAGGTTTACGACCCCCAGCCTTAGTTATAACCATAAACATCAATGACCATTATCTTAATGATGATGCCAATGTGTTTACGTTAGCCTTATGGTTTTTAGGGTTCCATACCTGAAGAGGAAGAAATGGCCCTTCTTAGTATAAGACCACTTAGTTCCTTTCATGCCACTTTTGCTATTATCAGTCCTTAATACACTTATTTTCCAGCCAATTCCCTCTCAAATGGAAATATTTTGCTTTAGATTTTCAAACAATGGGTTATACAAAATCATTCAGAATTTATTCTGGAATATTCCAACATGTGGTTGCGTTGTCATTGAACACTCCCATATTTCACCATAGTTGAGGACATAAAATTAAATCACCCCTTTTTATAAACGTCAAGTCAACCACATAACTGAGAACATCAAACATTTGTTATGCATAATTAAAAAACCGTGAAAATATTTAGTGGTTTTCAGTGAAATAAACCCAACAACCTCCTCAAATATTCTGGAAAATTCCGAGATACCTTGTTTACTGAAACTGAAATTCTCATTCAAGGTGTTCCGTCAAATCTAATAGGAAAATATTAAAGACATTTCGATGGCCCAGACGAATAAACGTGCAAATGTCATTACAAGTGCATGACATTTGCACGTTTATTCGTCTGGGCCATCGATTTGGGGAGGTCTAATGAGAAACAAATTAAATTCGATCAATGATGAACTTCGAAAGAGAAGGAATCTAACAGATGTAACCTATAAAATAAATCAAACAAAATGGAGCACAATGGTATCAGCATGGTATCCTAGAGACAGGATAAGGAAGAAAGGAAGGCAGTTTCTTCAATGGGAGGACGAAATAACAGGAGTGGCTGGTAGTACGTGGTCAAGAGTGGCCGGATGCGAGAGAGTCGAGACTACTGGGGTAGGCCTTTGCCAAAAGGCACACAGATTCCTAAATTTGATTGTAATTTTACTGCCATTCAATTAATAAATAAGAACCGATATGCATCTGACTCAGGAAGAAGTAAATGGTCAAACTGTGTGTGTCATCCAAGGCCTTGTAATTCAGAAAGCCAATATTGTTTAAAGCTTCACCCTCATAGATGCAGTGAAGAGTGAAGACATGACAAATCAACCAATCACGTTAGTTGAAATTCGCACTCTCTAATCTATACTAATATTATAAAGAGATAAAGTTTGTAACGAAAACAAAAAAAATACCAGACGATTTTATAAATTTTTCACCATTAGAACGCTAAGTTATCCCTGAGTAACATAGGCTATATTTAATTCTGCACTGACGAAGTCGCAGGCAAAAGCTAGTATAGTTATAAATGTTGCTTCTTTGCTGTGCCTTGCTTCAATTTAAAGAGAAGTCGGACACAAATTAAAATTTTAGATAAGAGAATTTACATCACAAGCATATTAACAGGGTAAATTAAGCTACATAATATTTTATGACTAAATAAATAATACAAGCCCACACCCTCATTTGATAAAATAGATGAGATTACAGGCCAGTTGATATTTATGTATGTATGTAAGATATTTTTTAAACATGTTGGTCATTATATTTACTTCACTGGTTGAATAACTAGGAAACAGTTACAAGCCATATAATTAGCAGGTCATTGAGTCATATGTGCATATGTCTTGGATAATTAAATTGCCTTTTAAAATTATGCTTGACATACGTAAGCGTAAAACAAGAAGTATTATTTATCAATTGCTAGATAAAATTACTTTTATGTTTATTTCAAGTTATCTTGGCTAATATATTGGCGTAATACGCACTAATCTTTATTAAGCTAGTGATAAATTCAATTTCTCTACAACAGTCATCATATATTTTTAAGATTATCATGTCTGCAGACAAGTGTATTTTACTATGGAATAACTATTGCTGATAAGTATTAGGGAGAAAGTAGCCAACAAGTGTTAAAAATTATCAACATAACACCTACAAGTCATATAGGTACATCACAAATGTCAGAACAATCATATGGTGCATATGAGTCAGGTAACGCATCATACGCTCAACTGACGATTAAAAATACATTACATAAGGCAACATAGCCACGAAATGGGTCCACAGACGTGAAAAAACAACCAAATAACGGTAAATAACCATCCAATTGATCAAAACTTTGCACGGACCACGAATACTGAATAGAATGGGATTAGTACTCGTTTTAGCACATTCTTGCGCACTTGTAACCGTCTGGCACGCATTTAGCTAATAATAGAACATACCACGACGCTAAAAAGGCTCCTAATAAAGACAAAAACAAAACATAACACTTGCGTCGGACGAACGACTGCGGACATTCTCGAAAGCGGTGCACGGACCCACGACGTGGGGCCACGACATGATTTAGGGTTAGACGGTATTTAAACACTTATTACACAAAAACGGCACATTTTAACTTTAATTGCACTAGTACCTTTACTTTCAGCGGTTTCCGTATTCACGTCATCAACCATCTTGCTAGATGACAGTCACTCACTATGCAATTCACTTCACTTTTTATTCGAACATATTCGAAACTTCGTTCACTATTTTCAGCCAGACAGCCAGCCAGCGATCTATACGACGGACACTGCGTTCCGTTCGCTGCTAACGAAACGCATTACGTATGCGGACAACTTCAGTTTGATTGCTGCTTTTGCGTTTCTAATTTTATTAATCTTAACTAAATAAAAATAGATAATCTTTTATATTCTTAGTAAGAAAAGTAACCAATTAATTTTAAAACCTTTTTAATATTCAAATGATTTTAATCGGATAAACGAAATAATAAAATTGCCGTTCGGATACTATGTCCCATTGTGGTTTTCACAGCACCATCGATTATGGAATTAATTAATACAGAATTTTATAATATAGTTGGCAATATTTTTGCTGCAAAATGATGTACTTATCAGACAAAAATAACCAGGATGAGATCACAGTAGTAATGCAAACTTTACTGTTATGTGAAAAATATGTTCAACTAAACGTCAAACCCAGAAATAAGAACGAATGAACGATAGGCTTGCTCGTCGTGGATGTATGTACAGTCGAGTGTAATAATATGTATCTAGTCAAAGTTTCAAAAATAAGTACCATACACTGACATTTTTTTTTTATGTTAGAGAGGCCAGACAAACGAACTAGTGGGTCACCTGATGGTAAATGATCACCACTATCCATAGACACCCGCAGCACTTTACGCGATGCCAGTGCGTTGTCGGCCCTGCAGAAAATTGTACACTTGACCTGACATATTTTTGAGAAGTTCGTATCGATACTTATTTTTGCACTTGATCGTACTTAACATTAATTAAATCAATGTAATATTAAATGGTATAATCCATGACGGCCAAAATTAAAATACATCATCCGTTAACGTTAAAAACATTGTAGCTATTATAAGTACCTAATTATTTTTGAATTAACAATTACGTTATGCAAGTTATCACTACATACATAGTCACTACATAGTATAAAATAAAGTCGCTTTCGCTGTCCCTATGTCCCTATGTCCCTTTGTATGCTTATATCTTCAATCAAAACTACACAACAGATTTTGATGCGGGTTTTTTAATAGATAGAGTGATTCAACAGGAAGGTTTTTATGTATAATTCTACGCAGACGAAGTCGCGGGCAGAAGCTAGTTGTTTATAAATACTGATAGAATCATAGCAGATATCTTGGATTCCCTAAATTCAATGTTACAAGTTCAGTGATCATGAACTGTTGATGTGTGCATTGCATAGGACATAGGTACTACTTTGTTGTATGAACGAGCAAAGTGCGAGTAAGACTCATGTTAGACTTATTATATTACTTTAAGATCTATTATGGAATAGGTAATTATTACAATTATGGGATTTCCCTGTACTCAATTTAATTATAATTAAGAAATATTGGTGGACCTAAAGAGGGTACCGATTGGCCTTTAAATAAGTATGTAAGTACTTAAATGCTTTATTGTACAAAAATAAAGTAACAAACCCAATTAATGAATAAGATTAGGTATATGCATAAAGGCGCACCTACTTATACTTATAAGGGATCTCTACCAGTCAACCTTTGTTTTAATTTTCTAATAAAATTCAATACCAAATTTGACAGCCATACTAAGAAAGAAACATTAAATTATGTAATGTTTAGTGCCAGGATTACACGGTGTGTACGTACATTGTGTGTCAGGATTACATCAGACCTCTGATGATACTGTGACAGATAAACTGATGGATAGACATATCGCACCCTTTAATTAAACTGATTCAATTAGATATTCTGATCATTTAAGGTTTGGGCTCATTCAGTATTAGTAAGCAAAGTCGATAAAATATTTACTATAAAAAATAAAATAACTGAAATCTACAATACCTAGGTACATAATAAAATATCACCAAATTAATTTCTCTACCTATATGTTGTACAAGTTTAAAATTGTATCATTTTTAGTCTATGCTAGTCTCAGATAAATAAGATAAATTCTCTAAGATGCGTTATTGTGGTCAACAACACTTACCGTTTTATAAAGTTTTGTTGCCAAACAGCTGCAATTTTTGGCAGATAAATGTGAATAAAACAAAATAGGAACAAAATATATGACGTGTCAAATGCACATACATTATTAATCATTAATTGTTATGTAGGTATCAAAACAAAAAATTAATACACGTTAAAACCTTTTTGCATGTCTTCTCGTTTAATGAACTTCTTTGGGTAATGTATCCGAACGTAAATGCCACATGTATTACTGCCATCTGTTGTAAAACAGTTCAACTAAAATAAATTAACTCTGTTTAAAGTGCTCCCCAAACTTTAAACAGATGGCGCTGAAATCCAACAACATTACGCCCTCTCTGGTGTTATTTTGAAACTAAAATAGTTTCATTCAGGATCGCTAGATGTAGCTAAAACTTAACGGGAAGCCGAAGTTTGTCATTTTTTTTGTTGGAAAGGGTATATTTGTTTGAAGTTGGTGCCTCAGAGCAGATCTGATAGTGCCAACTCTAATTTCACCGAGTTCCAACTAATCAGTAGTCTATGGTTATTTTCCACTTTTTGGCGGTTACTATTTTGAAGGTGGTTTTTTTACCACTTTTCACGAGGAACGCACCTATACAGCGCTCGTCAACTTTTTGTTAATTTTGTTACGTCCCTACCAATGAACAAAATGTTCATTGCTTAATTTTTGGAGAAGGGACAGAGCGCGTTGCTATTTTTTGCAGCGGCCCTAGGGTTGGGCAAATAGCCAGTGGCGTAGCTACCTAGGGACTAGGCGGGGCAGTGCCCCGGGGCCCTCAAGCTCAGAGGGCCCTCGAATCCTTACCAGAAAATCTCGATCGAACTATTATTATTAAAAAGTAACCAGTTTAGATAGAGTAGTGGGGCCCCATTTTTTTATTTGCACCAGGGCCCTTGGTTACCTAGCTACGCCACTGCAAATAGCTGAGCTGCTTTAGGCGCCTGGAAGCAAGGGATGCTAAAATCATATGGCACGGCAGCAACATTGCAATATTATTTTCTCAAACATTATCGTAAATGTCGTCATTGTAGTCTAGGTAACAGAACACGTGTAGGGCCTTGTTGACGGCCGAATTACATTGCAGGTGCGATTTTCTGACCATAAATCGAATCGGACTGTTTTTCATTTGCTTTTAACTTGCGAAATGCGACTTTGTTTTATGATACATGTAGTGATGATACACGGCTAGGCTGAGGTGGAGATGCCGGGATATCCTAGACGCGTCTCGGGTGGCTGGCCAGACTGTCTGGGTCTGGAAGTCTGGGTAGAAAGACCTTTGCCCAGAAGTTGGACATACGGGTTAAAAAAATAAGACAAGGAAGGCGTTCCAGCAAGTGATACCTACACACCTGATGGTAAGTGAGCACCACCATCCATAGACACATGGAACTCTAGAGCATTGCAAAAGCGTTGCCAGTCTAGAGGGCTAAGATAAATTTTACGCAGGCTTGCCTGTCTTGCACGTGCAGTAGGCAGCGGAGTTTCAAGGTAAAATTTTAATTAATTAAAATTAAGACCTCATTCAATAAATTGTTTTACTTATTACAAATGTGAAAGTTTAGATAATTGTTAATGATTTCAGAACGGCTGCACAGATTTGGATGAAATTTGGTACAGAGATAGATTAAAGTCTGGACTAGCCCTCGGGGTACTTTTAATCCCAGATAATTTCGTAACTCCCTCATGATAGCGATAAACAAATTGCAAACGAAGTCGCAAACATCGTCTAATAACTCATATATTTATATCTGTTCCATCCTCACACAATTATGAAAATATGCGAAGTATACAAAGTATACTTTGTTTACACGCAACCTTTAATCTTTCCACTCTAATTGTTATGATTAATCTTTGGAAATACCTACCACTTCCTACCATATCTACGGAAACTACCATCCTCTGCCAAGCACAAGCCAAGGCAAGGTACCGGAGCTAGATTTCTCTTATTTATCAAGAGCGTTCACACGAAAATAATTTAGCTTCTTATGCTCTAAATTAAAATTAAAGTCTATTTTTTCATGTCGGATACTAAAATGACATTACATTACGGTGTGTTGCCTGTTTTTTGTAATTTGAAAATAGTGACGTGCCTCTACTATCGGAAGTAAACGATAAATTAAATTTAGCACAGATTTTTGTAAAAATATCCTAAATATTAAAAAAAATATAACTTAAATTGGGTACCTATCTTTAATTTTTTTGAAACTAATTTAAAACGATTTATAGTCAGTATATAAGTTAGTGTCGTAAACTAATAAATCTTGTGTGATAACCATTTTTTTTTCTTTAAACATAACATGGCCAAACCACTTGTATCCAGGCCACAAACACTGTCGATAGGTTCGAGTACACCACAAAGGGCACAGACAAAGGGTCAAAGCCGGCCGTACGGTAGTACAAAGATAAATTAGCACTGAGTTTTTTTGTCCCTTCCATGGCTGGTCTGGAAGCAAAGAAAACATAGAATATATCAGTTGCATAGATACGCCCACAATCATGTTAAATGTGGCCTTTAGGTTCTGTACCTTAAGCTCTGTCTACCTCGTAAGGGATAAAGACATGTTTATGTATGCAGCTTCTATTCTGTATATTTTTTCCATGCTGGTCTGGGAGTAAAGAAAGAATAAAGAATTCACCAGTTGCTTCTCTTCCCACGCTGATGATAAAAGCCCATCGAGGGAATGGGCGAAAGTCTTAGGAATCATGTTATAGGCGATGCGGGTAGCAACCAATCCCTATTTCTCTATAGTTTTCTCTTTCCAGCTATACGCCCGCCCACAATCATGCTAAGCGTGGCCTTAAGGTTTTGTTACCTTTGGCTCTGTCTACCCCGTAAGGGATAAAGTCGTGATATATGTATGTATGTATGTTTGTTTTTATTCTAGCGTTGAAATTATGGCACATTGCCTTATTATGTTACGAAAATACTAAGTTTTTTGATATGCCTTCCATGCTGATCTGGGAGCAAAGAAAATCTTAGAATCATGTGTTATATTTAAGTAGGCGATGCGGCTAGCAACCCATCACTATTTGGATCCCCGTTTCCACTTATACGCCGACAATCATGCTAAACGTGGCCTTTAGGTCTTGTTACCTCAGTGTCTGTCCACCCCGTAAGGGATACGATGTATCTAATTTATGTACGTTATTATCTTTGCAAAAGAAAAAGAAAACAATAAAGAACAGACAAAACTTAAAAATAACTTAAACCTAGCTAAAACGGGAGTATAACTGGAGTGCGACACCGAATGTGCGAAGTGTCATTTGTGCGACATTCGTATTAAACGACAGTGCAATTATGCGAAGTATTATTGTGCGACGTATCACTATTCGACAAAAATTCTCCCAAATCGCCGCCAATGGGGAGGGTGCCCAGAAGGCTGGCAGCATTGCCACGTTGTATGACAGCAGCTAAAATTCATTTCATTATTCAAAACAAAGTAGCCAGATGAATTCTTGCGAATTCTTTTTGAGCAACGCAAACGACAATAATTGTCTAAACTCATTCGTAATTTACGAAACGGCCGAGCAATTTTGTTGAGTTGCAAAAAGTTTTTGTTTTCCAATTTCGCTTTGTTGTAATAGTTAATATAGTTTTAACGAGTCAAACTAATAATCAGTCATTGTCTCAGAAAAGTTAGGGGAGGTTGTGTATTATTAGAGTTCCTTAAAGGTCTAAATTCCTTACGGGCAAGATTTACGGACGACTTGGTGAGAGCGGCTGGGAAGGAATACATTCATACACAAATCACGTCTTTATCCCTTACGGGGTAGACAGAGCCTAAGGTAACAGGTACAGGCCACATTTAGCAAGATTGTCGGTATATAGGGGGAAAATGGAAGCAAAATAGTGATGGGTGCCCCTCGCCTATAACATGATTCCTATGATTTTCGCCCATTCCCTCGATGGGCTTTTACCATCTGGAAGAGAAGCAACTGGTAAATTCTATGTTTTTTCTTTACTCCCAGACCAGCATAGAAGAAATGGGAAGGAATGGATGCGGAAAACTCGGGACCGCACATGGAAAAGACCTTTACTCAGCATTGGGCAGACCAAGGTTGAACAAGAAGATTCCATAGGGGAAGGCAGTTGTGGAAAGGGGAATCAAAATAGTGATAGGTACCCTAGCCATATCGCCTAACATGATTCCTAGGACTTCCGCCCATTCCCTTGACGGGCTTTTATCATCTGCGCGGGAAGAGAAGCAATTGGTACATTTTATTTTTTTCTTTTCTCCCGGACCAGAACGGAACTTAACTGTACGGTGTCTAACGGGACCCTATATTAAGGGTCCGCTGCCAGTCCAATTCAGTGCGTCTGTCACAGGGTCGTATCTTTTGAACTGCAGGTAATATAAGTAATGAAGATTATAGCTGGTTTGTATACCTGTTGAACTGCGGTACTGGACTCCATGTCAAATCAATGGCGGCGAAAAGGTTAAAACTGTGACAGAATCAAACCTTTAAGTCTACGCTATGAAAAGAACGTATTCGCCATACATTCGCAAAGGGAACCAAAACTTAAAACATTTGTCCTAGAATTTGGTATGAAGGTAACTCTAAGTACAACTAATGAAATCAGTCTAAACTCCAATAGTTTCAATCGATTGAAATGTTTTTCTCGAAAACTACTTTTTTCTTTGCCGCCTTCTATACTATGACGGCAGATAACTAGTGAATAATTACGACTATCCTTCCATTGACTAACTGACAGTTTCGAAAGTGACCGTCGGGGAAAACCACAGCTGAGTGCTTAAGCGGGGATAATTAACGCTGATCCTATGATAATTAGGAATATCCCTTCCCAAACAATTAAATGAAGAGTCTAAAATTGCAAAAAAAAACTTAACCATCTTTGATCCAAAAGAAAATGCCTGATTATCCATTTTCTTAGTTGATATTTGCAACTGAAACCTACGGAAGGGAGTTTTGAGGCTACCTAATTATTTAAGACAATATTAACTTCCGATAATTATTTTATCACAAATAAAATTGACGACTTAACTAATTAATTACGAATAAGTATTATAATTAATAATCCAAACAATGATTAGACAAATAATATGACGGAGTTCGGAAATACCGTATCTACCTAACTAGTACACTAATTTAAGTACCTATGAGTTCAATGTTAATAAACAGATTTCCAATTGAGCAGGTTTCTTAAAATTAAAATTGCATCAGGTGTAGAACTCTGCGTAACGCACGCCGAAAACCAAACAACTTTAAAAGGAACCTCATTAACCTGGAATTTCAAGGAATTAATTACTTTTCAATCTGGCAGGCTAACAACTTCGCTGGGCTGTCTCCACACTTGAATGATGCTGGCTGGCGACTCGCAGTTCGCGTTTGACTTTCGAACGTGGTTGTCGGGCGCGCGCGAAAAACGTAACTTCAAAACTTTGCCGCCATTGCACGATCGCGTTTGACGTTTGCGAACAACAGAAAAAACGAAATTTTAATTATTTATTAAATAGAGATCGTGTGTGATTGTCAATAAAGTGATTTATGTGGTAATTTTAGATGCGATTTTTCATCGTAATGCTGTGAAAAGTGTGTGTTATTACAGAAAGTGTAATTGGAATTAATAATGCATCTCCATAACGCATGTGTCGCATGCTTGCTTGTATTGGCTGCCATAATAGGTAAGTCGTAATCGTGACACTTGTAAATAATAAGAATAGTGCGGAGTAAAACAAAACTCTAGTAGACAACTAATTTAAAGGTGAACTACTTACGTAGTTACGAAATTATATAAACGTAGTGATTAAATTGATATAGTTCCGAACGACCTTCTTTGAACTTGCGTATACAAATTATTTAAACTGAAGGTACTTTGCAAGAATGCGTTCTCGACCTTAGTAACTTAAGTTGTGAATTGTGAATGAATTAACCTGCTTATAAAACGTAAGCCTACCGTATATTAGCTAACACGTTAGAAAAAAACCCATATAAGACTGTCTTCCGGTCGTACGTTTTTAAGCTCAGTATAGCTAATCAATTAATAAAATATGCTACTTCCATTCTATTTCTTTTATAGGTTTCAGTTCCTTCGTTTAAAAAAACGGTGCGAAATAAAAAAAAAGCTAATCTAGTATGACAATAAAATTGCAATCAAACATTTTACTACGAAAATTAAAAACAAAACGCAACATTTTAATTTAACACTGGCCACTAACGGAAAAACCACCCCAATTTTTGAAATTAGTATTGCATTCGATTCACGAAATAATGTTCAATATCAAAACAATCAGCTTCATTTTAAACTCTACTGACCGCTAATAAGTGTTAAGTTGGCTGGTTAACGTTAAACGATACCTATATTGGACGTAATACTTTCGCGTGGAGAAAGTGGTTACCAATTAGTCGAAGATCCGGCGTTTATGAAGCAGGTTGCGTTCGCGAGTTTGTAAACAAATTATAATAACACTCTCAGTTTTCACACATTTATGTATTTTTATAACACGCATGCTTTTCCATGACCAGTTTGGTCCATTGGCATAAATTTCATTGTCTTTTTATGTTGGTCTGGGAGCAAAGAAAAAACGTAGAATCTCCCAGTTGCTTTGCATACCGCGCAGATGGTAAAAGTCCATCGAGAGAATGGCCGAATCTTAGGAATCATGTTATAGGCAATGCGGCTAGCGGCCCATCACTATTTTGATTCCCCTTTCCACCTATGCCCACTATCATGCTACACGTGGCCTTTAGGTCTTGTTACCTTAAGCTTTGTCTACCCCGTAAGGGATAAAGACGTGTTTTATGTATGTAATTTTAGCGCAGCGTTTATTTTATTCGGAACTTCATTCTATAAACCCCATAGACATATTTTATTAGTGTTATAGAACCTAGATGTGTTTCTTCTTTAACCACGACCTCAAGGGGTCGCACCCTATTTGATAACTTAGTTAGCGACCTCCTTCAGTAGGATCTCCACTCTCCCCGCTTTTAGTACTACGTTTCCCAGAAATACAATATTAATCTTTCTATTTATATTATTATTAGTGTATTTTGAGTTTACCGTACCCCTAAAGAGGTTCGGCGACCCCCCAGGGGGTCGCGATCAACAGTTTGTAAAACACTAGTCTACAGTGCTACAAAAGAGAAGAGCCTTTGCCCAGAGCCTTTGTTCTACTGTAATAATAAAAAAAAACCTCGTCAGTTTTAAATAGCAGACTGTAAGCAATTACCGTTCCCTTTTAAGACTTCAGCAACACTAGAAGCGACTCAAACTTCCGTTAAAGTCATGATTATCTCCAGGTACTATATATACCCACTGTTGGGCATAGGCCTGTTGTCAAAATGTGAGAGCATGGGTTGTTCCCACGCTCGGGAACTTAACACCGTTGAACTGTTTCCTAGCTTCACGATGTTTTGGACTTGAGTGAAAAAATCTTTCATCTACAATCATTAAGACAAAATTGAGAACGGGAATGGTTTTTGGATCCTTTACTGCGATACCATCTCTGAGTGTAACAGTTAGAGACTAACATTTTCGCAAGTACCTCGGAACTGGCGTGCGCCAGTTAAATTTGTGTTAACGCTTCGATCGTGTTCAGCAAAATCAAAACCGTAACGGTAGTACCGTATGCGCAGGCGATTCCCATACACGCAAGGCCGTTTCATACTAAGCAAGAGATCTAAGACTAAAGGTCATGAACCTTGAAACAATAACCCTTAACCCTGGGCTTCCCCGCAGTCGGGTTAAAAGGGCGATATCTAAAGCCTGAATCCCAAGGTGTTCCGGGGAAAGGTAGGACGCAAGTGTATGCATGTATAACTTGTATGTATAATTGTACATAAAACACAAGAAAAAGATGAATACAGGACAACACACATGCACAAAGGCGAACTTATCCCTAAAAGGGATCTCTTCCAGTTAACCTTTGAACGATTGACAGGACATAAGTATTAAGCAAGAGACACACAGAAAAAGTGAAAGAACCGATCGAAACCTAAAACAATCCTAAATGTCTAAATTTTAAATAATGTAAGATATAATAATAAACTACACATAATAGATAAATACGATAAACTAATAGACAATAAATAAAATATACTACATAATATATAAATAAATACATAAACACACAAGTTACAAAACACATCATCACATTCATTTAAGAGGATCCATCGAGCCAATACGCCTTCAAGCGACTGCGCTGGGTAGCAACAGTCTGCGATTGCCTGATATCAAGTGTGGGTTCGCGCACAAATTTTGGTGCGCTACCTGCCTGCTGCCTACGCTTGCGACCCTCTACACGCCGCTGGACGCAGGAAGCTCCACGCGCTCTTCTGATAAGGATTTTGCGGGTAGGGACCATTCGGGGGTACCACCATCTTACTTCTAATGCTTTCGCCAAGCAGTGGTTGCGCTAAGCTGAAGCTGAAGAGTAAGACAGCTGGTGAAATAGCTTGCGCATGAGCTATTTTATCTTAGCACTCGTAAAACAGCTTTCAGCATGCCAACTCTTGAGGTGGTGAAGGTGCCATTACCACCGCAAGAGTTGGCAGTCCACCATCTTTCGTTTCTCGCGGAACTTCTTACCACGCAAGATTAAACTCTGGGGTCTTACGATGACGTCTTAATGCGATTTAATTCAGACTCAGTTCAGGTTTTAGCTATCATTTTTATGGATCTGACAGCGAGCGAACCGAAAATGAATCAGAATTGAATCGCATTAAAACATCATGGTAAGGCCCCTGGAATCAGCTAGGTTCATCAATTGTTCCGGACCGGTACAACTTAGGGATCTTCAAAAAGGGCCGGCAACTCGCTCTTAACGTCTTAATTTATGAGTGTCTATGGGCGGCAGTGATTGCTTTCCGGCAGGCGACCCGCATGCTCGTTTTCCCCCTATCATATGAAAAAGCAATCAAACAAATAAGCCATAAGCCAATCCTACCAATATTATAAATGGGAAAGTTTGTGAGAATGGATGGATGTGATGTGAGTGTGTATGTTCGTTCCTTCTCCACGCTAATACGACTGGCCGGATTTAGCTAAAATTTGGAACGGAGATAGCTGGTACCCAATATTAACACATAGACTAATTTTTATCCCGGAAAATTGCGTAGTTCCCGCGAGATAACGAAATAAATGTCAATTGCTAATTCTACGTGGATCACGTTGCGGGCTGAAGCTAGTAAACAGTAAAGTTCTTCTAACTGCCATCGACCCCACTCAGTGCCGGCGTTAGGGGGGGGGGGGGCGCGATGGGGTGACGGCCCGGGGCGTCAAATTTGGGGGCGCTGAGGTCTGGGGCCTCGGCCTCCTGGCTCACCGGCTGTGTACCCTCAATAGTGGGCGCCTAAATATTACTGCCCGTGGTGTCAGTGGCCCTAACGCCGCTGCTGACCCCACTTAATAAGTGATATACGCCGGTTGTCATTCACGTGACACACATGTACAACCGGCCAGCCCAGTCTGTGTGCCCTTCAGAATACAAGGCGATATGCCGTTACTCGCACCAGTAGTCTACTTCAAATCTAGAGTTTCTGTCTGGCTTTAAGAGCCCTTTCGCAGGTAATAAGGCCGTCAGATGTAACAAGCCGAAGTATAAATACCACTTTATCAACGGATATAGTATACTTAGCGGCAAAACAATATGCCCCTCATATTTATGCAAATATAGGTAATGTTGTATGGAGATCAGGTCAAGTTTTGTGCTGCCGAAAAGCTTAGCAATCATGTTATAAGGTGATGCTAGCAACCCATCACTATTTTGATTCCATTTTACACCTATACGCACATAATCTTGCTAAACGTGGCCTGTAGGTCTTGTCACCTTGGGCTCTGTCTACCCTGGAAGGGATAAAGACGAGATTTGTGTATGTATGTTAACAATTGGGAGGCCTAGGTCACTACACACCAGTGCTCCACACGTTTGCTGCCAATAATAATATGTTAAGGTATAAAAAAACAAAAAAAAGAGTGCAAAGAAAAATAATAAGCCCTAAAACTCCGGCGATAGATTTTTTTTAATAAATCGCACCCTTCGTGGAAGAAAGACGTAAGTCCCATGGTAAGTTAATAGGACTTAGGTCTTTCTTCCACGAAGGGTGCGAAATGTAGCAGCCCTAGCAATCCCTGAGGAAAGACTATGGATTAATCCGAAATGTCGGGCTCTATTCCCCGCTGCAGAACACGTCTCATTCACGATATAAGTCATTGTTTCCTTGGCTACGTCATAAACGGAGTTTCTTAGCAAAATCTCAGCTTTCAAGGTTTGGGTTGGCCGTTGATTAGTTCTGTTATCATTCGCTGTCAGATCCATACTAAATGACAGTTAAAACCTGAATGGAGTCGAAATTGAATCGCATTAACATGTCATGGCAAGGCCCCAGGACTTTGGTAAATTGAGATTAATTTTGGTGAAACAGCAAAATTAGTGTATAATTAATGTTTTTGCTGACCGCACGGCAGATGTTAAAGGTGCTCTGTTTGACCACTTTCCCTGCGAAGAAAGTATTTTCAATTCTAGCCGCGTACGAATTTACATAATTATTTGGGACACAAGACGCGAACAAAACGTCTCTATGGCACCATTCGTAGAAGACATATATTTATCGATGAATCTTCGTTCATTCCACGTTATTTTGAACATTAAAAAACAATTTTGCGTTGCGTCGAATTTCTCAATGCCTACAATTACGTTCATTGGAATCGAAAACAAATTTAAAGTTATTGTTTCTGTTCTCTCCCTGGTACAGTTGTCTAAGTAAGTGCATTATCATTTCTCCATGACATTTCCATCAGGAAAAAAAAATGCTAATCTAATAATTCTGATTGTCAAGCCGTGTACTGATCTGCGAGTATTAACTGTCACAGAAAAAGTCAGGTCAGGCGTAGGCGAGCATGTATGAAGAGATTGATGAATGTGGATGAAGCGAAAGAGGTGTCAGGATCGTAGCAAGTGGAACAAAGTAGTCTCTGCCTACCCGTACGGTATGTATGTATATGCAATGTGGTGATACCCCAGATGTGTACGTAGCAAAGTTTTAGTCAAATTACACCTATAATTATATGAATCGGTTCCTATTTATTACATGCATCGATCACTACATAACCTCTTCCCCGGTGAGGCATGACCGATGAAAAGCCGATTGTATTGTAATTGCAAATCCCACACTTCCACATACATGGCTACCTCGTAGTATACATTCAGGGTCGTTTCTAAAATGAGGGCGAGACACGTTATAAAACATTGATAAGTTTCTGTCAAAAAATCCATTTTTAATACAATTTTTTTGTGCGGTCTGTACTTGGACATCTTACATTATGCGTACCAAATTTCAAGTCAATCGGGCCAACCGTTGAAGAGTTCCCTCCTGCGGAGACGATCCTGGTTGGGTCACCAGAACTCCACTGCCAGAAATCTTGTATTGCCATCCTGCAATCTGTTGAAGGTATCTACTTCAAAATTGAGTCGCAAGATTCCACCCGGACAAATATACACTTATACTTACGAGTAAATACTGAGCAGACGGAGTCGTAGCAACAGCTAGTAGATCATTATAAGAAATCAGACCGAATAAAAGCTCAAGATGGATTCTTGTGAACGGCGATGTGAAGCCGGTTTCAACTGCGCCATAGCGTGTGCGTACGCAAGTACACGAGCGCGCCCACACTTTGCCAAACAAATTGTTTGAGACACGCACACGCGCACATGGCAAGGCGTAGATCAAGCCGGCCTCGCTGCATCTTGCATAAGAGCAGTGTGGGAAGTTCCCAATTCGCACTGGGGCCCCGTGGAAGCTGCAACCCTCTCTTTCTGAGAGATATCCTGTGCCTAGCAGTGGGATATAAAAAGTTTTTATCGACAATTTTATTTGCGCATTATGTCTTCAAATTTGTATATAATTATTAATCAAATTTCAATTGACAGGTTAATGATGGTCGAAGACATTAAAATGATGAAAATTCATTATTTATTGCCACCAAAGCTTAGTAAGCGCTGTATTGATCAACACTTCTAAAGTTGAGAAATAAGTGCCATTTTCCAATGACTAGCTGTTGCTAGCGGCTACGTCTGCTCAGAATTCTTATATCGCTATTTCACAGGAATATAAGATTTTCCGGGATATAAATGTATCCTATATCCTTCCCTGGAACTGAAACCGTGTTTGTACCAAATTTGATTGAAATCAGTGTAGTGGTTCGTGCGTGAAAGCGCAACAGACATACAAACAGACAGACAGGCAGACAGATGTTCGCTTTTATAATATTAGTAGGAATTAGACCCAAATACGCCGACAATCATGCTAAACGTGGCCTTTAGTTCTTGTTGCCTTAGGCTCTGTCTACCCCGTAAGGGATAAAGACGTGATTTATGTATGTATTAGATACAAAACGTGCAGTCGACGAAGTGCATTACCATTTTTAACAGACGTTAAAAAAGGAGGTTCTCAATTCGGTTCTCAATTCGGTTACCTCAATCAGAACTTCTTCATTTGTAGACCGATTTGGTAAATTATTTTTTTGATGGAATGGAGTGGTTTATATAGCCCACGTGCACCCTTGCCCCACGAACCGACTTTCTCAACGCCAAGTGACCTTCCTATGACGTCTTAATATGGTTCAATTCCGACTCGGTTCCGGTTTTAGCTGTCATTTTTGGTATGGATCTGACAGCGAGCGAACCTAAACTGAATCGGAATTGAATCGCATTAACGACGTCTAGACGCTGGTATTTGCTGGCTTTATTCCGTAACTAATCGTAATAACAGTGCAAATGGTCCAAGTAGCAAGCAACCGTACAATATCAAGTTATTTAGCTCTGGCATGGATAATGGTGGGTTGAAACAGCTTTTACTCAAGTTCTGTTAACCGGACTCCATAATTTAATATAACTAGACAGACTGTTACCAAGGTCCAAGTTATTTGTTTCAGTATAGAAAGCTTAGGCTTGTCTAACTCGCTCGCAATCGCCATCATGTTCATTTTGACAGTTCTTGTATGAATGTGACAGCTAGGTGATTCCGATGCCAATTGTCAGCCCATACGTGAACTGTCAAAATGAACACGATAACGATTGCGAGCGAGTTAGATAAATATACACTTTCATGAAAGCGGGGCGGGTCGAAGAACGATCACATTAGTTGATATTCACGTTCACATTGGGGAACGGTGGAACGTGGGTCTCCACTAAAGTGATCGGATACTGCACATTAAAAGTACTCCAACCAAAACCAACGTCCAAAGTTATTACGGTAAAATAAAGTAAAATTGCTCTAGTTCCAAACTCCTTTTACTTAAGTTATTTTATTTGATGTTTTGTGATTGTCATAAATAAACTTTTTTTCTTTCTTTCTTTCTTTCTTTCCTTAAAGCTTGTACTCTGGGTACTATCCAACGGATAAACACACCAAAATATATACACATCCATATGGCTCGGGTACAAAAATTCGTATTCAGAGCATCATACAAATGCCTGCCCCGACCGTGGTTCGAACCCGGGACCCCTAGCTTCATAGCCACAACCACTAGACCATCCGGTCGTCTACTGCGTCGTTTTCGTTTCGTGCTCTTGAAAACTTCCATAAAATATCTTTTGCACTATCATGGCGGTGTCAGCCAATTTCCAAACTGTATGTTTATCCAATAAAGTCAATGTCAAAACTATTTGCTTCGCTATTGTGGAATTTCACTAGTATTTACACTGCACGGTTGTGAAAGTGTCATTTGATATTTACACGGCCATAACAAGTGTACAAACGAACGTGTCAATTGGTAAAACTTCTAAGAAAGTAAAGGTTTCAGGTTCTGTGGTTTTTGTTTTAAATGTCTTCTTTACAAACAACTGAGAATTTACTTTACCACTTAGCAGCAAGCTAAGTATGACGCAGAATACCGAATAGGCATAGATTTTAGAACGCTGCCACCTTTCTCCAAAAGTCTAGGCTTGTATTTGACCGCAATGATGAATGAAGAAGTGGCTTTTAGATGTCACGATTGTCTAGTAAATGCCCATTCACCTAAGATAGTAACATTCATGGAATATCAGACATAAGCCATAGCCGAATTCAGGAAACATGATAGGTACTTTTTCCTCTGTGTTATCTCGAATTGCGTACTCAAAATCAAGGACAATCAACTTCAGAATTCTCCCAATAAGGTGTTGCCAATCACGCCAAAATCCATATAGCTCTTAATTTTCGCGTCTCCAAATTTCAACTGTTTATTTCTCCACTTATCGCGCATTTGTTGTGAAAGGTGCAAATGATTTTTGTCGCTACACGAGGCGCGACGATTTCGAAGGTGCGATTCCTCAAGGTTATCATCATTAAAGTCAATAGTCAACACAGTGCGATTAGCACTAGCCTTTGTTTACTTACTTTGCACTTGCCCACTGTCACTTTCGTTTTGTCTTAAAAGTTTGTGACGATTTCTAAAACAGTCAACTTATTCTAAATGACATTGTAAATTTTAAGTTTCAAGAAGTAATCTAAAGCGACGTTAACTTAATTCAAGGGAACAGGAAATATAAGAATAACATCCGACGTAACTACCGCATGCTGTTTTCTTGAAAAACATTGCCCAGGCAACAGTTGAGCTCTTTGAATGTCGGCATTGTCTTCCCAAACAAGCAGTTCCGTAGTCGCAGTTGCAATTCAAAACATTAAGTTAGTAGGTTTGATAAGGTTTTTTTAAAGACATCAACAAAAATATTTAGCACTTGTTAAAATCGAGACGTTAACACGATCGCGCTCGATACGTTTCTTATGTCAAAAGTACACACTAGACGCTAGGAACATTCAGACATTAAACTTAAATGTCACACATCAAACACGGCACCATACACCGTGACAGTAAATTTCTATTCCCAATAGCCGCTATCCATACTGACCCAGACAAACTGTAAACTGTCACCTGTCATTTCACAGCCTGCTTGTGTTGCTCCAATAATTCCTTTTATCGCACGTTTAAACACGTTTCCCCGCAATCGTTTCCATTGAAACTAATTATGGAGAAGTCAATAAACGAAGTTGCCGTGAACACGAACACTAGCAGACAAATTTTGTCGCCCTGGCCGTTAAACGTGGGAGCGGGATGGAAAATAGACTCTGACTTTCACCCGTCCTAAGGCCCTAAGACCCCTAAGGCCCTTGGGTGGCGTTTTCATGGAGACAGAGTTAGCAAAGACGCGCAAATTCGACCAATCACTTTACATAGATGACATCCTTATTTCGAAATGATAAAAAAATAATTAATAAGTGTGGACAAGGTGCGTTGGAAATATAGGAGAGAAGCCTTTGAGCAGTGTGACACAATTACTTTATAATTAAAATGTGTACATTCAAGAAACTCAAGAAAGCATTGGTTATTTTATACGCTACCTACCTAATTTGTTTGAAGTCAGTAAGTTAGAACCCAATAATACCTCCCATCTAGCCTATCTACTAAATGGCTTGGCGATGGCACCGAATACTACCTGACCCCTGCTTCACCAATGCAACAATTGTTGGTGAAAAGTGCCAATTTTGTTCAGTAAGGGGCACAAGAGTCTACGCCGATTATGTATTTCGAATGGGTTATTTCACCTACTTGACAATTGTCGGACACAAGTGACGAGTATTTACTCGTAAGGGCGGCAGTAGCGCACTGGTAAAACAAAAAAGAATCATCGTACCTACTCAATTATTACGCGATCACGTTATGAGTGAATGAAATTGAATCACGAACATTTACGTGCTATCGCTGTAATGTCTTTGTTTTGTTCATAAATATTAAAGCTATACCCCCAAAGAATGTATTTGCATTATTCATGCGTTTCTCAATTTCACTTTCATAAGTATAATTTACGAGTTTTACGAGTTTGATGGCCCAAAATGTAAATGCATCTACGAAATGACAGATTTTACAAATAGCGTCATTTTTCTTTGTCCCACTTTTACACTGTCTGATTATGTATTGGATTTCCACAAATTTTTGAAACGTCAAGCCTCGGGCCCCTTTTTCATAAACATGAGAGAAGATGAGGCTAGCAACCCATCACTATTTTGATTCCATTTTCCACCTATCTTGCAAAATGTGGCCTGTAGGTACCTGTTATCTTAGGCTCTTTCTATCCCGTAAGGGATAAAGACGTGATTTGTGTGTGTGTGTGTGTGTGAGAGAGAAGATTATGATCATTCTAAATACATTGCTCGACAGTAGTTGCGTGTTTAACCTAGCTACATATTGAACTACGAAACGTAGATCGTAGTGTCAGTGTCACCTGTTTGTTGTTTGACAGGAGTATAAGTTATGGACGGTGTTTGAGCATTTTCAAAAAAAAGTCCACATAAACGTTTTGGATTTTTCTTACTCAGAAACGTTCACCCTATCGAGCCTTTTACAAGAAAAAGATGTGTCCCAAATTTTCCATTTCTGTTCGTCACATTTTTAAATAAAAATCCATATTAGAATCTGGAACAGAATAAAACATAAATAAAATTTGAGAATTTCCTATATTGCATATAAATGATGGCTACAACTAGCTTACGTCCGTGTCCGCAGGGCAATGTCGTCGAAGAACATAAAACAGGCTAGTTCTCAAACCTGAATCCGTTGACAAACTGATCTTCTCGAACGTATTGCACGTCATGATAACCTTCAAATTTCGCCCAGAGCACAAAACCGTGTGAACTCACCGCTGCTTTCTGTGAATACTAAAGTCCTATGATTCAACGGTGTCACGGTTGTTGCTGTTGACATTGCTGAACTCAACGTTAAGTTGACGTTACTGCAGAAATCAAGGCCGGTTTCAAATAAGGAGTTTTAGTAATAGACGATTTAGACGGTACTAAAACCAGGTAGGCATTCGTACGTGAGCTGTAACCATAATTGTTGTACGTTACAGTGACTAAAGAACCCTAGAGTAGCCGAGGAGTTCCGCTCGCGGTAAGCTCGCTAGGTACACCAGGGTTTTTCATTATTGTAACGTGCAAAAGTTACGGTTACAGCTCACAGATGAGTACCTGGCTTTATAGACACCAGGGATGTTAGTATGATTATTAAATTAGGTCTTTATTAAGTCTTTTTGTGCAACAAAAGTTACAAGTGAGTAATATAAAAATACGTAAAAGAAATTACAAGAAAAATGGCAACCAAAAGAATAGTCATGTGAGTCCACAGCCATAGCGAAAGGGACCAGTTGAGCGGACACTGTGACAACTGTGTGTGATATACGGAGATAGGAGTTCCGTGACATGCCACTTGTCGTTCGGTTGACCAAATAACAAGACCCTTGATTGTGTGTAACGTCCGCAAGCGAATGAGTCAGGGTATGGTTGTCTTCCAAGCGCAACCATCAATTCAATAATCACACGATAGGTATAGTCACAATGAAATGGCACAGCAGTTATTGATAGGAGCTAACGCGTATTCTTTTTCTACTGCTTAAAAATGTGACAGGCATCGATCATGGTCATAGTCCTGACATATTTAGATGTGTGCGTGTTTCTTATTTGACAGAGGTACTTTTGCATTTATAATATTAGTAGAGATCATATCCAATTTCTGACAACCGAACACGTAAGCTGGATGCAGAAAGATCTTTAGTGAAATTCAAAGGGATCACTAACATATATCGGTCTTTATCACACTCCATTGGTACGAAAGGGACCTATCCTAAGTCGGCGAAACCAACTAGCATAGCAAGCTAGGTGTAGTTCAATCAAAACCTGTCCATAAGCTCCACACAGATGTAACACGTGACCTAGAACAGGTGCGAGACACTTAGAGCCCGGCCCTTCACTGCTTCTGGTTTTTGCAGTCTCGCTTCCGTCTTTCGACGTATTGTCACCAGTCAGGTTGTTGAACTCAGTTCCTTGTCAATAAAGTAGGGTCGGTGACCGGAAGGAAGCTAATGAGTTTTTGACAGTGCCAAAATTTTACTAGTCCATACTTGTTCCACAACCAACTGTAAACCTCAGACACCCCAGCCGATTTACAGTATTCTGAATATTAGTCTAGGGTTTATTTTTAAATCGGTGTTTTATTGCCAATAATATGAGTTTGTTAAGTAGCATTTGTAACATTTAGACTGGGCACGGTAAAAAGGGAAAAGAAAAAAACAACCTGCATTCAAAAGTGTAGTCGATTCAACTCGTGATTCTGAACAAACTGTTTACAAGTTCGCAGTAGGTGGAGCACGTTGTAGATTGTTAACTTTGTTCAAGCCTACAGAGAAGACGTGAATTCAGGACGCAAATGTTCTTATTACTATCAACACGGTACTATCAACGGTTACTATTGAAAAGTATTTTATTTGTAGGTAAAAACAAATCATCATTACATACTTAACGTAACGCGAGACACACTAACATCTTTCAATGCGACTCTAAACTGGTTGGCGCCCAAATATTAAGGTCGTCATTTTTATTTTTATTTATAAATGCAACCGCTTCTCTTTGCTTGATTCAGTGTAAGTATGCTTTACTTTCACGTCCGTCTAGTGAAAGGTTTACTGGACCGGATTCTGAAGTCTAAATACTATCAAATTTATCGATTTTAAAAAGCTTTACAAGTTATTGGCCAACTTTTTTTTGGTAGCGCTTCAACTTTTACCGCAGGATGCACTAGTCAGTAAAAAAGTAGTTTATTGTGGCTATTTGAAATGCATTTACATTACAGCAACATTGTAAATACTAATTTTACCCACTTGATACCGACAATTGTCGAATTGGTGAAATTGGGGCCTGTAGGCTAATTAGGTAATAACCTAACTCGCTTGCAATCGCCATCGTGTTCATTTTGACAGTTCATGTACGGGCTGACAATTGGCATCGGAATCAGCTAGCTGTCACATTCATACAAGAACTGTCAAACACGATGGCGATTGCGAGCGAGTTAGATAATAAGCCTACTGGTACGTTTTATGTTTTTCTTTGGCAGACCAGCATGGAAGACTCCACTCATTCAAACACTGCTTAACCCTGGATGAGTTAACTTGGAGTTACGAGAATACAGTTAACCCTGGTTCTCGCGAGCTCGCTGTTGCATAATCTCTAAAGTAAATGTTAACGTCAGGCGTCGACGGATGTTAACGCAACATTATAAATAGTAAATTGTAACAAACGATTATGTTGTTCGTTTTTAAATATTTAATGATACAAGGGGCCATCCAAGTGATGGTTTAAAATTATGAATGCAGGGTGAAATCTAAGTGAGGTCCATATATTTAACTCAGCGTTTTCAAAAAATACTGTTACTGTAAAAAAAATGCCTCCTTTTTCCTTAACTACCACTACATTTTTTTTCGTTAGTTTTGTGACCCATAGTAAATTTTATGAAAAAAACAAAAAAAGAGATGTTTTTATTTCCAAAAATAACAATTCTGGTGATTTTGATTTCGAAAAACCCAAAAATTTTTTTGCTCTACTATCTTTACCTCCTCTGATGGCTAGCTTAAATAGTTCTCTTATTTTCACATGTATTTTATCCTAATTTGTAACAAATTTTAATGTTCATATTTATTTTATCGCAAATATATAGCTTGCTTAAAAGCTAGCTCATTAATCGTAATTACCGCTAGTCCGAAGCCTCAAAGATTTATCGCAAAACCTTATTTCCATTCACGACTTTAAATTAACACTGTAGTTAACTGAAATATCTTAATAAGTTTATTCTAAAGTCCACTTGTTACTGAACAAACGTTAATAGCTTTGCCTTTTGCAACGGTTTCTGACTTCAAGTAATTATTCTCAGTTCTTAATTTGTAAGTAAGTAATTTGCCTACTTTGGCTCGCTCGTTCCGTCGTCCGTTATTTGAATGTCCATCATTAAAGATGACCAATTCTCGAAACAATTGAGAATGAAAATGACCAATGCCCATTAGCTGGAAATAAATCTCGATTTAATAAGCTCTCCTAAGCATAGTCACGTCACAAACCACACAAGTTTAGTGTATAAAACTCAAGCTGATATCAGGTTTATGATACAGCATGGTCTGTTAATTTATCTAAGATTGAACGATACCCAAGGAACAAAACTAAATCGACATCTTTCAAGATTCAATACGGTCAATTAAGCGTAAAATGCTGATTCCATCACACATGCCTCAAAATTAGTTCTCTTTTTGCCTAATTTTAGTTTTGTTATAAGCAGGATGCTAACTCACTTGCTTAATCCTGTTTCTTTTATGTTAGTTAGTTTTACTTGTAGTGTAAGTCCCTAAACATGATAAATGCTGTCGCATGCCTGTTATTGGTGCATGAACATGGATTGCAACTTGTAATTTTGTTAATATTAATGTTTTGTTTATGTACTGTTGGCATGTCTAAATAAATAAATAAATCAATCAAAAAAGTTTTTAAAATGTTTTATGAAATGAAATGAATGAAATGAAATGTATTTATGATACTGAAAGACATTTCAAAATTTCGACGGTACCTAACAAAAATATCGCCATGTGTATTCAGTGTAATTATAATATTGGAGTCAGTATACGACTTCGTACCGGTCGCCGTCGAGACAGCGGGTCCCTGGGGCTCAGAGGTAAAGGAGCTATTCAGGGCGCTGGACCGCAGACTGAGAGATAGGGGCTGCGATCCCCGCTCTGGTTCGTGGCTGGTTTAAGAGTTGCCATTGCAGTTCAAAGAGGCAACGCGGCCAGCAGGAACCTTTGAACCAGACACGAAGCAGGGGGGGATAATTTAGGTTAATTTTTAATCATTTTTAACATACTTTACTTTAAAGCAACTTTCCTAGTTTTAGTGTTCTTTATATCTAATACTAGCTGTTGCCCGCGACTTCGTCCGCGTGTGTTTTCTGTTGAAATTTTTCCTGAATTTTCTTTGCTATAAACCTCACGGAGCCCGAGACCTTTCCAACGAATGCAAAGCCGTGGAAATCGGTTCGTGCGTTCTGGAGTTATAGCGTCAGGAAGGAAAACCCGACTTATTTTTACATGGTAGATAATATTATTATAATTAAAATCCGTTAACATTAGGTAGGTACATGTCCTAGAATCTGGAGTCTTAGCCTAAAATGTTTCAAATGTCAATGCATTTGTTAATTACGTACCCGTGAAGCACTACTGGCATATTTTTATTAAATTGAAGTGGCTGAGGACGCATGCGCGATCTTGTGAAGATAACTATACCGGCGCACGCGGCGATGAGTTGTTAAGATTGCCGGCACGCGTCTTGGAATAACTGTCATTTTTTATTATGCGCTTCTGTATTAAAATTCCACAACACAATTAATGATTCGTGAACTGCGTGAATTCGCGTGAGAATTTTTTACTTGGACAGGACAAAAAGTAGCCTAAGTTATATATAACCACATACAGGTTAATTTCTTTATTAGTTGATATAAGAGGGGAATTACAAAAAAATTAAACTATGATAAAATCTAAAACTAAATAAATATACCTAACTATAAAAAGAAAACACACTGGCGGCATTACCTCTCTGTACAGCCAGAGAAATTCGCTGGGAGAGGGAAGCGCCACATATATATAGTCCGTCTACTCGTTTCTTGGGATAGTAGAAGTCCAAGGTTCCTTGATTCGCTCAAGTGTTACATAATATTAAAGCATAGTGGTGCATACATACAGACATAAATCATGTCTTTATACCTTATGGGATAAACAGAGCCTAAAGTAACAAGACCTAGAGGCCACGATTAGCATGATTGTAGGCATAGGCGGAAAGGGGAATCAAATAATTAACAACAGTGGCGATTTTTTGGAGTTGTTCCAGTGACAAAAGATAATTTTTCCAAACTGTTGCACATTGTCAAAGCAGCCCATTTGGTACGTTCAAAAATTTTAAGAAAAGAATGACATCAGTTGGACAAAGCAATCGGTTAATCTACACAGTCATCACTATCATCACTATCACTATCACTACATAGTATATAAAACAAAGTCGCTTTCTCTGTCCCTATGTCCCTATGTATGCTTATATCTTCAAAACTACACAACGGATTTTGATGCGGTTTTTTTAATAGATAGAGTGATTCAAAAGGAAGGTTTTTATGTATAATTCTACGCAGGCGAAGTCGCGGGCAGAAGCTAGTATATTATAGAAGAGTACGTGACTGGTTGAATGTCTGATACACTAGATATACCTAAACTACTAGAATTAGAGAAATGAAATTTACAGACAAATTCCTATAAGTGAGAAGCTAAGAAGGGATTGTTCAAAAGTATAATGACGTCACTATTCACATACGCTCTTATAGAATGATCGACTTTTAAAATGGCTATTTAAAATAAAAAAATACGTGAAGCTTCAAATGTTATCTTCTTTCTAACTGAAACAAAAGACTGATTGGTTAAAATATGAAATGTTGTCGATTGTAACAGCGAAAGTGTAACGGACATTATGCCTAGCAGACTAAATGCAACACACGACGTTTGGTTCTCAGTACGACCTGCCCAGAATTGAACAGTAGCTGTCAACAATAAACAACTCTGTAACATTATGTTAACCCGGTGCTGTAATGCACAGATTTAAAGGACCGGTTAGACTGGACAATAATGACATTCATAACGTTACGAAAGCCGCTGTTTTACATCAAAATGCGAAACGCTTTCTGTTTTCCTTTCTGCTATCTAACTTTTATTTTATTTGGCGAAAACATCAAACACATAACGATAGCGGTCAACTTACGATTTCTTAAAGTTCGGGGCGTAAGGGACTACCAACGCTATTAATTTTCCGAGGTGTAAAGGACACTAAACTTCTAAAATTCCAAGATTTGGCCAAAATATTTAAGTCGGCATCACTATCACTACATAGTGTAAAATAAAGTCGCTTTCTCTGTCCCTATGTCCCTATGTATGCTTATATCTTCAAAACTACACAACGGATTTTGATGCGGGTTTTTTTAATATAGAGTGATTCAAGAGGAAGGTTTTTGTATATAATTCTACGCAGGAGAAGTCGCGGGCAGAAGCTAGTTATATTTTAATAAGGTTCATTGGGGTAAATTCGAAATTGGGGGAATTTCGAAAATCGTGGATATCTAGAAGCCAAAGACATTGGAGCTTCTAGGTAAGCGTTGTTAGATTATGTATTTGTTCCCCGTTTATTGGATATCAACGAGTGTCGAAATTCCCCCAATTTCGAATTTACCCCAATGCACAATGTCGCACTTCATTGACCTCCTCCCCCCTAAAGCGTAACATGCTTTATTTTTGGCCTCTAAATTCATAATCTTAACCTCAACTAATTCCCTTAACACTATAATCCCGCCAACCGCAACAGATGTCGCCAAATTAACGACAATTGTCGTCATTATTTGTCATTAACCTCGTCATTAAATGAATCGGTGCTAGATGTTTATCGCTCGCATATTATGTTATAACTGGTTTATTGTTTTGTTACGTTACTTGCAGCGGTTTCATTCATACATACATAACATAAATCACGACTTTGTTCCTTATAGGGTAGACAGTGTCTAAGGTAACAAGACTCAAAGGCCACATTTAGCATAATTGTTGGAGTATAGGCGGAAAGGGGAATCAAAATAGTGATGGGTCTTCATGATTCCTAAAGTTACAATCTAAGTCTAGAAGGAAAAGTCGTAAAGTGAGGCCGGTTTAAACTATGCCTCGATGTGTGTATACAGTTGCACGCACACAACCAAACTTCTCCAAGGAAACTATAGACCGACCTCTTAAATGAGTCCTCAGCCGTGCGGCGTAGAGGCGCAGGGTAAGACAATACAGGGGGTCGTGAGAGGTGCGGGCGGCAGGCGCACTACCCGCCCGCACCTCTCTCGTTCCCCTTTGTCGTCCTACCTTGCGCCTCTGCGCAAAGAGGCGAGGCGTAGTATAAAGCAGCCTAACTTTTTTGTTGACTGGTCTTTACTTTTTATTTGGATCTTAGTTAAAGACGTCCATTGTGGAGGATAACGTGGTATGTAAAGTGAGGTTGATGCGAATGTGATTATAAACTAGTTTCTTATCCTTGATAAAAATTACAGCAACTTTTCACTTTCAACGACACGTGTTTAATATTCGTGGATAATAAAATGACTAACAAAGTACAGTATTTTTAGTTGGAATTGCGAGTGGTTTTTTGACCAGGACTTAAATAAGTCTGTTAAAACAATTCAATGTTAGTAAGAAAAATATTTCTGACATACTTTTGTTGACAGCACTTGCATTGCCAATTCTATTAATGTACAATCAAGTAAATCCGACCATATAATTGGAAGTGGTGATTTCTTAAACGAGTATGAACTGGGATGTGTGCCTGGTGACAGTCACCTCTGCAACTCTGTAACTGGCGTCACTGAAAATCATCGTCACGACATTGTCCTGGATCTTATCGTGACACATAGCTGAGTGGCGGCCATTTGGCTGGTTAGAATAAGTATCCATGTCTTCTGTTTGTGTTTCTGTATCAGCTAATAAAGTTCTCTTATTCTTATTCTTATAATTATGATCAAAAAATGGTTTACAAGTTTTGCAGCGGACTACTTATTTACTCGTAATATTTACTTACGAATAATGCAGATTAATTACATACAAGCTACCAAAATTATTTGAACACATTCGCTCTTTAGCGCGCTTGCTGAATCCGACCACATTGCCACATTGGAAATCCACGCACCCCGCTCCCCCGCAATGTGACAATGTGACGTGGTATTCAACTAATAGACTACAGGCCCACGTACAAAAAATGTGGGTCATATGAACCACCAGGTGACGTATATAGGACGATATAAGAGCATAAAATAATAAGATTCAGCACTATGCCGCCACTTGTAAGCTGTCCAACTGGGTGCTGGTGAGAATTCAAAAGTGCAACCCTCGATTTTTTCCCCTTGTCGCATGATTTTTGTACGGCGTTGCGGAATAATGGATTAGAAGCTGTATTGAAACAATATGAAACTGATGCCGTACAGAATCAAATGACCAAATTTACCCTGGAAATGGTCAGAAAATCAAAAAAAATTACCGACTTTGTGGCGCACCATTTTGTAGGCCATCAGTTTCATACTGTTTCAATACAGCTTCTAATTCATTATTCCGCAACGCCGTACAAAAATCATGCGACAAGGGGAAAAAATCGAGGGTTGCACTTTTGAATTCTCACCAGCACCCAGTTGGACAGCTTACAAGTGACGGCATAGTGCTGAATCTTATTATTTTATGCTCTTATATCGTCCTATATACGTCACCTGGTGGTTCATATGACCCACATTTTTTGTATGTGGGCCTGTAGTCTATAACGTGATTAGCGAGTCTACACGTTCCGCTTTTTTGAAAGTGTATCCTTACTAAGGGTTGAATGGCCAAGTTGTTAAACATTGTATCTGCTAGCGTAACTGGCAATTCATTACATTAGGTCATAAATGTTACAGCACTTTATATTACGTTACGGTTACACTGTAGTTACATTGTAGTTATCGCACATAAATCAATAAATCTTAGAATGAACCTTTGACTTTAGTAATAGAATGGATATAAATTTAAACTTGGCTCAAAATTATAATGCTATCGCTTTTAAATATTTTAACGTTGATTTACGATTTATGCCACTAATTAGCTTCAGTTATTTCATGTTCTATGCACTGTCTTTCACAATCGATCCAAACCGGAATAGTTCAGTACGTGGTTGGGTTTAAGTTAACTGTTACACGCCTTTAAGTGGTTAACAATATACAACTTGTCGTGCTAGCACGAGAGCGCGCGAGAAAGGCTACCCGTCTCTTTCTAGAAAGAACAGTAAGAAACAGTAAGAAAAAGACGGGCTATCTGTCTCCCGCGCGATGCGACTCTTGTGCGCTGTCTGCGTCTGTCCTGTGTCCTGGCGCCGCAGAGCGAGTAGAGCCGATCCCAAATAATAGGAAATGGTTAGGACAAAGAGAGAGAGAGAGAGAGAGAGAGAAGACGAGAGACAATATACAACTCGACCGAGCTAAGCGCTAAGCTTTGCGTCACTATGATTGAGTCAATATTTTTCCGAAGCGGCTGATTTGGCTGATACGTAGAGTACAGGCGACGAGCAGTAACTCGAATTTGTACCCCGCAACTTGTTCGCAAGCAGCTGAGAAAGTTTTCACTCGACTAAGAAAGATTTCCACAGTTTCCCTGTCTAACAATAGTCAATATTTACAACGAGAGAGCTCGGGAACAAAGAACAGTGAAAGCAATTGCCAATACGTATATAATTTCTAGTAAGTTGACCCGCGCATTGAAGATGAAAGGAAAACGTTGAGTTGAACGTCCTCCGGTTACCATGACGTCTTAATGTGATTCAATTCCGATTCAGTTTAGGTTTTCTCGCTGAATGACAGGTAAAACCTGAACTGAGTCGGAATTTCTACAACAAGCGTTGAATTTTTAACCCCCGGCGCAAAAAGGGGTTTTATAAGTTTGAAGTCAATCTCTCTCTCTTAATCTCTCTCTCTCTCTCTCTCTCTCTCGGTGTGTGTGTGTGTGTATGTGTGTCTGTATCATCGTAGCTCTCCAACGGATGGAAATATTTGGATGCTGTTTTTTTTCATTTGAAAGACAGTTCCCTTGCGGTGGTTCTTAGCCATGTTTGGTAAAAATCGGTTTAGCAGTTTGAGGATCATCAGATCTTTTTCAAAACGATGTGTAGCATTTTAGACATTCAATTGACTTACTTTTAATTTACTTTTGAAGGGTTGTTTCTTAACCTGTTAGTCTCTTTAGCGTAGGAGTTTTTTTTTAATATTTGATAGTTACTTGCCATGACTCGTCTGCGCTATGGTTGGAGGCTGCCTCATGGCAAACACCCATCATCAGCGATACCTTCACAAGTTACCTTCAACGATTCGAGGTTTCCGTCAACTTTTGTCTCTAGGACGACCGATTATTAATCATCAATAATTATACTTAAGAAGTGATTAGTTGCAAAACGTTTCCTAACTCGTGTCGCAATTCCGGTGACACTCAATCCTTTTCGCCGATTCAATGACCAATTAGTGTCGTGTAGGGCCTTACCATGACGTCTGTCTCTCCACATCAAAAACCAGCAGCGCGAGTACTGCTGCTTGGCGGCAGGATTTGCGGTAATGGTGGTAGCGGTCTGGAGGGCCGGAGTCAAGGCTCTTTCAAGATAATTTATTAGCGTGTTTAATATAGAACTCATAATTCAAAATTCAAAAGTTTATTTTTCAAATAGCCCGCCAAGGCCTCTTTTAAATGTGTTTTTTTAAACTACCAGCAAGATACTTGGCAGAAAGTCATGTTATTACTTATTATATACTTTTACTAGTTTTATTAAATTCCTAAGATTGAGAGGCTCAAGGAGGCACATTAAAGCCCTTGGCTGCGAGGAGCAGGGATTCTGTAAAGAATAGGCTGGGCAGCTACGGGGAACGTTGAAGAGTACATGCTATATTATAACATTAACACTTTGGTGCGGTCACCATTCTTCATTGGCATGTTATTCGGGTAGGTACATCTTGCATGTCTTCAGAGAGAAGATTAAGTTGTCACAGTGTCCGCTCAACTGGTTCCTTTCGTTATGGCTGTGGAAGTACCTGGCGCGCATCTCCTACGGGATCTTTCTTTTTCACATGACTATTGTATTGACTATATATGTGTTTTTATATTATTCACTTGAAACTTTCGTTTTACTTAATAAATACGGTATTGTAACGTATAAAAAAATATTAATTTCATAATTAATTACTTGTAATGAACTCATCCATAACAAGGCCACCAGGCCGATCGCGTTCAGTATTAACTATTCACACGCCCCCACTTTCTCTAACAAGACTGAACATTCTTGTTGATCTGGATCGTAGGAAAGGTATAATTTCTAAAATAATAAAACTAGATGCAATTACTGAGATAGTCTCATTCCAGTTTTATATAGCAACTAGCTTCTGCCCGCGACTTCGTTGGCGTAGAATTATACATAAAAACCTTCCTCTTGAATCACTCTATCTATTAAAAAAAACCGCATCAAAATTCGTTGTGTAGTTTTGAAGATATAAGCATACATAGGGACATAGGGACAGAGAAAGCGACTTTATTTTATACTATGTAGTGACTATGTAGTGAAGATGAGCGAGAACAGCCGTGGTAGCTTAGTGTTAACCTATGGTCTCTCAAGCAGAGCATCGTCGATTCAAGCCCGAATCAAATTGGAATTTATTCATTAAATTGTAATTAATGTGTACGAAATCACATTTGAAATTTTACCGTGAGCTTTTCGGTGAGGAAACCTATGCAGCAATTCATTGGTGTGAAGTTCCCAATCCGCACTGGACTAAACTAGCTAAAACTATAGCCCAAACACTACGAGAACACCTCTCTGTCTAGCAGCAAGACGAACATAGGTTCGAGCCTGAAGACGTCCACTGTTGAACAAAGGCCTCCCCCTTAGAACGCCACAATGAACGACAACTCGCCACCTGCATTTTCCAGTTTCCCGCAACTCTCACGATGTCGGTCCACCTAGTGGGAGGCCTGCCAACACTGCGTCTTCCGGTTCGTGGTCGCCACTCAAGAACTTTTCTCCCGCAGCGGCTGTCTGTTGTACGAGCGATGTGGCCTGCCCACCACTTCAATGTAGTACATACTTTTCGAGCTATATCGGTGACTCTAGTTCTTGATGATTGTGGAGATGACATTCGACGACACTCGCCAAAAAATAAGAAAAGTTGAAATATGAATATTTTTTCAATGGGTGGCGATTTTCGCTAAATAATTAAACGGACTAACTTAAAGAACTATCCGCGTAGGTTTTCCTCATATGTGAAGCTCCCAGCGACAGTTTTCACTTATACTTTTCTACTATAAATGTTTATGACATGCTTGCGGTGCCCCGGGTAATGCACCCACCGCAAACAGGTGTATTCCGTATTGGTGGGTAAACCGAGGCGTTTCGAAAGTCGACACCCGTGACCTTGTCGACTTTCGCTCTCGTTTGACAACGTCGATTTACGAAGTCGATGTTGGGGTCAACACGTTGGGCCGGAGCTGGCCTCACACTGCGAAAATCGATTTCCAAGTTCATTTGGTGCCATTCCTCTCACGCTTATAGTCATTCATTTGAGAGTGGTAGGGACGAACGACACGAACTTCGAAAATGGAATTTTGAGACCCCTGAGCCTCTAGCCGCTAGGTTTCTAACCTGGGGATGATTACCCCCTCGGAGGTAAAATTGTTTTTTCGTGGGGGAGTGAGCTGGTTGTAGTCTTGAACGCCGAAAACTTACGCCCGCGAAACTGGGGAGGGGTAAAATCCATGACCCTATAGGGTAACGGAATCCATGACCCTATCTAGGTCATAAGGGTAACGGAACTGAAAAGGTTAGGGCTACGCTCATCAATCTAACATGTGACACAAAAACGCCTAATTTTCTACGGGTAATTTGGCAGCGCCTCTAGCGACACTAATTGGTAATCAATATTATTTAAATAACGTTTATGGCGACAAAAACTTGTACTTTTTTTACGTAGGACTGACCAGCGCTTGATCCTTATCGCATCTGACGGAAAGTGTGAGACCGACGTACCTTTTTTCGCAAATCCTTGAATCATGACCTCATTTATTGAAAAGCTGTATTATTTGTTTACACCCACAAAGCTCTCAAGTTGCCCTCAAATGCCTTTTAAGGTTGCACTAGTAGGCTTTTAGATTACTATCTCTAACCGTATACGTTACTTTGTTTGTGTTACTTCATAGGTACACATTTTTTTTATTCGTGTATACGCCACAACGTGTAAGTATACAATAGACTCATTAAACAATTCTGCTAACGAACATTAGGGTCATCTTATGGTAGCTAATTGAGCAAACAATCAAATATTTCCTCTTTATAATGTTACTTCCATACTGGTCTTGGTGCAAAGATATAAAAAAGAATGTACCTACCAGATTAAAGCCCATCGAGGGAATAGGCCGAAAATCTTAGGAATCATGTTATAGGCGATGCAACTAGCGACCCATCTCTAAATTAGCTAAACGTGGCTTTTAGCTCTTGTTACCAGCTCTGTTTACCCCGTAAGAGATGTAGGCGTGATATGTGTATGTATGTAAAATATTAGTGTACATGTAGACAAGCTATTTGTTATTAAGATAAAAAAACTTTCTTATAATACTTTGAATAAAGGCGGCATATAAATGGTGCCAATTGCACGAATAAATGGGCGGATACACGCCATTGTAAATGGTGTAATGATTAATGTTAAAAAGTTATATGAATTTCTATAGTCAATTGACAAAGCGCCGTAAGAGAAAGCTTAAGAACGGACATTTAATCAATTTTCCCACGACACTTTTTGTTGATAATAAAGTGTGTTGATTAAATAGACATTCATTTTGTTTGTGGAAATGGTTATCGAGCTTTTCTCGAAGAGTGAGAGCGTGCCTATAAAGGTAAACAGGTAGCAGGTACTTTTACCTACTATGGGTGGTGTAGGGGTATAGCACGCGTCACGGAATGACGAGGATCCGGGCTCGATTCCCGGACATAGCTACGTTATAAAAAAAAGCGACATAATTTCATTTTAACGATAAAAACGTTAAAGTAAACATAAAAAATCAAGAAGTAAAATTCTTGATTCATTTGATAGTACCTATAAATAAAGCATAAAAGAAATAAGTTTGTGCCAGCGGCTTCGCTCCTTTTCAGACCACGCCATCCCGTGGGAATTTCACAAAATACCTGCTATGGGTGATGTAGCGGTATGGCACGCGTCACGGAATGACGAGGATCCGGCTTCGATTGCCGACCATAGCTTTACTTTTCGGATTGTTCTGTTCTAATTTTCAGTGTCGTTTAGAAATTTAATATTCCTACACTACATAACGTCAAATAAGAGTTGAGTCGTCTAACGAAGCGTTAATTTAGAACTTCATTTTGCCCTGAACAAACTCATGTGTTATAGGCCGGGATATAGTGACACAATTATAAATAGCGTTTGCCGAAAAAAAAAATTGCTGATTTGCGGCGGTATGGCGACCATTTCGAACCGTCCAAAAAGTATGGCATGGTGATTTTCGTAAATGGCTGCACGACGATGATTAACTGTGCAAAAATTAGCCTGGTACAAATGGTTGAATTTTTTTTTTAATTAACGCATTCGCGTTGGTATGGCGGGCTGTAAGTCACACCGGAGAAGTATGGCATGACACTACCGCCTACTTCTTTTTTATGGACTATCGGAAAATACTAAAATTTTTGTGGAACAAATCGTTTGACACTCGTAATTTATCCGACGAGTTCGACTAACGCCCACGCGATGGACCGCCGGTACCAGCGCTATGACCATCATTTTTCTTTTTGTCATTGCGTACTAAGACCCCTGAAGAACCGCTATACTGGTACAAATGACCCAGTAATTTGTGTCACTATCTCCCGGCCTATTAGCTATTATAATTCGCAGATTCATCAAAGCACGTCACTATTTCATATTGTACAATTTCGTAAAATATGTGGGGATGTCGACGCCTCAAGTCCCAACAGCTAAGCATTACAAAAGAAGACATTCTCTCATAAAGTGTCACTATCGGAAGGACGTGTTGACTAACCGACAGTTAAAGCAATCAATATTAGTTAGACGTGCCACAGCGTAAAGCAAGTAACCAATCCACTAATAAACACGCAAGACAACGCTACTTCGATACGCAACCATCGCCAACATTATCTAGCTGTGTGGTTCTTTGTTATAGTCGCAGTTGCGGTACACAGACAATCTTTTGCTAGTACGCATTTACTTTGTAGTGTCGAAATTGTGACAGTAAAAATATCTAATTCTGATTCATGACACGAACTCAGGCATAGATATAGAATTTAGTAATAGATCAGCAGCGCAAGAGAGCGATGATTTTTCCTACACCTTGCAAGTCTAAGTGAACACAGTGACAATCTCAATAGAAAGGAGTAAAGTAATGCTTCATTTTTTCTTCGACACGCGCCAAGTGTAGCCGGGGGGGGGGGGGGGGGTTTAAACCCCCCCTAAGAGTTCAGATAATGACATAGATAGAATTAAAATATTTTTTTATATAAGGCTTATGTACTTTTAGTCGTTTTATTTTCTTGATCCCCCCCTCCCCGATATTAAAACCTTGCTACGCCTGTGCTATGAAGTCAGGTGTCCTAGTATTGTCTACGCGTTGACACCTGACTTCGTATAATGCCTACGAATCTGCAGCGACAGGGCTATAATTGTTTCCCAAGTGCAGCAGTTCGCGGAGGAGTTTAAAAGAATTAACCACACGGGAAGCGAGCGGGCTGCATAGACCGCCCGCGCTTGTGTGTGTGTGTGCATGTTCAGCGCGCTATATACGTGGATTGGTTACTGTGTTACACTGTACCCGTGTTACTTCACAGCACGTAGGGTCAAATCGTAGTCAATCGCCATTGTCGGCAGTCAAAATGCCATGTTTCAGGGAAAGTTTAACTTAAGTAACAGTTGAAGGTTTGAGATGGCTCACAATGTGCAGTTAAGTAATGATTTGCGTTTGTATTGTTCGATGGTAATAGGTATGCTTATGGATTTGGTGTTATGTAAAACAGATATTGAAAGTGTCTTTTTTGTAATCCAACGAAAACCTTTGCTGAACACAAGTTGCCGAGCCACGCCAGGCAACCATTTGTCCCTAGTTAAGGGTGTCTCTCTGTCTTCTTCCATGCTGGTCTGGGAGTATAGAAAAAACATAGAATGTGCCATGCTCTCTTCCCGCGTATATGGTAAAAGCCCATCTAGGGTATGGGCGACAATCTTAGGCAATCATGTTATAGGCGATGCGTCTAGCAACCTATCACCTAACAGTAACAATAACCTTAAGGTTTTGTTACCTTAGGCTCTGTCCACCCTGTAAGGGATGAAGAAGTGATATTATGTATGTGCGTCCCTTTGTCTCTAGAAGTTTCCGCGTCACAGGCCCCGAGTCTGCGTGAAGATTGCTGTACAAACACTACGTTGTAACCTTTTGTATGACTATAACAGTGGTACATTACGCCCCCGAGGGCGGTGAAATAAAGATTTTCTCCGATCGCAGGAACTTGTCGCACGAGCCAAAGGCGAGGGCGATAAACATGCGACTTGAGGCTTAGGTACTTTATCACCGCCCAAAGTGTGTCCACAATCTACGTCTTACGCGCGGGCGGTATGTAGCTACTTACAGTCTGTAGCGACGTAGTCACTTTTTTGTTATAAAGGAGCGACCACACCGCTGCGTATACCCAGTGACATGTCGCATGCATTCTTCATACTTTTTTTTGCGTTTGTTGCGTTTTGTTGCGTAAACGCACCCTCGACTTCTTTTACGCACTGGTGTGGCCGGACCTTAATTTGATATATTTATTTAAAACCAGGGTGACATCAAAACAGCACCCTAAAATTTGCACAACTTCATTTCATAATGAATTTCAACTTTTTGCGCACCTTTTACACATGTCACAGAATACATTACGACCATTAGATCACTAGGCCGAGTCAAGACTTGTAATAATGCATTTATAATGACTGTTGCGTAATGTTTCCGCTGGATATTTACTCTGTAACGTTGAGATAGGTCAAGATCAGGTCGGTGACTTATTAGTCAGTGTTAGATGTGCAAAAACATACTGAAGTGGTTTAAAAACGCAAAATTAAGACAAATAGTACTTTATTGAACTTTGGAACTCCGCAACCACACGTGAAAAACCACTAAGTCTGTGTGGCACGTATAATTTCAGACGGGAGAAACTGTTAGTTACTTTTGTAATAACTTTTGTTGTTAACCAATATCGAGTTAAAGATCCCTTCCGTGCTGGTCTGGAAGCAAAGAAAGAACATAGAATGCAGCAGTTGCTTCTCTTCCCGAGCAGATGGTAAAAGCCCATCGAGGGAATGGGCAAAAATCGTAGATCCCGCAGGAACTATGCAATTTTCCGGGATAAAAAATAGCCTATCAATAGTATCAGTTCTTTGCATTCCAAATTTTACTCAAATCCCTTTAGTAGTTTTTACGTGAAAGAGTAACAAACACCCATCCATCCATACTTACAAACTTTCGCGTTTATAATATTAGTAGGATTGTCAGATTCTAAGAAAATCTAGATCATTGAACCAATAAAACACAATTTTCACGGCCGTTACAGATCTTACGGCGTCCATTATCCACGGTTCCATCAGTTCAAGTTATGCAACTGAACGGTTAACAGCGTTTCACGGTCAAGTCAAAGTTAAAGGTTTAACTTTCCCGAGGTTAAAAAGAAAGTAACCTGTTCATAATTTGTCAGTTGTTTGTGAAGGGTCGCCGCCGTAGATAGATTTTTATCAGAACTCGCTGTAAAATAAATACTTCTTTTAGTGTTCTGTACCAAAACTAAGTACCTGTCTGTCTGTGTCTCTGTCACTAGGCTCTAACTCATGAACAGTGGCAGTTGAAATTTTCACAGAGCATTCTCACCCGTTTTGTAAACGAGAAATCAATGTACATCGGCCTTTGTGCATATATTTAAGGTCTTTTTTGTGATTTGTCTCTGCTTCTTTATATTTGTACAATAAAGCATTTACTTACTTACTTCTCGGCTAATTTCGGCTTCGTAGAGCGTTGTCTCGCTCTAACTTACGTCACGCCAATTGTCTCTTTCCAAAGACCGAAGTGCAATCCTTAAGGCCGGGTAGGTACAGCTTTGTAACGCTCGCCTGAACGTCCTCATCACTCGAATATTCGACAGCGAATGCTCGTTACGAGCGAGTACTCTCAGTAAGGAAGCTCCTTTATGCACACGTATATACACATACACAAATCTCGTCTATATCCCTTACGAGGTAGACAGAGCCTGAGGTAACAAAACCAGGCCACTTTTAGCATGATTGTAGGCGTAAGGTGGATAAAGGACTCACAATAGTAATGGATTGCTAGGCGCATCGTCTATGACATGATTCCTAAGAATTTCGCCCATTCCGTCGGGGTTTTACCATCTGCGCGGGACGAGAAGCAACTGGTACATTTTACGTTTTCCCTTTGCTCCCAGACCAGCATGGAAGTATCCTTCATGAACATGAACATTTTATGTAAGTTAACAGAAAACCACCACTAGATTTGAAACCAAAACCATTTTAACAGTTCCCACACAAAGTCGTCCCACCATATTCGCTACCTACTTGAGTCTAAAACCATTCTAAAACGTGTTTGAAATAGTTATGGGCAGGGGAAAACCACTTGAAGTCATGCCATGATACATCCAGTCTTTAAAGTTACAACATTAGTAGAAGTAGTAGTAGAGTTACAACTACATGGCTAATACTAAAAATACCTACGCGATTAGATATACAGATGGTAGGTTTTGCATACATATAAAGTAGAACAGACAGAAATAGGTCTCTCTCGTAGACAGAGCCTAAGGTAACAAAACCTTAAGGCCACGTTTAGCATGATTAAAGGCGTATAGGTGCAAAGAGAAATCAAAATAGTGATGGGTTGGTAGCCGCATCGCCTATATGATTCCTAAGACTTTCGCTCGTTCCCTCGATGGACTTTTACCATGCGCGAGAAGAGAAGCAACTGGTAAATTCTGTTTTTTCTTTACTCCCAGACCAGCATGGAAGAAACTACTAATCCTACCAATAATATAAACGCGAAAGTTTGTAAGTATGGATGGATGGATGTTCGTTACTCTTTCACGCCAGAACGGCTGGACAGATCTGGATGAAATTTGGAACATAGATAGATTATAGTCTGGAATAACACATAGGCTACTTTTTATCCCGGAAAATTGCGTAATTCCTGCGGGATAGCGGTAAACGAATTCTATTGCAGACGAAGTTGCGGGCAACAGCTAGTAGGACATATAAGTGGGACCACGAACAACGGGGTTACTTTTTAAAATGATCTAGTGAAATGGAGTAAGTATGACAAACATTTAAAAGTTAAAACTAATGACTTATATCCGTCGCATGTCAGCTCAACATTAATAATAATAATGCTTATCTCTTCTCCACGCAGAATACTTATGCTTAAATAAGTTTCACTTTCTATTCCTTTGAAATTCTGTGAACCTAAAATAGCGGGTTCAAATTTCAAGGAATTTCTCTTCAATTATGAATTTGGCTAGGCAAACTCGACCACTTACCATTATGTATGTGATAATCCTCTTTAATGGTGTGTGATTTACCGAGTTATGTCGGTAAATTTAGTTCGTCTAAGTCAAAAGATTCGATGTCTCAAAGATAGTTTTTCACTTTTATTTTTCCCTTTATCTTGATCTCTAAAAGTATGAGACGATAACAATAAAAAAATCGTATATAGTTGAAAAACTCAAGTGAATGAACTTTTGTATGTAATAGTGTACAGAACTGCTATGGGACTTAAGTCATTTTTCTAATTTGGAACGTCAATTACCACGAGAGAGACCTATATCTGTCTGTCCTACCTTATATTTGTATGCAAAACCTCTTTTATATCTAATCGCGTAAGTATTTTTAGTATGTGCCATGTCTATTCGCACACATTACTCACACATACACAACAGGTCGGTTACTTAAGTTTTTCACCTGTACCATTTTTAATTTAGTTAACAGGGTGTTCTAAATAATTCAGCTCCTTTTGTAAACTCGCGTCAATTAGCAGCAGTATCAGGCATTCTGTTGAAGCCGTTATTTCCGACGTTATCATTACAATAGTGTATGTTAACTATGATATTACTTACCTATGTTGTTTTTAAAACAAAAACGAAAGCCAGCGCACGTCACAAACGTAACAAGGCATCGTAATAAACATTGTGCGCGTACGCATTACGCGGCGATTTCACGGCGATTTGGCTGGCACTTGCCATTAATGTCGGCAAGTGATTGTTCGGAAAACATCTTGCTAACGACAGCTGGTATGCTTGTACATGTTTAAAATACACAAGTAAAGAAAATGATATCATTGATTCAACATTTCTATTTGTATAAAGTCTTTTGGGATAGTTTTTTTTGTTGTTTTTTTTTATTTGTTTAAAGGTTTTGCGATGACGTAGGCGACCGCCGAATCACCGATCTAACAAAAATAAAAAAAATGAAAATTACTACCATGTTCGAGATATTATATTGAGTATTAATATAATTTTTTCTTCTAGTTACCTTTGACCTTTGGTGAATAACATTTTGTGCTTTTTTTTCTATATTAGGTAGATGATCTGTCCACTTGTCTGCCCTTTTAGTTTGTCTTACTACTGTTGGCACCCATGTATACATTAATAAGTGCCGAATATTCTTGGTCACAGTATTCATACATAATCCATACATTTAGTGCACGCCCGTTCATCTTTCACGCTTCGTTAGAGCTCGATACAATTGTTTTCACTTTTCTTTCTACAAATAACTGTTTTTAAGTGACCATTTCATGCAGTTCACTATAGCACAATGTAGGTAGCAATTTAGTAATTTTTTACTGTTTACTTTTCTTCCAGGAAACGGAATTTAAGTATTTTATTTTATACGTTACGTAGGTACGTTTATCTAAAAAAATACGTATCCTACACCGACATGATTCATTAATTCATTAGGTACGCCTAATAATTAAAACATGCATATCAATTATAGTTTGATTTTTTTGCAAATCCAATTGCAATTGTGAATCCACGCGAAAAGTATTTTTTTGCACGCATTTATTTAAATTACAATTAGTAATCCTTACTATCCTTACTAATATTATAAATGCGAAAGTAACTCTGTCTGTCTGCCTGTCTGTCTGTTACCTTTTCACGCTTAAACCGCTGAGCCGATTTAGTTGAAATTTGGTATACAGATAGTTTGAGTCCCGGGAAAGGACATAGGATAGTTTTATCCCGGAAAATTGCATAGTTCCCGCGGGATAGCACAGCCCAAACCACTGGAATTTTTCAAATTTAAGGCGGAACAAAGTTCGCCGGGTCAGCTAGTGTTCAATAAACGTAAGAAATGCACTGTTAAAAGTACATATCATGCATTTTAAGAACACCCTATACCTGCATCACGAATCACAACACTAGTAAGAGTTTTTCACAATATACATCTTTAATGTTAATAATGTAGACAGGATATGTTACAATCTAGAAGTCCAGTAACAAGTTAGTGCTTACGGGTGGTTTAACATCTTGATACCCACTGACATTCCTTTGACATTACGACAGACAGGTAGCGACAGCCAAAGCCGCCCAACAAAATGTACACTACATATAAATAAAATGGATCGTCAAAATGTATGTACAGTCAAGGGCATAGATATTGATACAGCCATCTTGTCCAATATATGTGTCATCGACCTTTTTGTTTGTGACATAAAGGTGTATGGATGTTTTTAACGACTTGGTAACGTGCATAATATTTATGCCCTACTGTACAGTACGCGGCTTCCAAAATACTGCACCAAATGGGATAATTATAATTTTTTGTGTTTGTTACTGTCTGGGTAAGGATTGTAAAAAATAAAATCTATTAACGTGTTAGTAACACTATTTATAACTCGAGAACGGCTGAACCGATTTGGCTGAAAATTGGTAGAAAAGTTGTTTAGAACCAGGAGACTGATATAGGATACATTTTATCCCAATTTTACCGCGGGATTGGAAATTACCGAAATGTTGTACCAATAAAGCTACATCACATTTGGCACCTACATAATTATTATTCCTTGATTAGTATAAAGGTGCACTACAAAGGAATTTTTCAAATTTCTCACGGAATACAAACACGAGGTAAATAATTAAGAGTAATAATAGATAATATAGAGGATCACGTAGGTGCTCTAAGAAGGGATTTTCCGAATTTCTCATGGGAAAGGAAATAAAAACCTTATACTTGGAGAAATTTATTTATTTATTTATTTATTTAGTCAATAAAAAATTACAGCATTACAGTCGAAACCAATGCGCTATAAAATTCAAAAAATATAATAAATACGATGATGAGTGGATGTATGGGGTATGTCGTCACTCTGACTATTGAATAAAAAAATACCTCAACTAACATTCTTTGTCAAAAGATCACACGAATATTTTCAGCACAGCTGTCACAGGCTTAGCAGGCGATATCCGGAAAAAGAAACTATAAGATACCAGTGTAACTGTATTATAAGAAAAATTACACTTCATTATTAACGATGGGCTCGTTTCCCTTTTAATTTGCCGTAAAAGGTAAGAGCAGCAAAAGATTTATCGCCCCGCGCCTGACCGTACCGCGGACGGCTTTCTCCCAAACATCCGGCTGACCAGAATCGTGACATACGAATATTGTTTACCTGCTCCAACATTCCTTGGGTGACAGAGAGATTGAATTGTTTCGATGAGATTTCAATCATATCGATGTTCGGATGCCGCAATGTCATTTCCTTTATCTATGACGTAATAACATTCAATTACAAAAATTCTAAAACCCCCACTTAATGTTAACTGGACGATTAACTGATTATCTACCAGTTTCTGCCCGCAACTTCGTCTGCGTACATACATATATAAACCTTCTTGAATCACTATATCTATTAAAAAAAACCGCATCAAAATCCGTTGCGTAGTTTTAAAGATCTAAGCATTCATAGGGACCGACAGGGGCAAGCGACTTTGTTTTTTTCTATGTAGTGATGGTCTACAGACAACATTATTGCAGCGACATTTCCACAACAATTCTTAATGAAAACCCTGTTGAAATACAAAACACTAAGTGCTTACTGTATAAATTATTAGATAGGTACTTAGACTGCATAATTTTATTTTATACACTGTAAATTATTGAAGAAACTGCGCAATGTTTGCATTGTGTTTAGAAGTTGCGTTAAAAGCATAATTGTGAAATTTTCAAGGCTTCACCGAAGGTCAATGAAACTTTAATTCATTTTAAAGCTACTTATGTCCAAGTGTATTAGTTTTTTTTTTGTTAGAGAGGCCAGACAAACGAACTAGTGGGTCACCTGATGGTAAATGATCACCACTGTCCATAGACACCCGCAGCGCTTTACGCGATGCCAGTGCGTTGTCGGCCCTGCAGAAAATTGTACACTCGCCTCTTAAAGGCACCCAGGTCGTAACTCGATGGGAAGACCTCGGCGGGAAGCTCGTTCCAGATTTTGCAAGTTCGTGGCAAAAAAAGACCGATTAAACCGCACCGTCGAAGACGGCCATTCATCAACATGATGTCGATGGAATGAACGCTTACGACGGGTGGATTTGTAATGGAACCCCGCAGCTGGAATGAGGTCAAAAATTTTGATGGAAACAGAACACCTTCTTTGGTGATCTGTTAAGTAAATTCTATATTTATGGATCAGTAGCGTGGCGGAAGGCAAGCCGAAGGGCATTTAATTAGCCTTTTCCTCTAATTCTACATAAAAAAAGTGCCCAACTGCCTTAAAATAGGCAAGCCGGTGGGAATAATGATTTCGTGATAAATAATGAATAATGATGAAAAAATAATGATATTTCAATAACGCATTCTAATACTTTAGGAAAGCTATGAAGTAAGTCCAACTTATTATGTTCATTCTGACAAGCTTAACAATTTCCAGAGAAATCAGTCTAATAGAAACCGCGTTGAGTAACCTCTGTAACATTACGCGTAGAGTATCACGTAGAGTTATACCATCTTTACAATCACTGTAATTTGCTACTAAGTAGGAGTTTCCCGTTGCAACGTGCTTTGACGTGCCAAAGACTAGTGCAGCGAAGTCACTTTGTTTTAAAACGCTGAGGTAAAGAAATTACAAATTTGATATCACAATTAAAGTTCATGAGTCACCTGGAGACCGCAATCGCAGCGGCGTGGTTGGAAAAATATTGTGGTGAAGTCTTGTTTTAACATTTTTAAGTGTAGAGTTGTGTCACCTATAACGTCAAAAAAAAAAGTCGTGTTAGTTACACTATTTATAACTCGAGAACATTTGAAATGAAAACATTTTTTCAAACAATTAAAGAACCTAAAACACATTTACAGTAGTACGCAGCCAAACTAACCCAACCACAGCAACCACCTACCAGCCTAGTCTACTAATAATATAGCCCTTTTGTTCCAAAATCACTAAGTATATATATATTTTTTAAATTACACATTGTCATCACTTGCGTTTTCTCGCGTAATTTGGTGTGCCTCTTGGCATAAGCCTTCTCCAGTGGAATTGGAGGGCTTGGGTTATAGTTCCCACGCGGGCCCTACGGGTTGGGAACTTCACACACACCATTGAATTTCTTCGCAGATCCCTTCACCGAAAACTCATGGCAAATTTCAAATGTCATAAATGCCTGGGATTCGAACCACCACAGGTCAAACCAGTAGGCTCATCATCATTACGTCAGCCGAAGGATGTCCACTGCTGGACATAGGCCTCTCCCAAGGCTCTCCACTCAGACCGGTCATGCGCCCTTCGTATCCACCGCGATTCCACGATCCCGGGACCAGTAGGCCGCCACGGCTTTTTTTTTTCTAGTCTTCTAGCCTTTTATACTTGAGTTACCTTTCTTGGGTGAATTATTATGAAATCAAAATGTTTTCTGCGCCTGCGCTAATATATTCTATGTATTTACCACTGCGTATATGTTTTTGGGACTAGGTCCATTAGTATAAACTGTCCAAAAAACGATTAATTATTTATTAAATTATGAAAAAGGTTTCGCATTTCCATTAAGGTCAAGCCTTTGTCTTCATTAATTTGCATGTATCGGACATGCAATTAAATGTTTAACAGCTTTTTTTTTATTTGAATTTAATTAACGTATATTTTTAAATGCGTCAATCAATGTCTTTTCTAGCAGGTATTTATTTCTACTGAAAGTTAACAATGAAAAAAACTTGACCCTCACGCATGATTGGATGTGATAATTATTAAGCGGTACTTTGTTTAAATAACGATCCATAACCATTTTTTAACTTCTATGCACTTATTCGACGTTTATCTTGTATCAAAACAAAACATTAATCCTTTACGGCCTCGGCTCGTAGGCTGAGAGAAATCTAGGTCAATAAACCTTATAGCTATTTCTATATCCTGAACTGGGCACGGAGATCAACAAGCATTAGAACACAAAAGCGCTATTTATTGTCTGTTTGCATGTATGTATGTAGGATACAACTCTTTATTCTATCTAAGGTGCATGGTGTAAATTCGAAATTGGGGGAATTTCGAAAATCGTGTATATCCACTAAATGGGGAACAATTCCATAATCTGGCAACGTTTATCTAGAAGCCAAAGACGTTAGAGTATCTATGTAAGCGTTGCTAGATTATGTAATTGTTCCCCGTTTAGTGGATATCCACGAGATTCGAGATTGCCCCATTTTCGAATTTACCCCAATGCACTATTACATAAATAAAAATGAATCGTAGAACTGTATGTACGCGCATAACTTCCAAACGACTGCACCGAATTGGATAATTCTTTTTTAGTTGTGCTTGTTACTAACGTAATTAAACAAAGGCGAACATATCCCTAATACGGATCTCTGCCTAATTGGACCTTAGAACGATTGACAACTACCACTGCTAAAATACGCTTTTGGTTTTTTAAATGGACGATATAGTTAAACAAAAGAAGATCTACTCAAATAAATGGTAAAATAAGTTAGCCTTTTTTATAATTAAAGACTTGATAGTTGACGTGTATTATTTTGTGTTTTGTAGATTACCATAGTACCATTTTTGGTTACGGATTTGATAGCGCGTTTTATTTTGATTTGAAGAAGCTGTCTTAAGTTGTGATAGGGTTAAGTGTACAGTCGCCCACGAGAGCAACTGACCATTTGAGATTACTGACCTTATCACAATGTGACAAGTTTACATCATCATCATCTCTAAGCCTGTATACGTCCCACTGTGGGGTACAGGCCTCGTCTCAGGATAAATCTCATACATATTGAATAATAACATTTAAAAAATGACAGATAGGTATTTTAGAGTTTTCAGGCGAGTGTATGCCGCTGCTGCAGCGCTTCATAAAAATTTCGGAACCTTTTAATCAAGACTATGTTTTGTTTTTGTCTGACAAAGGCAATTGTTTAAGTGACAGATAAAGACAAAAACAATACATGTTAGTTTAACATAAGCTCCACGAGCGTATCTGAATAAAGGGGGTCAATGGAAACAATTATTTAATTAACGAAAATAATTTAATGGCGAGAACCCATAGCTCCTCACTTAGGAGGTTAGAAGAAAGGTACGAAATAAGAAAGTAACGAATAATACGTGGGTATGGACCAATATGAAAAGCTAAGCTTAGTGGTTTGACCTGTGGCCTCTCAGGCAGGGGGTCGTGGGTTCGAATCCTGGGTACGCACCTCTTGAGTTTTTTGAAATTTATGTGCGAAATTACATTTGAGCTTTCCTGCACACATCTGCGATGCAATTCAATACCGTGTGTGTGAAGTTCCCAATCCGCTTAGCCCCGCGTGGAAACTATAGCCCAAACCCTCCAATAAATGGAGGAGGCCTATGCCATGAGGCACGCGGAATTACGCGATAATTAATGAAAAAAAAAACTAGGTACACAATGTACTGAAATTGTAGCGAAACGGATTAAAAGGGGCTATATGTATGGACCAATAAGCGTTAAGAGAGAGGGAGACCAGTACTCGTCATGGAGTTACGAAAATCTGAGGATATTGGTATGACTAATATACTAAGGAGTCACAGAAACATGTAAACGGATATCCTTATCAATATTTGAAAAGGGAAAGTTCATGTTTGCTCCACTTTCATAGTCAACGTCTCAGATTTCTTCAAAACTATTTACAAGGCTCTTAATTAATGCAATAGATACCCCTTCGAAGGTAGCTATAGGTGAACTTAAGTAAATGACCTGTTGTATGTAGTGTACAGAACTGCTATGGGACTTAAGTCATTTTTCTAATTTGGAAAGTCAATTTGTCTATTCGCACACATTACTCACACATACAACGTTTACTTAAGTTTTTCACCTATACCACTTCTATTCGGTTGTTTTCTCTGTAGTTACATTACTCTAGTAGCCTTTATTAGTCGTTTTTTTGTAAAAAATCTTCCATGCTGGTCTGGGAGCAAAGAAAAAACATAATATACCAGTCGCTTCTCTACCCGCGCAGATGGTAAAAACCCATCGAGGGAATGGGCGAAAACCATAGGAATCATGTTATAGGCGATGAGGCTAGCAACCCATCACTATTTTGATTTCATTTTTCACCTATACGCCCACAATCTTGCTAAATGTGGCCTGTAGGTATCTGTTACCTGAGGCTCGTAAGGGATAAGGATATGATTTGTGTATGTGTACCTATGTGTATGTATTTTTTTGTAATAAAAACAATTTGTCTTTTCAGAATTCGCGCGACCAACATGCGTACTAGAGTCCGACTTTGGGTTCAAAATCAACTGCGCCTTCAAAAAATCGGGGCTGTTCAGAGTCAGGAACCTTGGAGGGCTCAAGGCACATGCTAGTATAGGTAAGAAAGAAACGTCACTCTATTCTATGATGACAATGACACTAATGCTGTAATTTATCTACAAGTCTCGCGTAACTTAAGACGTTATCAAATGAATCAAAAATTTTTACTTCTCGATTTTTTGTTTACTTTTACAGTTTCACCGGTAGAAATTGAATTTCTAAACAACACTGAAAATTAGAACACATAAAAAAATCCGAAAAGTAAAGCTATGGCCGGAAATCGAACCCGGATCCTCGTCATTCTGTGACCCGTGTACCTATACCCCTACACAACCCATAGCTCGAAATTTTGTATCTGTTACTAGCTGTCACGTGATCTTGTTTCGTCCCTGGTGAGCAGATGTTCCACGGGAGTTTGTAAATGTGTCATACAAAAATTCGCATAGTAGCAACGAATTTTAACTACCTACCTTACTAACGCAACTTTAACGGTGTGTAACTTTTGAGTCCTCATCCATTTTTGATTAAAAATTTAGTCCCACACAATTTTATGAGACCCTGTTTACTTCACCAGAGTGAAACCGGGATTGTTGTCCTCACACCATCAGGTGAAGATGTGGCTCACACCATCTCCTTATATATGTCGCACCCTTCGTGGAAGAAAGACGTAAGTCCTATTGACTTACAATGGGACTTACGTCTTTCTTCCACGAAGGGTGCGATGTGTACTCTTACTGTATTTTGTATGTATGCATGTGTGATACTTGAATTGTTTATTGTATTTAGATAATGTACGCTCTATTGTGCCTTTCACTATCTGGAATTAAACTCACACTTTGTCGGTCTTTAACTTAGCCTTTGGGCATATATTAATGTTGTTTTTTTTGTGAATTGTATCTCTTTCTTTACTGTTCATTAGCATGGTGATTAAAAAACATTGGCCATCTATACTTCATTTTATAGCTTCTTCTATATCGGTCTTGACCTCAGCACATAATGCTACACAATATGTGGTCAATGGCGCATCACAATCGCATATGAAAGTAGTACCCGGTGCCAATGCATATTTGATCACCTTTCTACGTGGAACGCACGCAAATCCCAACCTTAGTGCGATAGAAGTAAACGCACTGTTAGATCGTGGTAAGCGATTTGTCGTAAAAGAAGTGTGTTTTACTAGGTGGCCCATTGACATAGAGACAGTTGAGGGCGTGTGGTATTTGTGGTTTTTTATGTAGAAACTAGAAGTCGAAGAGCGTATTGTTGACAATTATAAAATGTAGGTACAAGTTGCTTCTCTTCCCGCGCAGATGGTAAAAAATCATCGAGGAAGGCGCAAATTTTAGGAATCATGTCATAGGCGATGCGGCTTGCAACCCATCACTATTTTGATAGCCCTTTCCACAATTATGATAAGCATGGTCTAGGGTCTGTCTACCCCATAAGGGATAAATACCGGATTTTTATATGTATGTTAGGTACTCACTAATTAATTTAAGTGTGATAAATTAATTGATAATGATTTATAGAAAAACAGACTGAATGCATGTTCTTCCATGCTGGTCTGGGAGTAAAGAAAAATCATAGAATTTTACCAGTTGCTTCTCTTTCCGCGCAGGTAAAAGCCCATTGAGGAAATGGGTGAAAGTCTTAGGAAGCATGTTATAGGAGATGCGGCTAGCAACCCATCACCGTTTTGATTACCCTTTCCACCTATAAGCCCTTAATCATGCTAAACGTGGCCTTAAGGTTTTGTTACCTTTGGCTCTGTCTGCCCCGTAAGGGATAAATACGTGTATGTAGACTGAATATTAAATTGAATTCTTAATCTTTATAAATTGGTCATAGTATGATACTTAATTGTGTATAATTCAGTCATGATACATGCACGTTGTGTGCATAATTTAATTATATATACCAAACCAAGGCCCACGCGCATGCGCAGCATCATTTGAAAGTAAATTTCCTCTCATTATTGATATAACAGCTGAGTTTCTAGCACGTAAAGTCATTCAAGGAGAAAATTAATATCAGCTAATAATAAAGGCGATTCGTATCGCTGTCCAATATCTGTATGTTCCATTTCATTATTAGTTTTTGTAATGTGTTGGTACTGGTGGTAACAGGTCATGGCACAATAAAAATTGGTCGATATGTTTGTATGTAATATTTAAATAGTAATATCGAAGGTCCTGACCCATTGTGGAACCTTATCGAAATTGTCACAGTGACGTTATATGGAATTGCCAAGGAAAATCATTGTGCCGCTTACCGCGATAACGTTCTACGGTGGGACAGGAATCAATTTGTTTGATCGTCTACAATGTTTGTTACGTCTACAAAATTGTAGAATCTACATATTTCTATGAAGAACAAAGTTAGTGTTTTTCGAGCCGCGTTTTCAAATATGCTTCTTTTCCTACTTCATTAATACACACACACACACACAAATCACGTCTTTATCCCTTACGGGGTAGACAGAGCCTAAGGTAACAGGTACCAACAGGCCACATTTAGTAAGATTGTGGGCATATAGGTCGAAAATGGAATCAAAATAGTGATGGGTTGCTACTCTCATCGCCTATAACATGATTCCTATGACTTTCGCCCATTCCATCGACGGGCTTTTACCATCTGCGCGGGTAGAGAAGCAACTGGTACATTCTATGTTTTTTCTTTACTCCCAGGCCAGCATGGGATCACTTCAATAATATATCTATTTGCTAAATTCAATAATTTCATAATCTTCACCGTTCTTGACTTATCGTTCTTTTCATCTGGAGTATCAATACAAAAATTATAACTTTACTAATTGTCTCTTTTAACTAATTCCAGGTTTTAGTTTGGGAGACGAGCTTGGCTTCGAGCAGTCTCTCACCAACTTGGACCCGAGTCGGCGGCGATCAGTCAGTGTGAAAACCGGAGGCCCTCTCAACGGTATAGCCGACGCCAGTAGACCAGCTGGCAAGCAGGAGGTACCAGCCTTTGACTAACAAGAACACCTTCAACGCATAAGAAAAAAAAGCATACAATTAGGACAAATACTTCATGACCGCCTTGAAATCTGGTTCCTTTTGGTTCGGAAATAACTCGAATGAATACATCGGGAAAGATACGAAGTTTCAGAATCAAATTAGTACGTTGGATGAAAGGCTCATTTTCAACTTCATTTTTTACATTAAGTCTGAAACTTCATGCGACTTGATAAATTAAACAAACGTGAAGGAATACAAGCTAAAGAATACAAAATTTGTTGATTTCAGAAACGCGGAAAACAAAACAGAATCATGATGCGCCCGCCGCCGCCACAGAACAGCCGTCCCAACCAAGCCGCCATGGACCGGCTAGTGACCCTCCACAGAAGAGCCTCCACCACCATGAGACCCATCATCGTGTCAGGCCCCACCATCGAAGCTCCCACCAAGCTGACACGAGTCAACCCTACGGTCACAATTGCCAAGCCTTTCCGCATGGGCGTGCCACCCTTCAAACCCCTACCACCGAAAGACGAAACTCTAAGCGTCGTCCCGATCGCAGCAACAAAAGTCTACACCCCAACCCCGCAAACCAACGGACCCGGAATGATCTACCAAAGTGAGAATTACCCACACGTATCACACGAACAAGTATCCAAAATGGTATCACAGATGACCGCGTCACACATGATACAGCCACTCTACAGAATCACACCAACTCCCATCATAGTCAACACTCCGAAACTCTACTCCGTACCAACCACTCTAAACCCATTCGTTCCAATGCCAGTGGCAGCTCCGCCCACCCAAGCCGGCATGACAATCATTCCCGCACCAGTCTTAATGAACTCGAATCAAATCATTCCATTCTCTAAAACACCTTTCAACCATAACACTCATTCGTTCCACAAAGCCAATCCTATTTATAACTTTGTAGACCCTGCTCCTCAACAAATCCAAGAACTGGCGAGTTATCCTGTGTACAACACAAAGAAGGTCGATGATTACAATTCCATAACCGGTTACGGAGACGACGTGACGCTTAAATTCAACAAGGAAGATATCAACTCCAAAATAGTGGAGTTAGCTAAGACTGGTAACATTTCGATGGAGGCGGTTGAAGCAGCGATAGCGCTGAGGCAGCAGCAGCTGCTGAACAAGTACGCGAATGTTCCGCTGCCGACAACGACGACGACGACAACGACGACCACGACGACGGAGGCGCCGGTCGTTTTTCAACCGGATCCAGAACCAGAGATATTTGTGGCCCCAGTCACCCAGAAAACTGCCAGGTATTTTAACACAACCTATGGCTGCAGTGAGGGAGGAGTCACCAGGGACGGCAGTGCGTACGAATTGTGTTGCGTCGCTTTACCCCCGCTTGCTTTGGCGATCCCCCCTCCCCCCCGTTGCACGCCAAGGAACACCACACCCCTGTTTCGATTATAATAGGTAGTAGGGAATTTCTTTTATCGGTGTTATTTATTTCACAATGCAGTAGGTACTTGTTATTTGAAGTCATAATATTGTAATACTTTCGTTCAGTTTAAGAAGGTCAAAAGCGCTTAAATAATTTGAATATGAAAACTTAAATAATTAAATTAAATTATCATTTCAGGAGAGGGCCAGTATCAAAAAAAGATATGTTTTTCTGTATATTTCCACAAAACCTTCACCTAATAAAACTATCCATAATTTCAGGTTCCCAACATCAGGCAAAGTAATGAATGCTCCTAAAGAGTACTACCCGATTGGTTATGAGAAGAACTTCGATGATCACTTCCAGTCCAAAGTAGACCTGCCTGACACCAGCTTCCACTGCGGAGACCAGAAGTACTTCCCAGGGTTATACGGAGATGAGAGCCTGGGGTGCATGGTAAGTATTTAGGATTGCGTTGTGTTGATGATCAGTTTCCTCACACATACATAGATGTGTGTACTGTCAAAGGCTGCTCAGCTGGCTCTTGTCTGGTGTTTGCAAACGCTATCCTTGATTTTACATGTTGGCAGTACCAAATAAACGTTTTATCTATCTACCCTCTTCGTTTTTGTCTTCGGCAAATTTGTCTCAATTTTGCTGATCATTTTAAGCAGAACTCTGGACTGAACTCCCTATTATTTCTCAAATTGCTGTCGTGTAATAAATTGTGTGGATTTATGTAGGTATTTGATTAGAATAAACAAACGTATTACGTCTCCGAGGCTCGGCTTTGAACCCACGACCCTCAGCTTAACAGGTCCTAGGAACACTAGGATTATTTAAGGACCTATTTATTGTCCCTATACTATTTATGGATCTATTAAATCCAACACAAATACAAATAATTTATTTGTCAAACAATTATGTGAAAAATACGAAGAAAGTAATGCCCTCAATTTATTTCTACTCATGAAAGAAGGCCATCGAAAGTCTCTAAGATCGCAAAACCAATAATCTAAAACAAATATCAGAACACAACAATCAAAGAAACGATCTCAATACTTTAACAGCGAACTAGAACTTTGAAACCACTTTTTGCTAAATCCGGTCCAGATAAACCTGCGATCGGAAGTGTGGTGAAGACTATTCATTGCGTGGCTGCGACGCTCACCGCACAAGAAGCGCTTAGAAGCAAACGCAATGTATTATCAAAACGCATACACATCGTGAGTCACGCATAGTAATGGCAGAGCTGTAAGAAATCTTGTCCGTAGTGATTGCATTGTATTTGATCGAGACAGTTTCAGATCAAAAATGTAGGACGTTAATCCTATACATCGTCGTATCAGAAATGCCCTCGTGGAAACTGACCCGACCCATGGGGCAGCTCTCCGCGACGGCTCGACTTATCGAGTATTTTTTGATCGAGACAGCTTCAGATCAAAAATTTAGGACGTTAATCCGAAGTCTCGTGTAATCAATGCCAGTCCAACATTAGCTAGTTCCTGTTTTTAAAATCTTTCATGTGCGCTTGCCAAAATACTAGAGGAAATGTGATAAATAGATCAACCACTTTAGTTGAAATCCACTTCACATCATACAATACTTTTTTTTCTGATTCCAGGTGTTCCACGTCTGCGCCCTCACTGATGACGGTCTAGTAATGAAGTCCTTCCTCTGCCCGGAGTCCACACTCTTCGACCAGACCATCCTAAAGTGCAACTGGTGGTTCTACGTAGATTGTGCCAGCACGAGGCGGCTCTACGACACCAATATTCCCGTCTCCAAGAGTTACCAGCTCATGAAGGCGCTCACTTTCTTCTCTAACTACAAGAAAGAGATGCAAGACGAGAACAGTAAGAATAATTGACTTTAGTAGATTTCGGATGACGTAGTTATTAACAGGGTTAAGTTTTTCTATGGTATAATATATAAAGAGAAATACAACGCAAGTTATATTTATGAATAGCTAGCTTCTGCCCGCGACTTCATCCGCGTAAAACTAGACTTAAGAACCGATGCTGATATTCCTGCAATAATTATTAACGTCGCGACTCTAGGTAGCTACGACCTGTGACATGTTTATCGCTATCCCGCGGGAAATATGCAGTTTTCCGGAATAAAAAGTTGCCTATATGTTAATCTAGAATACCAGCTATCCCCGTTTCAAAATTTGATCCAAATCCCTCCAGTTGCTTCAGCGTGAAGAAGAAACACACATACACACTCACATCGACACATCCATTCATCCTCGCAAACTTTCGCATTTATAGTATACTAGCTTCTGCCCGCGACTTCGTCTGCGTAGAATTATACATAAAAACCTTCCTCTTGAATCACTATCTATTAAAAAAACCGCATCAAAATCCGTTGTGTAGTTTTGAAGATATAAGCATACATAGGGACATAGGGACAGAGAAAGCGACTTTATTTTATACTATGTAGTGATAGTAAGATTAGTAATAAAACAAATTTGAATAACTTGATTAATTTATTTTCAGATTCACAACCAAAGCCTGAAGAAATGGACGGCGTCAAAGAAGCAATCTCAATTCTAGCCAACCAAAATCAGAATCAGAACAGGCAAACAGAAGTTGTAGCTGAAAACGGCCCCAACGCTATACAAATTATAACTCCGCGACCATTTTTGGATGAGAGGAGTAAACAACAAATAAACAACGAAACAGCACCTGTCTACAGAGGAACAAGAAACTATAAGCCTTCAAACGTTACTAACAACCCTAAAAACATAAGTAAGTCGCAAGAACAAACAAGCTCAGAGTTCAGACTTATAACTGTGAATGCTGGTTTGAATTTTAATAAAAACGCCAGTTCAGCTGAGAATGTTAGAGTGACGTCTTCTGAATCCACTGAAAGAAAACATAGGAGGAGAATGACACTAAAGAGAAATAATTCCACTACAACGAGACCATTTACATCAACAACCACTACTACTACAACTACTACCGTAAAGCCTGTAGTAACCACATCCTCTATTGAAATAATTAAACAAGAAATAAAAACTATACAAGAAATAAACGATACTGCAGCGAAACAAGAAAAGCTGACAGATGATGTTGAAACTTTACACAAAATTGATTCGAGTATTTTAAGAGAAGCCGAAAACTCGCCACCTGTGAGAAGATTTTACAGATCAAGTGCTGAAAAAACAAAAGACACAGAAATGGGTTTGGTGAACAATGAAAAAGTCCAAATAGTCAGGCCAACGACAATGGCTAGGCTTGTGGGAGAGTATCCTACACAAAAAGCCACAATACAGAAACTAGACGAGGCTATTCTAGGAAAACCAAATTTAAGGATAAAGAAAGAAACAGTTGCAATAGTAATGCCTGAAAAACATTTAAGAAGTAAAGATAGTACGTAGTGTAGATAGAATTTTAGTCAATAACTAATTTAAGTGTCATATAAATGTTGCTATTTATTTATTTCACTTCGGATGTGTAGGTGAAGCCAATTTACCGGTCACCGTCAAAAAGATGCACAACTTGTTTTTGTAGTATTACAAAAAAGTTTTTAGGCGAAAATACCACAATTTGTGAATGAGGTCTGATGTTGGTTGAAAACCATCATTAAACTTTAATGATTCATTAACAAATAGGCTTAATGGAGCAAATCATGTTTGATTATTAAACAATCATTTTGCAGCTGTACTTTTGGTACTAGTGAGTATACATAAGTTACAAGTTGCAATCGGCAAAGGCCAGTAAAACTACGCCTTGGTTTGTGAACACCGTTGAATGCGCACAAGTAAAACCACGCACACGCGTACGAAGCAAGGCGTAGTTTAAGCCGGTTTCACTTGCCGTTCGCAGAATTCTACTTTTTATTTGATCTGACCTTTATAAATTCTCTGATTATTTCCTACAATGACTTACAGTACCCGGGCATAAAGATTGCACGTCGGTCTTTGGAAAGATACAATTGGCGTAAGTTAGAGCGAGGCAACTCTCTACGAAGCCGATCTTTATGGACGGGTACTCTATCAATGTTTTACAAGTAAGAAAGTAATTAAACGAAAATTAAATTAGTGCTGTTGTTATGCGAGAATACAGAAAATAGGACCCAAACCTGAGACTTCAGATGCCTCAGATGCACATAATGATTTTCGGCGTTGGCGGCGCTGAATGTGCGGTAATCCCTACATGTTATATCAGGACAAAAGTTTAAGGAACTTTTATGCGTAAGACCTAAAGAAAATATGAGATTGTGCATACTTTTTCAGGGTGACCCATAGTATTGCTCAATTTTTGTACTAGTAGACAAGGATTCAGTCAAGTGATATTACGGTGTATGTTCTAGTGTAGAATTAAATGACTTTCCCAATTTTGATGTTTTTTTTAACCAAGGTTTTATAAGGTTAAAGTAAGTATAGGAAGTACGTAAGTTTCAAAAGAGGAACTTCAATATAATTAGATTTATCGCAATGGCAATACAACTGAAAAGGTTATAACATAATTGTAATTTAGCACAGGGTTTTGAACACATTGGGATTCAAAATAATAGTAAAATAACTTACAGATGATTCAATTAAATTGTTTTCTTTTCGAAAGTTAATAAAAAGGAAGTTAGGTCGGATTGCCATGGTTTTAAAGTGAACATAATATTATGTATACCAAGCGAAAGAATACAAGTCTCAGTTACAATTTTGAGTTATGAAGGTCAAGAATAGGGGCCTTTGCCCAACGATGGTAAACTGCAACATAATAAAAGAGCTAAAGCAATTAAATCTATAGGTTCCACATGAAAATCCCTTCATCAAAGCAAAGTGATACATTGTATATAATAAAGACTTTAGTAGGTCATTCCAATAGGAATGTGAAAGAAGTAAATTTCATCTAACGTAATTATTGATCGATTCCATACGCTCAAATTTCAAACAAGCACACTAAGAGTGGACACGTATTCTTAAGAAAAAATGTATTATAGAGAAAAACAAAGTTAATTTGAAAGAAAACAACTCTTTTCTTTAGTAAAATGTATTAAAAATAAAGTAGACTTTAACCTGTTATTTCTTACTTTGTGCCTCTCTGAGGCACCGTAGCACCTTGTCACAGATAACGGGGCAGACCATGATCATACTCGCCGCGACTGCTGCGGTACATAATGTCATGCAAATCATCGCTTGAGGATTCCAAAAGCGCTCATGGATGCTAGTGATACATGCTATTGTGATCCACTTGATTTGAATCTGAAAAGACAGGAGAAGACCATTTTAATCAATCAATCGCACAGTTTTTTGATAATGATTCTTCTTTAGCTATGAGTGGCGATTTTTAAAAAGCCAATTCGACTGAATGGTTTGTTAAGTAGAGATCCAACAATATTAGAAAAAGATGAAGCAACGCGGGTTGTTGTCTTAATTTGTTTTGAACACAATGCAAAGTGTTCAAGGCTTCAGAGGCGCTTCGCAAATGTTAATTATAATCTAGATAAATAAATCATTTTTAGTGTAAAATTTCCTATTGTTAGTATTTCATGAAATGTGAGTTGAATCTCATAAAAATAATGAAATTAATTACCAGAGGGAGGGTACCGAACTTGTTGAATCTTCTACTCGAAAGAATAAGACAGCATTTTCCACAGGCCAAATTTATTACATTACTGGACAATTTCGAACACACCAAATCATTTCTTCGCAGATTGAAAGAAACACTTTAAAAACTTTTCACAAAAAACTGGTCCGCATGCAATCAGTCCCGCAGCTACGATCGCTGTCGCGCATGTCATGCAGATCATTTTTACATTCGGGCACTCAGCGCTGCGAGTGACAACTCTGGTGCCGAGTCAGTAAGGCATGCCGCATTCGGGGCAGACGGGCGAAGCAGGACAGGAGCACTTGCTTTGATAGATACGAAAGAACAGAGGAATGCAGACTAGCAACGAGGCGCAGCTTACAAAACCCAAAGCGGACAGGCAAATCATAGGAGACCACTCTGCCCGGGTGCACCTGAAACAAACGAAAACGCTACTAGAATAGGAGTCAGTGACGCTGATGATAAGGGTGTTAACGCACGCATACCGTTAGCATTCAATATTCAAAAGCAAACTGTTCTTATTGCATTTGTCTTCTTTGCCACTTCAGAAACAACGTAAAATAAAGGTTCTGTTTCAACTTCAAAAAATGATAAAGAAATGAAACCCAGTTAATTTTCAAGACGTGATATAATTCAGAATATTACTTTTTCATTGTTCGTATTATTTTTTCAGATACTAATGGTACACAGAATAAAATGCCAAATAATGTTAAAAGGTTTGCCGAGATTGGGATGCAGTAGCAACCCAATTGTATCATGTTTACTGAAATTTTCTGGTTGTTCCGGTTTCAGTAAAAACGTATCTGAAACAACAAAGACAGTATATTTGGAAGACGAAAGAATGTAAACAAATCAATAGGTAAAGAAGCTTATCTGATGAAATATTAGAGATAGTCCAGAACATTTCTTCTTATTCTGCAGAGTCAATCACTGAACGTCACAGAAGTTTAACCATATTCTGGTTTTCTAGTTGGCAACTCCAAAAGGAGAAAGAAAAGGTTTTAAGCGATCTGATTAGTTAGTGATGGCACTGATGGCCAGTCGAAAATAATACAAGTCGAACATTCTGCTTTTGGAATAGCCAACAAACGACCGCGTGCTGTACAGCGATTATTCATTGCGAGAAATTGAGATTATTGTAATATTTTTTGATTAAGCTCTTCACAATGTAGTTGCAGCATTAAAAAGTCCATAACATTGATTGATTGAACCAAGATTAAAATTAAAAACAGGGGTTCGTACTAAAATATACAATAGTGTGGCTTGTGGTTGTGCTTTAAACGTGGTCAGAGAGTAACATTCTACTATTAATCATTTTGTATACTTTTAATGTAAGTCTGCAAGCTATATAGGTATCAATTATCTTGCCATTTAATTTGGAATCTTTCCACTCACAAATCACGTTACTGTATAACCTCACTTAAGCAGTTCTTAAATCAGGTAATGTGAGAAAAGATAGTATTGACACTTTTAAACATAAAAAAGACACTCTGAACTTCAACTTGTCAGTGAACCCTGAGAGCTAAAGCAAACAGTGAGGTAATGCTAGATAGTCGATATTGAGGATAAGCATGATATTGGTGCCAGAAATCTGTCGTGACCTGACAAGCGGCAAGCTCTAGAGTGTCAACACTACTGCGGAATCTCTCTGATACTTACAAGCAAGCCTCCAAAAGCTGCTCACTCTTTGGCAATCTTCATTCCTTAAACGCCAAAAGATAATCCACTAATCAAGATTATCCTAGCGCAGTTCCACAATAATTTACGCATATTGTTTGTTAATTATTTTACCATGACTTTTCACATTAGGACCTAAAATTGACGTGACAGTGGTTTCTAAATTTGAATTTTGCTTTTTACAGCATGTCAAGTGTCAAGGCATAGAGCAGAGGAAAACAGGTGGTACTTTTGCAAAAGTTAAGAAACCCTAGAGGTTCATTGACATAGATATAACGAGCTAAGGGCATTTACATTACATTTCAGTGTGTCCATCACCCACCTAAAAGCAGCTACCCTTAAATTATTTGATTATTCTTACCTATTCGTACTTCTTTAGTAACTGCTGTGGTTCATACTCCAAATTATCAGCTTTTAATACAATTTATTGTATGAACTATCACGCAAATGAACAGAGTCCTAAGACCTAATTATGATCTACGACTTGTACACTCTGATCCTTGTCTTTAGCACGAACAACACTGTTTTCCACCAGCTCCCCACAGTGTCTGCGGCTTACTGTGTCAGATATAAAACACTATACACCTGTCAGTATGATTCAAAAGAACTTGCAAACACAGATTTCTCTGGACATCGTGCTGTAGCTTAGTAACTTCATTTCCATCTTCACTGTACATCATTTGTTCAAAATCTAATTCTCTCCGTCTGACAGGGTACTCTTTCATGATATCCCAAATTCTCGTCACTCCTCAAGTATCAGATTCAAAGTTCCGTTTGTTCTATTCTATTTCAAACTTGAAATTTATGGTCACAACAAATGTTGCCAGTGTGAAAATTCACCATAGCCACTTTAAATTAATGTCAAAGTTGCAAATTGTTCAGTTATTATTACCGGCAAACCGGCAAATATAAATGCATTTTCCTTTATTGTTATTGGTATTTCATAGCTATTTCCTTTATCTAAGATACCTACGTTCACAGGTATTGGCGTAATTATTCTTTTCGCTTCTCATGCTCGTGAAGTTGTTCATTATGTCGAGAAATGCTCTCGTGCATAAAGTTAGGTACTTCTTTTTTGAAGGCTGAGACTAGTAAGCTTTGCAGCCACATACACAATACAGCTTCATTAATAGACACATTTTTATGAGATAAGGTTAGTTATATCTTAACAATAATGAAAACCACCCTTTTTGTCGCATATTTTTTTTTTTGTGGATGAAGCGAAAGAAGTATGTCAGGATCGTAGCAAGTGGAACAAAGTAGTATCTGCCTACCCCTGTGGGAAAGAGGCGTGACGGTATGTATGTATGTATGTATGTATTTTTATTGGTCGTAATTTTTTTAGGCATAAAACATGGAATCGTGCATTTTTCTGGAATTTTAGAAAAGTAATCAGTGTAGTAGCTTAACCATCAATTAAAAAACAAGTATTGTTGTTGTTGAAACAGTAAGCTGTTTCAAAAATAAAACGCTATGACTAATCGTACATTCGGAACTTCAACTTTATGGGACAAAATATAGAACCAATTAAAACATTCAGTTATTTAAATAGGTGCATCAGCGTAAATTTATGTGCATAAAAAAGAACGCAAAAACAAATATTTATTTTGTAACTTGTCGCATTTCACAACTTGAAAAAAAAAACAAAGGAATGTGGCGGGAAACTATTTTTTTAAATATGTACGTTGCCAAGACGTCAAAAACATCTATACACCATTATGCCACAAACAATAAGGTCGGTGACATACATTTGACATGATGGCTGCATCGATATTTATGCCCTCGACTGTACGGTCAAGTGCAAAAATAAGTATCGATAGGAACTTCTCAAAAATATGTCCCACGACCTTATTACGCTGGTGTAAGAGCGTATATGGTACTTATTTTGGAAACTTTGTCTAGATACATATAATTACACTTGACTGTACACTGCAGGAACTTAATCGTTGAACCACTTTGGATTGACGTTGCCAATTCTTTACAAAGTGTTTAAAAACACTAAAAAGCAATTAGTTCACTATGGAAATTCACCATGTATGCTCAACAATTAAAATTCTCGGGATTATGTCCGAGGCTACTGGTTGTAGCACCCACTGGCGTGAAGTGGCGGGTTGACAGGATATAAGCAGGACACTTGGCAGCGCGAGGCTAACGTACAGTCAACGTCCTATAGAATGAGACACCTGTGACCAAAAAGTTCAACACACCTTACTATTCCTATAGTTTACCGAGCTATTGGACCGACTTGGATGCTTCAAACTATACCTACGACGCTGATTGTACCACAATTTTTAACACAAACAACATCTCAGTACCAATAACATTTACTAAACCAAAAACTAGAATACAGATTCACTTTATAGATCCAGATCTTTTCGGACAACACGGACTCCTACAGGACTTGAGAGGCGCCCCAGCAGTCTCCTTGCTTGGGCCCCCCGTAGGCATTGTCGGCTGCGCCGTACATGGCTTTGAACAAGTCATAAACTTCTCGAACAAAGGAGGCCCACATGCTAAGCATGTGGCGGCTAAGAGGGCGGTGATGCATGATATACAGATTATCATAATAAGTTGTTATTTCTTCAAGCACTTGATGAACTTGTTCATCTCAAACTGCCGGTAGCAGACGGGCACGCAGGCTAGGAATGTGGCTGAGGCGATCAGGGCGTACAAAGAAAGGCAAATCATCTTTCAATGGGCGAGCGGCTTGTGGGAGCCCCAGGTGTTCGTAGTGCGAGCCTGCGGAACAATTAGCGTTTTAAACTTGAGTGATTTCCACAACTACTAACATTGTTCGGGACTTAGGTAATTGGAAAGCTAAATCGCGTATCGCATACCACTGTACCTTTTCACAGTAAATGACATAATCATAATGACCTGCCAATGAAGTTATTGCGAAATTGAATTGAGATGAGAAAAGGTTCCACAGAGGTACGTGACTCAATTTCTTCGACGATACATCCTATGATGGGCACAGCTTCCTCTCAAAATGACTTGGGCAGTTCCCACGCGGGCCAAGTGCTGATCGAGAATTTCACACAAACCACTAGGTTACTGCTGCCTATTTTAAAATTATGCTCGATTACTTTAAATTAATTTGAGTAGACGAACCATGACGATAATTTGAAAGAAAGTCTTGAGTAGTTTTAGTTTTGCGGAAGAAATGTTGATGTTTTTATCTTCTTCAAACGTGTAAGAGAATGATGAGATTCGTTGGACCCAAGTATTTAGAAATAAGTAAAAAAGTACTGAAACTCAGTGCACCTGTTTCATTTCAAAGATGCAACTGACATACACATTTGTTTGATTTCAATGACACTTAAATCTTTAAATTTGTGCTGCGTCACTTCCATGCCAGGAATGCATTGCGTTGCGTTTTTTTGAAATACTTCTCTGCACATGAAGATCTAATTCTACATCAACAATTTGATTCTGGTTGGTTATGTTAAACTTTTGATGTAAGTATGCTAAATCATCAATAACTATACCTTGTTAAGAGTTTTCCTCAAAATAGCTATATTTTAGCTATTTAAAGGCAGTTTTGCGCCTTTTTCAAAAAAGTCACTCATAATTTAACATATTGCTTGAATTCTTCATTATTTTACATAAAAATTAGGCCATGTCAAGTTTGTATACTTGTGATGTTCATAAAACTGTCAACGTTTGAAAATGCTGTTTCTAAAACTTCTTTCATGCCAGAGTCACGTCACGGTAAACCTTTTTTATTGGCAAGAGAGTATCCTCGTCAGAAACTTAGGTTGTAAGTAAGTAAGTAAATGCTTTATTGTACAAAATGGTTGTTTCATAACTTGCAAAGCAATGCAATTATTTACAACTTCGTATAAGCAGATCTTTATGATATCTCAGAAAGTCTCTTGATAAAGAATATTTTGTTATTGTGAACCATTTGTAAACCTTAAGATAAAATTCTCTAGGCTGGACTAGTCAAAGGGAAAAAGGATTGTCCATGCTCGCGACGAAAACGGTAATACTATTAACTGACTAAAAACTTTTCGTCAGACCCATGATTGACATGAATTGCCAAAAACCTGATATTCCTTTTCTAATTTAACGTCCTTTCAGTGTCAAGCTGTCAGACCATCTGATAGTGATTTGTTTGTGCTCAAAAACCTTAAAAAAACACATCCACCATTCTGTGATTTAAATATTTACCCAATGTAGTTATTTAGAGATGCTTTGGCAAGGTTATTGCCAGTGTATTAAGTAAAAGTTGTTAGTATGAGACTTTGTGTGTTGATCCTAGTGGTGGTGTCGGTAGGGGCGTTCCCTCCTGACAGAAGGTCGCCAAAGAGCCAGTTGGCACAGGCCCCGAAACAGGTATAACGATTTTATTTAAATTTACTGCTTAGTAAAAAGTAAAACTATAGGTCAAAGGCATCAAAACAGCTGGCAAGAACGGCTCATTTGGGTCATATTGTAACAGCACTGTGTTGGTGTCATCCATAACACTGATGGTGCATTGGATGTTGCCGAACATACTTTTTCTTTGACACAGTTGTAAAGTTAAGTCAAAAAGTAATGCGTTATGAAAGAAAGAAAGAAAGAGTATAAGATCTTACATACACATACACAAATAACGTCTATATCCCTTACGGGGTAGACAGAGCCTCAGGTATCAAAATCTAGGCCACGTTTAGCATAATTGTAGGCGTATAGGTGGAAAAAGGAATCAAAATAGATTTTATACTTCTATGCTGGTCTGGGAGCAAAGAAAAAACAGAATATACCAGTTGCTACTCTACCCGCGCGGATGGTAAAAGCCCATCGAGGGGATGGGCGAAAATCATAGGAATCATGTTATAGGCGATGAGGCTAGCAACCCATCACTATTTTGATTCCTTTTTCCACCTATACGCCCAAAATCTTGCCAAATGTGGCCTGTAGGTACCTGTTACCTTAGGCTCTGTCTACCTCGTAAGGAATTAAGACGTGATTTGTGTATGTGCATGTAAGTATAACATTACTTAAGGTAAAACATCCAGCATATTTATCTTTCTCTCTCTCTTTGTAGTGTAAGCCTCTTTTCAAAGAAACTACTGAACAGTTTTGAAACGAAAGCATTTGAATGTAGATCAAGCATCTAGATTGATCTTTAGAGGTTGGCGCTTCTTGTTACATACGAGTACGCCCATAGTGTCTACGTCATATTGTGCTTTTTATACAACAAAGAAGGCAAACGAAGTGGGACACCTGATGGTAAATAAGCCACTTACGGGAACCCGAAACTCTAGGGCAAAGGTCGGCAAGTAGTTTAAGCTGGGGTCAGGATATGTGGGAAAATTCAAATGAGATCCGGATAAAAATGAGTGTATTATCTATTTATATGTGTATTAATTGATAATTGGTAAACAGTTGCTCTAGAGGTTTGCAGACGCGTTTCCAGCCTAGAAGGTTAAATCTATCACATGTGCCAGTAATTTCAGCGGCTGCTTTACTCTACATGTCGAAACGCAGCAGCGCGAGCACTGCTGCTTGGCACTTGTCCTACTACCCGCAAAATCGTGCTACAACTTGGCCATATTTTGTGATGACATCGATTAATGCTGGCTTTATCACCAATTCGACAATTGTCGGAGACAAGTGACAATTTGAATTGCAATGCGTAGTCAATATGAAGCCAACCCGAGATTCGACAATTGTCACTTGTCGTTTTGGTGAAATAGGGGCCTGGTGTGGGAGACAGTTGTTTTTCTACCCGCACAGATGGTAAAAATGAATGGTCTTTTTTTACTCTAGGTGCAGAACAGTCTGAGGGTGCGCGAAGCGACGAGGGATTGCAAAAGCAAGTGCGCGTCGAGCATCGCGCAGAAGGCGGCCGCGGAGGCCAAGGCGGCGCAGGCGGCGCAAAACGCTGCGGGCGCACAGGCCGCGCATATGGTAAGCAAGATCAGCTGCACTATCACTATCACTACATAGTATAAAACAAAGTCGCTTTTCAGTCCCTATGTCCCTATGTATGCTTATATCTTCAAAACTACACAACGGATCTTGATGCGGTTTTTTTAATAGACAGAGTGATTCAACAGGAAGGTTTTTATGTATAATTCTACGCAGACGAAGTCGCGGGCAGAAGCTAGTTTGTTATAAAATCTACCCAGTGGCAAAAAATATGGCACACATATGCGTGAAACAGGCAATTTTGTATGCAGACTTGGGCAATTTGTTTTTTAATGATTCTAGTTTTTGTTGACTGCAAGGTCTCTGACAATTGTTTCGGAATGTTTCAGCAGAAGTGTTAAGATAAAATAAGATAGATAAGGTGACGGCTCTACTCGCCTGTACTTTACTCTAAAGGTACGTAAAGTCGCGAGCCGTAAGTACGCGAACTTACTCGCCCGTCTGTCACCCGCTTTACTGTCAGTCCTAAGTACGAAGATTTTGCGTTTAAATTTTTGATTCCAAATTTGGTCCCTTCTTTTGACGCGGTCCACTTTGAACATTGATCAATGTATTTTCCATACATATGGAAACATTTAATTTTGTTGACTATGATTCAAAAATCCTGAAAAATATTTACACGGCTTTAAGTCAAACCAACTCCACAACCTGCTGAAATAAACTACGTGTGTGTGTACAAATGATTTCCAGACTTTTTAGCTGTCAAAAGACGCCTGAAACTTCTTGCTTAAACGCCTACTACAGATATAGAAGCAAAGTATTACTAACATGCCAATGACACTTTCTTTAGCACCTACTTACCTGCATGTCAAAAACACATTCAAAACGAAAGAGACTTTTAAAACCCAACCGAAATAATAGCATACAAACTTTAGTACCTAGCTTCCACAGTCAAGCCCTTGTGTCAACATCTCAGTTCCCATTTCCCTACAAAAATAGATAATCTTGCACATAATTTTAATTTTTAGATTAAGTGATCGCTTCCAACCGGTCTTATTGGAGGTCTAAAGGAGAGGCCTATGTCCAGCAGTGGACTTGTAATGGCTGAGATGATGATGATGATGATGATGATGATCCCTTTATGTTGCTTCATAATTATTATCTATGAACAAAATTGAGTCTACTCATTTGTTGCATGCTTACCCAAGCCGAAGTTGGCGCACTGTAAATAATTAATTATACCAGCTTGTATGTATACCCATTTTCTGCAATAAACATTCTTATTCTTATTCTTAATCCATGATTCCAGGTAAAAACCCAACTAGCTGAGAAAGCCTTGCAAGCGGCGAAGGCGGCGGAAGCTGCGCTGGCTGGCAAGCAAGCCGTGGTTGAGCAGCTGCAGCAAGAAGTGAAGGAGGCGGAGGCGGTGGTCGCTGAGAACACCGCAGCGGTCCACCAGCAGCAAGGGACGGTTGCAGCGGCGGTGGCAGCCGCGCAACAGGCAACTGCCCAGGTAGGGGAACGGCTGAGGATATAATGAAGACAGCAATCAATGTAGAATGCACTGATTTTCTCGCGTAAGCGCGTGCTGTAGTTCCTTGAGTTGCTGTTAGTTTTCGCCCACTAGACCGTCATACGGACGTACCGAAGTACCATCACAGCTCATAAAACATTTTTTTTTGTATCAAAATTCACCCATTACGCAGGAGCATTTTAAAACCTAACCGACTGCAGGGAGCAATTGGTGTTGTTATTCATAGCATGGTCCGGTGTAGTAGCCGAAGACTTATTTGTCGTTCAGTCCAGTTACAAGGAGGAAGGACAGATGGCCATGGTAGTACGGTGCAATTCGTTTTATTATCTTAGCCTATTGGTGTTTCACTTCTGGATAAAGGCTTCCTTCTTTTTCCGCTTCTTGTCTCGGTCTAGGGCATGCTCTTGCCTCTCTACTTGATATGATCCCAAGTCATACCGCCATCTTCTTTTTAACTTATCCCGTCGTGGCGAAGACTTATTTGTCGATCAGTCTCACCCTGATTATTGAGAGAGGGAAAAACAAGCAAGCGCGCTTGAGGTAATGTAAATTCATTAACTGTGCTGTTTTTACATTGAGTACTGGTTTCTACTGCATTAGATTATTCCTTATTTGGATCAATTAAAATGTCTGGCACGTTGCCATAAATAATCGTTTAAAGTAAAGTGGGAAAAGAAGATACCTCCAGATAGAAGATGTCAGGTTTTGCCGAACAGTCGTGCTGAAAAGCGATGTCCTGAGCGCCATATGCGAAAATAGCAAGCTTATTTTCAACCTGTGTGATTTTTTGTTGCTACAATAGGATTGTGTTTCCAATACATAAGTAGTGTCAAAGCTATGTTTATCGTACCAGTCATGCAGTCTTTCCCACTGATTGCTGTAAAATTTGTTTTATATCTTGAGCGCATTTCGATTTAATACGGCACAGCAGGAGCAGTCAATTTACTATCTTGCCAAATTCCTTCATTCATTCTGATTGTTTTCTTCATTCAAAATAACTTTAATTTCTTCAACAATTTCTACCAGTTCAGGTCACGGCGACAAGGTTTTACGAAGTGTTTTTGAAACCACCATTTTCACATTCCATTTCTAGTAACAAGCATTTGGTAGTGATTGTTGAAGAACACCTGGTCAAGCACTTCGTAAAACCTTTTTCTCTCTTTAAGGTCGGGACTGATAGAAGAGTTGAAGATACAAGTTTGTTTGGAAAGTCTGTTTATTGTCAAGTATAACAATGATCTGCATGTCGCTGTTTTGTTTTCTCCTCGCTACCACGACAGTAACATGTTTGCCAATATGCTGGAAACAACTGACCAAATCTAGTTGTAAGTGCAAATAACAACCACGATGAATCATAAGGATGGTGGTTAAATGTTGCAATGGCCAAAATTTATTAGTTCTGTTAAATAAATAATTGACACAAAATTTTATGTTTTTTCTTGCAAATGCGGCTTTTTTTCAGATCCCCTACGTATCAAACATAAAATTTTGAATAGCTATCTCTGTTCAAAAGGCACGGCCAACGAGAGGCATAAGTCAAAATGTCATTTAATTCTCCTTTTGTCGCTGTTTCTATCAGCTAATTTTATGAATGCCCAATCGGGATTTGAAAACATCACATTTGAGTCAACTTGGGTATTCAAATCACTCGCCAAAGGCCAATGACTCATGACCATGTCGCTGATTGAGTTCAGCTATAAAGTGAGGCTCAAAATTGTATATAATTAGTGTAATGTCTGAAGGAATAACGTCACAACAGACAGTGCTGACCCTAGAGCAAGATCAGTGATCAGACTAGAGCGTGATTGTAGTTTTCGGCATCCAGCTCGATGCTATACTCTTTGGCATTTTGGCATACATTGCCACGTCATGTCTAGAGTGATCGCTCTTCTCACTCTGTTCGAGAATCTAACATTGAACCTTTATCTCTCTTCCTCGATGAGTTGACTAGATAATCCAAGTTGGCACAAATACGAACAACGCATTTTCTGCTAGGGACAGCAGTTTGCAGTCATTTGAACGTTTGCGGCACTTGTAGCCTCAGTTTTGTCAGCTGGCAGCGAATGCGTAATACGTAGCCCTTAAAGCATTCTGTTTTGAAATGACTACCATCAAAATTCTTCCACAGCACAAACTTATGGTGCAAGCGACGCAGCTGGCGCTGCAGCAGGAAAAGTCCGCGCACTGCGTCTTAGAAAAAACAAAGTTTGGACTGCAGGAGAAGTGCCACAATCTGTCAGAAGCGAGAGCGCGGCTGGCTCATCTCCAGCATAAGCTGCAGTGTGCATGCGCCGAGTGCGCAGCCACTAAGCAGGCTGCTCATTGCGCCTGCGAGGCCGCCAGGGCAGCATGCGGCAACGCGAGGAGGAAAAGACATGGGCGCAGTCGGAACGCCCTCGCAGTACGGGCGCCAGACAAAACAAAAAACGGACGATGATTAATTAAGCAAAGTTTATGACTTATTGTAGTTATTGTACAGGCCCAGATAATCCCTAACGATGACAGCAACACGCGTGAATTTAACAATGCAGCTTTGGATTATTCGGTATTATGTAACCCGTGTTTAATATTTATATTGATAAGTCATCAATCGATTTCAAGAGTGTGTGGATACAAATGATACGACGAAAACATATTTTAGATTTAATAGTTTACTATGGTTTTGTGATATTGTGTGTTAAGACGTAACGTCGTAAGCTTTTGATAGATCGTTTGCTTAAGCTTCTGATAATATAGTGATCGTTTAATCTGTATATAATTTGTTTCATTTTAATATATCCATGATTTTTGTATTTATACGAATGATTTCTACCACAAATAAAATCGCTTACGAAATATTTTGGTTTATTAACATTATAAATCTTAATGCTATTATTTTTAACATCTAAAAAGATTACACGCATCCACAGACAAACATTATTGCACGACAGTCTTAAAACAAGATTACACTTTGTTTATTTTGTTATACTGAACGCGTCGTTTAGATTCTGGGGACTGAAAGCCATGTTACTGTTTTTGTAGTTGACGTAAGGTGATATAGTGCCCGAAGCAGCCCCTTCGGCGTCTCCATAGGAGTTTTCAGTGTCTGAGTATTCCTCGCCGTACATCAGTTCACTTGGCAGGGACTGTCGAACGAGACGACCAGGGGGCTCTGCATACTGTCCACCGACCACAATATGGTCGTTTTCTCCTGCCTTAACGCGAGACTTCCAAGGCTTGTTCTTTTGAATATTATGTGAGAAATTATACCTTAGTTTAGATTTATTTAAGTCTGGGTTAAAAAAGGCGTTTTTATACACGTCGGAGTAAGAATCTATGTGGAAATCTTCGTATTTTGACTTCTCGTCGTAGAATCCTGCTTCAGGATTGGCGTAGATTGGACGGTTGTTGGTGTGGGAATTTATGTTGTCCACGTTGAGGTCATGTTGGTAGCTTTGGAAGGACTGGTACTGTTCATTAACGTTGTCATAGTTGTCTCTGTTAAATTGTTCAGTTGTAGGAAAATTGGCTGCTTTCAAGGGAACTCCGTAGGAGTCTACGGGGGGTTCGGCGTAGTTCTGCTGCGGTGGTTGCACGTATTCTTTGACATGGTCTTTGGGAGGTTCACCGAAGCCGGCAGGTTCTCCAAAAGGAACAGGTTCAGCATAGGAAGGTGCTTTTTGAGGATGTTTATGTTTCGAAGGCCCGTATGGCTTTTTTATTGGACCGTACTTCGACATGGGTAACCTTCTGTTATTATATTTGCTGGGCCTGATTGGTTTCCTTCTGTGTTTCTTCACAGGTTTTCGTTGTTTGTACGAGGGTGGTTTCGGGCGTCCGTGTTTTGGCTTTGGAGGTCCATACTTCAGCTTCGGCTTAGGTGGTCCATACATTGGCTTTGGAGGTCTGTACTTTGGTATCACAGGGCCGTGCTTTTGTCTCGATTTCCGATATTTCGTTTTTGAAACCCTTTGGTAGATTATATCTGGTTTTGTTTTGTAAGTGGACGTTGGGTAACTGTCTATGAGCAAGGCCGCCTCTCTCTTGTTCCGTTTTTCAATTCTTCTTTCTCCTTCTTGCGTTGCTTGCTCTCCTCCCACGCAGGTTGCTGTTATAGTTATCTGAAAAAAAAAAGAAAAAGAAACTTAGTTGTTTGTATTTAGTTTTCTAGTGCTCTGGATGTGGCGGGATTTGGGTTTATAAGCTTAGATTTCTTTGCACTTCCTTTATGAATGTAGCGCGCGTTGCCTGCTCCCGTACATTCCGTGAGCTTTTAGAAAGCCGGGTTTCGGGTACTATCAGCCGATTCAAACATCAAACCCACAAGAGTGAGTGAGACAACAAGACAAACCTTGTAATTCTAAGAGTCACGGACTATATGTTTTGTGGATGGTGGTAATATAGCAAAATTATTCGTTTTCGTTTTCAACTAGGCGCTTCACTTTTTACCTCGAGATTCTCGAGAATGCGTATGCGCCGCTGCCGTGTCGTTAATTGTCATATGAAGAATGTAATTGTAGACAATAATCTGTTAATAGTTTCGAATACAACGCTGAGAAAAACTAGCACAGTGCAAGTTAGTTGATCGAGGAACGATGGACCATTGAGGTATTATCTAACAAATTGATTTCTTCTATGCTAGTCTGGGAGCAAAAAGAAAACACAGAATGTACCAGTTGCTTCTCTTCCCGCGCAGACGGTAAAAGCCCGAGGGAATCTGCGACAATTGTAGGAACCATGTTATTCATAGGCGTCGGCTAGCATAGCTACCCTTCTCTATTTTAATGCTCCTTTTTCATGTTAGAGAGGCCAGACAAACGAACTAGGGGGTCACCTGATGTTAAATGATCACCACTGTCCATAGACACCCGCAGCGCTTTACGCGATGCCAGTGCGTTATCGGCCCTGCAGAAAATTGTACACTCGCCTCTAAAAGGCACCCAGGTCGTAACTCGATGGAAAGACCCCAGCGGGAAGCTCGTTCCAAATTTTGCAAGTTCGTGGCAAAAAAGACCGATTAAACCGCACCGCCAATCCTTCCACCAATACCGCCATAATTGTACTAAACGTGGTCTTTAGGTCATGTTACTTTAGACTCCGTCTACCCCGTAAGTAGACGTGATGTATGTGTGTACAAAATATTTCTGTTAATTAGAGTCAAACATATCTTCGTCTCATCACAACACAAATTGCGTGATCATCTTCACTTTCTAATGGTGTTCCGTCTCTATCTGTTCCAATCTGTCTTACCGTTTCCAATGGATGTCAACACTAACAGTTGTAAATGGGTGTGAAATTGTATAATGGAGCATGACTAAGTTGATTTGTCTTTTGTGTTTGATAAGCTCGATCAAGTTAAAGGAGGGAACAGATTCGAGACAGTAAAAATTTAGATTGAAATTAAGTTTCTATTTGCAATCCGAAAGAGGGACATATTTAAACATACATACATACCCATGCACAAATCACGTCTTTATCCCTTACGGGTAGACAGAGCCTAAGGTAACAATACCTATAAGTTACGTTTAGCAAGATTGTGGGCGAGAGATAGAGTGATTCAAGAGAAAGGTTTATATGTATAATACATGCATAATATACCGTGCGAAGCCGGGGCGGGTCGCTAGTATTGTCTAACTCGCTCGTAATCGTCATCGTGTTCATTTAGACAGTTCTTGTATGAATGTGACAGCTAGCTGATTCCGATGCCAATTGTCAGCCCATACACGAACTGTCACAATTAACACGATGGCGATTGCGAGCGAGTTAGATAATAAGCCTAAAAATATTTAAAATATACCTACTCTTAATAGAAGATAGAAAACAGAACTGTTCCGTTGACTGGTTTGTGTTCAGTTCCGTTGGCTGATCAGATATCTTTATAGCTTTAACATCAGTGCCAATTGTTATTACACCGAAGCACGATCGTAGTATATATTTTGTCTCTGTCGGACAAAGGCAAATTTCAATGTGTTCGATAAAGACAAACAGGTATTAGGTAAACGTAAACTTGACGAGCGTTTGTGAACAAGTGAGATTGTATTTAGCCCATAAATGTAGAATTTAGAAATATATCGGGAACGCAACGCGTATGTCAGGGCGAGATAATTGTAGGCATAATTCTTGTATTAGGTATGGCTATCGGAAGTGATGATTTCGTAAACCACAGAGCCACCTCTGTAACTGGCGTCACTGTAAAACAGCGTCACGACATTATCCTGGATCTTATCATGACACAGCTGAGTGAAACCAGTATGTACCTACTGGGATGTGTGCTTGGTGACACCCATCTCTGTAACTGGCGTCATTGAAAAACAGCGTCACGACATTGTCCTGGATCTTATCGTGACACACAGCTAAGTGAAACCAGTATATACCTACTGGGATGTGTGCTTTGTGACAGCCTGTAACTGGCGTCATTGAAAAATAGCGTCACAACATTATCCTGTATTTTATCGTGACACACAGCTAAGTGGTGGCCATTTGGCTGATTAGAATAAGTATCCACGTATAATATCAGTTTGTATTTCTGTATCAGCTAATCTAATTTAATTATCTTATTCTTATTCTTAGAAAGATAAACAAATACACGCTGTGAGTCTAAGTGGACCCAGTGATACTACATATTATTCCGAATATCCGAATTTCTGTCTCGTTTTAGTTATTTCAGCGTTGATATAAAAACATTGAAGACTTCAGAAAGAGAACTCATAGATTTTCACACATCCAACCCCGACCGGGGATCAAACCTGGGACGTTAAAGCATAGGTTCTCTAACCACTATGCTATCCGGTTGTCAAAGCAAGGCACAGGCGACATGGCAGTGAGAGTTATAAATAACCAGCTGTTGTCTGCATAGAATTCGTTTATCGCTATCACGCAGGTATTACGCAATTTTCCGGGATAAAAAGTAGCCTATGTGTTATTCCAGACTTTAATCTATCTAGGTTCCAAATATAATCCAGATCTGTCCAGCCGTTCTGGCGTGAAAGAGTAACAAACATCCATCCATCCATACTTACAAACTCTCGCGTGTATAATATTAGTAGGATGTTCAATTGGACCAATATACGCCCCGTGAAATATTAGATATCGAAACGAGGCGTGCCAAGTCACAAGTATACAAGGTTTGATCTACATTCTACACGCACTAAAAAGTGTATCGCGTACGTATTAACATAAATATATCATAATATAACATAGATATAGCACTTTCCCTCCGCCTAAAAATATGACACACATCGACCACCACATTGATAATGTAAGTCTTAATGCGATTCAATTCCGATTCAGTTTAGGTCAGCTCGCTCTCAGATCCATCATGACGGCTGAACCTGAACTGAGTTGGAATTGAATCGCATTAACGCCAGTATGGTCCAAGGTCTCTCAAGAGTCAGTCGGATTCAAAACTCCGACGACGCTGTACGACGTTGGTTTGCATGTGTAACAGTTGTAACTCAACTTTGATAATGATCCCGTAGAGGGATCGAAACGCGTCAGTGTTTGTGTGGTGTAAGGGATAATTAAGTTTGTGGGTTTATGTGTTTTATATGGCAGTAGTAAATTTTCGGATATTAAACGCTCTACCGATTATCGATGTTAACTTTTTAACAAACGAATTAACATTTTATTGAATCAGGCGTTACTTTGCAGAGGTCCATTTCAATGAACAAAAAATATTTACCTTGCTACTCCGCTACTCACGTGAAATATGTATGTTTTCATGCAATAAAACACATATACATCCCACAAACTTATATATTTTATTCATTGAAATGAATTAACCATTAACGAAGTTAACTTTTGTATTAACTGTGCCCACGTATGGTTAAGTTATTCTTAATCTATACAATTTCTACATCCATCATCATAATACGTAGGAGTAAGCACGTAATGTTAGCAGGGTATTAGGAATCAAGTCACGCGCCAGTTTATGGTAATAAGGTCCTTAGAGTAAGAGAGTTTAGGAGAAACCAGCGACAGGGCTAGTGAAACTATTAAAAAGTGGGTCGAAAACATACGACACTAACTTACATAATATAGGTACCTAATACTCCGTCATTCACTCAAATATCGACTGGAACAAATTGCTTAAAGTGATAAGTTTATTTGTACATGTACTATCTTAATGTTTGTCAATTGTGCTTCTTTATTTTTACCTACGAACGGAGAAGGTTGCGTTTTAGAACACATAGAAAAATCCGAAAAGAAAAGCTATTGCCGGGAATCGAACCCAGAACCTCGTCATTCCGTGACGCGTGTTAAATACCGCTACACCACCCATAGCAGGTGGGTAAGCTTTCGCATTTTTCTATCTGTACCAGCTGCCACGTGACCTTGCTATTATGCGAATTTTTGTCGCCAAGCGTCATCTGTTTGACTGATGTGTCTGTACGACACACAGCTTAACCCGGCCATAGCTTTACTTTTCGGATTTTTCTACGTGTTCTAATTTTCAGTGTCGTTTAGAAATTTTTAAAATAAATAAATACATACACAAATCACGCCTTTATTCCTTACGGGGTAGACAGTGAGGTAATAGGCACCTACAGGCCACATTTAGCAAGATTGTGGGCATATAGGTGGAAAATGGAATCAAAATAGTGATGGGTTGCTAGCCTCATCGCCTATAACATGATTCCTATTATTTTCGCACATTCCCTCGAGTCTTTACTAGTGTTGCAACAGAACTCCGCTTCCGCTTCCGCATCTGCAGAAGTTCCGCATGTTTTTTCACTTCCGTTTCCGTTTCTGGTTCCGCAAACTTTATAACAGAACTCTAAACGGAAGCGGGGAGAGCGCGGCGAGGTGCGGAGCAGCCGACGCGACGGCAGCGGGGCTCGGGCGGGGCGGCTGCGGGGGAGCGCGCGTGGACGCATGTACACGAGCGACCAGGCGCGCGTGATACCGATAATTGCCGATGCATTCCCACCCTTACCCGCGTTACTCTATATTAAATACTAGCCTTCCGTCCGCAGCTTCGCCCGCGATAAATTAATTTTCCCGTAGGAAAATGTATTTTCCCGCGGTAAAAAGTAGCCTATGTCACTCAGTGATAATGTAGCTTTCTAAAGGCAAAAGAATTTTTGAAATCGGTCCAATAGTTTCGGAGCCTATTCAATGCAAACAAACAAATAAACAAATTTTTCCTTTTTATAATATTAGTATAGAAGTATAGATAGATAGTATAGATAACTTGGCGCAATTTAATTTTGACTACTAATTTAAATTTTACTACTACAAATTTAATTTAAAAAAAATCTAAAAATACAAAGGTGTGCTTTTTCTACATAGTATTAACACTTCCGTTTCCGCTTCCGTTTCCGCTTCCGCTTCCGTTAAGATTTACTTTTGACATCTGTTTCCGTTTCTGCTTCCGTTATGCCAGTTCCGTTGCATCACTAGTCTTTACCATCTGCGCGGGTAGAGAAGCAACTGGTACATTCTATGTTTTTTCTTTGCTCCCAGACTTGAGATGTAAATTATAACCTACTTTAACCTTCTAATGCCCTAGGAAGTTAACCTGGCGCTTCCTTCCAAGGTAAACCCAGGAAACAGGTTCAACGAACTTTAACCGCAACAGCAGATGCTGTTAAATTGAACTCCGTGTTATAATGTTTTATACTGTCGACCCGTCTACCTACAAAAAAAAGTATACAAAAGATTAGACTCGACAGTTTCTGAGTTGTTTTAAGTCAATCCTTCACCCTTCAAATTTGACTCGCTTCTAAATATTGAATTGACTTTGAAATCTAGAAGTTTGTTATACATTACTAGCTTCTGCCCGCGACTTCATCTGCGTAGAATTATACATAAAAACCTTCCTCTTGAATCACTCTTTATCTATTAAAAAAAACCGAATCAAAATCCGTTGTGTAGTTTTGAAGATATAAGCATACATAGGGACATAGGGACAGAGAAAGCGACTTTATTTAATACTATGTAGTGATGATGATGTAGTGATGTAGATGATATACATATAAATAAAAATGAATCGTCGAAATGTATGTACGCGCATAGCTTCCAAACGACTGCAACGAATTGGATAATTCTTTTTTTGTGTTTGTAACTATTTGGCCAAATTTTGACAATAAATATTATATATATACAGCAACAAATTATTTCAAGCATTTTATTTGACTTGCCATGTAGATATGTTTGCTCGGTTAAATTTGACTCACTTATAATAGTGATCGGATGGACTTAAAATTTTGTGTACATTATTTATGATGGCAATGTAAGTTCAGTAATAGTAGATTGATGCCGAGACCTGGGAAGTAGCCAATTGCTGGATAAGTAACTTGTTTAAAAACACAAACCGCAGGTGAGTGTTTTTTAAAGTTACGAATACAGCAGCTCTTCCGGCTGAGGCAGATAATGTTTTTCTCAAACATTGAAAGGAAATGAAAATAAATTTGGCACGAAACTTCCTCGCAACTTAGGTGGTTTTCACGTTCTCGCCATTTTTCTCAAGTTTTTTTATGTCATTTATTTATTTATTTATTTATTTATAAAATATCTTACACAATATTACAGTGTGGCACTAAGGCATTGAGTAAGACAGACAAGAAAAGAGAGATAAAAACTAAAAAACATAAAAAATTACAATAATAACTAATTAATTAAATACATGACGACACGCGTACATCCATCGCCTCACAGAAACGCAGACATTCAACGCACACTCTTCTCCAGTCATCACTTAGTCATCTGTCACCGTAAGCTATTCGAGACATTATACGTTAGACTCGAACAAAACGCGCACTCCTCGGCCATCGACTTGGCTGTATGACATTGTTGTTCAATATTCCAGTCTCTTTGACTTTATAAAAAAGTTAAAAACAAATGAAAAACAGTCCAGCAATCCGATTTATGGTCAGAAAATCGCGCCTGCAATGTAATTCAGCCGCCAACAAGGCCCTTCGTGTTCTGTTACTTAGAATACAATTAGACGACATTTATTTATTTTTATTTATTTTTTCATTTTTTATTTTTTTTATTTATTTTATTTAATTAGATTTAATTTAATTTCATTTAATTTAACTTGTTCTAATTTATTTACTGATTTATTATTATTGATTTTAAGACATTTAATTTAATTTAATTTAATCTTTCACTTAATGTTTTATTTTATTTTGTAAATTCGATTATGGATGCAAGTCTGGAATAAAAACATTTCATTTCATTTCATTTTCATTTCATTTCATTTCATTTCATTTCATTTACGACATTTACGATGTGATTATTTTCTGTACTGAAGGGAATATATTTGTACGTTCAAAAGAAAACTACGTAGTGATATTTCAGATTTGTTCACACTTGCAACAGTACTAATCTTGTGTAGATATTGAAGACAGTGCAGCTTGCAAGTAAAAAGTGTTCTCTACAAGAACCAGTACGCATGACAATACAATGTAGTTTCACATAATTACCTACTATTAGAGATTATCGATTATTCTTCCTTAGTTGCATAATTGCGTGGGAGTGCAGAAAAGAGCGAGTCGGTTTTTAAATATTTCTTTTCCTATTTAACAGTACCTATAGGTATAGCAATTACATCTTTCTTTTGTTTATATTGGTTTATACACTACTATGCTGATCTGGGAGTAAAGAAAAAACATAGAATGTACCAGTTGCTTCTCGCCCCGCAGATGGTAAAAGCCCATCGAGGGAATCATGACTTATAGGCAATGCAACCCATCACTATTTTGATTCCTCTTTCCTATTATGCCCACAATCATGCTAAACGTGGCGTTTAGGTCTTATTACATTAGGCTCTGTCTACCCCGTGATTTGTGTGTGTGTATGTAAATGCCGTGTAGCCTAGTGGTTTGACCTGTGGCCTCTCAAGCAGAGCGTCGTGGGTTCAAATCCCGGGCGCGCACCTCTGAGTTTTTCGGAATTTATGTGCGCAAATTGCATTTGCAATTTGCCATGAGCTTTTCGGTGAAGGAAAACATCGTGAGGAAACCTGCACACATCTGCGAAGAAATTCAATGGTGTGTGTTAAGTTCCCAATCCGCACTGGGCGCGCGTGGGAACTATAGCCCAAACCCTCCAATACACGGAGGAGGCCTATGCCATGAGGCACGCCGAATTACGCGACAATTTAATAATAATAAAAATAAATAAAATAAAATAAAAAAAACAACAACAACATACTTACTGAAATTGTAGCGAATTCGGAATAAAAAAGGCTATAATAATAATAATAATAAAATGTAAATATACATTGCCCATTTTCGATTCAAGTGTAGCATGTCCCCGACACTTGTCGGGTTTGTGAAATAGGTGCAAGTACGGCCAACGAAAAGTATAGACAGGAAAAAAACTTTTAACAAAAAATTTTTTTTGACAGACTTTTTTATCATTCTCCTCTTTGATTTTGTGATGCAATTAATCAATGTAACAAAGTCATCACTTCGCACCGGCTTCATCTCATTAAATATTCTTACAATGAAGTATTTTTTGCACAATTAACCATTTTCAATAGAAAGAGAAAACTATTGTTGGAAACCTATTTCTTATTCCATTTTGGACAATGCGGGGTAATTATAGATCATTAACGGATCAGATGATGCTATGATGATGAATAATGATGATATTATTATAAAACCTTTCAACGGATACCAAAATATGTAAATATTTAACTTTTTCTGTGGAGGCTCAAACTAAACGTGACTTAACTGTCTGTCGTGTAACTTAGCGTTTTTTTAGCACGCAAAATGTTGGCCACCAAAAAACGAAAAAAAAAACAAAAAAAACCGAAAAATATTTAAAAGCCTTACGCCGCGAAATGTCTTGAACACCGTATTCCGTGTGTAACAAACGAACTAATATACACTGAGAAAACAGACTGAACCTTTCTACTTGAGACCTTACAGAAAAACTGTATGATATGGTTGGTGTTTTGGACACCAGTTATTTATTTTACTATCCGAAGGTTAAAAATTATTAGCCCCTATTTATCTGTTATAACATCAAAGTATTATTTTCACTTACAAGTCAACAACGTAGCTTATTGTTTTTCCTATCAGTGTGTTAACACTTATTACGTCGACTGTACTTTCTGCCCATAGAGCAAATAACCAAATGGAGTGGCAGTTAATGCTATTCGATTATGGCAAGGCATCAGTTTATCCACTAACAAATTTCTCGCGATAGATTTGCCTTTATATTCCCCATAGAACGGACCCATTTAAGTAATTAGAACTTTTTGGTTTTTATATAAAGTGATCAAGTTTCTTTCTCTATGCGCCGTATAACGACTAAACATTAACTATCCATATCGATCATAACTTGATCATTACTTGATCAACGTGACCTGACCGTCGGCTGGCCAATCAGAGGCAATAATCGCATCGGCATGGCTTAATTTTGTCTCATACAAATTATATGACATTTCCACTCTTTTAGGCAGTTTGCTCTAAGCCTCTAGCTGACAAATTACGTAGCACGTGAACTATGCATCAAGGGCGCATAAACGACATAACGTTTCGTATCCCATTGTATCATTTTGTATCTAATTGTATCTCATTGTGTCATTTTGTATTATGTAAGTCACCGTTGATAAAAGAGATGGATTTCATCTCATCACGCAGGGAAAGTGTGTGAACGTTGCTTACGCATCATAAAAAAAGATGTTTAAAATTATAATAGTTATTTTGTTTTATGGGGGTATTAAATTAAACGGTTGAGCTTAGGGTGTGTGTTCACAGGCAGTTTGTGAGGATAAGGGGAGGATGTAATGTCACAAGAAAAAGTCAAGTGACAGCCCTGCCATGGGTGTAGTGGTATAGCACTCTTCACGGAATGATGGGGATTCGGGTTCGATTCCCGGCCAGCTTTGCTTTTCGGATTTTTCTGTGTTCTAGTTTCAGCGTCGCTTTAAAATTGTTGTCTTTTTTTACTTAAAATTAAACCACCCCTTTGACGCCGTACATTTGAAAATTGACAAATGTATGTAAATATTATATGTATGCATGTATTTGTCAAACACAATTGAAAAATCCTGAAAAATATTTACAGGGTTGTACAATAACACAGACTCAACCTTGCTGCGGTATTCTCGAATAAAAGTTAAATTTTAATTGGATCCAAGGTTCAATTTGTAGTTAAATGGTCACCACAAACTAACTGAACCAAATTCACTTGTATGTGTACACTCCGCCTCACAGTTAAAACCGTAACAGTAAGCTTAAACCATCAAACAGATAACGGTTAATCAACCATCGTTAATTAACCGTTAAACAACTTGTAACGACTCGTTTTCGCGAAATTGAACAGTTTTCACATCGAAAGTGAGAACTCGCGCCACATGCGTGGTTATGGAAAAGTGTTTTATGATTTAGGGTTACACCGGCCTACATGGTAAACCATTCTAACAATAACAATTTAAAGCGAAATTAAATTTGAAAATTATGAAAACAAAAAAAAAATCGCTTTTGTTCTTTTTAAAACGCTATTAATGTACAGTATTACATTATTTTTATGTAATTTAATTTTGTATTTATTTTGCTGTCAAAAATTTCGTGAACTAGGTTACATTCTATGGATGTGTCAGAAATATTTCCTTATTGAAACAGACCGTCTTCTTCCATGCTGGTCTGGGAGTAAAGAAAAAACATACTGTCACCCTCTGTCAACCCCGTAAGGGATAACAAAATATTAGATGGCCCCTGTACAAGAATGTCTTTCACACAGTGACAAGTGACATTACTTCCTTCATTCCATTCGTGCCAGCTCTTGTGAATCGACCTGTAGTGCGTTGGGGTAAATTCGAAGTTGAGGCAATTTTGAAACTCGAACAATTACAAATCCTATTGAATAGGCGTTACTTTGCGGAAGTCCATTTCAATACTAAACGGGGAACAATTACAAAATCTAGCAACGGTGACCTAGAAGCTCCAATGTTTTTGGCTTCTAGATAAGCGTTGCCAGATTATGGAATTGTTCCCCGTTTAGTGGATTTCCACGATTTCCGGAATTCCCCCCATGTCGAATTTACCCCAACGCACCTTATACGTCCGGGGTCTTTGGAACATTTGAGTGTTGCAGACGGAATCCATTTTACAACTGTCACTTCGCACGTGACAGTTATAAGTAAGCGGTGTCATTTCGTTTAAGCGCCACTTACGCTTTCGTTTGTTCAAATGTAACGTGTATGATACTTAGTTAAGTTTCACTTGTTTCACGTACTAAACAAGATTCTGACTTTTTTAAATCGTTGAAAATGGAGATAAGGAAAGTATTTCTGACAGATCCATAGAATGTAACCGTTAGTTCACGAAAGTTTTGACAGCAAAATAAATACAAAATTGAATTACATAGAAATAATGTAATACTGTACATTAATAGCGTTCTAAAAAGAACCAAAGCGATTTTTTTTTGTTTACTTAATTTTCAATAAACGTTATTATTTACGAGACGCTACTGGGTTACGTTCTATGGTCGTTAAAACTAGAGAGGTGACTATTCTATAATTATGTAATTGGTTAAAATCGAGTTTATTGGTAAAAAATAGATTTCTTAGAAAAATAATTACATTTATGAAACTTATTTGTTGAAAAAGTACGACTTGGCAAAAAACGTTAAATAGGAATTAGGTATAAATTATTGATATCTTGGGAAACTGACTTCAGTATTATTATATCGAAATGTCGCTCCTTTAAGATGCGACCATACCAGTGCGTAAAAGACGTTGACGGTGCGTTTACGCAACAAAATGTATCAAGAAACGGTGAGTACGTGACGCATGCGACACGTCACTGCGTATACGCAGCGGTGTGATCGCTCCTTAAATTGACCCCTTCGGCCGTAGACATTACGAGGGTCAAACTGAAAGTTCTTAGAAAATCAAAAACTGAGCAAACTAGCAAGTTATTAGTTTTATTATATCTTTTCAAAATAGTGTCCATTCACATTAATACACCGCTGCTTCCGATGGAACCACTGAGAAAAGCACTTAGCCCACTCGTCCTTAGGGGTCTCTTCGACGGCCTTTTGAAACGCACCCACTGCTTCCTCGGTGTTCATAAAAAGTTTTCCTCGAAGTTTTTCTTTTATTTTCGGGAATAAATAAAAATCGCAAGGTGCGAGGTCGGGGCTATACGGCGGGTGACCCAGTAATTCCACGTCTGACGTCACTAAATAGTCGATCGTTCGCCTGGCGGTGTGCGACGAGGCGTTGTCGTGGTGAAGAAGGGTCCTACTTCGAGGTCGTTTCTCCCGAACTTTTTCCAATACAAGTGGCAAACAATTGTTACTGTACCACTCGGCAGTAACTGTTTTTTGATCCTCTAAAACAATTGTCGCATAGTGACCTGTCCTTCCGAAGAACGAGGCCACCATCTTTTTTCCCACGCTTCGACCTCTCTTCACTTTAGTTGGCAACTCCTCGAAAGGAAACACCCATTGAGCAGACTGTCTCTTGGTTTCTGGATCATAACAGTAAACCCAGCTTTCATCACCCGTAAGTATGTCGAACACAGCATTTGAGTCACCTCCGTTAAATCTTTGAATCATTTCACGGCACCAATCGACCCGACGGAGTTTTTGGGCGTCGGTCAAATTATGAGGTATCCATCGGGCACAAAGCTTCCTGACCGCTAAATGTTCATGGAGGATTTTATGCACTTGACTCATACCGATGCCTAAGCTTGTCCGAATCTGCTGGTACGTCACTCTTTTGTCAGTCTCTATCATACGCCGCACAACACTGATGTTATTTTCAGTCATCGCCGTAGAAGGCCGTCCCTCACGCAGATCATCGGTGAGATTAGTGCGACCACGTTTAAACTCACTAAACCAGTTGTAAATAGTCGCACGAGATGGGGCTTCATCACGAAAGGCCAATCGAAGTCTATCATAGCTTTCTTGTTGACTTAAATGACATCGAAAGTCATAAAAAATCATTGCACGAAAATTTTCTCGCGTTACATTCATGTTGACGTGACACAGACAATTTTCAATTTGCCGCCAAATCGTAAAACAAATGACAAATGAATGAAATATATACTCAATAATATTGGCAAAGAGTTCCATTTTCAAAATTTAAACTTACTTTTTTATTATATTGTTTAAAAATGGCCAATTCTAAAAACTTTCAGTGTCGCCCTCGTACCCGTGTCAGGTGTCTTGTTAACGTCAACGCACGACTTATGTTAAGCTTCTTTCACACGCAGATCGATGCCAGATTAGGACTGACCCAACCATTGAACCGTGGCTCAGGAATCTCGTATGTCCGAAGAGAAATCTCAGAAAACACTAGTAGGTGCACAGTTACTTGTTTTCCTACTTAATTATAAATCTGGGAGCTCGGCAGTGCCCCCGCCAAGTCTAGTTTATAAAATGCTCGCAGGTACGTCATTAAATTATTCGGTGTGTCTGTTTGTTGCATTTACACAGAATCGGTTAAAATTGTACATAAACATAATGCATTTTATCTTAAGACTCTTACTCTTACTGTTAGCGCGGGAGATCAACGAACATGCCCTAGAACGTTGTTGCCTAGCAACTGTTTGTTTACTTCGGAGGCTGAGTAACATTTGTGTTGACGCCTCTTTCGTATTCGGCCTTATCATGACGTGGGGACTGTCGTTTTTTGCTCACCAGTTGGCGCCACTGTTGACTAAGGTAGAGGTATAGCTGTCAAAGGCGACTTTATATGATCGGCGCCGAAACAAAGTTTTAAATTTTTGAATCTCATTAAGCTTATTAATTATAAATAACTATCATCATATCGAGTAGCTATGCCGCAAAGTGCAGTTCCGTTTTGTTCTGAAAAAAATCCACTCTCAAAGCGTTCACATTCATCGCCAAATAATCCATATTTGCGATAATTTCACGAAGATCACTTTTCAACAGGTAAATGAAAGAAATTATGATTTATGTCACGAAGCCCGCCAAAACCAGTGACAACTGAATGTTATTGGACCCCACTAGCGCCTCTAGTGGCAAATTCACACGCGATACCTCCCATTCCGACTCAGCTTGTTCATTAGCTGTCATTTTTAGTACGGATCTGACAGCGAGCGAACCTAAACTGAATCAGACTTGAATCGCATTAAGACGTCACGATAAGGCACATGTGTAATGCTGTATTATCTAAATTACAGTCGTGCGAAGCCGAAGCGGGTCACTAGTGTATTAATTAAATGATATTATGTTAGAATGTTTTATGAGGCGTATTAGGCGTGACTCTTCCGGTATCAAATATGCAATCAAATTGAAGTATATTTTAAAGGGAAATTTGTTACGTTTGTACGTTATGGCCATCTTCAAAAGTTTTTTCGTTAATTAAATTCATAGGCAGTCATCCATAAAGGAAACTTCAACCACAAATAAAGCTGAAAATTGAGAAAAAACTGTAGTTTCCGACTTTTCTTTTGTTGGGTCGTAATCGGAAGGCAAACACGTACCTATGCCCATGTAATTGTAGTTATAATAGTTTTTTACGTGTTTCTTTTTAATTTGTACTGTTTAGATCAGTGGTTCCTAACCTTTTCAATGTCACTACCCCTGTGAACAAGTATGGGAATTGAGTTTACCCCTAGCTAATTTAAAATAATTAAAACCACATAAATTCAAACGAAAATATGTTTACTATTATATTCGTGCCATCCCGTGTTACCCCCCCTAGAATCTCCGTTTTACCCCTGCGGGGGTTATTACCCCCAGGTTAGGAACCACTGGTTTAGATGTAAGTCAGTACAATAGCTGTACCTACATACATAACTAATGGTATCCAGGTAGGTACAGTGCGTTCATTGTCATTGTATTTATTTAGTAGTTCACTCTCTTCGATAGCTTAAAAACTGGACTGACCTGTTGAAGATCCGAAGGTGCTTTTCGGGACCCCATTTTTTTTATCCACAGGATTATCTGTGGATCTGTTTTTTTTTATCTCGATTTAAGCTGTAAGGTGCGCGCGTTCCCGTTAACCAGCAGTTGGCAAGTGACAGCTGTCATATTGTGTTTTAATTCCGGCATAGGGATGTGTTCGGTTAATCCATGGCGTAAACCGAAGAAACTGATTCAACCAAAAGAATTGAAGCAGATCCAGAGATAATCCTGTGGAGAAAGAAAAGAGGGGGCCCCGAGAAGCACCTTTGTATCTTCAATAGGTCAGTCCAATTTTTAAACTCATCACTATTTTGATTCCCCTTTCCACCTATACGTCCACAATCATGCTAATCGTGGCCTTTAGGTCTTGTAACCTTAGGCTTTGTCTACCCGTGAACCCCATCCCGGGGTGGTCGTGGGGCGTCGCGGTGACACCGAGTGCTCCCGTAACGCCTCACATACGACTGAATAGGGAATCCGTGTGGTTTTTAGTGGGTATGCCTGCCACCGCGGGAGAGCCCCACATACCCCCGGTAAACCCGTACCGGGCGGATGCATAAGGCGCATTTTCCACACCATAAAAAAAAGGCTTTGTCTACCCGTAAGGGCTACAGACGTGACTTATGTATGTATGATTTGTAATAGAGGCCCTAGTCTTAGTCCGGACATACTTTAGTTACGTCATTTTGTTTAATTTAGAAAACACCGTGAATAATTCGATGATATGGTAAAAGTGGAGCCGAGACCAGTTTAGTACGTGACGGCATACTTTGTCCACCTTTGTAACATACTGACTTTATCACACGGCCACAGTATATATATATAAGCTATTTATTTACTGTGACACGGCCGCTGGTAAGTCACCAACTTAGTCTTTATTTATAACTAGCAACCCACCCCGGCTTCGCACGGTATATTATGCATGTATTATACTTATAAACCCTCCGCTTGAATCACTCTATGTATTAAAAAAAATCGCATCAAAATCCGTTGTGTAGTTTTGAAGATATAAGCATACATAAGGACACGGGGACAGAAAAAGCGACTTTATTTTATACTATGTAGTGATGATGATATGCAAAAGGTTACAACATGTTTGTTCGGCAGCCTAACTAACTGTACTCAGAAGTAAGAATAACGAGTAGGTAGGACTATGTAGATGCGCGTCCTGAGCCTCCGTAGAATAATCTGGTAGTAAAATTCTGGTGGTCCAGCCAAGACCGTCTCCGCAGGAGGGAACTCTTCATCGGTTGGTCCGATTGACTTGAAATTTGTTTCACATAATGTAGGACGGATGACAATGCAATTACATTTTTTAGGTTAATTTTTAATAATTTTTAACATAATTTACTTTGAATCAACTTTCGTAGTTTTAGTGATCCTTACTATTGTTTAGTTTTTAATGGTTTGTAAATTAATAAATAAATTTGTTTACACCTAAAAAAAAGAAAAAAATACAGTCAACAAAAAGTACAGTCAGCAAAAAGCTTGTATCTAAAATGATATTTTTAGGTTTGGTGATTTAGTTCTTCCATGCTGGTCTGGGAGTAAAAAAAACATAGAATTTACCAGTTGCTTCTCTTTTTTTATGTTAGAGAGGCCAGACAAACGAACTAGTGGGTCACCTGATGTTAAATGATCACCACTGTCCATAGACACCCGCAGCGCTTTTCGCGATGCCAGTGCGTTGTCGGCCCTGCAGAAAATTTATAAATTTGTTATGTATGTGATTTAGTTCCGTTATGTTGGTACCTATGTACGATATGGCAAATTTAACGGCTGACTATTACAAACCGGTTAAGATAACTGAATGAGATCAGGCCATAGTTGAATGCAACTGGGACAGAATTCGAATGGGCATTGTCATCAGGAAACCAAGTAAGCTTTCAAAAGATTTCAATTGCAACTAATGTCTCGAAGTCAGTTATTTTATAAGGCTCTATTTCGAAAATCAATTTAGCGCCCCTGTAACCCCTACATTACAAATTTCCTTAAAGTATCCGAGATTCAGAATATACATACATAAATCACGTCTTTATCCCTTACCTTACGGGGTAGACAGAGCCTAAGGTAACAGAACAATAGCATGATTAAGGGTGTATAGGTGGAAAGGGATATAAAAGTGATGGGTTGCTAGCCGCATCGCCTATAACATGATTCCTTAGACTTTCGCCTATTCCTTCGATGGCCTTTTACCAGCGCGGGAAGAGATGCAACTGGTAAATTCAATTTTTTCTTTACTCCCAGACCATCATAGTTTTAAAGCATGTAGTTTTAAAGATCTAAGCTTACATAGGGACAGACAGCGGACGACTTTGTTTTATACTATGCAGTGATCTTTGTATCCTGGAAAAGTGCAATGTTCCCTTAGCACCCAAGACAAAGTTACTGGTAATAAGTAGTTAGTCATATTTGAAAAGTTTTATTTTTTCTTTTCAACATAACCCTCATTTTCTTCTCCGCCGTAGGTAAAAACGCGACGCGGATATCTTTTACGGCTTACATAGCTCGCTTCGTTGACGACATGATATTTTTAGATTTATATGTAATTTAATAAAAAAAAACTCACCGTCAGTAAAGCATAACAGAACGCATCAGAAATCAGCATCTTTCACAAGTCACTCACAAAACTAAAAAAAAAAAAAAAATACTAGGTAAAAATACTAGGTAATGAACTTTTAAATAAGGGAGAAAGTACTAAGTAAATTGTCAAGTACTAAGAAAATAGTGTTGTTTTTACTCGACAGGTGCTACTCTGTCGAAAGTTGATCGTTTAATGCTGGCAGTCAGAGATGACTGCTCGCCAGCCGACTGTGACGGACATATAAAGAGATGTTTTTACCGCCTCAACAGTATTGTATAAATAAGTTATAGAAATAAGAAACGTTATTGTTTAATCCTATTCGAGTTCACTATATCGCGGAGATAGGTAGCAAAGTAAAGCTAATTGTAAAGATGTCAACAGCAGACATCTCTCTCCAGGCAGATGTTATGCCTATCCGCCTATTGTTACCTTGTAATATTCTGTATACCTTTTTTCTGTTTTGGTTGTTATATGTGGTGTTCAATAAAGAGTTATTGTATTGTATTGTATAATTCTTACTTGTGACCTGAATTACAAAAGCGTCTTTTACTAACATAGGTAGACTGTAGAAACTAATAAATTAAACAATTTACATTACATTTAAAATTCAACACGCAGCGCTGACAAGAGCAATGACACGACTCTCTTTTGTTTGTGTTTTCTTTTAGCTCTGCGTGCAATTAACTTTATTTGTGGCCAGTGCCAAAATACAATAGTTTAATAAAAAGGTGGCTGCCTAAATAGGTGCGTCGCCTACATAGGTTAACTTGCTATGGTATGATAACGAAGCGTTTCTTAGTTACTGAATAAAGCCATTATTAATATTACCCAATAAATATTATTGTATAAATAGTAAGTCAAGTGTCTGAAGTTCCCAATCCGCACTGGGCCCGCGTGGGAATAGCCCAAGCCCTTTCGTTTTGAGAGTCTGTGCCCAGCAGTGGGACGTATATAGGCTGAAGAAGATGATGATGAAATATTGTTACTGCAGAAATTCTGTTTTTATTTTTAATCTATGGTGGCAGTAATATTTTCGTGAAATACGGAGTGCTGTAAGGCTTTGATTATGTAAGGTCAAGTGCAAAAATAAGTATCGATACGAACTTCTCAAAAATATGTCCCACGACCTTATTACGCCGGTGTAAGAGCGTATGGTACTTATTTTTGAAACTTTGACTAGATACATATTATGACACTTGACTGTACTGTGGCATACTAGTAGTTTATGCAACTGATACATAATCATCATCATTATCAGCCTGAAGACCTCCACTGTTGAACAAAGGCCTCCCCCTTAGCATACCATAATGAACGACATCTCGGAATCGGTCCACCTAGTGGGAGGTTTGCCAACACAGCGTCTTCCGGTTCGTGGTCGCCACTCAACGACTTTCGAGCGATACATAATGGGCAGCCTTTAAACATGAGTGTGGTTTATCGTAACTTTTTTAATCTCTATGAATACTAGAATTTACATTGTGTCAGTTTCGACAGCTTTTTCAAATGTCAAACTCATTACTGTTTAAGGTTTATACGTGTCGCGAATGTATCGCATTCATTTTATTTCATAATGTATATTTATTTGTTTTCCTGACTGACAGTTTATCGACTTGTTAAGTCACACTAATTTGGATCGTATACATTAATTACTCTATTTAATAAAATACTTACCTCATTTCGTATGACCAATTACAATTTTATTATTATGTATATTTGTGGGCCCATCGGGGGAATGGGCGAAATTCTTAGGAATCATGTTATAGGCGATGCGGCTAGCAACCCATCACTATTTTGATTCCTTTTTCCACCTATACGCCTACAATCATGCTAAACTTGGCCTTTAGGTTTTGTTGCCTCAGGCTCTGTCTACCCCGTAAGGGATATAGACGTGATTTGTGTATGTGTGTATGCATGTATATTGGTGGGTATTATCAGCTCTGCGTATGTCCGTCTAGGATGCGCACGCACCGCTCTCACATCGTACTATTATTAATTTATATTTACAAACAAATGAACACGGATAAAACGCACCAACGAAAATAAGGTACCAACAATCAATAGGTACTAAACAAAACACGTTACGGCCGAGTTCTATTGTTTCAGATTATCAACAAAAATGCGTACAATAAAGTAATACAATAATGACATAATTTGCTTCGTAATGGGGACTACCGTCTTTGCTCACCAGTTGGCGCCACTGTTGACTAAGGTAGAGGTATAGCTGTCAAAGGCGACTTCATAAAGTTCGGCGCCGAAACAAAGTTTTAAATCTTGAATCTCATTAAGTTTATTAATTATAAACAACTATAGTCGTATCGAGTAGCTATGCCGCAAAGTGCAGTTCCGTTTTGTTCAGAAAAAAATCCGCTTTCAAAGCCTTCATTCATCGCTAATTTCACGAAGGAGAACGCTTTTCGGCTTCCGCCAGGACCGCGCTTGCTTGAGTAAAAACCCATCGAGGGAATGGGCGAAAATGTTAGGAATCATGTTATAGGCGATGCGGCTAGCAACCCATCATTATTTTGATTCCCCTTTCCACATACGCCCGCAATCATGCTAAACGTGGCCTTTAGGTCTTGTTGCCTTGGGTGCTGTCTACCCCGTAAGGGATAATGACGTGTATGTGTATGTAGGTATTTATTGGACTCAGATTTTGCAATATATTTACCCGACCAAGGATCCGAGTGATGTTTTTGCTTCGTCTATACAGTTGTGAGAATGTTTTTAAAGTTTGTTTTTATATGTCTTTGTTTCCGCGTTGAGATTAACTAGATGCACCACTGATCTTGATACTTGGTTCTTTTGTTTCACAGTTGTTTTATTATAATTCTGTGTGATCAAACAACAGATCATCCACGCTCATCTGGGACTAAAGAAAAAACATAGAATGTACCCATCACTATTTTGATTCCCCTTTCCACCTATACGCCTACAATCATGCTAAACGTGGCCTTTAGGTCTTGTTACCATAGGCTCTGTCTGCCACGTAAGGGATATAGACGTGACATATGTGTATGTATGTGTATGTGGTCCTAGTGAAAATGGGGATAGTTCTGAATTTTTTACTATTTTAGACTTAAATTCTTGTCATTTATTTCAGACAACCCTTTTTTCAGTTTAATTATTGTGTAGTAGGTAACTAAACTTCACATGAGAACCATGTATGTACGAATAATATCAGCTAGTCTTTATGAGAAAAGTAATTATAGTACTGTACGAAATAAACATAGATCTCTGTCCACTTACAGTGCGTTGCATCAAGTTACTATATATAAATTTAACCATGGCCGACAATTTTGACGTATAAATTTAACAGAAAAACTATGAAATAAAATACAGATGTCTTTAAAAAGTTGCACGGCAAAAATAAATATGCTTGGTTTTTTTAGTAGGTAGAATCGAATCTTTTATATCAAAAACATTGGTTATAGTTAGCGGTATTGTTAAAGTTGGTTTAACTCACACTTACCTGTTTACCATGAATTTTGTTTAATATTTGGTTTCAATTTCATCTATAGCTAAAGAAAATATCCGCCTAGATAAAGCTTTTTTTTTAGGTCAGACGATGCTCTCGTTTTCGAAAATTTCATATTTTATCCACAAGATGACGCTACGCTGGAACTTAGCTTAAAACTTCAAGCTTTATTCGCTAGATGGCGTTACACTAGCACCTTTTATGAGTTTCCGCTACTCTACTAAACAAGCGCTACGTTGACGCTCGCTTGTTTTATGTTCGAACGAAATATTTTCGAAATCTCAAGATAGATGGCGCTTATTGTACTTTATGTCAAGACTTTTTTTCTATAGTCCCATCGGGTATTTAACGGTACGATACTTACTATGTCACTAATTTAAATCAAATTTCAAAAAGTAGAATTATCAACCTTTTATATTGTACGCAACTCAAGACTCGAAAATAAAATAAAAAAGAAAAATTACCAGTTTCTGCTACTTATTTACTAACTTAAAGGTACAGGCAAAAAGAAAAACGATATCAGTGGCATGAAAAATTTATTTGATTTCCTTTTAATTACATTATAATGTATATTATTTACGCTAAAATAAATACAGAAACTGTTTGGATATTTTAATCTTATTTATAATGTTCATTTAAATAACTATGAATAATTAATGATACACAGATAATTAAGCGTATATCTAATTATTTATTTACAATTTAATAAATTAGAGAATGTGTACTGGTCTGACATTAAAACGTTTTAATGTTTGAACACAATAATTTCCATTTTTACAAATGTAAGGGTTACAATTATTAACGACTCCATTATTAATCCAGATATCTTTACTTGACAATATTGTCGTCAAAAACGGAACTAGAACATTTATTCACAACATAATTCACACGAGGTAGAGCCAGACAATGGAAAATGTAGAAATTGATGAAAGATTTATGGAACATATTCATACATTTTAGCCAAATACAAGCATTTTATGTCAAAAATGTGACAGTACGTATAAAGTGGCGCCCTCGTTCAGTTCCACTTCTTGTTGCTTTATTAAAAAAAACGTTTTCTAGAATAACAAATCGGAGACCTGGTAATTAACTAGGGGCCGTCCATAAAGTACGTCACACCAATTTCATCATTTTTAGACTCCCCTCCCCCCTTGTCGCAGGAACCCCTTGTTACTATGAAGACTACAGTTATTTTGTTCGTGTGTCACAAATTTTCAGACCCCCCACCCCCCTTACTGTGTGTTGTACTTTATGGATGGCCCCCTAATTTGCAGTTATGTTGTTTGTGTCAAAGACGCTATGTAAATTTTGACAAGTATTTATGGACAGTTTTAAAGTGTCAAAGTGGCCACTACTAAGGTTCTGCTGTTCGTCTGCGTTTTCTGGTCTCATACACTCAAATTAGAAATGTGTATTTCGTATCGTGCCATTTCGCTTATGCTGATATCATTTAATGAGAGTGACAATGATGGCAACACGAATTTCGAAATTTGAACTTGGTAGTAGACCCAGATTTAGAAATACAATAGGAAGACAATTTAAGTTTTCACAAAATATGTAGCTGTATAATAATGTGGCCACTTTGACAAAAAAATATACGTAAGGGAAATATGTCAATTGCTTTTCATTTTGCCTCTTATTAATCAGAGATGAAATGTCCTACCCAAAAATATGTTCGTCTCTTTTCTTCTATAAATTCTGAAAGCAGTAAATCTTTTTCAAATAATTTACAATTTTCGTAATTTTCATGCACCAATCCCCGGTTTTGTTAACATGCGTCATCATTATTTATTTGCTTATTTACTGACTCAAATAGTACAAAACTAATGCAACCCACTTTTTCAATACAAGGTTCGAGGAATATATATTAAGAAGACAAAGTTCTATGCAAATTACGAAAAACACTAACAGTCCCAAGATGAAACTCAAATCAATAATAATAAAAAAATATTAAAACGATAACACTTTTGTGCTTGATTATATTTTGAGCAAATCGTTTACAAAAGTGAAATTTATTTAAATCACTACATTTACGAAGTTGTCGATAGTCATTCATAGATGGCGCTCTGTTCAACAACTTTAAAGTGAAAACACGGGAAACGTAATATGTCCCATGTGCCCATTTGTCTAGAAAAAGCAAATAACCTGCATTTACTTGCATTACTATCAATTAAAAAAAAATCTTAAAGGTCATTCCACTATCGACCTTCTTTCAATGGGGACTATCGTTTCTTTGCTCACCAGTTGGCGCCACTGTTGACTAAGGTCCTGAGGTATGGCTGTCAAAGGCGACTCATAAGATCAGCGCCGAAACAAAGTTTTAAATCTTCAATCTCATTAAGTTTATTAATTATAAATAACTATCTTTAATGTTAACTTTGAGGCCGCTTATTTTTGCGCCTCTTTTTCTTAATTCCGTTTTAAAAGCGTTCACATTCATCGCCAAATAATCCATATTTGCGATAATTTCACGAAGGAGATCACTTTTCAACAGGCAAATGAAAAAAAATATAATTTATGTCAGGAAGCCTGACAAAACCAGTACAAAGTGAATGTTATTGGACCTCACGCGACACTAGCGCCTCTAGTGGCAAATTCACACGCGATAGCCCCCATTGTTTAGACCCGGCCATGACTACGAGCGACCAGCGGCGCGGCGAGACATTTATCTTCATTGCGCGGTTCATTCGCTCACCGCACATCAGTTCACTAGCAACGCCCGCAATGTACAAAGTACAATCGTGGCCGTACGCTAGTGTTTTTCGTAACATAACATTTTTAATTCTAACGTCCCTAACCGCCGTCGCAGCCGAAGCCTTGCCAACCCCGTCACTGCAGCACAATAAAAATTCGATTAACAAATGGAAGATGGAAAAGGCACGCAAAGTGTATGTACAAAAATGCTTGCATCCAATGACGTTGGCAAGGCAGTGCTACCAGCGGCACGTGCACACTACGCGATGTACACACAGTGTAAACTAATCCGGAATAAATAAGTAAGTCCAATATAAAGAAACAGACACAATTCACAAAAAAGAAAACATTACATATGCACAAAAGCGAACTTAATCTTCAGCGGATGGTTAGGTTACTATAATAGAACACCTGCGAATATTTTTTATGTTTCTTTATTGTTGTTAACAAAATGTTTCCATACATAAATCACGTCTTTATCCCTTACGGGGTAGACAGAGCCTAAGGTAACAAGACCACGTTTAGCATTATTGTGGGTGTATGGATGGAAAGGGGAATCAAAATACTGATGGGTTGCTAGTCACATCGCCTATAACATGATTCCAAAGATTTTCGCCTAATCCTTCGATGGGCATGGGAAAAGAAGCAACTGGTACGGTTTTGAGAGTTTGGCCGCTAGGTAGTGTTTTTTGATTGAAGAATTGAGAAAAAGGAACGCGTGTTAACCGATTTAGACATGACGTAGAGACGTAACATACTTAGTTGTGAAACTTTAGTGCATGTGTAAGAAGAAATTAGGAACTCTTTTAAAGTTTTAATTATTTAACTAATGTTGACATTTGAAACTTGAATCAACTCGCATCAAAGGTATGATATAGGAAAGTTGTTCGAAACAGTGATTCAGTTATAAAAATAGGCGAACATATAACAGTTATAGGATGAAGGTGCTATCTTTACTTTGATATGTATAATTCTAGATTATTTTAACTTTAGTTTTTCGATGTATCCATAGAACTCTCTTCTTAATCAATTACTGACATAAGACTATGCCGCCATCTAGCGGTCACCATGCCATACAACGGCAGGAATTTAAGCGACTACATTTTGCAGTGTAACCCTAGCCTTATTTGGATTAAATGCTCCAATTTTAAACACTTAAGCATGTGAGCGAGCTAAGCTAAATCTGGCCTTGCAATTCGAAATTCGATTTTCGAAGTTCGTTGTTGCCGTTTCGCCCACACTAATAGCTATCATTTTGAGAGTGAGGGGGACGGAACAATACGAACGTCGAAAATCGAATTTCGGAGCAGTCCCCTGAACACAAAGCTCAAGCGTACTATTGAAAATAAATATTTACAATTTATAATTAAGTGTATCGCGATGCGTGATCAAATTAAAATATAACTAGATAATGTAAAATGGACTATGCTTTTCAAATTCATAATACTTTATAATTAGTGTTTATACAATAAGACATTTACCTATATCGAAGAAAATGGAAGGACCCTGTTTCGGTCTGACATGACCTACTGTCAGTAAAGGCCATCGCCCTACGGATGACTCTAGACAAAAAACTACCAGAGAGGCCAGCCCTCTGTGAGACACATTTTTAAAACGGACTTGACAACGCCATCTCTTATTGGGATGCGACACTCTTTGCTCATTTCCATTTCATTTCGGATGTCAAATTATTCACGCACAGAATTTTTTTTTTTGGTTTTTACTTCTTGTCTAGAGCATCCGTCGGAAAAATGCCACAAGTCAAAACATCTTAAGACTTTCGACATTTTGATCGAGACTTAAAATAAGACCACGGGACTGAGCGAGGTATACGACTTAAGGAAATAAAATCTTGGTAACAAGTAGTTTTGTCGCGTGACGATATGATGTAATTTTAAGCAAATGCACTAACGAGCAAAAACAACGGGTCACATCCCGTACAAAGTCGTATGAAAGTGACAAGTTGTTGCTCGTCAGTGTATTCATTCGTCAAAGTTTTGGGAATACGAGTCATGCGAAATCATAGCTAGAATCGTAAAAGTTACGATCATAAAAATGTGGCGACAAACTTGTTCCTTTTATAAAAAAAAATAAAATAAAATAAAACGAACACTGTTCATGTGTCATGGTATTGTAAATGAATATAACTAATAATGATTGTTAGGACAATGAGTAGGACGGCACGATATGAAATTCGAATTTCAAACTTTGCAGTACCCTCCCAATACATCTACAGTAGACGTCCGTTAGAACAACCTAATAACATTGAAAAAGTTCATGACATCTATATTCCCAATAATCCGTTCCATGATTGTGACTAAGCTTTAGATCTGAGAGGAGGCCTGTGCCCAGCAGTGGGACGTAAATTGAGGATTATTATTTCGTTTATGATTACGAGTCACGCGACAAAACTTCGAAGACACGAACTTGAACAACTGCCGGTGGTACGTCAAATAATTTCTCAGACAAAAACAAATTATACTTGCTGCGGTTGACTACCAAGTTTGATTACGTTTGGAAATTATCTGTTCTCTAATTATTCAGCGAATTGAAATTGAATTCGGTAAAGAACTAACTACTAAATTAGATTAGGTTTTACTGGATAACCATGATAATGAAAATCCTCGCGGCATTGTCTTCAATGAAAGAATAGCGCAGCGTAAAGAACACGAATCAGATAGACCAGGTACCACCGAGAGTTCCATTCAAATCATGTGGCCTACTTAAAAACAAAACGATTGCACACAAAAAAGGCTGCTAAAAGAATCATTGCGTCGCTTCAGCAGTGTGGTAATGCGAGGGGTGGTAGCGCCAAACCTGAGGAGGCGAGTATTCCACGGGGACCTCTTGAGCCGCACCTCCTGCCCCCCACATCAGCACAGTCTGTCTCGGGACCTCTGCTGCCTGCGTCTGTTGCATCCTCTCATGCTCCGTCGACCCACTAGAACCGCCAGGACTAGGCCCCGGAACGATACTAGGCGACCGTCTCTCTTGACCAGTTACAGGACTCATATATCTTCCACTACTGTCAACATACGTATACTCCCTTGAAGGTGGTCGATGGTACGTCGGAGCAACTTCGTAACCAGGAGGCGGTGCCGGTTCTAAGAAGCCATTCGGCGTGTAAGGAGTGTAGTGGTACGATAGTGGCTTGTATTGGTGGAAGATGTTGTCTGCTGTTAGGAATCTGTCGTCCAGAGGAGGCGGGGCGTAATGTAAGGCGGGAGCAGGAGGGTACTCGCCGTAAGGAGCCGTGTACGCTCCGTTTAGGTTAGTATACGCTGCTGCGACCGCATCAGCTGCTAGATAGTCTACTGGAGGAGGGGCAGGAGTGGAAGGCACCCGTCTTTTGTTCCGACAGGTGGATAGGAAGTCTCTGAGTTGTGTTTTGTAGCGGCGTGCGGCGCGGGGAGGGGTTGTCACGGTGGTTTCGCAGCCTGAGAGCTGTTCTGACTCAGAGAAGTAGAGGCTGGTGAGACCGGTGTCGAGGTAGCTCACTTTGAAGTCCATGGTCCGCTTGCCGAGTAAATCCCGGCCTTCTTCTTCCCTGGAATAGAAAATTAAACTGTCAATAAGGATGAATTGAAGCTATTTCTAAACATACTCTGTGGTGCTGATCATGAAGATCACGATGATAAGGAAAACAACAGTGCCTTCATATTTTTATAGTATAGCAGCATCATAAAAAACACTAAATTATTTTTTTTTGTTCATTGGAGGACAATAATTTTGCCAGTGTCAGTTACAAGGCACTTTAAAAAAATGACCGCCATCCCATGGTAAACAAATCTAAAACACGAAGGTAACGACGGACGATGGACGATGACCGATGTGATCCCCAAAAAATACTTTTAGACTTTTGTAATCTGAATTGCGAGTTCAGTGCAGAACAAGGTGACATTTTAGATGTCAGAGGCCAAGATCGACAATACAATACAACTCTTTATTGAACACCACACAATCAACAATACAGTAAACAGATACATAGAGAAAATTACAAGGTGGCCGTACCGCTTCAGAGCGATTTCTTCTAGTTTCCAGCGATTTACTTTGGATCCCTAAGTCATAAGTACTATCAAATGAATCAAGAAATTTTATTTCTTGATTTTTTATGTTTACTTTTACGGTTTTACCGTTAGAAATTTAATTTCTAAATGTCTATGACAATTAGAACACATAGAAAAATCCGAAAAGTAAAGCTATGGCCGGCCATGCCATGCCATGAATCAAGAAATAAAAATTTCTTGATTCATTTGATAGTACCTATCATTTGAAAAACAGCGTCCTGGTGAGCAGTAGATGTTCCACGGGAGTTTGTAATTGTGTCGTACAGACACATCATTCAAACAGATGACGCTTAGCGACAAAAAAATCGCATAGTAACAAAGATCACGTGACAGTTAGTAACAGGTAGAAAAATTCGGAGACTACCCACCTGCTATGGGTGGTGTAGGGGTATAGCACGCGTCACGGAATGACGAGGATCCGGGTTCGTTTCCCGGCCATAGCTTTACTTTTCGGATTTTTCTATGTGTTCTAATTGTCATAGACATTTAGAAATTTCATATTCATAAGACTGATCTAAATTGAGTCATGACGAAAAGAACTTACATTAGCGGCCTATGCGTACTGATGACGAAGTCTGGCTTAGAGTTCTTGTAGACGAGCCGTGATGACGTCTGCAGCCACTGCCACTGCCCTTCTTTGGTCTGGAAGCGGTACGCGATCATTCCGGAAGCACCTGTTTTTAATACTGGAACACAAAACACGGAACTTATTAAATTATTTTATCGTGTTTACAAAAAGAAGAAATTAATCGACCAAAATAAGATAAGAACTGAGCTCACGATTTCTTGTGTTACTGCAGTTTAACAGATTCCTCAGTTCCAATATAAGTAGTATACAAACACAATCAAGATAACAATGAACGCCGAGGCACGAAAGAATTTTACAGAAAACGTTTGTCTTCGTTTGCACTAAAGTTTAAAGGAACTATACGTCCATACATAGAGCTCTTGTTTTTTCACTTTATATGATTAAAATGGTGCCGTAGATTAAAAGTTGGTAAACGGTACTTACATTCTTGATGAGCGCTGGCCACATAAGCCAAGTCATCGTAATGCACTAAGTCATAACCCCCCATGTTGCCCAACTCTGCATCTGTGTAGCCTAGCAGCATTTTTCCCCTAAAAAAGAGAAATTTATTATAAACAGGTTCTAGTGAGCCCAATAATAGCAACAAAGTGATCCATTTTTTCTACCATAAACTTGACTAGAAATTTTACAAGGATCCAACCAAATTCAAAGATACGTGGAGATTCTTAATTAGTGAGTTTTTTTTGCTGATCGAAGTTGTTTCACGTAAGGATTAAGAAAACACACATGCAATAATTATACACTATACTATATCTAAAAAATTGTACTTAAATTGCGTGAAATAGACTCCACACAACATAATGTTGCGGCAAGCGACAACAATGATTTTCAGTGGTACCATTGTATTTCCTAAAACTTTTAAGACCAATTTGGCTACTGATCTAACCTCTGATCCATAGACACGAGCGAAAAGTCCAGTTTGTGCTTGCTTTTGAACATGACTTCCTTCTGTGGTATCTCCAGCAGACTGGGCGGGCCGAAGGGAGCGCATATCGCGAACAACGCCAGCGGTGGTTCTTCCGTCTTCTTGTTCTGACCATGGAGGATCTTCACTCGGCCTCGGATGTCTAGCCTCTGTGAACGGATGTAGATTATCATCTTACTGCATGTGGTGATATTTACAGGAACCTCGTCGAACAATATGTGGTGTCAAACTCTTGCGATTCAATTCAGATTCAGTTTAGGTTCGCTCGCTGCCAGATCCATCCTAAAATTGACAGCTAAAACCTGAACTGAGTTGGAATTTAATCGCATAAAGGCATCATGGTAATGCCTCTGGTTACAGACTTATTGGAGTGTTTACCTACAGTCATTAAATTTGTGGTATCTAAATGTACGTCGACTCACCAAAAAACCTGAAGTGTTATCCAGTAGGCACCTAAACCGAACAGTGAAACTCCTCTCCAGAAGATGCGCCCGCTCTGGCCGTAGAACTTCCTGGAGCGTCAGGTTGTTGACCTCGGGAGGCAAGAAGGAGTTCCAGAGTAGCTGCCTCTGCAGCTCCTCTCGATCCTCGGAGTGCACCAGCTCGTATACTGACTGGTGGACTATATCTGACTGGAATAGATGGAGAAACAGCCGTTATTGTACTTCCCCTGGATAAGGTCCTAGGCATTGGTATACAAAAAATATACTGGGGACTCAAAGTCATTTTTGAAAGACAATATACCAAGACCAAAGTCTATGCGTTGAAATTTTAAAATCTTATCAGAATATACTCATACAGGTAACCAAATGTAAAATATCATTCACACAGATGGTGTCTGCTAGAAATCCTTTAGTACATTACTATGATAATTTGTTAGGTGGAAGAGATCCCTCTTTAGGGATAAGTTGCCGTTGTACTTCTGTCTGTTTGGTGTTGTATTATTATTGATTTTTGATTTTAATCAATAAAGAGTTTATAAACAATAATTTCCTTTCTGTGTCAGGTTAACTGGAAGAAATCCCTTCTTAGGGATAAGTTCGCCTTTGTACTATTTTCTGTGTATTTTTGTATTTTTTTTAATTTTTATGTGCAATAAAGAGTTTACATACATACATACATACAATAGGGTGAAAGTAACTTAAATGTACACATTGGTTTAAGCTTGCGGCATGACTAGATCCGTTAAAATTAATAGATTTAAATTAGGAACAGTCTCACGTAAACTTCTGTTACGAACAGTATAATAAACGAAATCCAACTTAATTGCACAACAATTAAAACGGTATAATCAACAAAATAGTACCATCGTAAAACGACAGTCATAATGCAATCATAAATCAATAAACCATCGGATAACCCTCAATAATCGAGTCAGGCTGGATCATTAAACAATCAACCATAACAAAGACAGACATGTTAATACAGAGCTTGACAATGCAAATTTCAATCTTAACTTAACAAAATTAGGGTGTAATGTGGAGGGTAGAAAAGTTTTAACACATCATGTAACAAACCGTGTAAACGCAATAAGTAGTGGATAATGTAGTAAGACTAATAGGAAATCAATGGGGTCGCTCAAGGCACCGTACTAGGCCCGATGACATGTAAATGATTCATACACAAAAGTACCCCAAAAGTACGAGGTACTGTGGGGTTCGAACATATTGCGGGGCATTAAACGTCACAAGATGATTTGTTGGGTAATTGCTTTGGGGTAGCGGTTGCTATGGTGTGCGGCGGTGTTTTGTTGATAGCCCTTTGTTTTGGCAATATGCTTTGATGTAGAAGCGTGGTGATTCACCCGTATAAATATTTAGGTTAGGCAACTCATTCCATTCCATTTAACAAAGTTAATGTAAAACATGTCGATGCCATCAAGCCGAGTTCAGCGAGTGAATTGAAAGAAAAGAACAGGAGAAAAAAATAGATTGTGTACTTTGTTGAGAATCATATTAAACAAGACGACCATACAACTGTGTATGAAAAATATTATGTTTTATTCAATGTTAGCATTCTGCTTAATAATTAAAATTTACAAAGACTAAAAAACAAAATCATACACTTACGAGTACATAACAATTGTTTTTACAAGCTTTTTACTAACTTGCTTGCTGCTCAGATCTGTTCTGTTCTCCAGTCTATCATGGTTGCCTGATAGATATCGCTCTGTAGCGATAAGGCCGCCTATACCTTGTAATATTTTGTATACCTTTTTTCTGTTTTGGTTGTTATATGTGGTGTTCAATTGTAATTGTATTATATTGTAACTTGACCGGTCTGTTATTTGTTTGTTTGAGTCAGATCTCGCTAGTACAATATACCTACTTCTATTCATTGGATTGACTTGAAATTTAGTACACATTGTGCATGATGGATGACAATGCAAGTAAAGTTAACAAAAAGTACAATCAGAAAAAATAGGTTTTTATAAAAAACTTAATTGATTAATTTAACATAACCATCTCCAATCACTTCTCAACCATCAATTGTAACAAAACAGACGCACAAAAGGAACCATTTGACCCCATTTAAGTGATACATCAAGCCAGCAAAATGGTCGATCGATACGCCACCTGGTGCGCGCTCCCGGTTCCGAAATACGGGAACGAATGGACGGGGAGTTAATAATGGGAGTACACGTATATCGCATGATGCGAATGAAGGCTGGCAGATGATAGTTAAGGTTGATACCTACTGATGAAGCAATTGATAAAGACGTAATTTGATATGCAAATTCTTCGAAGTATTATACGCATTGATTTTAGCCAGGGGTAGGTTTTGGGGGTTCAAAGCCCCCCCCCCCCGAAAAGTTCAGATTAGCATTTCTACAATTACTAGCTTCTGCCCGCGACTTCGTCTGCGTAGAATTATACATAAAAACCTTCCTCTTGAACACTCTATCTAATAAAAAAACCGCATTAAAATCCGTTGTGTAGTTTTGAAGATATAAGCATACATAGGGACATAGGGACAGAGAAAGCGACTTTATTTTATGCTATGTAGTGAAAATGAACCTAGGCGGCGATTTGGGAGTTTTTTTTTATCTTTATCTAATAATAGTTTTAGCTAGATTTAAGTTATGTTTAAGTTATGACTGTTTTTTATTAGGATTTGTTTTTCTTTTCTAAATAAATTTCTTGTATAAGGGTTATTTTATGTAGTTTTAGTCGTTTTATTTTCTTGAACCGATTCTAAAACCAGGCTACGCCCGTGGATTTTAGTAAGAGTGATACACAAAGTTATAAACCTGTTAGGTGATAATGTATAGAGAAATATGAGAGTAACAAACGCATATGAATTTAACAAAAGTGGGAAATTCCCATCGCACACACCATTGAATTAGCTGGCAGGTGTATGTGGATTTCTTCACGATGTTTTCCTTCACCCAGAAGCTCATGATAAATTTGAAACGAGACTTCGCACATACATTCCGAAAAACTCACGAGGTACTAGTTCTAGTTGGAACCCTCGACCTTTTGCTTGAGAGACCATAGGTCAAACCACGCCTTTTTTTAAGGTAGTTAGTATATTGAAAGTTCTAGAACATTCCAGGGCACCCTCGATCGTTGGGGCGTACGCGGCGCGTGCCCACCGGGGCCACCGGGACCGGTGGCGACCGATTTAATGATACCGAAATCGATTTGTTTAATCACCAGTTACCCCTGAAGACAAAGACTAATGTTAACAGAAGGGGCACACCTTCGAGGCAGAGTTCAATCTGTTGTTATTTGAATTTTAATGAATAAATGAATTTGACGACTGGATAGCCTAGTGGTTAGTGACCCTGACTATGAAGCTAGAGGTCTTGGGTTCGAATCCCGGTAGGGGCAGACAGTTGTATGATGAATACGAATGTTTGTGCCCGAGTCATGGATGTTGTATGTATTTATCTACATTATATAAGTATGTTTATCCATTGCCTGGTACCCACAGTACAAGCTTTGCTTAGTTTGGGGCTGGGTCAATTGGTGTAATTTGTCCGAAGACATTTAGACATTCAAATCTGTGTTTTTAATTAAAAGTAAAGGTGCAGTCCTGCATGTTAATGTTTGCCGCCTAACAACAGTTTTGGCTTACATCGTGTTTTTCCGTGAGTTTAGTAAGTATCCAAAGCTTATCAAGCACATTCATTCAAACTAAAACTTAACACGCTATGATTGTAAAGGACATCCAATTAAAAAATACGATAAACAAAACGTTCTTTACCATTTTTAATACACTTTCTACGTTTAAAAAAACAATACGGCGGATAGTTGCAAATGATAGCAGTCTTTGAATTTTTAACCGAACAATTCACGTTGAACTTTGGGGTGGTAAACAAATTCCTTGGTCAACTATCCCTTAACAGCTAACGCCAACATTTCCAAGAACTGAGCATCAAAGCGAAGTTATTTTTATACTGTAGGTGCTCTGGCTTCTGAGGCACTATGGTAAGTTTTTACATAAAAAACGTTTCGATTACTAAGGAAAAGTTGGCAGCGCCACTTGCGGACCGCAACGGCAACAAACAGTCCTTATAATACTTGTCATTTTAACGCAAACGCGGTCTAAACGTATTTTGGGACCGAAACCTAACCCCCAGCATACTGGCTTTACATTATTGCTTCACTTTCACTTCGTTTCATGGCGGAAAAATAACATAAAATAACATAAATGACCGTGACATGGAGCTAAGAATAATTAAATAAATTATGTGTACATTATCAATCTGTAATATTATTATGTGTATGTTAAGTTTGGGTTAATACTAAGTTAGGTTATAGCTTAGGTTTAAGTTTTAAATTTTTGAAATGCCTTCCGAGGGCTATTCATATTGTATTTTAATAATGTAACTTGATGATGCAAATAAATGAAATAAACAGTCAATGACGCCATTGACTCTCTAAAAACATTTAATCTTTGCCAAATAGTAACTCAGGTAACGAAATTACTCGGTTGCTACGAGCATAAACAAAGCGGGAAATAAAATTTATACCGTCCTTTAGTGAAAGTTTTATTATATGGGGTCGGATTTCGGGCAAAATTGGGGTTTTTACTTCTGATAGCAATATTTCACCGGGGACTTTATTAGCAGTAACGCGAAGGGCATTTATTAATGAGCGCGTACTTTGATATGCGGCTTTTTTGTCGCATAGCCGGGGCAAGGGCGGCGGGAGCGTGCTCCTTGCTAGTTGAACTTTAGAATTACACATACATATATAATGCATTGGGGTAAATTCGAAACTCGTGGATTACCTATTGAATCAGGCGTTACCTTGCGGAAGTCCATTTCAATGAAAAAAAAAAGAAACGCGCCGTCGCGGGTTCTTTTTTTATTTTTGTGCGTGGATATCCACTAAACGGGGAACAATTACGTAATCTAGCAACGCTTACATAGAAGCTACAATGTCTTTGGCTTCTAGATAAGCGTTGCCAGATTATGGAATTGTTCCCCGTTTAGTGGATATCCACGATTTTCGAAATTCCCCCAATTTTGAATTTACTCCAGTGCATCCTATACACAAATCGCGTCTATATTGCTTACGGGGAAGACAACGCTTAAGGTAACGGCTTATAGACCGACCGCGTAAATGAGTCCTCGCCCGCGCGGCACAAGGGCGCGGGGTGGGACGAGAAAGGGGACCTCTCTCGGTGCGGGCGGGGAGTGCGCCTACCACCCGCACCTCTCTCAGCCCCCGCAGTCGTCCCACCCCGCGCCCCTGCACCGCGCGGGCGAGGACTTATTTAAGCAGTCGGTTTATAACGGTCACGTTTAGCATGATTGTGGGCATGTGTGTGTGCTTATGTGTAGAATTACTGAATGTTTATTTATAAATACCTACTTAATACGTTACTGTAAAGGACGGCCTGGTCGAGTATTGTTAGAAGGTCGAGCGAGAGTGAGGCTGTCTATTACACAAGACTAAAAATCGCCGTTTCGACGGAGGATTGTAGGTACAGTGTTCTCAAATTTTAAGAAGAATTATTATATCAGATACCAGTAGTATTTGAATGACTGACCCCTTTTCATCTATTCGCCCACAATCATGTTAAACGTGGCCTTTAGGTTTTGCTACCTTAGGCTCTGTCTACGTAAGGGATGAAGACGCGATGTATGTATGTATGCAGAAATCAAATTCATCATAATTATTTTATACTACCAAATAAAACTTAAGAGTTCGCCCACTCTGCACGTTTGCGGGGGGAGGCGTACTTTTACCTGCCTCATTTTGTCGTTAGCAAGTTTTTCTTCTTTTAGTTGGCCTAAATAATACACGGAACCCAACTTTGTTCTTAAGATTGTCTGATAAAGCCGAGCCGATAAAACAGGGTGCTTACTGCAAAGCATTTAAATTTATAGCTGAAAAAAATATTTTTTATTGCGATAAACTGCTGCGAATAACTGATTAAAAGTTCCACTGTTTTGTGACAGTTTTTGACGATTCGTATTTAATGAGGTAGTTACACAATTGCTAACTTCCATGCTGGTCTGGGAGCAAAACACATAGTATGTACCAGCTTTATGTTATGTTAGAGAGGCCAGACAAACGAACTAGTGGGACACCTGATGTTAAATGATCACCACTGTCCATAGACATAGCTGCTTCTCTTCCCGCGCAGATGGTAAAAGCCCATCGAGGGAATGGGCGAAGATCTTAGGAAACATGTTATAGGGGATGCGGCTGGCAACCCATCACTATTTTGATTTCCCTTTTAACCTATACGCCTACAATCATGCTAAACGTGGCCTTTAGGTGTATGGGCGCATACGAAATAATTAATTCGTGTGCGGTGTACGCACACGACACATGCAGTGCGCGCCGGCCGCGCGCCGACCGGCCCGGCAAGTTGCGCAAGCGATGGAGCAGCGAGGGCCGCGCCGCCGCCAGAGCGACTCAGACCGTGCTAGCGCACACCCGCGTCACATTGTCTCAGCACCGCCGCCTTAAGCGATACGCGCACTCGCCTTTTGCATTGTTTACAACTATAGTTTCCATTTCCACTATTTATCTTCTGTAATTTCTTTCTTCAATACAAGTAGTCTAAATTCTTCTGTGTTCGTGTTTTCTTAATTCGCCTGCAGCCTTCTGTCGTGTCAACGACCTAGCTAGGAATAGCTCGCATAGGAACATTTCCCTATACTGGTGACCCGCGCGTTTGAATAAGATGCCGAATAACGACGAGCAAGGAGAACCGCGCACAACGGCCGCGGGGGACGATGCAAAAACGGTTTATCGCGTCGGTGTGAAGATACCGCCATTTTGGCCGGAGGACGCTGCGTTATGGTTTGCACAGCTTGAAGGTCAGTTCTGCATATCTAATATTACTGCCGATGCTACTAAATTCCACCACGTCGTTTCTCAGTTGGATTACAATATTGCAGCCGAAGTAAAGGATATTATTATATCACCGCCAGCTACTGAGAAATATCTCAAGCTGAAAACTACACTGATTAATCGCTTGTCACAATCACGTGACCAACGACTTAAGCAATTATTAATGCACGAAGAGCTTGGTGATAGGAAGCCTTCACAATTATTACGGCATATGCAATCGCTAGCTGGAACTACAAGCGACCCTAACGATTTTGTTCGCACTATGTGGATTGGTAGGCTACCCACTAATATACAAACGGTGCTTGCTTGTCAGGAGGACTCGCCCTTGGACGTGTTAGCAACACTAGCAGACAGGGTGCACGAGGTCGTGACCCCGCTAACTCCATCACAGCACGTCGCAGCTACCAGCAGTACCAGCAGCCGGATGACGTCACAGGGCGCAAGCAGAGCGCACGCTAGCCACGAGCTGGAAAGGCAAGTAGCAGAACTGACTAAGCAGGTAGCATCACTGATGGCAGAAAAGCGTTCCTGGCAGCACAGCCGCTCCCGCAGCACACACCGAGGAAGGTACCGCAGTCACTCTCGCTCCCACTCTCGCGCAGGCAAGCAAAACTCGAGTTATTGCTGGTATCACAATAATTTCGGCGCGAATGCAAGGAAATGTGAAGGCTCATGTACTTACAAGTCGGAAAACACCAACGGCAGTCACTAATGGCGGTGAACGACTGCCCCAAATCATCTGGCCGCCTCTTCATCACCGATTTGGATACGAAGGTACAGTTTTTGATAGATACGGGATCAGACCTGTGCGTTTACCCAAGGGCAGCCATACGAGAACGCCGCAAGAAATCTGACTACATGTTATGTGCAGCCAATGGCTCGCCAATTCTTACTTACGGAACCATACACCTGGAACTGAACCTAGGACTACGTCGCGCTTACTCCTGGAACTTCGTCATCGCTGACGTCACCAAGCCCATAGTAGGCGTAGACTTCCTGAGCTTCTACAACCTCCTGGTAGATTGCCGGCACCAACGGCTTATTGATGGCGTCACCTCCCTCTCCATCCAGGTGCCACAAGTGAAGTCAACTGAGGCCATATTGTCAGTCAAGGCCGTGTCAGGCGATACAAGGTATCACAACGTCCTAAAGCATTATCCTGATATTACAAGACCTGCAGGCAAGCCAGATCAGCCCAAGCACTCGACGGTTCATCACATTAGGACCACACCTGGACCACCTGTCAACAGCCGCCCTCGACGCCTGGCACCCGATCGACTGCAGATAGCCAAAAAGGAGTTCGAGGCCATGCTTCAGTCCGGTACAGCTCGTAGGTCAGAGAGCCCATGGTCTTCAGCTCTTCACCTGGCTCCCAAGAAGGACAACGGCTGGAGGCCCTGCGGCGACTACAGGGCGTTAAACGCGAGGACGATTCCGGATTGCTATCCACTGCGCCACATCCAGGATTTTACCTATCAGCTCGCAGGTACCCAGGTCTATTCCAAAGTAGATCTTGTAAAGGCCTACAACCAGATTCCTGTATTCGAGGCTGACATCCCCAAAACGGCAATCACGACCCCTTTCGGGCTCTTCGAGTTCCCGTGTATGACGTTCGGACTAAGGAATGCTGGACAGACGTTCCAGAGGTTCATAGACGAGGTGCTAAAGGGCCTTGACTTCTGTTTCGGTTACGTGGACGATATCCTCGTATTTTCACGCACTGAACGCGAACACCTGGAACACCTGGAAACCTTATTCAGGCGCCTGAGCGAATTTGGAGTATTAATAAACTCATCTAAGTGTCTATTCGGGCAGAAAGAAGTCACATTTCTAGGCTACAAGGTCTCGTCAGATGGAATCGAGCCACTAAAAGAGAAGGTACAAGCAATACAGGACTTCCCTGTGCCAAAGACTGTAAAAGAACTTCGCCGATTTCTGGGTATGTCAAACTTTTACCGCCGCTTCTTACCAGGTGCCGCACAGATCCAGGCTTCCCTCAACGCCCTACTATCTGGACCTAAGATGGCAGGTTCTCGACCTGTGACCCTTACTGCAGAACAACTCCAGGACTTCAAGGAATGCAAGGCAAGTCTCTCACAGGCCACCTTACTTGGTCACCCAGACATGGACACCGAGATGTCGATTTACACAGACGCTTCGGATACTGGCATCGGTGCTGTACTACAACAGCGTAAAGGCGACTCATGGCAGCCATTGGCATTCTTCTCTCGTAGGCTCAGCAAATCACAAGCCAAATATAGCCCCTACGATCGAGAGCTATTAGCTGTATATGAAGCCATCAAGCACTTTCGCTACATGATTGAAGCCAGACACTTCTCAGTACACACCGACCACAAGCCACTGACACACGCCTTCAGCACCCCACGAGACAAGTGCTCCCCACGCCAATACAGATACCTTGACTTCATAGCGCAATTCACAACAGACATCAAATATGTTCCAGGGCAGGAGAACGTCGTGGCTGACACCATGTCTCGTGTGGACGAGATAGTATCTCCTGTCGACTACTCAGCTCTTGCACAGGACCAAGAAGCTGACAACGAGCTGCAGGAACTGCTACAGAAGGGCACTAGTCTGAAACTAGAAAGAATCAGGATCCCAGGTAGTAACCAGCAGCTCTACTGTGACACATCAGCTGGAATCCAAAGGCCATACGTCACTAACAAGTTCCGTCGTCAGGTATTTGATGCACTCCACAATCTCAGCCACCCAGGAGCATCAGCAACGGTTAGGTTGATCACGCAGCGCTTCGTCTGGGCTGGAATACGCAGAGACTGCCGCCAGTGGGCGAAAGGGTGCAATCAGTGTCAGAGCAGCAAAGTCACACGACACACATCGGCCCCACTGACTGCAATCCCTACACCATCATCAAGGTTCCAGCACGTTCACATTGACCTGGTCGGTCCACTGCCTCACTCGCACGGATACAGGTACTGTCTCACAGCAATCGATAGGTTCACTCGTTGGCCTGAGGCATACCCTTTAGCAGACATCACCGCTGAAACCTGTGCAATGGCTTTCGTATCCGGTTGGATCGCCAGATTTGGATGTCCAGAGCATGTGACAACGGATCGTGGAAGACAATTCGAGTCACAACTCTTCAAGGCTATCGCAAACATCATGGGCACCAAACACCACTCAACCACTGCATACCATCCAGCAGCTAACGGTATGATTGAGAGGTTACACCGCCAGCTCAAGGCAGCCATCATGTGCCACAACAACAGCAGTTGGTCGGAGACCCTACCAATGGTGCTGCTTGGCATACGCACGGCATGGAAAGAGGATATCCAGGCAACGGCAGCTGAGCTGGTATATGGCGAATCACTACATTTGCCAGGCGAGTTCCTAAGTCCCAGAGACGACTCATCGCCAGCTGTAGTCACAGACTTTGCCTCGAGACTGCGCGCCCAGATTACCAAGCTAGCGCCACGTTCACCGAAGTGGCACATTACCCAAACCTTTTTTGTTCCCAGGAAACTCTCCACCGCTTCCCATGTGTTCCTGCGCAAGGGACAGACTTGCAGGTCCCTGGAGCCACCATACTCTGGCCCGTACAAGGTCATCGCCAGGGCTGACAAGACCTTCAACATCGAAGTCCACGGCAAGGTCATTACCGTGTCCATCGACCGGCTCAAGCCGGCCTTCTCCGTCAGCAAGGAGGCGCCGTCACCCGTGGTGCCCTCACAAGTCCCAACTGCGCCAACCGCACCATCAAGCCAACCGAAGACAACACGCAGCGGCCGCAGAGTCCGCTACCCGGACTACTATCACTGTCGACCGTAGCACCGGTCTCGGCGGGGGAGTAGTATGGGCGCATACGAAATAATTAATTCGTGTGCGGTGTACGCACACGACACATGCAGTGCGCGCCGGCCGCGCGCCGACCGGCCCGGCAAGTTGCGCAAGCGATGGAGCAGCGAGGGCCGCGCCGCCGCCAGAGCGACTCAGACCGTGCTAGCGCACACCCGCGTCACATTGTCTCAGCACCGCCGCCTTAAGCGATACGCGCACTCGCCTTTTGCATTGTTTACAACTATAGTTTCCATTTCCACTATTTATCTTCTGTAATTTCTTTCTTCAATACAAGTAGTCTAAATTCTTCTGTGTTCGTGTTTTCTTAATTCGCCTGCAGCCTTCTGTCGTGTCAACGACCTAGCTAGGAATAGCTCGCATAGGAACTTTCCCTATAGGTGTTATCTTAGGCTCTATCTACCCCGTAAGGGATACGGGCGTGATTAATATTCACTGAAAATACCATTAAATTATTAATCATTTAGGTTTTCGTGATCAGCTGCGATTAAGGTTAATTAAAAGAAAATGAAATAAAGCGGTGAAAAGTTAAATTATTATTGATGATTGTGCCTTGAAGGAAAATCGGAGACGGAAAATGAACAGTTTACATACATACATACATAAATCACGTTTTTATCCCTTACGGGGTAGAAAAAGCCTAAGGTAATAAGACCTACAGGCCACGTTTAGTGGAATGGGGAATGAAAATAGTGATACGTTGCTAGCCGCATCGCCTATAGCAAGATTCCTATGATGTTCACCAATTTCTTCGACGGGCTTTTACCATCTGCACGGGAAGAGAAACAACTGGTGTATTCTATGTTACCCATCACTGTTTTGATTCCACTTTCCACCTATACGCCCACAGTCTTGCTAAACGTAGCCTGTAGGTCTTGTTACCTTAGGCTCTGTCTACCCCGTAACGGATAAAGACGCGATTTGTGTCAGTCTGTATGCATGTTTAACCGTCAAGAATGTCATAATATTTAATAGGTAGGTAGGTTGTTATTTTCTTACTGGTTGTCTGGTAGAGATCGCTATTAAACGATAAGACCGCCTATTGTCTACTTTGTTCTTTGTTTCTGTATTGTTTTGTACTGATCTGTGGTGTTCAAGAGTATTTGTATTGTATTGTAGGTTTTATGACAAAAATTGTTAGTTATCATTAAAGATATTGCTAAAGTTATATGGTGAAGCTCACACCTAGAGGCAAGGACAGACAGACTTACAAACCTTCAATTCAGTGGTACCAACCTGGTGGAAGCCGAGGTAGCTCTCGATGCTGTGGGTCGCGAAGAACACCTCTCCCTCACACGTGAGGATCATCAGGAAACCATTTAAAGCCTGAAACCAAGAGATATTGCATTAAACGATACTGCAAAGCAGAGCACATGGAAAAATCCAAAAAGTAATGCTATGGCTGGGAACCGAACCCGGATCCTCATCAATCCGTGATGCGTGCTACCTCACCCATACCAGGTGAGTGTTCGAATTTTTCCATCTATACCAGCTGTCATGTCATTTATACAAAGCGAAATTGACAGCTTATCGTTTTATTTTCGTAATAATCGACAAAAACTTCTTCTTCTTCTTATTTGTGGCGTATCAAGTTATTATAGCGACGACAACTTCGCCAATGTCAAAGTAACAAAAATATAATTTAAAAATCTTGTGACAAAATGTCGGCAACGTTGTACGGTACCTACCTAATGGTCAAAGACCCCCTCCCCCCTGTCGGGCTCTTAGCCAACGGTCAATAATATCCCTCAGAAACTGCCAGGAAATCATTTGCCTTTGCCCAGGGTGCACCGGACCAAGAACTGCTCTTCCCCCGGATGGATCCAAAAACGAACCGCAGCTCTTGACCACATATGGAGGTAACCCGACTCGCACTTCCGGTGCACCCTGGGCATCGGCTAATGATTTCCTGACAGTTTCTGAGGGATATCATTGACCGTTGGCTAGGAGCCCGACAGGGGGGGAGAGGGGTCTCCGACCATTACCGTACAACGTTGACGACATTTTATCACAAGATTTTTTAATTATCTTTTTTTACTTTGACATTGGCGAAGTTGTCGTCGCCATAACGACTTGATACGCCACAAATAAGAAGAAGAAGAAGACAATAAGCCTACTGGTTATGAATCAAATGATGAAGTGGATACTGGCGCTAGTATAATACTGTTACGGCCACATTATAAGCCAAACATAGAACGCGTCTATAACAGCAGTCATTAATATCACCAAAATATTCAGCCGCTTATTTCCGTTACAAACAAAACTTTGCCCATAAAAAACCACACCATCTATCACAAATTTCAAACTTTTTGCGCACGCCGTATATCAGTTCGTCATCCGCTCCGCAACCAGTCGGATGCAGTCGTTAAGTTTCCGAGTGTTCCCGAGCGTTTCCGATATCGCCCGAGAGGCGCCGAGTTTTTCCGAAAGGCCGTGATGAGGCCGTCACGTGTTGAGTTATGAGGGTAGTTCGGTTTGCGAATGTCCGGGTTTGAGTCCATTGACTCACGGAATACGAGTATTGGGTTAAGGCTTTTTGGTCGATTTTTTAAATCACGCATGTAAAAGTAGTTGGTCGAATCTGAGATGTGCCACAAAATTTGCTAGAGTAAAATTTTTAACTAGTTGACAAGATGAATTAGTAATATACAATGTTTTCTCCATTTGTAACAAACATCCATGGTTTGCTTTCGGTTCTTAATTCGTGACATTGTATATAAATGATTCAAATAAATCTGAGTGCTTGGTAAACAAAAGCTTTGTAAACTTTAATTTTAAATATAGACCCACTTCTACTCAGTTTAAACAAAATGACCACATTTTTTATTTATTTTAACGTAATAAATAATGATACGTCAAATAAAATGCTATCATAAATCACGTGATACAGTGGAACTACGTTCAAGTCAAAAACTTAAAGTATAAACCATTGCCAGGGAACGAGTATTTATTGCCAACTTCCCATTGATTTATAGTTTAGTACTGGTTTTGTAATATTTCAATTGCAGTAAGAAACGTTTCACAAAAATTCGGGGAAATTTCACTGCTAACTTTGTTCATTAAACTTTGATAATGATCCCGTAGAGGGATCGAAACGCGTCAGTGTTTGTGTGTTGTAAGGGATAATTAATTTTGTAGGATTTATAATGTGTTTTATTGGCAGTAGTTATTGGGATTGCATGAAAAACATAGTAGCAAGGTAAATATTTTTTGTTCATTGAAATGGACCTCCGCAAAGTAACGCCTCATTCAATAAAACTCAGATGGTAAAAGCCCTTTTGAGGTAATGGGCGAAAATTATAGGCGATGCGGTTAGCCCATCACTATTTTCAATCCCCTTTCCACCTTTACGCCCACTATCAAGCTAAACGTGGCCTGTCTTGTTACTCTAGGCCCTGCCTAATCTGTGAGGGATAAAGACGTAATTTATGTATGTATGGCTATTTATGGTCTTACCTGCAGAAACATCTCTCCGTCGGGCATGGCGTGGTCGTACGCAGAGTGCTCCCGCCTGTGGCCATGCAAGTCCTCTTTCTCTTTGTGCATCACCACTGCAACAAACAAACGCTTCATATTAATCATCATCATCATCACCATCACCATCAACATTACCATCAATATCATCACTATCATCATCATCATCATCAGCCGAAAGGCATTATAAACGGTCGAAGAAAATGAAACACATGCCTGTGTGGAACATTTTCTCATTGTATTTCGCAATAATTTCTTTGGTAGGTGTACGGTAAGTTATTATGATACGTGGCGAGGACTCAAACACCAAAAACTGCTTGTCTACAAAGTCGGTTTACGAACGATCGCTTTACTCGGTAACGTCATAAATAAACATTCGAACTGCTAGCTCTGACGTCACGCAAGATCGTGCCTCTCTAGCGCTTGTTCCGCGCTCTCGCTTGCACACTGACGTCACGCGGAACGCAACGCAAGAGTCATGCTTCTTCGTGAGTGCAGCCGGCGTTCATCAATTTATAAGACGTTATCAAATGAGATTATGTGGAAATGAGCAGGCAGATTTAACAGTAAATAATGTATATCAAAGGAAAATTATAAAACAGGCCCCGAAGTGTGTACACACGTCAGTCTCGGAATCAACAAACAATAATTATTATTGATGTCATGTAAATAAATAAAATAATAAATAAATAAATATCTTGGGACAAATTACACCAATTGACCCAGCCCCAAACTAAGCAAAGCTTGTACTATGGGTACCAGGCAACGGATAAACATACTTATATAAGGTAGATAAATACATACTTAAATACACACAACATCCATGACTCGGGCACAAACATTCGTATTCATCATACAACTGTCTGCCCTTACTGGGATTCGAACCCGGGACCTCTAGCTTCATAGTCAGGGGTACTAACCACTAGGCTATCCGGTCGTTACAACACAACGTCTATGTCTAAGCACATCGTTCTGTGTTGCTTAGTCAACCGTTTAAACACTAACATACATGTTATCAGGTGCTATACAGCCTCTAATATTGTCACGTCAAAAAGCGACGTTGCCAGGTCAGTAGGAATAAACCATTTTAATATTCGATAATTATCACATTAAAAAAACGCAAAACTTAACATTACGAGAGTAATATCACATAACATTTTATAGAACCATTTCCTTTGAGTCAGCCGCTTTAATTAGAAATTACGATCGCTGGTACACTTTATTAGATCATTCATACACACCATACACAAGCGATATGGCGTACAGGGTGATGCAAAATGCGTAAGAAATAATTTTTTAAGACTCAAGTAGGTACACACAGCAAAGCTATTCGGTAAGCAGGATAAATACGGCGCGAGCGTGCGTAGGTGCTTACCTGATTATATTGCCGTGTGTACATCCTTACTAATATTATAAATGCGAAAGTATCTGTCTGTCTGTCTGTCTGTTACCTTTTCACGCTTAAACCGCTGGGCCGATTTAGTTGAAATTTGGTATACAGATAGTTTGAGTCCCGGGAAAGGACATAGAATAGTTTTTATCCCGGAAAATTGCATAGTTCCCGCGCGATAGCACAGCCCAAACCACTGGATTTTTTCAAATTTAAGGCGGAACAAAGTTTGCCGGGTCAGCTAGTAGATCATAAATTTAGAAATACACTATATCGTTAAATTTGATCATCTCTTAAATAATTGAGACGAGATATACCGTCTACAAAAATATAGGTAAGAAGGTAAAGAGAAAGGTAAGAAGAAAAGTATGCCAAAATTTAATACATCAAGCGGGGACAATTATTTACTAGATTTGTTTGTCTCTATCTGCTTAATTAACCACCTGCATTATGAGCGTTTTATTAAGATAATAATAAAAAACGATGTTATAGAAGACAAGTGCAGAGTTACTTTCGAATTTATAATATTAGTAGGGAATAAGTAAATCCTCTCATCAGTCGATGTCACTGTCTGTCCCTATGTATGCAACAGAGTTTGATGCGGTTTTGTTAATAGATAGAGTGATTCAAGAGGAAGGTTTATATGTATAATTCTACGCAGACGAAGTCGCGGCAGAAACTTGTTTGATAATAATGTTGATTGGTGTCTCTGTGTGTAATAATGCTTGTCAACGTCGTTTTTGAGCTTAACTCCTTTAAAACACCCTGTATACGGAAGAGCCACCTGCCTTTCGCAAATGGCGCCATGTTTCTTTTTAATTCGCGATTTTTAACGGTCTTTTTGATTGCAATCGGGAAGTGACGGTGATGGAATTTTAAATAGTAATAATGCTTAAGCTTTCGATTATCAGTAAAACAATAATTAATAGGGAGACATGCCGAAAGGTGTTACAGGTGATAAACTAAGTAAATCACCTGTTGTATGTGTGAGTAATGTGTGCGAATGGAAAAAATTGCGTACCAATAGAAAAGAGCGTTTTCCAAAAAAAAACTACGTGAACATTTTTTCCAGAATTTAACTATTTTGGGTTTTTCTTACTCAGAATCGTTTATATGTAAATCCGTTGCACGTGAGTAGCGGAGTAGCAAGGTAATTTTTTTTTTGTTCATCACACTATTTATAGATTTGATATCGTACACTTTGAACATTGATCAAAACATTAAATTGGTCAACAATAATTAAAAAATCATGCAAAATCAAAAATAAAAAAAATCCAAATTTTTATTTTGCAAATTGGCCGCCAAGGGCTCTTTTACGTGTATTTTTTTAAACTATCATCGAATGGCAAAGATACCATCAAAAATGTCTGAGGATCAAATTCGTATGAAATTCTGCACCTGACTCATTCCTATACACTTTTGATGAGTAATATTATTATGTGAATGTTTGCCACAATTTTTTTTGTAGGCGTTTTTATTAAAAATCAGTTTGAGGATGAAGTCTCGGAAAAATCCTTTTCATCTAAACAGGTAGATTAATTAATCTCTGATCTAATATTTGGAAAAATAAAGTGGATAAAAATAACCCAAACTGCAAATCCCAAAACGCAATCGAAGTCGCGGGTAAAAACTATGTAAGTATATCACGACATATTATTTAAAAAAATACATACATACACAAATCACGTTTTTATCCCTTACGGGGTAGACAGAGCCAACAGACCTACAAGCCACGTTAAGCATGATTGTGGGTGTACAGGTGGAAAGGGGAATCAAAAAAGTGATGGGTTGCGAGCCGCATCGCCTATCCTATAACATGACACCTATGATTTTCGCCCATTCCCTCGATGACCTATTACCATTGTGCGGGAAGAGAAGCAACTGGTAAATTCTATATTTTTTTAACCCCAGACCAGCATGGAAGGGTTCTAAATTTACGCGGGCGAAGTCGCGGGTAGCAGCAAGTTCATAATAAATACTCAGTAGATACCTAACCCATACATAAATATACTTATCATTCGTCATACACCCTTCCAACGTCCCCTTCAAATATAATATGAAGCATTAAGAGGGCGTGGCTTGAACGACAAATCACGACTCTGGATGCTGTGAGCTCTGCGACACACTTTACACCTTGTACAGTAGCGAATAAGGCTAGAAGTTGAATGCTGTGCGTGCATTAGATTTCGCTAGGTACCTACTCATCAAAATACATCAAGTTTAAAATGCATGTTACAAAATGTATAATGGTTTTTTTAGAAAATGACAACTTAACAAGATTGTGAAACTTAACCATTTTTTTTTAACGGAGAGGACATCTTTATGGATGCCCTAGGCACGAGGATGCCTAGGGTTATGCGGGACTCCCCCCCCGAAGGGGTATAATACCCGAACTAAAAACTCTTCGGCGGTGCCTCAATCCGGTGTGACGGGGACGCAGTGGGATGCAACCAACACCCCCCCCGGTGGCCTCGGCTTTCGCCAGGACCGCGCCAAGAAGGGGAGGGCCCGTACGCTGGGCCCGTCTTCTCTTAGACAATGAGACCGTGCAATGCAGGAAGGTAATTGTGCAACTTAACCTAACCTAAACCAGTCTGTAGATGAGATTAAAAAAGTTCTATTAGCCAATAGTTCCACCGAAAACTGCATTATGTATTTTGCAACATGCACACAGAAATACGGATCCGAGCCTTGCTGCTCACTACATGCCTTATAAACCCCTGAGCCTTCCTGTTCTTGAAAGGGCCGGCAACGCACCTGTAATTCCCCAAGTCTTGCAGGTGTCCCTGGGCGATGGTGATTACTTTCCACCAGGTGACCCGTCTGCTCGTTTGCCCTCTCTTATATAAAAAAAATTAAATAAAAAATGCTCAGAGTAGTGGAGGGAGCTGTGCTTAGGGTTTCTCTAGGAGATCGAATCAGAAATGAGGAGATACGTAGAAGGGTCACCGACATAGCCAAGCGAATTAGCTCGTTGAAGTGGCAATGGGCAGGCCATATAGCACGGAGAACAGATGGTCGTAGGGGCGGAAGGTTCTCGAGTGGAGACCGCAGCCAGCGCAGCGTAGGACGTCCACCAACGAGGTGGATGACCTGGTAAAGTCGCGGGTTCACGGTGGATGCAAGCTGCGGAAGCCGAGGCTACTGGAAGTCTATGGGGGAGGCTTATGATGATGATGATTTTGAATTTGCATAATTTCAAACTTCCATGCTGGTCTGGGAGCAAGGAAAAACATAGAATGTACCAGTTGCTTTGTCCACCCGCGCAGATGGTAAAAGCCCATCGAGGGAATGGGCAGCAACTGATCACTATTTTGATTCCATTTTCCACCTATACCTACGCCCACAATCTTGCTAAATGTGGCCTATAGGTACGTAAGGGATAAAGACGTGATCTGTGTATGTGGTTGTATGTATGTGTATGTGTATGTATAATTTCAAACTCTTTGTATTTTAGGGTTAAGAAAATAGACGCACTACACTGTATTCGATGCTAGTAACATTGCTAGAAGTATACTTGTTTCTATAGTTACAATATACAACTTCTCAGTTAAAGTGTGACTTAACCAGGTTATAATTAACCGTGAAGTAATAACCGCCTTCGGTTAACCATTACGGCCTGTCAAAAGCGACGACCGATATTATAATTATATGTATGATTTTAATGTATGATAAATTGAATGGCTAACGCGCTCCGACTGACCCTAATTGGTAGACGAAAGGTGTTATTGATATTTTTTTGTATATAATCGCGAAACTTTTGAATGAAAGAAGAGTAATTATTGAATTGGTAATCCATGCTGCATGCTATAGGCGATGCGGCTTGCAACCCATCATGATTCCCCCTTTCCATCTAAATGCCCACAGTCATGCTAAACGTGGCCTTTAGGTCTTGTTACCTTAGGCTCTGTCTACCCCATTAGGGATAAAGACGTGATATGTGTATGTGTATGTATGTGTATGTAATCCATGCTGTAGACTTATTGTCTAACTCGCTCGCAATCGCCATGTTGTTAATTTTGACAGTTCTTATATGAATGTGTCCCTTATTTCGGCCGTGCCGTCACAATAGGTGGTTAAAAATTGGCAGCTTTGATTTCAACAAATAAATTATTCTTATTCTTCTTATTCTTATTCAATACAATACGTATATTTGCTTAATCTATGGTACATCAGATATCTATAATATCTAAATATGCTGACTGACTGACTGACTGACATAGTGATCTATCAACGCACAGCCCAAACCACTGGACGGATCGCGCTGAAATTTGACATGCAGGTAGATGTTATGACGTAGGCATCCGCTAAGAAAGGATTTTGATCAATTCTACCCCCAAGGGGATAAAATAGGGGATGAAAGTTTGTATGAAACTTTGTCAATTTTAAACCGTTCGGGCTGAGACTTTGCATGCATAAAGCTACTATGACGTAGGCATCCTCTAAGAACGGATTGCGTAATTTCTGCGGGTTAGCGATAAACGAATTCTATGCAGACGAAGTTGCGGGCAACAGCTAGTAAACCATTAAATTCGTAGTAAAGACAATCAATTCCCAAAATGCCCATTCACAGGGTGTAATGTCATATTTCATACACCTTCAATTATTTGGCAACAAACAAACACACAAACAGTTATTTATGTGCCGGTCGTTATGGGCCCGGGCAATTACCTCACGTGGGATACGCCATGTGGCCACACTAGGGGTGGGAAAATGACGATAGTTCATGTCGATACGCACGTTCGTGGTTTATTGTTATCGCCTTTTTTTTATCAATTTCGACCTAAATGTTAGAAGAAGTGTAGAGAAAGAAAGAAAGAAAAAATCGTTTATTACCACATTAAAGAGAAATTCGATATAAAAAAAGCAAAAGTATGTAGGTGTGGCAAAAAAAAAAAAAAAAGAAAAAAGATGCAAGTGTTTGGTTTTATGCAAAGTAGCTTATTTCATTGCTCGCTGTAAATTTTGGGGTTGCCACGGAACAGTTGACATGTAATGCGTGCTTATATGATTGTTATACGCATAGTTAAGAGTTAGTTTAAAGAAAAACAATATAATAATGTTTGTAACTTGTACTTATGCTAATTTCTTGACCGCATAATGCACTTCAGCTCGACAAGCACAAGAGCGCGTGAGAGCTGTGTCGCACGTGAAATAGAATACTCGTCTCTTTCTAAAACGAAAAGTAAGAAAAAGACGGGTTGTCCATCTCGCGCGCGACACAACTCCCACGCGTGTCGTGGTACTCAAGTTGTAATCTTTAGCTCTTGTGGTTTACGCTATGCGTTGTCTAACAGTCACGCTATTGTTTAGACATAAATGATGAAATGCTACCTGGCTACCTGAAATCGACATAATAAAAACAATTGATAAACGTGATACTAACATAACGATGACTTTACGAAGCCTTACCACAATTCCCTCTCTAAAAATCCGTGAGTTATTGTTTTCGCTGCGATCTCGATAAGACGACAATCGATCGGTGTATCGATAAGCTGGCCATCGACAATCGATCGTGTCGATAATGTCTGCAGATACGTCACTAATCGAGCCCGATGGTTTTTATCACCCTTTATAATCATCAATCCTCCCTCGGACTATAGTTTTTAGGTCGTTAATTGAATATTTAAGTATTATTTTTAAAGTTAAATCCAATAACAATGTTTTAGTCTTTTTAAAGGTTATCTTTTGTCTAGAGCTAAGTAACTCAGCAACGAATATAACTTTGTCCCTTTCGGTGTTGCGACTCTAGGTCCGTGGGCTCCTAGCGCTATTGGCCTCTTCAAAGACATTTCGAAGAGGCTAATAGACGCTACGGGTGCCCGCAGAGCTGGCAGCTTCCTTGGACAGCGTATTAGTATCGCTGGCCAAAGGGGGAATGCTGCCAGCGTCTGTGGTCAATTATTTTATGTTAATATTAGTTTTAGTTTAGTTTTTAATTCCCATTTGTATTCTTTCATTAATAAAGCACAAATCTTTATATAGGAAGTTAAAAAAATACAATAATACAAGCTTAAGTAACAGACACCAGCGAACTTTCCTAAAATGATATCTTCCAGTTATACAGGAGTCTAATTGATGTAATGAGTTAATAATGTTCAACAAGGCTTTAAATTAATTAGTTGATCGTTGCCCCGGGTGCATTGGAGAACACGATTAAGTAATCCCCTCCAAGTCTTAAGTTAGACAGTAAACTGTCACTGACATTCACATGACTAACACTAATTGCCGAATGTCATGCGAGACGTTTCCCAGAATGGCAGAAACCAGCTAATTAGTAATTAATTGTTAATATTTGCTAATTTTATTAATGGCGTGTCGGTATGCATAACGACATGCATGATTAATGAAGAGCGATGATTTCAATTGGCAATAGAAAAAGTAAATTGCGTAAAATTGTGATAATAAAGATAATGCTGGTTGAAATGATTTTTACACAATTACTTGTGTCAGCTTTGCTGCTGCTATCGCGGTCTTTCTCTTCTTACATACATACATACATATATCACGTCTTTATCCCTTAAGGGGTAGACAGAGCCTAAGGTAACAAGGCCTAAATACCACGTTTAGCATGATTGTGGGCGTATGGATGGAACAGCATCATTATTTCATTGCATGTTTGAAAAATAATAACGGGATTTATGACCAGTAGATTGTTCAAATGGGCCAAGTAGCCATAAGAATAAGACAAAATATGTTAAAGCTGAATAAAGTAAAAGTGGCTATTGTTCGCGTGCCTTTTGCAGGGTCGGCACGTCGGCACTCTCGCCCTCGCCGCGTTTGTCGACTTACGTCGTGCGTGATGCATAATATCCTTAATAGAGGGAGACGACGCGTAAACTGTACTCTTTGAATGGTCTCCGTTTATTTTGATCAATGGCGACTGTTAATAATCATGAATACCCTTTTCACCTATACGCCAAAACTTGCTTCAAATCCTTCACAGTTCACTCTGCTAGGCTGTGGAATCGGTTACCGAGCTTCATCAGCCAGTCTGGCTCCGTGGCGTCGTTCAAGGAAGGCTTGAGGAAGATATGGCTCACACCATCTCCTTAGATATTGTATGGTGTACTCTTATTGTATTTTGTATGTATACACATGTGTGTAATGATATTTACTAGTTTAATTTATGATTTGTTTATTGTTTTTAGATACGTACGCTCTAATGTAGCTATCGCTGTCTGGAATTTTAAACTACACTTTGTCGGTCTCTCGTTTAATGCTCCTCTCATATACTTAAAGGTTAACTGGCAGATATCCCTTATAGGGATAACTACGCCTTTGTGCATATATTAATGTATTATTTTGTGAATTGTATTTGTTACCCTATATTTGTACAATAAAGCATTTACTTACTTACTTAACTATACACCCACAGTCATGCTAAACCTACATACATAAATCACGTCTTTATCTCTTACGGGGTAGACAGAGCCGAAGACCTAAAGACCACGTTGAGCATGATTCTCGGCGTACGGATGGAAAGGGGAATCAAAATAGTGATGGGTTGCCAGATCAGCATGGAAGTAACAATGTTTTTACCAATAGAACGCCAAATTATTTGTGAGTGTTCTAGGCTATGTTTAATCATGCGCGGACGCAGTCTTGGGCAAGCTAGTTTACTATATCCATGGTCTGCGCAGACTCACTCTTTGTTTTACCTAATGACAGTTGTCCAAAGATGGCGGCTCTCACGGTCAGAGCAGAGCAATTAAAAACGAATATGGAACAACAGATGTTGCAACCGACCGGCAATATGGCACGCGCCTGCGCGGTAAGCCACCGTGACCGGGGGTCGTACTGGTTTTTGTTGGCTAATTATACAAAGTAGATAAGGGGTGAGCTACGGTGATTAGGCTAGAAGACCAGAGCATCAATGATACAGCCTATAGACGATTCCCTTAAGTGCGTGTAAAAGGTTTATTCATATTTACAGTCGCGTGCACTTCATAAAGGCAAAAAGACATAGACTGCCCTTTACCATCCCTGCCATACCCTGCCAATTACCATCTGGTTTTTTTAATATTTATACTAGCGACCCGCCCCGGCTTCGCACGGTATATTATGCATGTATTATACATATAAACCTTTCTCTTGAATCACTCTATCTATTAAAAGAAACCGCATCTAAATCCGTTGTGTGGTTTTGAAGATATAAGCATACATAGGGACATAGTGACATGGGGACAGAGAAAGCGACTTTATTTTATACTATGTAGTGAAGAGGGGCAAACGAGCAGACGGGTCACCTGATGGAAAGTAATCACCATCGCTCAGGACACCTGCAAGACTTGGGGAATCACAGGTGCGTTGCCGGCCCTTTCAAGAACAGGAAGGCTCGCTTTTTAAAGATGTCTAAATTGTACCGCTCAGGGAATGTTGCAGCAGCAAGTTGGTATCACTTACGTCATAATTAACCGACTTGACAACAAAATCAACAAGCAGTTTTGGTAAGTTAGGTAGTTACTTTTTTTGTCTGACCTGGTCAAAACTCTGTGCACGCCACCATATTTAAGATTGGCCAGTTATAATTTCGCATGCTCGCAGCGCGGAAAGAAAAACAATTGAAAATCAGTTGTCTTGTCTTTGCCGGTCCACGCTGCGTTTTCTTCTTTTTACAAGCCTTAATTTAATTTGCAATGTATGTATGTAATGCGTATGTATGTAAGTATGTTTGTCCGGGTGGAATCTTGCGACTCGATTATGAAGCAGATGTCTTTAACCGATCGCGCTGAAATTTTGCATACTCGAGTAAATCCGGGACCATACGGGACCATACGGGACCATATATTCAACGGTTGGTCCGATCGACTCGAAATGTAGTTCACATATATTATATAGAACGGATGACAATGCAAGTGAAATTAGATTAGGTTATTTAAAACGAAGTATTCAAACTTCTTTCGAAAAAGCGGAGTTGGTTCCTTAAGTTCCTTAATAATAAAGTATGTAACACATGGCTCAATTACCAACACCTTACGCCTTCAGGATTATGTTAAATTTAAAACTATAACACAATTATAACACTAGCCCGCACGACAATCTAGAATTAGACCCGAGCTAGCCTTTGTTTAACACTTTAAAGTGAAATATCGTTGCGAAACACGAACCTTGAATCAGGTCAGTTTTTGTATAAATGAGATACATTGGGCGTGTATTTGAAACAAACATTTGCTTAATTCTTAGGCCTCCGTAATTTACACAAGTCGCACCCTTCGTGGAAGAAAGACGTAAGTCCCATTAAGGCCTAATAGGACTTACGTCTTTCTTCCACGAAGGGTGCGAAGTATGCAAAACTTCAGCTCAATCGGTTGAAGATATCTGATTCAAATTGAGTCGCAAGACTCCGGACAAACATGCACACATTGCATGTTAAATACATACATACATACTTACATAAATCACAATACATATTTTTCCCTTATGCGGTAGACAGCCTTTTTTAACGGGGAGGAAATCTTTATGGATGCCCTAGGCACGGGGATGCCTAGAGTTATGTGGGACTCCTCCTCGAAGGGGTATACCCGAACTAAAACTCTCCGGCGTTGCCTCAATCCGGTGTGATGGAGACGCAGTGGGATGCCACTAGGGTTTCAACCACAAACGCCCCCTGGTATAGATATATTTTGACCATCACTGTAACCAGTTTCACCTATGTTTACAAATAAATCACTTTGACTTTGATTTGGTGGCCCCGGCTTTCGCCAGGAGCGGTAGACAGAGCCTAAGGTAACAAGACCTAAAGCACGTATAGCATGATTGTGGGCATATAGGTGGAAAGGGAAATCAGAATAGCCGCATCGCCTGTAACATGATTCCTAAGATTGTCCAATTCCCTCGATGGGCTTTTACCAGCGCGGGAAGAGAAGCAACTGGTACATTCTATGTTTTTTCTTTTCTCCCAGACCAGCGTTGAAGAATTGATGAAGCCAGTTAAATAAAATTAGTTAAAAAGCATTAATGTACGGTAGCGAGACTTGGGTATGGCAAAAGAAGCATGAAAGTAGAATAAATGCAGTAGAAATGAGAGCGTTAAGAAGTATGGAAGGTGTATCACTGTAGAATAAGGAATAGTATGATAAGGGAACGTGCTCGTGTGAAAGAGGATATAGTGACCAGGATAGAAAAAAGTATGCTTAGTTGGTTTGGTCACGTAGAGCGGATGGATGAAAGTAGACATGGGGAGTGTGAATGGTAAAGTTGGGAGGGGAAGCCCTAGACAGACGTTTCGAGACCAAATAGGAGACGTTTTGGAAAAAGGTCAGGTCAGGAGTACCCGAAACCGACGAGCATGTATGTAGAGATTGATGAATGTGGATGAAGCGAAAGAAGTATGTCAGGATCGTAGCAAGTGGAACAAAGTAGTCTCTGCCTACTCCTGTGGGAAAGAGGCGTGACGATATATATGTATGTTTAATAAAAGCTTGAAATTGTAAAAATGATCAAAGATTGTCGCACACCTTTTGATGCCTGTCATGGCCGCTTACCGCGCACATTTACAATCAAATTAACGCATAAGAAGCTATGACAACCGACATGTTGCTAATTTAAAAATTATACAAGCCGTGTGACAAACTTCAAGTATGATACTCGTACAAATGCATGCAAAAACTTCAATATGCATAAACTAATGTGAATGCATTTGTCTGTGTATCTGTCGTGCTTATACCGTGAGCATTATAATGCTGAGGGCGAATTTGAATAGTTATTTCATACAACCCATTGATTAACACGGCAATGGAATCTTATTTATTTATATTTTTTTATATGAATAGGAAGGCAAACGAGCAAGTGGGTCACCTGATGGTAAGTGATCGCCACTGCCCATAGACACCCGCAACCCCGGAGGGTATGCAGATGCGTTGCCAAACTAGAGGACTAAGATGAAATGCCTCTTGTGCCCGTAATTTCCCCGGCTGTCTTACTCTCCACACCGGAACACAGCAGTGCAAGCACTGCTACTTAGCGGCAGGATTAGCGAGTAAGATGGTGGTAGCGATCCGGACGGACCTTGCACAAGGCCCTACCATCCTTGGAGAACTTATCTTACCTACCTTGGACCTTATCTTTGGAGATATTGCGAGTTTTATGAATCTATATTTTAAGATCCTAGAAAAACTTAAGACGATATTAGATCCGATTTAAAAATGAACTTATTTCGCAATAGCTAATAGACACACATTTGCTTTATATACAACAAAAACTGATGGTTTTCTTGTCTCCCCCATGATTTTACTATAATATATGTACTTAGCCATTCCATGTTGTACCAATATTCCGATGTCTTACTAGGTGTTACTGAGATATTGAATCTGGTTTCGTAAAATTGGTAGATCATTAATTGAAACGTTATAACATGATAATAAAATTAACATGAATAACAGCGGATGCCATATTTCTCTACTATGTGTTATAGGTTTATTTCTTCCATGCTGGTCTGGGAGTAAAGAAAACACAAAGAATTTGCTTCTCTTCCCTCGCAGATGGTAAAAGCCCATCGAGGGAATGGACGAAAGCCTTAGGAATCATGTTATACGCGATAAGGCTAGCAACCCATCATTATTTTGATTTCCATTTCCATCTATACGCCCTTAATCATGCTAAACGTAGCTATAAGATTTTGTTACCTTAAGCTCTGTCTACCTCGTAAGGGATAAAGACTTGATATATGTATGTATGTATGTTTTATAGGTAGCCTGTCATGGAGTCCCACTGCTGGGCAGCGGCCTCTCCTTTTTCTTTCCACTCGTGCTTAGTGCTTCTTGACTTTGGCAGTCTTCACCCTTTAATCGACAGTTCGTTGTTTCTGAAAAATATGTTGACAGACGAACAGACGGACAGATGGACGGGTGGCAAAGTAACCCATAAGAAGAAAGGAAGAAAGAAAGACATTTATCCTCTTTTAAAAGAGACACTAATAGAGCATACAATTAAAATAAAACACAGACATAAAATAGAACACAGTGTAATGAAGTCTTCGTAAAAGTGAACGGTCGCTGGCTCAGAATTATGCTGAGGCGTTAGACGTAAGGGTTCCGTTTATTATTATTACAAGCTTCATATTAACTTGCAATTGCAACGTATGTATGTATGTATATGTTCGTCCGGGTGGAATCTTGCGACTCAATTTTCAAGCAGATATCTTCATCTGATTGAGGTTAAATTTTGCATACTTGTGTAAGTCAGATGACAATACATCAATCTGGTAGTAGAATTCTGGTGCTCCAGCCAGGACCGTCTCCGCAGGAAGGAACTCTTAAATTTGGTTCACATTATGTACGCCGGATGTCAATGGAAGTACAGTCAACAAAAGTCTATCTATCTACAGCCATTGTCCGTCCACTGCTGGACGTAGGCCTCCTTCATTGCGCCAATTTTCGCGATCCTGGGCTTTCATCCAGCCACTGCCAGCTGTCCTAAGGCCATCCGTCCAACGCGTCGCAGGGCGTCCCACACTACGCTTTCCCAACAAAAGTACAGTCAGCAAAAACGGCTGTCTAAAATGAAATTTTTAGGTTAGGTTTTTCCGACTCAAGCACGGAACCCTTATAATGTTGATATGCATAACAGTCGATAAAAAAATTACCTATCTCTATTCATTTGCTATGAATTCTCCAACGTCGGTTATATTAACTAAGGTCCAACTCGGTGGTCCCTATTAGTAGGTAATAAGTTAGCATAAAAAATATAAGTTAGCATAAAAAATAACGACCTTAATGGTTTGCGGAATCGCTAACAGTAGGATGCACCTTTTACAACATGCATTATTAATAACTAGCTGTAGCACACAGCTTTGTCTGCGTTACGCGGGAAATTTGGAGACTTTCTATTTGGTTCCGAGGTGGTGTTGCTATAAACAGCTTAAATATGTCAATAATGGACAGTCGAGGCCATAAATATCGATAAAAGCCGTCTCGTCAAATATATGTCACTGACCTTTTTTTTAGACGAGTTATAATATTTACAGACGGTTCTTGCTGAAAATCAGTGCTGCAGGTGTCTAAAAGAAAAGCCAAAGAGAAAGTTGGTACGTACTCTCAAGGGTATAAATATTATGTACGTCAAAAATATCTATGTACTTCATGCCATAAACAATAAGGTCGGTAACACATATATTTGACATGATGGCTGCATAAATATTTATGCCCTCCACTCTACAACCCATCTTAATCAAAGTCTCTAGATCAGTTTTAACCATAGTCTTACGAACGGCAGTCAATGTCATTATTTTTATAACTTAACTAGCTTCTGCCCGCGACTTCGCCCGCGTACAATTTACACTTAAGAATATATTCTGCAACTAGATTCTGCCCGCGACTTCGTCTGCGTAGAATTATACATAATAACCTTCCTCTTGAATCACTCTATCTATTAAAAAAACCGCATCAAAATCCGTGTGTAGTTTTGAAGATATAAGCATACATAGGGACATAGGGAAATAGGGACAGAGAAAGCGACTTTATTTTATACTATGTAGTGATAATTATTTACGTTGCGACTCTAGGTAGCTATGACCTGTTTACTCTCGAGAATAATGCAACGTTCCGGGATAAAAAGTAGCCTATGTTGTAATCTAGGGCACCAGCTATCTCCATTCCAAATTTGATCCAAAACCGTACAGTCGTTTCAGCGTGAAGAAGGAACAAACATACACACTCACTCACTATAATATTAACAGGATTATTATAAGACTCAAACAGAGTATACACTTTACGATATAATATTTATGTCACAACGTCCGTTCTCTTTAGAATTTCATAATGATCATGTTAAAATTAACATATCAAAATGACGGGCCGATGTATACAGCAAAAAGCCGCCATTAAAAGGACACATGTTACGTTATATCGAGCGATATGTTAGACAAGCTACACCGACTATACTTACCACTAATTTTAAAAGTAAACAAATCGATAAAATTTCTCGCCGCTCGGAATAAATCAGTCGTAAACCAAGATGTCTCAATATTCTTCAAAGTAATTCCACGCTCTAAACGAAAGAGATAGATATACGTTGGCATGCGACAATAGGTGCGAAAGAAGGGGATGACAAGATGGCTCGAGCTTCTATTGGCGTCTAAGGAGCAAAGAGGTTTTAAATCATTGGCTGTCAACGCTCCCTGTGGGAATCCAAAGAGTTATTGGAGCCTTTATTCTAAATTTAAAATTACAATTTCGTAAACGATTCGAATTATTCAAATGAGCGGGATCTCCAGAGTAAACTGGTAAAAATATTTTTTAGGCACCCGTGACGTTATTATAAATTTAACTGTACCTTGAATCTGGATGTAAGTAATCACAGGGTCACTGTAAAAAAAAAAGATTAAAAAGTGATCGTCGATGGAAGCTTTCGCTTTGTCAGTAACAAAATAAACTGAATATGCTGAACTTCTTCAAGCAAAATAAAATAAGTATCCCTGATTAACAAAGGTTGTTCTTTATCTTGAATAAAGCTACCACCGACCGTTCAAAATTCAAAAATTAAAAAGTTATAGTACTAATTACGTTCCTACGTACGCTCCCTTCAGTAAGTTCACATTACTTACGCGGTCGCCAACTGTCACGAAGCGTCAGTTGCGTGAAACGGAGCGGCGCGAGCGTGGTAATACCACTTTGAATATCCACGCGTCAACGTCCCTACACTATTAACATTAAGGTAACATTTCGTGTAATCTGACGGAATAGAGATTCTGGTTGCTTGGTGCTGCTAATCGCGAGATTGGCCACTCGATACGCGGCTGTCACACCGTTCTGACGTAGGGGGGTGAATTAGCTCATGTTTTTAGTGAAATCGTAATGTCACTTTAGTCACGTGCGTCGAGGAGATAGTAATACATCTACTTCATTATTGTACAGTATAAATTAATTTCGAGCAGTTATTTTAATTTTGATAGATACAGTCTTTTTACAAAAATGATGATCGATTTAGGAGGTACTTTGTCGTAATACGCTTCAACGTATCAGATATACGGCTCGTCCCTGGTGAGCAGTAGATGTGCCACGGGAGTTTATAATTCTGTCATACAGACACAAATCATTCAAACAGATGACAAGGTCACGTGAGAGCTAGTAACAAATAGAAAAGTTCGAAGGCTTGCCCACCTGCTATGGGTGGTGTGGGGGTATAGCACGCGTCACAGAATGACGAGGACCCGGGTTCGATTCCCGGCCATAGCTTTACTTTTCGGATTTTTCTGTGTTCTAATTTTCAGTGTCGTTTAGAAATTCGTGTCAGACATGTCAAATTTAATGTCAATTTTACGTTACAATTTTTTTTTAATGTCATATGACAGATATTTCGTTGTTGCAGAGGATTGATTATTTTTATGCATAAAAAATGATTTTTAAATTTTTGTCATTAATTATAATAATTATTCTTAAGAAAAAAATGATTTGCGAGGTTCTAAGTATGTTCCACCATACGATACACTTTACTGACACATCTTAAGGTAGAAGTTTCAAATGAAACGACTAAGATCCTTTTAAAACTAATCTTCGGAGCAAATTAAATTTCTAAATTCAAAAGCATATTTTAACCCGAATATGATATTGTCAAATATCAGATAAGGTAAAACTTTTTAAATTCCACATAAAACTTGCATTTACAGGCTTTAAAGTCGATTAAAAAATAAATACATTAAGTCAAACAATACGATAAACATTTCCGAGCGGTCATTAAAAACAACTCGTGGAATCAAACATTTGGACCGGGATTCAATTTAAAACGCTGGGTTATGATGCAAAGGCGAAGCGGAGAGCGATTTTGGGGTAAGGCCACGTTTACTGCACGCTTAGCGGTAAGCGCTTCGTTAGCTGCTTAGATTACCAAGTTGTTGGCTACGGTAGTCATAGCGCGCTTAGATGTACTCCATATACTTTGATAGTAGCAAGAAAAAGATTTACAAGCGTGAACTCACGATAGCTTAAATTGGGTCTGAAACGGCAAATTTGTCATGCAGAAAGGGTGCCCGTTGTTCCACATGGTCTGAAAAAACTTTGTAACGTTAATTTAGAAATAAGCTACTTATTTTACTTATTTTGAGTTTTAAAAGATTGTAGTTTGAGCAATGACAATAGTATCAATATTTAAGGTACATACCTACATACATAAATCACGTCTTTATCCCTTACGGGGTAGACTGGGCCCAAGGTAATAAGACCTAATTCAAAATATTGATGAGATTCCTAAGATTTTCGCCCATTCCTTTTGAGTTTTGCCACCTGCGCGGGAAGAGATTACTCCCAGTTCCAAACCAGCATGGAAGAAGTTTCGATATATAGTATTGATAGTTTTCGTAATTTTCTGTGCAATATTATCGACTAGCGACCCGCCCCGGCTTCGCACGGTATATTATGCATGTATTATACATATAAACCTTCCTCTTGAATCACTCTATTTATTAAAAAAAACCGCATCAAAATCCGTTGCGTAGTTTTAAAGATTTAAGCATACATAGGGATATAGGGACAGAGAAAGCGACTTTGTTTTATACTATGTAGTGATAGTGATACTGTCGATAGTATCGATAAGTCTATCATTATTACTATCGACATTATTATTTTGATGAGCCCCGCTCCCGCTCCCCCCTTCGTCCGCCGCCTAAAGATTGCGTCGGCCATTTAATTGATACCCGCTGCGCAGGAGTGGGCAAGGAGACGGTCGTTAGCTTATCAACGCGTTGATTTCACACCGCCGCGACCTTGGACCACGACGAATAGCCGATGGGGTGATATTAGCCAGTGAGAGTATGAAAGAAATAAAAGAAAGGAGACATTTACTCGCTTTTGAAAGACACAATTTTACAAAAAAAAAACACAAATATGAAAATAGATCATCAGTGAAAAAAGGGTTTGCGAAAGTGAAACGGTCGGCTCACTGGCTAGTGGTTTAGCTACGCCTAAAAAAACGTGACTAAAAAAACCGGCAAAGTGCGAGTTGGACTTGCATACAAAGGGTTATAAAGGGTTAATCGACGGTTGTAAAGATTGGTACCGGTGGGAGCCTAATTATTACAGTCAATGAAATTAGAAAAGGAAGAAAGAAAGAAAATATATTTATTTGGTCACATTATTACAGTATGGTAAACTTAACCAGTACTAAATGGAGCAAAATTGAGAGGAAATAAAGAGGAAGCTGGCTCAGCACTATGTCACGAAATGCTTCAAGACGCTGATATTCTGCCAGAACCTTTAGCCTTAAGGGCTACTAAAACTAAAACTAATACTAAAAATAATCTAATATAACATTGAACTATACGGGAAGGAAAGACGGATCGCAATGGGCACACAGCAGTAAAATATAACAACATTACAGCTAAAGTAAACAAACTAATAACTGAATTATAGGAGACGTTTTAAAAAAAAGTCAGGAGTACCCGAAATCATTGAGCATGTATGAAGAGATTGATGAATGAGGATGAAGCGAAAGAGATCAGGATCGTAGCAAGTTGAACAAAGTAGTCTCTGCCTACCCTCATGGGAAAGAGGCGTGACTGTATGATGTATGTCATGAATATTCTTTTTAATGTAAGTAAATGTACTGAGAATGAAAAAGAAACTGAGGTAAGTACCTACTATATTCTAGTATAATAATATATTTATAAAAAAGTTTTATGTCCTCATCAAATAATATACGCACTTATATAAAATATGATGTTGCGATAAAGACACCTGCCGTTAAAAATAACTTCATTGAGGCATTATTCTTTATTTATCGCTATATACCGACCAATAACTCATGCGGCATTCTTTGGTTTATTTATGAGCTAATTCCTCTGCCATTTATAATATCACATTCGCATTGAAATTGCAAATTGTTAATTTTAAGAAGGCAAACGAAAAGAAATAACGACTGACGGAAACCAAACGCCTTTGACTCATGCAACAGGGAAGCATTGGCAAACCTTTTAGAGGCTGACAGTTTATTTTTTAAAGGCTAAGTTGTATCACTAGCATCAAAATGGTTCTGGTATTAGAACTAATTCGCTTCCTGTGGGACCTCTTCATTTCAAAGGGTTTGTTAAGAAGCAATCTGGTGGCCAACTTCGTTAGTACAAAAGCGAGTTCGCTTATAATCCTTAATAAGGGATCTGTTTCATATTTTTCTTCTGTTTGTTCTTAGTTTTTACTTGTGTGTACTTAAGAGTACCTATGTCACTTTTCTAATTTTTTTTTGTAAAATTTAGTCAAGTTAAATCTCGCAATTAAGTTACATCCCAAATGAAACAAATGCGGGATTTTCTACAAAGAACTGCACCCATATTCATTATTTTGTCGGCGAAGTCAGCAATGACGCACGTTCTTAATTTTGAACTTGGCTCTCATTTCATATTTAAATTTATGTTTTTGTGATGATAGACAAGAAACTGTACAAAAACGAATTTATCATTAAAAAGGGATTTTCCATACCTGTCTTCTGGCTATAACTTCGGAAAGGCTAACCCCCTTATTCATAAACGCTCTATAAACTTCTGTTGACTTAGCAATCGTTTGTCCTTATCTGTGAAAGGTAAATGTCAAAGTGACAGATAAGGACAGACGATTGCTAAGTTAGCAGAAGCCTATAGAGCGTTTATGAATAAGGGGTTAAGTATGTTTGCCGCAATTACGAAGGTGTCGTGAGAATTAATTAAATAATCAGAAAGTCAATTAACAGGAGTCATACTGATGAACGACTATCCCGCCTAAGCCTTGGGTGATGAAAATTCAATCGGGACGGAATAATATTTTATCCCGGCATTGAAATGAAACATAAAACAAACTGTAAAAGAGGCTGGTGTGCCGGCTTGTATCATTTGTGGGGATCTTGTGCGCGGACACACGGGAGCCAAGGACGGGGAACAAAGTAAATGTTTTATAATTTAAAAACTTAATCTTAACTTGAGTGGAGACCGCGACTCGGCAAACGTAGTGTAGGACGCCCTCCGGCCAGGTGGGATGACGATCTGTGAAAGACTGCAGGCAGATGCTGGATGCGTCAAGCTAAAGACAGGGCGCTATGGCGCTCATTAGGGGAGGCCTATGTCCAGCAGTGGACTAACATAGGCTGATGATGATGATGATAAAGAACTTAATCAGCATAGCAGTTCACACTAAAGCACTGAGTAACGCAACAACAAAGTGTAGGTAAAAATACATAACATAAAATAAAAAGAAAACAAATCACAGGCATTATTTAAGCATTTTCAAAAGTCTTGCTTCTCTAAAGCCAGGGAACATCACACCTTACGACAAGAAGCTAATGACATCAACTTCTTGTTTCAAAGATTGAATAAAATCTTCAAATGTTCCTCTATCTTCATAAGCCTCAAGATATTTTAGAATGTTTATTATGACGCCCCAGTGTACTAATTTTAGGCATTTATACTAGCGGCTCAGACGTCCAATTGCTATAACATCTGGAAATGGTATATTTAGAGCTGGAGTCCGATACCCGCCAAATCCAAGGATCGGTACGTGCTTAAAGTGTATGAGCTACTTTTGGGACGTTGGACCGATACTTGCTTGGGCCTGAACGACTAGATTTCGCAGTCTTTTAAATACGACGTTGGGTTTTACGAGGCAATCGTCAAATTCACACAGCCAGGCCAGGAATCAGGTTCGTAGAAGAAGAACTGAGGATGATGCACAATAACTTTAATTATAACTAGATAGGTACAGTGATATGACAGATATGTAGGCATGTCACACGTGTTGCCGCCTTGGCTGTACGATGCAGTCCAAATCGCCGTGCTCCGGGGATGAATCGTGACGTCCTCGTGACGTCGCCATGGTGTGAGCTGGGCAGCAGCCGTGACGTATGTTGTGGCGTCAACAGCGTCCTTTAAAAAGTACTAAAGCCTTCATTTGCTCGGCGACGTTCCGAGCACTACGGCGCAGTCGTCAGGCGCGAAATGAGAATAAGTTTTGGCGGGGCCATCTCATAAATCAGATGCTGTGTGTAGCTCAATTAAAACACAGCTATCAGATGTACACTTTACAGTAGGCGTTGTTACTTTTAAAACTTTTTGTACTTTTAAAAGGCAAGATATATCGACCTTTTTAAATGCCTTTTGTCAACCGTTTATTTTGTGCTGTGTCTCATTACTGGAGCGTACTATTGTGGTAGTTTGGGATGTTTGTGATGAAGATTGATAGTTTTTTAAGTAATTTCATGTTATTGATTAGAAAATTTGTTTCGCCGTTTTGGAAAAAGGTCAGGTCAGACGACAGGGCACAGTGGGGTTTAAAAGATGTTATTATCACTCTAGGCGAACGGACTCAGATTAAGGAAACACAACTAGTTCATTAACTTAAAAACTTGAAGCATATTTTCTGTTTAGTTAAAATAATACATTAATGTTTTTTATCCAAATGTAGGTACCGTTATTTTTCTTTGTGTACGTATCGAATGTGTGTGAATAAACATCTTTCTCCCTCTCTCCTTCTCTCTCTCCGGATGAGAGTCTAAGCCTGCTCCACTTGTCTTGCTTACTATTTAATGCATCACGGAATGATGAGGATCCGGTAGGCTTATTATCTAACTCGCTCGCAATCGCCATCGTGTTCATTTTGACAGTTCATGTATGGGCTGACAGTTGGTGTTCTAATTTTCAGTGTCATTTAGAAATTAACTATTTAAAAATAAGAATTTACATCGTCATATAAGCACCCCGTCGCAGCCTTCACAGTACATTCAAACCACAAATCTACTGAGCTAAAGAAAGTTACTAAACCCACCCACAAAATTTCACCAATCCAATCACAAATTCACAGCTATAACAATAGCAATTAAATTCCCTATTCAGTTTCGGTAATCGCGAGCAATTAAACGATTTTATCGATTCAGAGCGATACAGTTACGGTGTCCGCTCGTGCCCAATCGATTACAATCGGAACTGAACCGATTTAACGATTCGTAATCGGTAATGACGTGAGACCGATGGTTTTGAAGTTTGGGGTTAATGGTTGAGGGGTATCCATGGAATGCGAAACTATGGCCTTTCTAACGAATTTAGACAATTTAAAAGCTTCCATTTTGCTGTGAGATCAAAGAAAAAACATAAAATGTACCAGTTGCTTATCTTCCCGTGCAAATGGTAAAAACTTATCGAGGTAATGGGCGAATATTTTAGGAATCAACCCATCACTATTTTGATTCCCCATTTCACCTATACGCTCAGAATCACATTAAGCGTGACTTTTAATTCTGGTTACCAAAGGCTGTGTCTACCCCGTCAGAGTTAAAATGTGATTTAGAACATGATAACCTAGTGGTTTTACGAAAAGCCTTTAATCAGAGTCATGGGTTCGAATCCGTGCTTGCACGTTGAAATTCTCAATCAGCACTAGCTCACTCAAATCTGTACCTCAGTCCTAAACTTGTGGGACAGATTTTTCCATCCCTTTCTGTCTTTGGTTTTCCTTCAATAAAAAATATCATCGTCTCATCTCCAGCCTTTATACGTCCCACAGGCGTCCTCTCTGAACGAGAGGGGTTGGGTATAGTTCCCACGTCCAGTGCGGATTGGGAACGTCACACACACCACCGAAAAGCTCATGGTAAACTTCAAATTTACGCACATTAATTCCGAAAAACTCAGAGGTGCGCGGGATTCGAACCCACGACCTTCTGCTTGAGAGGCCACACGCATAAAAACACTAGTTAGTTAATAAATCACAACCAATCAAATTTCGTTGCAAATCACCACCTACCCTATTTTTCCGCAATTTTCTCACCCCGCGGAAATAACTGTAGTAAGTCTAAAAATAAAATTTCTGTGCGCTCGTAAATTTGTCGATCAGAAAAACGCCGATGTATAAAGAAAATAATCAGTTAATCGTTGCCGGTATTTGCATAACGCCCCTAGATACAACAGTTTGATTTGTAGCCGCGTTTATAAGATTGATTGGACTTATTTACAAAGCTATTTTACTTTTTCAAACGATCGTGGATCATTTTTTGTTCTTCATATTTTTCGTTTTTTTTCTCTTTGACATTGGAGACATCTCCAATTAATTTATTTGACGGTGGAGGCGTTTCACACCTCCACTGAACTTAAAAAAAAAATGTTGTTTTGACTAGTAGATACTTTATACATCTCTACTATAGATTAATATAATTTAAGGCTCGGGGGCCTTATACATCCCTTTTATAAATGTATTTCATTTAAGTAGAATTTAACTATTCTTACTGCATTTTATTTTGAAAAAATGACTTTCTGCCAAGTTTCTTGCGGCGCATTCTTCTTGACAATGATGGTCTTTCCGAATGCGCTGACAATTAGACCACTTTTCTTCTCTCTCCCACTCTTATTCGTCACTGACAATGAGAACACATAGAAAAAGCCGAAAAGTAAAGCTATGGCCGGGAATCGAACACGGATCCTCGTCATTCCGTTCCGTCACCCACAGCAAGTAAGTTTCTATCTGTTACTAGCTGTCACGTGAACTTGTTACTATGCGAATTTTCGTCGCCAAGCGTCATCTGTTTGAATGACGAGTCTGTACGACACAATTACAGACTCCCGTGGAACATCTACTGCTCACCAGGGACGAGAGTAAGCGCTGTTTTTCAACCGATTTTTACGTCTTGATTTTACCGTTAGAAAAAAAAAACTAAACGACACTGGCAATTAGAACACAGAAAAATTCGAAAAGTAAAAATCAAATAAAAAAACCTATCAAATCACTATGCTAGAAGACAACTATATAACAAACCCTTGCAAAATTTATGCATAGCCTAAGGCGCACGCGCGACATAGTTCCATAGTTCATAAGTAGCGTAACTCTTCGTATAAACAATAAAGACGTACAAACCAACGCCCGAGGGTACAGTCAACAACATAAATAACCCCCGGCCAGATATGAAGATGTCGGCCGTTTAATGAAACGTCAAAATATCACGCTCATTGATTGCTTGCGAGCAAATCGTAAATCGTCGGCCGCGTTTAAATCTTGCAGACTGTACGTTGTTTATGCGACGCATGTATTTTATGTGATGGTAGGTTTATTTGTTAGGAAATAGATAGATTTAGTTGCTTTGTCAATTAAATCTATCAGTTCTTCCATGCTGGTGTGAGAGTAAAGAAAAACCAGAATTTACCAGTTGCTTCTCTTCCCGCGCAGATGGTAAAAGTCCATCCAATTTCATAATTTCATTCTATATCATTTTCTAACGGTAAAACCGTAAAAGTAAACATAAAAAATCGAGACGAAAAAATTCTTGATTCATTTGATAGTAGGTAAGGTACCTATCATTTGAAAAACAGCGCCTTCTCTCGTCCCTGGTGAGCAGTAGATGTTCCACGGGAGTTTGTAATTGTGTCGTACAGACACATCATTCAAACAGATGACGCTTGGGGACAAAAATTCGCATAGCAACAAGGCCACGTGACAGCTAGTAACAGATAGAAAAATTCGAAAGCTTACCCACCTGCTATAGGTGGTGTACGGGGTATAGCACGCGTCACGGAATAACGAGGATCCGAATTCGATTCCGGGCCATAGCTTTATTTTTCGGATTTTTCTATGTGCTCTAATTTTCAGTGTCATTTAGATTTTTTATCAAGTTTATTTCTAATAGTTATTGTTGTTTTTAGCCCGTTCGCGCCTTGTGCCCCGCACGAAAAAATCCTGAATCCGCCCCTGGTAACAACTCTCGCTCAAAGATTTGCAGAAGTAATCCAGTAAGGGAAAGCTGCCTGCATGATGGAGACCTCACATAAGGGTCCACATTGCTTTTAATTTCTAGCGTAAGCTTTACTTGTGTTAAGTTATTTATAACCAGAGATCGGACAAATTTGCGTCATTGCTCGCAATAATGTGGACATGACTCCAAAATTAATCAAATATGTCAAAATACATAAATTAAGAATAAGTATATCCGCGGTGGTTTTATACCTATAGAACTAGAAAACTTTTTTGTCAGAAATAATAATCATATCTAGCAGGATCGTGATTTCTTTATTATATAAAAAAATTTACGAACGACAACTGCCACTTTAATTAACATTTTGCTAATAATTTTATGCATGTGTAAATTTATATCTCCGGGAGTTCAATTTTTATTTCGCGAAATTAATTAAATGATTAATTATTTGATTAATTTTTGAGTCATGTCCACATTATTGCGAGCTATGACGCAAATTTGTCCGATCTCTGTTTACAACTTACTTTCAGTTCGGGCTTTAAACACCGCAGCCATCATTACCTTTTTATTAAAATGGGACAAACACACCACTCTCCATTCAAACTAGAACTCGCTACACACTTACAAAGCAACATTTAATTACAGACAGCATATAATATACAATTATCGCGTCCGTTCATCGCAGTGCGCACAATTCGCACCCTTCGTGGAAGAAAGACGTAAGTCCCATGTTAAGTCAATAGGACTTACGTCTTTCTTCCACGAAGGGTGCGAATTATGCGATATTCATAGTATTTAGAGATATCGTTTTCGCTGCGTTTCCGGTTTGAACCGGTTCGGGGCAGCACTGATGACGCGGGGTATTGCGAAAGCGAATCGGTAAAAGCGGAGGGTTTTTTAATCCGCTTTTTCAGTTGTTTGTTGAAACGGATAGCCAACAAGAGTGAACTGAGATTAGTTCGAAACACATCGGGTTTGACTAAAAATATATTTAATACGTACATATACATATATCACGTCTTTATCCCTTGCGGGGTAGACAGAGCCTAAGGTAAACCTTAAGGCTACGTTTAGCATGATTAAGGGCGTATTGATGGAAAGGGAAATCAAAATAGTGATGGGTTGCTAGCCGCATTGCCTATAACATGATTCCTAAGACTTTCGCCCATTCCCTCGATGGGCTCTTACCATCACTCCTCCATGTTTTTTCGTCACTCCCAGACCAGCATGGAAGAATATTTATAAAGCGACAAAAATTCGCAGTAACAAGGTCACGTGACAGCTAGTACCATGTAGAAAAATTGGAAGACTACCCACCTGCTGTGGATAGTGTAGGGGTATAGCACGCGTCACGGAATGACGAGGACCCGGGTTCGATTCCCGGCCTTAGCTTTACTTTTCGGATTTTTCTGTGTTTTAATTTTCAGTGACATTTAGAAATTTTATATTTAATAAACATTGTGGTCTCAAGCAGAGGATCGTGGGTTCAAACCCGGGCAAAATTCGAAAAGTACCATGCCTGCTCAACACTCGCGACGCTGTTCAATTTGAAGTTCCCAATTAGAAATGAGCCAGCGAGAGAATTGCAACTCCAACAATTCTCATTCTACCCAGCAGTGGGATGTTTGAAAATGATGATGATTATGATTTTTTTTCGAAACTGTTTAATTGTTTGTCTACGTCAACGTCGTATCGTATTAACACATTGCAAAATAAAAAAGCAAGCGCTCATTTTTTTCATTGACGGCCATCAACTTAATCCTAATTATTAATTTACCAATTATTTGCGCTCGTATTTATTAAGTATTTTTACTTACCCGCTTCTGCACCTGTCCGTTATGTGCTTTAAGTCATATTTGAACTGCGAATTATTAATAATGCTTGTTGATAATATTGTCTGTAATTAAAATAACGGTCATGGAATTGGAAAAAGGTGTTATCGTTTGTGGCGTTAAAATGTAAAGGTGCAATTTTTAGATTACGCTCAGCCCTGACAGATTATTATTATGTTGGTATTACGCTCGGTAACCCGATTATTGTTCTTTTTTATTTATACTCACAGGAATTTTTGACACCCTGTAGATTAATAAAATGAGTGTCACTTTTGGCTGATGAATTTGAGTGGATATAAAAACGTGTAGAGAAATAAGGCTTTAGACGTAAGAAGAGTTGACAAGATTTAAGCTCCAAAATATCGGCAATTCTCATTCACTTTCTGAGTGAGTAACACGGAAACAGCTTTAACGATTTCGATGAAATTTGCTACGTAAGGTTTTCGGGGTTATCTATGAGAAAACGCGTTCTATCTATGTATGCTTTAACGAATAACAGGACATCAATTCTGAGGAGGTAATTAAACACGAAGTCAACAATAAATAAACCATTTCACATCACTAATGTCATCATTAATGCTTACATTGTAGGGATGAGCATTAAATTAGAATGGAATGTCGATAATCGACAACTTTGTCGACAAATACGCAGTTAGTATGAAACGTATGTGTTCTTGCCTACTGTATATTTATTAGTACTCATATTTTTAATTTATGGCGCTTTTTATAACAAATGACTACCGTTTTTGAGACTATAAAGGCGCCATATTTGTAGCTGTTGATATTACAGTTTATTTAAATCACTAAGTCGATCCATCCACACATCCATACGCCCACAATCATGCTAAACGTGGTCTTTAGGTCTTGTCACCTTAGGCTCTGTCCACCCCGTTAGGGATAAAGACGTGATTTATATATGTATGTATGTACTAAGCCGATAGGTAGTAGATCGGGGTGCGAGTCGAGTTACCTCCGCGTGTGCTCAAGAGCTGCGGTTCGTTTTCGGAAAATCTTAGGAATCATGTATTGTTATAGGCGATGCGGCTAGCAACCCATCACTACTTTGATTCCCCTTTCCACCTATACGCCCACAATCATGCTAAAGCCTGTCTTGTTACCTTAGGCTCTATTTACCTGTAAGGGATAAAGTCGTGAATGTATTCATCAAATTCCGCCAACGACTAAATCCCGACCGAGAAGAACACATTTAAAAATAATTAACCTAATCTGCCATCAGTCCGCGCCACCTTAAACTTTCGTTAATCTGAATAAATCTACCATTTCCCCGCATAAAAGGTCGGGGAACCAAAAGGAACGCGACCGAACCTCACGAACGCGACCGATATTAGTGACAAAATGTTTTTACGCCTCGACCGCGTAACATCGCTCTTTTGTTTTGTTCCACGCTCATACTCTCGTTTTTTTCGAACACGTAAGGGTTTTTTAATTAAGTTTTAATTTTTATCTCGCGGCTCCCGTTTAATTGAGAGGTTTTTTTGGTGCGGATGTTGGGTCGCTTGCGCTGAGTTTTAGTTTTAAATCTGGTGATTTATTGAGTTTGGATTACTGTCGGTTTATCTATGAGGGTAATCTTATGTGGCACATTCTTGGTTTCAAATATATGGTCTAATTAGTAAAAGCAAAGTTGTTTCCGCATGTCTTATACCCAAGACTTGTACGGTATGATTTCCTTAAAAATACTCCCCTTTCTATTTACCTGCCCACTGCCATTTCAGCACCAAAGTAAAGACAAAACATAGAATGTAGCAGCTGCTTCTTTTCCCGCGTAGATGGGTAAAAGCCTATCGAGGGAATGGGCGAAAATCTTAGGAATCATGTTAAAGGCGATGCGGCTACCAACCCATTACTATTTTGATTCCATTTTCCATCTTTACCTAGCCCCACAATCTTGCTAAACGTAGCCTCGTCTTACCACCTTAGGCTCTGTCTAACCCGTAAGGGATAAAGACGTGATTTGTGTATTGTATTGTGTGCGGCTAGCAACCCATCACTATGTTGATTCCTTTTTCCATCTATACGCCCTCAATCATGCTAAACGTGGCCTGTAAGTCTTGTTACCTTAGGCTCTGTCTACCACGTACCTAAGGGATTTGGACATGATTTGTGTGTGTCATAAAAACTTACAGTTTAAAGAGTGACCGAGAAACGTAACGGGTGGACCAACTTTTTTTTGTCACTCTTTGCTATCAAAGAGTGACAAAAAAAAGTTGGTCCACCCATTTATCTTTTCTTCCTCGACCTCCTTTCCTAACTCTACATCCTTACCAATGTCTTACTCATCGCCTGCTCATAAATCTGGGCTCATTTGAATGCGGATTGTGATCGACGGGCTGCGCGCGCGCCGCCGTATGGTCACGGTTTGCGCTTATTATGATAACAAGGCTTCGCTACCGTGGAATTTATCCTTTACGCTAATGGATCAGCTTAAAGTGAGGTTTTGTTTTAATAGTACTTAATAGCTAGATTTGTTTAATTAGTACTTAAATTTCTAAACGACACTGAACATTTTAACACAGAAAAATCCGAAAAGTAAAGGTATGGCCGGGAATCGAACCCGGATCCTCGTCATTCGCCTTCGGTTTTTTTTTCTGTTACTAGCTGTCAAGTGATTTTGTTACTAAGCGATATTTCGCAAGCCTACTCACCTGCTATGGGTGGTGTAGGGGTATAGCACGCGTCACGGAATGACGAGGATTCGGGTTTGATTCCCGGCTATAGCTTTATTTTTCGGATTTTTCTATGTGTGTATATGTTCTATGTGTCTATGTGTGTGTTTTCTATAATGGTTGTCTGGTCGATGGTTTTTGAGCCATAATTTCCTACTTTGTATTTTTTTGCAAACTTTGTACTGAGCTTCTAGTGTAAGTTAAAGCATATAGAAACGTCTCGAACGCGTTCACGTAAACGTCTCAATTGCTATGGAATTATTGGCAGCGCCACTTGCGGATCGACACGGTGACAAACTGTTCTCACATTATTTGACATTTCAACGCAAACGCGTTCGAGACGTATTTTGTGACGGAAAACCTACACTAAGCAATCACCCTAGACCAAGACCAAGAGCGTTATAAATTCCTGACTTCTCTCCGGTCTGCGCAAAATTTCCTCCTTGATGTTCCTGCTTCTTCCTCTAAGTTCTACTATGGCTCCTTTACTATAACCTCTATCCGTCTGTGGAATTCCCTTCCTGTAGACCTACGACGAGCTAAAACTACCTATTTTTAAAAACCAACTCAAATCTCACTATTTGTCACTAATTTAATCCACTTCCTGTCTTTAGTACCTTATCTTTTCTTTTCTGTTATAATGGCCTCCTTATTTTTTATTGTTATTTTCTAACATTTATTTTATCTTAAGTATTATACAGTAATGGTATGTGTATTTATTTAGCTATGTATTATATTTATGTTGGCATTGTTGTTTTTATTATCCCTGCGTTTATCCTGTCTATTTGTTTCCGCCACCTACTTAAACTGTCTCCAACTTATTTCTCCGTCTTGTTGGTTGTCCGGTAGAGACGTTTGATGTTGTTTTTCGATTCTATATTGTTTTGTACTGATTTCAATAAAGAGTATTTGTATTGTAAGCATAATGATAGTGGTTTTCATTAAATCATTTGATTTATATTGAAAACATTGTGCTTATATAAGTATCATTATCCGTTGCCTGGTACCCATAGCACAAGCTTTGCTTAGTTTGGGGCTGGGTCAATTAGTGTAATTTGTCCCAAGATATTTATTTATTATTTATTTATTTGTACGAGTTTTGTTCGAAACTTTGAAGTTTCTAGTCAAATAATTTCATTCCAATGGAACCGGTCCAGATGACACCGTAAAGTAAAGATTACGGAGTTAAATTAGAATTTCCAACAAAACAACGCCCGATACTGGGTGAGAAGGAAAATGTACCAATTAAAGAGGGTTTTAATGTGTTTGAAATAATTTAAATTTGTAATCGCAGTGGATGGTGATAAATGGTTATGTACTTTTGACATTAATGGGTTAGATTTTTTTACTTAGATTAGGCACAATGTATAGTTTTTTTTTTTTTTTTTGTATGAATAGGAAGGCAAACGAGCAAGTGGGTCACCTGATGGTAAGTGATCACCACTTCCCATAGACACCCGCACCCCGGAGGGATTGCAGATGCGTTGCCAACCTAGAGGATTAAGATGAAATGCCTCTTGTGCCCGTAATTTCCCCGGCTGTCTTACTCTCCACACCGGAACACAGCAGTGCAAGCACTGCTACTTAGCGGCAGGATTAGCGAGTAAGATGGTGGTAGCGATCCGGACGGACCTTGCACAAGGCCCTACCATGCGCAAAAGTGCGATCAATACAGGTACAATACACAAGTCACGTCTTTATCCCTTACAACACAATACAACACAAATACTCTTTATAGAACACCACAAATCAGTACAAAACAATACAGAAACAAAGAACAAAGTAGACAATAGGCGGTCTTATCGCTTAATAGCGATCTCTTCCAGACAACCAATACAAGAAATAAGTTGGAGACAGTTTAAGTAGGTGGCGGTAGGAGGTGGGTTACGGGGTAGACAAAGCCTAAGGTGACAAGACCTACAGGCCACGTTTAGCAAGATTGTGGGGCTAGGTAGAGATGGAAAACGGAAACAAAATAGTAATGGGTTGCTAGTCGCATCGCCTTTAACATGATTCTAAAGATTTTCGTCCATTCCCGATACGCTTTTATCATCTGCGCGGGAAGAAAAGCAGCTGGTACATTCTATGTTTTATTTACTCTCAGACCAGCATGGAAGAAATTAGTGGGATGTGATAATGATAATACAGCATCGAATTGTCGCTGCACCGGGCAGCTATGCGCCGGCGCCGCTCTGCATTGTGCGCTAATTACTTCGATAGACTCACAACCGTATCATTCTCTTTAAAAATAATAGATTTCTCTCGCTCGCACACTTTCCCGCATAATTACCGACATGGTCAGCGGTCGTGGTAAAAAATATGAAAGTCGTTAAAAAATAATAATTTCACGGTTGATTTATGTGTGTGTGTGCGCATGGTGTTCGCTTCTAATAGAGGCTGATATAACGAGATATCTGACTGAGCAATTGGTGTAGTTCTTTAAATTATTCATACATGTAGCCCAGTGGCGTGGTGTGGAGGATATCAGAAGGCAAGCCGAAGGGGATTTAACTAGCCTTTTCCTCTAATTTTCAGCGTCGTTTAGAAATTTACTCATGTTACTCTTATAAGTCGAATTAGGTATCATTCCGCGTCGTGAGTAGCAAGACAATCGATTTCAAGTTATTTCGTGAATTCATAAGCTACTTGAAAGCAATTATTAGTTAATAAGTCCGTAAGTGTCTGTGTTTATAATATTAAGTGAAAACTTAGTATCAGTTGGGATCATATCTTACTGAGCCAGTAGGCCGGTCACGCTAGGTAGAGTCGGCAAGAGCAGTTTTAAAGCAAGAATATCACTTTCAACATGAAACTACCGTGAGACTTAATCATGACAAAACATGTCGAGCATCACTCGACTTTTTATACGTGAGTTATCCGTTTATGTGTCAAGAATATCAGTTTGAATATTTTCTGGCCAACAAACATGGATCATCATCGTCGGCCTGAATGTCAAAAGCCAACATTAACAGTATACCGAATGTAGAGGGCGCTGCAAAAATTGCCAAAAATGTCTTATTTTGGAAAAGATTTGATATTTTCCAAACTGCTGGACTGATTTCTACCAAACATAACTACCGCAAGGAAACTGGGTCTCGAATGAAAAAAACCACATCGAAATCGGTCTATCGGTCAATCAGCCAACGGCAAACTTACAACACCTTTAAGCGCCGGGAGTTTAAAAATCGTCAAAATCAGACAGAGAAACAGAGTATAAATAAATCATGTCTTGTCGCCTTACGATTTATTTTCCTATCGCTACTTGCGCTGACGTATCTAATGGCTGTCAAAGAGGTGCGTGCGCGCAGGTAATGGCGAAGATTTAGCCGCAATTATGCCAACTTATTATGGCAAAAGTAAAACCAATGGCTTGAAGGTCGGGCTTGAGATTGCGGCCTACATATAACGGTAATTTGCAGTGGACAAAAAGATAAAGATAATTTATTCATAAATGTTTTACAAAATTATAACTAAGAACAAAGTTTTCTTATAAATCTAAGTTAACAACTCATATGCCTGAACTAGGAAATCCTGTGTTTCAGGCTAGAAGAGCTAAACAAAATGGCTATTAAATAAGTAAACAATCACCAGGGAAAAATAAGTATACATGACAAAAATATAAAGAAATTTTTAAATTAAAACTATGTATATAAAATCTTAAAAATTTAAATCCAATAAAAAGAAAGGTTACAAAGATAATCTACTTCACAACTAATAATAAATTCTCTGTATCTTCATATGACATAGTGATCTACATAGTATGTCTTCCTTTTATATACGTGTACCGAATGTGTGAAAATATTTTTTTCTCTCTTTCTCTCTCTCTCTCTCTCTCTCTCTGTCATCTCAGAAAACTCGTTGTTAACATGATGATGAATAGTTGACGACGTCCACTGCTGTGTGCAAGTGAGAGCGAAGAGATTGAAAAACAAAATAAATTTGGCTATCTACAAAAAAAACTGGCCCAGTGCGAATAAAATCCAGTGTTAGCAGAGCCCTGGCTCTTAAGCTAAATGTGCGCAGTGTCATTTTATGTTGGTACTTATATAAAGTGACAGTCATAAAAATGTTAGATTTTTAGTATTTTGTTGTTATAGCGGCTACAGACGGACCCACAGCAAAGGCTTAGTAATAGGGTCCTGTTATAAACTTTGGGTGCAGAAACCTATTTTTTTTTAAAGTAAGAAAAAAATGACCAGACTTTTTCACAATTTCAGGACACTCTGTAGCAGCGTTACACAAAATTTATTTCCCTCGCCCGTACTTTGTTATATTTAATTAAATAACAACTAAGGTATCATATTCGTAATGATTAGCATAAAGTCATTACCACCGGCTTTGGCGGACGTAAATTACTGAAATATGTCATAATAAAAAGTTTTTATCTACGCCCGCGCCCTCTAGGGTGCGTTGGTACATTTATCTGTAAAAATAACTTTTATGCTAACGGTATTTGAACATGAAAATGCGCCGAGTTCAAAGGGGTACAAATATGACACATTTGTGGAAAAGGAAACATTTGAATTTTTACGTATTTTCAACAGAAATATACGTATAGAATGACTAAATCAAATAGTTAATCTTCTTTTTCACTACGGCAGATTCATTCGACGTTCTTCTTTAAAAAAGGAGTGAGTTTTTAATTCGACTGTAATTTTTTTCTGCTGCTCAATTGAACCGCTTGATTCATGATTAATGTTATAGAAAATGTCATCGTGAAAGGAAAACCATTAATCCGCTTACTATGAGAACGTTCGACGCTATCTTCGCCATGCGTTTGGGATGTGGACACAACGCATAACCTCTTCATCCTCTCTTCTTCGCATTGCAAAAACAATATCGGAAGATAAAAAAAAATCTAGTCTGCCTAGGGGCTCAGGCTCCGGAAGTCTGTCTTACGCACAGTCGTAATCTTCGCGCCGTGTATCCTGTGTGTTACAAAAATTGACAAATGTATCCGTGACCTACAAACAATTGCATTGCCACTCGCGACCACATCATACACTGACAAGCAAACATGTCACTTTTTCACTTTTTATAAATGTAACTAATTATTTTTGTTCGTTAGTGTACAAGCGCTCGCTGAGTAGCTACGTTATTGGTTGTGGTTCATGGACATATTAATAATCGGGTCCGTTTTTGTCAGCCGGATTAGCCAGTCCGGGTTAGCCATCTTTTTTTTGATGACACACATGAAATACACTTGAAATTCGTACATCTTTCAGGAATTTTGGTAAAGTCACCAGTAACGAATCACACTTCATGACTAAGGAAAATAAATGCAAACTTACCTATTCGTAATTTCAATTTTATGGGACATAATATAGACCCATTCGTAACACACGGGACGCCATTTTCATATGCCTAATGGCATAAAACGATGGTAGAAAGAGATAAATTCGATCGTGAATGCAAATACGTTAAAGAATATGACCTTGATATACAGAAATCACATAAAGAAATAAGTATGTCCCATTTATACGTAAAAATTATAAGGAACTATTTAATAACTACAGGGTGTTATTTTTTAAGAAATGTCCAATTGAGTGTGCGAACGTTTAAGCGGTGTCGTGAGTTCAGAAATATAACAAGTAAACGCCGTTGATATTTACGTCCGACCGACGCATTCAAACAAGCGCGTACCAAAATATTTACGAAAATACTGCTCACAATTTGGTTAAAATATAATTTTCCGTGGCGCGTTCGAAGAACCGTAGAGCTGTAGAGAGTTGTTTTTACCACCGATGGTTTAAATTTAAATTTTACATCAGGCGGTGTATTTTTACACTTACTCTTTCTTTTTTTGTTAAAGAATAATCGCAATCTCTCAACACGACTAGGCTAGCTAGACAAGGTCGCAAAATCGGCTAGTTTTTTAACAAAATCCGTTCTTGTTCCTTATCATAAAAGCTAATGCAAAATTTGATGAGTCAACAAATTTTTACTCCCAGAATTTCTACATAACTGCATGTAAGAAAGAGAGAGACAGAGAAGGAGAGAGTGTTAAGCAAGCTAGTAAAAGAGCAATTCAAATAAGTACAAACAGACAGTCAGACAGTAGAAGAAATAAAGATACATTTATGGTTTGGTTCCTAATTACCTAACTAAAAATCATAACACTTAAAAATAAACTATCTTAAAATCGTAATAGCAGCTCCATATAAATATTTTCACTTTCACAGGCCAGCTCAGGTCACTGCCGAAATTCTGTCACGCGATGCCGCCATTAAGGGTTGTTTCCCCCCTTCCGCCCCCCCAGTCGGCGAATTTTACAAACTACCCGCCGTAATTCTGTTGCCCCCTTATACCTCTACCACGGTTACGCGTGACAGCCGTCGCGCGAGCAATTTCGCTGTTCATTGCGCGCTCGAGACGCCTGCACACTGCAGTTAATTGGACAAGCGCGCATTGTATTAGAAACATGATTGCGGTGTCGCTAGGCGTTCGATGTAGTGGTGAGTGATGGTGCCCCTAGCTTTTTAGGCGGACCCAATTGGTCGGTTTGTTAGGGGTTATTTTTTATGCAGTTTCGGGGTCGTGATTTTTGGGGTGCTGATTAGCAGTATTGAGATGGGTTCGAAGTTGACTAGGTAATGTTAGGATTTTGTGCCCGGTGGTGCCTACAGGACTCTATTACAGGAATGTAGTATTAGAATCGTAATAAAGATGGATATTTCAAATTATTGCTATGGCTGGCCGCTTTAACACTAGATAATAAAAAGGGAAAGGTTCAAAAAAATTTTGAGTCCAATGAAGATATAAAACGAGTTTTTGGCGATTCGCGGTGGTGCGGAACCTTTCGTGTAAAATTCCGACTCACACTTGGCCAATTTTTTTTATTTCATTTTAATGCCAAAATCAAAACTCAGTGATTTGGCAAAAGTAAGTATACAGTGAATAAGGTAACTGTCATTTTATAATTTATTTGATAGCTTCCTCAACTACTACAAACAGGGTGTTATTTTTAACACCAAAACATTTTCTCTAAGTCAACCCAACAATTCATTACCTAGCCATATTTTAAAAGCGCTATGTGCTTTACAAAGTCCGCTAACAAAGCTTTATTTATACTGTAAGTGCGAAGCTTACGGCGCCCCGCCCCTCTACAGGGTGTTATTAAAGTTTAACCAGATTACACGTTTCAACAAAAGATATTTTATGTAACATTTTGCATTAAGGTGTGAGTTTTGGCGTGTCACCGTACTGTTTGTATTTGTAATAGCTGGGAAAATTGTGCTAGATGTATTCTCAGGGTTAATTCAGACTACAGCAAAATATTCGAACTAACTTTTGTTTCATAATATGTAACAAGTTAGCTATCTATGATTTATTCGCAGAAAAATACGTTTAGTCGCTTAGTATAAGTTCTTTGGGGTAACATACACACACATAGAGTAAATGACTAATATATACCGATATAAATATGAAATAACAGTGGTCTCTCCCTTACTTATGTCAGTAAGTAGGTACTCGTACGCAAAATTCCAGGCCTTGTAACAGCTTGTTACTCTTTCGTGCCGCTAGTGGCGCTGCTAAATTTTCCATAGTAATTGAGACGTCTACACGAGCTTGTTCGTTAAATTTTGTTGTGTCCAACGTTGGCCATTATTGGCCAAGCTGATACACGAATTCTCAACACACCCTGTATATAACTTAACAACGTAAACACAACCGTATATACCGTGCGTTAACCTTATCGGTTAACTTAACTAGCTCCCACGCAGTTCAGTTAAATGTTAAGTACCTTTTAATTCTCGTTTTATGTATGTGTTATAAAACTCGCGGATAAAGATTTTTTTTCTAACACGCCAACTTTTTAAAGCTCGATGTTTACATACCTACGTGACCTCTTTTCGTGTTTACGCTTTGGAATGCGTTGCTTGTAACTATGCCAGTCACAGGTTCAATTCCTGCCAGAGTTACTGCATGCTTTTTAGGGTTCCGTACTTCAAAAAAAAGGAATCCTTATAAGATCATTTCGTTTGTCTGTCTGTTTGTTGCAGAGGTTTGCAGATAAAATGCCAGCTTAGAGGTTAAAGATGAAATATCTTAGGTGCCAGTTATGTCACCGGTTATATTTCTTTACAATAAATTAAAGTAATCATTTGAAACGAGATCATATTTCTTAAGGAAAACATTTGGAGGAAAACTTGAAATCAACTCCCGAAACAATTCAATAGTTTGTCTTAAATACACAGGAAATAACAGTCTAAGTCCTCTCATTGTAAGACGAGGTTTGTATTGGTATCCATCAATGGAAAGTGAAGCCATATATTTTTATTAATTTATTCGAAGAGTTTTGTACCACTAAAGATCAGACACGAAAAATGCTAAATAAAGTTGAGGTTTGAACTCTGACCACCTTCAATTAGTAAATTTTAATCCAAAGCTCTTCAACCGAGCCATCCAGACTGTCAAGTACTTGACGAAATTCTCAGTAACTTCCGCACACATTTGCATCACTGTTAGACGTATTACGATACGAGTACGTCAGTGTTATTGTTTTCCCGTAGCAATTTCAAGTTCGTTAGCAACTTATCAAGATGCTGGCTAACCTTTTTCAGATATTCAAAAACAATTACCTTTCAACCGATAAGCTTTGCAAGTGACAAATTAGTTATTTTACCGGCGGCAACTAGAGCAAAACCACCTTTATTTGTACACCGCTGCGGTTTAGTTTAATTTTAGTTAATGCTAGAGTGTTTCAGAAAACAATCGTTACGATAAAGGCAATCCATCATGGCGGCCATAAATGGTTTTTTTTTCGTCGAAGGCTGATTTGTGTAAGCTTTAACCGTTTGAGGCGGAAGAGGTTTTAGTTTAGGCCTTGTACTTGAATTGTTAATGAATGATTGTAGTATTTTAGATTTTAATATTAGTAAAAGTGAGAGAGCAACTTTCCTGCGACACAGCCCCTTCAAACTAACGCCTGATCCAGTTAAAACTGAGGTGCTGAAACTTGAGCATTCACTTGTAACAGTACAGCAAGCATTCGCCGTTTTAAACGTTGTTCGCTAGGACGCTTGCTAAAATAAATAAATAAATATCTTGGGACAAATTACACCAATTGACCCAGCCCCAAACTAAGCAAAGCTTGTACATACTATGGGTACCAGGCAACGGATAAACATACCTACTTATATAATGTAGATAAATACATACCTACTTATATAATGTAGACAAATACATACTTAAATACATACAACATCCATTACTCGGGCACAAACATTTGTATTCATCATACAACTGTCTGTCCCTACGGGGATTCGAACCCAGGACCTCTAGCTTCATAGTCAGGGTCACTAACCACTAGGCTATCCGGTCGTCAAAGGCTTCTTATTTTGTGAGCTTGTACCTGTTATGTAGCATTCGCTAGTATGCTCTTTGCTACTATCTTAACCTTTGAAGCTAGAATAAGCTATTCATAGTTCTCATCGCGAACCTACCACAGTAGGTAACTACTTCCTGAAAAAGCCCGGAACTTATACTGAGACTCAATACCGCCGATAGCATTAGCATAAGATCGATATAGAGTCGGGCCGTGCTAGGCACCGAGGAGCCACATAGCTTTTATATGTATGTTATGTCAGTAAAGGTTATTATATGGCTGCTAAACAAAATGGGGTTGGGTGTAGTTTTACTTAGTTTTGGGAGAAAAATTGAGACGTTACAGAGCGTTTTCCAAAAAAAGTTCACATAGTTTTTTTTCTGAATTTAACTATTTTGCGTTTTTCTTATTCAGAATCGTTTACCCTATCGATCCGCATACAAGAAAAAATGTGTCCCAGATTTTAGTATGGATATGAACACACTTTCTTGTATGACAATCGATAGGGTAACGGATACTGAGTAAAAAAAACAAAATATTTAAATTCTGGAACAAATGTTTATGTGAATTTTTTTTTGGAAAACGCTCTTACAGTAAGTGTTGTGGCAAATGTCCCTAGTTACCCGTGAATCACATCCCTCCTCTATTTAAAAATTAGCTTAGGGTGTGCTTTCGTAGTCACCTCTGAGCTCAAGGTAAGAAGACAAAGGCCACATGACAAACAAAATCATGATGTGGCTAGCCGCATCGCCTATAACATAATATTCGTCCATTCCCTCGATGGGCTTTACAATCTGCGCGGGAAGCAACTGGTACAGACGAGCATGGAAGGAAAACCGTACAACCTACCAAACAATTCCTTTACTCACCTCAAGAATGTAAACATAATCTTAAATTAACAGTTAAGTTGGGTTTCAAGAACCGTGTATTAACGAGCTACTGTTAGTGCGTTCCCCGAAACAGCTACCCGCAGCGCTCACAGTGCAAATCGATGCTTCAGCAAACCGTACTATACTTACCGATATAACTAAATGCGAATGTTTGTCAGTATGCAAGGGAGTATACTCGTACTATGTCCATGATAACTTTACCCCTTACAGGGTAGACAGAGGCTAAGGTAACAGGTACCTACAGGCCACATTTAGCAAGATTGTGGGCGTATAGGTGGAAAATGGATTCAAAATAGTGATGGGTTGCCAGCTTCATCGCCTTAACATGATTCCTATTATAATCGCCCATTTTCTCGGATTTCACCATCTGCGCGGGTAGAGAAGCAACTGGTACACTCTATGTTCTTTCTTTGCTCCCAGACCAGCATGGAAAAGATACATACATATACATACACATTACGGGCAACCAATCACTATTTAGACACCTCCACATACACGCCCACAATCACGCTAAACGTGGCCTTTGTTACTCTAGCCTCTGTCTACTCTATAAGGGATAAAATGGTTAATATGTACATATATATGTATGCTTGTAAAATCCCAATAACTCGTAATTATTTCGCCTCCAACATTTCACGTCGTCGGTTCCTAAAGGCGCCCCCATAAAGCATGCAGCGCCCCCTACTGTTTTTTATATTCGTTTCTTGTACGGAATAAAATTATAAGGCGCATTTATAACTCACCAGTTGATATATATGTTGGTAGCGGACGTATGCTAATACGGTTTTTTTGTATTGTCGATTTACGCGACCAATTACAGGGTATTGATTTGTAAGTTATTACTTATTAGTTTACTATGAGATTTGGTTTTTATGAGCATACCTTTTGAAGTTGGTCGGATAAAGATGTCTTGTAGAAAATGTTAACTACCTATGAAGAACGATAATTATGAGTAACTAGCTGTGGTCCGCGACTCCGTCTGCACAGAAGTCCGCGGGAACTATGCAATTTTCCGGGATAAAAAATATTGTATGTCCTCCCCCGGGACTCAAACTATCTGTATACCAAATTTCAACCAAATCGATCAAATGGGTTAGGCGTGAAAAGGTAACAGACAAACAGAGCTACTTTCGCATTTATAATGTTAGCATTAGCAGGGAATGTTACATAGGTATATGATGTCTTTATTCCCTTACGGGGTAGACAGAGCCTAAGATAACACCTAAAGGCCACGTTTAGCATGATTGGGCGTATAGCTGGCATAAGAAATCAAAATAGTGATGGGTTCACGGAAAAAAAAACTTAGCTGTGGTAACTAGGAATTAGTTGGCGCAGCTAAATTCCTTCGAAACTATAGGGACATCGAAGTATTTAGCTATCGTTGCAAAGAGTTTTTCGCTACCGAAACTTGGCTGTTATAGCAAATATTCTTAGTTGTGATCACTTTGAAGTTTGGGAAACTTAGCAGTGACTGCTAATCATATTAGCTAAAATTAGTTGTGGCTGCTAAGTATATTAGCTATATTTAGCAGTGACAGCTAATTTAATTAGCAATATTTAGCGGCAGCTGCAAACAAATTTGCCGTAGCTGCTAATTACTTTAGATGTGACAATCAAAATAATTCGTTGCATCGGCGAAAGTGTTGGCTGTAGCAACTAAGTTAGTTTGATACTCTATCGCATTTCTTTAGCGGTATTCGACAACGAGTTTAGCTGCAGCTGCTAAAAGGGTTTGTTACTATAAGAAAGACTTAGTTGTGAGATGTAATCAAGTTAGTTGTAGCTGCTAATTAAGTTTGTTACAGTTACTAAGAGTCTTAGTTGTGGGATGTAATCAGTTTGGCTGTAAGTATTAATTGGGTTTGTTACTGTAACCAAGAGTCATAGTTGTGGGATGTAATCAATTTAGCTGTAGCCTCTAATTGGGTTTGTTACTTTAACTAAGTCTTAGTTGTGGGATGTAATCTGTTTAGCTATAAGTGCTAATTGGGTTTGTTACTGTAACTAAGAGTCTTAGTTGTGAGATGTAATCAGGTTAGCTGGAGCTGCTAATTAAGTTTGTTACAGTTACCAAGAGTCTTAGTTGTGGGATGTAATCAATTTGTGGCCCGAGGAAGCGACCGCCACTGCGTTACGGCAACCCGTGCACACACCTGCAAAGTCTGATAGACCGGGCCCGTTAACGTCCTAACGAATTAGAAGCAGTAACGTGCACACTAGGCTACTCAGACTCGCTTCCTGTGTCTGTTACAAGATAATCATTCAAAATCATCGCGGGTATATATGGACGCTCGGTCAACCAAACGATAGCGCGATGTAACTTGCGCGCAGCGCCATCTGTTGGCGTATTTCGTAAGCTCAGTTGCTGTTGTCCTTAATACTTATCGTTTCTGTGTCGGCCATACGATACCGCGTTCTATTGCGCGCGGCGCCCTCTAGCGGGTTATCTTATAAATAATGACGTCATGCTACACATGTAATTTGTACGAAACTTTCATTCAATTAGTTATGGCAGTTACATTTGTAACATAAAGGTAACTTCTTGTGCAAAATATCTTTCAAGTTGCTGTTCATTGCAAAGTAAATTTGTTGGTGCGACTAAGATTCTTAGCAACATTAGCAAAAAAATATTTAGCAGTTGCAGCAAATAATATTGGCTACAGTTTGTGAATAAGTTAGTCAAAGCTGCAAAAAGTTCTTGACTGCCACACTTAAGTCTGATTTGCTACGACTGCTAATATAATATTGCTGTTCATTGCAAAGTAAATTTGTTGGTGCGACTAAGATTCTTAGCAACATTAGCAAAAAAATATTTAGCAGTTGCAGCAAATAATATTAGCTACAGTTTGTGAATAAGTTAGTCAAAGCTGCAAAAAGTTCTTGGCTGCCACACATAAGTCTGATTTGCTACGACTGCTAATATAATATTGCTGTTCATTGCAAAGTAAATTTGTTGGTGCGGCTAAGATTCTTAGCAACATTAGCAAAAAATTATTTAGCAGATGCAGCAAAGAATATTAGCTACAGTTTGTGAATAAGTTAGTCAAAGCTGCAAAAAGTTCTTGGCTGCCACACTTAAGTCTGATTTGCTACGACTGCTAATATAATATTGCTGCTCATTGCAAAGTAAATTTGTTGGTGCGACTAAGATTCTTAGCAACATTAGCAAAAAAATATTTAGCAGTTGCAACAAATAATATTAGCTACAGTTTGTGAATAAGTTAGTCAAAGCTGCAAAAAGTTCTTGGCTGCCACACATAAGTCTGATTTGCTACGACTGCTAATATAATATTGCTGTTCATTGCAAAGTAAATTTGTTGGTGCGACTAAGATTCTTAGCAACATTAGCGAAGGATATATTAGTAGATGAATCAGAAAAAAATTAGCAGCCGTTGCAAAAATGTTATTAGTGATTGCAAAATGTATTTATCAAACGTATCAAAGATATTATCTGCTGTCTAACACATGTAAAATTAGTAATAGTAACGAAATTTTTATCCACTATAACTAAGAATTATTAACGGTTACAACTAACAGCAATTACTAAATTATTTTGTTGATAAATTAGCTATAGTTGCTAATCAATTAGTACTGTTAGCAAATTATTTGAAATTCGTTTAGCTAAATATCGTTATCAGTGGTAGCTAACTGGTTTTAGTTGCTATAGACATGGCCTTGTTACAGTTGCAAACAAATTGTATGCCACAGCAAAGAAAATTTCAGCAAAGGGAGCTTAGCTATCACGGCTAATTCATTTCTCTCCGTGTTGCTAGCCGCATCGCCTATAACATAATTCCTAAGACTTTCGCCCATTTCCTCGATGGGCTTATACCATCTGCGCGGGAAGAGAAGTAACTGGTAAATTCTTTGTTTTTTCTTTACTCCCAGACCAGCATGAATGGATTTTGTGCGAGTCAATATGGACCTAATAAAACCGTGCAGTAGCGATACTACCAATTTCGTTAATATGTTGTACAGAATACAGGTGAAAAATTTAAGTAAATTTACCTAAGTCTCCAGTGTAAGTTTTCACATATAAAAACGTCTCGAACGCGTTCACGTAAACGTCTCAATTACTATGGAATAATTGGCAGCGCCACATGCGGATCGAAACGGCAACAAATTATTCTCATAGTATTTGACATTTTAACGCAAACGCGTTCGAGACGTATTTTGTTTTTTGTATGTGTGAGTAAAGTGTGCGAATAGATAAATTGACGTTCCAAATTAGAAAAATGACTTAAGTCCCATATCAGTTCTGTAACTACATACAACAGGTATACTTAAGTTTTTCATCTACAGGTTCAAATTACTCATCACGACTAAGTTCTACTATTAAATCAAAATCGACTGAGATATCGATTACTTTGCCGGATCGAGAACATTTATTAATACGTGTTGTAGTAATAAAATCAGCTGACAGCATTAAATACTGTTAAGGCACCGCATTTATTTGTAATCGATACTTCGGTATCGCTATGCATATCGATTCTAAACCAGATTACGCGATGTATGCTAATAAGATGGAGATTCTGTAGTGTTATGTATCTCATTCTCCCGTTGAAATAGAGCTTACGGTTAATGATTTGTGTATGTACTTATTTTTTCATAGTATAAATCCTACTTAATATTATAAATGCGAATGTAAGTTTGTTTGTTACGCTTTCACGCAAAAACTATTCAAACGATCATCATGAAATTTTGTACACATTGTTCTTGGAAGTATTAGAAGTAGGTAACATAGGATACTTTTTACAAAAAAATATATATATATTATGTCGTCACTCTGACGTTATCTGCGCGGACGAAGTCGCGAGTTAATTATACAATACTAGCTATTGTACAATTAACTTTACTCTCTCAAAAAAATGTCGATACAGCCATCATGTCAAATATATGTGTCGCATAAAGGTGTATAGATGTTTTTGACGCCTTGGTAACGTACACACAGCCAAATAATGCGGTAAGCACAGCCACGCACACGTCTATGCGTGTTGAGTATCGACATGAACGTTAAGTAGAATCCATGACATGTGAATGTGTGAGTGAGTTCGATCATAAAATCTACCCCCTAAGTACAGATTTTTTTAGCAACAAGATGAATGAGCAATGTCGCTGTAAATTACCTGTTTATTGAATAAACAACAACTAACTATAAAATAACAATGAAGAAAGTTACAACTATTTAAGTTAGTTTATAATAAATTAAGTAAAAAATAATTACAAATTAAACGAAAAAAATCCCCCCCGGTATCGTGTCACACTTAAAGGCTGAAAATTCAATATCTCCGGTTTCAGTTACTTCTACACAAATAATGTAAAAGTATTTTTTTTATTTAGACTGTCCTAAAAATATTTTACCTAATCTTACATTGGATATTGTCATCCCCAGTGTAAGCGAGAGAACCGAATCGAAGCTTCCTTCGACCTTGAATCTTCAAATTTATGCAATCCCACGCATTGAACTATTATTACTAGCGAAGAGTAGTTACAATCTCACTGATGCGACGATGTTATATTATAATTTCTCAACAAGTCTGAGATTCCAATTCCAAACCAATATTCCTCACAACCAGCATGGCCATTGAAATAACATCCAAAAATGTCATTTTACCATTTTCTTCGGATACGAACTCTGTTCACTAGAGCAGGAGTCAAATCTTCGACCTGCCTTTGCCCGCTAGGCCACCGAGGAATGCAAGTTACACGGTGAATTTATGAATTATGTCCACTCTGCGACTACTGTATTGCAATTTGTGTAAAAAGCTGTTTTATGCGCCTTGAAATAAGGTTGAAATTATAATTTATTTTTTTCCGTAACTTGTTAATTTTATAGTGGTTGCAGTAGGCTGTATGTTTAATTTTACTCTTATATAATATGTTAAAAACGCAAACGCATTGTGTTTTCTTTTAATATAATTATTAATAGGTATGACTCTTTTTACTGGAGTTTAAAAGTTGCTAGCTGATGGCTATTTTGGTCGTTATCGTCTTAAACAATATAAAGTGTTTTCTACCCTCAAATTTCTAATAATATGATTTTGTGAACAAACAACTGTCACCGCTGGCAGCCATTATTAGCTTCGTGTGTTACACTTACGAACTGTTTAATTTTGCCTTTCGAATACCTTGTGATTTGCAAAACATGGATTTTCATTTATCTTTGTTGAAAAGAGCAAAACAATATATTTATATAAGGAATTGCTAGGCGTTTTTTGATATGGGTAAGTAGACAAACGGTGTTAAAAACAATGACTTATTATTTTATCGGTAATGTTTTAAACAACTTTCTTTGACGAAAAATGTTTTTATTTAAAGTTCATTTATTTTGCAGCGGAAGACTGTGCAATTATGGATTCACCCTTACGCAGACTTCGGACACGATAAAAATATTCGTTCTGGGCCTAAACCTGAAGCCTCATCTCCTGCCATTTGGTTTGGACATTATGTAGTTGCCGCACCCGCTAGTGACCCATTTCACAGCAACAAGACACAATGCTACGTTGCAACCTGTGCGAAACCATCTGCATGCTGCAGGATTGCATTGCCGTAGACCAGCAAAAAATATGCTTTAACGGACCAGCATAGAAGAAACCTTTGCTCGTGAATATCTTGACTTTGATTGGTGTAATAATGTAGTGATTTTTAGTGATGAAGACGAAATATATTAACTTAATTAAATATAGAAACACAGTAATGTTTTACAGTGCAGAAAGAGTGGCAGTGTTACTTTAGGCTATGGGGTTGGATGTCATCGATGGGCCCTGGTGTCCAAATCCAAAACAAATCGAGATAGCTTAGTCACTTCAAAGTGGAGATTATAACCCAGTGTGAAATGATGTTATTGTTAATGGCTGTCATTTAACATGTCTATTCATTTCACCACTGACTTACACGTCCGCAAATAAAACGTTTCGTTCATCTTTATCAGACTTAAACCTAATAAACCAGAATTTAAGATATTAATTATGTGTCATCTTAAAAAAAGCCCTTTTACGAGTATGGTTGTGTATTCAATTTGCAAGATAATTATTATGTTAGTGACATAAAACTTTTTAGTAAACATAAAATCATACTGGCTTCTAAAGTGTGTGTTATTTTATGAATATTATTCTATAAGGAAAAGTGTGCAGTTTTATTTTGCTAATTTAATTACTTTTGGTAATAATAATAATAACACAAATAGAGACTAATATAATAATAATTCAATGTTGTAATAAACAATTTGAACCAATAATTGCATTTTATTATTTTATTCTTTTACGTCCTTTTTTTCTTAAGTAAACATGATTTTATTTTGGGATTAACAGTTTAAAATTGAAAACAAAAAAGATACACTCTTTGCAGGATTCGAACCAGGTTCTCTAGGTTTCATATCCCTGCGTCAGTACGACTGAGCCACCACGGTCATAATACAAGTCGCGAAATTATGCTTCGATTGAACAAAACATCAGCATGTTTGAATAACTATACAATATGGGGGCTGTGAAGGTAGTTAGAAAACATGTTAGTGTGAATGCTCAAGGCAGCGGATAAATGCGGATGTGTGTATAGAATGACACACATGGACAACGAGGGGGCATATCGATTTGCTTTGCTGTGTGTACATTGTATTTATGCCCTTGAATGAACATTCAATTTTTTTTTGTTTTTGAGAAAGTAGGCTAGCATAAATGGTCGCGAATCACTATGATGTATCAATCGTATACATATGTATATCAGCCCAGCTAGCACGAGAACGCGCAAGAGTCACGTACAGTGTCAAAAACGACAGCTAAAACGTTAAATTGAATCGGAATTGAACCACATTAAAACCTCTGAAATGTTCAAGTACGAAATTGAATTCAATTCCCTTTATTCCATGAACTCTGCGGCAAAATTCTTCAAGAAAAGGATGTATAACCTTCGGCTGAAAATGAACAACGTGGCGAACTACACGCCAAATACACTGACCTTGGAAGTAGCTCTTAGTCCTCAGATAGCTGACCGACAGCCTCAGTATGGACAGCCGGTCCAGTTTACTGAGGATGTTCTGCTCGAAGGGCAGCAACGAAGCCAGGGTGTCCAGTTCAGCGTTCAGGCGTTCCCGGTGCCGTTTCGAGGGGTTACTCTTCGTCACGCCGTCTTTTGAAGGGGGCTTGATGCTGCAAGGAAAAGAAAGTGGCAAGTTTTATTTGCTATTCCTTTCTGTTGAATGGTAAGGGATGAAGGGAGAAAGAGACGGTGAATGCGATCGTGACCGCCCGAGTGTTAACGAGTTAGACAACGTGGTCTTATGCTTTATGATAGTCAATGTGTAATTTTATTTATCGTATTATTGTTTTGAAAAAGTTACTTTTTGCTAAGTTTCTTACGGCGCATTTTTCTTGGGATGATTTTCTATCCGAATGCACCCTTAGTTTCAAAAAAAGATTATGTAAAAGTCCCTTGGTTGCAAAATAAGCATGAGAATTATAAAAAATATCCTAGGGTGATGAGGTTGGTTATAATCACGTTGTTTTTCGGTTATTTCGTGTCACTCTGGCTTATGACAAAAACGATACATATAAGCATAAAGCTAATTAATAAAAACTAGCTTACAGTTTACTTCAACTTATTCATTTATAATCTAGCTCGCACAATCCCCCAATTTTTTTATAAAACAACAAAAAAAAAACAACAAAAACCAAATTTCTCCACAGTACGCGAGCCTCTTACACGTCACAAAAGCAATTAATACAAATACCACTTATTACCAAAAGGCTACTTAAAAATGACACATCGTTTCGTACCAGAACAGTAGCACCGAGTCACCTCGCCACCAACTGCACGAACCACCACCAAATCAACCACTGCTCCAACATGATCCTTATTATGGGTGGTTTAGGTGGTTCGGTGGTTGTTTGGCCAGTGGCTAGTTAAGTTGGTGGCACTTAGCCAGCTAACTGGATCTTGGTCACGCGAGGTAACTAGTTAGCATAACTTATGCTCGGATAAGGCGAGCTTGGTTATTGTGGTGAGCTTTGAAATTGTGTTCTTAGGAAGTAACGCGACGTTTGGTTAAAAAGTTGTGGCGTTTTTTTAGGGTTCCGTGCGTCTATTGGAAAAAAATCCGTCGGAATACTTGTTGTATTTGTTTCTTACAGGCAATGCCCAATACGATAAAGTAGTAACAAAAAGTACAGTATAGGTATTTAGGTATAATCTAACTAATAGGATAACAAATTTTGTACAATGCTAGACTTGCGAATGCGTTTAGAGCATGACAGAATATGTGTTGTTTGTTGAGAGACACGTCTGTCAAGAGTGTTTTTTCAAGTAAGTAAGTAAATGTTCAAGTGGAAATTAATACGAAATATGTTAGTAAATCTAAGTTTTTTGTTCATGCAGTTTAAAATACATAACATTTTGGAAAAGTGTATTTTCACGCTCTCTTGGTAATTGTTAACATAAAATAAAGAAAATTGCCAATCAAGAATTTACTCAACACAAATTAAAATAAAAAAATCCAATAATCACTGATGCTTCAGATTTGTAAAAATAACTTCGTTTCACAAGTAAATAAGTAAATGCCGTATGACTTCTATGATAAAAAAAACCTACTGTAAACCTTTTGTACGGGACTCTTAATGCGCAGGCTCGGTTTTTTGCGTGGAGGTCCAAAGGCGGCTTAAACTTTGGTGGACTAAAGGCGCATGCGCTAACAACTGCTTATCAAATGGTGACACTGTGTGTTGGAAAAAGGTCAGGTCAGGAGTACCCGAAACCGACGAGCATGAATGAAGAGATTAATGAATGTGGATGAAGCGAAAGAGCTGTCAGGATCGTAGCAAATGGAACAAAGTAGTCTCTGCCTACCTCTGTGGGAAAGCGGCGTGACAGTATGTATGTGTGATACTGATACTTCTTTCCATGCTGGTCTGGGAGCAAAGAAAAATCATAGAATGCCAGTTGCTTCTCTTCCCGAAAATGGTAAAAGCCCATCGAGGGAATGGGCGAGGATCTTAGGAATCATGTTATTGCCGATGCGGCTAACAAGCCATCGCTATTTTGATTTTTCTTATCATCCATATGCCCACAATCATGCTGGACGTGGCCTATGGGCCTTGTGGCCCTGGGTGCTGTCCACCCCGTAAGTAAAGTCACAAGATTCCACCCCGATCCACCCGGATAAACATACCTATATACATACGTTGCAAGTTAATTATAAAGTTTGTAAAAAGGTTTCGGTTTCTCGTAAATTCCTAAACAACTACGTAAAGAATCAAACCCACGACTTTTAAACTGTTGTGCAACTGAGCCCACCGAGGGTCGGTTACAACAAATCAATTTGACCCTTTAACTCTCAGTTAGTCTGTAATCTATTTTAATTAACGTGCCTAATGTTAAATTATTTTGGGTGTAGACAAAAGAGTGTATTTGCTTTAGTTCATTGCTTCAGTCTCAGAAGAGACTCGCATTAGTTTCGTTTAAATTAGTTATGTTAACAGAGGCATGGTGGGAGTCGCTACCGTTGAAAAAAAGAACATTAAAAGAGATTGGTTTTTCGACACTGAAAAGTTTTGTAAATTCTTCATTAAATAGGTAACTCCACTTAATTCTTGAAAGTAATACAGGTAATTCTTGAAGGGCTTGTTCGTAAAGAGCATAAAAATGGTTAAAAAATGACAAATCTGAGTAGAATTGTTATACTTGCCTAAATATGTAGTAGATGTAGCCACTATGTTAAAAGAGATTATTAAAATTTAAGAAGTCTTTTTTAGAAAATTCTTACATGTCATTATTATATACCAATGAAGAGAAAACGCACGCTGTAATTTTAAATTTAGCAAAATAAATAGTGTAACTTGTTTTAACAATGCTGTATTTTAGTTAAAAATAAATGTAAGTGTCATTTAAAAAAAAAACATGATAAAGACTAAAGTCAAATGAAAGAGGAATCAAATATTTACATAGGAAATAACAAAGTTACGAAACAAATGGAGCTCTCAAGTAATTTCTAGTTCACTTTATTGTTTTGCGGAATTCATTAAATATTGCTCTGTAATGTTGTAAGTAATATCTTTTTGTTTTAGTGTAGTTTTAAAATGAATTTCAAAGGCCCAGGTTTTTAGTTTTACAATCCTGTCACTGACTTTAACAATCTAAGGTAAAATTACCTAACTGACAATGAAATATCCCGAGTCCCACTTGGGCGTCTCCACACACTCCCCTGTCCGAAATAACTCGTACATCGGACATTACTCATCGCCTCCCGTCGTTTTTGTTGATTTATTCAAAGGTGGTACCAAAGCGCATGCGTGCCCTTTGATAAACTTCGGTACAATTTGTATCCAAGTACCTACAGAAACCATTGTACAAAAATATATCCTAACCGCCACACCGAAGGTCGCTTATTCGGATATCGATTAAATGTCAAGTGCAAGAATCGAATAAATCAATGACCGATTATTTCTATAAATCGTAACTCGATTAAGTTATAATCGATGGTCGATTGTGATAGGTTGTTATATCGTAGGCTGTATTGTAAGTAAATGTAAGTAGCATTGGTAAGCATAATTATAATGTAAGTTATTCGATTTCTTTAAATGGGTATTTGATTTTTTCGGTGATTATTAAGATTTGTCGGGTCTTGTGATGGGATTATTGGGTAACAAGCTCTTTTTTAGTAAAGCGACAAAATTTATAATAAACCGAAACAGTCAAACAGCCATAGAGAGTTCTACAGAGATAATTTTCTAGAATGTCATATAAATGCATACCAATTTCATCGACTCATAATTATCGATTGTTTTTTCTGTTATCATATGTATAATATATACTTTTTCGTTAAGATATTTTACATAAGCGACGAATTAAGATTATTGGTGTAAGCGACGTGTATTGGTGCAATATGATATCAGTAAAATGTATTAAAGTAAGGTTGTTCTTACTTTTATTTGACTACAAGTTTTGATTAAGATGATCCATTTCCTTTAGATAGAAGATACCCCGAAATTACAAGTCATTGGATCAAAGACCTTTCTAAACGATTTTAACGTTTTAAAACTCAAAATTATTCCGAAATGGTCGGAACAAAGTGTTGTAAGTTGCCTTTTCTCATATTTAAGTGTAATTTTGACTCTAACGAACATTTAATCGGAGTGATTTAATAGTACCGCTTCGCCTTAGTCTAAAGGGGCAGGAAAAAAAATGGTGGAGCTGTGGGCCATCAAAGCATGGTTTGGGATTAATTTAGTTTTATTTGGAGATTCTTGGTTTATTGTAATTTAAAAATGTACTGATAACTCTATCGTTTAGCATGTTGTACCTACTCGTATTTTTAGAGTTCATAATAGGTATATTTTTTCTTTTGTAAATAAATTATCATGTAACGTATACGCCAATAAAACACCAGAATTTACCAGATTTTTTTTTGATGCTTATAAGGAAGGGTAAATTCATGAAGTTTTCCACCCTAATTGTATAATATACATACATTGAGGCCCAGTACAACTATTTCTTATTTCGCTGCGATATGCGATATATTTTGTGATATGCATGGATCACACAATAATATTGACCGTCTAATTCCGCTTATGTCTACCCTGTAAGGGCTAAAGACGTGATATATATATATATGTATGCAATTCTCCTTGTTCTTCGTACATAACCAAGTTACATTACTAGGACATTCTAACGTAAAATAAAGACTATTTCTAAATTAAAACAAACATGTCCGCTTGTTGGGCCACCCCGCCGCACCTAAACCTAAATTCATCCAACGGATTTACCAGTGCCGGTAATGTAACTTGGTTATGTACGAAGAACCATCTTCTAATTCATGCCTATAACGTAACAAATGCGACGGCAGCTTTCACACACTGATCCACAAATGACAGTGACCTAAACGCATTCCGGTGAAATAGGTCGTAAGCGCCATCGCGTGGCCCTTTTGGCGTGACGGGTAACGGCTTCGTGGGGCGTATCTCGCATGCCGCACGAGACAGCGTGTGACGTCAGAGCGGCCGGTGACAAGTGAACCAGTATTTTGGGCATCGCTGACGAGGCTGCTTGGCTCAGGGGTATTGTGGTGGGCTAGGAAGATCATGGTCGAGGGTTCGAGCCTGCAGTCTAATAATTTGTGGTTGTTTTTTCGAGTGCAAATTGTATCATCTTTGTTGTTAGTTAGGTTATGTATGAAAATCGTTGTTAGTTCCATTTAATATTATTCTTACTATTTACTTCCATGATGGTCTGGGTGCAAAGGAAAAACAGAGAATGTACTAGTTGCTTCTAGTCCCGCGCATATGGTAAAAGCCCATCGAGGGAAAGAGCGAAATTCTTAAGAATCATGTTGTAGGCGATGCGGCTAGCAACCCATCACACAAACGTAATCATGCAAACGTGGCTTTTAGGTGTTGTTACCTCAAGCTCTGTCTACCCAGTAAGGAAAATAGACGTGATTTGTGTACCTTGGCCAGACCTTGAGTTGTGTGAGTTGTATGGAAAGGCCCTTGCCCAGCAGTGGGACACAAACGCAGGCTAATTAAACAAAAAAGTCTACGTTATTTACTAATAATAACAATGCTTGAAACTAACTCCAATCTTAATAATTTGGCACATTTTTTTTTCGGTCACTCAGAAGTCCGTCCGAAGTCAAAAGCCCGGCTGCAAAAAGTCCGCAGCCTTTCAATTTTTCTCTTTAGTTCCAATGACGTGTACATGTAAATGCGTGTGAAGTGAAATCTTACTACAGTTAGGGCGTAAACGGCCGATGTCACGAATGGGAAACACGGATGGAGCCACGCGATGCTCTGTTGACATTGAAAAAGGCTTTAAGTACTACTGACGCTTTACGCTTTACGACCTTTTTAAATGGAACTAACCACCATCATAGTAACTGACAGATCGAGTGCACCCCAAACATAGGAAGCTGAAGTTTTGCCAGATTTCTTTAATAACTTAATTACAATACAAATACTCTTTATTGAACACTAAATCAGTACAGAAACAAAGAACAAAGTAGACAACAGTCTTATAGCTTAATAGCGAGCTCTATCAGACAACCAATAAGACAGAAATAAGATGGAGACAGTTTAAGTAGGTTCAAAAACAAATAGACACAAGAAACGTAGGGATAGTAAAAACAACAATACTAACATAAATAGCAATTATTGTAAACCATATTAATATTGCGCTCAATAGATTCTACATTTGCAACCTACTTTAAATGGAAAACAAACGAAAACATACTGCTTTCTTCCATACTGGTTTGGGGGCAAAGAAAAACATAGAATATACCAGTTGCTTCTCTACCCGCGCAGATGGTAAAAGCCCATCGAGGGAATGGGCGAAAATCATAGGAATCATGTTATAGGCGATGTGGCTAGCAACCCATCACTATTTTGTTTCCACTTTCCAACTCTACGCCCTCAGTGTTTTGCTAAACGTGGCCTGTAGGTATGTTACCTTAGGCTCTGTCTACCCCGTAAGGGATAAAGACGTGATTTGTGTATGTGTGTATGTATGTATGTATAGATTCTACATTTGCAACCTACTTTAAACGGAAAACAAACGAAAATTTTAGGCGAGCATTTCAAAACCTTCGAAAGAGATTTTATACAAAATCAGTCCACCTTTGGACAAAGGAAGGTCGCTTGTGGCGCCGTCGCCGGAAAAAAAAGGAGCTGATAAAAAAAAATGTTACGTCACACAGCTAGCCTATGTTTACAAATGTGCCGGTGTTGTGTGCTATAATTATAATCGTATTAGGGGGTCGATGACCGAGGTTAAGGCCGTGCTAGCTTTGTTTTCGGGATGTCCCTCTTAATGTATGGAGAATATGGAGATTAAGCGTTGTTGAGGATATCGTGTAACTTGAATAGTAAGGAATACGATGCTGGTTCATTTGTCTTTGCGTTTAATAAGGTTTGAAATCAGTAAGAAAATAAGGTCATTATTGCACAGATTTAAATTAATTATCTAATAAGGGTAATAAACAAAATATATTAACCTTGCTACTCCGCTACTCAATGAACAATGAGTAGCGGAGTAGCAAGGGAATTTTTTTTTCTTTAAATAGGACCTCCGCAAAGTAACGCCTGATGCAATAAAATAAACACATACATACACAGATCACGTCTTTATCCCTTACGGGGAAGACAGAGCTTAAGGTAACAAGACTTAAAGGCCACGTTTAGCATGATTGTGGCGTAGGTGGAAAGGAGAATCAAAATAGTAGTGGGTTGCTAGCCGCATCGCCTATAACATGATTCCTATTTTCGTTCATTCCCTCGATGGCCTTTTGCCTGCGCGGGAAGAGAAGCAATTGGCACAGTCTACGTTTTTTTTATTCCCAGACCAGCATGGAAGAACAATCAAACCTTAGAATAGAAAATAAACTCATTTTTGCATCAACTATGATAAAATACACTGATCGATTATAATTTTAAAATGCAGTTGCAATGCAACAAACCGATCCAGCGAAGAATTGAAACGATGTCAATTAGCCACTCATTATAATTCATAAAAAGTAAGCAATTAAATGAACTTTTGCACATATTATATTCCTAACAATTGAAGAAAAAATCTGCAAACAATAGATGGGTACAGGCCTTCAGAGCCCGCTAGTTAAATCATCGAAACATTTAGGACAAGGATACTGGCTATACGATTAATTACGAATCTTAGATACGTTCGGAACTCAATTGAAGATTGTACATACTTATGACAACGCTCAACATGACCGCGTCTCAACGGCTGTAGAAAAAATTCCAGACGTTTCTATTCTAAAATTTAACGATCCAAGTTTAAGCATTGTTTTCGCTTGGTCGCTGTATTGTATGAATTATGATGTTCATAGTTGGATGGGCATATGTGCCAAGTAAAATTAAGTATGCCAATATGCTCGGTTGATCGCACCCGGCCTTCAGCGGAATGAGTATTTTCCGTCGATTTTTCTTACGTGTACTTTTCTATTTGCCAAGGTCTGGGTATGGGAAGTTATGTTTGTTATGTCATTACGTGTGTACGGTTGGCCTTTGGGATGTATCTAGTAACATAGGAGCAAGAATCTGATGAAAATGATACTTTTGACGAGACTGAGTTCACAAAATGAAGAGGTACCAATGTTAGCTTTAGGGGTGATACACTTTTAAAAAGTAAAGTACTTATATCAAATGCTTCTCAGAAATATCCACACGTTTCTACTAAAGAATAAGTACTACTAGACAATCCCACAATCAAACTAAACCCTTAAGTCATAAAGACGTGATTTATGTATGTATGTAAGTACTACAAGAAAAATAGCACGCGGTTTGTTTTCACATCACTACAATCGCGTACCTAATTTGTCAAATTTTTGTAGGTATCCTCTCAGCTCACCCCATATGGTATTATAGTCAAGCAATAAAACACCAATACACTCAGAACAAGTGCCGCATTAATCTAACCCAACAATGGGCACACGCCGCCCAGCGGGGTCCATTGTACCCTACAGGTAAAGATGTCGTACCCTTAACCCTGCCAAAACTCCTGTCAGAATACTGAATGGGTCGCTTTGTTGCGCTTGATAGCGCATGGTTTTGGGGGGTGCGAAATCCTTTATTCATGGTATTGTTGCATTATTGTATCCCATGGTGGATTGGTTTTTAATTTGGTATTATGTTAGTACATGTAAGAGAAAACCATATCATTTCAATTATCACAGGATTCAGCTATTTTTAGAGTTTTTGCGGTCAATATAGCATTTCTCATTTATTTAGAACGTTTCTAGACGCACGGCAGCGTGTCAAACCAAAGTTCAAGCTAACAGAACTGGCGAGAGCGAATGTGAAATATTACACGAACCATTTTGGAGCCACTTTTGACCCTTCATAACTCAAAAACTATTTCACATAAATATTTAGAATTTGGCTCATATATTAAGACTTGCGAGATAAATATGTGCTGAAAAAGAGCGATAACAGTAAATTAAGAATTAGGTACCCCTCCACTAATCTATAATAATTCTGTCTTTCTATAAATAGTATCTTCAAATAAAAAAGAAATCTGCAACTATTTATATTGCTACACTATCAATGCATGGGGCATTCCCCAATACCTCCATCCTCACCCTAGTATCGGTTACAGGTATTGTGGGACACAATGGCCCGGCCCGCACGCGCGGAACTAATGCTCTCTAAGCACCGTGCATCGGGGGGTTAGCGGTAATCGGGCTGAAGCTTAGCTAATGGATTTGGTATGGGTTTGGGGTTTCTGTAACTGCTCTTTGAGCATTTTAAAGTCTGTGTTAATAAAGTTAATAGTATCACGGTTGTGTTCCTTATTGAGGTAGTCAATACGGTATGTCTTAGAATCAATCTGGAACTAGGTAGTTAGACTCATCACCATCAGCCACAAGACGTCCACTGTTGGACATAGGGGTCCCCCATAGACCTCCAGTTGCCTCGGTTAGAAGCGACTTTAACCAGGTATCCGTCCACCTCGTTGGTGTAATTTCTTATCTGGTTTTTGCTTGTTTTTTTAAATATAAAATTAGTCGATGCTCCTTCTCTTCCCGCGTAGATGGTAAAAGCGCAACGAGAGAATCGGTGAAAATCGAAGGAATCATCTTAGAGGCGATGTGGCTAGCAACCCATCACTATTTTGATTCCCCTTTCGACCTATATATTATGTGGTATATTTTACCTGTGTATCGTTTCGTGAGTCACAGACGGTTCCGGCTTTTGGGCGACAGAAGACGGGCAACTCTTTATCCCGATTTTGCCGCAGACAAACCAATAAAGCTACAGACATTAAATTTAGCATACCTACATATTATTCCTTGATTTGATCCTACAGATTTCCCATGGGATACAAACACGAGGTAAATAATCAAGACTAATTAGTAGATAATATTCCTAGAGGATCACGTAGGTGCTCTAAGAAGGGATTTTCCAGATTTCCCACGGGATAGGAAATAAAAACCATATAATTGGAGACATGAGTGGCCCATACGGTTAACATCACTCTGACGTGCGGACGAAGACGAGGGTAAAAGGTAGTTACGTCATAAACCATACAGTTAAAGCCCTAGTTCGTCCCATTTAGCCGGTCAAACAGTAATGGGGCGTAATAGCAAAAATCTATGCAGTTAGTTTGCGGACAAAATCGGCCAATTTGTGGCAAGTGGTGCCATTTGCGGCAATCATGGCCGTTTCACTGTTATGTCAACATTGTCAGGTGTCATTAAGCGACCTACGGGGTTCACTGTGACAATTATGGCAGAAAGACTGACCGATTTGTGAAAGGGACAATGCTAGTGCAATATAGTACTTTGCGAAAATACGACCCACCCAGTTGCTCCTCTTCCGGCGGCGAAAGTCTTAGGGTGTGGGAGAATATATATATTATGCAAGCTTTTTAGCTGACCTACGCTCCATGACTCAAGTCACAGACGTTGGTAACAAGGCGGCAAAGCTGAAATGGGACTGGGCTGGTCATGAGTTATGGGCCAAGACAACCACTAATTGGAGTCCCACTAACTCAAAGCGGTCCGGCAGAACTAGACGGCGATGACGGGACGAGTTGGACACCTTACCCACATAACCCTAGGCATCCCCGTGCCCAGGGCATGCATAAAGATTTCCTCTCCGTTAATTAAAAAAAAAGGGCGGCTTCTGGCGAGCTGTTGGTGTGTAGCGACACTACGTACCTGAGACCTCCGGGGGTACGCATACACTCATGTGCTTATACACACACTAACACAGTTACACACCCATCCCGCCTCTAGTGTGCCTTAGTTGGCCGCCTAGAGTGGAGCGCAAGAGCTAAATGCTCGAAGGTTGGATGTGTTTGGGTAAGTAGCGAGTTGGCACCAGATGCGACTGTATAAAGATCAAGGGATGGTTGTTCGAAGTCCAAGAATACCTCTCCTCCATTAGCCGTGCACACCAATGTTGCCACCTCGTGAAAGAAACGGACATGCTGTTTCTGTCAGTTTTCTGTAGGTACGATTAGTGAGAGTTGCAGCTGTCCCTTTCATTCTCTTTCCAGAGGGATTGGATGGAGGAAAAGGCAATACTTTAATCAAATACCTACTTTTAAAAAGTCTAAGTAACTGGATGTCGTCTTTAAACCTGACAAGCGAACTGATTTAAAACACCAACAAACAATTTATCTTTAAATCCACAAGAAATTCTTCGTTAATTAATTCCTCTCAATTTCGCGTCGACCGAAAAAAAAGATGGCCGACAAAACGAGAACGCAGCGTAACGCTCGATTTGCTTCGACCAATAAAAAGTATGATCTGTATGCGATTAATTTCGTATACGGGTTCCGTAGCAATTTACTCGAATTGCATATGCCATAATGTTCATTTGTCATAATAACTGTTTTTTCTATGAAACCATACATTTTTTAGGAGCCTTGAAATGGTCATCTTATAGAACTCTATAGGTTAGGTCACGTTAGTTTTACAATAATCCTGAACAATTAAGTTTTTTAATAGAGAAAATAATTATGGTAAACGATTACTAAGTTCCTTCCACGGTGGTCTGGGACTAAAGAAAAAACATAAAATGCACCAGTTGCTTCTCTTCCCGCGCAGATGGTAAAAGCCCATCGAGGGAATGGGCGACAATCTTAGGAATTATGTAATAGGTCATCACTATTTTGATTTCCCTTTCCACCTATACGCCCACAATCATGCTAAACGTAGCCTTTAGGTCTTGTTACGTGATTTGTATGTATGCATTATTAGGTACTAGCGACCCGCCCCGGCTTCGTACGGTATATTATGCATGTATTATACATATAAACCTTCATCTTGAATCACTCTATCTATTAAAAAAACCGCATCAAAATCCGTCGTGTAGTTTTGAAGATATAAGCATACATAGGGACATAGGGACAGAGAAAGCGACTTTATTTTATACTATGTAGTGATGACAAAGTGACAGCTACACCTTCTAGTTAATGTAGACATAATAATCATCATACAAGTCAGTTGCAATTGGAAATTAAATGGTTTTTTATTGGCTTTACAAGTCTTTAAAGCTTATTCTAACTATACTGGGTCATTGGGTGCTTGCAGTAGGCTCGTACGGAACCCTAAGAACCCCGGACCGGATCCAAACAGGACCGGGGCAATACAGTAGTGAAGGAACCTGATATCAGAAGGGATTATGCATGGTGTTTGAAACAGTTTAGTGGTTAGGGGGCCGAGACTTGACAAACGAATTCGTTGCGCTTCATTGTGCAAACATACTTTGTAGTGAATTAAATAGTCGATGATTATAGGCTAACTAAGTATCACCCGCGACTTTGCCCCCGTCCCAGTTTAATCTTTTTTTTATATTGTTTCATAAGAACCTTTACCTGACGATGAGATTACAAATAAAATAGCGAAATTCTAGCTTTAGACGAAAAAAATTTAGACGAAACGAAAATTCGGGGAATTCGCCGATTCCCTCGATAGACTTCCCATCTGTGCGGGGAGAGAAGCAACTGGTACATTCCGTTTTTTATTTGCTGGGAGCAACATGGAGGTTAACCTAAAACTAGCCTAACTTAAACTACAAATAAAACACCCTTCCCAGGTCACTGTCACTGCTCATTGCAAAAGGCTGGCAGCATTGCCGCGTTGAATCGCGAGGCTAATTCTTTGTCCAAATTAGCTGCCAGCCCGCTGGTCACCCGAAGCATTTATCAGGCGCGTAGATTTCATGAAAGTCAATATAGGCACAATTTACTAATGTTATAACGTAGAAAATAATATTTTCTGCTACAGGCGGCGTATTATAGCCTACTGAATACAGCGATCGACTTATCGAGGCCGGGGCGTCACCATCGTATCATAGCTACGACAGTAAATTACTGTTTTCTTCCCTTGATAGGAACGTTTTGTAGGTGTGGCTTTTAACAAGATTTGTAAGTAATCTGCTTTGTCAATGCGCAATTTATTTGGTGCAGGCGTGACTTACTTAATTATATTGTTTTGTCATAGGGTTGCCAATAGACCTATGGCAGGAGACCACGCCTTTTTAAAGATGGTGGAGCTGAAAGCAGAGGCTTTCACTGGACGCGGAAATTGGTAATTTTCGACGATTTTCCTTTCAAATTCGCTTTATTTGTTTGTATTCTATTTGAAACTAATAAGTTTAATAATAAGGCTTTCGTTTAAGAACGACAAAAGATGAATTTGGTGTGAAATAATAGATAGTAATTGAGCGTGAGAAAGTGTCCGTTACATTTCAAAGAATATGTTACACCATACCCACGGGATGTGCCTTCTTTTCATGCCTTACCTATTTTTTTTTGTAACACACTGTATTCTTGTCAAAATTTTAAGTAGGTAATAATTGTTGACCAGCGTTTGAATTCAATTCAAGCAACAATCAACTATTATCATCAATAAAATATGCAGTAATTATTGTTTTATAAACAAAGCGAAAGCCTATGAGTTGATAAAGTTAAATAAATCCCAGTTAAACCAATAAAGGGGTTTATTAAATGAAAACCTATTGGATTTGCCGTCGGCGCTGCATTTTGTGGCGATTAAGGGCGACTGCCACTGGGCAGTAGAACCGCTACAAATATTTACTATTTACTACGAAGAGCTGCGTTTAGTAGACATCGACGCTAAACGCGATGAATTGAAGACTCGCCAGCCGGTTGCCATTCGCTACCACTATGTCAACGGTGTGCTCACGTGCATTCATTGTGCGCGAGGTTTCACCGCTAAGATCGGCTGTATAAACCATCTTCGGGCGCATGAGCGTCATACTAACTAGGAGTCGCATTGGTCAAGGTCAAAAGTATCATAATTTTTAGCGACATACTACTGCAATCGTAAGCTAAACATAGATAACCAAACTATTTCAAAAATACACGCGTCAAAAATTAAAAAAAAAACATAACAGGTGCACATATCGTCATAACTTTGTTCGTCGTAAGACGCGAACATGAGATGTTAGGAAACAATTTATTGATACCATTTTCAGATTGCCAAAGTTTGTTTACAGCTCTGTGATTGTGAGACAAAAATCCTTATTTAATGAATATGAGTTGAGTGTTTGTTTATGTACAGCGACGGAATCACTTTAGACGAGTCAATCAATCACTGTAGTACTTTAGGTTCCAGTATTGTTCCTAATGTCAAAATAAAAATAAACAGATATAGGCAACTAATAATGTTGATTTACTACATACACATATAAATCACGTCTTTATCCCTTACGGTGGATAGAGCACGGGGTAGCAAGACCTAAAGACCACGTTGAGCATGATGATGGAAAGGGAAATCAAAATATATTTGATTCAATGATGTTGATATTTTATGGTATGGACAAGGCAAAAGTTTAAGACTAAACCAAGGCCATTAAGATTAAACATCGGTCTTCTCGGCTAATTTTGGCTTCGTAGAGCATTGTCTCTCTCTAACTAACGTGACGCTATCTGTCTCTTTCCAAAGACCGAAGCGCAATCTCTATGGCGGGGTAACCGCGCGTTTAACCCGCCCAGTGCGCGGGCAACCCAACCCTTTCCCCACAGCTAAATGCGGCTTATTCGATTAGCTGTTGATCGAATTAAGGTGAACGCACCTTGCCTGATGGACTCGGTTTGCATAGGGTCTGATTTCATTACATTTATTCATTGTAATTGTGGTTATTCTGATTTATTAGGGGTATTACTCGAGCTTTGCTTTAGTCTATTCTTCCCAGTAGGCTTATTACCTAACTCGCTCGCAATCGCCATCGTGTTCATTTTGACAGTTCATGTATGGGCTGACAATTGGCATCGGAATCAGCTAGCTGTCACAGTCATTCAAGAACTGTCAAAATGAACACGATGGCGATTGCGAGCGAGTTAGGTAATAAGCCTACAGGTCTGGGAGTGACGAAAAAACATAGAATTCACCAGTTGCTTCTCCTCCCGCGCAGATGGTATAACCCCATGGGCGAAAGTCTTAGGAATCATGTTATAGGCGATGCGGCAACCCATCACTATTTTGATTCCCATTTCCATCTATACGCCCTTAATCATGCTAAACGTGGCCTTAAGGTTTTGTTACCTTAGGCTCTGTCTACCCCGCAAGGGATAAAGACGTGATATATGTGTGTATGTATGTTTTCTTTAGTCGTTAGGACGCCTTAATGCAACTCTCTTCTGCTTCTTCTTTTTCTAATATTATGGCCCCATCGATCGATGCGATGATTTCGCCAATGTCAAAGTAATAAATACAGTAGGTATTCAAAAATCTTGTGACGAAAATGTTGGCAGCGTTGTACGGTAGAACACGGTCAAAAGACCCCCTGTCGGGCTCTTAGCCAACGGATAATATCCCTCAGAATCTGCCAGGAAATCATTAACCGATGCCCAGGGTGCACCGGACCAAGCACTGCTCTTCCCCTCGGACGGATCCAAAAACGAACCGCAGCTCATGACCACACGCGAAGGTAACCCTCGCACTCGTAATATTATAAATTTTATGAATTGAAATAATAGGTATAGGTACCTAATGTAATAACTATAATTATTGAAAAAATGAATATAAGTATGAGTATAAACGTAGGTATTAAATTATAATTTTTAGTACTTTACTGTGCATTTCATTCTCATTACCATTTCATAATTCCGTTTTTTTCCGCAAACTGCGCTATTCAATTGACTTTATATAAACAACCATGACCACTCCCTTTATTACAGTAATAAAGAAAAAAAATTAAATCAATAATTTATGCTCAACCAATGAACTTCTAGGAAAATCACCATTAACATCTCTGAACAATGTATCTGGGTTAATTTTTTGCAGTGCCACGAACAAAGGTATTCCGTTTGAGCACTTTTCTCAATTGTAAGAATAATTATAAATGATTGGTAATGAATGGCCGCTGTTAGAGCGGGAGCTGATGTAGCAAACGCCCTTGTAAATTAATCCTTCGTCACTTTATTCTGCAACATAACAATTATTGGATGTCAATTACTGTGTAGTGAACACTATTATACCCGAAAGGGATTACTTGAGCGTGTTTGTGTTCATTTATAAGCATTTAACATAAATTTTTTGCAGTTTTTCAATTTGGTCTGACGCTGCAATGCAATCGGAATTTCATGGATCGTGTGAGGGTTTGTGCCCATTTCGACGTTCTCGGTAGTTCTATCGTGGTGGAAAAACTTGAAGAACCATATATATACAGCCAACTAGCATTTTGTATCAAGCTATTTTCGGTTTCAGAATTAATTTATGCAGTGGGTTAAGTCACCAATTAATTACTTCGACAAATTATGCTGTAAGCCTGTGATAGAGACACGAATGTTTTGATTAAGGCATTTGACATAAAATCATGGAAATAAAAATCCGTAATCAAGTAGCTTGTTTGTCTAGGTATTAATTAGTGCTTTACTGACTAAGTACTAATGAAATGCGGAGAAACAAGCGTCTAGTAGTACTAACCAACAACCACTTATGTTCGCAGATAAATAGCTATTTCCTTTATATGTATACATGCCCTACGTGAATTAGACTCTCTTCTACAAAATGTGTAGGCTGCAAATAATAAATAAACACCTATCAAAATTGTGTTCGCACAGCAAAAAGTTTGTCATTTTAAATTCTGTAGCTAAAACGCATTGTGTTATTAGAATACAAAAGCAAATGCTAAAAATGAAAAGTTTTGATCTTATAATTTATGATTTAATAGGTCCTAATTAACATTTTACTCGCTAGCACTGCGGCCCCACCCCAACAGAAGATTATGAATTATGCAAATTTCAAACTTTAAATAATCCAAGTACAGAATGCACGAATGCTTAAAAAACAACCCTCAGTGGTGGCTCATTAAAATAATTAGTTTAATACCTGCATTACGTCCAGTTTGAACAAAGGTTTGAATTTAAAAAAGTTGACAGCCTACATTATTGAGACTTTACATGACGACATTAAACCAACAGGAGGTGTCATGCTACCACTGTAAATTAATTATAAATTAATAATGTTTTCAGTCACCGCCTCCCGTACTATAGCTAGGTAAAAACCGAATATATTACACCCAATTTTTTCTGTTTATTCAGACTTCAGTTAGAACTTCAGAAAAGTTAAATTGTGTGTTTTAAAAGTGACATTTCGTACATATTTTCTAGCACAGAACTCAATTAACTGTTTATTATTAACATGCATACATATATCACGTCATTATCCCTTACGGGGTAGACAGTGCCTAAGGTAACAAAACCTTAAGGTCACGTTGGAAAGAGAAATTAAAATAGTGATGGGTTGCTAGCCGCATCGCCTATAACATGATTCGTAAGACTCACCCATTCCCTCGATGGGCTTTTTCATCTGCACGGGAAGAGAAGCAACTGGTACATTCTATGTTTTTTCTTTGCTCCCAGGCCAGCAAGGAAGAACATTACATTAAAATTAACATTGTCTCAATAATGTCCGTTTAATTATGAAATACCGAATACATTGGACCACAGACAATAATTATGTTTTTATCCAAAGAATTACATATTGATGATTTTTAATGACACCTTTTTTATTACACTATATTGACTACAAGACCAATCAATTGGCAATTACTGATAATCATGGTGTTTTAAAGAGGTCTACTCTCATAGTAATTTATTATCTGTTGTGTGCTGTCATAATATCTTACTGTACCTACCTACACTGTAAACCATGTTCATCTAATTCATATATCATATCATATTAATTATACATACAAACCTTCCTCTTGAATCACTCTATCTATTAAATAAAACTGCATCAAAATCCGTTGTGTAGTTTTGAAGATATAAGCATACATAGGGACATAGGGACAAAGAAAGCGACTTTGTTTTATACTATAGTGATGGTGATAGTGATTGTATGTCACTTCCATGCTGGTCTGGGAGCAAAGAAAAAACATAGAATGTACCAGGTGCTTCTCTTCCCGGGCAAATAGTAAAAGCCCGTCGAGGGAATGGGCGAATATCATAGGAATCATGTAATAGGCGATGCGGCTAGCAACCCATTACTTTGATTCCATTTTCCATCTATTAGCCCCACAATCTTGCTAAACGTGGAATGTAGGTCTTGTCACCTTAGGCTCTGTCTACCCTACCTCCTCGAGAGCTCTAGCGTTACAGTTCCCTTCTAACACTTTAATCCCAGACCAGCATGGAAGCAACCACCACCCAAACCTTTATTAATGTTGTTTTTCATTTTTTTGTGAATTGTAGGTATCTGTCTCTTTATATTTGTACAATAAAGCATTTACTTACTTACTTATACGTTAAATATACTTGTCAACGTGAAAATATCAACTTATTACCCGCTATTCATACGTACTGGTAATTATGGTATGAATAGTAGTTATCGTAACAATTAAGAGCAAGGGTCCGCCATGTTGGAAGAGCTGTCAGAACGTCGGAACGAATTAAAAAAAACGCAATGTGTAATTTGCACCAAGTTTCATTAAAACTGACGTACCTCGTTACCACTTCGGAATTCTAATAGAATTGCTATACTTTTTTCTACAAGCTTTTTAATAACTTTTTTATTTCTATGAACTACATCTTATTAATATTATATAAATTCGAAAGTTTGTGAGTATGGAAGTAAAGAAAAGAAAGAAAGAAGACATTTATTCCTTTTTGCAAGACACACTAGTATAAGAGAATATACACAATTTTATAGCAAAAAAAAAAAACAAGAAAGAAACACAGACATTAAAAATAGATGCTCAGCGTTGTGTGTCTTCGCAAAAGTGAAACGGTCGCTGGCTCAGCATTACGCTGAGGTGTATGGATGTTAGTTACTCTTTCAAGCCAGAACGGCTGGACAGATCTGGATAATATTTGGCACAGAGATCGATTATAGTCTGGAATAACGCATTGGCTACTTTTTATCCCGGAAAATTGCGTAGTCCCTCGGTATAGCGATAAATGAATTCTTTGCAGACGAAGTCGCGGGCAACAACTAGCGTTGAAATATCTAATTCAATAAAAATGAATCATCGTAATGTATGTACGCGTATAACTTCCTAACTTGGATTATTATGTTTTAGTTGTGTTTGTAACTGTTTGGACAAGGTTTGTATAAAATTACATACATACATACATACATACCGTCACGCCTCTTTCCCACAGGGGTAGGCAGAGACTACTTTGTTCCACTTGCTACGATCCTGACATACTTCTTTCGCTTCATCCACATTCATCAATCTCTTCATACATGCTCGTCGGTTTCGGGTAACTCCTGACCTGACCTTTTTCCAAAACGTCTCCTATTTGGTCTCGAAACGTCCGTCTAGCTAGGCCTTCCCCTCCTAACGTTACCGTTGTATAAAATTAAAATTAAAAAAAAAAGTTTTGGAACTGGTCGAAGCCGCGAGCAAGATAGTCTTGTATAAAAAGCAAACGCAATAACGTACAAAGCAACAAGCTACAAAGTACGCGACTCTCCACGGCGATACCCCTTTAAAAGACCCATTTTAATATTTAATCGACCCCCTACTTAGTATGTGGAGGGGGAGCAAAGCTCAAACATTGTGCTTACAAAATACACCGTGACTATAAAGTAATAACCACAGCCTTAGTTCGCAAACACCAATTTGGGGGGTGGGGGAAGCCAGGGGCGGAAGCGGTTACGAAAATAAATAAACTTTTGCAAATTGATAATTATTATGAACTACCTTCGGCCCGCGACTTCATCCTTCGAATTAGATTTAAGAACTGATATGATGAGTTACATTCTGAAATTATTAACTTAGTCCAGGAGACTACGACCTTTGACATGTTTATCACTATCCCGCGGGAACTATGCAATTTTCCGTGATAAAAAGTAGCCTATGTGTTAATCTATAGTACCAGCTATCTCCGTTCCAAATTTTATCCCTTAGCGACTTTGTTTTTTTTGAAATATTGCAGTAAATTAGTAAGTAAATGCTTTATTGTACACATATAAAGTAACAAAAACAATTCACATAAAAAATTACACAATCAATTTTCTGTTTTTTATGACAGTTATTAAGTTATTTCCGACATCCGATTTCAATTAAACAAAGCCTTATGTTCGAGGCTAAGTCGAATTTACAATGTGAAAACATCTTGGGAATCCGTTCAGTGGTTTCTAAAATTAGCGAAAAATAGATTTAAAACCCGTAAGGGACGGAGACGTGATAGATGTATGTATGTATGTATGTAGATTTAAAATTTTATACTAGCATGCGTCTTCATCTGCGAATACTTTAACTTTCAAACTACCCTCTTGCCAACTATCATTTAAATTTACACAGGGATTTTGCCGTGGTTTCTTCACAAATATACAGACAGGTAGAGCTCCTTTTGCACTTGTAATACCTACTTATGAAATTATGAATAGTTATTGGTAAAAACCTTAGGAGTCATGTTATAGACGATGCGGACCCATCACTATTTTCGATTCCCTTTTCCACCTATACGCCCACAATCATGCTAAGCGTGGCCTTTGGTTCTTGTTACCCGAGGCAAGGCTTACCCCGTAAGGGATAAGGACGTGGTATATGTATGTAATGAATAGTTAAAACCAAGAGCCTCACTAAAATATTCAGCGCCGCCAATTAAAACTGTCAGCTAATGAAATACTCGTAAGTTTTACAAATACTTGAAACTGGTAGTTTCGCCACAAGTTATGGTTCATTGAAGCCCATTCGTAGCTATCAGAAACAATATCACCGCCAGTCATGCAAATAACCTATTTGAATTTATAATTGCGTATACTTTTATATATTTACATAATATTGGTTCGAGCTTCGTTACTAAAAATATGTTTATGCTGTTAACCGTTAAATGATTTTAGAGCTCATTGTTTGATATAGAAATGCGTCAATCATTTTAATTAAATCTCGCTACCCTGCTTGGTATAAAGGGGCAAAGCGATCTGCGTAAAAAAGAGTTATGCCAGGAAAATTACTATTTGCAGACCAGTTACTTTTTGGTTCAATACCTGTACCTGCAAATTTCAAATATTTTATGTATGAACATCCATATTTGAAATTTGCATCTTCTGTTTGACTTTATTCAAGCTTTGACCTTCGGTAAATTAAATTAGCTGACACTTTTACTAAAAACATTTTTCTATATTTGGTGGAGGACCACCTATCTCCCCCTTACGTTTGTTAACACCCTGTATATACCAAATTTCAAGTCAATCCAACTAATAATCAGTCAAATTTCACTTCGTACATTTGACCCTGACACAGCGTACAGACGGCCAGAAGATGGACTGATGGTCTAGCAAAGGTAGCAGGATTTTGTGGATGTGGTCTACGCAATAGCTTTATGGCGCTCTTTGGAGGGCTATGTTCAGCAGTGGACGTCTTTTGGGTGATGATGTTTTGACCCTTGACCCTAATAAACATCATCATCATCATATCAGCTATATGCCGTCCACTGTTGGACATAGGCATCCCCTATAGACTTCCCGTCACCGTGAACCCGCGACTTGAACCAGTAGGCTTATTACTTAACTTGCTCGCAATCGCCATCGTGTTCATTTTGACAGTTCATGTATGGGCTGACAATTGCCATCGGAATCAGCTAGCTATCACATTCATAGAAGTACTGTCAAAATGAATACGCGATTGCGAGCAAATTAGGTAATAAGCCTACTGGAGATCAGTTCTAGTTTTAACCTTTTTGACGCCAACGACACATATCAGCACCGTAGGTTCAACGCCAACGACCTATATATACGTCCATTACTGCAATGCAAAAGCAACCTTCGGTCAAATGAGTTTAAGTTCCACTTAGCGCATCGCAAAGAAGTCTGGCGTATGGGTGACGTCTCTTATATTTGGCATGGCGGCGTATATTAAACTTAGAAATAAACAAACAAAAATTGCAAGACTGATTGATTTTAGACGGCCGGATAGCCTAGTGGTTAGTGACCCTGACTATGAAGCTAGAGGTCCTGGGTTCGAATCCCGGTAGGGACAGACAGTTGTATGATGAATACGAATGTTTGTGCCCGAGTCATGGATTGTATGTAAGTATGTATTTATCTACATTATATAAGTATGTTTATCCGTTGCCTGGTACCTACAGTACAAGCTTTGCTTAGTTTGGGGCTGGGTCAATTGGTGTAATTTGTCCCAAGATATTTATTTATTTATTTACTAGCGACCCGCCCCGGCTTCGCACGGTATATTGTGCATGTACTATACATATAAACCTTCCTCTTGAATCACTCTATCTATTAAAAAAACCGCATCAAAATCCGTTGTGTAGTTTTGAAGATATAAGCATACATCGGGACATGGGGACAGAAAAAGTGACTTTGTTTTATAATATGTAGTGGTGATGATGATAGTGATAGTGATGAAGTCGACGCTTGTGAAAAGCCGCTCGCCGCTCCTGCCAAAACCAGCCGTTATCCTCCAACAATCTCTATCCTATTAATCGTAATAAACCATCGTGGATTCGCATATAAATTTGCATAATTAATATTACTAATTAATGCTGAAAAACACTGCCGTCCGTAATAACAGTGTGGGACTCGGCTACCGACGATTACTGTTTTTTTTCCGCTAGAAAGCGGATTCTTTGGTGAAAGAGTTGTATCTGTAATTATTGGCGGGTATCTGAACGGTTTGTTGTCATGAATGTTGAACATTCAGTTTAGGTTCGCTCGCTGTCAGATGCATACTAAATGACAGCTAAAACCTGAACTGAGTCGGAATTGAATTGCATTAAGATGGTACGGCCTTGTACATCGCTGACTTTGTAGCGTTCATAATTGAATGAATAAATGATGATAGGGATGGGCGAAATTAATAGAAATCATGTTATAGGCGATGATGCTAGCAACCCATCACTATTTTGATTCCATGTTCCACTTGCACGCCCACAATCTTGCTAAATGTGGCCTGTAGGTACCAGTTACTGCTCTGTCTACCCCGTTAGGGATAAGGACGTGATTTGTGTATGTGTATGTGTGTGTGTGTGTGTATTTTCTTTTGTAAAACTTTTGCAGAGATTCGCGTATTAGACACGAAAAGCAATTTTGTATCCAAGTATAGAATACATTACACAAACCGTACCATTTAACTACAAATTCCATCCAATTCGTACGCGTCACTACAAGATCTATATTATAGAATCGACCGCTATATAGCCTTCAGGGAAAAGAAACAGAAATCGCGAGCGCCGCAAGCAAGAGCGGGATGCAGCGTGCACTGAGAATAAACCACGCCCCCTTTCTTGCTTCTTAGGGTGATTCTCCTAGGGGATAGTTGTACGTATATTATAAAAGTTGGCGTATTAAACGCAGGGTGAACGTACCTGCATTAGGGGGTTGTCAGAATTTTTGGGGTGGCACGTAATTGGCTTGCACGTGTCCGAAAGAATTGTTGGTAGGGAATTGAAAATAATACGAGCATTTGGAAATTTGGTGAATAGGATAGGTATGGAAAAGTTAAGGGAGGTTTTATGGGGGGATTATTGTTGCCATGGGCTGGTAAGCACGATAATGCCTATGATTACTTAATTTAAATCGAATTATTGGAATTACGTGTATATCTGTGATAAATCGAATTTGTGAGGTTAAGAATAATTGTTATTCAGATAAGAAAAAAATTTACACAAGAAAACGTATTGAATAAATGTATCAATTACACTCCCAAGTCTACGTATACACGCATACGTACAATCACGACTTTATCACTTACAGGGTAGACAGCGCCTAAGGCGACAAGACCTGCAGGCCACGTTTAGCTAGATTATGGGCGTATAGATGGAAAGGGGAATCGAAGTCATATATCTAAATAATAATAGAGCATATTAGGTATAATTAAAATATGTCAGGTTAATAGGTAAATTTTATTTTGATTGGTTCCATCTAGAACGTTTAACCTTTTCGCCGTCACGTCAAATACAAGAGACGTCACCCATACGCCAGACTTCTTTAATGCGATGCCTTAAGTTGAAGCTAAACCTAATTGAACGAAGGATGCTTTTGCATTGAAGTAATAGACGTATATACGTCGTTGGCGTTGAACCTGTGGTGCTGTGTTGTTGGCGTCGAAAAGGTTAATGACGGTGACATTGACATTCGGCCATCTTTGGTAACTTTTTAAAATCGAATTATGACGCAGATAGTAGCGCTATCTTCCTACATGCCGTGCTGTACCCATATTATTCCAACACTCCTGCCCTTTCAGACCCCAAGTTTCACTGGCCGTGTGACAGTCAATTAGTGGTCACGCAACCCCCGGACAGCGGGTTCGAAGCCGGCGGAAAAAATATTAAATTAAACTTTTTTAAGCAACGGAAGTTTCGAAAGACTAAGCCGGCGTATCGAGAAATGCAAAACGAAGAAGATATGATCGGTTTGTTACTTATATAGCTGTTTTTTTATCAAAGGTCAGTGACATTTTGCTAGTTGATAAACAGTGCACTTTCAAATGTTCACTTTGCAACTATTTAATTTAGCTTTTGATAGTAGAACAGAAAAAAAAATACTTTATTTTGTGTTACGCGAAAATATTGAAGAACTTCGGAAATATTTTATTTATTGATACAGTCAACTCGCAAATTTGACGGCCGGTAGGCCTAGTGGTTAAAGAACCTGACTATGAAGCTTGAGGTCCCAGGTTCGATCCCCGGTCGGGGCAGATATTTGTATGGAAAATACTCGAGTCTTGGATGTTTAAATATGTATTTATCTATATATAAGTATGTGTATCCGTTGTCTAGTGCCCATATTACAAGCTTTGCTTAGTTTGGGAGGTCAGTTGGTGTCAATTGTACCTAGATATTTATTATTATAAATATACGTAGCACATATTTAATCTCTTACTTTTATTGGAAAAGCGGCCATAAAAGTGTCATTCTCATTTTCAAAATGTCATTATTCAACTTTTTTTAATTTCTGAATTTATTCTCATGACATTAATTATAGCTCTTGTTTCATTACGTTTTAATACGCTTTGCGGGAACTTTTTTCAGTTGCTTTTTATGGACTGTTTTATTTTCCGAGTTAGAATCATGAAATAAGACATTACAGTGCATCCAATTCGAAATCGGATTTTTTTACACCCGACGCAAAAACAGGGGTGTTACATGTTCTACGTCGATGTTTATGAGTGTCTGTCTGAGACATCGTAGCTCTCAAACGGATCAACCGATTTCGATGAGGTTTTTGTCATACGAAAGCCAGTTTCTTTGCGGTAGTTTTTAGCCATTTTCGGTGACAATCGGTCTAGCAACTTGAGAACGTCCTACTTCTGGGACAGGCCACTCAGAATTACGCGGTCCCAGTGCGGATTGGGAACTTCACACTCCTTGTTTCCTATGTGTGTAGGTGTAAACGTTATGTAATTTTGCGTATAAATTTCGACAAACCTGACCTGCCTCTGTTTGGGAGACATCAAACCGCTAGTCTACCACAACTTAACGAAACCGACACACATTATAGCTTAACGTTTTGTCCATCTGTATGTCTGTGTCTGCTAAAGGCATTTCATTTTAAAACTAATATAGATACGGCCTCTTTGAATGGACACTGAAAAAAAAAAACTAATTCTAAGTACACGCAATTCCCGGGTTAGTATAATAAACAGTTTTATTGTTCCTTTAAAAATACACAACATCAATTTTTACCACGCGACTTATAAATTAATATAAGAAAGAAGGAAAGAAGACATTTATTCCTTTTTGCAAGGCACACAAATATAGAGAATATACACACATTTATAGAAGATAACCAAGAAAAATAAACACAGACACGAAAAATTGATCATCAGCGTTGTGTCTTCGCAAAAGTGAAACGGTCGCTGGCTCAGCATTACGCTGAGGTGTTAGACACCTGCAGCACTGATTTTCAGCCAGAACCGTCTGTGACTCACGAAACGATACACAGATAAAATACCTATACTACATAGGGTGAAGTCACCAAAAGTTGAACGATTAAGCGACTACCCCTCCTTTGAACCCTTTTTTCGAAGTGTTGTAAGCCATGTATGATAGTGAATTTTTTTTATAACGCTAAGCATATAGTCGACTTTGCGTTTTACCACTTAAAACCCTTATATTACAAACGGATCTATACAAAAAAAAATATGTTTGCCAAAATAAGGCAAATTCCCCTAAAGTTGAACGCTGTGCCCTATTTATGAACAAATTGACCCCAAAAGATGAACTAATATATTGATAGTAAACTGTCTACCCCGTAAGGGATGATAACGTGATTTATGTATGTATGTATAATCTTACTTGATCAGTAGATTTATCAGATCACCTAGAACTTTGCCAGAACAGGCAAAGTTGACGGTTGCTTCGCTCGAATTTGGCCCAGCGGCCATATAAAATAAAATTTCAAATAAAATTTTACGATCTCAAGGGTACCTTTGTATCTATATTGAATATTCTAAATTAATTAATTATAGTTATAAGTTACACTAAAAGCATTTTTTTACCTTATAAAAATGTTCACTTAGATACCCTACCCCAAACATGAACGACAAAATGTTGTTACTTCAAGTTTTGGCCAAGAAATCTATAAGATGAACTAATTAAATCGATTCAATGTTCATCTACTTGAATAGAAACCAAAAGTTGAACCAGTAACATTTCTTCGTTCAAGTTTTGGGCATTAAATAATAGTTGAACAGTCGCGATTCCCATACAACAAAAATATCAAAAATCTTCCCCTTACGAACAAAACATTTTGTTCAACTTTTAGTTAAAAAATCTACGATAGGTATACAATTAATTTGAGCCATAAACGGTGCATCTATCATTTTCGTGCGATTTTATAAATGCATTTGAAAAAAGACCACTTTGCCCATTAGTTGAACACCGTTCAACTATTAGCTCAAACCTCTGATTTTGGAACCATTACTTGAACAGCGATTGTATCATTAAATAATATAAAAAACAAATTTATTTATTTACGTAAATATTAAAGACATAGTCAAGAATACATACCAAGCATAAAAATGTTAGTCAATGCATTATACAATTTTATATGCAATTAAAAGCTTAAAATGTGAAGGTCGTACCTTAAGAAGGATTTCATACAACTGGCACTTTTGCCGGGAACCCGAGACGCGGCGACCGCTCACATTCGCGTGGGTGACACAATTGTCATGGAATTATATTTTTCACATCGGCTAAGTGTTATAGCATTATAAAAAAATATTCCCGAGCGCCTAAAGTGGGCCACGATTTAATTATTACAGTTTTTAGGCCAAACGTTCAACTTCTGGGTGTTGTTCATCTTTTGGGTCCACTACCCTAATCCATAAAATTTTACGTAAACAAAGAAATAAATAGATAGAACCCGATAGAATATAAGTATTATGTAAGTGTTAATCTCTAGGTTATAGCTTCTTAGATCCCAAATAACCCGCAATTAACTGTATCGTTACTTCAAGTTAGCAATTCGAATAGAGAATATACTATTCCACGGTTTTATTTTCTTTTACGATAATTATTAAATAATCCCATAAAATTTGCTGGACTGGAAACCAACACTTTACATCCACCCCTTTTAACTTTAATTAACTGTAGCTGTCTAGTTTAAAAAAAGGTTAACTTACTATAAAATTTATCTGTTACATGCCCGCCTTTAACTTCACTTATAATCCTAGTAATAGGTACATACTAATAGTTATTTACCGATGGCCTTAAGCAATCTCCTTGTTCTGGGTTTAATCGTTTCACCGAACTAAAGCCAATTATTTTACTAATCGATGCGACATTAACCAGTCATTTTATCGACTAACATTTGTCCAATGCATCATTTCACAAACCCAACACTTGGCTTACCTTAGGCTCTGTCTACTACGGGATAAGGCCTGATTTGTCTATGTATGTATCATCTGGCAAACCTACCTGCTAATTGTTATAAATATTTTTCAAATAACTATAATAATAACCGAGATATAAGCTATTAAAGATTTGTCTCTATCTTGAATAGGCGAAATTCTTAGGAATCAAACCATCACTATTTTGATTCCTTTTTCCACCTATACGCCTACAATCATGTTAAAATGGCCCTAAGGTCTTGCTGCCTCAGGCTCTGTCTACCCCGTAAATAATATAGACGTGATTTGTTTTGTTGTGTGAAATTTATATAGGCGTTGTGACAAATGACGTCACATATCATATCGGATCTCTCTTTCTAATCGCTGACTAATTCGACTTTTAATTTCACTTTTTGTCATCTATTTTTCGATATTTTCATAATGTTATTATGACATGTTTTTTTTTTAATGCATACTCCAAAGCCCTCTCATTCTGAGAGGACGCCTGCGCCCAGCAGTGGGACGTATATGGCTGGAGATGATGATGATTCCCTATTGTATTTAATAGTTATAGCCTCTAATAATCGTCATGTTTTAGTTTTAATATAGACACTCGTAAAAAAAACTGTTTTTCAAAATTAACTTTGTCCGGCGTGTTCTTTCATTCGCGGCATTTCCCTGTAAACGTTAGAGCATCTAGTCTCAAGGTTCATAAGTTTTAACGTTCGCAGCACGAACACACAGACACTAATGTGTTGCAGTCACGAACGGTCAGCTGACGGGACAGTAACCCCGTTGAAAAAGTTCAATCTTTGGAATTACTGAACCGATTTTATTGAAACACGACTAGGGGGCCGGTTTAATAATGAAATTTAATAGTAATTGGCTGTTTTCTGTAGCGCATTCAGTTTTTTACTTCAATTAACTTGGGAAGGAAAGGCCCTGGAAAGGACCTCATGGAAATTGCTCCATCGAGAATAACTCTCAAGTTTAGGAAGATACTTAGGGCTCGCTGCTCAGTAGAGAGATAGATGGGCAATTTTTATTAATATTTTCACACCCCTCCAACTGTCCCACTTGTGTTTTGTGTTTTGTGTCTCCGCTGTCTCCAGCTTATTTCTTTTATTGGTTGTCTGGTAGAGATCGCTAATTCGCAGTCCCCCTGTCGCGCACGGTGCATGCCAGAAACGCGCCCACGACTAGGGCTCTCTCGCTCTTGAGACTAGGGCTCTCTCGCTCTTGAGACTAGGGCTCTCTCGCTCTTGAACGACATGCTTGTGCAAGTCCCGGATGCGGACATATTTTTTGATCACTTTGGTGAATTCATGAGAAATATAGGCTAATGTATTCCTATCGAAATTGTAATTACCTGCCTATAATAATATTATTGCTTGACATTATTGATTAATCTATTTGACATAATTTTTAATTCAATTTGTGGCTGGATATTGAACTTTTTAATTTTTGGTCTTTTTTGTTTATTTTTTGATTATTATTTTATTTGATTTGTATTTAATTTGTATTGTAATCTTGTATTGTATTTAAATTGTAAATTGGATGACACTTTGACACTGTAAGTTTAATATTATTTTTAATGTGACATTTCCCTTTTGACAGCTAGGTATTAATTTTATGTGTATTTAATTAATATATGTAAGTGTTTTGGTTATGCACTGTAAAACTTGCATGTGTTTTTATAAATAAATAAATAAATAAAGACAGGAAGTGGATTAAATTTGTGATAAATAGTGAGATTTGATTTGGTTTTTAAAAATAGGTAGAGTTGTAGCTCGTCGTAGTCTACAGGAAGGGAATTCCACAGACGGATAGAGGTCATAGTAAAGGAGTCATGGTAGATCATTCAAACCATAGCGGGAACGTTTTTAAATTGCTACGTCAACAAATATTGACATGCCAGTATTGTAATATTGACAGTCTAAACCATGCTGGTACTATCCTGATTCCAACTTTACGGGAAGCCAGTTCAGAATAGGTCATTCAAACATCCCTCCTGTCACGCCATCTATGGTCATGATTAAAGTAGTAAAGGAGTCATGATATAACTTAGAGGAAAAAGCAGGAACAGCAAGGAGGAGATCTTGCGCAGACCGGAGAGAAGTCAGGAATTTAAAACGCTCTTGGTCTTGGGTCCTTGCTTAGTGTAGGTTTTCCGTCACAAAATTCGTTTCGAACGCGTTTGCGTTAAAATTTCAAATTTTATGAGAACAGTTTGTGGCCGTGTCGATCCGCAAGTGGCGCTGCCAATTATTCCATAGTAATTGAGACGTTTACCGACCTCCATCAGGCAATCTACCTCTGTGGCGTCATTCAAGGAGGGCTTGAAGAAGATGTGGCTCGCACCTTCTCCTTAAATATTGTATGTGTGTACTCATATTGTAGGTATATAGTGTGTATGTATGCACGTGTTTAATGATATTTAGTAGTTTATTTATGAATTGTTTGTTGTATTTTGAGATGTACGCTCTATTGTGGCTTTCACTATATTGATATTTTAAACTCACTCTTTGTCGGTCTCTCGCTTAATGCTCCTCTCATTTACTCAAAGGATAACTGGTAGAGATCCCTTATAGGGATAAGTTCGCATTTGTGCATATATTTAAGGTCTTTTTTTGTGATTTGTCTCTACTTCTCTATTTTTGTACAATAAAGCATTTACTTACTTACTTACTTACGTTTACGTGAACGCGTTCGAGACGTTCCTTCCAACTTTATGGGAAGCCCGTTTGGTATAGGTAGGTCATTCAAACATCCCTCCTGTCACGCCATCTATGGTCATGATTAAAAATCAGCTGGCATCACGCTATTCATTGACACGATCTTCGCGTGAGCCGGCCACGTGGGTTGTGTAACACACGCAAAGCACGCAAACGCAGCACGCATGCCACGGTGAGCTTCTGAAGTACACGTTAGCTTCAATTCCGATGAATGGGCCGCGACGCGGAAATCTGCAGACGTCACATACATCACGACTTTGTCCTTTACGGGGTAGACAGTAAGTCATGGTAGCCTAGCCTAGCCTAGAGGCAGGTCAAGTTTTTCAAAATGTATATACCTTTTGTTTCTCCGTGCTGGTCTGGGAGTAAAGAAAAACATAATTGTACCAGTTGCTTCTCTTCCCGCGCGGATGGTAAAAATGCCCAGAATCATGTAATAGGCGATGCGGTTAGCAACCCATCACTATTTTGATTCGCCTTATATAGATGATTAAGAATAAATGTCGAAAAACCTAGTGCCGCTTTAAAGTGGTGGTGCCGGAAGTTAGTGCAATTTTTTTTTTCAGTGCATGAGAAAAAATCTGTACCTACCGCTCAGAAATGACGGCAAAGCGCTCAAAATTATTTTATGATATAGTAACAGCCTTCAAGCTTCATACACGCTGGTTCATTTCACATGTTTGTTTTGTCCATGGGCTTGTAGTCTATTAGGATAGAATAGTTATTTGTACGAAACCCTCAGTACCTACGTGTGTCTGACTCGCACTTTTTCGCCATTTTATTTCAAAACAAAATAGAAAGCGTAGGGTTTAATTTCTCCATCAAACCATTTATTACGTGTTTCGTACAAAGTTTGGCCTTTTGCACAAAATTACCATGCTAAACCGGCAATGAGGTATGCTAATTCGGGCCGGGAATCGAACCGGTGTACCATTAGTAGCTATCTGCGTTAGACGAGGTTTATTATAGACTTTAAATCTTTCGAAGGTTAAGTATAACTGACTTTGGTGTGTTTCATAAAAGAAAGTGATCCTGGTCGCGAAATCTTAGGAATCGTGTAGGCGATGCGGCTAGCAACATATCACTATTTTGATTCCATTTTCAACCTATACGTCCACAATCTTGCTAAATGTGGCCTGTAGGTACCTGTTATCTTAGGCTCTGTCTACCCCGTAAGGGATAAATACGTGATTTGTGTATGTTTGCGTATGTACTTATGTATGTAATGGAGCATCTATTGAAAGATAGATATACACTTTGAATGTACGCGCTGAATTAAATTTCACTTCGATAATACTTAAAGTTTAAATCATGTTTGCTCCATCTTTATAAGCAAACTTAACGCGAAACTAAATCATATTTCAATAGAGAAATCTATTAAAATCGATATGTTTTACACCCTTCATAATAAAATATCGGTAACAAAACCCTATAGCTCAACAAGATACCTTAAACCAGAACCCTTAGGGTTTAATTCTGCATCGAGATTCAAACGAAGAAATAATTAGGAGCACATAATTTATATTATTGTTTATTTATTTCACGTAGTTTATGATGGTTGCTTGAATTGAGATATGTTTATTAACTCGGCCGGATGGCAAAGTGTCGTAAGCGAGAATTTATTGGTTCTCAGTTTAATTGAAAATACGGGCTGACAACAAAAGGAACCTTATGGCGATCGGTGTTTTTTCATGACAAATTTTTTTGGTGTTTCGTATTTTGCTGTTAATCTGTCTGACTTTGAATACTGTTGAAATGCTGATTCTTTAATTTTCAAATTTTCGTAAAACAGCAGAAAACTTATTAAACAAAACTTATATCCATAAAGTATGTGTATTTCATATTGGAAATACATGCCATTCTTAAAGATGGCGTCCTGATTAAATTTGTACTCTATTATATCGCACTTAATAACTTAAAGGGGTCCATTTTTGTAAATAAAAGACTAAACCCCATACATCAATTTTGCACAAAGGTTCCTTGTATACCTAATGTAGATAAGGAATATGGTTGCATTTTTCGTACCTAGTTCTTACAAGAGAGAATTCTAGAGCGGGCGATGCCGCGGGCGTAAGCCAGCACTATAACATATATGTAATAATAGGTTTGCAAGTCATTTAATCAGTGAGATCGCAACCAAATAATCCATATTTCTGACTTACAGCCTTCTACCGTTTGCAGCTTTACCTAGTAATGTATGTCTCAATTAAAACGAGGTCTGAACTCTCGCGCAGTGGGGGTTTTGAAACGATTGAAGCTGCGCCTGCGTCGAATGTATATGACTGAAAATTATAATGCAAGTAACAAGCAAATACAGTTTTAAATTATATTGGGTTGAACTTAATATCACATGTATAAAACCTCTTTTTTTTTGTGCGTCAGTTTTAGACGAGCTATAATAACGTTTCATAATTTTGAAAAAATAAAAATAAAGGGTGCCTACACTTGTCTTTAATTTTAAAATGTGTGTGGATAGAATTTTCTTTTTTTTCCTGAAAAAAAAAAACAGTTTTACCAAAGTATGTTTGCTGATTTTACTTGATGATTGCTTTGTCAAATAATATATTAATGTGGTACATTTCAATTCAACCCAACCACGAGAAGTGGGTCAAATTTAACTTACAAATATCGAAGAAAACGAGAGCAAAATACGAATAGTATAAGTGTATTCTGTTTAACTTATAGAATACTTATCACATCACAAAATTACACAAGTCAACAGTATCAATCTGGAAAACACTAGTAAAACTTAGCCCAAAAAGCTGGCTTCATTGCACATTTGACAAAGCAAAGTTTGACACGTCCGAACTCGATCATAAAACAAAAGGCGGTAAGTCAATATTTTGCAAAATCACGTCCGTCTTATTAAAAAGGGTTAACACGTTTTGACTACCGTACAGATGTTAAGCATTTAATGGATCGGAAAATACTAAGGTTTAGTAACACTATACCATTAACACCTTAACAAAAGACTTTCAAATTAAAACTACTGTATCTCCTAGAGTTACGGCTCAAATTTGAACACAGTGATATTCTTAACCAGTGCAATGTATTTTGAAGTTAACATTCTAAAGTTTAGGGTTGCTTTTGGCGTAGTGTGTCGAAAGGGTTGAGTACTACAGTATCAATTTACGTGTACTTTAAAGTTTTGATAGCCGAATTTTAAATTGCGTTATAATAAATCTGGTGTTCGGGGAATCGGTTTTAAAGGCAGTCGACACTTTTTAGAACTGTTAACAAGAATTTGGAGAGTGATGCGCTGTTTTAGAAAAGATTTTTCGTTTTCAACTCGAACCTTGGCATTTAAATTTGTAAAAAAATACTTACAGCCTTTTTAATATCGATACTTTTGTATTGCATAGTCATCAAATTTGACTTGCAAGATTACACCCAAAATACAGGAAAGTTAAATTAAAACTTGTAATGAAACGCACGTTTTACACGACTTCGCTTCGCTACAATGTGAACACACCCTAAAGGACCATATGCGAAATTATCACGCAAGTTGCAGTACATTGCCGTCAATGATCGTCCGCTTACAAATCGTCAGCCGTGAGACCCAGCAATGGATGGAAAGCCTGCGATATGTCCCGTATCGTCTAAATGGCCCCAGAAGCAACCACCGGTAGCCGGTTGGGAACAATAAAGCACTGGGTATCGCGCGCCGCGTCGTACGTCACACCGGATCGCTGCGCCCGCGCAGGGGAAGCGTGGAGACTTCTACATGTTACATCCTCCTCTGTGGAACCCATTCTTCTACAATTTCGCAATAATTTATTTTCTATATTCAAGTAAGTACATAAACAAAGTAAATGTTCATACTTAATGGTTTACCTGATTTTTACAAATCACGAGTTATGATCCTTTTTTTACTTTTATAATGTTAGCAGATGTGTGTAGACATCACAAAATTTAAAAACAAACTTCAGGTTTTTTTAATGCCCACTTTACAATTCAATGGTACACAATAAAAATAATAAATCATATCGGGATCAGAAGGTAAATATTTAATCACTAACTTAAATACCTGTTATTTAAAAAAATAATCCACAATTCCTCTTTCTACATAATATATGCCCATAATCGCGCTAAACTTGGCTTTCAGGTTTGGTTACCTTAGCTCCCCGTAAGGCATAAAGACGTGATTAATGTATATATAGATCAGTAAAATCTAGTACAACAAGTAGTTACAACCGCCAGATCGTGCTACGATGTTATATAAGTTCCAAAAAAAATAAAAAATATTTCCCTTAATCTTGCGACTCCATCGAACTCTTTGTTCTGTAAGTAGCAGATAAGAAAGCGTCGGGCGATACCGTAGAACAATATTTATCCAATTAAATTAAGCCAAGGGTCCGTTATAGGCTGTAATAGGTTTCGCTGCCTCGGCCAAAGGACGGCTGTTATCTTAATTTGGAACTAAGGATTCAAAGTTTGTGTAATCAAATCCTGACAAAATTTATAATACAGGGTAGTAAGTCCGCTCAGAAATGACGGCATAGCGCTCACAGTTATTTCATGATACAGTAACAGCCTTCTAAGCTTCATTCACGCTGGTTTATTTCACATGTTTTTTTTGTCCATGGGCTTGTAGTCTATTATTGCCTAATGAATAGTGAATTATGCTTAGACGACCCTATATTACCAATAGGTACATACTTCTATTCCCTTAATGTATCTCGGCAAACTTTGTGTTCAGACGTGTCATAATATTATGAAACACAAAATTTTCCGGGAACCATTAAGAACGTACAATACATAGAACGTACCAGTTCCATTTCTTCGCGCGCAGATAGCAAAAGCCCATCAGACAATGGACGAAAATCTTAAAAATACATGTTATACGCGATGCGTCTAGCAACCCGTCACTATTTTGATTCCTCTTTTAACTTGTAGGTACACAATCACGCTAAACGTGGCCTGGGGCCCGATTTTTTAAAGCATACGTGTGAAAATCCACTCGAAAGTAGTGAAAAATTGTGCTGACTTTGAAATATGAGTAGTTTAGCTACAAGCTCTCATTAATCTTGTGAACTAGTCAAAAATTTGATTAGGGCTGTAGTTTCGAAGATATTAAAAGATCGTCATCGAGACGTTTTATCTATCTATCTACATTTTGTATGGTCTTCTTCTTATTTGTGGCGTTTGAAGTCGTTATAGCGACGACAACTTCGCCAATGTCAAAGTAACAAAAATATGATTAAAAAAATTTTGTTACAAAATGTCGGCAACGTTGTACGGTAATGGTCAAAGACCTCCCTCCCCCCTGTCGGGCTCTTAGCTAACGGTCAATGATATACCTCAGAAACTGCCAGGAAATCATTAGCCGTTGCCCAGGGTGCACCGGAACAAGCACTGCTCTTCCCCCCGGACGGATCCAAAATGGAACCGCAGCTCTTGACCACACGTGAAGGTAACCCGACTCGCACCCTGGCCTGGCTTTTGTATGGTCTGGCGACATCGCGCGACACGTTTCGCTAGTGTTGAAGGTGTCGCGCGATGTCGCCAAATGTTTCAGTTGAAGTTTCACCAAGTCGCACGACTTTTCCTGATGTCGCTATTCACGTAAGTCGCGCGATGTCGCCAGATATATCAGGCAAAATCGGCCGACTTCGCTTCTCCTAGTAAGTTAAGTCTGCGTGGCATCTGTCAGCCTGTTGCCTGATTGACCAAAGCCAAGGATACAGTACCAAATAAACGTTTTATCTATCTATCTACACGTTTCGCTAGTGTTGAAGGGGTCGCGTAAGTCGCGCGATGTCGCCAGATGACAGGCGAAATCGGTCGGCTTCGCTTGACATGTGGCCGACACAATGTCTTGTCTAGTTTATCCGTGGCTCAATCAGACAGGTTACTGTTCCAAGATATACATTGATGTCTTTCGTATTTACAGCCACACACACAACGCAAGCATGTTATAAAGACGATCTAGATAAAGCTTGGTACAGTTCCGAGCTTATTTTTATTGCACAAAAGCGCCGCTAAGTTCTCCGAAGCCGTGATTCAGTTAATCAAACGTATTAAGTTTTTTCAAGAGCTTTTCGCTTCGGTTGTAATGAAAGTTTAGTGAACCCGCAGCACGCTAGATTGTTACTTAGCATTGTGAGTATAAATAATTATCAGGGTTTCGAACTGAGGGGGACTGAACTAGGTAAAACAATTGAAAATCTTATTATCTGCTTTAACTACCTATGTCTGCAAAAATTATAATAATTAACGTACTAAAAAAGATACTGCCTAGACTTTATTCTACAAGTTACGGATGGTTGACCAAGTCATAATTTTGTCAAACGTTAATTTGGCAAAAAAGCTTGCTTACATACAGTAAAAATATGACAAGTTATGCTAGATGATTTTTTGACCAAAAAAGCGATACTTTCGGGAAAAGGGCGGCACACCGTTTATTTTGTATGTTTATATGTATGGGTTGTATGAATGGTGCTAAACAAGGACTTTCGGAAAAACGATGACTGACGGGCTATGTATGCCGACCTCTGAGCACTTATAACCGGAGATGACAGACGAACGCGTAGTTTTTCTTCTGCCAAAAAACATACATTACACACATACATAAATGATTTCCTTATCCCTCACGGGTAGACAGAGTCGAAGGTAACAAGACTTAAAAGCCACGTTTAGCATGGTTGAGGGAGTATGGGTGGAAAGGAGAATAAAAAAACGGGTTGCTAGCCGCATCGCCTAGGTATAACACGATTCTTAAGATTTCCGCTCATTACTTCGACGGGCTTTTACCATCTGCGCGGGAAGAGAAGGAACTGATTACTGATACATTTTATGTTTCTTCTTTGCTCCCGGATCAGTTTGAAAACTGGAAAATACATGGCACATAGTTAAGTACCTCCTACATTGATTATAAGATTTTTAAAAAATGGTTCCGTGTCATATTCGTGTGATGTTTTTCGAACGTAACAAATTTTGACCCCCACGAGAAGTGGTTATAAAAAGTGTAGTACAAATCTAGAAGCGACTCCAGTCGTTGATACTCTATGGTGCCGACAATGATAGTAATTACCTAATGATAAGACATTTGAACGTTGCCCGCGGAGCGGGTAGGCTTAATATGATGTACGGTGCGCATACAAAGTAAAAATATTCAAATAAATAATAATTGGTGTTGTTCTTTCACCAGTACAATCAGCCATAGTGACCCGAGATCGCCACGGTACACAAACACACATGCACATACACACACTCACACATTTGCACTAGATACTTCCTTGTCTGAGGCACCTTTCCACCTATACGCCCACGATCATGCTTAACGTGGCTTTACGTGTTAGCTTAGGCTCTGTCTACCCGTGGATAAAGACGTGTTTTATATTCTCCGTCTTTAGCTCTGCTAGCTAGCTAGCTAAAGTGGAGAGCAAGAGTTACCATGGTCGAAGAATAGTTGTGTTTACGTAAGTGTCAATTTGGCACCTGATGCGACTGTTTTGAGGGACCAACTGTCAAATTTTTTTTTTAATTAATGTAGGCTATGGAATAAGTAATCTCCCGATGTAACGTGATTTGGCGCGAAAATCGCTTTAACTGTAATTGATACTTCTGAATAATCTTATATTATTTTCTTTTTTGTTGATAAGGAAGGTTATGGGTGAGGAGCAAAAAGTTACACACCGTTAAAGTTGCGTTAGTAAGGTAGTTAGAATTCGCAAACTTTTTCGATTGTGACACGAAAGTTATTCATAGAAATGTATGACTAATTTTCGTGTCACAGTGGAAAAAGTTAGCTAATTTTAATTACTTTACTAACGCAACTTTAAGAGTGTAACTTTTTGGTCCTCACCCTTATTTCTATCAATAAAAAAGGTTTGTACACTTTTAAAATTTTCAGACATTGCCCATTCTTCTAAATTTAAGATCTAAGCTCTATTGTCGGTTGAGTCATCGCCATTCATTATTTTTTTACTCACGACGGAACAGAGAAGGTATATAGGTATATGCATTTAGGGTGATGGGGTTCTGTCATTGCTTTGAGCTCCTGGTTGCCAATAAACATTAATTAATTGCCAATTAAGCATGCTAAACGTGGCCTTAACGTTTTGTTACCTCAGGCTCTGTCTACCCCGTAAGGGATACAGACGTGATATAATGTATGTATGTATAACACTACAGCAGTGCCAAAACTAAAATGCTGTTGCCCGACGTGTCAATATCAGTGTAATATATCAAATTGTAGGGCTGATTTAACCAAACCCAACGCATAGGACTTTGTACTAGGATCGGCCTATTAGCTAGCTAATCCAGCCGCCAAGCAGCGATGCTGTGTTCCCGCGTGGAGAATGGGAGCCGGTGATATTGCTTGAAGAGAACAACGTTGAAGTGGCAACGGGCAGGCCAGTGGCGTAACTATATATGGTGGCAGGGTTGGCAAAATGCCAGGGGCCCCTAGCTCTACGGGGCCCCGAACTGGCTTGGTTTAGAGCACAGAAGGGACGCTGATGCACTTTATATTGAGGAAGGAGCCCCATCTGACGAATTTGCCGCGGGCCCCAGACGTTATAGTTATGCCACTGGGGCAGGCGACATCGCTCGTAGAAAGATAATCCTTACTAATATCGTTACTAATATTATAAATGCGAAAGTAACTCTGTCTGTCTGTCTGTCTGTTACCTTTTCACGCTTAAACCGCTGGGCCGATTTAGTTGAAATTTGGTATACAGATAGTTTGAGTCCCGGAAAAGGACATAGGATAGTTTTTATCCCGGAAAATTGCATAGTTCCCACGGGATAGCACAGCCCAAACCACTGGAATTTTTCAAATTTAAGGCGGAACAAAGTTCGCCGGGTCAGCTAGTAAAGTATAATAGGATAAAGACGTGATATATGTATGTATGTATGTATGTAACCTTTAAATATGAGGCGGTTGTGGCAACTACTGTAGCCACTGTGTTATCATGAAGCGGCTCCGACAATTTGCTGAACTTGACTATTTTTATTCAATTTGTTACTAGCGTTTAGTTCCAAATAACATAATAGCGATGTTTCGAACATTCTCGCCATAATTGTACGTAATGGCACAATTACTACCACCGTTGTATAATTTGGCTGCTGTCCGTACCGTTTCTCGGAACGGGCTCCGAAACATTCGTTTGATGCAGTATAATAAGACACAATTATCAATTTTTGTACTAGCCATACCATTTTTATATTTGAGGGGTTTAAATTTGGAGTGGTAATCGCCCCCGGTTTATTTCAAATCATATTTTTTTGAAATGAGAACACTATATTACCTAACTCGCTCGCAATCGCCATCGTGTTCATTTTGACAGTTCATGTACGGGCTGACAATTGGAATTGGAATCAGCTAGCTGTCACATTCATACAAGAACTGTCAAAATGAACACGATGGCGATTGCGAGCGAGTTAGGTAATAAGCCTTAATATCGACCTAAGTAGACATGACCTAAGGTAACAAGACCCAAACGCCACGTTTAGCATGATTGTGGGCGTATAGGCGGAAAGGAGAATCAAAATAGCAGTGGCGTGGCGTCCATAGAACTCGATTCCCACCGGCTTGCCTATTTTAAGGCAGTTGGGCACTTCATTATTCATAATTAAGTCATAAGTTACTCATACTCATACTCGTTTATTCGTAATACTTATAGTTATTACATGTCATTTTTAATTTACAATTTAAATAAAACTGGAGCACCAATAAAAAAATAAAACTAAAATAAATTAAATTTTGGACGAAAATCATAGGAATCATGTTATAGGCGATGAGGCTAGCAACCCATCACTATTTTGATTCCATTTTCCACTTATACGCCCTCAATCTTGCTAAATGTACTGTAACAATTGTACTGTAACAATATATCTACAGTACGTTACTTATTTCCTTCTTTTTTGGCTGATTTTTTGTAAAGCTTTGGTCTATCTCATGACGATAAATGTTAAAAAAACAAGCAAAATCTGCATTCAAATTTTTTCAAGACGAACTTTCAGTGAGTATTACTTAGATCCTAGGCTCTGTCCACCCCGTAAGGGATACAGATGTGATTTGTGTATGTATGTATGTACTTATTACTTTGACATTGGTGAAATCATCGCATCGGGGGCCATTAAAAAAAGAAGATCAGAATAACAATTGCAGTTGCATCCAAACAAAACGTATTAAATCAGAAACAGCACAAGAAATGCATGGCTACTAAGCCGAGGCAAGTGGAAAGGAACTGATGAAGACAGCTGAGGCATGACGATCCGAGCTGATATTTTCATAATTATGCTGTGAGATAATTAAAATAAGCGATTAGGTATTCTAGGGCACCAGGAAGTCGTTTGCGTCTGGTTTTAATTGGAAGACGTTTTAAACAAGTAGATGTTAAACTTGAAAAAAAAATGGATTTGCATTCGAAGATATGCGAGTATCAATGAGTTTATAGCTTGCTTGACTACAACATAGTATAAAACAAAGTCGCTTTTCGCTGTGTGCCTATAAGTGGCGTGGCGTCCATACAACTCGATTCCCGGCTTGCCTATTTTAAGGCAGGCAGTTTTATTGTGCAGAATTAGAGGAAAAGGCTAGTCAAACGCCCTTCGGCTTGCCTTCTGATATACTTGACGCTACGCCACTGGTGTCTATGTATGCTTAGGTCTTTAAAACTACGCAACGGATTTTGATGCGGTTTTTTTTAAAGATAGAGTGATTCAAGAGGAAGGTTTATATACTACTAATATTATAAATGCGAAAGTTTGTGAGTAATGATGGATGTGACGACGTGAGTGTGTATGTTTGTTCCTTCTTCACGCTGAAACGACTAGACGGGGGCTAAAATTTAGAGCGGAGATAGCTGGTACCCTAGATTAATATATAGGCTACTTTTAATCCTGGAAAATTGCATAGTACCCGCGGGATAAACCTGTCAAAGGTCGTAGCTGCCTAATGTAAGTTTAATTCTATGCGGACGAATGCGTCAGCCTATGGCTCCCATTGCTGGTCTCAGGCCTCCCCCCATTTCCTCCACTGGCCCCGATTTTAAGCTTTGTCCGGCCAGTTCTCAAGGAACGCGTCCAGGTCTTGCCAGCATCTCCACCTTGTGGTGTCCAGTCCATGGCTATTTTCCACCACCTGTGTGGACTTATATTACTTACTTATTTATTTTGTTTGTCTTCTAAAAGAGCTTTCGACACGTTTAGTGCTGGCCACAGATGACCCTAGGGCTGGCTTACCTCTCTCAAAGGTTAATAGCAGTTCAGAGAGGCCATGCGGCCGGGGTCTTGGGGTCGATGCCTGCGCCGGAATATTTTGACGACATATTTACTTTATAGTTTTATAATTAGTTGTTTTATTTTTAGTATTAGCCTGTTTTAAAATAATTTTCTTTATTTTTGTTTAACAAAGCAACTTACTTACTTAATTAAAAGTTAGCTTAACCAATAGTCTGTGGAACTCTAAAACAAATTGATAAGTGTTGACTAGTGCCATTAATCTACGTTCATAAATACTGTAAATTGTATAAATTGACCTTTTGAATGAAACAGAAACAACCTATTTGCACTTGTTTTTGACCTGTCTCGTACTCCATATATAGTTATAAAGAACGAAAGTAAGACTACGTTTGTTTTACCCATAATGCTACATTCTTCCATGCTGGTCTGGGAGTAAAGAAAAAACACAGAATTTACCAGTTGCTTCTCTTCCCGCGCAGATGGTAAAAGCCCATCAAGGGAATGGGCGAAAGTCTTAAGATAAGCTGAATTGAGCTGATTGAAGCTAGCTAGGGGTGGGAGTCGGGTTACCTCCGCGTGTGGTCAAGAGCTGCGGTTCGTTTTCGGATCTGCCTGAGGGGAAAAGCAGTGCTTGGTCCGGTGCACCCTGGGCATCGGCTAACGATTTCCTGGCAGATTCTGAGGGATATCGTCATCCGTTGGCTAAGAGCCCGACTGGGGGAGGCTACAAGGTTGCCGACATTTTCGTCACAAGATTTTTGAATTCTGTATTTATTACTTTGACATTGGCGAAATAATCGCATCGGGGGCCATATTAAAAAAGATGAAGCTGGCTAGGGATACCGGAGTTAGCGATTGGTCACAATTTTGTCGTAAATAGCGGTATATCTGTCTTTATCGTTGCATATGCTGTCACACCGCAAGTAATTAAGATTACGACCAAACCAAATTAATTAAACACAATTTAAAAGCTGCTCAGTGGATATATTACAAAAATTAACCGGGCATTTTTAACTTTACGTTTGACATTTAACAGAACATCTGCCAGTAATCAGTGGATATTCCTTTTGCATTTTTAGTGTTTAACGTACACTGTGTGTGGCCTAACTGCCTGGATAATGTCATCATCATCATCAGCATATACAATACAATACAATACAAATACTCTTAATTGAATTGTAGCGGTAAGGCCGCCTATTGCTACCTTGTAATATCCTGTATACCTTTTTTTCTGTTTTGTTTGTTATATGTGGTGTTCAATAAAAAGTTATTGTATTGTATTGTATTGTATTGAATACCACAAATCAGTACAAAACAATACGGAAACAAAGAACAAGGGAGACAATAGGTGGTATTATCGCTTAATAGCGATCTTTACCAGACAACCAATAAAAGAAAGAAATAAGTCGGAGACAGTTTAAGTAGGTGGCGGAAACAAATAGACAGTTTCAATCTAGGGTACCAGCTAACTTCGTTCCAAATTTTATTGAAATACGTCCATTCGCTTCAGCGTGAAGTAAGAACACTACAGACTTAAGTATTTGGCATTAATTTCAACTCTATACCTTCTTCTTTTTATTTATCAAGTCCTTTATAGCGACGACAACTTCGCTAATGTAAAAATACCAAAAATATAATTAAAAAATCTTGTGACAAAATGTCGGCAACGTTGTACGGTAATGGTCAAAGACCCCCCTCCCCCTGTCGGGATCTTAGCCAACGATCAATATCCCTCAGAAACTGCCAGGAAATCATTAGCCAAAGCCCAGGGTGCACCAAGCACTGCTCTTACCCCCGGACGGATCCGAAAACGAACCGCAGCTCTTGACCACACGCGGAGGTAACCCGACTCGCCAACTTTATACCACTACGCGTTTCTGTGAAAAAGGTCCTTGATGGACAGACATACAGAGGAGAACAAAGTGATCTTATAAGGTTTTCTTTAACTGTACGGAACCCTAATAATTATGACAGGTTTTCAAGCTGAGTAGTAAAGACGTATTTCTGTACCTATTACGGTCTCTCTCCAAGAATTGAAAGAAGTTAAATGAAGCAATAATAATTATAGTAAACAACTGACTTATTAGCTATTGAAATTTCATATTTTTTGTATCTTTACGGTATCTTCAATCAAGCGTCATGTAGTGCAAAAGCGGTACAGTACAGAACCAGTTACACGTGACCCGCGCGTTTACCGTACCACTCTTTTTCTGTTTGTCATTACGTTCAGCCATCTGTCTGAGAGGGTTCAAAGTACGATGGCCGTGTTTGCTGAGCTATTTTTAAACAGTTTTTGCAATTATCCCCAGTACTAATTGGTTATAAAAAATATAAATGGACACACATTATTTTATTCAGAAAATAGTGCACATTAAGTTAATTTTTACTGCCTTTATTATTTTGATATATCGCCGGCGAGAAAATGAATTTACGTGAGATGCATTTAAATTTTTTTTTGCAATATTTTATTTAATGCTACGTTGGTTTTTTTTTAGATAGCAACACCAGAAGCATTGTTCGCTGTGTTTATAGTGGAATTAAGAGAATTACCTATTGAACAGACATATATAAATCACATCTTTATCCCTTACGTGGTAGACAGAGCCAAAGGCAACAAGACGTAAAAGCCACGTTTAGCATGATTGTAGGCGTATAGGTTGAAAGGGGAATCAAAATAGTAATGGGTTGCTAGCATCGCCTACAACATGAAGTCTACCATTTTCGCCAATTCCCTCGATATATTCTATGTTTTTTCTTTGCTCCCAGACCAGAAGAATTGTACTGTAACAATATATCTACAGTACGTTACTTATTTCTTTCTTTTTTGGCTGATTGTTTGTAAAGTTTTGGTCTATTTTCTCATGACGATAAATATTAAAAAAACAAGCAAAATCTGCATTCAAGATTTTTTAAGACAGAACTTTAAGTGACTATTTTTTAGGTCTTGTTACCTCTAGCTCGGCCTACCTAAGGGATATAGACATGATTTGTCGATGTATGTGTAAAAAAAGATTCACGATATTTCTATCCCAGCAAAGTCAGAGACAAAAATTACCGGAAATAGCCAGTTTGTGATAACTATGCGAGTAACTAAAAAACTAAACCATTACGTGAACGGTCGCAACCTCGTGGGAGACGCAATTATTTTCCAATTTTAATCAAAAAATATCGCCTTTCACTTCCACTTAAGTATTTAAATGTCAATCTCTACGCTAGCTTCGCCTTAAGTTCATCACCACTTCATTTTCAACTTTATCTCTTCAATTTAAAACACAAAATCGGCTGATTAACACTTGATCTGAAACAATTTGGCTTGGTATGATTAATGCGTTTCTTCTAACCTTCAATTGTTTTAAGGCGTCATAATGCTGTTATGTAATATGAACTCTATGACTCTAACTGTAGAGATGATTTTCTGTTGTGATTTTTGGCTTAAGTAAACTTAAAGTAAGGAATTAGAAAGTACATACAAGAAATTGATAAAAATGCCATTAGATTGCAATAAACGTGTAAGTATATCCAATGAGCGATCTGTTCTTAAGACTGTAACCATAGATAGACAAACGAAATAGACAACGCAAGTACAACAATAACCCCTATTTAGTTTAAGGAATTAATTTGAGTAACCAGCAACGGCAGATAAACTCTGCCGAGTTTTCGCCCACTGTTATAAAGCTTTTAAAATGTATAATTATTAATTTGTTTTCAATAAATAAATAAAAAAAGTAAAATAGTACATTACACGAGGGTGAAATAAAGAATGACTAGATCGGAGGAACTTGTAGCACGAGCCAAAAGCGAGGGCGATAAAAATGCGACCTGAGGCTTTAATCGCCGCCCGAGGTGTGTACACATTTTTATACGTACGTCTTCCTCTAGCCAGGAAGTGGCAATTTCCGCTCGCGTAGCGGACGGTAAATTGCTACTTACGGCCTTACGGCTTACAAAATGACAGGTCCCGTTTAAAAAGTACTTGCCGTCGCCCTCAGACTTAGAATGCGTATCCTGGCAGCTTCACTTTTGTCGGCACTTCCAACAATTGTTGCGTACAGTTCTGAAATGTTGTTTGTTTGGTGTGTCTATCGGCCGCTAGATGCCGTTGTATCGTGTCGTCGCATTCCTACATCGCGGTAACGGTATGTTCCCCAGGAACCTATAAAAGGGCTGTCTTATTTACATCGACGGTCAACAGTTTTCATATTTCAACCAATTCACACAAAACCTTGACGTATATAGCTAAACCTTCCATTTTAATCCACACTATCCTTTGATGAAAACCTCATCAAAATCCGTTAAAAAGTTTTTAAGTTCTAATACAGTTTGCAGCATTTACTATGTCTATCTAGATGCAGTGTCTGTGGTCCGCTTGAGTAAATATTAGGCACAGAGGAATTAAATTAACCAATGGTGCACTAATATTTTACAATTTGTTTCAAAAATCACCGAACCACTGTGGTGATAGCTGCACTGATCACTAGAGTTGGGCTAACAGATATTGTGGTCGCTATCGATACTAAATGTTTTATAGGAAGAATAAAAATCTGATAGGTTACTAAAATGGTTTTGTATTATGTAGGGAACAGATGAGACACTAAGGGCCTGTTTCACCATTCTACGTTAAGTCCCAGTTAACTATGATCTGACGTCTCTTTCTATTTCGTAGTAATAAATAGAGATGGAATAAGTAATATGTGACAATGACAAATGACTAGATACTGCACAGTTCGATAGCTTACGCTCATAATATTACTCTATGGCTTAATTCCTCTATACCATTAGATAAGGCATAAGAAATTGTTTTGGAGTAGCTTTGTATAGCATATAACATGATAGTTTGTAGGTAATAAAGTATTAATGTATCGTGAGAAACAATAGATATAATCAGTCAACGTCATGCCACAATGGGTGAAAAAGTTCTTTATTTTTAAGCTAAATCATTATTGCAAATCCGTAATGATCATACGATAAAAATGGTATTATATAGAGATGCGCAAAATATGCCACTGAAGTGAAAAGATTGATTCAAGTCTTAAGATCTTAAAGAATTATATCACTCTTTTCGTTCATTTCGTTCAGTTTGCTCAGTGGATCTATTGACTCAAACTGCTCTTTCAGATCATTATATCAGTACGATGTATTCAGTATGCATACAAAATGGGATTCTAATGGCGGAGATATGTTTATACACTATAAAGTTTCTGAAAATGGTCAGGTAATCATCATCTTTATCAATGTTTTTTGTTTTGAAAGTGTCGTTCAAAGAGATACATGAAACGGAACGCAGCAAATGAATCGTCCACTCACACCAGCTCAAATGAACGAAAAGAGCGACTCACACGTTCATATCTGCTCCTGTCTATACTGTAAGCTAGTGTAAGAGAGACAGGTTTATACGATAGATTTGTAGGTGCGAAAAGCGCAACCATGCATGCAACTGACCACATCAGTACGAAATCCGAACGAAAGATATACTGATATAGTGAGTTGCTGAACGAAACGAAAAGATATAGTTCATTTGAATCTTTCACACGCGATTGACACATCTAGCATTATATTGAAACAGAGACGTTGGGCACCGAAGTGGTAATGCAGTTATCCAATTTTACTACACATGTGTGATATCACTTATATTACACCATAGCTTTAAGCATAGCTTCTACCGTTTACCTTCGCTATTTTGTGAAAAGAAATATTTTGTAAAATTTCTGTTAGTATTTTTTTTTAAATAGCAGATGTTTTTGGCGATGACAAAGAAAGCCTCAGGTCGCATGTTTATCGCCCTCGCTCGGCTCGTGCAACTAGTTCCTGCCATCTGAGACATACTTTATTTCACTACCCTCGGAATATAATCTACTATTACATCTGGCACGACGTATCATTTTATAGTCCAAGCGTAACTTAACAGGCCGTAAAGATTTTCAAAGACAGTATATAATATTTCTTATCTTTAAACAGACAGTCGAAATCATTTTAAAACGCTCAATTAAATTCTCTTTAATTAATTAAATAGCGAACGTTATATAACTTATGATGAACTAACTGTGACTTGCTTGCCTGAACTATCAGTCTGCTGATCGGAACTGCTATGGGAGTTCCCAACCTTTGCAGACTCCATTTAAATTGCATAAAATCAGATTTCCATTTCATAATAGTATATCTTAGGAAATATTATCTAATTACCTTGCTGTATTCTATTGGAAAAGTGGGGTCTTCTGTTACAGGTATCTTGCATACCTACTAGGAGGTCCCTAACCCTCTCATTATGTACCTGATTGTTAAATAAATACATTTCATTTCATTTCATTCAATAGTCCCTCCTAAAAACTAATCCTTTTCTGTTGTATGGCCTTCTTATTTTTCATTGTTACATTCTCACATTTTATCTTAAGTATTATACAGTAATGTTATGCGTGTATGTATGTATTATTTTATTTTATTTATTTAGCTATGTATTATATGTTGGTATTGATGTTTTTATTATCCCTGCGTTTATCCTGTCTATTTGTTTCCGCCACCTACTTAAACTGTCTCCAACTTATTTTTCTTATTGGTTGTCTGGTAGAGATCGCCATTAAGCAATAAGACCGCCTATTGTCTGCTTTGTTCTTTGTTTCTGTATTGTTTTGTACTGATTTGTGGTGTTCAATAAAGAGTATTCGTATTGTATTGTAGTCCTCTAACATATGGACTGCATAACGTCGAATCTTGAAATGGAAACGCGTAATGATGAATCTCAGAATGGACGAAATATGTAATTAAGATTATTAAAATGGACAGTGCGTCAGTTCAGGAACCCCTGCTCCGTCTTCGCAGCCAAGGGCTTTAATGTGCCTCCTTGAGCCTCTCAATCTTATCAACACTGCTCTTATAACTGAGATCTGTACTTTTACGTTTTGCCAATAAATTACTCGAGAATATTTCCCCATTTCTCATTTAATTTTGATGCAGTTTTTTTTTAAAAAGCTGTTACATTCGGTGCCCAGGGCTCCGTCACAGTAAATGACCAATGGAGTAAATGATGCTCTTAAGTCTTCAGCAGTACGGTCGTATTTAGAATGTTTTTCTCGACTATCCCCCTCATTCATAAACGCTCTGTAGGCTTCTGCTAACTTAGCAATCGTTTGTCCTTATCTGTGAAAGGTATATGTCAAAGTGACATAAGGACAAACGATTGCTAAGTTAGCAGAAGCCTACAGAGCGTTTATGAATAACGGTAACGGGGTTAGTCTATGCGGTTTTTTTAGCAAGTGATTTTTGATATTATTGTAATTGGAAAATGATTCAATTACAATCCCGCAATACATCCCGATTCAATTACAGTAAATTGAATAGAAAAACAAAGTCCGAGTTACGCGTTGCATGATATCTCGAGAAAAAGTAACAAGCAACATAAAATAGAAACGCTGTCAAACGTAGAGAAATACTAACAATGCGTAAACAACCCATTTGTTTCTCTATATGGGCTGCTAATCTACATACGACACGGTGTACTTACTGTTGCGTGAATAAAATGGAAAATATTGATAGGAAATGCATGTGAATTAGAAATTGTTCAGATTATAGGTACCTACTATCAAATATATGTATCAAAAATTATATTCTCTATCGTGCTGGTCTGTGAGCAAAGACAAAATATACAATGTACCAGTTGCTTCTCTTCCCGCGCAGATGATAAAAGCCCATCGAGGGAATGGGTGAAATTTTTAGGAATCATGTCATAGGCGATGCGGCTCGCAACCCATCACTATTTTGATTCCTTTCCACCTACGCCTACAATCATGCTAAACGTGGCCTTTAGGTCTTGTAACCTTTAACTCGGTCTACCTCATAAGGGATATAGACGTGATCTATGTATGTCTTATTTGATGACGGCTCGCTCTTTTTCCTCCCTCTTTCACGACGTCACATTTTTTTACTGCAATCAAACTGTAACCCTCGTAACTTAAAAAAAAAATACCATAACAGCCAATGCACGCTGAGCCCGCACCAACGGAACCATGACGCGGTCCATACCGCCGGTGAAAATTGCAGAAAATTAATTCATTTATACGATTGTCGGATACGCGCGGTGCGCTGTGCGCTGGCCTTTTCGTTGTCTATGACATCTGTGTTGCGTATCTTAGATAATGATCTCTTCATTCATTTCTTACACTTGTCTTTATCCCTTACTAGCTGACCCGGCGAACTTTGTTCCGCCTTAAATTTGAAAAATTCCAGCGGTTTGGGCTGTGCTATCCCGCGGGAACTATGCAATTTGCCGGGATAAAAACTATCCTATGTCCTTTCCCGGGACTTAAACTATCTGTATACCAAATTTCAACTAAATCGGCCCAGCGGTTTAAGCGTGAAAAGGTAACAGACAGACAGACAGAGTTACTTTCGCATTTATAATATTAGTAAGGATAGAGTAAGCAGAGGCAAAGTTACTATAGTCCCGATTAGTCTCGAAATTGGCATAGTAACAAGGTCACGTGACAGCTAGTAACATCTTGATTTTTTTATGTTCGCTTTTACGACTTTTCCTGGTGAGCAGTAGATGTTCCACGGGAGTTTTTGTGTCGCTTTGAGTTTACATTAGACAGAGAAAAATACATTTATTACACATTTGAAACCCAAAACACTCACTATTTTGATTTCCCTTTCCACCTATACGCCCTTTCATGCTTAACGTGGCCTTAAGGTTTTGTTTCCTTAGGCTTATTGGAATAAGGACGTGATGTATGTATGATGTATGTATGTAGACCTATGAATAGCTCGTATAACAAAAATGCATCGTATTAATTGATCCAGAAGTAAACAGTTTCCTTTGTAATAAAGAAACCCCTTTGTGTTTCATACAAATAACTATGTCTGTATCACAGTAAAAGTAGTCGGAAAAGCACATTATTAGCACAAGAACAGTAAACCAACGCTTGTCGTTAGAATAAACAACGATGAACTGCAAAAAGTATACTAATAAAGGCAAGACATGAGCTGTCTGTGTGTAGAAAGCATTTTTAAAGGTTCAAATTAAATACTGGAAGCGTGAGACCTTAGCACAAAGGCTTGGGAATTGACAGCTTTACTGGTTGTAAATAGTCAGTATGATCACTACTTCTTTATGTTTTCTTTTACGGTTCCATCGAGGGCGGGCCAGGGAAAAGTTATTTCCATAGACAAGGTTCTTGAATTTCTACTAGCTTACCCGAGGATGTCTTCGATACAATTTATTTTCCTATCAAATGAATTAAGAATTTTACTTCTTGTTTTTTTTTACGACACTCATAAATTAGAATACTGAAAATTCCGAAAACCAAAGCTATGGGCGGGAATCGAACCTGAATCCACATCATTACGTGCAAGTTATACCGCTACACCACCCATAGCAGGTACCCGATTTTTCTGTCTCCCATCGATTACAGTTCGTCACTTTTTTGAATTAGGTAGGTATGGAACGTGACTAAGAGGTAAAAAATCCACTGTAAAATCTGGGACACATTTTTTCTTCTACGAGTAAACGATTCTGAGTAAATTCTGGAAAAATGTTCATGTGATTTTTTTTTGGAAAACGCTCGGATAAGGACATGCGATTGCTAAGTTAGCGGAAGCCTACAGAGCGTTTATAAATAACGGGGTTAGTCTGTGCGGTTTTTTTACCAAGTGATTTTTGATATTATTGTAATTGGAAAATGATTCAATGCTTTAGCAATACATCCCGATTCAATTACTTATTAAAGTAGCGTGAACACCCAAACACGAAGTTTGACATACACGCACAATACGTAGATAGAAGCCAGGTGGATAGCTGTAATAACCATAGATTACTTGCCTTATTGAAGAGAAACCGTTTGGAATACGCTAAAAAGATAATTCCTTTGTATCATAGATTAAATTGTTGCAAAACATCGCTACCGACGCTGCAGGTAGATTGCAATGTCTTTAAAAAAACATGCCGGGGATGTCATTCTGTCACCTCGGTTCGATTGTTCTATAATAGTGTGGGAGCGTCTAGTGTTGCCGCACGATATACCACTATCGATACTATTCCAGCTTGTTCCCCGAACATAACCAAGTTACATAACCGGCACTGGTAAAACCAATGTAGGATGATTGATTTGGATTAACTCAGTTAGGTGCGGCGGGGGTGGCCCGATTAGCCACGAACATGTTTGTTTTAATTTACAATTACCCCCTTATTCATAAACGCTCTATAGGCTTCTGCTAACTTTGCAATCGTTTGTCCTTATCTGTCACTTTGACATTTACCTTTCACAGACAGTGACAAACGATTGCTAAGTTAGCAGAAGCCTATAGAGCGTTTATGAATATGGGGGTTAGTCTTTATTTTACCTTTGAATTCCTGGTTACGTAAAATAGTTATGTACGGGGAACAAGCAACTATTTCGATAGACTATCGATAAGAACGATAAAGGGAAAAGCCGTGTTAACCTACTGGTTACCTGTGACCTCTCAAGCCCGCGTCGTGGGTTCGAGCCCGGACTTGCACCTCTGAGTTTTTAGAAATTTATGTTCGATATTAAATACATTTGAAATTTACCATGAGCTTTTCGGTGAATGCTTTTAGATGCGGCTAGCAACATATCACTATTTTGATTCCCCCTTCCAGAACGCCTACAATCATGCTAAACGTGGCTTTTAGGTCTTGTATCCTAAGGCTCTGTCTTCAATTAAAAGTATCGATAGAAAATCTATCGATTTTGCGGCAACATTAGAGCCTGTATACACAATTCCTGCAGTCGTAAAGCGCCAATTACTCCATTTGATTCTCGACGCAATCACAATTAAACACAGTTTGTTTTTGTAAAAAAGTTTGTTTGCATTTATGACATTTGCATGGGTTTTATTAATAATTATGCCGATAATGCGTAAGAGTTGCTCGCTATGAAGACATTTATAGGTTTTTCAATTCCTTGTGACATGATACTAGTTTTTTGATTGCATTAGAAAATTAGCTCTTTCCGCTATATATAGACCCACCGCTTAAAAAAGTGCTATTCATAAACGCTCTATCTATAGGTTTCTGCTAACTTAGCAATCGTTTGTCCTTATTGTGAAAAGTAAATCTCAAACTGACAGATAAGAACAAACGATTGCTAAGTTAGCAGAAACCTACAGAGCGTTTATGAATAAGGAGGTAATCCTGTTCATAAACGCTCTATAGGTTTCTGCTAACTTAGCAATCGTTTGTCCTGTGGCGACTATACACAGCTACTTATTATTTTATTAGTTAGCTGGACTTTTTAGTCGAAACTATTTTTATTGACAAAGCCGAGCGCTTCCGAGCGCCGGCCGAGGACTGTCGACCTCAATGGTCGAGTGCGCATGTGCGGTTTCAAATGGCAACTGTCAAATACTTCTTGCCGTGGAATCTGTCATCCTTACCACACGTATATTCCTTATTGTTTTTCTAGTTTTCTTATTTCTTGTGTATATTCCATTTCCTACCTGTATATATTATTCTTCAGTGTTTCCTTCTTAATACAGAGTTTTATATTTTATTGTGGAGTGCCTTGTTTCCTTGTAGCATACGTAGCACCCCACAAAGTGGTGACCCGCGACTAAGAACATTGCTAAGAAGAATTTTATAGAGCATGTCTAAAGACGTGGATGCTAACATGCAGGAAAAATTCGAGCAATGCATGGAACCGAATGAAGCAGTGGTTTATCGTGTGGGTGTCAAAGTTCCGCCATTTTGGCCGGACAAGCCGTCGTTATGGTTTGCTCAATTGGACGGACAGTTTGCCTTGTCAAATATTACATCGGATTCGACAAAATTTTACCATGTAATATCAGTTTTGGACCCTAAATTTGCATCAGAAGTCGAGGATATTATCATCAAACCGCCTGACTCAGATAAGTATGAGACTTTAAAGCAACAATTAATTACTCGTTTGTCTGCTTCGAGAACTGAGCAACTGAAGCAATTGATGTTGAAAGAGGAGCTTGGGGACAGGAAGCCAAGTCAGTTCTTCCGTCATATTCGTAGTCAGGCGGGTGCAGATTACCCCGATGAATTTATACGCACATTATGGTCAAGCAGGTTACCGAGTTTGCTGCAGAGTATTATTGCGACGCAGGCGGACATGCCGCTAGAGAAGCTAGCTTTGCTCGCGGACAAGGTACATGAGGCTACGTCGCACTGTACTGCTCATGTGGCTGCTGCTTCGACATCGGCGTCATCATCGGCACCTTTTTCTGCTATCGACGATTTAGGGCGAAAAATAGAGGCTTTGACGCAGCGATTCGACGCGATGTCAACATCGCCGAAACATCGCGACACCAGACGTCGGTCAAAGTCACGCGGCAAGCGCGGCAACTCATCCAGGAGCCGTTCCCGCGCTGGTGGCAAGCGCCTCTGCTGGTATCATTACAAATTTGGAGAGAAGGCAGCTAAGTGTATTTCACCATGTAACTATTCAAAAAAACTAGCTAGCGAGTCGCTCAAAGCGACTAGTGATTGTGCGTCAGTGTCAACGTCAAGTCGAATATTTGTTACTGACGCTAAAACTAAAGTGCAATTTTTAATCGACACTGGGTCAGATTTGTGTGTTTACCCTTTAAGTTATTTACGCGGGCAAAAGCGTCATAAAACCAATTATGAGCTTTTTGCCGCGAACAATACTGTGATTTGTACTTATGGCTGGTTGAGTTTGTCCCTAGACTTTAATTTACGCCGTAGTTTTTCTTGGCGGTTTGTTATAGCGGATGTGAGCAAGCCGATAATAGGTGTAGATTTTCTATCCTTTTATAATTTACTGGTTGATATTCGCAATGCGCGCTTAATTGACAGTATTACATCGCTCACATCAGTCGCCCTGGTTGCTTCTTCCTGTGCCTGCCCGCAAATAAAGGTTGTTACAGGTGACTCCTCGTACCATAAGCTGTTACAAGAGTATCCTGATATAACGCGGCCAGTTGGAAGTTCACAGGAACGTAAATGTAAGCACCAGACCAAACATTATATCAGGACAACTCCCGGGCCACCTGTTTACGCTAGACCCAGACGATTAGCACCTGATCGGTTGAAGATCGCCAAACAGGAGTTTGAAGAGATGGTGCGCACCGGTATCGCGCGAAGATCTGAGAGCTCATGGTCCTCTCCTCTTCACCTTGTCCCTAAAAAGGACCAAGGCTGGCGGCCTTGCGGAGACTATCGAGCTCTTAATGCCCGCACGGCGCCAGACAGATACCCGGTGCGCCACATCGCGGATTTCTCGCACAATTTATCAGGCTGTAAGATTTTCAGTAAGCTAGATTTAGTTCGTGCGTACAATCAGATTCCTGTTGCGGCTGAGGACGTATCGAAAACAGCTATCACGACGCCCTTTGGACTTTTTGAGTTCCCTTACATGAGCTTTGGTTTGAGGAATGCCGCTCAAACCTTTCAAAGGTTCATGGATGAAGTCCTGAGGGGTCTGGATTACTGCTTTCCATTTATTGATGACGTATTAGTGGCATCTGCTGATGATGTAGAGCATCGGGAACATCTAAGGACGGTATTTGAACGCTTTAGTGAATACGGCATTCTACTTAACCCTAACAAATGCGTATTGGCCGTTCCTGAAATAGAGTTCCTGGGCTATATGGTTTCATCTGAAGGTACTAAACCTATTAGTGATAGAGTCAAGGCTATTCAAAATTATTCACGACCTAAAACGATTAGAGAGCTTAGGCGTTTCTTAGGTGCTTTGAATTTTTACAGACGTTTTATGGCTGATGCGGCCAAAGTACAAGTTCCACTCCATGGACTGCTTAGTGGTCCATCTGTGAAAAACAACAGCAGTATTGATTGGACTCCCAGTTTGGAGGAGGCTTTCAATGCTTGTAAAACCAGCATTGCTAACGCCGTTCTCCTGGCACATCCAGATCCAACTGCTCCTTTGGCTGTCGTTACGGACGCATCTGAATTCTCTATTGGTTCTGTTATTCAGCAAAAAGTTCAAGGCCATTGGCAGCCGCTAGGTTTCTTTTCTAGAAAGCTGACACCAGCACAGGTCAAGTACAGCGCTTATGACCGCGAACTTCTTGCGATTTATGAATCAGTTAAGTATTTCAGGTATATGTTGGAACTAAAACCATTCTTTGTTCTTACTGATCATAAACCGATAGTGTCCGCATTTAAAAAATCTCATGATTCGTGTTCACCGCGACAATTTAGATATCTCGATTTCATTTCGCAGTTTACCACCGACATTCGTTATATTGCCGGTGAGGACAATGTTGTAGTCGCGGATGCACTATCTAGAACTGACGCCATAACTGACATACTAGACTCTGACTCTTTAGCAGCTTCTCAAGCCACGGACACAGAACTGAGAAATTTGATCAAAACCGGTTCATCCTTAAAGTTGGAAAAAGTTCTTTTTGGAAATACAAAACTGTTTTGTGATGTGTCCGGGCCAGTTCAACGTCCATTCATTACTTCAGAATTTCGAAAGACAGTTTTTAATAATATTCACGGACTTAGCCACCCTAGCGTTAGGACTACCATTAAAATGGTTACTGAACGCTATGTATGGCCAGGCATCAAGAAGGATTGCCGGAGCTGGGCGCGAACGTGCATTCCGTGTCAAAAATCTAAAGTATCTCGACACGTTCACGCGCCAGTTCATGATTTTAAAGTTCCTTCGGGCCGTTTTTCCCATGTTCACGTTGATCTAATAGGGCCACTTCCGATTTCTAACGGATATAAATATTGTCTTACCGCCGTTGACAGGTTTACGCGGTGGCCTGAGGCAGTTCCGTTGACGGATATTACGGCTGAAAGTGTAGCTAAGGCATTTATATCTACGTGGATATCTCGTTTTGGTTGCCCCGAAAAGGTAACCACAGACAGGGGTAGGCAATTTGAATCTCACCTTTTCAGTAAAATTGCGTCAATCATCGGTTCGCATCATATTAAAACTACTGCGTATCATCCCGCTGCCAATGGTCTTGTTGAACGCTTTCATCGACAGTTAAAGGCAGCAATAATGTGCCACGCAGACGAGTGCTGGACAGAAACCCTTCCATTAGTTCTTCTAGGTGTTCGTAGTTCATGGAAGGAGGACTTGTCCGCATCAACCGCCGAACTTGTTTACGGAGAAGTACTTAAGCTCCCGGGCGAATTTTTCGAACCGACTACAGACAGACTGACGGACTATACTGATTTTCTGACTAGGTTGCGTATTCATATGAAGCGATTACAGCCCAGGACCGTAGCACGGCATGGCTCTTCTAAAGTGTTTGTCTTTAAAGATTTGTCGACAGTTTCGCATGTTTTTATAAGGCAAGACTTTGTGCGACGATCTCTACAGCCGCCTTATGCAGGTCCTTACAGGATTATTAGTAGACAGGACAAGTTTTTCGCCATAGACGTAGCAGGTCGAATAACTAATGTTTCGATCGATAGGTTGAAACCTGCTTACATCTTAACAGATGAACCAGGTGCCACTACTACGTCATCTACCACCGTTCCTGCGAGAACGCCTGTGGTTGTAACCCCTCTACCATCTAGGACTACTCGTTCTGGACGCCAGGTTATTTTTCCTGATTTTTATCGACCCTAAAGGTCTCCGGGGGGGCTGATGTGGCGACTATACACAGCTACTTATTATTTTATTAGTTAGCTGGACTTTTTAGTCGAAACTATTTTTATTGACAAAGCCGAGCGCTTCCGAGCGCCGGCCGAGGACTGTCGACCTCAATGGTCGAGTGCGCATGTGCGGTTTCAAATGGCAACTGTCAAATACTTCTTGCCGTGGAATCTGTCATCCTTACCACACGTATATTCCTTATTGTTTTTCTAGTTTTCTTATTTCTTGTGTATATTCCATTTCCTACCTGTATATATTATTCTTCAGTGTTTCCTTCTTAATACAGAGTTTTATATTTTATTGTGGAGTGCCTTGTTTCCTTGTAGCATACGTAGCACCCCACAGTCCTTATTGTGAAAAGTAAATCTCAAAGTGACAGATAAGGACAAACGATTGCTAAGTTAGCAGAAGCCTACAGAGCGTTTATGAATAAGGGGGTTACCGTCGAATAACCCTTTTATGTTGCAGTCGGGTAAACAGTGTAAACTGGTCAGACTTGGCTTATTTCATTAAATACCATATCGAGGAGCGAACAAAAACTTATTCTCACACGTTACACCCTTCTGGCTTATTAAATGCAAAATTGTACCTTTTTAACCGTAACTGGCCTATTGTACAGTCGGTTTAATATTTCATTCGACATGACTGAACTATTATTTTTTCAAGTGATGTAAAATTCAAAGGCTTAGTCACCTGCTATGGGTGGTGTAGTGGTATAGCACGTGTCACGGGATGACGAGGATCCGGGTTCGATTACCGGCCACAGCTTTACTTTGCGGATTTTTCTGTTCTAATTTTCAATTTCGTCTAGAAATTTAATTGTTTGTTTCTTTATTTTTGTACAATAAAATATTAAATTACTTACAATCACTACATAGATAAAAAAAGTATACCATGTAACTATATTATATTTATACGTGATTAATATACGTATGTATGTGTGTTATTGTAATGACTTGAACACCAATAAATAATATTTGTATTGCTTTGCTCTGTATTTTTTTGATACGTTTACCGAAAGCTGCAAACTATTCATGAAAATTGTTGCAACCGTCTCCCAAACTCAGATACAAGAATTGCTAGTTTAAAAGCATTCAACAAATAATACTTATTATATTTTCTGTACAGTAACTGCCACAGAAAATGGTAGAATTACTTGGTCAACTGTACTAAGTCACCGGTCGGCTCACCTTTGATCTAATTAGGCCAATCAACATGGGGCTCACGTCTGCGCAAAAACAACTGACAGCCTGGCATGTATTAAAAACGTAATATCATGAAATAATGTTAAGTTATTTTAGGCAGAAAAATACAATGTGACATGTGCTCTTTAAATGGCTTTTTTGACGGCACATAAATTAAATTATTAATTTTAAATAAGACATTGCTTCCTGTGTGCTTATTCTCGTCTATGTCAGATGATAGCAAGAAATCAAGTGAAATTGTTCCTTCAGATCTAGTACTTAAAGAGGCCTATTCTCTAAAAGAATACAAAAAATGCATTGGGGTCCTATTTTTGAAATCGCGTCATTCGAAAGTACCATTTGAAAGTGGTTTGTGTATTGCTTTAAAACTAGAGTGAGCTCTCGATCGGTCAATGTCGGTACGGAAACGTTCGTCAGCAGAACTATGATTCAAAAATCCTGAAAACCACTGAGAGATATTAAGATAAACTTACCCAAACATCTGTTGCAATAACACGATTTTAAGAGAGCTTTTTTACTCACATGAAATTAACTGCACCATTAGATCTGGAGGTTGGAATGGGGGCTATCGCGTGTGAATTTGCCACTAGAGGCGCTAGTGTCGCGTGAGGTCCAACAACATTCACTTTCCACTGGTTTTGGCGGGCTTCGTGACATAAATTATAATTTCTTTCATTTACCTTTTGCTAAGTGATCTTCTGCGTGAAATTATCGCACGTATGGATTATTTGGCGATGAATGTGAACGCTTTGAAAGCGGATTTTTTTTTCAAACAAAACAGAACTGCACAACATTACGGCGTAGCTACTCTGAGATTTAAAACTTTGTTTCGGCGCCGATCTTATAAAATCGCCTTTGACAGCTATAACCTCTACCTTAGTCAACAGTGGCGCCAACTGGTGAGTAAAGACGATAGTCTCCATTGAAACCGAATACACAAATCAGTCCCGTCCAAACACTTTAATCAACCAATTAAATAAAGGCCACGCGTCAAGACGTAGCAAAAACGCAGCGAATAAAAAACAGCGTTTCGCCCGCGGCCGGCCCGTAATCAAGCCTTCGTGGCTCATTTATAAACGATTCATCATCGTATCGAGTCGTACATCAAGTAAGTGGTACCTTGGTACTTAGTTAAGGATGTATTAAGATGAGAGATAGGTTGACATTTGGGACGAAGCAAGGAGGTAAAAATAGAGTTGTGGATGTCGGAACTAGGATAACACAGCTGAAGTGGCGATGGGCGATGGGCGACAGATGGTCGAAAGGGGTCACAGAGTGGTGGCCAAGACTGGGTCGAAGGTCAGTGGGCAGACCATCAGCCCGTTGGTCAGATGACATCAGTCATTCGGCTGGAAAACTGTGGATGAGAATGGCGTGGGACCGGGCAAAGTGACGTGAAAATGAAGAGGCCTTTACTCAGCAGTGGGTGGATGTGAGCTGATTAGATAAGAGGAGGTAAAAATGGATCTACGAGTGTAAGGGACAGCATAGTAATAGACAAGGACCCAATAATTAACAATAACTCTTTATTGAAAAGAAACGGGATAGTAATTTATTTAACAACAGTCATTTTAGAACCATGTTATCGTTAAGAATGAAGTGTCTATTACTGGTGCTTGTCAGCTTAAAGTGTCCAACACTGGTGCCATTACTCTACTAACATAATGATGTAAACTCCATCTAACCTGTGTTTATTTAAAGAGAAGTTATCTCTGGATCTAGGTACTACCAACTTTAGAAATATAATACCTAAAGAAAACTATGCTATTTCCGGCCAGTTGGCATCTTTAAGAATACTTTTTTCGTAATATTTTGTTTAAAAGAAGAAATTTGCAAGGCCAACCTCAAATAAATAGATAGAAATTAGGCATTGATGAATGTGGATGAAGCGAAAGAGATGTCAGGATCGTAGCGAGTGGAACAAAATGGTTTCTGCCTACCCCTGTGAGAAAGAGGCGTGACGGTATGTGTGTATGTAACTATGGATATCTTGGGAATTTTGTGCTTGAAAATGACGGAAAAATAAAAACGAACTAGTTTTTTTTTCAATAATCAATACCGTAATAGAATGAAATGAAAGTTGGAAAAACATCACGAACTCGTTAATGTTTTTTTGTTTACTATTGAAGCGTAATACATATAAAAAGAACTACAGTTTTATAATAATAAGTACACAAATCGAATAAAAAAGCAATAAATTTAAATTATTCCGTAATAAATAGCTGTAATGGCACGGCAGCCTTATTTTTATAGTGAAAACATAAATTATGAAATAGCATTTCGCATGTGAGAGAATATTAAAAACGTTATGTTATACTTAACTGATGTTAAAGGAAAATCAGTTAGAAATCAATTACCGCCTCCATATAAAGCCTAACAATTAATCTCTCACTAAATCGACTATGCTCAACATTTTACTCGATATATTCCACTAATTATGAAATATCCAATAAACAATTACCGATACTTATAAATTATCCGCCTACTAAAAAAACACAGGTGTTTTTACATCACATAACTATGTTTAAATTGCTCCAATTTAACTTTATAAGCATGGAAATACGGCGTTGGATATTGTATAAAGCATCCTTGGAATTAGTATTCAGGCGACGCAAGACGTTGAGGTGTGGCGTTTAAAAAAAAGCGACGGTTTCGCAGCGACGTGTGAGCGAGCCCTAACGAGAAGCACGAGCGTGACGAAGAATATTAAATATAACTATAAATTGGAATTTTCATAAAACGGCTGGTTTATCAATTTAGTGTGGTAATAAGGTCAACATTCCGCAGAAAAAGATGGTCACTCACCGAATTATTTAAGCCGGGTACAGTCCGCGATTAAAATGCCACTCGGTTGTGTATTGCCGTCTCTCTCACTCGGCCGATTCAAGTATCAAACCCATAAGAGTGAGTGAGACAGCGAATCATTATCCAAATGTCATTCTAGCTCAAGATCGGGGCGATTTGAGAGGACGAGGGGAGGCCTTTGACCGGCAGTGGGACACATGTCGAGCTAAATTTCTTACCGAGCGCCAAAATCGGAAAACGGATAGTTTTTTTTATTTATTTGTTTAACTCCAAGAAAGGTTTTTATGAAGAGTAAAATTTAAAAATTGCTGGTTTTAAAGCTAGAGTTATTTAAAACATTGAACTTTAACTTTGTTGAAAGTCAAGTTAATTTTGATGGAATTTATCGTTGTAAATTGATGGATGCGTTGCTTTTTAATTTTTTTTATTCACTATGCAGTCGTCTACAACAATAAAAAGAGCCAAAGTTACAGACTTCTCTATCAGTTTTTTCAATTTGATACCTATTCGTTATTGCAAGTATTTTCTAGAGTAAAACACACACACACACACACACATAAATCACGTTCTTGCGGGGTAGACAGAGCTAAAGGTAATAAGACCTCAAGGCCACGTAGCATGATTGTGGCCGTATAGGTGGAAAAGGGAATCAAAATAGTGATGGGTTGTTAGCCGCGTTGCCTATAACATGATCCCTATCCCCAGAAGCAACTAGATTAAAATAAGAATAAACAACCACACTGCACTGTAACAATTTACAACTGTTTTAAGGGCAACGGGAGTTTGTAATTGTGTCGTACAGACACATCATTCAAACAGTCGACGCATGGCGTCAAAAATTCGCATAGTAACAAGGTCACGTGACAGCTAGTAACTGATAGAAAAAATTGTAAAAAATCGTAGTGTCGTTTAGATTTTTTTTTAGTTTTGTGGGCGTAAAATTTTAAAATTGACAATAACTGCAAAACAACTGAATATAAACAAGTCTGTTAAAAACTAAATATTCTTACTACTCCAATCAAATCATTAGCACACGATCAAATAACGGTTTGGTTTTCTTAACATTCGTTTAGCAATCTATTTCTTTATGTACAGTCTTATGTATTATGTATTTGAGTTACCGTTGTATAGCTGTTTTGATAGATACGCTGTTTTTATTAGATTACTAGCTGTTGCCCGGAACTTCGTCTGCATAGAATTCGTTTATCGCTATCCTGCAGGAATTACGCAATTTTCCGGGATAAAAAGTAGCCTATGTGTTATTCCAGACAATCATTTCATTTCATTTCATTTCATTTCATTTCATTTATTTGCAACATTTCCATTGTTAAAAAATACAATTTGAATAGCCCTGGAAGGGCATTGCAAAATTATATCAATAATAAAACTTAAACTACTACTACTACTACTTAAACTACAATCTATCTATGTTCCAAATTTCATCCAGATCTGTCACGCCGTTCTGGCGTGAAAGAGTCACAAACATCCATCCATCCAAACTTACAAACTTAATACTTTAAATTTATGGAATCATACAAAAAGTTTCGTATTTCGAATGCTGTTTAAAAGACTTCAACGCGTTCTTCGTCCGTGTTCTCAAAAAACTATAGCTAGCCAAAGAAATTGCTTTTACAGATTTCATAACAAACAAATGGGCAATTCTTTTTAATTGTACCATCGAACATTTTGATTTTGAACCCACTGTGGAACCCTCTCACAGTAAATATCGTAGTGACGTTACGTTGAATTGGCAAAGAAAAATGATGTGACGTTTAACTGTGAGAACGTTCTACGGTAGGTCAGGAATCAAATGGTTCGAATGTAATTTAATTCCAATGCGGCTACCCATCACTATTTTGATTCCCCTTTCCACCTATATGCGCCCACAATCATCCTAAACGTGGCCTTTAGGTCTCGTTACCATAGGCTCTGTCGACCCTATAAGATAGATTATGGAATTGTTCCCCGTTTAGTGGATATCCACGATTTTCGACATTCCCCCCATTTCGAATTTACCTACCCCAAATGCACCTTATCTAAAATGATTTTTTTAGGTTCTGTTGTTAATTCATTATTACAATGTTATTGCTTGGTCACCTTCCAGCAGTCTAAGCATTTTTTTTATACCAAATCATTTTATACGTCGAAGGTTCAAGCAGCCAGCTTATTGCACGGACATCTGCGCAGACGCAGGTGGCGTCGCGACATACCAGCACACAGTACGCGAGCAATTTTGTACAATTTTTCCGTTTTTTACTCCACACATTTGAATTCATGATTTGCGCGGAATTTGCTAAAAATTGCGGGTATTTTAGTAAATTATAGTGTCACAATAACAAGCTGTGGCTTGAATTACCCGCTTTTTTTTAAATGTTATTTATTGAAAACTAGCTGTTGCCCGGGGCTTCGCCTCCGCTGCTATTTTTTTAATTTTACTATATAACAAACCTTGTTCAAACAGTAAAAAATACAAATAAAAAAGAATTATCCAATACGGTGCAGTCGTTTGCAAGGTACATGCATTTCGACGATTCATTTTTATTTATATAGATCGCAAGTACAATCATCATCATCATCCAGCCTATAAACGTCCCATTGCTGGGCACAGGCCTCCTCTCAGCATAAGAGGGCTTGGGCTATAGTTCCCACGCGGGCCCAGTGCGTATTGGGAACTTCACACACACCATTGAATTGCTTCGCAGATGTGTGCTATAATAGCAAATTAGGACGGTAAAGAACTGTAATCGAAAGAAAAAATAAAACTTAACGACACTGAAAATTAAAACACATACAAAAATCGGAAAGTAAAGCTATGGCAGATCCTCGTCATTCCGTGACGCGTGCTATACCGCTACACCACCCATAGAAGGTGAGTACCTATCTGTTACTGGCTGTCACGTGACCTTGTTTCTATGCGAATTTTTGTTTCAAGTATGTATAACTCTTTATTGTACATAAAACACAAGAAAAAGATGAATACAGGACAACACACATGCACAAAGGCGAACTTATTCCTAAAAGGGATCTCTTCCAGTTAACCTTTGAACGATTGACAGGACATGAGTATTAAGCAAGAGTAGACACACAGAAAAGTAAAATAACCGATCGAAACCTAAAATAATCCTAAATGTGTAAATTTTAAATAATGTAAGATATTATAATAATAAACTACACATAATAGATAAATACGATACAACGATCAAGTTTCAGTAATATCTGTACGACACAATTACAACTGGTCTGAGAGTATAGAAAATACATAGAATTTACCAGTTGCTTTTCTTCCCGCGCAGATGGTAAAAGCCTTGAAAAGAATTGGCGAAAATTTTAGAAATCATGTTATAGGCGATGCTAGCAATCCATCACTATTTTGATTCCCCTTTCCACCTGTACGCCCGCAATCATGCTAAACATGGCCTTGAGGTTTTGTTGCCTTACGCTCTGTCTACCCCTTAAGGGATCGACGTGATATGTGTATGTATGTATGTACTAATAATCCTTATCCTAGAATCCACTAAGACTCCTTTTTAAAATCAACACTTCTTCCAAACATAAAACAGGGTAATGTTTTCTTCCGTCCTTAAAAAATGAATTCTTTTATTCCAGTAATGAAAAGATACTTTTGAAGCCACCGTTATTATGAAATTGAAATTACCACAGACTCAAAACAAGTGAACAGTTTAATTACCAAGTCACATACGCATTAAAAACCGGCCAAGGGCGCGTCGGGCTCGCATATAAAAGGTTCCGTATACATTCGGCAAATTAATGTAATATCCAGTGTAAGCAGAGCCATGCTCCTATAGAAAATGTAGGCAGTGTGAGGTCATTTTATTTTGGTTAATAATTGGTATAGGTGAAAAACCTGTTATAGTGTAAATAACTGATAAGGGACTTAAGTCGTTTTTCTAATTCGGAACGTCAATTTGTCTATTCGCACACATTACTCACACATACAATATGGTCATTTGCTTAACTTATTTACCTGTATTTGTTTTCATAGCGACAACATAAAATACATCTGTGAAAATGTCACGGTTCATTAGATAACCCTAGTGACAAACAGACGGACAGCGAAGTCTTAATAATAGGGTCCCGTTTGAGTGCATACATACATAAATCACATCCCCATCCCTTGCGGGGTAGGCAGAGCCTAATTTTACAACACCCAAAGGCCACGCATCGCCTATAACATGATTCCTAAGATTTTCGCCCATTCCCTCGACGGCCTTTTACCATCTGCGCGGGAAGAGAAGCAACTGGTACATTCTGTGTTTTTTCTTTACTCCCAGACCAGAGTGGAAGAACCTTGTGGCCTTTGTTTAGGGAACCCTGAATTCAAAACGTCTGAAAGTGGCCAGAATAGACACCTAATTATGGTGCCTTTTGCTCGTTGGTCGGACAAATTACAGAGTTTTCATGCTCTTTACACACTAAAGCAGTAATGTATTCTTGATGCGTGAATCACGCTAAATTAAACAGTATTGTAATAATGTAACAGAGTCCTATTTTAAACGAACGCGTGACTGACATTAACCGTGCAAGTGAATAAGCATTAGCAAAACAATAACGAATAAAATGATTACATTATGAGTAGAATAATGATTATGACGTCACAAATGTTATGTTTAATGTCATCATCTTCTTCAGCTTATATACATCCCACCGCTGGGCATAGGCCTCTCAGAATGAGAGGGTCCAAATAATTCTTAGTTGGCTTTACCGAAGCACATTTCCTGGAATACTTTCTTTCCGATACCATTTAAAAGACATGAAATAAGAAATAAGAATCGTTTATTGTACAACAATCGTTTCTTCCACGCTGGTCTGGGAGCAAAGAAAAAATATAGAATGTACCAGTTGCTTCTCTTCCCGCGCAGATGGTAAAAGCCCATCGAGGGATTAGGGCGAAAATCTTAGGAATCATGTTATAGGCGATGTGGCTAGCAACCCATCACTGTATTGATTCTTTCCCTCCATACGCCCACATGCTAAACGTGGTCTGTAGGTCTTTGCCACCTTAGGCTCTGTGTACCCCATAAGGAAAGAAAGAAAAAAGTTTATTTATGAGAATCACAAAAACACACTTAAAACAATACAGATAAATTGTCACTAAATGGTCCCAACTCAGCATTTGCTGGCCTTACAGCCAGCGCTGGTCTTCCGTTGGGACCATAGGGTGATTACATTAAATAGCAGTAAGGAATAGACACTAAACATAATAAGACATCATAAGGGGTAGAGACGTGATTTATGTATGTTTGTATGTAAATTATTTATGCAAGGCAAACCTTTTGCAACTCACGTGTGATAACGGAAAACAAGATGGCCGCGGAAACTGTAACGCTCTTTTCGAATTTAGAAAACGCGGAGTCGCCAATTATGGACACGGTCACAAATTCACGGCACAATCGATTCCTATGTATCGATACGAGCCATTATTCACCCCATAAACTCGTAATCGAATCAACGTAATAGGCCGCGTCTAATTCTTGAACGTGTCATTCGATACGCTTGTGAACAGGGAATTAGAGTCTGTGGAGGTGTTAACAGTTTTGTCAATAAAAAAAACCGGCCCGGCTAACTCACCAGTCGAAAGTATCCCGTGAAATTAAAAAAATCAGGGGAATAAATAAATATCAGGGAACATTGAACAAAAAATTTTTACCTTGCTACTCCGCTACTCACGTGCAAAATAACCAAGCCTGTGTGAAATATATATGTTTTTCATGCAATCCCTCCCTCCACTGCTGCCAATAAAACACATATAAATCCCACAAACTTAATTATCCCTTACACCACACAAACACTGACGCGTTTCAATCCCTCTACGGGATCATTATCAAAGTTTACACACAACCGTTACACATGCAAACCAACGTCGTACTGAATCTAAACTGTATATATAAGCATAATGTACCTACGTTCATACGTTTTCCCAAAGTACCCTATTATTTATGATTTTTATTATCCATTAACAACTACCTTCAAAAAAATTTTTCGACTACCGTAAAAATAAATAGGGTTATGTATTTACAACAACAATTTTTATTCACCAAAATGAACACGCAATAACGGCGATGAAAGCAAGTTCACTTGTTCATTAATTATGGAACCACTATTGCTGTACCGAATTATCTCCAACTGCTCTAAAATATCCAACTGTAAACCCTTCTCACAAAAGTGTAAGATGTCGTATGACGCTGAATCCGGCAACGAATGATTATACTCTTCTCCTTGTCAGAGACGGATTTACCATGTAGTAGCGCTGACTGTACAGCGCCGATCACTGTTTCAAAGCTAAAATTTAAAAAGAAAAAACACCTCTCGTTTGACAGTTGTTTGACATTCATTACGCTTTCAGTGCAAGCGCCTAACGCTGTTACCTCTCGTGAAATTTCAACTAAAATCAAGTTTATTGCATTTATTCTCTCTTATAGAGTGAAGATATCGAAAGTATATAATGTGCGTTAAAGAAGAATATGTGCGTTCTCCGTTAGGGAGTGTATTTGGTTATTTTCGGCGGATCAAGTTCCGGCGACTTCGCTTGGATGGAGGTTTGATACTTAGTAAACGTCGATAATATTCGATTCAATCGATAAGTGAGGTACGTGTACGTAAGGATATTTTTACATTTCATACAGTGCTTTTTATTGAAAATCTAAGATAGTATAATAACCTAAAACATTTCTTCGCGGTAGAGCATAGACAAAAAAAAAAAAAAAAAAAAATCTAATAAGGAATAGCAATAACCGGTAACCGCTGTGACGTTTTGTCCCCTGTGTTTTTGCGTTTTTCCTTGCCTCTTAGGTTGGCATTATTTGTATTGTAATCTGTTGAAAGTTTCGACAACAAAACCGTTTTTTCTTTTTCGTACGATCGGGAGTTGAGCGTTTTAAAGAAATTATCTATTAGCGATATAATCTTTTTTACCAATAATGCCGAAAAGAAAGCGCGAAGAAAGTGAACTGCAATATTTCAAAAGGAAGCTTAAGAAGTTGGAGAAGAAACTGAAAAATTTGCCGCCGGATATAGAAGAGATCCAGTCACCGCCGCAGACTTCGCCTCCGCAAGATTCACCGCTGCCACCAACAGATTCGCCACCGATACCACCGCCCACTCAAGAAGAAGTACCAGATAACAGTACTGAAGCCAAGAGTCTTGAGGAAGCCGAGCCCTTGATTATAGGTATGTTAATGTTATAGATTTATCAAGCTCACTTTAAACATTTGGGTTATGAAGCAATATCAGATAAATAACAGATATAATCTTCATCTTGTCAATTTAGAGCTACCACTTAAGAGGGTAGACACTGACCTATCTTCATTCCTTTTTTCATCTGTAATAATTTTACAGACAATTTATGCTGAGCTATCGCACCTAGTCTCATAAACTACTGTCAGCAAAGTGCTATCATATAAAGGTTAGACATGCTGTTCAAAAAACTAGCGCTACCACTTGAGGGAGACAATTCAGGCCATTAAAGTGTCATGTTACAGTTCTTATTCAAATTTTTTCAGTGGAGGATGATACCTTACCAGAAGAGTTCCTTCTCGCCCTTGGTACAGAAGGCGAAGAGAATGTGGAGCTAGGCCCAGATATTCGTCCAGAACTTTCAGCTCGCTGGAGAAATATTATGAGCTCAGGACTGGGTAAAGAAGCATTAGAGCAGATAATTAAGAAGTACCCAGCTCCTGGAAATTTTTGCAGGGACGCTCCCATAATAAACCCGGAGATTATGGCTTCGCTATCAGAGGTCTCCCTAAAGAGGGATAAACGCATTGTCCAAAGACAGAACCTCACACTGAGGGTCATGAGTGCCTTGGGAAAGACCCTGACAAGCGTGCTTAAAGGAAACATTAACTCTAACACAATTATTGAACAGGTGAATGATGCTGCAAAATTATGTGCAGAGTTATTTTATGAGGACTCATCTTCAAGGAGGTATTTTGCTCTGGCAGGGGCCAATCAGACTATCAGGGAAGCCGTTCAGGATACAAAACCAGACGAATTCATCTTCGGGAAGGACTGTGCTGAGAAAATTAAGGCTGCCCAAGCCATTAAAAAGACTGGCCTCCAAATCAAGAACCCCTTACCCGCTGCAGGCACAAAGCCTGCAGCAGCAAAACCAGCACCACAGAATAAGAGACCGGGAAACTGGAAAGGCCCGTCACAACAATACCAACACCATCGGGCGCGTGGCGGGCTTCGTGCACCATTAACAACGAGAAAATACAACCAGCCACACCCGAGAGACCAGCAACGTCATCAGTACCGGGGCCGTCAGACATATCGTCGCCGATGAGCCAGGTACATGCCGGTAGGATTAAAGATTTTTTAAATAATTGGCTAGAACTTACCAATGATCCATTACTCTTAGATTGGGTTCAGGGTTATGAAATCCCATTTAGTTGCACACCCCCACCATGGCAAGCTGCTACCCAAAATTTCTCTAAGAAGGAAGCTGCATTAATAAGACAGGAGATAAGTAAGCTTAAAGACTTGGGTGCAATATCATTTTGTTCTTATAAGGAGGATCAGTTCACATCTCCAATTTTTTTGGTACAAAAACCTAATGGTTCATACAGGTTTATTTTAAACTTAAAATACCTGAATCAATACATAAAAACTGAGCATTTTAAATTGGAGGACATAAGAACTGCCTGCAGACTAATGACAAAGGATTGCTACATGGCCACTGTAGACCTTCAAGATGCTTATTTCTCTGTACCGCTTTCAGAAAACTCTAAAAAATATTTGAGATTTACTTTTAATGGCCAGTTATATCAGTTTAATGTCCTGGCATTTGGTCTATGTACAGCTCCATTTGTATTCACAAAATTACTGAGACCAATTACTACTTACCTCAGAAATAAGGATGTAGTTCTGACTTGTTATTTAGATGATTTTATAATCTTTGGAGATTCTGAAAGCGTCTGTAATGATAATGTTACTCTAGCTTGTAGTCTCCTACAGGATCTGGGCTTTGCAATCAACCTTGAAAAATGTGCTCTTTCACCTAACAAAGTATGTAGATTTTTAGGTTTTAATCTGAATTCTAGTAACATGTCATTAGCTGTACCTGAACAAAAACAACTTGCATTATCAGAAAAAATATATTCATTTCAGAAAAAGCCAGATTGTAGTATAAGAGATTTTTCAAAATTGCTCGGATCTATCAACTCTATTGCCCCAGCTGTCCCCTATGGATGGATATATACTGGAAAGGGAAAAATACTTAGCTCTATTAAGACATAATGAAAATTATGACGCAATAATGACTCTCCCCCGAACCGTAATTCCCGAATTAGATTGGTGGCTTAGAAATATGCACAAGTTCAATTTGATAAAGCAACATAATTTCATTAGAGAAATTCATACGGACGCCTCACTCACGGGGTGGGGTGCTGTGTGTCAGGGTAATAAGGCATCAGGATCTTGGTCACTTTCTGAGAAAGAAAATCATATCAATTTTTTGGAACTAAAAGCAGCTCTATTAGGTCTTAAATGTTTTACAAAAGAACTAAATGACTGTGAGGTACTCTTAAGAATAGACAATACTACGGCTGTTGCCTATATCAACAGATGCGGAGGTGTTCAATTTCCACATCTTAACAGTATTGCTAGAGAGATTTGGCAATATTGTGAGGAAAGAAACATATGGATTTTCACTTCCTACATTAATACCAGGGACAATTTTCAGGCTGACAGAGAATCTAGGAGAGTTAATATAGAATGGGAACTTAATAACAGAGCATATAGAGAAATCACTGAGAAATTTGGTAGACCAGAAATTGACTTGTTTGCCTCAAGAATCAATGCAAAATGCGATAAGTTCATTTCCTGGAAATGTGACCCAGAGGCCTTCGCTATAGATGCTTTTACCCTTTGTTGGAAAGACCTTTTCTTTTATGCCTTTCCGCCCTTTTCTCTGGTTTTAAAATGCATCCAAAAAATTATGACTGATAAAGCTACTGGTATACTAGTGTATCCATACTGGCCATCTCAACCATGGTTTCCTCTTGTAAAAAACATAATTATAGGTGAACCTTTAATCTTAGAATCTAACATGAACTTACTGTTGTCCCCTTACAGAGAGATACACCCACTTCACCATCACCTTACCCTGGCTGCAGCGTTGCTGTCAGCGAAGCATATGTGAGGCGAGGAACCCCAGCTTCCGCATTACATATTATGCTAAACTCCCTTTCTCCAAATACAATGAGGCAATATGATTCGCCTCTAAAGCAGTCAACTACAGTACAAATCACAGACTAGATCCATATCAGACATCCATCCCTTTTGTACTTCAATTTCTAGGTGAACGTTTTGAAGCCGGATCTTCATATGGTACTGTAAATTCAACTAGATCAGCATTATCTCTAATATTAGGGCCTCAGATAGGTATTGATGACAGAATTAAAAGATTAATGAAAGGAATGTATAGATCAAAACCGCCTAGACCAAAGTACAATGCTACTTGGGACCCTGGTGTAGTATTAAACTACCTGGCTACCTTACCTATGTTAAATGTATCACTAGAAATTTTGACAAGAAAACTTGTAACACTTTTGGCTCTGGCCACCGGACACAGAGTGCAGACCTTATCTCTAATTTCCATAAAAAATATATCCTTTTCTAACGACAGGGTCAATATTTTTATCACTGAAATTATAAAAACTTCAAGAAAAGGCTCACCACAACCTCTATTACAACTTCCTTCATATGAGGCTAAGATAGAAATATGCCCTGTATATACCTTGAAGTCATACATTCAGGCTACAGAGGCATTAAGGAATAACCAGGAACGGTTATTACTTACCTTTAAAAAGCCACACATTCCTGCATCCACACAAAGTATAAGCCGCTGGATTAAAAAGACTTTGAGTGAGGCTAAGATAGATACGAATATTTTTACCGCGCATTCAACAAGACATTCCGCGACATCTGCTGCGCTTAGATCTGGACTAAATATTGATCAGATTCAAAAAGCCGCTGGGTGGTCTGAGAACTCTGCCACCTTTGCCAGGCACTATAATAGACCACTTAATCAGGCCTTAAGTTTTAGTCAGACAGTTTTGGACTCTATTCACACATAAATAAATATTGTCACATAGTGACCACAAATATAAATAAGTAGATAAAAAAGAAAACTTGATTTTTAAGATAAAGATCAGATATTATAATGCTGTTGATTGCCTTTTGTGTTTGGTTTTTAATATGATTAAGAAAAGTGCCATGATTATTTTATGATTATCATTAATGAAGCTGTGTTAAGTTATCAGTTAGAAGAACTGTATTTTATTTTCTGTTACCTTGGTAAAATAAAGGTTTTTTGATTATTTAATATGTACATCGGCTATTTATTCACAACCCTTTCTTTAAACATCTACATGGTAAATCCGTCTCTGACAAGGAGAAGAGTATAATTATATGATTAAACGAACTTACCTTAAGTGAAGTTCTATCATAATTATACGAAGCTCCTTGTCAGAGACGGCGGTCCCTACCCACCCTAAAATCCTAATGCATTTACTCCCTGTTAAGATTGGTATAGGGTTGTTCATCTTTCTTTAAACTAAATGAATGTCAAACAACTGTCAAACGAGAGGTGTTTTTTCTTTTTAAATTTTAGCTTTGAAACAGTGATCGGCGCTGTACAGTCAGCGCTACTACATGGTAAATCCGTCTCTGACAAGGAGCTTCGTATAATTATGATAGAACTTCACTTAAGGTAAGTTCGTTTAATCATATAATTTTCCTCCATTAAATGTTTTGCAAAATTTGATTTCTCCGGGTGATTGAGCCTATACGAGGCAGTATGTTCCTTATATCTGGTAACGAAACTGCGACCCGTTTGCCCCACATACACACTATTGCATTCACTACAAGTTAACTTATACACCCCCGATCTACTTCCTTTTTCCACCCTTTCCTTGTTATTACACAGTTTCGCACGCACAGAATTATTTGTCTTAAAAGCGACATTAATATTTTTTGATTTTAACAATTTATGGATTTTATCAGACAAATGACCTACATAAGTAATACTAGACCTATATTTGTCAGTAATCTGAGTGGGTACTGCGGCGTAAAGCATGCTATTCACTATCCGCCTCTGCTTCTTTCTAACTAGACCGTTAACCATTGCTACAGTATAACCATTTGAAACCGCAATTTGATAAATAGTACTTAACTCGGAATCATAATGTTCTACAGAAAGAGGAACGGTTAATAATCTATGTATATAGCAATGGAAAGCAGCCAGTTTATGCTGCCAAGGGTGAGTGGACGCAGCCGGGATAACAGCATCGGTCTGCGTAGGCTTACGATAAATTTGAAAAATATGCTTATTATTTACTCTAGATATCGTCAAATCTAAAAAATTTAATGAGTGGTTATCCTCTAATTCTCTCTTGAACTTTATCCTTGGATGCCTATCATTCAAGCCATTAACAAATGAATCTAGCTGTCTCATACTTCCCCTCCAGCAAATAATCAAATCATCAACATACCTATAATAATAAACAATATTATTATTACCAACAATGTACCGAGTCTCAAAATTATCCATAAAAATATCTGCCATTAGTGGACTAAGAGGAGAACCCATTGCTAATCCATCATTCTGTAAATAAAACCGCCCATCAAATCTAAAGTAGTTCTGCTTCATGCAAACAGTTATTAAATCTATTATTTCAACTACCTCCCCGGGATGTAAGCGCTTCCTTTCCAAATGATCTCTAAGAATATTTAAAGTTTCTGTGTAGGGTACATTAGTAAACAAACTATCCACATCCAAGGATAGTAAAATTGCATTAGGTGGCATGTTGATGTCTTTGATTTTATTTATTAAATCCAAACTATTTTTTAATGAATATTGTGGCTTAAAAGATGATTTTACCCTAACAAGTTCATTAAGTTTTTTAGCTAATTTGTATGCTGGAGCCCCTAAATATGAGACAACTGGACGAACAGGAATGTTATCCTTGTGAATTTTTGGTAGGCCATAAAGAATTGGAGCCTGCGGATTCATAGGTATAACGTACATCCTCTTTTGGTCAGTTTCAAAGGTAAACGAAGCATTTTTAACAATATTTTTTACATCCTTATGAAACCCAGCGGTAGGGTCCTTACGTAGTACCGAAAAACCATCTCCAAGAATTATATCTAAAACTTTTTGTTTATATTGATCTCTTTCCAAAATTACAACACAATTACCCTTATCGGCCTTTGAAACTACCAAATCATTGTCACTAACTTTTCTCTGAATAGAACGCACTGCACAAAAATCCCCCGTATCTACCACCCCCCCTGTATCACCTAAATTCTTAAGTGAATCAGCTACTAACACCTTTGTTCCAAAGTCACCACCATTACGGATAATAGCAACCTCAGAATCTACCGCTAAACCTTCTGCCAACTTTTGATTAATTTTAGAGGGTAGATTGTATTTCAAACCCTTTTCCAACAAACGAACTTCTTGCTCATTAAATTGCACATTACTTAGATTTTTTACTCGAGGGTAGAAAGAATGACCGTTTGTAGATTCTCGATTATAACTATTCAATGGAGAAAAAGAATCAGCACCATATCGCATCAGCCTACGCAGCTTATTGCATTGAATTATGTACTTCTTATGGGCCTCTCGTGAAGCGAAATAACTGGCTTTTTGATCTAAACTATCAAATTCTATGTAATGTAATCTAAACGACAATTCCGATTGTAATACCCTCAAATGTATTTTCAAATTATCTCTTACCCAAAACCAATAACGGGATTCCTCACATAACCAAATACGTTTAGCCCTATTTATCGCAATTCTAGCCGCCCGACTGGTGTTATTACATCGCAATTGAATATAATTCGGTACAACATTCAAACTTTTACAACGTTGATTAAACCAAATATTCTGAACAGCTAAACGGTGCTGTTTCATTAATTTGTTATATAATCGTGCCTGTACGGCTACGCATGCCGACTTTAAATATTTTATTGAATCAGGCGTTACTTTGCGGAGGTCCATTTCAATGAACAAAAAATTTTTACCTTGCTACTCCGCTACTCACGTGCAAAATAACCAAGCCTGTGTGAAATATATATGTTTTTCATGCAATCCCTCCCTCCACTGCTGCCAATAAAACACATATAAATCCCACAAACTTAATTATCCCTTACACCACACAAACACTGACGCGTTTCAATCCCTCTACGGGATCATTATCAAAGTTTACACACAACCGTTACACATGCAAACCAACATCGTACTGAATCTAAACTGTATATATAAGCATAATGTACCTACGTTCATACGTTTTCCCAAAGTACCCTATTATTTATGATTTTTATTATCCATTAACAACTACCTTCAAAAAAATTTTTTGAGTACGACGTTGGTTTGCATGTGTAACGGTTGTGTGTAAACTTTGATAATGATCCCGTAGAGGGATTGAAACGCGTCAGTGTTTGTGTGGTGTAAGGGATAATTAAGTTTGTGGGATTTATATGTGTTTTATTGGCAGCAGTGGAGGGAGGGATTGCATGAAAAACATATATATTTCACACAGGCTTGGTTATTTTGCACGTGAGTAGCGGAGTAGCAAGGTAAAAATTTTTTGTTCATTGAAATGGACCTCCGCAAAGTAACGCCTGATTCAATAAAATATTTAAAGTCGGCATGCGTAGCCGTACAGGCACGATTATATAACAAATTAATGAAACAGCACCGTTTAGCTGTTCAGAATATTTGGTTTAATCAACGTTGTAAAAGTTTGAATGTTGTACCGAATTATATTCAATTGCGATGTAATAACACCAGTCGGGCGGCTAGAATTGCGATAAATAGGGCTAAACGTATTTGGTTATGTGAGGAATCCCGTTATTGGTTTTGGGTAAGAGATAATTTGAAAATACATTTGAGGGTATTACAATCGGAATTGTCGTTTAGATTACATTACATAGAATTTGATAGTTTAGATCAAAAAGCCAGATATTTCGCTTCACGAGAGGCCCATAAGAAGTACATAATTCAATGCAATAAGCTGCGTAGGCTGATGCGATATGGTGCTGATTCTTTTTCTCCATTGAATAGTTATAATCGAGAATCTACAAACGGTCATTCTTTCTACCCTCGAGTAAAAAATCTAAGTAATGTGCAATTTAATGAGCAAGAAGTTCGTTTGTTGGAAAAGGGTTTGAAATACAATCTACCCTCTAAAATTAATCAAAAGTTGGCAGAAGGTTTAGCGGTAGATTCTGAGGTTGCTATTATCCGTAATGGTGGTGACTTTGGAACAAAGGTGTTAGTAGCTGATTCACTTAAGAATTTAGGTGATACAGGGGGGGTGGTAGATACGGGGGATTTTTGTGCAGTGCGTTCTATTCAGAGAAAAGTTAGTGACAATGATTTGGTAGTTTCAAAGGCCGATAAGGGTAATTGTGTTGTAATTTTGGAAAGAGATCAATATAAACAAAAAGTTTTAGATATAATTCTTGGAGATGGTTTTTCGGTACTACGTAAGGACCCTACCGCTGGGTTTCATAAGGATGTAAAAAATATTGTTAAAAATGCTTCGTTTACCTTTGAAACTGACCAAAAGAGGATGTACGTTATACCTATGAATCCGCAGGCTCCAATTCTTTATGGCCTACCAAAAATTCACAAGGATAACATTCCTGTTCGTCCAGTTGTCTCATATTTAGGGGCTCCAGCATACAAATTAGCTAAAAAACTTAATGAACTTGTTAGGGTAAAATCATCTTTTAAGCCACAATATTCATTAAAAAATAGTTTGGATTTAATAAATAAAATCAAAGACATCAACATGCCACCTAATGCAATTTTACTATCCTTGGATGTGGATAGTTTGTTTACTAATGTACCCTACACAGAAACTTTAAATATTCTTAGAGATCATTTGGAAAGGAAGCGCTTACATCCCGGGGAGGTAGTTGAAATAATAGATTTAATAACTGTTTGCATGAAGCAGAACTACTTTAGATTTGATGGGCGGTTTTATTTACAGAATGATGGATTAGCAATGGGTTCTCCTCTTAGTCCACTAATGGCAGATATTTTTATGGATAATTTTGAGACTCGGTACATTGTTGGTAATAATAATATTGTTTATTATTATAGGTATGTTGATGATTTGATTATTTGCTGGAGGGGAAGTATGAGACAGCTAGATTCATTTGTTAATGGCTTGAATGATAGGCATCCAAGGATAAAGTTCAAGAGAGAATTAGAGGATAACCACTCATTAAATTTTTTAGATTTGACGATATCTAGAGTAAATAATAAGCATATTTTTCAAATTTATCGTAAGCCTACGCAGACCGATGCTGTTATCCCGGCTGCGTCCACTCACCCTTGGCAGCATAAACTGGCTGCTTTCCATTGCTATATACATAGATTATTAACCGTTCCTCTTTCTGTAGAACATTATGATTCCGAGTTAAGTACTATTTATCAAATTGCGGTTTCAAATGGTTATACTGTAGCAATGGTTAACGGTCTAGTTAGAAAGAAGCAGAGGCGGATAGTGAATAGCATGCTTTACGCCGCAGTACCCACTCAGATTACTGACAAATATAGGTCTAGTATTACTTATGTAGGTCATTTGTCTGATAAAATCCATAAATTGTTAAAATCAAAAAATATTAATGTCGCTTTTAAGACAAATAATTCTGTGCGTGCGAAACTGTGTAATAACAAGGAAAGGGTGGAAAAAGGAAGTAGATCGGGGGTGTATAAGTTAACTTGTAGTGAATGCAATAGTGTGTATGTGGGGCAAACGGGTCGCAGTTTCGTTACCAGATATAAGGAACATACTGCCTCGTATAGGCTCAATCACCCGGAGAAATCAAATTTTGCAAAACATTTAATGGAGGAAAATCATTCGTTGCCGGATTCAGCGTCATACGACATCTTACACTTTTGTGAGAAGGGTTTACAGTTGGATATTTTAGAGCAGTTGGAGATAATTCGGTACAGCAATAGTGGTTCCATAATTAATGAACAAGTGAACTTGCTTTCATCGCCGTTATTGCGTGTTCATTTTGGTGAATAAAAATTGTTGTTGTAAATACATAACCCTATTTATTTTTACGGTAGTCGAAAAATTTTTTTGAAGGTAGTTGTTAATGGATAATAAAAATCATAAATAATAGGGTACTTTGGGAAAACGTATGAACGTAGGTACATTATGCTTATATATACAGTTTAGATTCAGTACGACGTTGGTTTGCATGTGTAACGGTTGTGTGTAAACTTTGATAATGATCCCGTAGAGGGATTGAAACGCGTCAGTGTTTGTGTGGTGTAAGGGATAATTAAGTTTGTGGGATTTATATGTGTTTTATTGGCAGCAGTGGAGGGAGGGATTGCATGAAAAACATATATATTTCACACAGGCTTGGTTATTTTGCACGTGAGTAGCGGAGTAGCAAGGTAAAAATTTTTTGTTCATTGAAATGGACCTCCGCAAAGTAACGCCTGATTCAATAAAATATCAGGGAACATTCATAATTTTTAATACTTTTATAAAAACTCAGTTTCTAATTTTTTTTAATATCTACAAAAATAACCGAGAAATAAGCAATCAACGATTTGCCTCTATTTCTTTCAAGAAAAACAGATTTTAGTATGGAGTTTGTACGGCCGTAGTGTTTTTTGACGTCATTTGTCATGTAGGATCTCTCTTTCTAATCGCTGTCTAATAGTTTTTTTTAATGATTATAATATACTAGCTTTTGCCCGCGACTTCGTCCGCGCAGATAACGCCAGAGTGACGACATAAAAAAAATATTTTTTTTTAATAAAAAGTATCCTATGCTACTTCTAATACCTCCAAGAACATGTGTACAAAATTTCATGATGATCGGTTGAGTACCTAGTTTTCGCGTGAAACCGTAACAAACAAAACTTACATTCGCATTTATAATATTAGTAGGGATGTTCCGTATTTCTTGACCGAAATAACCTTTGTATTTCTTTTTGTCATCTCTTTTACGTGATAAAAAATAATGTATAGGTAGGTATTCCTTTTTGACTTTCTTCGACCTAGTTCTAAGTAAAGTCTAGTAAGCCTTGTGTTTAGAAATGAAATAAACAATTAAGTAAAATGAACAAAGTGCAGTCTCACTAACTCAAAGCGGCGGCCCGGCAGACCTAGACGGCGATCGCGGGACGAGTTGGACACCTTAAGGGACTGGACACGTACGGCAGCAGACCGAGAGCAGTGGCAGCGTTGGGGGGCCTTTGCTCAGCAGTGGGACACAATAGGCTCATAATAATAATCACTACATAGTATAAAACAAAGTTTTGCAAATGGGTTTATTAATTTGTTCTTTACCTACAAGATACGTGGAGCGCCAGTAATTTTGGTTGGGAAATACAAAGAATTCTAACATTATTAGGGCCCGGAACTTTGGATGCAGCTTTTGGCGAGTCTAAAAGAGAGATTTTTATCGATGGTAAATCGAGAGTCTTTTATTTGCGTCTTTATAAAATACTATTAAATTCAAACAAACAATCAAAATTTTCCTCTTTATTAATACATTACATAGGTAGTATAAAAGAAAGTCGCTTTCCGCTGTCTGTCTGTCCTTTGCTTAGATCATTAAAACTACGCAACGGATTTTGATGCGGTTTTTTTAAATAGATAAAAGTGATTCATGAGGAAGGTTTATATGTATAATACATGCGTAGTATAGTAGAGAAACACTGATTGCACCCGTGAGAAGCCTGGGCGGATCGCTAGTAATAAATATAATGAAATTAATGGCATGAGGGTGGTGATTGTGACGAATTCAAAGTACGTAGTTGCAGAAGAAAATTACTGTTCTAATTGGTGTTGTGACTAGTCAAAATTTTAGGTTAGCTGTAGTTTTTATGGTGTGCGTGAATCTGGAGCAAATGAAATTTAAAAAAAGGGCACAAATAAAAATAAGAGTGTATAAGTAAGTACTCGGAAACTCTATAACGCATACAGAATAAAGAAATACAATAGTAGACGCAAAGAAGGGACACTTGATATAAAAGCAACAAGGATGCCTACAGTCAACGGATTGCACACATTTGGAATAATAATTGTGTGAATTAAAATTTAAAAAGAATCGCCACGTAGGGTGGGCATACATACACGTACACAAATCACGTCTTTATCCCTTGCGGGGTAGACAGTGCCTAAGGTAACAAGTGCCTATGGGCCACGTTTAGCAAGATTATGGGCGTATAGATGGAAAATGGAATCAAAATAGTGATAGGCTGCTAGCCACCGCCTATAAAATGATTCCTATGAGCTTCGCCCATTAGCATGGCCTTTTACCATCGCGGGAAGAGAAGCAACTGGTACATTCTATGTTTTTTCTTTGCTCCCAGCCCAGCGTGGAAGAAACTTTACAATACAATACAATACAAATACTATTTATTGAACACCACAAATCAGTACAAAACAATACAGAATCAAAGAACAAAGTAGACAATTGGCGGTCTTATCGCTTAATATTACTTATACTTATACTACTTTGACACTTCTAGTCCTTTAACTCCTGCGATTACCCTATTACATCTAAAATCTTCATCAGACAAATAAAGCCGTGTTCATATTTCACATACGGTCGAAACTTCATCTAAAAATATCCATTCATATTAAAACTTTAGCGTTTCCCTTCAATGGTAATCGACGAAATTGATTTGTTACGATTCTCGAGTTTTTCGGTGTGATTGTTGAAATACAGAGTTTTTTTCTTATTTTTACAATTATTTTGACAAAAAAAACGTTTGTCTGATTTGTATTGGTTGGGATTGTTAAGTAATCGGTTACGAAATTCTGAAATAACCACATATATAAATCACGTCTTTTTCCCTAACGGGGAAGACAGAGCCTAAGGTAACGAGCCCTACAGGCCACGTTCAGCACGATTATGGGACAATAGGTAGATTTTTGCCCATACCCTCGATTGGCTTTTACCATCTGTGCGGATAGAGAAGCAACTGACACATTTTAAAGAAAACTTGATCAATGAATTTTATTTTATACGACAAATGGGCCATTTGTTGTTAACATAAATTTGTTTCTAAGATGTTGATGTATTATAAAAAAATACTTCACAATAAGAATAATTAGATAATTACATTAAAAGTAGGTAAGGTTAGGTTAAAACTGCGACTCCAACAAAAACCACACATACATACATACACAAATCACGTCTTTATCCCTTACGGGGTAGACAGAGCCTAAGGTAACAAGACCTACAGGCCACGTTTAGCAAGACACTGAGGGTTTAGAGGTGGAAAGTGGAGTCAAAATAGTGATGGGTTGCTAGCCGCATCGCCTATAACATGATGCCTATGATTTTTGCCCATTCCCTCGATGGGTTTTTACCATTTGCGCGGGAAGAGAAGCAACTGGTACATTCTATGTTTTTTCTTTGCTCCCAGACCAGCATGGAAGCAAAAACCAAACTCTACCAAATAAAAAAAGTATCAAGAAAGAAAAGAAAGAATGATACCTACTTGATAACTATCCTACCTCCGTGTAAATGGGTGTGTAATGATCGATATAAAAATATTTAAAATATTTTCTATCGATATATCAACATTTGATATAATTTCAAAGGGTATAATCACTCATTGTGTATAATAAACGTTTGGTATAATTTTAAAATATATACATTTATTTCGTATATTTGTCGTTCTTATAACGATTATATAAACTAACCAACTTTTTGATAGCAGTTCGTTTTGTGATTATATCTCTATAGGAAATAAGCATTATACTTAAATAATGTTATATTAAATGATATTATATCAAATGATCATTATAAGAAATGATAATTATGTCATATGTAAATATATTAAGTGTTGTTATTATGATTTAATAATTATATCAAATGAGCGTTATTGCTCTTAATATTATACCAAAAAAATTTATAGCCATCGTTACGCACCCCCGTGTAAACACATGCACCTGCTCAGTTCCATCAGAAGCAGTTCCAATATCCAAGTGTGGAAAAGGGATAGCTCATAAACACAATGCCTATCTAATAATGATGTCCTACTCGGTGTCGAGACCAAGGTCCGTGTGGCCAGTGGCGTAACTATAGAGGGTGGCAGGGGTGGCAAAATGCCAGGGCCGCTAGCTCTAGGGGGCCCCGAACTGGCTTGGTTTAGAGTACAGAAGGGACGCTGATGCACTGCTTTATATTGAGGAAGGAGCCCGTGACGAATTTGCCACGGGCACCAGACGTTATAGTTACGCCATGTGGCCCCAACATCTAGGGCCTATTTGAAGAAAGCTCAGAGATGATAGATTGATCTCAAAGAGCACCGAAGATCTAACGTGTTTTGTACAAAGATCGTTGCTACTACGATGAATAGCGGTCTTCAACAAAGCGTTTTATGCGGTATTTTCTCCCTCGTATTATGAGGTACCCGCGCAGATGGTAAAAGTCCGTCGAGGGAATGGGCGAAAATAATAGAAATCATGTTATAGGCGATGAGGCTAGCAACCCATCACTATTTTGATTCCATTTTCCACCTTACGCCCACAATCTTGCTAAATGTAGCCTGTAGGTACCTGTTACCTTAGGCTCTGTCTACCCCGTAAGGGATAAAGACGCGATTTGTGTGTATGTGTATTATGAGGTTGTCGCATCGAGTCCTTTAACAGTTGTCCCAGCTGATAAGGACATTGGGGACTCCAAAAAAGGAGTACTGTTCCCTTAAATGCCGGAAACAGACCTGCAAGTCTCCCGGGGTTGCTGGTGCGTATGGGTGGCGGTGATCGTTTACCATATGGTGGTCCACTTGCTCGTTTGCCTCCCTTTAGGAATAGCCATAAGCTATTCAAAAGGAACGCTGCTAGCATCTTCAGAACCATGCCCGAGGCAATTTTTAAAGACATATTTTAGGTATAGTTCTTATATATATTACAGTACCCTTCTTTTTTTTTTAATATGGCCCCATCGATCGATACGATCAATGGCATTTGAGGAGAGTATTTTTCTACCCAGAACATCTAAAGCTATTTCAGACACAGATAAACACGTTGTCGTACTAGCTCTTTTTTTTTAATTTGGTGTTTTAAGTCTTGTGCCATTATTTTTTATAATGATGATTTGCATTTTTAAAAAGTTACTAACTGATGCAACATTACTGGAGAGTTTAGCGCTTCAGTAATGTTTTTTTTTAAATATTGGACTGACCGGCAACAATTACTTCCTGTTCTGATATGTAGTTAACAATGACGACATAAACGGTCATTTTTGAGAAAAATAAATTACTTTTTCTTCATTATTTTCACACTGGCCAGTAAAAAAACACCCACATCTAGGTTAAAAAAAAAGATTCAATATCCAATGGCATTCTGATATGAGACTATAGCAATTAGTGAGAGTTACAAATTGCTAGATTCCGTCTAATTGTCTTTACGGAATGGAATAAGTAGAAAACAAGTTGAGAATGTACGCGATTCCGTCATTAACTGTTGAAATTATGATTCTAAATCTAACTGACATGCGTGAAACGTCGCCGAGTTTGTGGATTGAAAACGAAACGATAATAGTAGAAAAGAAAAGAAAAAATATAGTTTTAAACGATGTTTTGGCTGGCAGATGTTATGATCTTGGATGAACCCGTGTATTGGAAACTTAAGTGACTGCGATTCATTTTATTATTGAAAATGTTGTAAGTGTCACTGGAATGACTAATCCAATTAAATAAATTTCGATTCGTGTTCTATGATCTGCCAATGTCCTAATGATATGGAACTAACTTCACCTTAAATACCTATAACTTCAATAGTTAAACGGACTTTTTTATAAATTTCTTCAAACCCTATTTTTTTACTTGAGCGTTTTCCAAAAAAAAAACCACATGATAATTTTTTCCAGAATTTAAATATTTTGGGTTTTTCTTACTGAGAATCGTTTACCCTATTGATCCTTATACAAGAAAAAAATGTGTCCTACAATTTCCATTCCAGTTAGTCACTTTTTTGAATAGGTATACCTACCTACTTGGAACGTGACGAAGAGGAAAAAAATCCACAGTAAAATCTGGGAGACATTTTTTCTTGTATGAGAATCGATAGGGTAAATGATTCCGAGTAAGAAACACCGAAAATATTAAAAATCTAGAAAAAAATCTTCATGTGGAGTTTTTTTTGAAAAACGCTCACTTACGAACAACATTTTAAATATAATTCAAGATAGGAGCGTTCAAACACATAAAACTGTGTCCTAATAATTAACCAACCGTTCATCTTAATTACTCAATGTTTCATCAACTGATTGAATTTATCTAACCTCTTCAACTCTTATCAAAGAAAAAAAAAACTACTTAATTTTTTTTTGTTCAACGTCAAACTGCGATCCCAACTTTGAACAAATGAACCACTGACCTCTTCCCGTTCCGTCGCCTCCTCTTCGTCGCATACACCGTCCCCAGCTGACTCGCCTGCGGCTGCGGCGGCCGGAGCAGCGTGTCGACGCATCCCTCCAACGCGTAGCCGCCCCAGCCGCACAGCACCTTCGAGTCCGCAGCTATCTTGCTGGCTGAGCACAGCTTGGTCACTGCACTGTTCAAGGTGAGATGTTCAACTTTGGGGCGCGTTCAAAGTTTGAACGGCGTATGTGAGTCGAATGTTGGTTCAAATTTGGAACACGTTCAACGTTATGAACAATGATTTTAGTTACACTGTTTTCCTTAGCGCGTAGGTTAAATAATTGGTGTTTTTTATGAGTTTAAACACAGATGCTGTTTAAATTTATTGCGTTATTACCAAGAATTGCTATTGATCTGTTTGGAAACTCAACTTCAAGACAATGGCCTCGTGGTAATTATTGAACAGCTATTATCTTCTTCCGCACTTGAAGGCCACTTGCTTGTTTATAACTTCTTTGTTTATTTTTTCATAACCAATTAGATTTTACATTCAATCTCTTATGAGATTTTCATTGGTGTCTTATAAGAACTAAATCGGTCTATTTGGATATAATACATGACCGATGTAGGGTGAGTATTTTTTTTAAATGATAACGAATCTTTGGAAGAATTACTTGAGCCACTATAACGAACTAAATACAAATCGGAATCCTTTTTGGAAGAGTTTGGGTGAATAATATTAAACGTTAGCTAACTAAGCATTATTTACTGTCTCTCACTGTTTCAGTTTTATATAACACTTTACTTGTTTGTACTCCACTAGATGTCACTGTTTACGTATCGATTCAACACAAAACTAGTCCACGTCACTATTTCAAAAATCCGATTTGGACCCTCATTTTTCACTTTACACACTTTGGAGGTGCTCGTGTCATCTTTTGTCGGCGAACGTTTACGACTTTGAGGTTATATTGTTGTCGAGCGACGCGAAGCGCTATCGTCAAGCGCTCGATGTGGTTTGGTCGCTATTACGATCAGACCCCTCGCCGAGGGAGGAGTGGCTTAAAACAACCACGCCCACCAACCTGCACCCACCAATCACGAGCCCACGGTGCCTTCAAAGCGTACACTGGGACGTATTGAGTGACGTGTATTTTTATTTTTACAAACAATTGCTAGTCTTTTTACATTGTAGCCCTGTTAAATTGTATCGCATATATTTGCCAGCTGTACTACTGTAATGTGATAAAAATAGTTTGAAAGTTCAGACTGTGATCGGGACCCGTTTTCATTGATACGCCAAAAGATATATCGTAAATTAAACAGATAAAATAACTGTAGCATTTTCGGTACCGTCGGAGTGTTTTTATTTATTATTGCTGAGTGTATTATAGGTTTTTAAATTCAATATGTCATTTCTGAATGCCTTGGATAAAGTTCGCTGTCAGACAGTTTAAATGCCTTTTAAAAACGGAGATCTACGATTACAAAAAAGGTAAGTACCTATATAAGTTAGAATTGATCAACTAAAATATTAAATATTAAAATCTGTCCTACTAACTATAGTTCTTAAGTTCTAACAATCTATGGATATTAATCTGAAGATAAATATTTATTATTATTATTATTAAAACTTTTGTTTATGAAAACGGTGTAACGGTGTATGAATCATTTTTTTATTTGAACATTTTATTTATTTACACAGTAATTTAAGATGCTTGTATTATAAAGTTTTGCTTTGTAAATTGTGGAGAAAATATTTTTTTATTTCAATTGTTTTTTGTCTGATACTAAATACTTACCTTGATAATAATTAGCACCATCTGATATACCTACACAAATCTAAAATATTCACAAAGTCAATTTTTTTTTCAATAAGATTTAAATCTATTACTAAGGTTGCTTATACAAATACATACACATACACAAATCACGTCTACATCCCATACGGTGTAGACAGAGCCTAAGTTAACAAGACCCAAAGGCCACGTTTAGCATGATTGTGGGATTACTAAGCAACGACCTCCTATATAATTCAATCGAACTATAACCAAGTATTTGTTATTATTATTATTATTATTTGTACCTCGATTTTCTCCATCCCTTTTTTACAAAAACGAAGCCGCCAAGTCCGGCCCTGTCGTCGAATGACGTCACAAAGATGGCCGCCAGGAGGGGGCGACTTTTCTCATTTTCCGTCCGACCGTCCGCCCGGACTGTCCCTTGCTTAGGTTAAAAGGTTTTAACCTGCTCGGGTTAACTTTGGAATCAGTTAAGGCAAAACAAGCGGATTTACTTTTTTAATTGTATTTTTTAAAAGCTGCTTTATTAGAAACGTTGATTACAGGTAGGTGACGTCAGTGGACTGTAATTTATTCTAAATATATTTACAATGTCGAGCAAAGGGTCTTTAAGCAGTGTGTGGAAAGTGGCCCTTTATTATTGCTTGTCAGTGTAGTTTAAAATATTTGCTTGGAAAATAGTCGCTAAATAAAAGGTTAGTTACTGGAAAAAATTAAGTTTTTACTATGTGTCCATAGTTGAGAAATTTGTATTGGACTGACACATACCTTAGATAGGTAGGTATTTTGTTTAATCGGAAACAATGATTATTATAATTATTAATATTCTTTAATGTAAGAATAAAGAATAAGAATAAGAAAACTTTATTGACTGATATACAGACAGATACACACAGAATATTACTTAAGGATTCTAACCAGCCAAATGGCCGCCACTCAGCTATGTGTCGCGACAATATCCAGGATATTAATATATCCTGACACAAAGTCAAGTAGGTATAAGTAAACTAAATTAAGACACTTTTACGAAAAATAGCTAGCAACTCATCACTATTCTGATTCCCCTGTCCACCAATACGCTCAGCTACAGTCATGCTCTATCCCGTACGATACACACACACACAAACACACATAAATCACGTCTTTATCCCTTACGGGGTAGATCAAAATAGTGATAGGTTGCTAGCCGCATCGCCTATAAGGTCATGACCCACTTGCTCGTTTGCCTTCCTATTCATATAAAAAAAAAAAAAATCCTATGCCCATTCCCTTGATGGGCTTTTGGTTGAAAGGAATAAACACATGATTTATGTATGTATGTAAGTGTACATGTATACAACTCTATTAGACCGTGATTGCCGCCGAGATAGTTGTATAGTGATGGTGTCATACATTTTTATATGTAGATTACTATCGTGTCAAACAACTGTAGTAAATCAGTACAATATTGTTGATAGACACGCAGTTGTAAAATATGTTGATGAAATTCATACATGACTGTGTTAACTGCAAAGATATAGTAGGTATTTTTAGGGTTCCTATTTACGACTCCATGTATGTATGTAAACTCTTTATTGCACATAAAGTCAAAACGTACATAACAAATATAGAGAAAAAACATAGAATTTACCAGTTGCTTCTCTTTCCTCGCAGATGGTAAAAGCCAATCTAGGGAATGGGCGAAAGTCTTAGGAATCATTTTATAGGCGACGCGGCTTGGAACCCATCACTATTTTGATTTCCCTTTCCACCTACGCTCTTAATCATGCTAAACGTGGCCTTAAGGTTTTGTTACCTTAAGCTCTGTCTACCCCGTAAGGGATAAAGACGTGATATATGTATGTAATACAAATATTAGGAAACAATTCACACAAACTGACCTAGTCCCAAAGTAAGCGCTAGTAAGGCTTGTGTTATGGGTACTAGACAACGATATACATACTTATATCGAGAAATACATACTTAAATAGATAGAAACATCCATGACTTTTATTTCAGCAGTAGAGGTGCTATTACGAAATAAAATAACGTTTTGTGAAAGCACTATACACACCTACACGAGTAATTAACAAAGGCAATAAATAAATATAAACAGTACAAAAACGCAAATAAATATTTGAGCCTTCATTTCGACATTTTGAAATAGCAAAACAAAACTAAAAAAGAGGTAAACTACACTCGATGTCTCAGTCACAGAGGTAACTCTATGGTATGGTACAGATTTTTTCTCATACATCGAAAAAAAAAATGCACTAACTTCCGGCACCACCACTTTAAAACGGCACTAGGTTTTTCGACATTTATTTTTAATCATCTATGAGCTATAAAAACGCCGTAAATTAATAATTAGTCGTAATTCCTCACTTGTACCTGAGAAATTCCATAAATATACCGCTCAGAAATGACGGCATAGCGCTCAAAGTTATTTTATGATATAGTAACAGCCTTCTAAGCTTCATTCACGCTGGTTCATTTCACATGTTTTTTTTTTCATGGGCTTGTAGTCTAATAGGGATCCAATCAGTTTTAGCCCGCAGTGATCTTGAAAACAAAGGATACTGCAAAAAGGCTTACCCCCTTATTCATAAACGCTCTATAGGCTTCTGCTAACTTAGCAATTTACCTTTCACAGACAAGGACAAACGATTGCTAAGTTAGCAGAGGCCTATAGAGCGTTTATGAATATGGCAGTTACAATCTGAATTATTTCAAGGTAGCCAATGCCATCTGTTGCAAACGGCCAGTACTATCGCGAGCGAAACTTAGAGTAAACCCCAGGGGTTGAAAAAAGGAACAACTTTTCGTCGCGTAACGAAGCGCTCCCTTGCTTTGGCGCTAGGGTGTTACGTCAAGTGGCGGGGATAGGAACTAATTGTCTCTTACACAGACACTAAAATTTCCAAATGAAAGCTGAATATTTTTGAGTCTAGCTACAAAATAATTGAACATCAGAATTAAAAAAAAACGACTGTTTGAAAGCTGCTTATTAACAATGCATTTTTTTTACGTATCACACTTTGATGGGAAGTGTAGATGAAGCCGAATTGCTTCTTATTCAATGTAGTTGTGGTTTTATTTCATTTACTATTGGATGAAATGTACAACAATTCTACTAAAGATTATTCCGATAATAGTCTTTACTTAGGTATGTAGCTAAGAAATTTCAAGCACCAACAAATTTTCTTAAATTTTAGAATCCTATTTTAATACTTAAAATCTAATTCCAGCCCCATGGTCATTTTGAGCCAATTTGTAAATAATATTAATTCAAATTCATTCAAATTCGCCTTTCCCCGAACCCGGCATTTAACATCGAATTCCAAACCACAGAACAATTTAAATTCAAACATATGCCACGTGAAATTTTACCGATAATCGTTCACTAATTCGATACGTTCAATTTTCGAATCGGGATTGTCCGATTTTTTTTTCTACGCCGTCGAGGGCCGGCGCCCCAAAGGTTTGCAGCCAGTATCAACTGTCAATCAAACTTAGCTGCATATTATTTAAGGTATCGCAATCAGAAAGAGGCTACGGAATTTTGTTCTTTTTTACAATAATTTGGTTTTGTCTCGCGGCGGTAGTAATTGTGTCCCGGGCTAGGCGGGCGACGTAAAAAACGCACTTATTGCTTCTTTTTTTTATAATTTGACTTATCCCTAATCTTATATTGACACGGTAATGAGAGCCAAAAATATTGTACGGTTGGGATTATTCTGAGAAGCTGTGGAGTAGCGGCGCGTTTTAAATTTTATTTATTAATATTAAAAGCGTGTTTTGTTTTGTTTTTTTTTTTTCTGATGGCCGAAAACGTTAATAAACTATGTTTTATGTCCAGTACTATTGGATGGAATAAGTTTTTCTTGTCTTTCGTTGCTATAGTTACGTTCGGACACTTAGACACCGCAAGTTTAATGTACCCTACAGGCTTAAAATTTGCCAAACATGTGTTTTTGTGGTTAGTATTAAGCCTTTACTATTATGTAATTGGTCACCTACTACGCATCACTAGCACTACATAGTATAAAATCAAAGTCGCTTCCCGCTGTCTGTCTGTCTGTCCCTATATATGCTTAATTTTTTTAAACTACGCAACGGATTTTGATGCGGTTTTTTAAATAGATAGAGTGATTCAAAAGGAAGGTTTATATTGTATAATTCATGCAAAATATACCATGCGAAGCCGGGGCAAGTCGCTAGTTGTTTGAAATAACCCTGGATGGACAAATAGTGACTGTTACCAAGGCCGTGGTTTAGCTGTCCCTTGTGCAGTATTAGGTCTAATAATCAATTTCAGAGCTACAAAACTTGAGGAAGCCGGCTTCGACCAACGCTGTGTAGAGTCCGTGTGTAGAGTCTTTTAGCCACTTGCGCAGCCTAGTAAATGTCTACACACCCGCGAAGACTATCCGTGAGATTGTATACACTAATTACACCGAACGTTACACACATTAATTAATATTTACAATAGTTTAAACATAAATCCGCATAAAAGACCGACCGTGCATCGACAATTTAGAAAACAAGTGACAGCCGCGTTATTGTTCTTTTTATTCAGTGCCGCGGCGCGTGGCAATGGACTAGCGCCAGCCAGCCACCAACAGCCAAAAAGGTTGAAACCCTAAAAAAATATTATTATTCTAAATACTTGCACATTAGTGTTAGTAAACTGTACTTTCATCCCCTGATGGGACAGAATAACTACAAGAAATAGTTACAAACCAATTAGTGTTATTATTTTATAGAAAATGTTATTAATGTAAGTGTAAAAAATATTATCTAACTTGTACAAATGGCAACGGTTAATAAGTTCATTACCGACCTTGTCGGTTTATAATAAGGGATCCCGCCATTTTTTCCGATCATAACGCAATTTTATAAGACTAATTATCCACACATCGATGGCCGGTATGTTTAATCAATTTGAAACTTAAATATACCTTCAATTTGTTCAATAAACTATGTACATAGTGCCTGAGCACGTTAAAAACAACACGCATGCCTTGTCTTACTTTTTATTACCCTATGTTTTAGCTACATCAGTATGATAATTTAATTTGTACGTTTTGTGTGTACAGTGAAACTAGGCTTATTATCTAACTCGCTCGCAATCGCCATCGTGTTCATTTTGACAGTTCATGTATGGGCTGACAATTGGCATTGGAATCAGCTAGCTGTCACATTCGGTGAGACTAATTTGCAGGTCCCTTGAAATCTCAGTTAGGGGTCGGGTTACCTCCACGTGTGGTCAAGAGCTGCGGTTTGTTTTTGGATCCGTCCGGGGGGAAGAGCAGTGCTTGGTCCGGGGCACCCTGGACATCGGCTAATGATTTCCTGACAGTTTCTGAGGGATATCATTGACCGTTGGCAATAGCCCGACAAGGCGGAGGGCAGGGGGTCTTTGGTCATTCCGTACAACGTTGCCGACATTTTGTCACAGGATTTTTTAATTATATTTTTTTTAGTTTGACGTTGGCGAAGTTGTCGTCGCTATAACGACTTGATACGCCACAAATAAGAAGAAGAAGAAGAAGAAGTCTCAGTTATTCAGGTTTCACTGTATTTGTTACCCATTTAAGTCATGCTAAATTTTTACCCTTTTCTCGCCAGGGGAGTGAATTGAAATTTTGTAGAAATATATATGATAAAAAAACATGGTAGCCTAGTGGCTTGACCTATGTCCTCTCAAGCAGAGGGTCGTGGGTTCGTTTCCCGGGCTCGCACCTCTGAGTTTTTCAGAGTTTATTTGGGAAATTAAATTTTTAATATACCACGGGCTTTTTCGTGAGGAAATCTGCACACGTCTGCGAAGCAATTCAATCGTGTGTGAAGTTCCCAATCCGCACTGGGCCCGCGTGGGAACTGTAGCCCAAGCCCCTCACTGTGAGAGGCCTGTGCCCAGCAGTGGGACGTATACAGGTTTGAGATGATGATGACGATTATGACTAGCCCGTGCTAGATAGGCATAGAAGAAACTAGAAATCGAAAAAAAGTAACATATAATATTTCTAAAAATAAGTGTTTATCTACAAAGTGTAAATTATAATTATTATGCTTACTATGTTGGTCTGGGAGCAAATAAATAAAATAAAATGTACTGTCGCTTCTTTTCCCGCGCAGATGGTGAAAAAACCCATTGATGCAAACGGCGAAAATCTTAGAATTTTATCTATAAACGACGCGGCTAGCAACTCATCACGATGTCGATTCCTTTTTCCACCTCTACGCCCACAATCACGCTAAACTTGGCCTTTAGGCTCTGTCTACCCCGTAAGGAACAAAGACGAGATGTATTTTTATTTGAGAAAAGTAATATTTTATGTGGCGACTCCACACCTCTCAGTTCACTTTCGGCCACCGGACGGATTTGGTTCCGTGAAACTAATCAGGCTAAATAAGAAAATTGAGGAACTCACGCGATTGGAGGATGCGATCGAACTGCTCTCATTGAGACCCCTTGGTTCCTTCATAGCTTACAAGGTTCAGTTATGTGACATTTAGGCCTCATGTAGTTGTCGTGGGTTCGAACCCGTCACGTACTTTGCAATAATGTGCGAAATAACATTAGAATATTAGGTTATACAGATAGTTGACCCTTAGATAGTTGACTTCCATGCTGGTCTGGGAGTAAAGAAAAAACATAGACCAGTTGCTTCTCTTCCCGCGCAGATGGTAAAAGCCTATCGAGGGAATGGGCGTAATTCTTAGAAATTATGTTATAGGCGATGCGGCTAGCAACCATTTTGATTCCTTTTTCCACCTATACGCCCACAATCTTGCTAAACGTGGCCTGTAGGTCTTGTTATCTTAGGCTCTGTCTACCCCGTAAGGGATAAAGACGTGATTTGTGTATGTGTATGTATGTGTGTGTATGTTGACCCTAGCCCCCACATGTCCACCTAAAAGGTTTGGGCCAATGCACCCACGATTAATTTATTTACATTGAAACTTAATCTAAAAACTATACTAGCATAAAAAAATATGTACGTGGATCCGAGTAAATGAATTAATTTTATTTAGTAATATAAAGAATCCTTCATGCTGGCCTCGGAGCAAAGAAATAACGGAATGTACCAGAGCTTCTCTTCCCGCGCAAATGGCAAAAGACTATTTAGGGAACGAGCGAAAATCTTAGGAATCATAGTATGGCGATGCGGCTGGCAACCTATCATTATTTTGATTCCCCTGTCCAACTATACGCCTACAATCATTGCTAAATTCATATGTACCTCTTCAGCCAGAATTTATGTGCGAAGTCTTTACTTACAGGGACGACAAAGCTAGGGTAGACCTAAAGGCTACGTTTATCACGAGAATCACGACTATGGCCAGGGGAATCAAAATAGTGGACAGGGGAATCAAAATAGTGATGTTGCTAGCCGCATCGCCTATAACATGTTTCCTGAGACTTTTATCGTCTAAATCCAATATTCATAGTTATGATTTAATTCGAATCTTTGCTTAGTGATGCGTATTGTAAGAGATTGATAATTACATAGGTGTATAAACAATTTTATTATTAGATCATTATCTTTCTATGGAAAAACAAACAAATTATTCACGATTTCAATCTTGTATTAATTACCGACAGTTATTCAGAAAAAAAGTATGATTCGTTCACACGCACACACGCACAAGCTGTTATAGGTACGTACATGATTAAAGAATATCCATATATAAAGACCACATAATAACTCTGTAACTGGCGTCACTGAAAATCAGCGTCACGACATTATCCTGGATATTATCGTGACACATAGCTGAGTGGCGGCCATTTGGCTGGTTGGAATAATTATCCATATGTAATATTCTGTGTGTATCTGTATCAGTCAATAAAGTTTTCTTATTCTTATTCTTTTTTTATTCTTACATAATAAACATTATAATGTGAAAATAAACATTAATAGTAAATAATAACACGTTTCATTGTCGATTAATAATATAATTATACATTGCATTAAGAAGTGCGAAATCTGCCAAGAAACAAGTTATCTCGCTTATCCTTGTTTGCAAACAAATATTAGTACGGTGCATTGGGGTAAATCCGATATTGGGAGAATTTCGAAACTCATGGATACCTACTCGTATCCACTAAACTGGCAACAATTTAATAATCTGGCAACGCTTATCTAGAAGCCAAAGACATTGGAGCTTCTAGGTAAGCGTTGCTAGATTATGTAATGGTTCGCCGTTTAGTGGATATCCACGAGTTCGAAATTCCCCCAATTTCGGATTTACCCCAATGCACTATACCTGTACAACGAACAACTTATTGACATCCAATATTCAGGGCCGACAACGCACTGGCATCGCGTAAAGCGCTGCGGGTGTCTATGGACAGTGATGATCAGTTAACATCAGGTGACCCACTAGTTCGTTTGTCTGGCCTCTCTAACATAAAAAGAAATCCATAATTGTAACTAACCTTTTTTTATGTCATTCTCTTTATACACTCACGATTAAAAACAATGGGTCACTTTTCATACAAATTTGTATGTCTTTATCCCTTACGGGGTAGACAGAACCTATGGTACCAAAACCTAAAGGCCACATGTAGCATGAATGTAGGCGTATAGGTGCAAGGGGAATCAAAATAGTGTTGGGTTTGCTAGCCACATCGCCTATAGCATGATTCCAAAGATTTTTGCCCATTCCCTCGATGGACTTTTCCCATCTGCACGGGAAGAGAAGCTACTGGTACATTCTATGTTTTTTCTTTGCTCCCAGACCAGCATGGAAGTTGTATCAGTATAACATTTTTAGTGTCGTTTTTGGAATGTTTCATTTGGGTTAAAAACTATCCTATATCCCTGGGACTGAAACTACCTCCGTACCAAATTTGAATAAAATCGGACAGCAATTACAATATTAGCAGAGCATTTATTAAGCGATTGTCAATTTTCTTTGTCGTCACTAACCACTACGCTACATAGCTACTTAGGGCAAGTATCACCATTCCCTGATAAATTCTGGTTATCTTAAGTGTCACTTCACTTTTATCTATGATTCCGACTCTATTTATTACTACGAAACAGAGAGTCATCATGGATATCTGAAACTTAAGATGGAGTTTAACAGAGAATGGTGAAACAAGCCCTGAGTTTATAGTGAAAGTAATATCAGCAAAAAAAGATTTGCATGACTCACAATTCAATTGGAGGGACTATTTAATTAAAAATGTAACGGTATTATGCAAAGTTAATAAAGTTTTTTGCGGTGCGCTCGAAGTTAATTACTTATACATTTGACATGTTATTAAAGTTCGATATATCAAACGGCGCTTGTGGTACGTGTTGAAATACATAAAGTTACGTACATACGTAAATCACGTATTTATCCCTTACGGGGTAGACAGAGGCTAAGGTAACAAGACCTTTTTTTTTTTTTTTTTTATGGTGTGGAAAATGCGCCTTATGCATCCGGCCCGGTACGGGAATACCGAGGGTATCTGGGGCTCTCCCGAGGCGTCAGGCATACCCAGTAAAAAACACACGGATTCCCACATTTGGCACTGTTGCAGGGGGCCGCGGGAGAACTTTCGTGAACCGCGACGTCCCTGCGGGCCCACCCCGGGATGGGGCTACCTCCCTGCGACACCTGTGCAATGCAGGATTGGGAATTCCCGCCCTCCCCCGCAGGTGCCGCGGATTTTTTATAGAGGTTTTCTCCTCACAGTCACTGTAGTAACCCGCGGCCTCAGCATTAGGAACGCCAAGGTTACGCGTAGCCACGACAGGCACCCGAAGGCACCTCCGTCACAAAGGGGTTGTTCTCCAGGACAGAAAATGTCCCTTCGAGCATCCCCTGCCCACACAAAGTCCCGAAGGATCCCTCACCAAGGGGGTTGCTCTCCAGGGCTGAAAATGCGCTTTCGAGCCGCCCCCTCCCACTTTCGTCCTGAAAAGGACGTTTGTTTGCGTCCTTAGAAGGACGAAGGTAACAAGACCTAAAAAGGCCATGTTTAGCATTGTTGTAGGCGTATAGGTGGAAAGGGAAATCAAAATAGTGATGGGTTGCTAGCCGCATCGCTTATAACACGATTCCTATTTTCGTCCATTCCCTCGATGGGCTTTTACCACCAGCGCGGGAAAAGAAGCAACCTGGTACATTCTATGTTTTTCCTTTGCTCCTAGACCAGCATGGAAGACCTTCCTTTGCTTCCAGATTAATTCCTTAATTTTTTTTTTGGGTTTTTTTTCAGCAACGGATTAACATTGACCTCAGATCGGACAAATCTAAGGTCAATCCGCGGGACTTGATTTGGTACATTCTGAGTAACATACATACCGTCATTTTTATGTGCAATAAAGAGTTTACATACATACATACATACCGTCACACCTGTTTCCCACAGGGGTAGGCAGACACTAATAAAAATTGTAATTACAAAAAATGCTGCGCAAAAGTGCCTGAAATTAAATACTGCTAAACAGTTTTTAAAAACAGCAAGCCACGCATTAAAAATGTTGCCGTAAAACTCCGAGCCGTGTTTTATTGAAAAAGTCCAGAATTAATCGGCCAGTAAAAACCCGCCGCGTTTCACCGTCATCTATAAATCATACAAGTCTCATGTAAATGTCGAACTCGGCAAGAGCATGAAATTATTAATTGCACATTTCTCTGTCTCGTGTTACGGTTAAATTGCCAATATTAATTGTTTTTGTACACAGTTTTGCTAATTGATTGGCTTCTATTATCGTAACTTATATATGAGCAGTTGTATCTACAATTTACATACAGCTAATACATACATACATAAAAGCCGTGGTAGCCTAGTGCTTTGCCCTGTGGCCTCTCAAGCAGAGGGTCGTGGGTTCAAATCCTGGGTTGAAATTTTTGCCATGGGCTTTTCGGTGAAGGAAAACATCGTGAAGTAACCTGCATACATCTGCGAAGCAATTCAATGGTATCTGTGAAGTTCCCAATCCGCAATGGGCCCGCGTGGGAACTATAGCCCAAACCAACCAATAAATGGAGGAGGCCTATGCCATGAGGCACGCCGAATTACGCGAAAATTTTTTTTTAAACTAGTCCTGAAAATGTAGCGAAACCGATTAAAAGGGGCTGTATGTATAATACATACATACAGTCACGCCTCTTTCCCATAGGAGTAGGCAGAGACTACTTTATTCCACGTGCTACGATCCTGACATACCTCTTTCGCTTCATCCACATTCATCAATCTCTTCATACATGCTCGTCAGTTTAGTGTACTCCTGACCTGACTTTTTTCAAAACTTCTCCTATTTGGTCCCGGAACGTCCGTCTAGGCCTTCCCTTCCCAACATGCAACCATTCACACTCCCCATATAGATCTCACTCAACCCATCACTATTTTGATTCCCCTTTCCATCTATATACCCACAGTCATGTACAACGTGGCCTCTAAAATTTAAAAAAAATCTAGATGTGTTCTACTTCACTTCTTGCATCTCCTTGACTCGGTTTTTAACAAAAAAAAAATCTATGGAGGTACAGACATTTTGACTTTTACGATATATCATAATGTACTGTGTGGTGTTTCAATAAAGTGCATTTGTTTTGTATGATTGTAAAATACTCGTATCCATACATAGGTAAGTAATAAAATTACATCGTCTCTGTGATATCTATTCTGTATTTTTTACTGATGTTATGTATTAGTAAAAAAAAATTAAAGTCAAAAATGGTAGGTTAGTACAATATAGTTATCGTCATAAATGTAAAAAAAATACAGCAAAGATCAATGTTTTAATTATCTAGCCGTTTCACCGAAAACCAAAGTTACTTATTTACCAGTAACACAAGTCCAGGTTGATCAAACTTTGGTACAAGCAAACGTCGTTAATTAAACGCATTATTGCTCTTTACATTGTCGGTCAAGTTATTTCCGTAATTTTCTATGATTTGTTTACTTTATTGCCATCCAATGTACATAAGTAAACTATGAAGGATAATTACCATTTTAATTTGTTGCAGTGTCAGCGTTTCACAACAAATTGTAAAATGGAATTATCACATAAAAATAATGCTATTCTTCTTCTTTCTTGTTTTTTAATATGCCCCCATCAATCGATTTGATGATTTCGCCAATGTCAAAGTAATCCCACTAAAAACATTCTGTAAAAAACTAGCCAAGTCTCGATGGAGCTGCATGTTTATCTCTAAAAAGTAATGAAATCTAGACAAAGTCGTGCCAAGTCTAAGGTTCCTTACTGCGATTTCTTTATTATTATAGTTAATGTTGTGTGACTTGGCCGTTGAAGGGTACACAAGGGTACAAAACCATGCTCCATAACACCATTGCACCAATCTGTCGCCAGAACCGCTAGATATGCCTAGGCATTACAACAGTTGAACTGTATGTTATGCCTATATGTCACACATTCCCATATATATTTCCATCGCAATCAAATATTCCGATATAATATCAAGCCGTATGACACTTTTACGACAGTTACTTTCAGAATCATTTTAAAACACCCTATAACATATCCTCTTTTATTCCGTTTCGCTACAATTTCAGTACATTGTGTACTCTTTTTTTTATATAAATTATCTCCATTTATTGCAGGGTTTGGGCTATAGTTACCACGTGGGTCCAATGCGGATTAGGAACTTCACACACACCATTGAATTGCTTCACAGATGTGTGCAGGTTTCCTCAAGATGTTTTCCTTCACCGAAAAGCACATGGCAAATTTCAAATGTAATCTCGTACATACATTCCGAAAAACTCAGAGCAAACTCAGGATTCGAACCCACGACCCTCTGTAAAACGACCACCCTATAGTAAAACATAAAAACGTCTCCAATACACCGTTAAAAACCTAAGTCATATTAATTTAATAATTTGAATTCAAATCGCATATAGCCTGTCGGAGTGACATAATTCTACCATTGCTTATCATTTAACACATCACTGTATATGCATAAACAACCATTAAAGGACAGAACATTGAATATTAAACATATATATACAACATTAACATATATTAGCGTCGTTTAAGCAGTACATATATCATGTCAGTTAGTCTGTTACTTCGTACCTTCGGTTCGTATTGGTACAAATTAAATAAAGTTTTTGAACTGAATTGTTTTGTATGGTTAGTAGTTTAATTCGCGATTTTAACATAATTAATGATATTCTTCCATGCTGGTCTGGGAGTCAAGAAAAAACATAGAATGTACCAGTTGCTTCTCTTCCCGCGCAGATGGTAAAAGCCCATCGAGAGAAATCATATAGGCGATGCGGATAGAAACCCATCACTATTTTGATTCCTCTTCCAACCTATACGCCTACAATCATGCCAAAAGTGGCCTTTAGGTCTTGTAACCTTATGCTCTGTCTACCCCGTAAGAGACAAAGACGTGATTTATGTAGAATTCGGAAATTGCTATTACAAAATCGTGAGATACAGCCTGGTGTCAGATAGACAGATATACAGAAGGGTAGTGGAGTCTTAGTAATAGGTTCCCGTTTTTACCCATTGGGTACGGAACCCTAAAAAGTTGAACTTCTACGAGTAGAAAGACATTAGGGATTCAAGTACCACCGGCCGATTAAAGTATCTCACCCAAAAATTACCACTAGGCTATCCGGATGTCAAAGAAAGAATACTAGGGTCCTCTTTTTACACTTTGGGTACGGTACCCTAAAAACGCTCGCGCCATCTCTTTGCGCCGTAGCGCAACTCCTGCGCACCCACCTGCCTGCGTACGCGCAATTATGCGCAATCAATATCTTCATTACATTCATTTTTATTAAACAACGGGGTCTCAAACCTGATAGGTTACGTTAGGGTTAATTTATTACAATAGAATATATTTATTTGCAAAGAATGCTACTAATATTGTAAACGCGAAAGTTTGTACGTATGGATGGCTGTTTGTTACTCTTTCACGTAAAAACTACTAAATGGATTTGGATGAAATTTAGAACGGAGATAGCGATACCCTAGATTAACACATAGGCTATTTTTATCCCGGAAAATTGCAGAGTTCTCGCGGGACAGCGAAAAACCATTTTTTTGCAGACGAAGTCGCAGGCAGCAGCTAGTAAATAGATATAACAATGTCATTGGGTGGCACAGAGACAAAAGGTAGCTTATTTTGCTATTTGTACAATTTTATCATGCTAGCATTCAAAGTTATACATTTTTTGGGTTACTTACATTATACAAAGTTATCTTACAAGAGGAAATAATTTACACTTTAGTATCATTACACATAAACGGATAACTCACGTATTAAAAGTCGAGTGATGCTCGACATGTTTCGGACTATTTCGTGGGCATCACTCGACTTTTTACATGTTTTTTTTAACTTATTATTTTACTAGCGACCCGCCCCGGCTTCGCACGGTATATTATGCATGTATTATACATATAAACTTTCCTCTTGAATCACTCTGTCTATTAAAAAAAACCGCATCAAAATCCGTTGTGTGGTTTTGAAGATATAAGCATACATAAGGACATAGGGACACAGGGACAGAGAAAGCGACTTTATTTTATACTATGTAGTGATTTTTCACGATAGGCTCTTGGTAAATTTATAACAGGTCAGTCTAAGACTTGGGAATCTGAAATGGTGTTCAACTATGTACGGCATTATGAAAAACCTGTATGCGCTGCAAAAGGTTTAATTACATTCATTTTCTTGACATATTTTTACAAAGTAGCAATTTCTGACTGAGGCGTGATTAGCATAATTATTGTAGGTACAGTCAGCCGCAATTAAACAAGTCTATGTTACAACCTTTTTACACAAGGAAGGCAAGAGCAAAGAATCCAAAAATCAAAATTTTATTTTTGCAATTTGGCCGCCAATGGCTCTTTTACATGTCTTTTTGAAACTGCCAGCGCAGGTATAGCACGCGTCACGGAATGACGAGGATCCGAGTTTGATTCCCGGCCATAACTATACTTTTCGGATTTTTCTGTGTTCTAATTTTTAGTGACATTTAGAAATTAATTTCTAACGGTGAAACCGTAAAAAAAACATAAAAAATCAAGAAATAAAAATAAAAATTCTTGATTCATTTGATCAATGTTTAGGTACCCATCAAGTGCAAAGTTTTTTTTTTTAGTTTCTATAGGTATGATTATATTATTATGTCCCAGTGAATTTATCGTACGGGGTGTCTGATACACCCTGTATAGGCTGTACCGTCAAACACTCCAACTTTGCCCACTTTTTAGACAAAAACTGAATTTTTTCAAGTTTTTTGTATGAAACCCCGGACACATTTCTGTATCTGTGGCAACTCTGAGATCGTGTGCATGCACTGATTTATCAAAATCTAAAATTAGTAGAAGTTTTCTTTATCATATCACCAATCAAGAGGGCGGGCAAAATAATCTGGACTTTTAGCCAACATTGCCCACGTCGATTTTTAGCGAATTATGGACCTTATACAGATGACATCAACACCAATGAAAGTATTTTGGCAATGAAGGCGATCGACCTAAAAAATAACTCAATATCATTCATACTTTCCTAATAAAATGTGTGGGCAATGTTAGGCTGTAATTTTTCCTCTTCTCCATACAAACGGCATGTAACGATTTAAAAGTGTTAGGGTTGTCAAATTTGGATTTAAAAAATCAATAATTTAATTTGCACAAAGTCGGTAAGTAGGTAAGTATTAAAACAGTTTCTAAGACGCAAATTTGCTTATTACATTGCGGTGTGCGGTGGATCAGTTGACATCGTTAGCCTCGCGATGTAATGCTACTGGAACAATTTTACTGGAATAATGTGAACAAGGCATAAGGACCCTTTTGCTAGGAAACTTCACATTTTTCTCGGGATAAAATATTTTTTTCTACTTACCAATCTACCTACTTGAAACTTTAAAAAAAAAACATACAGACGAATTGAGAACCTCCTCCTTTTTTTGAAGTCGGTTAAAAAAAAAGAAAAGGTGCCAACCCTAAGCGTTTTTTGCTGGCGGGCAATGTTGACAAACATACAGCTAAACTTCACTGGGTAATTTTGCCCATCATGATAACTTTTGTTATATACGAGTTACAGTAACGAAACAATCATCAAAATACTCAGCACATCGTTTTGCATTACAAACAATCGATAAAATTGACTTGTGTGTTCGCCATGACGCACAATTGACTACTAAATTTCGTCAGTAATTGGCCCGCAAAAATATACTCCGTACTCGACAAGCGCCAACAGGTTACTGGATGAAGTCAGGAGCGCACGCGCTACTCTGTGTTGCCACAGGTATAGTTTATTATCTACCAATGTTATGAATGTTGTCATAATTCTGTAACTTTTTTTATTATTAGTAGATTTCCTTAGAAATTGTGTTTTGGGCAAAGTATACCCTGGTGGCAAAGTTGGAGTGTTTGACGTAGATGAAAATGTCGAACAGTAATTCAGCGATCTACGCAACCGACTGTACCGTCGGTAAGCCACAATTAAATCGCGACCGCATTCGCGTCTTTCTGCTGGAACTATACTTGAAGTGCATTTACTGACATTAGTAGGTATTAATATTTCCTCAAAGAGTTTCATAGTAGTTTTTGTTTCAAATCTTGTAACTCCTTTACACATTTCTAGTGGAGAAAAACATATTGCAAAACATTTAATAAAAAAAATAAAAAACCCACACACACACACACACACAAATCACGTGAATATCCTAAGGTAACGTAAACGTAGCCTTTAGGTCTTGTTACCTTAGGCTATGTTTGCCCCGTGAGGTATAAAGACGTGATTTTTCTATGTACTATATAGAAAATCAATTGTGACGTATGGAAAACCAGTTAGAGCTGGCGATGGTTCTGAAGGAATGAACTAGCATAAGGTACTAAAATAATAGAAATAAATATTACTTTACTAATGAAATTAAACAGAAAACTCAGTTTCCAATAGACCGACCGCTTAATGAGTCCTCGCCCGCGCGGTACAGGGGCGCGGGGTAGGACGACAAAGGGGACCGAGAGCGGTGCGGGCGGGTAGTGCGCCTGCTGCCCGCACCTCTCTCGCCCGCTTTTGTCGCTCCCGCGCCTCTGTGCTGCGCGGGCCAAGACTCATTTAAGCGGTCAGTCTATAATATTTCAAAAGATTTTGCTCGCGTTTTGCGATCCCTCCTAATAATATGATCCAGCTTGTATTTTTTTCCAAGACCGCCTCAAACCGTTCTTAATTAAAAAAAACGTTAAGCATTTTGGATTCCGCACACGCCGAGCATCTGCGCGCGCGTCGGCTGTCACTTGGACACTTCAATACTTATTGGCTTCCGCTGTAGTTTAATTTTAAGCCGATATCTTAAAGTTCAAGTATATTTTATTTAAATTTCTAGTCAATATTATAAATGTGAGGGAAAGAATGAAAACATTTATTCTCTTTTGCAAGCACTCGAATAAAACATAAACAAATTTTACAAAAATGCAACATCGAACAGACATGAAAACAGATCATCAGTTTATTTAATGAGTGAGTCTTCGCAAAAGTGAAACAGTCGCTGGCTCAGTATGTTTAGTGTGTTTTCAACAAAATACGTCTCGAACGTGTTTGCGTTAAAATGTCAAATACTATGAGAACAGTCGATCCGCAAGTGGCGCTGCCAATTATTCCATAGTAATTGAGACGTTTATGTGAACGCGTTCGAGACGTTTTTATATGCGAAAACCTACACTAGAGGCTCAGTTTGTTGCCGTTTTGATATTAATTTAGACGTTTATTGACGTACGAATATTGAACAATTCTGTGTCGATTGGATTGAGAAAAAACGCGACTGTGGAAAATTAAGCTACTAAGAAATAATTCTTTTGTGAAACTATTCAAACAAATCCCATCCTTATATCCTTCCCCGGAACTCAAACTATCTGTATACGAAATTTCAACTAAATTTTAGGGCAAAAATCTTAAGGATCATGCTATATAGGCGATGTGGCTAGCAACCCATCACTGTTTTGATTCCCCTTTCCATCGATATGCCCACAACCATGCTAATGGCCTTTAGGTCTTGTTACCTTAGGCTCTGTCTACCCCGTAAGGGATAAAGACGTGATTTATGATATTTATTTTAATGTGTGGCCAATCTTGATAGTACTAATGATTTAACGGTCTTCCCTTCACACATCATCGATCTATTATCGCTCCACCACGCTGCATAATCATTGTACAGTTGGAACAGCAATAAAACCATATATATATGTTAATAACTAACTGTATATAGGCGATGCAACTAACAACCCATCACTATTATGATTCCCCTTTCCACCTATACCTACAATTATGCTAACCGTGGCCTTTAAGTCTTGTTAACATAGGCTTTGTCTACCCTGTAAGGGATATAGACGTGATATGTGTATGTGTAGGTATGTTTGTATGTAGCTTACTCTATAAGCATGTATGAAGGTTTCAAAGCGTTATAAGTACTTATTACACGGACTAAAACTCTGTTATAACTAACCTCATCTCCAGCCTATATAAGTCCCACTGCTGGGCACAGGCCTCCTCTCAGAAATAGAGGGCTTGGGTCTTTAGTTCCCACGCGGGCCCAGTGTGGATCAGGAACTTTACACACACCATTGAATTGGTTCGCAGAGTGTGCAGGTTTCTCCTTCACCGTAAAAACCTCATGGTAAATTTCAAATGTAATAACGGATATAAATTCCGAAAACTCAGAGGTGCGAGTCCGGGCTCGAACCGAAAACCCTCTGCTTGAGAGGCTACAGGTCAAACCACTTGGCCACCACGGCTTCCACTAACCTAACCCTTTTTATAACTAACCTAACCTAAAACCCCCTTATTGCATTACGCTGAGGTGTTAGACACGCCTGCAGCACTGATTTTCAACCAGAACCGTCCCCTTACATACACACACATACACAGATCACGTCTTTATCCCTTGCGGGGTAGACAGAGCCCAAGGTAACAGGTACTTACAGGCCACATTTAGCAAGATTGTGGGCGTTTAGGTGGAAAATGGAATCAAAATAGTGATCAGTTGCCAGCCTCATCGCCTAAAACATGATTCCTATGATTTTCGCCCATTCCCTCAATGGGCTTTTACCGTCCCCTTACGGGGTAGAAATAAATAAATAAACAACCCGAGTATTGTATATTTAGTTATCTTGTATTTCTTGTAGTTCTTTAGGTATCTTGTAAATATATTTGTTTTTTTATTAACTATTAATAAACATCTTTTCATTTAATAAAAAAACCCTCTTTTGCATTGGAATAAAAACTACAATAACTGCAGAAGTAAATATCAAAATTCAAGTCACTCTCGTCTTGTGTTTAAAAAGCCATTTTGCGATAAGTAATGGCGCACCGAACAAAGATACGAGCAACCGAAACTCTAAATATCGGCGCGCGCGCACCTGCTTGCCCCTTGATATTGAAACGGCGCGTGTCCAAAAATGTATGTAAAACGCGTGGCAACGATGTATGTGACCAAATTAAACGTAGGTATTATATATTATATACTATATTTGACGACCGGATAGCCTAGTGGTTAGTGACCCTGACTATGAAGCTAGAGGTCCCGGGTTCGAATCCCGGTAGGGGCAGACAGTTGTATGATGAATATGAATGTTTGTGCCCGAGTCATGGATGTTGTATGTATTTAATTATGTATTTATCTACATTATATAAGTATGTTTATCCGTTGCCTGGTACCCATAGTACAAGCTTTGCTTAGTTTGGGGCTGGGTCAATTGGTGTAATTTGTCCCAAGATATTATTATTATTATTATGTGTAATTATATTCAAGTCGTTCATTTATCCTAGTCATCGCATAAATCCCAACACTGGGCTTATCCTAGAATGAGTGGGTTTGGGCCGATAGTTCGCACACACCGTTATATCGCATTTATATATACCTAATATTAGTAAAATAAATATGTCATATATATGTGTATGTAGAAATATGTCAGGATCGTAGCAAGTGCTACAAAGTAGTCTCTGCCTACCCCTATGGGAAAGAGGCGTGACGGTATGTATGTATGTATGTAATATTAGTAAGAAAGAAATATTAAATTGTCAACATTACAATCCGTCGTGTGATAAAAATTTATTCATTTTATCCTGTCGTGAAAAAGTGAAATACTTTTTTAAAACGCCGCCGATATTATCTGGACTTAGGAACGACACGCGAAACACTTTTGCACCTTTGCTTTACAATAATGTTGGGGACACACATGTACGGCTAGCGTAAATGCACACTAGAGCTTAGTCACGCGCCAGATACACTACCCTTCTTTTTCTTACTGTTCGTTGTAGAAAGAGACGGGCTATCTCGCGGGCGACACAGCTTTCTCGCACTAGCGCTAGCTGTGATGCTTTTCTAGCCCGATATAAGGAGCACCGAGCTATTATATCGGTTTGAAAAAGCATGTTTGTCTGCCTTCAACAACATCGTTTATGTATGCGTAAGACGTCTTTAAATACCCAGCCTATGGACGTCCTACTTTTGGTCCCAGGCCTCCTAAGAAAATACCTTTGGCGTGCTAAGAAAACACCTTCGTTCGGTTAAGAAAATCCCTTTGGCGTGCTAAGAAAACCCCTTCGTTCGGTTAAGAAAATCCCTTTGGCGTGCTAAGAAAACCTCATCGTTCCGTTTAGAAAATCCCTTTGTAAGGCTAAGAAATTACCTTTGGTCGGTTAAATCCCTTTTTGGTGTGCTAAAAAAATATCTTTACTGAGTTGCCTACCTAGCTTGTTTTCTCTTCTCTAAGCTGCAAAAGACAAAAGTCCTTTAGAAAAAAACTAACATATTATTTATCTATCCTGCTCCCACAAGTGTAACCCTGGCATTAAGATAGTCTTAAGATTAATGCTTACAATGTCGCCACCTTTAATTTAATTTTTGCACATTGCAATAAATTCAAAACTTTACCCGTCATATTACTATATCTAGTTGAAAAAAGATATTTATCTTAACACTCACCTATAAAGTACGTGAAGTAAGATATTTTATAGTTCTTTTTGAGTGCTTAATTATTGTAATCATTGTACTTATATGCCAAAGTTTGTGACGATGTGAGTGTATGTTTGTTCCTTCTTGACGCTGAAACGGATGAACGGATTTAGGTAAAATCTGAAACGGAGATAGCTGGTACCCTAAACTAAAACATAGGCTACTTTTTATCCCGAAAAATTGCTTAGTTCCCCGGGATAGCGATAAACATGTCAATTGCTAATTCTGCGCGGCTGACGACGAAGTATGTAATAAGACATAAAATGACTGATAATGTGCTTATACATTGTTGCTAAGCATATTTTAATGTAAAGTAATGCTAAAAAGGTTAACAAGAGATTACACTTACATACATTACGTACAAAAGTCACGTATTTATCCGTTACGGGGTAGACAGAGCCTGATGTAACAAGACCGCTACGTTTAGCATAATTGCGGGCGTATACGTGGAACGGGCAATCAAAATAGTGATAGGTTGCTAGCCGCATTGCTTATAACATGATTACTAAGATTCTCACCCATTCCTTTTGTAACTAAACTGTAATTGTTATAAATAAAATGAGGGTTTGAAAATACGAAGAAACGGTTCTAGAAAAGGTAGGCAGTGCCCCGCCTTCTTTTTTTGTCTTGGCGATCCTACTAATATTATAAACGCGAACGTTTGTAAGTATGGATGTTTGTTACTCTTTCACGCCAGAACGGCTGGTCAGATCTGGACGAAATTTGGAACATAGATTATAAATAGTCTGAAATAACATGTACTACTTTTATCCCGGAAAATTGTGTAATTCCTGCGAGATAACCCGCTATATTCGGCACCCCAGCATGAGCCACAGGGGCAGGCTGAAAACCAGCGCTGACAGCTTCTGCGTAAGCGCAGCATTAGCTGAGACTCCTCCTTTTGCCTGTGTACCTACAAGTTTTTTTTTTGTTTACATACATATACACACATACACAAATCACGTCTTTATCCCTTACGGGGTAGACAGAGTCTAAGGTAACAGGTACCTACAGGCCACATTTACCAAGATTGTGGGAGTATAGGTGGAAAATGGAATCAAATTAGTAATGGGTTGCTAGCCTCATCGCCGATAACATGATTCCTATTATAATCGCCCATTCCCTCGATGGGCTTTTACCATCTGCGCGGATAGAGAAGCAACTGGTACATTCTATGTTTTTTCTTTGCTCCCAGACCAGCACGGATTTACAAATCAATGTAATGTTAATTCTTAAGTTAGGTCTGTATTTCTTTTATTTCTTATTTTTATGGAAATCTTATGGCAAAATTTATCTTATCTTATCTTATCTTAGATAGCGATAAACGAATTCTATGCAGACGAAGTTGCGGGCAACAGCCAGTATAAAAATACTTTCGTTCAATTTAAGTGACTTGTCTAAGTTAATTACTGACCTTACAAAGCTCATCAAAACTAAAGCCACGAGCGATAAGTAAAGTACTAATTAGGCTTCTGATTACAACTTGTGCTATAAGCAGCTGTACCGAAACCACTTTAAAAAACCGGCTACAGAGCTGCTAATTCGAAACAATTTATCATGGCAAACGCAGAAATTACAGAGCATTTTCATTTCCGATAAAATAAAAAAACAGTTAATTTCGTAATCATTTTGTAATCACATGAAAATCGCGAGCCGCAAATGCCGCCTTTTGTGTGTAAGAAGCAGCTTAGAGCGAATTTTGGGACTGGAGCTTGAAAGCAACCGGAGAAGGCTATCGTTGCCAACTGGCCTAACGGTAGCTCTGCCGAAAGTACGTGGCCATTTAATTAGGAGTAAAGGAGCTAGCGCATCGCCGCGTATACGTAGTGACGTGTCGTAGCCATATTCCATACATTTTGTTGCGTAAACGCACCGTCAACGTCTTTTACGCACCGGTGTGGTTGCACCTTAAAACAGTAGAAAGAAAGAAAGAAGACATTTATTCCCTTTTGCAAGACACAAAAATATAAGAACATACGCACAATTTTATAGAAAAGAAACAAAAAAAAACACAGACATGAAAAATAGCAACCCATCATTGTTTTGATCCATACGTCGACAATCATGCTAAAAGTGATCTTTAGATCTTGTTACCTTAGGCTCTGTCTAACCCATAAGGAATAACGTGATTTATGTATGTATGAAAAATAGACCATCAGCGGTGTATGTGTCTTCGCAAAACTGAAACGGTCGCTGGCTCAGCATTACGCTGAGGCGTTAAGACACCTGTAGCACTGATTTTCAGCCAGAACCGTCTGTGACTCAGTAGATACCGTGACTAACTGTTAGACAACACACATTGACAAACTGCATACATACTTAAATTTGAATGTCATAGAGATTAATTTTCGCTCATAGAGCAAACAACTTATTGGTATTTCATCGCAACGTCGATTGATTCGCCGATAGTATACAAATTTGAATTTGTCGTTTCGTATATTAGTGTAACTAAATGTATCAAAATAGGTTAGCTTATTTCGTTTTTCTTTTATACAATACAATACAATACAAATACTCTTTAGTGAACACGACAAATCAGTACAAAACAACATAAAAACCAAGAACAAAGTAGACAAGAAAAAAATGTGATTTTTTATAGAATTGTCATCATTATCATTATCATCAGTGAACAAAAGCCACAATAAAACAACATGCCATTTGTATCCACCAACCTTTCATCCCCACCCCACCGGTTATCACCACGGCTAGCAGTCTTTTTCTTAATGCCCTATAATTAACGACAACTCGCATTACAGAAGCGTATAGATGAAAAACTTAAGTAGATGATCTGTTGTGTACGTGTGAGTAATGTGTGCGAATAGACAACATTGACGTTCCAAATTTGATAAATGACTTAAGTCCCATTACAGTCCTGTTAACAAACAAAGAACAACAAAGAAAAAACATAGAATGTACCAGTTGCTTCTCTTCCTGCGCAGATGGTAAAAGCCCATCGAAGGATTGGGCGAAAATCTTAGGGATCATGGTATATAGGCGATGTGGCTAGCAATCCATCACTGTTCTGATTCCCCTTGCCATCCATACGCCCACAATCAGGCTAAACGTGGTCTTTAGGTCTTGTCGCCTTAGGCTCTGTCTACCCCGTAAGGGATAAAGACGTGATTTATGTATGTATGTATGTATGTACAGTCCTGTTCACTGTACAACATAAGTTTTTTACCTAAAGCTCAGTGACGCCTCCGGTTGGTTAGGTACTCTAAGTTAAGCGCCAATTTCGGCGCATTGTCAGCTTGCGCAAAACGTTCGATTTTGGAGATAGGCGACAGTTGCATACAAATTTAGGTTATGTGCGTTTAGCACGCGTGCTTCAGAACTTGTGGGTATAATTAAGCATTATTAATAACTGAAAGGTGTGTGAGCAAAAAGTTTAGTAGATACTGACGAACGGAATCATACTAACAGTAACAATATACGTTGTGCTGGTGTGCGTGTAAAGGTCAGTTGGGAATATGTAAGCGCTTGAGGGGGGCGGGGGGAGGGGGGGGGTTGTATTTGCTTTGCTTATTTTTGATGACATGGTAGGTGGGGGTCGATATGGTGATTACGTCAGCAGTTTCATTTTGAACTGCTGCTCACGAATCAATAAAAACAGAATCCATTATATGACAAAATCATAATAGGTACCAATGATCAGACGCGTTCATCCCTTACAGGCATATAAGCAGTGCTTGTAAGCTTACGTAAATGTGCCCGACACGCTTCGTACCAATACGGATTTTGTTGGCAATACGCCTACCCTCTGTCAAAATCCACTGCACGCCCCTGCCAATAATCATTGGCAGGATTGGGACGTAAGCATGGGAGGGGGGTAAGAGGTTTGCTTACTTTTGCTGACAAGGGGAAGGGGGGGGTAAATAATTGTAATAAATCTGCTTACGTAATACTTGAATGGCCCCAGAGACGCTCGAAGTCGCTGATGAATCTCCGACAAAACAGCACAACAGCTTGGTATAGCTTTTTTCAGTAACTACGGTGTGCCTTTGCGCTTGACAGGATGTCTTTGAATTATTCTCCAGTTCTTCCATTCTGGTCTGGGAGTAAAGAAAAACATATAATTTACCAGTTGCTCCTCTTTCCGCGCAGATGGTAAAAGCCCATCGATAGAATGGGCAAAAGTCTTAGGAATCATGTTGTAGGCGATGCGGCGAGCAACCCATCACTATTTTGATTTGCCTTATACGCCCTTAATCATGCTAAACGTGGCCTTAAGGTTTTGTTGCCTAAACCTCTGTCTACCCCGTAAGGGATAAAGACGTGATATACGTAGGTATTATATTAAAATTTCGCCCATTCCCTCGATGGATCAAAATATAGACCCCTAGTGTTTTTAAAGGATTTTAATAAAAATATTAAAAATGGTCATTTTAATACCTACATGAGATACTTTAAAACCTTATAGTTTTAGCAGGAGTACCCGAAACCGACGAGCATGTATGCAGAGATTGATGAATGTGGATGAAGCGAAAGTATGTCAGGATCGTAGCAAGTGGACCAAAGTAGTCTCTGCCTACCCCTGTGGGAAAGAGGCGTGACGGTATTTATGTATGTATGTAGTTTCAGCTATACAGCTATATATGATGATATATATTTTTACTACCGGAACCCCATACCATAGAGAAAGCGTTTAAAAATTAATACCAGTTGTTTTGACCTTTTGGTTTATTACCTATATTATTATATCATTGCTTTAATTTATGAGTACTTTATTAATTCCCATTTTAGAACTCAATACGGACGTATTTTCGATTATAAAATGTAATACAATACTTTTTACAATTATTAAAATTTATAATGGCTTCATTAAACGAGTAATATTTACTGTATTTTTATTTACTTAAATATATGTATAGTACTTAAATAAAAATATATAGGCATAACTCTCTATTTCAATTATCTTTTCCATAAAATCATGGGATTATGAAGTCATGAAAATAGTTTTCCTAAATAGTTATTGGTATTGTCTACCTTGTTCTTTATTTCTGCATTGTTTTGTACTGATTCGTGGTATTCAATAAAGAGCATTATTGTATAGTTTATGGTCTCGGTGTAAATTCACACACACATAAATCACGTCTTTATCCCTTACGGGGTAGACAGAGCCCAAGGCAGCAAGACCCAAAGGCCACGTTTAGCATGGTTGTTGGCGTATAGGCGGAAAGGGGTATCAAAATAGTGATGATTCCACTCGATAAGCTTTTACCATCTGCGCGGGAAGAGAAGCAATTGGTACATTGAAATTAAAAATTCGGGTGTAAATTTAGTTTCGAACAATCGATGATTCAACTAAACATTACATTAGACCAAAAAAATTCGGCCAACCTATAAAGACCCTTTCCGCTAATTTGAAGCTTGGCAATAATACTGGCAACTTTTTTCACAGAACCACCAAAAATAAATGCGGCCCCCAAGCCGCTAATTACAAAAGTCCTTTCGTAATGACCGTTACACAGATCAAAGCGGCCGCTCTGAACGATTCGTCTTGCTCATATAAAATGACCAGACGTCATAGAGCTCCGTCGATGCTTGGTACATTTTCATAACCAATTGAAGTTAAAGTTTTTTTTAATATCAAGTCCGTGCTGGTCTGGGAGCAAAGAAAAAACAGAATGTACCAGTTGCTTCTCTTCCCGTGCAGATGGTAAGCCCATCGAGGGATTGGGCGAAAATCTTATGAATCATGTTACGAGTAGGCGATGTGACTAGCCAGCAACCCATCACTGTTTTGATTCCCCTTTCCGTCCATACTCCCACAGTCATGCTAAGCGTGGTTTTTAGGTCTTGTTACCTTAGGCTCTGTCTACCCCATAAGGGATAAAGACGTGACTTATGTATGTATGTATGTAAGTTACCATGACGTTTTAATGCGATTCAATTCCGATTCAGTTTAGGTTCGCTCGCCGTTTTCTTTCTAATATGGCGCCATCGATGATTTCGCTAATGTCAAAGTAATAAAATACAGTATTCGAAAATCTTGTGACAGAATGTCGGCAAAGTTGTACGGTAGAACACGATCAAAAGACCCAGGGAATCAGTAACCGATGCCTAGGGTGCACCGGACCAAGCACTGCTCGTCCCCTCGGACGGATCCAAAAACGAACCGCAGCTCTTGACCACACGCGAAGGTAACCCGACTCGCACACCCCGCTCGCTGTCAGATCCATACTAAAAAAGTCAGTTAAAAAACCTGAACTGAGTCGGAATTGAATCGCATTAAGACGTCATGGTAAGACCCCTGTCCTGCTACTGTCTTCAAAAAAGTGTTTTTGTAAACAGAGAGGGCAAACGAGTGAGTTACCTGTAATAAAGAGAGTAACCCCCTTATTCATAAACGCTCTGTAGGCTTCTGCTAACTTAGCAATCGTTTGTCCTTATCTGTCACTTCGACATTTACCTTTCACAGATAAGGACAAACAATTGCTAACTTAGCAGAAGCCTATAGAGCGTTCATGAATAAGGGGGTAAGTAATCACAACTACTAGTTTATTGTGATAACACCAAGTTAAAACACAACTCCTTCTCTTCAGTAAAAACTGTTTCTTAGTCAAGCAGGAATTGATCTCAAAGTACCTAACAAATATCTGCGTAATATACTGCTTCTATGCCGGCGTGCAGCAAAAAAAACCAGAACATACCCGTTGCTTCTTTTCCCGCGGAGATGGTTAAAGTCCATCGAGAGACTTTGCGAAAATCTGAGGAATCGTGTTATACGCGATGCGGTTAGCAACCCATCACTATTTAGATTCCCCTTTTACGCACATAATCATCCTAAACGTGACCTTTAAGTCTTGTTAGCCTAGACTCTTGTCTACCCCGGAACGGATAAAGATATGATTTATTTATGTAGTAATACATTAAGTTTTGGACCCTACCTAAGGGTCCAAATTTATTTTAATTTTTAACATAAGTTTTATTTTACTAAGTTATTTTAAGTTAGCCTAAGTTTATATCAATTTATTGAAAGTAATGTATTTTAGTTAAGTTCGTAAGGAATATGTTTCTCAAACTCGGGCGTTTGTACTACACTAATATAAAACAGAGAGACCAATTTAATCTGGTAGGGCACCGAACAATGTATATGTCAAATAGACAAAGATATACCGACATATTATCTCATTAAAGCCTGTTACTAAGTGTGGGATGTGAGAAGCAATGGAGACGGCTTACTGTCGCACGCAGAGACGTCAAAATTTTCACTCTTATGAGTCCTTCGTCCGTGTAGAATTAGCGATAGACAATGTTTATCGCTATTCTGCGGGAATTTAGAAGTTTTCCGGGATAAAAAAGCCTACGTTTTAATCTAGGGTACCAGTTAACTCCCTTCTAAATTTTATCTAAATAAGTCCAGTCGTTTCAGCGTTAAGAAGGAACAAACACACATTCACATCGTCGCATCCATCCATCCATCCTTAAAATTATTAAATCAACATTGACTCACTCACTAACAATGTCGTTTTTAGCTTGATTTCATGATAAATGGAATTTGTTGTTTCTGTGTTAGTTTTAAGTATGCTTCGCTTAACTGTATTTCTGTGGTCATCTGTCATTGGCTTTTTGTTTAGTACCTAAGTCTCATTATAATGTACTGTATTGCTGTTGATGCCCCAAATAAAATAAAATAAAATGTTTTATTTATTAGTGTTGGTTTAAAACTGAAATGAAACGGAAATACTTTTTGTTAGTTGACACCTAATTGTATCTGTAGAGTATCTTTTTTTCCATTTTTTATTTTGTAAATACTAGCTTCTGCCCGCGACTTTGTCTACGTAAAATTATACATAATAAACTTTCTTCTCGAATCACTCTATCTATTAAAAAAAAACGTATTTAAATCCGTTGCGTACTTTTAAAGATCTAAGCATACAGGGATAGACAGCGGAAAGCGACTTTGTTTTATACTATGTTGTAGTAAAGTTGACAATCCTCTGAACTGCTTATATCTGGTTTGAGTAATGTATAATTTTCGATCGGAAATAAATGTATCTATATGGCTGGCGAGTTTTGCGCCTTTGTATGTTTTAAAAAAGATAAAGCCGTAACCATAATTGACCAATTTTAATCATCATGCCATCACTCTTCTTTTTTTCAGTTCCACGTTGCATGGCAATGGACTAGTGCCAAACAGCCATAAAGGTTAAAAATTCAAGAGATTATTTGTAATTTTCGACACTTACACATGCCTCCAGCATTATTTTTAACGCTTCACGTAACCCACAAAGCTACTGTACTGTTTAATTATAAATTTAGATGTAATTAAGCGATTGTATGAAATCATCAGGATTGTTCTGTGTTTTCTTTTACTTACCAACTGCTGGCTCGTTTTTGCGAATTAATAACAGCTTTATTTCGATATCATTGCAAAGAGACTTTTGTAATGTTTTTGTAATAGCAACCGTCGTATAAATCAGCATGACTTAATTACAGGTTAGGATGTGAAGAACACGAATATTTTTTTAAAAATCCCGGGTTCTGTTCACCTAAAGAAAGCGGTACAATAAACTTACAATTTTTCACATGGCGCTTGATGGTTGGTTGGGGCACTTGCCAAGGCGCAACGACGAGAGATGGTCGAAGGCGGTCACAGAGTGTCCAAGACTGGGTCGAAGGGCAGCGGGCAGACCATCAGCCCGTTGGTCAGACATCGTCATTCGGCTGGAAGACTGTGGATGAGACTGGCACGGGACCGGGCAAAGTGGCGTGAAAATGAAGAGCCCTTTACTCAACTTGGTGGATGTGTGCTGATTAGATAGATAGAATTTTCCTCGTGTTGTTAGTGGGTTGAGCAAACTCTCGAATGGAATAACAATTATCTTGACGCTTAAGCATAAGTAATTAGAGAACCATTCGTCGAAGCATCTCCATTAGAAAGACGCAATTACAAGTAAAAAAACTAATTACCGCATAGCACAGTGATACGGTTTCTAAATCGAAGAAAAACGTTACGTTGTAATCTACCGATGACCAGACATACATTTATGGGTACTATCAATATAATCAAGTTTTTTTTATTTCTTGATTTTCTTGTTTATACTTTTACGGTTTTACCGTTAGAATTTTAATTGCTGCTATGGGTGGTGTAGGGGTATAGCACACGTCACGAAATAGCGAGGATCCGGGTTCGATTCCCGGCCATAGCTTTACTTTTCGGATTTTTTTGTGTCCTAAGTTTCACTGACATTTAGAAATACATTTATGGTTATTAACTTCAGGACATAAAATCCTTACTAATATTATAAATGCGAAAGTAATTCTGTCTGTGTGTCTGTTACCTTTTCACGCTTAAATCGCTGGACTGATTTAGTTAAAATTTGGTATACAGATGGTGTGAGTCCCGGGATAGGACATAGGATAGTTTTTATCCCGGAAAAATTGCATAGTTTGTTCCCGCGGGATAGATCTGCGGAATCTGCGGAACCGCGGGTAACAGCTAGTTTATAATGAATTAAAAAATTTACTAAATACTATGTACAAAATTAACCTAAACCTAGCCTAACTTAAACTACAAATAAAACATCACTCCCAAGTCACTGTCACTGCTCATTGTGCAGAAGGCTGGCAGCATTGCCGCGTCAAATCTAAATTATTTATATGTATAAATGGATACTTATTAATAAGTAATAAATTAGGCCAAGTATTTGCATGCCAAATTTTGGCAAAGCATACATGACATGTACCTTCCTCATGTGTATTTTTTTTATAAAATATACACCTGTGTATTTTCTTGCGAATTAAATAACATCCGGGAGACGTGGCCAGCGCAATTCCATTTCGGCGTGATGGTTGCATTGCCCACATCATACAAAACAATAGATTTTTTTTTTATTTCTTCATGCATCGCTAAATACGTCTAATCCTGCTTCTTCTTCTTATTTGTGGCGTATCAAGTCGTTATAGCGACGACAGCTTCGCCAATGTCAAAGTAACAGAAATATAATTAAAAAATCTTGAGACAAAATATCGGCAACATTGTACGGTAATGGTCAAAGACCCCCTGTCGGGCTCTTAGCCAACGGTCAATGATATCCCTCAGAAACTCCCAGGAAATCCAGGGTGCACCGGACCAATCACATTTTGACACAAAAAAATTTAAGTAGGTATAATTTCTGTTACTTTGACATTGGAGAAGTTGTCGTAGCTATAACGACTTGATACGCCACAAATAAGAAGAAAAAGTTCTTTGTGTGAATGTGGCTTGGACGAAGGCACCCTAGAACACATGTTCTTCCACTGTTCCAAAATTGTCACTCCCCTATGACCTTCTTCCTCCCAAAATTCCTCGCCCCGTTGACTTAAATTTCCTTCTTACATTAGCACCTAGCCCCCTTATAACTGTACTATGTAAATTTATTAAAATTAACAACTGTATTTGTAGGTAGTCTAACAATTTATGTATGTGTTGACCATTTTAGATTCTCATCCGAGTACCGCACGACGAAGCTACCGAACAACGGCTGATTAAAAACAAATAGTGCCTTCTTCAACCTCGACATCATCGAAAGTATCGATGGAGCTATATTACCAAAAATTTAATTGAATATTGAATTGAAGAAGAAAAAGTATTTTCTTATCTTCATCCCATTAAAGTAACTCAAATGTTCCTTAGACGTCGTAATTTGTTTGCGTCGCGTACAGTTGTCAAGTGAGCAATTAATGCGTACAACTCACACCCTGTCCAGTAAACGTCTGCTTCGACGGCTTTCAAACTAATTATAATAAGAACTAACAAAGAAAACATAATTACGCCACCGGCATTAATGCTCGGTCGTACCCACCTGTTGATAATTTAACAATTTCAAATCGATTTCGAGGACGATAAGTCGATACGCGTGGAATACGTAATACGCCTTCGAAGAACGCATACGTCAGTAACGTAAACATTTTATTTCGTAAATGATTACAAAAGTATCAATTGAAACATAAACTAAGGCTATCTAACTTAACTTAACAAAATAAAACTTTGGTTAAAATTTTAAATTAAAATAAATTTGGACCCTTAGGTACCCCCATCACGCAGCATTCCCGCGTTGTATCGCAATTGCGAGTCTTTGTGCGAGAAAGCTGCCCGCGTGAGGGTCGTCTGTTGCCTCCCTCAGGCGTTTGCTTACATCTTTGTAGAGCCCACGTGCGCCCTTGCCCCACGGATCGAGTGTCTCGACGCCAAATGCGACGAATTCGCACTGGGCGCCGAGACACTGGTATTTTGTCATCTTTACTGCCGCTCTCTACCTACCTACGCTCCCGGGTGTCCGCTGCTGCGCCGGCATGCCTGCACGTCATAGAGGTGTAAATGTAAATTGTTTCGACCTTGTCACATCACTATAGAGTATTTAATAGTGCTGTACACGCAATCGATTGATACCCTTTTTTACGAACACACCTTAGTAAGGTTAAATTTATTTTATTATAATTTTCAACATCATCATCTTTAGCCTATATACGTCCCACTGCTGGGCACAGACCTCTCAGAATGAGAGGGCTTGGGCTATAGTTTATAGATTGGGAACTTCACACACAATTGCTGCAATTGTGCAGGTTTCCTTACGTTTTTGATCACCGAAAAGCTCGTGGTAATATCGCACATAAATAACTATTTATGTGCGATTTATGTCCCCCAACTGGGGGAGTGTGAATGGTTGCGTTGGGAGGGAAAGGCTTAGACGGACGTTCCGAGACCAAATAGGAGATGTTTTGGGAAACGGTCAGGTCAGGTCGAAACCGACGAGCATGTATGAAGAGATTGATGAATGTGGATGGAGCGAAAGAACTATGTCAGGATCGTAGCAAGTGGAACGAAGTAGTCTCTGCCTACCCCTGTGGGAAAGAGGCGTGACGGTATGTATGTATGTATGTATGTATTGCATCTCTTTCTTTTATACATCTAATGTGTGTCCCTAAATAAATGTTTCTCTATCGCTCAATGTACGTATTTTGTGTTGAAACTGGGTAAAATTTCGTGGCGCTGTGTTTTTTTTCGTGCTTCCTCCGACAGCTAGGAGGCTGAAACAAAGCTTTCGCTTTCGACCTTACGAATATTTGAAGGACGGGAACTATAAAACCTAAGATTAGAGTCTAGTCTAGACGGTTTGTGCCTTAGGCAACCTTTAATTATGTTTAATTTTAAGCAGGTAGCGCTATTTACAATTTAATGTATTTAACTAACTTCCTAAAAAGTGCCAACCCTGACCTTTAAGTCAAGGCTGTAAAAAAAACAATTTCATGCCAGGACGGCTAAACAGATTTGTATGAGATTAAGCACAGAGATAGATTATAGTCTGGAATAACAGGGTAGGCTACTTTTGTCTTAAACAATGCGTGATTCCCGCGGGTTAGCTATAGTTTGTAGACGAAGTCGCGGACATCAGATAGTATTGACCATAGGTATAATACGTCTGACTTGTACTTAATTTTTATTTTAACAACTTAGCTTTTAATAAAAAAACCCGAATGGACCTGAAGATTAGAACACATAGAAAAATCCGAAAGGTAAAGCTATGGCCGGAAATCCCCCTACACCACCCATAGCAGGTGGGTAAGCCTTCAATTTTTTCTATCTATTACTAGAAATTAAATTATTACTTAGAAATTATTATTATTTTTTTTTTTTTTTTTTTATATGAATAGGAAGGCAAACGAGCAAGTGGGTCACCTGATGGTAAGTGATCACCACTGCCCATAGACACCCGCAACCCCGGAGGGATTTCTAAATGACACTGAAAATTAGAACACAGAAAAATCCTATAACCCTAGCTGTAATATTCACATTTATAAAACCGTAAAAGTAAACATAAGAAATCAAGAACTATAAATTCTTGATTCATTTGATAGTAGGTAGGTACCTATCGTTTGAAAAACAGCGCCTTCTCTCGTCCCTGGTGAGCAGTAGATGTTCCACGCGAGTTTGAAATTGTGTCGTACCTACAGACACATCAAATGATGTAACTGTAAGTACTAAAAGCTTGCACCAATTAAAAAAAACGTTAAAATACAATAACCCTTCTTTTATGCCCCTAGTTGATTATTAATATCCTTTCACATTCACAAAGATATTTATTTCGCATCAATACAAAAGAATGTCAGCGGTATTGAAGAATTATCCGAAAGAGTAGAATTTTCATGTAAAATTAATGTGATTTATGTGTGATTTGTGTATGATAACTAGTTATTGCCCGCAACTCCGTCTGCGCAGAATTCGCTTAGGTATCGCTATCCAGCGGGAAGTATAAAATTTTCCGGAATACCAAATTTCAACTAAATTGGTCCAACGGTTTAAGCGTGAAAAGAAGACAGACAGAGTTACTTATAGAGGGAAAGATAGAGGGAAGGAGAAGGAGGGAAGACCAAAGAGAAGCTACATTCAGCAAATTAAGGAGAAGGTTGAGGTTGTGTCGTACCAGAAAGTGAAGTAGGTAGTTGTCGGAGGAGAGAAAGGGATGGCGACAACTTCACCGACAAGAGTGAAGCTCATTAGTAGTAGGTAGAGAGAGAGAGAGACCCAGCTGTCCGTCCGTCTGTCTATCTGTATGTCTGCCCGTCTGTCACCAGGCTGTATCTCATGAACTGTGATAGCTACATAGTTGACATTTTCACAGATGATGCATTTCTGTTGCCGCTATAACAACATATACTAAAAACAGAATATTTTTATGTATGTCTGTCTATGTAAGTAACGAATGTAATATGATCTCACACTGCCTACATTTTACTTCGGAGATAGGGGTCTGCTAACACTGGATTTTTATATTCACTTTCCGAATTTATACAGAACCCTCAGTACGCGTGGCCGGTTTTTAATTTAATCATTAATTCAATCCCAAAAAACTGCGGTTGTGTGTCATACCACTACTATGAAGAATAACCCCGTATCATCACTCTATTGGTTAATTGATCTATGTTCAGCGGCTATAAACTCTTGTCAACGGAAACCATACATTTCTAAAAACATGACAATACCAACATTTAGCTGCCGCATTTCAGTAAAAGCATTTTTTAATACCATTCGTGTGGTCACCCATCAACAGTAGGTATACTCGGTACAATGAACAGTGTCCATGCAATTTTAATTTCCACGGATACCCATATCCCAATAAACTATGTTAAAACTTATCTAAAATCTTGATAAAGCCAATAATTATAGAAACAAGGGCCGACGGCAATGTTTTTCGAAACAAAAACCATGGTCTGCCATTAGCAATACTACGTTTGGCAAAAAAAGTGTTTTAAAAAAATTATACCTGCGCCACGCCCGCGCCGAAACGGCCTAACTCACACTTTAAAACTTACACAAATTGAACTCTAAATTAAGCTACCGTTATTCCAAATTGGAATACGCGACGACGCTAATACAATGTCCTTTGGACTTACGTAGGAAAACCGCATTAACTGTGAACACTTTGTAATCTTTTCTATCGTAATCTTCGCGTGCGAGCGAAATAGTGCTACAGTTAAAGCTAAGGTCCTACGCGAAAGAAAGGGATAGACGTATTGCCACTGTTAATATTCTAACAAAGTTGCCGGTAGCCAATCCGGGTGCAGTTATGGGCGTACCGGGCGAGGCTTCTAAATTCAAATTGGTTCGAAGTTTGAAATTGTTTCGTTATTTTAATGCATTGTACGATGCATATTTTTGTTTTTTTGCTTTATTCATTTTTAACGGAACGAATTAGTTAAGAATTAAGAGTGTGCTGGAAAAAAAATACTTATGTCTCAATTGGGATTGTCTATTTTTTTACAATGTATAGTAAATCGAAAACCATTTCGAGATAAATGCTTTTTAAATCGTTTTCTGTATTTACTTTATTTTATTTTGCTATAATGAATTTATTACATGAAAAATAAGCAATGACCTTCATTTGATATTCCCAGACATGACGTAGACGGTCCAAAATGTACTTTATTTGCAAAGGTTACAAATTCTATGCTATTTACGCGTGTATTATACTACGGAGTTCAATTTGGACCCGCAATCTGACATTTCATTCATCTTATGACAGATGACAAGCAAATGGGCAATCTTGTTACTGTCATTCTTGTTTTTTCCACTGTTCACTTTCATATTGTTGTATTATAGTTTAGATTTAGAAGCACTTTCGGTAGATAATTAGGCAAGAGTGTAACAACACAGCGATGTGCTTCGCTCACATGAAAGATTTTCCACTAAATATTTTAATGGAGAGCGCAAATATTACGTTTTTCGGTTTACTTTTGCCTACTGAGTTTACTGTCTTATTTCCGGGTCCTGTTTTGTCTCGATCATACCTAGTATGTGTTTATGGACCTTTCTGCTTCGCGCAGAATGTTATGGTATGTGTAACGATTGTGAAAATATAAAATTCATAGGAGAAGAACGCGTAAATCTTCCTGTGTTATTGTTGAATCATGTTGACATTGATACTAATGACAGTTTGCCAACTTCACCACAGATAGAAAAGACGTTAATGGCGGCGCTTCACATACGTTTTATGATCAATTTATCCAATAAGCAGATGTGTGGCACCGGCAATGGAAACTCTGACGTCACAATGGAAACTCTGACGTCATCAACCAAAATACTTTCAATAATTAATAGTGAAAAAAATACCGAGTTATATGAGAAAATATTGAAACTGGTTTCTTATAATTGACTATTCTGCACAAAAAAAATATAAAAAGGATAGGTATTTTTTTTTAGACAATCCCAATTCCACTAAGTAATTTGATAATTTCACGGAAATATTCAACAAATTCGATGACTTAGCTGTAACTTTTGATAAACTTCTAAAATGTAATTTAAAAACGGTTAACCCAATACGTTTAAGAAAGGACAAACATACATTATTTGGGTGCGGTCAAATAGGTACAAAAAAAGTACCTACTATCGATGGAGGTACCAACTTCTCAAATATGTCCCACGACCTTATTACGCCGGTGTCAGAACGTATGATATTTATTTTTGAAACTTTGACTGGATACCGTAAACCTAGAGGTTTACACTGCCGTTCACGTCGATTGCTAGGAAAAACAACTTGTAGACATTGTATAATGTCGATTAATTTGTCAAATTTTTAATCACGCCACATCAAATTGAGTTCAAGTTCAAAAATAAGTTCAGTTCTATTACTTTTCTGCGTGTCTGCTCTTGCTTAATACCTGTCCTGTCAATCGTTCAAAGGTTAACTGGAACTGGTCCCTTTTAGGGATAAGTTCGCCTATGTGCATTTGTGTTGTCCTGTATTCATCTTTTTCATGTGTTTTACGTACAATAAATGGTTATACATACAAATACATACAATTATAATATACAAATATTCACCTAATTTTGATATATAATTAATTTCTCGTTACAAAATTATTCGTTAGTTTTTTTCAGGTTGTCATATTCGATTATAGTCAGAGATCCTTAATGCCAAGTTACAAAATGGATGTCTTTTTTATGTAGGTACCTACAATAATTTACGCTTATTAATATTAAATTTGTAATTAGATAACTAAATGTTTTAATTAAATTATGATAAAGAGCATTAAACCTATTAATTAACATTATCTCATAAAAACATGTCTATTAAATGAAGGTGTATTGTGTATGTGGCTGTAAAGCCTAATTGCCTGAGCCATAAAAGAAAAAATATTTTTATGCACTAGAGCATAAACACTATTTTATGCAAAATTCTCTCCACAATAATGAACAATTTTACGAGCATGAGAAGTGAAAAGTAATTTACTTATTTTAAAAATTCCCGTGGGGTAAGGGAAGAAAGAGTTATACTATGTTGCACCATGAGGCATACAAATAGCCAATGACAAGCCAAAATTGATACCCAAGAATGATAGCCAAATAGCAAAATGGCATGCATATTTCGATTTTAATCTGCATTATATATATATATATATATATATATATATATATATATATATATTATTCTACATGCAAATTTACAGCCTTTCCGCTAAATAATCTTGGATAGAGTAATATGCTTTTTCGACTAAAAAGTTAAATAACATTTTTTTTTAATTTAGGCCGGTCAGAAACTTATAATTTTAGGCATAGGCAAAAGCACTCTTTCGGAGTAAATCTTGTGATCTTATCCCGTTAAGTCTAATTCAATGCGGACAAAGTCGCGGGCAGAAGCTAGTCTTCACTACATAGTATAAAATAAAGTCGCTTTCTCTGTCCCTATGTCCCTATGTATGCTTATATATTCAAAACTACACAACGGATTTTGATGCGGTTTTTTTTAATAGATGAGTGATTCAAGAGGGAGGTTTTTATGTATAATTCTACGCAGACGAAGTCGCGAGCAGAAGCTAGTTAAATATATTACAATGAATGTGATAAATTGTTTGCGCAATCATGAACCATTATAGACTAACCATAATACATAATGTTGGTGATCGTATGTTCAGATTGTCATAATTGCGACCTGGTTTACATGCAAACCCGTACTTTGGATATAATAATGGCACATAATACTGGATCCCTATATTTTATTTTCAACTAACAATATATAATACATGCAGATACTAAAACTAAAACTACTACTAATTGTATAACAAATCGTCATAAAACTATAAATAAAAAAGTCGCCCTAAATCACTGCGCGGTGGCATGGTGCCCAGAAGGCTGGGAGTCAAAAGACCTCCGCCCCTGTCGGGCTCTTAGCCAACGGTCAATGATATCCCTCAGAATCTGCCAGGAAATAATTAGCCGATGCCCAGGGTGCACCGGACCAACTGCTCTTCCCCTCGGACGGATCCAAAAATAAACCGCAGCTCTTGACCACACGCGCAGGTAACCCGACTTGGACCCCACAAATCTAATAGATTTAATAATCTTGTATAAAGTCAGCGTCATATAGTTTGAGCATCCCAATCGGCCAAATAGTTCGGTACACCACAGAAAGAGTATGGTGTGTCGCACTAAACGTGGCCTTTGGGTCTTATTACCTTAGACTCTGTCTACCCCATTACCTACTACTAAGGACTAAGGGATGCGGGCCCAGCGTACGGGCCCTCCCCTTCTTGGCGCGGTCCTGGCGAAAGCCGGGGCCACCGGGGGGCGTTTGTGGTTGAAATGCCACTAGGCATCCCACTGCGTCCCCATCGCACCGGATTGAGGCAACGATGGAGAGTTTTTAGTTCGGGTATACCACTTCGGGGGGGGGGGGGGGGGAGTCCTGTTGGAACTTTTTGTATTGTAACCTAGTTATAAACCTACATATTTGTTTTTCTGTTAGTGACAAAGTCACTCGCTCTTCTGTTGCTTGTCGTGTGTGCAGTGATTCCTTTTTAATACATTTATTTTCTTTACCGTGAAGCTTGCTTTTACTCATTTTCTATCAGGTTATGGAGCCCATGCACTTTTTATAGCAAGTTTTAAATAATTTCGTGATAAATATATTTTTTCCAATCGTCCGAGATACGACGTAAAAATGGCGTCGTCGAACACTTTTTCCATTGAAAAGTTATCCGGTGCAAATAATTACAACACCTGGAAGTACATGATGAAGATGATACTGATTCATGAGGAATTGTGGGACTATGTTGGGGAAAATAAAACGGAAGGTGAAGATCATAAAAAGGTTCAAAAGGCGCTTGCGAAGATTGCTTTGTCTATTCAACCGGTAGCTTTGCCACATATTAGAAATGCTACGACGGCGAGACAAGCATGGCAAAACCTGGAAAAGGCATACGAGGACAAGGGTCTATGTCGAAGATTAGCGTTACTTCGAACACTATTCGCTACAAAATTATGCGAATGTGAAAGCATGGATTCGTACATTAACAAAATCATGGAAACATCGCAATTGTTGAGTGACATTGGATCGGCATTGGATGATGACTTTGTCGCTGTCATTATGTTGAGTGGACTGACAAGTGAGTACGAGCCGCTGATAATGGCATTAGAAAACTCAAATATGACGCTGTCAAGTGAAACCGTCAAAGGAAAACTTCTTCAAGAAGATCAACGACGGAATAAATGTGACGGTGGGACCGCGCTTGCTGTGCGAAAGCCATTTAAGCCGAAATGTTTTAAGTGCAAGAAAACGGGACATTATTTCAAGGATTGTCCAGATAAGTCCGGCACCAAAACACAAGGCGGTGAGCAGTGGAGTCCGAGTTCGAGTTCTAGTTGTGTCAAGTCCCCGTCTGAGGCGCTGATAACAGCACTGTCTGTGGAAATGCAGCGAGACGCGTGGTACATAGATAGCGGAGCAACAAGTCATATGTGCAATGATCGCTGCGAGATGTTTGATTTTAAGAGTGAGAAGCCTAAAGAAGTAAAAATAGCCAATGGAGATGTCATGGTGACAGCTGGTCGTGGATCGGTGCAGGTTACGTTAAAAGATAATTGTGTAAGGACGATAAGCAATGTGTGTTTAGTACCTAAATTGTCTGTAAACCTGTTGTCTGTCAGTGCTATGGTAAAGAAAGGTTACGATGTTGTGTTTAGTTCTGATGGGTGCATTGTCAAAAATGGTGAGGAAATCCTAGCCTCCGCTACACTGAGAGATGGTGTTTATCAACTCGACACCGTACAAGCTGGGTATGCTTTGTGTAGTGTGGCAACCTCGAAGGTCGCGTCCGTGTCTTTATGTTTAGATACAGATGACAGCGAGGCACTGCGAGTGGAGGAGGATGTGGCTACTGTGGGCCATGCCATTGATGCGCCGTCTACTGCTTCGCAAAGCAAGTCTGTGGAGAGTCAGGAACGTTGGCACCGTCGCCTAGGCCATCTAAACAGCAGGAGCATGGAGCTGTTGAGAAAAGGTATGGCTACTGGCATATCATATGATCTTAGTAACTTTCAAGCTTGTATTTCTTGTAGTGAGGGAAAACAAAATAGATTGCCTTTCCCTAAGAAATCTGAAAGCAGGGCCAGTGAACTCCTGGGCTTGGTGCATAGTGATCTATGTGGGCCGATGCCGTGTGCATCGATTGGCGGGTCAAAATATTTTTTGACGTTTTCTGATGATTTTTCTAGAAAGACGTACCTATGTGTATTTTCTGCGTTCTAAAGAAGAAGTATTGAAGTATTTTAAAGAATTTAAAGCTGTAGTCGAAAACCAGACTGATAGAAAAATCAAAATACTTCGTAGTGGTCATGGTGGTGAACATGTGAATTTAAAATTTCAGAAATATCTTAAGACACATGGGATTCAACATCAGACGACGGGAGCACAGCAGAATGGCGTTGCAGAAAGGGCAAATCGCACGGTCATGGAGAAAGCTCGGTGCCTGCTTCGAGATGCAGGCCTGAAGCAGGAGTTTTGGGCAGAGGCTGTGAACACAGCCGTCTATCTCAAGAACCGTTCTCCCACTAAAGCCGTGATGGGGTGTACTCCTGAAGAACGTTGGTCAGGTACACGGGAAAATCTTTCTTATTTACGCACTTTTGGTTGTCAAGCTTATGCTCTTCAACAAAAAGGAGATAAATTGGATCCAAAAAGTAAGAAGTATTTATTTGTGGGATACTGTGAGCTAACTAAAAGTTATAGGCTGATGGATCGTGAATGCCCAGTCAAATGCATTGTGGCGAGAAACGTGACGTTTCTGGAAAATAAGTTTTGGGATGATGAAACTTATGGTATACATTGTACGCATGAATTGACGAGTAACAATTCAGAATGTTGTACTGATACTTTGACGTTGCAAACGGATACAAGGTATGCAAACTCTGATACATCAGACGATCAGAGAGTAGTAAGACGATTCTGTCAGTGAGAGTAGTGACACTACTCGAGGATTGAGACAGATGTCTATGAGGACGCTTCAGAGGTCTGAGTCTTAGAGCGGTTAGTGGTGAATCAAGCATTCTGAAACTGCGAAGGAGAATTGACAGACACTGAAGCTGAGAATAGGAAAGCCGCGATGAGGGAGGAATATCAATATTTCCTTGTCAATAAATGCTTGAGCCTGAAAGACCGAAAATCAAAGCTAAGACCGGTAAAGTGTCAATATAATTATGACAGCTTAAGCTAAAAGGTATAGTAGTTTATTTTTTGTTTGACTTTTCGGAATGGGCAGTGAACGAGGCGGATCGTTGTGTTTACACAGATTTTGTTTTCAAGATAACTACTCTAACGTTTCTTAGTAGAGCAGAAAACAAAAGACTGTTGCTTTATCGAATACCGAACCCCAAATGTATCGCGCTGCCAGACACGTGCAAGAAAGCTCTGTTTCTGCGACAGTTCTTGTTTGAAGCATTTGGTAAGCATTTTTAAATGTTATTTAGGTATAACGATAATCGGTCAGCGCAGAAGTTGTGTTCAAATGCAATGCAACGCACCGCATCAGAACTAAACGCATCATTGTGCGATGCTCGATGTACCCTAAGTAAGGGTTAAGTGGTCGTAAGCTATCTGTCCACTGATCAGATAGTAGTCCATTTGTTAAAACCAAGCTACTGACTACTGACAGGTTTACATTTCAATTGTGCATTACCTAGTTGATAGTGTTTTGTTTATTTAAAAGCAGTATGAACTGTATAGCTATCGAAGTTCGTAAGCAATTGGTGTACTTGTTTATATGTGTGAATTTGTTACTTTATAATGGTTTTATAACTAGTTTAAGGGCCAGTGTTGGAACTTTTTGTATTGTAACCTAGTTATAAACCTACATATTTGTTTTTCTGTTAGTGACAAAGTCACTCGCTCTTCTGTTGCTTGTCGTGTGTGCAGTGATTCCTTTTTAATACATTTATTTTCTTTACCGTGAAGCTTGCTTTTACTCATTTTCTATCAAGTCCCACATAACCCTAGGCATCCCCATGCCTTGGGCATCCATAAAGATTTCCTCTCCGTTAAAAAAAAAAGGCTGTCTACCCCGTAAGGGAAAAAGACGTGGTTTATGCAGGTATGTATGTATTTGCTCTCTAATGTTGTATACATTATTACATCAAAGTTAAAGACGCCTTGGAGGAACGATGTTTTTTGGAAGAGTAAGTATTATGCTCGTAAAAATATTAGATCAAAAAAAAAGTATGCATATTTTACTAAAAGACGCCACAATTTTATGGAAGTGCAAGAGGAACTCTCCTGCTAACCAAATTAAGTAAATAAAAAACAAAATGGTAGGCGCATGTAATGTATTTTCAACTGATCTGGAACATCAAATAAATTACTCATTACATCAACAGGCATATTATTCTGACCATTTTTAATTTTAGTTTTAGAAGCGCCCTCTGTTTTGATTTCAATTCAACAACAACTACAACGTAAGGTACGCTTTCTAAGTAAACAGTTCACAGTATTTCAGATAGATGGCGCTTAAAACAATGAATGGTTGCTCGCCTTCTGGTGAAAGCACTTTGCGAAACGGTACGCTATTTCCCTTGGCACAAGTCTCTTCGTTGGTAAACATTGATCTATGCGTTTTTCAACTGAATATCTCTCTGTAAAAGAAAATAAATAAGTAGAGTTGCGTGTTAAAAAGGAAACACCTTTACATTGCATAATTGCATGGCGGAGCACGGCACAAAATAAGGTATCTTGATGGCTAGTAATGATAGCAACTAGTTCCATAATAATACGATAGATGGCGGTGTAACACACTACAGGCTTAAAGGTTTCCATGTCAATTTTGTATAGTAATGTTTGTCAATTGTTTTTTTGTGCAACAAAGTGTTTACATGTACAAATACATACATGCGATTATTCGGTAATTTGTAGTTTAAAAACGATGATGAAATTGAAATTAGTCATTCAGGGAGCTCAGTAAAATGCATTTTGTTTATTGTAGGTATCCTAATTTAGCGTAAGCAACGCAAATAATTTTTCGAATTATTAAAAAAAAGAAAATAAAATGATGAGTTTGTGAAATTATGACTGAGAAAATGATGAAAAAAACGTAGGTAACAAAATGAACAGTTTGTGAAATTATGACTTTGAGAAAATGATGATTTTGAAAAAGGGTGTTTTTGTGAATTGTCGATTTTGTGAAAGGATGACTTTATGAAATGATGACTTTGTGACTTGATGACTAGGTGAAATGATTTATTTGTGAAGAGTTTTTTATCAGATGAGCTCCCATTTTATTTACCTCCAGCGTTAACATTGACCATAGCGACATCTTGCTGTAACACGCCTTGCGCTGTCATATAATTGGTCTTCATGAGGACACAGAAGACCCATTGCTTGAGTCGTTCATTTTCCTGAAAAAAAAATAAAAAAACAGTATGTAAGTAAGTAAATGCTTTGTTGTACAAATATAAAGAAACAGACACAATGAAAAAAAAACATTAAATATATACAGAGAGGCGAACTTATCCCTACAAGGAATCTCTACGAAATAAACGAGGAAGGAAAGAGTGAAATTAAGACCCGACTGCTCGTAGATTGTCAGCAATTGGGCGTTTGGGTATTTTGACTGCCACGATACAGGCTCCTTAATAGATTTTAGATTTTTTTTTAGATTTATTTATTTATCAACAAAAAATACATTATATATGAACATGCATATCACAAATATAAGTGTTTCTGTTGAGATCGTCAAAATTAATAATAACGAGAACATAATAAATTATAAACAATTAAATAAAAATACGATGTTAAAATTAATTATGTTCAGAAAATATGTCAATTTTATAATTCTAAAAACATTTTGAATAAAATGTATCTCCAATAGGGATCGTCATAGCATATTAAATTACATATCTAGTCAAATATTAAAAAACAATGTCAAAAAATTCTGTAACCGAATAAAGAGGGTTTTCCGACAAAAGGTTTTTCACCCGGCGATCAAATGTCTCTTCTCCTTGGTCTCTAAGTGAATATGAAGTCATTGTCATGCTCATCATCATCTTCAGTCTTACGGCCCACTGCTGGGTACAGTTTGATATTACGATTTAATGGTACATACCATGTATGTAAATTAACATAACTGACCTGGAAACACATTTATTCTCAAATTTCTCCATCACGATCTGCGCGTGGCCCTACACCATCTCCTTCTTCTTTTTTTTAACATACATACATACATACCGTCACGCCTCTTTCCCACAGGGGTAGGCAGATACTACTTTATTCCACTTGCTACGATCCTGACATACTTCTTTCGCTTCATCCACATTCATCAATCTCTTCATACATGCTTGTCGGTTTCGGGTACTCTTGACCTGACCTTTTTCCAAAACGTCTCCTATTTGGTCTCGAAACGTCCGTTTAGGTCTTACCCTCCCCACGTTACCATTCACACTCCCCATATAGATCTGTTTAGTTAGTCTTTTTTAAGTCTTTAGATAATCATGGCACCTACCATCCAGTTCCCTTTCTTCAGCTGCAGGACCAGCTCGGGTTCCACCTTGGTGGATTCAGCGCAGTCCAGGTAAGCCCGCTTGATGGACGGCGGCTGCCCACTGAGTACCCTCTGGTCCACATAGCGGACACCCTGGACCAAACAGATGGAGGATAAGAGCAATGCACCATCGAACAAGTTGATTCCTGTCTGTGGAACCCTCTCAAAGTAAATGTCAAAGTGACGTTACATTGAATTCACAAGGCATATCATTTACTTTAAATATACTACTAGATTGTTAGTGCAAGATCTCACAGCAGTTAGTATTCTAAAATTCCTAAATATATCAAGCACCATGAAAGCAATAACTACACGTTATTCAATATGTCCATGTATGTATAGCTATCTGGAATATGAAGTGCACAGTAGACAATATGTGGTATTATCGCTTAATAGCAATCACTACCAGACAACCAATAAGACAGAAATCCCAGACTTCCCAAACGAAATTGGCACAGTAGGGGCCGTTCAACCACTCTGTTAAATTCCAGTTATCTTTAGTGTCAGTTGTTATCTATGATGACGTCTTTTTCTCTTATCTGTTTCGTGGTAAATAAATAGAGATGGAATCGAAGACAACAGAAACTTAATATAGTGTGATGAATAATGATTGGAACGAACATTTTAGGAATCATTTTATAGGTGATGCGGCTAGCAACCCACCACTATTTTGATTCCTCTCCACCTATACGCCTAAAATCGTGCTAAACGTGGCCTAGGTCTTCTCATCCTCGGTCTACCCCGTACCTAAGGGATAAAGACGTGATCAATATTATGTATGAATGTATGTGTATACAAACTATACCTGGGCAGCAGCAATGATCCAAAACACGAAAAACACACTGGAACTCATGACTTAAGCGGTCAGTTTACTGAATCGCTGTAGAATGGCTGAAGTTCATCGGTAACCCACTTTTATAACGGCAAATGTATGTTGACATAATTTATAACAAACCTGTACTAGTATAAACCATAGTCTTTGTTCCTTTGTCTATTATAGTTTACCATTTAACGAGGAAGTGTAGACAAGAAAATACCTTTCATTCATGCTCCACGCTGTGTGGTCAGATTCTTTTTGTTTTCCACATGCAAACCAACGTCGTACCGTAGAGGGATCGATGTTTGTGTGGTGTAAGGGATAATTAGGTTAGTGGGATTTATGTGTTTTATGTGCAGTAAATGATAGATAGATTGATTTATTTGTAATACAAGTAATTCATAAAAGGATCGTGAATTGTAACAAATAAAAAAAGAAATTAAATTAAAACTAAATAACAATAAAAGTAAAACTAAATAAAATTTCAACATAGATGTTTCACAGAAAAATCGTCATGAGCACGTATATAAAAAAGAGAAAATAATAATAATAATTGAAATAAAAAATATATATATCAAATAATAAATATAAAGTCTCAAAATGTGGGAATACTGTCAGAGAATAAATAACTAAAATATAAAATAATAACAAAATGAAATCCATATATATTTCGTACAGGCTGGGTTATCTTGCACGCGAGTACCTAGCGGAGTAACAAGGTAAATATTTTTTATTCTTTTTGTATTATAATAAAACTAGCTTCTGCCCACGACTTCGTCTGCGTAGAATTATACATAAAAACCTGCCTCTTGAATCACTCTATCTATTAAACAAACCGCATCAAAATCCGTTGTGTAGTTTTGAAGATATAAGCATACATAGGGACAGAGAAAGCGACTTTATTTTATACTTGCTTCTGCTCGCGACTTCGTCTGCGTAGAATTATACATAAACCTTCCTCTTGAATCACTCTATCTATTTAAAAAACCGCATCAAAATCCGTTGTGTAGTTTTGAATATATAAGCATACATAGGGACATAGGGACAGAGAAAGCGACTTTATTTTATACTAACTAGTGATAGTGATATTTATTTTCCGTGACTTTGTCAGCGGAGAATTACGAAAATCACGATGCCTCAACATTGTGCTAAGTGGGGCCCATTTTACTTCACAGTAGTGTAAGGACTCCTTTACTCTTCGTCGAATTCGAAACAAGAAAAAAGTTAGAGTCTGCTTAGGGCTTCCATTGGAAGCAGATGTATTGATTTAATAAACTAAAAAGATAATTAAAATACTGAACTTATATTCAAGGAAATGCAGTTTGATTAAAGGAATAAATAATAATATTGTGCCATCTGAGCTAAATCATCCCGTTGTAGAGTCAGTGCCTCCTTAGGGCTCTACAGTACTATTTGACAGTATAGAATCATAGGCTGTTTGATTTCTTTATACTTATTTGTGTATCGAGTGTTTGTAAACAAATGTTTCTCTCTCTCTCTCATTTTTAAAAATTACAGTAAACTTGAGGGTATTTAGTGCATTGAAGCTCTTTGGTTTCTAGATAAGCGTTGCCAGATTATGGAACTATTCCCCGTTTAGTGGATATCCACGATTTTAGAAATTCCCCCAATTTCGACTTTACCTCAATGCACCTTATGACAGCATCATAAACAAGCTACTATTCAAAATTTCGTCATTCCATCATTGGAACTCGTATCATTAGAAATCGCGGGTTCACGGTGGATGCAATAAGCCACTTCCAACCGAGGCAACTGGAGGTGGAACAGTGGACACAATGATGATGATGTTGATGTTGACCATTGGACTGACCACTAACCGGCCAGGCGGTATAATACTAAGCGTATAGGAAATACCATGGGCATATCAAAAACACAACAAGTCAGACAAATTCATAGGATCTTGAATCAAACAACAGTATGCTAGACGCTCGATTTTATTGTGCAAACTAATAATAAATTCGTAATGGCAGTACGTTCGTTTCAGTACTTGAAGTTCCGCGTCCACAACCTACCCCAACAAATGCAATAAGGTACACAAAACAAAAGCAAGCCGGTTTAAAAATTAAATAAAATGACGATCGCGAAGAAACCGAAAACAACAGAATGACGATCACAATTCAGGTCGAAACGGTCCCGAAACAAATGAAGATCCGTGGTACAGACTTTTCTCGGTGGTTTTAGATGATGATGGAGTGCTTGGGGTCTTTCTCGTGGTAGCACTTGACGTAATTCCAGGCAGTCTGATGTGGTGTGTTGCCTTTGTTGGCCAGGCAGGTGTCAATGACCTTTTCGACTAGGGGTTTATCAGCTGGAAGAAAAGAAATTGAGCGTCAGCGTAAATCAAGCAATGAAGTCGTCGAAGAATGTAGAACCTAAAAAGGGAATTTGGACTCTCTATTTAATTGCCGTGGAGCCAGGCATCTTTTTGCACATGACGAAACTGGCGCTGTTAATTTGGTTTATGTTGTATCTACTTTTTATCAGAATTTAATTATTCCACAGTACACAGTATCCATGAAACCAGCAGTTCTGAAATAACGGAATCACTTAACCTCTTATGGGATCAATGACAATATCAATTGTTTACGTTTTTAAATTGTCAATTACATTGAACGAAATATTATGATTGCGAGAATACTGTTCACAAGTTATAGTTATTTTGTTTCGCCTCTTAGGCATGCGAAAATTTAGTACCTATTATAATAAAGTATTTATCAATAAGTTGAGCTCTGTTAGCCTACTAATAATAATGAGATCACACGTCTAAGCCATTACAGTTAAAATTTACTACTCATTACGTACGCCTTCATTTTTATTCTTCGTCTTTTACACCTTTTTTAGTGAGCACTACTACTCAGAAGCACCCGCAATACAACAGGATACGTTGCCAGCCTAAAAGGCTATGATAGTTAGAATACCTAATGCCTCAGTAATTCTATTGGCTGTCTTCCTCTCCTTACCGAAACTAAGCAGAGCACTTACTTGGTGGTAGCTCTATGTCAAAGTTCCTGCATATTATCCACCTTAAGTCTTTGAGTCTCTATTACCCGCAGATTAAGTAAGAAGACAAATTAATGCGAAAAAATGTCAAGCGTCTTACCACCGTTAGGAACTTTGGCGAGAGCGACGTCCTTCTTGAACTTTCCATCCTTTGTCATCAGTTCTGATTTGATCATCATGCACAGAACGTACTTCTTTAGTGCTTCATTTTCCATCTGAGAAGGAATTATTATCTTTTACGTTTGTATCATCGTTACCATTATCTTCATCATTGATCAGTTACTGCGTTAATTTCTTGTACAAGTTAAGCATACTTGGAACTTTGCCATCACCTTGAAAATAATCCCTACTAATATTTTAAATGTGAAAGAAACTCTGTCTATCTTTCTGTCTGTCTGTCTGATACGCTTTCACACCCACTGAACCAATTTTCCTGAAATTCAGTGCAGACATAGTTTCACTACCAGGTGAACCCATAGGACAGTTTTTATCCCAGAAATTGGATAATTCCCGCGAGACGGAGTCGCAGCTACCGCTTGTAATACAATTATATAACACGGGACAAAAAACAATACCTAAAATTATTTATAAAATCTTATAAGCTTTACTATTATCTAATCTCCTTTCATAGTTACCTAAAAGTACATACAAACTCCAGACAATTAATTGCATGTCAAATTTCGTTATGGCAAGGTACCGATATACCGATCCGACCGGGGGAAGAGCAGGGCTGGGTCCGGTGCACCCTGGGCATCGGCTAACGATTACCTGGCAGTTTCTGAGGGATATCATTGACCGTTGGCTAAGAGCCCGACAGTCTTTGACCATTACCGTACAACGTTGCCGGCATTTAGTTACAAGATTTTTCAAGTATATTTTTGTTACTTTGACATTGGCGAAGTTGTCGTCGCTATAACGACTTGATACGCCACAAATAAGAAGAAGAAGATATACCAACATTTTCTAAGGCTGTTTGAATGGAAAAACAAAAGCATGTGTTCAGCAGCGGCGTTAGGGCCACTGACACCCCGGGCAGTAATATTTAGGCGCCCACTTAAGGACAGTATTGAGGGTACACAGCCGGTGAGCCAGGAGGCCGAGGCCCCAGACCTCAGCGCCCCCCAAATTTGGCGTCCCGGGCCGTCGCCCCATCGCGCCCCGCCCTAACGCCGGCACTGCATGTGTTGGGTGCGTACCTTAAAGTCTCCAGTCTTGAGTTTGTCTACCAGCTGTTGGTCAGGCTTGGTCTCCGCGAGGCACTCTGCGCGGTGTTTCTTCAGCTTTTCTTTCTGTTCATCTGTGAGGGCCTGTGAGACACAATAAATATCTAATTCATACATTTTACCTGGGTTAGAAGTATTAATTAGGTTAGGATTTGAATTTTAATATGTATAAACGTGTAGATAAATAAAACAACTAACAATAGATTAAGGCACTGTATTTAACTAACATTCTTATATGGATCTCGGTCTGAAATAAAATTATTATTATTATTATTATTTAGCATTAAAACTAACTTCCAGTTTTACAACGTAACGTAGTAGATGTGTAAGTAAGCGTTTTTGGCATAGGATCTTCTGTAAATCGGTGAAAAATTTTATCGCTTTAAAAAAACCGGCCAGTCGGACCCGTGCACCGAGAGTTCCGTTTCAATTTGGAAAGTGAATGTATCAGTGCTCGAACAGCCCTGTTCCTAAGCAAGACTTAGGCGTATGCGACTGTATTTTAGTTTGGACTCTTAAAGATTTTTAGATTTTATTTGATTACTTGTGCTATGAGAGCTATCTTCACCCCAAATTTCAAATTTCTAGAACTGAAAGTAAATTACATAATACTCGTATTCGTATGGAATCATTTTTTATTATGAAATGACTAAATCTTTTCATGGAACAGCTCCAACGGACCGCAGACCTCAGTATTTGGTATTAATTCCAACTTTATATATTTACGCGTACATATATAACCTCTTTATTCCTTACGAGTTAGACAGAGCCTGAGGTAACAAAACCTAAAGACCACATTTAGCATGATTGTAGGCGTATAGATGGAATAAGGAATCAAAATAGTGATAGGTATAGAATAGGCAATAATTATTATATGTAATTATTATTTTTAAAATGGATTATTTTATGTAATGTTAATGTTAGTTTTGTTTAGAACTAATATGCATTTAGCTACACCCTATGGGTAAAATTGTAACTTTGAAATTTGATGCTAATAAATAAATTAATTTAAAAAAAAATGATGGGTTGCTATTCGAATCGCCTAAAACATAATTCCTCTAAGACTTTCGCCGATTCCCTCGATGGCCTTTTACCACCAGCGCGGGACGAGAAGTAACTGGTATATTCTAGGTTTCTCCTTTGCTTCCAGAGCATGGAAGTAGGCATTAGGGCATTTTCAAAAAAACATGTACCTACCCTTGACTTTTTTTTCCAAAATGATGACATTTTGGGTTTTTCTGAATCAGAATTATTAGCACTATTTATTTTTCTGAAGAAAAAAGTGTCCATTGGTTTTTTTTCAGTTTTATGACACTATTTTCATACGACTTATATGGGGCGTTACAAAACTGACACGAAAAAGTTGTATAGGAAATTAAGGTAATCTTGTTGGAAAAAGGGTACACGTTTTTTTGAAAATACCCATTAAGTAGTAGTATGTAAACTCGTCGCAAAATAAAAGGCCCGTTTTGACATTTGTCTTCGCGACGTAACTAGTGATGTAACCATACGACTCGGTAATCGATACTCACGATAAATCGATTCCAGTTTGGATGAGTATTTGATCGATTTGAATATGTACTGTAAAGTGCATTGGATGAAAGTTCTAATAAGAAAATTTAATTAAACTGATATTGTAAGTATTTTGAAATGATACAAATGTTACGATACGTCAACTTTCATTTAATATTTTTGTTACAATAACACTCACTCAATCACCAAAGGAAATCAGTAATTAATTTGTCCAAACACTAGTGTTTAAAGAAATAAAACCGGCCAAGTGCGAGTCGGCCTTAAAAATATATATTGAACGATTTATTTTTTTCCTTAACCGATTATTAATAGTCTGTGGACAGTATGAAAAAAATCGTTATTCACAGCACTTAGCGAAGTAGGCGGTAACCATCAATGAAAAATGTAATTACCTTCAAAACATTTCGATCGGTAAAAAATACAGAACTTCATGGGCGTGAACTGTCAAAACGGGCCTTTTATTTTGCGACGAGTTTAGTTAGTTACTTACCTGAGCCGCTACTAGGCAGACAGCTAATACGATGAAAGTCTTCATGGTGTGTTCGTCGGAGGGACAGTGGCTCGTCCCGCGGGACCCCCGTATTTATAGCTGCAATCCTGCGTAAGATTCACCACGTTCGCGATTATCTGCGGGATGACAGGGGTAAGCAACTGTTGGTTGGGTTTCTTAACAATTATCTTTGTTTATCAACAAGGTGTCTTCAATTTATTCCGCAACATTTCATACAAATTTAGGTTATGTGCGTTTAGCACGCGTGCTTCAGAGCTTGTGGAAGTACAATTAAGCATCACTACATAGTATAAAACAAAGTCGCTTTCTCTGTCCCTATATCCCTTTGTATGCTTAAATCTTTAAAACTAGGCAACGGATTTTGATGCGGTTTTTTTAATAGATAGAGTGATTCAAGAGGAAGGTTTATATGTATAATACATGCATAATATACCGTGCGGAGCCGGGGCGGGTCGCTAGTTATTAATAACTGAAACGTGTGTGAGCAAAAAGTTTAGTAGATACTGACGAACAGAGAGTCATACTAATACAGGGTGTCTTTGAATTATTCTCCAGTTCTTCCATTCTGGTTTGGGAGTAAAGAAAAAACATAGAATGTACCAGTTGCTTCTCTTCCCGCGCAGATAGTAAAAACCCTTAAGAATCAAGGCGTAAGGCGTTGCGGCTAGCAACCCATCACTATTTTGATTCCCGTTTCCACCTCTACGCCCAGAATCATGCTAAACGTGGCCTTTAGTTTTTGTTACTTAAGGCTCTACCCTTTTAGGGATAAAGACGTGATTTATGTACGTATGTATGTAGCAAAAAATTCTGACATAATTAGGGCCTGTTGCGCGACTGGCGCGTCATGGAAGTTTATTATCATCATCATCATCAGCAGCCTATATACATCCCACTGCTGGGCACAAGCCTCTCAGAATGAGAGTGGGGTCATTCTACTTTTTAGCGCATAATAATCATTGGTGAAATTAAAGGCATTTTAGACATTTTTGTCACGTAAATTTGACTTATATTGAAACTGGAACAACTAAATTTAATAGGTAGTTCAAAACAAAACACTTTAAATTTATTGATATTTTATCAAGAAAAGTTGGTAACACAGCGGTAAATACACTTTTTCCATACAAATGGCGGGGACATGCGTGACCACTATGTTACCTACTTTAAAGTTAATTATAGTGACTTTTTAAATATAGTGATAATTTTAAATGTAAGCTAAGTTGTGTAACTATTTCAATATTAAATTACAAAACCGAACACTTTGACGTTTTTATAAAAATATTATTTGACGAGCACTTGTCAAAAAATCGACCTGCGCTTAAAAGTAGAATGACCCAGGGCTTGGACTATAGTTCCCACGCGGGCCCAGTGCGGGGGAACTTCACACACACCATTGTGAATTTCAAAACGTGATTGTAATTGTTGTATAATCATAAGGCGCGCTAATTCTATACCCATATTTAAATCTATGTTGAAGGAGCACTATCTGTCATCTTGTGCATGAATCTTGTAGCTGGCTTTTTAAGGTATGTGTGTGTCTATTTATATCTCCATTTATAAATGTGTTTCATGTACCTATATATATTCTAAATTGCACCACCTGCTCAGATCTGTTCTGTTCTCCAGTCTATTATGCTTGCCTGGTAGAGATCGCTCTGTAGCGAGGCCGCCTATTGTTACCTTGTAATATTCTGTATACCTTTTTTCTGTTTTGGTTGTTATATGTGGTGTGCAATAAAGAGTTAGTGTATTGTATTGTAATTTCGCACATTCCGAAAAACAGGCGCGAGCCCGGGGTTCGAACCCAACCTCTGTTTGAGACCGCAGGTTAAACAATGTTATCCTGGCTTGGAGCTCGTAGATTCACCATGTTACAAATTCTTTGGATGAGACCAAGGGTTGGCGTCGCCTGCGCATCAAGTGCGCTCTGGAAAGATCCGAGTGTAACCTGCGTCGTAGCTTGCGCACACGGGGCGATTGTGTCACAATAACTGTATTTTACAAGCTGTTATTTAACATTTTTTATTTTATTTTTATAAAATTCATTGTGGGATAAGTAAAGGAATTATTGTCCATTCAGCCAGTGATAAAGGTTGTAATGCCGGTTCATCAATGTTTTGCATTTTTTTTTTTTATATGTGCTTACAGCACTTGATGGTCCCATCGGAAGATCAGCGCTGGCAAGGCCAGCATTATGCTGCGATGGGACCATTTCGTGATGTATGTCCTTATGTTTTTTATTTACTTCTTTATTGTTTTTGTATTATATGTCACGAATAAATGTTTTCTTTCTTTTCTTTCTTTAACCCTTTTCAAACTTTTTCATGATACCACCCCCCTAGTATGCTAATATATTTCGGGATCCCCCCTTTTCTTGATGTAGGTATCTAATACTTTTAAACGAGCAATTCTTGTATATAATCTGAATCTCGGAAACGGCTCTAACGATTTTTTGTGCGAAATTACATTTGAAATTTATTATAAGCTTTTTGGTGAAGGAAAAAATCGTGAGGAAACCTGCATGCATCTGTGAAGGAATTCAAAGGTGTGTGTAAAGTTCCCAACCCGCACTGCCGCAGTACCTGGTGAAAAACATAATACATTCTACATGAAGCACACATATAATATCCCTTAAATCCCTTAAAGGGATAAGTCCGCCTTTGTGCATGTATCTCAGTGTTTGTCAATTGTATTTGTCTTGTTTATTTTGCACAATAAAGAGTTTACATACATACATACATAATAAATGGAGATATAAATACACATAGACACATACCTCAAAAAGCATGCAAGATTCATGCACAAGATGACAGGTAGTGCTCCTTCATCATAGTTTTGAATATGGGTAAAGATTTAGCGCGCCTAATGATTGTAGGTAAGGAATTCCACAACAGTAAAGCCTGAACAGTATAAGAATAGACATAGACGGATAACTCACGTATAAAAGTCGAGTGATGCTCGACATGTTTCGGACTATTTCGTAGTCCTTCTTCCTGGAACGCTCGCCCCGGCGGCAGCGAAACGAACACTGCGCAATAATAAAAATGACGATGAAAACGAGGGTAGTTGTGCGCCGCTGTCAGTTGCGTCGAACAGCCGCGCGAGCAGAGCGCTGGCGCGCAGTGTTCGTTTCGCTGCCGCCGGGGCGAGCGCTCCAGAAAGAAGGACTACGAAATAGTCCGAAACATGTTGAGCATCACTGGACTTTTTATACGTGAGTTATCCGTTTATGTGTAATAATGATTAAGTCTCATGAAACTACTCATGTTGAAAATAGACAGAATTTTTCGACTAAATGGATTTATTTTCAGTAAAATGCTTATATCGTACATGTTTCAAAATTATTTATTATCACCTAATGTACTCCTACGCCCAGCTAACTGATAAATTGTGATTCGACAATCAAACCCGTAAAACGTCCTGCAATCCTTCTCGTCATGCGAATGAGAGCTCTAAGTCTGTGAGACAGGAGCGTCGACCTGTGAATGTTGTTTGGTAGGCCTGTTATAGTTTAATGCAATAAACAGATGATTTGACCGTTGACCCGATCGGCCTCTGGTCACCCGAGTTCGGTCGGACACCGGTAAGGTTAGCAAAAACATCAGGACATACATACAAACACATACATAGGTATATCACGCTTTAACCCTAACGCGGTAAAAAGCTGAGGGTAACAATACCTAAAGGCCACATTGCTAGCCGCAACGCCTTTGACATAATTCCTAATAATTATTTTCGCCCATTATCCTAGATGGGCTTTTACCATCCGCGCGGGAAGAGAAGCAACTGGTACTTTCAATGTTTTTCTTTGCTCCCAGACACGATAAAGAACATGTTAAAGTATGGCATGTGGAAGAAATGTTATAGGTGTTAAGAATTCAAAACTGGTCCTTCTTTATGGTAAATGAAAACATTTTGTTTAAGAGAACACGCTCATTGGACAGGGCACTGACATTGACAGCTGACAGATGTCAACGGCACGTTTTGGCGCCAAGCGCTCTAGAAGAGACGCGGAGATTGTATTGTCATTTGGACTGCGAGATGGGGGTGCGAGTCGGGTTACCTCCGCGTGTGGTCAAGAGCTGCGGTTCGTTTTTGGATCCGTCCGGGGGGAAAAGCAGTGCTTGGTCCGGTGCACCCTGGGCATCGGCTAATGTTTTCCAGGCAGTTTCTGAGGGATATCATTGACCGTTACCTTTGACCATAACCGTACAACGTTGTCGACATTTTGTCACAAGATTTTTTAATTATATTTTTGTTATTATGACATTGGCGAAGTTGTCGTCGCTATAACGACTTGATACGCCACAAATAAGAAGAAGAAGAAGACTGCGAAATGCTGATATGTGTAGTGATAAGTTCGAAGTGTAAATCTGTATTAATGGTAATAGAAGATGTAGCGATCAATAAGAAAAGACTGCCCGTGAGGTTTCTTGCTAGTTCTTCCCGCGGAGGGTCATACTGAACTAGTTCAATGTACTCTGTTGTTGTTGACCAAGTGAATAAAACGATGTGCGCTGCTAAACAGACTTTCATTGGATGTAAGAGAGGATCTTTACATAGGTATGTATCATTTCATGAATCTATACGAGATGGCTAATAGGTTTACTATGACATCAGTCTAAAGCAGCCTGTATCAGGTTACGTACTTAGACCTGTTTAACTCATTGTAGACTCATTATCTTTAAGTGCCTAACGCAGCAACACTGGAAAAAGTCGCGTGCCTCACATTCATTGCGGTGCCAGTGTTGCCAGGACTCCTGACTTTTCAGGAGTTATTCTGATTTTTGACTATGTCTACTGATCTACTGAATTTTATGAGTCTAATTTGAACTTAATAATTACTACCCTGATTAATGATTCTGAGGTTTTACTTTTCTGCCATTTCCTGATTGGACCTGGCAACACTGTGCGGTGCCAACTGGCTGATGAGGTACAAGCAATCGATTCAACACAGCAATGTAACGGGTGCTTACACCAATTTCCTCTCAAGGTTTCAACTAGACTTAAGTCGCGTTACCCGCCTCTTACTGGGCCAGTCGTTTATAAGATTAGCTGTCCTAACGAATTAACTTACGTACCTACTAGCTTTTGTCCGCGACTTGATCCGCGTAGAATTAGTAAAAACTGATGCTTATTTACGTCGCGACTCTAGGCAGCTACGACCTTTGACATGTTTATCGCTATCCCGCGGGAACTATGCTATTTTATGGGATAAAGAGTAGCCTATGTTTTAATGTTTATAATAATTATTTAATTTATAATAATTTGTGCTTCCAAGCTGGTCTGGGAGTAAACAAAAAGCTTAGAATGTAACAGTTGCTTCTCTTCCTGCGCAAATGGTAAAAGACCATCGAGGGAATGGGCGAAAATCTTAGGAATCATATTATTACAGGCGATGCGGCTAGCAACTCATCACTATTTTTTTCTTCCCCTTTGATTTTGATTCCCCTTTCCATCTATACGTCCACAATCATGACAAAAATGGCCTTTAGGTCTTGTTACCTTAGGCTCTGTCTACCCCGGGATAAAGACGTGATTTATGCATGTATGTATGTACCTAGGTATGTAGTTTGCAATTCACGTTTATAAACATTAAACATTTATTTTCTATGAAATATTGACCGCAATAACAAAATTCCACTATTATTATAAAGTGAAAGTTTGTATGTTTGTTACTCCTTTATGCTAAAGCGGATAGAAGGATTTAGATGAAATTCCGATTGGATTGGAAAATTCTGAAATATTGTGTAAAGACAGTAAATTCAATATAGAGATATTTCAGCCCCGAGGAAGGACATAGGATTGTTTTATCCCAAAAAATTGCATTAGCTAGTAATAAGTCTATGTAGAGCAAGGGATCAGAACGCACTATCTTAATGCAGGCTTAATGAGCACCCGATATTTTACCCCTCCCCCCGATATTTGGCACCCGATGTTATCGGGAACTTGTTAAGGACAATCGAGGTCTACAGGCCGTAGAAAATATGTGGCGGGCGACGATTGCCTCTTACGAATAAATTCAGAATTGTTCAGATGTCTGTTCATAGATGCGCTAATGTAAGAGCCATCAAACATGGCCGAGAAATGCCATTTCATGACCAAAGCCTTCTTAAGTACCTATTAATAAATAAATGCCTACGCGTAAGGAGTAAAGCCCATTTTCTTCCATGGAAGTGCGAAAGCATCAACTAAATAGATTTATAACTGTAAAATAATGTAAGTCGAGATATTACCGTGGAAAATAAAATTTACATACATACACAAATCACGTCTTTATATCCCTTACGAGGTTGACAGAGCCTAAGGCAACAAAACCTAGGCCACGTTTATCATGATTAAGGGCGTATAGCTGGAAAGGCAAATCAAAATAGTGGTGGGTTGCTAGCCACATCGCCTGTAACATGATTGCTGTAATTTTCGCCCATTTCCTCGATGGACTTTTACCATTTACGCGGGAAGAAGAGCAACTGGTACATTCTATGTTTTTTCTTTGCTCCCAGACCAGCATGGAAGTAAAATTTACTTTCAATAATTAGAAATCAATGGTCTTGTGTAAGTATGATTCTAGATCAGAGCCTTTTGGTTTTTTATAGTCATTTAATAATCTGATGCCAAACTCAAAAAATAAATAACAATTTCAACAAAAAGTAAAAAAAAAATCAAATGTACAGTTACGTTTTTTATTTATTGTTCCAGTAATAACTAATCAGTACACAAATATTTTAATCTTTGCGAAAGATTATAAATTAGGTAGTAACTTACTGCGCTAAATAAATAAATCCATAATTATACCTACTTACTGCAAATCTGTTAGTCGATGAAAACGTTGCAACCTGGGTGTCTACTTCCAAGTTCAAAATCAAACTTCGTGTCATAGCATCCTCTCACTCTTATGTTAAAAACTATTATTGCGAGCGAGACAGCACTACAAAATACGAATTTCTCATTTCGGAGCATAAGGCTTGTATTCAAAGGGACTTGGCATCTCACCGCGCATGCGTTTTCTAACCCAAAACGTAAACTTTGACGTTAGCGTAAACAGGTTACTGTGGGGAAAACTTGTGGTCTGAAAAAGTATTAAATCATGACTTAAACTTAATAATTTGTGTTAAGTCTATAATTTTATTTCAAATAAGATACCTTTAACTTTATACATTTTATGTATTTGTAATAGTACAAAGAAAAAGTGTTGAAGACAATGACTTAGTAGGTAAGTTTCTCTGTTAAATATTATGTATTTTTAAGTGAGCTCACCAATTTCTTAATTATTACCAAATTATTTCTCTGTGACCAGTTTTTTGAGCATAAATTCTTATCCAAACAATCTTTTAGGTTATTTTTTTGTAAACATTATACACGATCTCCATGTACTTAATGTCTTTGTGTATAATGACAAACAACAATAAACCTATTAAAAGCAAAATATTTTTTTAAAGCTGAGATGATACGACATAATATTCTAAAGCAAAAATATTTTTTCTTTTTTTGCTTTTTGTTAGCACCTATCGCACACAGTACAAAGGAGTAGCAAATCAAAATAGTTTTATTTTGTATACATTTCAATCCATTTAAACGACTTGGTTAACAAACAAAGTCCCCCAAGTTCATAAAATTGAAATATAATAGTCTTAGTATTTATTATAAGTTGTCTTTAGATATTATCAAATTTAATTTTTCAACATTCCGGTGGATATAATGTTAAATGGCATACAATGTGGTGTGGGAATTCAAATGTTTTTGGTTTTACAAAGGCATTAAAATGGATTAAAATTAGTATGGAGACTAACACTTTAAAATTTTGAGTTGGAACTCTTTTGTACTAGTGCGCTATGTTAGAACGAATTCCAACTTCAGAGTGATACGATATGACACCGCATTGCGCAGCACAGTTCGCACCAACTTCACTATAATTGACCACGGCGCAGGGGACGTCCAAAACATTCGTGAAATACTACCAAAAACAAATGAAACACCAGTGACATTCTAGAAAATGATTACGTCTTGGTCGTCACTTGTTTTTTGTATATTATTATGATGCTAACGTCAGAAGTTAGTAGGTTGTGAAGGCGGCTGGCATTCGGTAAGTTTTATTTATATTTCGGTGTCCTATTTTGCTTGTCATTGATTAAGTGTGTATTATTTTGTAAGTAAATGTAAGTTCAATACTAAGTGTGAAATAATTGTAATCTAATTGTTAAGGCAATACGTTTTATTACTGGAATGCTGACGTCACGTGTTTGTAAAAAAAAAGAAAAATAATAACAAAAATAAATGTTTAGTTCATTTGTATACAAACATTATATTTCGTTATAAAATAAAGTATTAACAATTACATATTTGTAAGAAAAGATAATAACAGCTATATTCACCTTTTATACAACTATAGGTATCAAAATTTAACGTAAGCTAACCCCGTACGTTAACTTATAGAAACAAGCCTTATAAATTAGTTAGCTTATTGCAACGATAGTACATATCCATACTTGTAAGCTATTTAAATTAAAATAGTGTTAATTATTTTGAAAATAATAAACAAAATTTGCCGGCAAACTCTAATCTAGTTCAGACAAAAAAGAAAAAAAAAACTTCCAAGGACACATCGACGATTCCTTATTTACCAATATAAACCAAGAAAACATCATTCAAAATCCATAATCCTTCCAATTCGCGTGTCTATAATTACAAATTGTTGACCAATAGGGCATTGGCATCGCTTTCTAAAACAAAAATAGCACATAGGGTTGCCTGCACTGCGTCCGATCGATCGGGCCAACGCGCTTGCGTACTGCGCGCTCCTCTACGTCAGTGGTCGCAAAGCGCGGGTCGCGTCAACATGCCGAAACCCACCCCTGAAGAGGACCTGGTTATTCCACCACAAGACCAAAAGATATGTGGGACCATCTGCATATGCCAGATGACCGCTGTCCTCAGTGCCGTTGCACTGGTCTACCTAACTGTAGCCATATACATGCCATACACAAGGGCAACTGCTTCAGGAATCGATCCAACACCAATCATGTGCACAACAACTAGGGCCATCAATAAGGACAATTGTGACTGGGGCTCCTGTGGGGAGTGGTGTCTCAGCAAGACCTCTGGAGCCTGCATCCAAATCTACGTCAACGTACGAAAGAACGGCACATCCTTACTATTATCTGAATGTGGGAGCGCTGCTAATAAAACCTGCTATGGGATCGATCAAGAAAACGCCAAGAAGTACCACTGCATCAGAGACGAGTGTAAAAATTTGACTGGAACGTTTAACTGCACTGAAGGAAAGTGTATAAACATAACAGACGCGTTCGAATGTGCGTTCAGGGAAACAGATCCACCGTTGAAATGTTCTGGAAGAAGAGGCAAGATAACGTGCATAGACGTACAAGGTTTATTTTCATGTAACAGAGGGACTTGCAGAAAAATACGAACGCCTTATAATTGTGACCGTCGTTGTGTTGACATCCCGACCAGAAACAAAAATGTGATAGTGCTCAGTGGGGACAGAGTATTTTTAGCGAAATGTGCTAAATTAGTTCAAGAGGATGCAAAAAAAAAACGGCACCATAGTTTGGACGGATAATGGCGAAGAAGTGTTGATGTTGTCCTGTCACGCTGTTCACAATGGCAGCTCTGGTGTTGTTGCTGTTGATTGCATAAACGCTGCCTTGTTACCTAAAATAGAGATTGCAGATCTGACAAACTTCACGTATCTTCAGTATTTGTATCAATCCAGAGCAGTCCAGAATCGCTATATTGCTCCTACTGAAGTCGAACTAACATTAGCCAACGATAGCCGCTTGATGATCAATTTGGAAGGTTGCGTAAACACCCTGGCGGATGAATGTAAAGAATTCCTCAAAAATTATGGTAGAGACGGAGCTGATCATAATGCTAAAGCGAGATTCCCCTGTTTCTACACAGAAAACAATCCTGACATAGTGGTGACTCGGTTTGATTTGGAAACCACGTATCACCAGTTCTTGGTAGCGCTCATATTGCCATCGGTTCTAGTTGTGGTGTCGTGTATCACTTTGGTTCTATGCCAACGAACTGTGGAAGTCGGTGACGACGCAAAGATGAGATTCAAGGGCTGCGTCGGCGCCCAAGCTGAAATGCAACTATCTCCAAACGACCCTGTTTCTCCACTTTGAGATCAGTCACGTAAGATTCACTGTACTTAATATGCTTCTATCTACTTATGTCGGATTTACCATGTCAATACATTTGCAAATATGTTTTTTATTTTATAGTTATCCTCATAAATGACCATAATTATGTTATCAAAGTACCTTAAGCCGCTGTAGATTTAAACGTCAGTTATTAAAGAAATCATAGTTGTATCTTTACCGTTTACTAAATATCCAGGAAATAAACTATACCGTTTCTTTATCAAGTTCTAAATTATCAAAACGTTATTTTATAATAATGCTGGGAAAGCCGAACTTACAGAGTCAATTTTATGACATAACGATGACTTATCAGCCATTGTGACTATTTTTACCGCTCATGCCTACTTGTTATCACGTCAGTGACATATCAGACTTAACGTTTAGGTAATTCTCGGTAACACTTGAGGCTTCTATTTTTTCTTACGTTACATAATTGACCTCGACACATTTGTTTCGTGACTGTAACAAATTCTACCCAATGAATACTTTATTTCAATTGTCGCTCTAGAACACGAACGTACGTATTTGTAATTCAACGTTCGGATGTCTTGAAATAAATAGTCGACCTCGAATTTCACGTGGCGTGGCCTTTAGAATAGTTTAAGTATTAATAAACTAGATTTAAATGCTTTGAACTTCAAAATAGTAGAAGGAATTTCTGTAAAAGCATAATAAATCACGACGATAAAAATTGCGACGTCTGTTTCATTGCACGATGCTCAAGATACGACAGTTTTGCAAAAAAACCGTCTTCTAAATAAAATTCTAATAAAAGATGATATTCTTTCTTAGCTCCAACTGCTCTGTATTCAACACGTAATTTTGTATCTTTTCAGGCGTTCCCCTCCTCTGCGAGGGACCGGCTAGTTCACTAAGAGACGATTAAACGCTTACTATGACGCCAACAGCCTAATCCCGCGGCTCAATGTCCACCATGAGCAGATCTCGAGGCAGCCTCTCCCCGGCCGCCTCTGAAAGGTCCACCCTCCCGATGGGAGCCTCTGGAGAGCCCGGAAGCCCCGAGTTCACCCCTCTAGAGCCAACGCGGGAGCAACTGCTTGCACATTTCTTCGAGCGATTCAAATTTTACACATCACTATGCCTCGGAACGTCAGCTATACTCGCAGTGTTCGCTTTCCTCTTCCTCATCCCTTTTGTCGTCGAGCCGGCCATACAGACCATCCTGGCCGAGTTCGTGCCAGAAGCAGGAATATGCTCGGTGTCAGTGCACGTTCATGCTGAAACTTTGACCAATTGCACTTGGGCATCATGCAGAGAAGGCTGTACGACTGCGCACACAAAATGCCATAAGATAAGGGTGAATTTAGCTAGGAAACCTTTCGTTGAAGGTGCACCAGTGCCAACGGAATGGGATGAGACAGATTTAAAATTCCTCATCAACCCTGAAGGCTGCGGATACCCACCAAGAGTGAACTGCTCTGTGTTTGCAAACGATTATGCTGGACCAAAAGCCCCGAAGATATTTCCATGTTACTACAGCTTGACGAGACTTGATTTGGTAGTGGCGAGGTATTCCTGGGAGTCTACAATTCGGGGTTTGGTCTTGGCTCTGGTGCTGCCAACGGTGGTTTTCGTCTTCAGTCTCAGTGTCCTCGCGTATTGGCACTGTCGTTGCTGCGACAGAGCCTGCAACCGAAGAGTGCACGCTGAATCGTATGCTAGTAAAGAGGAGTAAGTATCTTCCTTTGTTCTCTTTGATTTGACGAATTTGTTTTCTTTATTAGGGATGATATTGTTTTCTTGGGTTTTTAATTTACTTGGATTTTGTTTGTTTTAATTTGTTACGTTATTGATATCATTAAATGCTGGACTTTCAGGTCCGATAGCGATTTCAAGTTTGGTGAAGGACCATCTTTACTGCATTAGTTATTATGGATCTAGTATTTTTGACAAGTACGTTACTAGTTCAATTTGTGCACAGTATCGAGTGAAATCAATCATTGTAAAAAAATTCAATTCTTCCTATCTCGATAATTTTATCTTTCGCCTAATGTATAAGAGTTCTTGAAACATACAGCTCATAATTTTTAACTGCTGCTTGCATCAAAATTCTCAAATATAGTTCTGTATTTGTTTATTGGTAGTTTTTGTTGTTTGTTTGCCGTTTTTTGATAAGTTTTAGCAGGTCATGTGTTGGTTAAGTTTTATCGTTTTTGTCATTATTCACCTGATTGCTAATCTGGTCAATATTCAGTGTTGAAAACAGCAGTGCACTTTCAATTTCAGTAGTGTTCAAACCAAGCACCATATTTTAGAGACGTAAAGGTTTAAGAAACTAAAATAGTCAAGTTGAAATGATTTACTTACTTCAAAGTCCACTGGCTTCAAGTGCTTGTTTTCACTTACGAGTAGAAAATCAGGCAGTATTCTCAAGTAGGTATGCGTTTAATATAGTACTTTGCTTCATTAGTTGACCTAATGTAAAATAATCAAAAGAATCTGATAGAGCCAGTAAACGGTATAGTTAAAAACCAATATTTGGCAACTTTTTATTTCACTTGCCAATGCATTTAGTTCCAGTTACATTACTGGTAGACGCGTTCGCTAAAAGTTTGTAAAATAAAACACCGTTATAATAAGCTATCTCATTTAACTAGACGATATGAGAAATGTCATAAACAAAAATGTACAAATCATGTATCTAAAATGTAAATACCACTGAGCAGACTTAAACATTGTCAAATGTAAAGTCATAAAGATGCGAAACGAAGGGCTTTTAAAGATGACTACTTGTCATAATTTTACAGCAACAAAACCGCAGGCAAAAGTAGCTAAGTCCATCTAGTTGTAGTACCTAAACACTTCTTAGCACATGTTTGATACTTATCATCTCAAACCGGATAGAAGTTCTAAGATTGATTCCCCACTGGTGCGTTGCGATCTTCAGAGAATTAAAGGTAATTACTATTTTAATAGAAGATGCTCTGAAGATGCTCTGATGATGCTATGAAGATGCATAAAACACGTTGTTCCGTTGCGTCGATCTGACTCAACGCAGCGCAACGCACTAGGTCCTCACGTTTAAGCCGCGTATTCATCTGTTAGCTGTAACCGTAACTGTTGCACGTTACGGTAACCAAAAACCCTAATGTGGACGTAATGTTCTGTTCGGCTCGCGAGCACCTACACTAGGGTTTTAGGTCACTCTTACAGCTCGCAGATGAATATCCGACTATAGGGGCATTACAAGTAGTGCCGAAACCAGGATACAAAATCTACCTTTAATTTTACAGCAGCAAACTCCTTTGTGAGTTAGACGACGATCCCAGCGACGACGTGTTCTGACGCCGCGCCTCCGCAACCCGCCGACGCGTCTCCCCTCGCACGGATTACGCTCAGCTGTGAAGCGTCACGCAGTGGCATGCAGTTGGGTCGCCAAGGTAGGCAGAGAGGCACGTCACAATTTGTATGCGCTGTCCTGGCGACCCTGTTATGCGTCCTCTAGGTAACGCGTGGCGTAAGGCGTTTACGCCGAGGTAACAATAGATCAGGGCACTTTTATATCTCAAAATTATTATGATTTTTGTAATTGTTCGTGGAGAGAGTAAGCAACGTGCTTGGTTTGACTGAACTGAAGTGTGAAGACACACATGTTAAGCAAGTGTAGAAGCTAACGTAACAGATGGCACCACTATTTAGTTTTGTAGAAGTATTCTGGAATTTTTATTACAATTATATGAAAAATTGTTTTTAATTTCATTTGTTTTACAAGATTTATGATATTAACACTTCTGTCGTCAATGTAAACGGTAAAGATAAATCATAAGGACAAAAGTGAATTTACAAGTGCTTAAAGTGTTTAAACATGAATTATTAAATTATCTGGTGTACTCGTCCGTTTTCTTTATAAACTTGAGTTATCCTTATTGATATTCCTTAGTTTTTTTTTTTCATAACATATAGCTGTGAATTTTTTGGAATTATGGATGTCTTTAGAATGCAGTAGGTTAGGTTTGGTAACTTTATTATCAAATCTAAAAAAAAAACTTTTCTGAAATAAACTGCTTTATGACTCGAAAATAATGTTAAAACATGCATTCGGAACTTCAATTTTATGGGACAAAATATAGACCCTACAACTAAATTTTTGAGTTATAATATTATAAATGATGCCTTAATTTTAAGTGAAATATGATATGCCCTGATGTGTTTTTGCCTCGGCCTAGGCGAATTACGTAAAGTGTAATCATGCTATGCTTAACGAGCTAGATATTAAAGTCTGATTATGGAAGGTATGGAATAGGTAAAACTGCGCTGTGAAATATTATTCAATTTTATGTCTTGCTGCCACCTTTAAGAGAATATGAAAATTATAAAGCAAATTGTGAGATGCATTTGTTTTTTAAAATAATATTGATTATCTCGATATTTTTTTAAGAAACATATTTATAAGCAAATTGATACGAAAAAAACAATTGAAGCATCGTACGACAAAATCGAATAATATTTCACAGAATTGCAAAGTGACAATCCAATACATGCGTTGGTGGACTTATCTTACATCTTTTGACATTGTGATGAGAGTAAAATAGCGTGGGCTGAACTAGCCTTTCCCTCTAATTCTGCACAATAAAAATTGTCCACCTGCCTTAAAATAGGCAAGCCGGTGGGAAACGCCACTGGTAAATACCAACGGGGCCTTACGAAAACCCGAGAGTCAAAAAAATACGTAAGACCTTTCTACTATAAAGCGTATTGTGATAAGGTATTTTCAAAAAGATTTATCTCGCATCGCAAGACACTTTAAATTTCATCCTTTCAAATAACTCTAGTTAATAATGGCAATAGATAAATCGCTTTGGGAATACTCTATTGCGTGGATCGTCACGTTTACCTAGGATGGGACTGATTATTATATCGATTGATATTTTATTAACAACTTGCTAGCATTTTAAAATCAATTTTGGTGTAAGTGTTTGAAAAGTTTCAATCGTTTTTACTATCAATTGATGGTTTACCTCAAAAATTAATATTACAGATCAAATACTCGCTGTAATTGATCATCATATTATCATGATAGTAAGAACGATTATGAAACGATGAAAACATACCTTTTTGAGGGGAAGGCCTTATTAACTGAGCAGTATTAAATTTTTCAACACTACGGCTGCGTGGCTTTGCTTAAAAATATAAAAATGATGTGAAAATTATAAAAAAAGCGTCTCTCTATTCTAAACGGAGCTAAGCCGGTTAGTTTGTAAGTTCGATATTATTTGCTTCCGAATATGTCCAAAGGAGGTATTATAGTAAAAATATATCATGATCATAATAATGTAAGTACAAAATGTATTGAAAAGTACCAAGGAACAGGAACCTTTCTTACATGAAAATGTGCTAAGTTATTTTGTGTAGTTTGAAAGTTATGATTTTTTCACGATTTAGCAATAATAATGTACATTGATATTATAGTTTTACGTAAAGGAAAAGGCTACTTTTAATATTTTTCGTGAATATCTTTGGCTACTTACGATGTTAAATTTTAGTATGTACTATATCGTCATAAAAAATATGACTTGTAATTATTTGGATTGCTTTTTGTTGAAAATATAACTACCAAATTATTATCATAGAAACAGATTACTTAACAATTATTAATATAATATCTGTTACTAAACATTATTTAACTATGATAATTTAATTGTACAACATGTAAGATATTTAACAGATTAATTGTGAAATAAATACTATGCTTTGAGAAAAGTAGAATTTCTATAGAGTTTAATATCACAAATAAATACTGCCTATATGAAACTTAACAAAGTTAGGTTTAAGATTTTTTATGTTAATTATCATGCTTTAATTAGTAATATTGAAAGCTAAATATTTGAAATTGAAAAACGACAAAAAGTTAATGTTTTTTTTTAATTATATTAAATGACTGTTTTTTCACACTCAATTATATCAGTGAAAAATTATTATAGTTTTAAAATGACTAAAAAAAATTATAAAAATGCATAAATGCATATATCTGCCATATTTTTGTGATATTGTGATGATTAAAAATAAAACAAAAATGTAATCAAAATTCTGGTGTAAATGTTGTTATTAAATTCAAAGTATGTGTGAATTAGCTTTATAGATTGTTAAGAAACCCTTAATATTATGTTCCTTGTATTGATAAGTTACATGTCAAGAGAAAAGCAAGATATTGTTATAAGTCCAGCTAAAGATTTTATGTCGGTCTAGAGATCGGACACTCAAAAAAAAACTTAAATGGATTAATATTACATTTGAAAGGCCTTATGTTTTTTTCACAAGAAAGACGGGATCGGAATATTTGTATGACCATTAAAAAGAAAGATCTAAATAACTAAATGCTACGGTCACAGCTTAATCAACAATAAAAGACGATTTAGAAAATAAAAATATCGTAGAAAAAGAGACGTAATAAAGATAAGTACCTCCACCATACTGGCATTTTACGGATCGCTTTAAATAAAAAATCGTCAACGTGCATTTTTTACATCATATTGTAACTTATGATGATTTAAAAAATTGATGTGTGATATTTAGTGTAATTATGTTTAATCCCTATAGTGTAGTACCCACTATCTCACACGTAAATAGAGAAACTCACAAGATTTCTTCTCACATTCTTGACACGAACAGCTGCATTTGAAAACAAAATGCTTCTTAATAATTATTGTAATTCTAAGTTTGAGCTTAAAACATTGTCGTATTGTGCGTATTTAAATACTTATGCCATTCGAAAACAATAGCCACGTCAGGGAACATTAAACAGTTGTATAATTCTAATAAGTACCTATAACACTTATTATGTTCACAAGCAATGATCATAATTTTATTATGACTTAAATCAATAACTTTTATTTTTCTAATCAAATTAATTTTATTGTAAAATGACAATGTTTGAAGCCCACAAACTATCGCCTTCGAATGTGTTTGTAAATAATAAAAATATTATGAAATTGTTCAATATTTATTAAATTATTGTAAATAAGACTAGTTTAATTCGTTTCGGTTTTAAATAAACAATTGTTAATTCTAATATAAATGACGTTGGCGCAAACAGACACAAAGTGTAATGACAAATAAAAGCTTGTTTTATTATGAGTTTTATTCTTACACTAAAAATAATCGTCTTCTTAAGATTTTAATATGGCCCCATCGATCGATGCAACGATTTCGCATAATATGTCAAAGTAATAAATACAATATTCAAAAACAAAAATGGCGGCAACGTTGTACTGTAGAACGCGGTCAAAATACCCCCCCCCCCCCCCTCCCCTTGCCGGGTGAACGGAAATGGAAGCGTAGATCCGCGACGCTATTATGCACCACGCACCGCAGCGCCACGCCGGCACATTCTTCAACCTACTTCAAATCTCTTTTATAAAAAGTCAGGACTTTGAGGGTACTGTCCGATTTTTTGTTAGGATTTTTAATTTTTTTATATGGCAACCCTACTCACCAATCCTGCCGCCTGCTTTGCTTTTGCTGCTGTGCTCCATGACTGACACAATACATGACGCTGTCTTAGCCCTCTAGACTGGCAACACATCTGCAATCTTCTAGTGTTGCAAATATTGCAAATCGCTGATTAAATACAAAACGGCACATTTCAAAATCAGACACTGTTGCATTTGAAACCTTATAACGACCGACTTTTGTCTTCAGATGCAATGGCGAATGATTTTGGAATGCGTCCGTTTTGTATTTAATCAATGATATGTCCAGAGGTGGTGGTGATCGTTTACCCACGTGTCCCACTGACTCCTTTGCTTGCTTGTCGTACAAAAAATTGTATGCAAATTTCCCGAGGGGAAACCAAAAAACGCTGCAGGCATAACCTCAATAAAAGACCGGCCAAGTCCGAGTATGACTCGAAGGTTCCGTGCAAACTCGGCAAGTGGATATAAAATCCAGTGTTAGCAGAGCCCTAGGGGGTTACCATGATGCGATTCGATTCCGATTCAGTTTAGGTTCGCTCACTTGACTGTCAGATCCATATGTATCGCATTAAGAAGTCATGGTAAGGCCCCAGATCTTAACCAAAATGAAGGCACTGTGTGCTATAAGAGCTGCCTTTATTCCAAGTTTCTAATTTCTAGGGCTACTGGAAGGACCTCCTCCTTAATTGGGAACACAGCAATTTGTATGGAAACGTCTTTTCTAATGACTATCTTTTGATTCAGACGACTTAAAGAGTTGATTTGTTCACAGCTATCAGGTGCTGCAAATCTTAGTATTTGGTATTCATTTGAATCGTACACTTTTAGAAGTTTCTCAGATAAAGGGCCTTGAGACTGACGGACGGACAAACAACAAAGTGACCCAATAAGCGTTCCCTTCTGAAGTACGGAACCCTGAAAAACACGTAAATTCCCATTACAATTCAACCAGCCCATTAACTCAGCATGAGCGATAAAAAAAAGTTTTTTAACAACCCCTGTAATTTAAAACGACATGCAATAAAATCACTGCAAAACCATCCCTTACACCATTTCAGACTCTGAGTCGATTGCGTAGAATTTATTTTAGTGAGATTGAGTTATTCAGTGCTTTCCCTAAGTAGGTAATAATGTACCCATTAACACAGCACTCACTTCCTAGTAACCTGCACATATCTGCGAAGCAATTCAATGTTGTGTGTGAAGTTCCCAATACGCACTAGATCCGCGTGGGAACTATAGCTCAAGTCCTTTCATTCTGAGTTGATTCCCGTATTGTTTTCCCTAAGCAGATAATAATGTACCTACTAACACAGTTCTTACTTCCCAGTAACATGCACACATCTGCGAAGGAATTCATTGTTGTGTGTGAAGTTCCCAATCCGTAATAGGTCCGCGTGGGAACTGTAGCCCAAGTCCTCTTATTTTGAGTTGGTTCACGTATTGTTTACCCTAAGTAGGTAATAATGTACCCACTAACACAGTACTTACTTCCCAGTAACCTGCACACATCTGCGAAGCAATTCAATGTTGTGTGTGAAGTTCCCAATCCGCACTAGGTCCGCGTGGGAACTATAGCTCAAGTCCTCTTATTCTGAGTTGATTCACGTATTGTTTTCCTTATGTAGGTAATAATGTACCCACTAACACAGTACATACTTCATAGTAACCTGCACACATCTGCGAAGCAATTCAATGTTGTGTGTGAAGTTCCCAATCCACACTAGATCCGCGTGGGAACTATAGCCCAACTGCTCTCATTCTGAGTTGATTCACGTATTGTTTACCCTAAGTAGGTAATAAAATACCCACTAACACAGTACTTAAGATTTTGAGTTTATTGCAAACAGACGGGCGTGACACTCCATGGATTAAAACCTATGGACGTTGTACGCAATTGCCTGTGTTGTCAGACTGTGTACTGTGGCACTAGGTTTTACTAAGCTCAGGTTTTGGGGTCACTGAACTCCCGCACGAAAGGTATTCAGCCTTCCACTGCATTGCCGTATAATAACTTCTATTGCCTTCATTGGCGCCGAGTTGATTGTTTTTTTTTTTGAAATTGATGTACCTATTTAATTTGATTTATCAAATTGTATTTTTGAAATGCAACTTTTATTTAATTTTTAGCATAAATTAAGGAGCTTCTGATTATCACTGTTTTTTTGTATAATATATATTTGTACCTACACATTTTTTTCAATATTATTTCTGTTCTGGATCGTTTCCCGTACGCTTAAAACAAGCTATCACGGATCCTGACATACAGGCTGGTGTTAGAAAGAGACCTTTACTCCCAGACCAGCATGGAAGAAAATAAAAATAAGACAAATACATGACAAACACTGAAATGTATCCACAAATGTGAACTTTACAAATTACCCACCCACACAAACCTATTTTACATGGTATGAATCCCAGAATTAATGCGCTCAGAACAGAATTATATCAAGTTATGCTAGCATTAGCATTTATGTGTACCAAGAGACCGGATCTCCGCAAACTATCCCCAAACCGAAACAAAGGACGTCTCAGAATTCCTTAAAACCGCAACGTACCGGTTTTATTTATTTACAAGCTCCTGCTAGGAAACGACGGTGCCGTTTTAAATTATTAAAATGATCCAGATTGGTCCGAGCTTTTATGAGAACAAAGGAATACGTTTGTGAAGCGCTTACCTATACTGATTACAAAATTTCTAAACGACACTGAAAATTAGAACACATAGAAAAACCCGAAAAGTAACCGTACACACATCATTTAAACAGATGACGCTTAGCGACAAAAGATCGCATAGTAACAAAGGCCACGTGACAGCTAGTAACAGGTCAAAAAATTCGAAGACTATCCACCTGCTATGGGTGGTGTAGGGGTATAGCACGCGTCACGGAATGACGAGGATCCGGGTTCGCTTCCCGGCCATAGCTTTACTTTTCAGATTTTTCTGTGTGTTCTAATTTTCACTGACATTTAGAAATTTTCCGAAAAGTAAATCTATGGCCGGGAATCGAACCCGGATCCTCGTCATGCCATGACGCGTGCTACAGCCCTACACCACCCATAATGAAATATGAAATAAAATGAAATAATTTGAAATGAAATAATTTATTTTGCTTTAGACATGGTACCTAAGTAGAAAATTGTGTCTTAAAAATAGTGTACAGTGCGCTGACATGTCTAACCAGAATATTGGCATGCATAGCAGGCGGGTAATCCTTCCCAAGCGTCGACTGTTTGAATGATGTGTCTGTACGACACAATTACAAACTCCCGTGGAACATCTACGGCTCACCAGGGACGAGAGAAGGCGCTGACTATTTAAAAAAAAAACCGGCCAACTGTAAGTCGTATCCGGCTCGAAGGACCACATTGAACAATGCACTGTTTATTTGTGAGTTACTGAACTGAATGGCGGTGAAAACAGAAGGAAATAATAAAGATTTGCTTGAGGTAATCGGAGCCATGTAATAAGCACACACAGGAAAAGGAGAAGAGGCAATGTATGTATGTAAGTATGCATAACTCTTTATTGTACATAAAACAAAAGAAAAAGATGATCATACAGGACAACACACATGCACAAAGGCGAACTTATCCCTAGAAGGGATGTATACTTACAGTGTTGCAACAGTATTAAAACGAATTGGTGTTGCTTTTATCATTTACATTCCAGTTACGATTATAGAATCGATTTTTGTGTTGTGTACCTATCCAACACTCGCGCACCGAGGGTTTCGTACAAATTTAGCAAGTCGATATAAAATCCAGTGTTGGCAGATCGGGTCCTTAATTAGCCAACGCGAGAACGCGACAATAGTCGAAGAAAAGTGACAATTGTTTACATTCTTCTTCTTCTTTTCTAATATGGCCCCATCGAACCATGCGATGATTTCGTCAATGTCAAGGTAATAAATACAGTATTCAAAAATCTTGTGACAAAAATGTCGGCAACGTTGTACGGTAGAACATGGTCATAAGACCCCTCCCCCCCCCCCCCGTCGGGCTCTTAGCCAACGGATAATGATATCCCTCGGAGACCGCCAGGAAATCATTAACCGGTGCCCAGGGTGCACCGGAACAAGCACTGCATTTCCCCTTGGTCGGATCCAATAACGAACCGCAGCTCTTGATCACACGCGGAGGTAACCCGATTCGCACCCCAATTGCTTACATTACTAACTCTGCTAGAATTGACACTTGACACAATTGTCACTTGTCACCGACTATTGTCGAGATGGTGAAATATGGCCAAGAGCTCTGCCTCTTAAGCAAAATGTAGGCAGTGTGATGTCATTAACCATCAGTAGAAACAGATCTCTGCTAAAATTGGTATCATACCCACTTGCACGTGATGAATTTTCTTCTTCTTTTTTAATATGGCCCCATCGATCGATGCAATGATTTCGCCAATGTCAAAGTAATAAACCTACTGCATGATTTAAGACTACCTACTTTTTGTATTTTTTTATATAGAATTTATAGGACTCTATACTTACGGTGAGGTTTGAATCATGTATTTATTTTACTTATAGGGTTAAGGTAGCTTGGTCTCACACTAAAATTGCTACTAAGTTTTTGTAGAGTGGGCAACACCGAGGGCCTGTTTCACCTATGATTCCGTCTCTATTTGTTACTAAAAACCGACAGAGACGTCATCATAGATAAACGTACATACATACACATATAACATCTATATTCCTTTCGGGGCAGATAGAGTCTGAGGTAACAAGACGTGGCCCCGTCGAGCATGATTGAAGCCGTATACGTGGTAAGGGGTATCAAAATAGTGATGGGTTGCTAGCCGCATCGCCTATAACATGATTCCTAATAATTTCGCCTATTCCCTCGACACTTAAGATGACTAGAACTTAACAGAGAGTTGTGAAACACGCCCTGAGCGTTACAGAAATGGGTCAGTTATAATTAGTGGCATTCAAACAGACTTCAGGTAGAAATCAGCCTTCAAACGACTGCACGAATGCTTAGAACGCCTTTGTGCGCTTATTTACCCTCAAAGCCAGACCGCTGAGCAGCAGTGCTTGTTCTATTACCGCAAAACAAGCTGAGTAGGGATCAAATTGAAGTTAAAAAAAAACATTATGTGGCAAGTTGATTTTTACTTCCTGATTTTTTATGTGGGAACAGAAACAACTGGTAAATTCTGTCTTTTCTTTACTCCCAGACTAGAAGAAACCCGGATATATAGGATAAAGTAATAACTTCACCGATATATTAATGAAACTGGCCGCTTACGTAACTTGCAACAGCTGCTGTAACAGTTGCTGCAACGGCTCGCTGCAAGGGCTTAATTAAAAAGCTACTTCGACGGTGAGAGGACAATAGTTTTTTATGTCACAATGGTGCAAAAGATGTATTTACGGCGAGGGCAGTACATTGAATCCAAAATATAGCGAAGTATTCTAAAATAGGCCTTTTAAAGTAGATTAATGAGCGTCAAACTTGAAAAAAAAAACAATCCCAAATATCATTTAAGAGCAATCAGCATAGAAAATGGCGTGGTTTTACAATTATCGACTCCAAAGAATTGCATTTGCAAAAAAACCCTTAGAAAAGGCTAAAACAGAAACCCTTCGTGCGCTAGTCCAACTCGCACTTGGCCGGTTTTTATTTTACGATTACTGATCTAACTGGCCTGATACATAACCCGCAACAGTTGCTGCAACGGCTCGCCGCAAAAGCTAAGCCAATAGGGATGCGACGGTAGGAACTACACAACAATTTTATTTTGGATTGATCGTAGACAAAGGTCATGAAGTTATTCGGATTATTCCAGCAAGTTCTACAGGGCTGACAACGCACTGGCATCGTGTAAAGCGCTGCGGGTGTCTATGGACAGTGGTGATTATTTAACATTAGGTGACCCACTAGTTCGTTTGTATGGCCTCTCTAACATACAAAAAAAGTGAATTATTTTACTTTTATGAACACTCCTGTATATAAAAGTCATAAATTTAATACGAACCTACACACATACATACATAAATCACGGGGTAGACAGAGCCTAAGGTAACAAGAACTAAAGGCCATTTTTACCATAATTGTGGGCGGTGGAAAGGGAAATCAAAATAGTGATGATGCTGTATCGCTTATGAAATTCACCATCTGCACGGGAAGAGAAGCTGGTACATTCTATGTTTTTTCTTTGCTCCCAAACCAGCATGGAAGTAAATTTAGAGTGGCAGTAAAATGGGAGTCATAATTTTTAGTAGGTACCTCTCGAGCTCTCTAGCAAAGGGTCGCGGCTTCGAATCCCGGGTTGGACCTTTGGGTTATCTCAATTTATGAGCGGAATTGAATTTGACATTCACCGATATCTTCACAAAGTATCAGCAAGTTAGAAAAGCTATAACAGGATTTGGTTTGATTATTGTTGCTTAAAAACTTTTTTCTTTTTTTCCTTCCATGCTGGTCTGGGAGTAAAAAAACATAGAATGTACCAGTTGCTTCTCTTCCCGCGCAGATGGCAAAATCCCATCGAGGGAATGGGCGAAAATCTTAGGAATCATGTTATAGGCGACCCATCACTATTTAGATTCCACTTTCCACCTATACGCCCACAGTCTTGCTAAACGTGCTCTTTACGTCTTGTTACCTTAGGCTCTGTCTACCCCGTAAGGAATAAAGCCGTGATTTGTGTATGTGTATTCATTATTCTCCTAATAAAAATGTACTATACAGTTAGGGAAATGTATTCATGTACCACCTTAGAACCCTATCGCAATAAGGTGACATGATATTACTCGAAATTGCGACAGTACGGTAGTACGTGAATACATATTGCCCTTACTATACATAAAACCCATTAGGGGCTGTTTCACCAGTCTCTTTTAAGTTTCAGTTATCTTAAGTATTAGTTAGGTATCTATGATTCTAAAATAACTGACACTAAGGTAACCGTAACTTAAAAGATAATGGTGAAACAGACCCTAAGTTATTAGGTCACATGACAAAACAGATGTAGAGTAGCGAAATTATTTCTATAAAGCTGACGGTTTCAATAATTATTTCTTTGACATTTAATTTTAAGTGATGATGTAATTTTATATTGAACTAGCTTCTGCCTGCGACTTTGTCTGCGTAGAATTAAACCTTTCTCTTGAATCACTCTATCTTTTAAAGAAAACCGCATCAAAATCCGTTGCGTAGTTTTAAAGATCTAAGCATAACATAAATGGACATACAGAGCGGAAAGCGACTTTGTTTTATACTATGACTAGCTTCTGCCCGCGACTTCGTCTGCGTAGAATTATGCATAAAAACCTTCCTCTTGAATCACTCTACTATCTATTAAAAAAACCGCATCAAAATCCGTTGTGTAGTTTTGAAGATATAAGCATACATAGGGACATAGGGACATAGGGACAGAGAAAGCGACTTTGTTTTATACTATGTAGTGATAGTGAAGTGGTGATCAAATAAACACAAATATTAAAAGTACATGACTTTTTTGTAAATTCCTTTTCTTAAAGCATCAAAAACTTTTTTAAATCTCCATCCATCCCATTTCCAGTTTAAAATTTTAAGCGTCGCGTGTCCAAAGAACTCTGAGAAGTCAGCCTTTCATAGTTGACACTTTGACTTAATAGGTATTGTGCCGCGATCCCGAAATAGCCACACTATTGATTCCGTACGCCATATCGCTCCATTAATTAGTCAGTTCCACCTTTGTTCGTTTGTGGCAATTGAAAATACACTGAAGACAAAATATCGGGTCACTTACACACTTGCATTTTGACGTAATAACGTCTTATAAATCGATGAGCGCCGGCTGCACTCACGAAAAAGCGTGACTCATTTCGTTGCGTTCCGCGTGACATCATTGTGCAAGCGAGAGCGCGGAACAAGCGATAGAGAGGCTCGATCGGCCCAAGTTTTCCTTAAACCGACTTTACAGACGGTTTTTTAGGGTTCCGTACTTCTAAAAAAAAAGAAACCATGTATTATAAGGTCACTCAATGTCCGACTGATAGGTCGAAAAGACCTTTTTTCTCTGGAATTTGTACACGTATAAAGTGTAAATTAATACAAAATACTGTGTGCAAAAGTCAAGCCTACGTAATCAAAATGTAGGTACAGTCGTTAGAAAATATTTTTCATTTTTAAATATGGTAAAAAGTATCTATAAAACTTATTTGAAGCTCGCCGTATATACAAGTAAGTAATTACCCCTAAATTGCATGAAAAATGTATAAATTTAAATTCAAATTAAATAATCAATTTCATTCTTTCACCTACCTACATATAATAAAAAAATATACTTACAAGAAATAGCAGATAGTGAATAGCTAGTACAAAGAGGCAAACTTATCCCTAAAATAAAAACACTCAACGTGTACGTTACTTTTCTAATAATTAATAATACCCATCATTTTAAGTATTGAATTTATTGACAAAAAAACAATCATCTCTTTTTTATGCAATGCACTGGAACGTGTAAAAAATATTTCCCAATAAAATAAATTTTACGATGCGTATGTAAAAAAATACGAGTTGTACGTCTGCTCCATTACTCTTGACGTCTACTTTGTACTTTAAGCTCAACTCAAGTGTGTATTAAGCTCTTCTAAAAAGCTTTTTTGATGTCCAACTTTGCCCGTGAGTTCCATGTTTACTTAAGGAAACATTGCCTTACAACAATCCCGGGTTATTATTCCTGAATCAGTTCGTAGAGTCGATTGGATTCTTTAGCAAGCCCTTTCAAAAATCATTTGTTATATTGGTTTCTAGATACTAATGATTTTTAACGCAGAGGAAGTTTTATTGCAAATTAATAGTTAATACAAATTATTGCAAGCTGTTACCTACAACCCTGTTAAGTTATTCATGCTCGTAAGATCACTGTTTTAAATTTTATAAATCTACTAAAAACATATTATTTTTCTGTTACCCAAACGCAAAGAAAAACAGGCAATAAAACTTGATTAACACCCTAGAATTGTAAAAACAAGAAAGACTGTCTGTCGCCATACAGCTCGAGCACATGATACCGCTGTATCGACCGGACTGGGCGACGCGCGCACCTACCCAGCCACTCTGCCGCCAAAAATGGAATTTAAAAAGCAATTCCCAAAATGCAACACCATCTCTTACTGGAATTTGATTTTAAATTAATCGCATCGGCCATTTTGGTTTTTAAATTCAGAATTTTGCGATTGTTTTCGCGCGGTCAATTGTTTTTTTAATTATAAATAAACAGCGTTCGATTTTCATTTGAATTGGGGATTTTGTTTTTTATGATTTTTTAAGTTTTTTTTTTTCAGTGGCCAGTGTTATGTTCAAGCTTTGAAGTGCCAATACTACCATTACTATACAGCCTGCGTCAGTAGTGTCGGGGTCGCGGCGCCGCGCCGACGTCTGATGAAAAAAGACGTTTCGAAAAAAGAACATTACATAGTACGTTCCCAAAAAGGATGATATAGTGTGCTTATTGGAGTGTTTTCAAGAATTATTCGGTTCCAAAGGTGTTTTTCGGTGTGTTTGACGTCTTGGAGAAGCTTTGATGAGGGGTTTTGATCTTTTAGGCATCTATTTTTGGGCTGCACCATACATTTGAACATGTTATACACTCACACACGATTAGGTTATTAGTTGAACGATAATCGACCAGTTTCTAAAACAATCTTATCGACAGCCGAACTGTTAAGTCATTGCTGCATTATGCTATGCCAGCGAAGCAAAAGCACACATCTCATAAAACGTCTAAACTGCGAAATAGAATACCCAATAACAGAAGGCAAAGAAAAGTTCTAACGTTACTTATACTTTTTTATTGATCGTTATAAAAGCATTAATATAGTGGTGGTATGCAAATGTTACAGTTTTTTCTGAGATTTATTATAATAGGTCATATAAAATGGGTGTAAAGTGCTGTGACGTCAGAAAGGTTTCTTTGGATCTTTGAGGTTATGTTATGTAATAGTGATTTAATAGTAGCTAGGAATGGTGTTGTATAAGTGTCGTACAAAAGGGGTGAAGCTATTCGATTGTTTTAAAAGTCGACCGTTTCAAATGTTATTTTCCGTAGGGTTGCGACGAAAATTACTAGTCGTTCGCTGTGATAGGTTAGGTTATTAATGTGTATTTAAATACTTAAATTGTTTTTCATAAGTCTGAGTATGATTGAAAAAGTTTATTATAATATTATTTCAAAAAGGCGTATAATTATACGTAGGGATCTGTCAATGTATTGTAGTTCTGATTCGATACGTAAATTATTTTTTGTTCTTCAGTAGAAACCTATCTACTGTTATAGAGTTTGATATAATGCTTCTTTTAAAGGTTATTTTTTGGGCTGTCGTCAGGGTTCTTGCACTACTCTTTGCATTCGAAACCAGAGTGACAGCGTCATTGAACATAAGAGCAACAGTAGAAACCATTTGATTTAATTGAAATAAGTTTTTTAATAAAGCGTAGAGTCATTGCTTTTTGAGATCGTTGTTCTGGCGACTGGATAGCCAGAGCCCCTCTAAACTAGGCTGGGGCCCGGCACTCAAGAATTTGTGGCCCTTTTGGAAAGTAAAAAAAGCTAAGCGAACAAAATGTTTTGAGAATAAATGTGTGAGAAATTGTCAGTCCTTCGGGGCCCCCTGATAATGGGGGCCCTGGGCACGGGCCCCGTGTGCCCTTATGGTGAAGACGGTATTGCGGATAGCCCAGTGGTTAGAGAACCTGACTATGGAGTTTGAGGGTCGGGGTAGATATTTGTATGAACAATATGAATGTTTGTTCTCGAGTCTTGGATGTTTAATAAGTATTATCCGCTGTCCAGTACCCATATTACAAGCTTTTCTTAGTTTGGGACTAGGTCAATTGAATAGATGTTTAAAATTAAAATATGTTATTTTTGCTTGGAAATTTAGTATCGTTAAAGATTCGATTACTATTTTTATTAATAGGGGAAATGATTATAGTTTTATGCGGATTTTTGAGCAGACTATGAAACAGGGAAGTTTTAATTTAGTATTTACGATAGAACATGTGGGTGATGATATTTTGTGAATTGAAAGCTGGCAGCGGACGGGAAACTCCTGGTGCTGCTAGTTCTTGTGGGTGGGAGTGATCGCTTACCATCAGGTGGCTAAAGAAAAAACATAGAATGTACCAGCAGGGTTGCCACCTTTAGGGGAAAAAAAATCGGGACAAATCGAGCATCCACCAGAGACGTTCGGAGTCTAAGGAAAATGAAACTTTATTTTGTGTTTTTATTACTTTTTTTATTATTTTTTATTGCATAACTAATACAAAAGTGAATAAATTGATTGAGCCTATCGCATATTGTCAAAAATCGGGACAAAATCGATAGGTAGCCGGGACGCGGGACAATGTCTTCGAAATCGGGACGGTCCCGACAAAATCGGGACGGGTGGCAACTCTGTGTACCAGTTGCCTATAGATGGTAAAAGCCCATGCTGGGAACGGGCGAAAATCTTAGGAATCATGTAATAGGCGATGCGGCTAGCAACCCATCACTATTTTGATTCTCCTTTCCCTATACGCCCACGATCATGCTAAACGGGGCCTTTACGTGGTCTTGTTGCCGTAGGCTCTGTCTACCCGCAGTTCACATACATACGTACACACGTACCGTCACGCCCCTTCTCCATAAGGGTAGCAGAAACTACTTTGTTCCACTTAAGTACTTACTACGATCCTGACATACCTCTTTGGCTTTAACCACATTCAATCTCTTCATACGCTCATCGGTTTAAGCTACTCTTGATCCGACTTTTCTTAAAACGTTCCCAGTTTGGTCAGAGAACGTCCGTCTAGGCCTTTCCAGCCAACAGCGGTGACACCGTAGTGCTCCCGCAACGCCCACAGTTCACGGCTAGGAGGGAACGTGTGTGTTTTTAGACGGTAGGCCTCTCCCCTCCTTCCATAGGGAAGGCAGCGGCGAGCTGGAGAGCCCGTCATACCTCCGTTCGTATGCTGCCCCGAGCGCGGAGATGCATAAGGCGCATTTTCCACACGTTAAAAAAAAAAAGGCCTTTCCAGCCAACAGCGGTGACACCGTAGTGCTCCCGCAACGCCCACAGTTCACGGCCTGGAGGGAACGTGTGTGTTTTTAGACGGTAAGCCTCTCCCCTCCTTCCATAGGGAAGGCAGCGGCGAGCTGGAGAGCCCGTCATACCCCCGTTGCTGCCCCGAGCGCGGAGATGCATAAAACGCATTTTCCACACGTTAAAAAAAAGGCCTTTCAAGCCAAATATTAAAATTCATCCTGGTCACGGCACCATTTTGTCATACACCGAAATAAGTGAACTTCCTTATCTAATTTCATAACAAAAAGACGTAGGACAATACTATCTCGGTTCACAAATAGCACGGGAGCACAAAGCTTTCCAGCATGACTTCAACGTGGCACAGAGCAATACAGCTAGTGCACTTTAATCACTACATTATATCAAAGCATCTGAGCTGAGTAGAGAGCAAAGAAAAAACAGAATGTACCAGTAGCTTCTCTACCCGCACTTGCTAAACCCAATGAAGGAATTAGCAAAAACCAAAGTGACAGGTGACGTGCTAGCAGCCCATCATTATTCGATTCCCTTCCATTCCCAAGACCTAAAGGCCACGTTTAGCATGATTGTGGGCAGACGGAAAGGGGAATCGAAATAGTGATGGGTTGCTAGCCGGATTGCCTATAGGTCATGATTCCAATGCCCATTCCCTCGATGGGCTTTTACCATCTGCGCGAGAAGAGAAGCCACTGGTAGATTCTATGTTTTTCTTAGATCAGGATGGAAGCTAGATTACAACCGGGTTAAAGTCATGGCAATGAAAAATGTAACACCCATAGAGTCGCGGGTACACAGTACCTTGGATCAAAGCTTTAGAAGCATACGCTAGCTATTTTACAAAGCAATTAACATGGCGCTGGCTGTATGACATTGTTGTTCATTATTCCATAGTCTCCTTGAATTAAAAAAAAGTTAAAAACAAATGAAAAACAGTCCAGCAATCCGATTTATGGTCAGAAAATCGCGTCTGCAATTTAATTCGGCCGTCAACAAGGCTCGTCGTGTTCTGTTACTTAGAATAAAATGACGACATTTACGACAATGTTTGGAAAAAGTGTATTTGAGAATAATTTATGTTATAGCCAGTAGATGGCGATGCTAGATGCAAATTTGAACGTAAGCAACAAAGTTTCTTGTGCAGCTCAGCTGTGATATTTGCTGGATACCTTTGCTTAGTAAGCGTTATACAATTTTAGGGCCTGTTTCACAACTCTCTCTTAAATTCTAGTTATCTTAAGTGACATTTATCTATGACAACGTCTCTGTCTGTTTCGTAGTAATAAATAGAGACGGAATCTTAGATAACTGACACTTAACAGAGAATGGTGAAACAGGTCCTTAGTGTTGCATAATTCTATCAGATTTTTAGCACTTGGCAACTGGCATTTAAGCTGGCTTCAAATTTCAAGAGTTTGAGCTGGGTGTTGACGGATCAATCAATCAAGTCGTCTAGCAGTATTTTAAGTTAAAGATACCAAAACTTCTTCATTGAAATGACCTATTTTAATAAAAATAAAAATTTTGCCCGTGCAATAGTGTCCCAGCTGTTCTTATCTGTTGCATAACGCTATTGAAACGTGGCCCTGTTTTCTGGCGTTTCTCAGATATGCTAGTTCTGTCACCAGTGTAATGTCAGTTCAGTAAATGATTGTAGAAACTTCGTACAATACAGATTGGGGGTGCGAGTCGGGTTACCTCCGCGTGTGGTCAAGAGCTACGGTTCGTTTTTGGATCCGGGGGGAAGAGCAGTGCTTGGTCCGGTGCACCCTAGGCATCGGTTAATGGTTTCCTGGTAGATTCTGAGGGATATCATTATAGGGACCGTGGTGCCGACATTTTTGTCACAAGATTTTTGAAAACTGTATTTTATTACTTTTATTTTGTTGAATCAGGCGTTACTTTGCGGAGGTCCATTTCAACGAACAAAAAATTTACCTTGCTACTCCGCTACTCACGTGCAAGATAACCAAGCCTGTGTGAAATATATATGTTTTTCATGCAATCCCTCCCTCCACTGCTGCCAATAAAACACATATAAATCCCACAAACTTAATTATCCCTTACACCAAAAAATAAGAAGAAGACAAATGATTGACTTAAAGAATTCTTTACTACATATGATTGCGATTAAATTAAGTAATTATAAGTAAAATTTTACTGTCCAAAAAAAATAGTACTTTCCAATAATATTATAAGAAACTGAATGATTTCAGACTAGGCTCACCTTGTATCAAGGTAGTCTAAAAAGTCCAAAATAACAGTTAGGTAACATAAAATGATGCGGTCAGAATAACCTTAAAGGTACACATATAGTACATTACACACCGAGGGTAGTGAAATAAAGAATGTGCCAGCTCGCTGGAACTTTTCGCACGAGGCAAAGGCGAGGGCGATAAACATGCGACCCGAGGCTTTCTTTATCACTGCTCTATGTGTGTAAACAATATTACGTCTTCCCCTGACCAATAAGTGGAAATTATCTAGTAAATTGGTACTTACGGCCCGGGGCGACGTAAAATACATTACAAACAGGAAAGCAAAAACTAGCTAGACAGAAATAAAGTACTAAAGTATAAATAGCAGCAAAATCGTGTATGCGTGGGTGTGTGTGCTAAGCTAAAGTTCTTTTAACACATTATTACCTACATAATTACTCTAGTGTTCTAACGTAAACGTCTCAAGTACTATGAAAAAATTGACAGCGCCACTAGCGGCACGAAATGGCAACAAATTGCTTTCAAATTAATTAAATATGAAGTGTTTTCAATTATCAAAATTTTATTTTAACACAACCAACTATCTCTAGCCACTCTATGCTGGTAGCCAGTGCCTTCGAAATAGGAATTTAAATATCGAATCCGAAACCGAACGCTTCATTGCTTATTGGAATGCAGTTTTAAAATCAAACCTATTTCGAATTTTAAATTTAGGATGCAGCGGTTTTTCTCGCGTTCAAATTGTTTCTTTTACTTTTATAAATTGCAATCGGCTTTTATTCGAATTGAATACTCGTTATTTTTTGCGGCCAGCTATAGTTCTCACAAAAATTTAATAAAATCCAAGTCAAATACTGGCAGATAAGTGTTTTTTTTTCGTGTCGTAAACTCACAGTAGAGACTCGGGCTGTAACAAAATGCAGTATTTTCTAGTGTGAGTTTTAAGGCTAATTCTGGTCTAGATCGATAGGTCCGCCAGGCAGACAGTCTGGCGTCAGAAGTAGCGTGGAATGGAGGGGTGAGACAGGCTTTTATGTAGGTACGGTCCGTGGGCTCTTAGACTGCCTTTTGGGTTTGTCTATATAGTTGTCTCAGTCACTCTTACAGGTTTGATACTTGAATCGGCCGGTACCCGAAACGCGAATGGCAGTTGTATATACTATGTGTGCAAGACTGCACAACCTCTTTAGATAGTTTTTTACCTTTTTTAATTGTTTTATGGTTTTTTAAGATGATTTTGATAGATTAGACTTTTGTTCCTACCGAAAACCAGTGCCTTTTATTTAGCTCCCAAATACTATGTATTTTTTTTAATTAAAAAGCTCACTTAAATTTCTTATAAAAATTATGTTTTCTTTATTTTCACAGACGGTAAGAAGTTTTAAAATTAAGGCGTTTCATTTTTTCGAAATACCCGTCAAAAATTGATTATGGCATTTACAATAAATTATTACAAAACCAGTATATATGTTAAATTATACATAAATTACGTCTTTATCCCTTACGCGGCAGACAGAGCCTACGGTAACAAGACCTAAAGGCCACGTTTAGCATGATTGTTGGCGTAAAGGGGGATAGGGGGGATCAAAAACAAATGTTACAATGTATAAATATTTACACGAGTGAGCTTAGCTCGGTGTTTGTAAACTTGATTACATACTACAAGTATAGCAAATTTAAACGAAATACTTAAAGGCTTTTTAAGAACTTGAAACATTATACAAGTAAGAATAAAGGTTTTATTGTAGTCCCATTGACGAACGTTTACATACTTTTTTTTCAGTATTATGCTCTCTCTCTCTCTCTTAAGTAAGTATATTCCTTTTTAAAGAGGACAAAAGTATGGATAAGTATGTTCGACTTTTTTTTCTGATACCCAAAAAAACCACTGATTAGGATAATGATTTAACTTTTCCAACATTATTTTCGCTGTAAATACACTAAATCGGCTTTTCTCAGTTACTTACAAGCTTAACTGAGTCCGTGCTAATCTGTAAGGAAATTATTCTAGTCTAAGGTGTCGAAAAACCAACTCTAACGTGTTAAAAATAAAATCCACACTCAAATGTAGGTAGATGTGAACTTACTTCATTTTATAATGCGACAAACAGAATAATTGGATTGTATGAGTGCCATGTGACAATTAAATGAAGTAAGTGCCTTCATTCTTCGATGTGACTTACGTCGTTTTTGTCTTAAGAGAATTATTAGCCTTTAACGCTTTCATCCAATTGACTTTACGACCCATTTCATGTCTTTTGAATGGTCGTTTCCTTTGTTATTGTATTTTAATTTTTCAGTAGTTCATGTAACTTTAAGGAAACATCTTACCCTCTTATTTATAAAATGTATTTCTTTTTTGTGTCTGGCCAGTTCCTTAAAAATGGGAATTTAAAAAGCAATTCCAAAAATTTAATGTTTCATTGGAATGCAATTTTAAATTCAAACCTGAGCGATTCGAATTTGGAATTTAGAATGCAGCGTCGGTTTTTATCGGGTTCATTTAATTTTCTTTCTTTTGGTTGGCTGAAGTTTGACAAAACTCATTGATTTTCGTGTTTTTTTTTAATTAGCCTATTGTAGGATCCCGCTGTTGGGCAAAGGCATTCATTTTTTCTTTCACACTTCATCTCTGTCTAGGATATAGATAGACGTTATTTGTATATGTACCACTTTATTATTTAGGTGCTCGGATCAAATGTGGTAATAAGACTTGCCTTTTTTAGCAAGTGATTATAATATTGCACCCTTTAATTAAGAAAACAGATATTTAAGAAATCGGAAACTGCTAAAAACCTTTCATCGCAACACGGAAAATCAACGCTTTTCAAAGAATCTTTCCGAAGATTAATTATTAGCCGAGATAATTATTTCCAGAAATTCCGGGAAATTACGTTCCTAAGGGAATCTCGTTAGTTCTCATGATTTATGGGTATCCAGGGCAGTTACGCGGACAGAGTTAAAACCGGGAACAATTTGGTTATAATACCTATTTATTCTGCGGTAACTACGTAATTTGAGATTAATTGAGATGGATTTGGCATTTCCCTCAAAATAATGTTTAATCTTCTTGCAACTTGATCTGTATCCTGCGGCAAGTTTGCAATTTCCCGGGATAAATAGTGACCATTCGTCCAAGCATTGTATAGTTTTCTATATAGTGCATTGGGGTAAATTCGAAAATGGGCGAATTTCGAAACTCGTGGATATCCACTAAACGGGGAACAATTACATAATCTGGCAACGCTTACCTAGAAGCTCCAATGTCTTTGGCTAGATGTAAAAAAGTAAAGAATTGGCTCTACCATTACAGAGATTGCTCTTTCCATTTTAATACAAACTAACATACAGTCTATACTTCTTTACTGTAGAGACAATCCTATCAAAAATATAAAAGTAAAATGATAGTCAATGCTGATAGACAGATCCGATATAGGGATAAATTCGCTTGTACATATCCCTACTAATATTATAAATGTGAAAGTAACTGTCTGTCTGTCTGTTACCTTTTCAAGCTTAAACCGTTCGACCGATTTAGTTGAAATTTGGTATATAGATAGTTTGAGTCCCGAGGAAGGACAAAGGATAGTTTCTGTCCCGGAAAATTGCATAGTTCCCGCGGGATAGCGATAAGCGAATTCTGCGCAGACGAAGTCGCGGGCAACAGCTAATACCTAATATTTTTGTCAATTGTATTTCAATTGTTTTTGTGAATGACGAGGATCCGGGTTCGATTCCCGGCCATAGCTTTACTTTTCGGATTTTTCTGTGTTCTAATTTTCACAGACATTTAGAAATTAAATTGTATTTCATTCTTTAGTTTTCTACAATAAAACATTTATATACTCATCCAAACTTCATCAAAGCATATCTCCTCAGGCGTCAAACAGAAATGTAACGAACAATACCAACAGAGCCGGCGACAGCTCATCAAAAGGCCATGAAAAGGTTGAAATGACACAGCTCAGCTGAAGCTAGCGCTATGGTCGCTCCTAGTGCCCCCACGCCAACATGGCTGACGAAGAGAAACTGCCCATACCCCCCACATTTCTCGAGAAACTACTATTCTACACCACAGCATCCTTCGTTCTGCTCGGCATCTTCAGTCTATTCGCTTTCCTTTTTCTCGTACCGTTCGTCATAGAGCCAGCGTTCACCACAATTTTCATGCAATTCGATCCAGTTGGAGCGTTATGCGTGACCGCGCAAGTCAAACACTTGGTGGGAGCCAGCAATTGCACATGGGCCTCCTGCAGAGAAGGCTGCACTAAAGACCTCTACGAATGCACCCAAATACGCGTCAACTACAAACTTGGAGTATACCCTAACGTCTCAGCGGCTGAACTGGAGAACCTCATCCGAGCCGAGCGAGCTTTAAGAGACTACGAATACGAAAACTACGAGGCGGCAGGCGATAAAAACTATCCAGACATGAACGAAGAAGAGATACCCGATGCGATACCCACGGGGCTCCAAGGGAACGACTCCGAGTGGTACTTCACCGGAGCCCGACTCTTCCCCAACGTGAAGGGCTGTGGTTACCCTCCGATATTAAATTGTACGGTATTCCTCTCCAAGTATAGACCCTTAGGTAACAATTATACGTGTTACTACAGCCGTGTAGACCCAGGTCTGGTCATCACAGACCTGGACATGTGGCAGAATACTTTGAACCTGGTGTACGCCATGGCCATTCCGATACCGTCTTTCATAATTTCTGTGATTTACTTGACGTTTGCGTATTTCAAGATTTACAATACTGAAGAGGAGTCTGAGCAGGCTCCTTTGCAGAATGATGCGGAGGGGATGGCTACTGGTGATGATGAGAAGCCAACGACTCCTGGGAGTGATACGTTTAGGGAAGACCTGGCCAGAGCTGTATTTGGGCATCAGCTCAAGATGCAGCTGGCGAATGAGAAGTCGAAGGAAGGCTTCGAGTCCAATAGTCCACCTATTTCCAATTCGGCTTCGCTATCTGGGTAAGCATTACTATTTTTAACACCTACTCAAAACAGAGGGCTGTTCTTAGTTTAACCTGTATATCTTCCGTTTGTCTGTTTTTAGCATGAACATTTCTGACAGATAGACCGCTTCGAATGTTGTATGTTTCTAGAAAGCTAGTTAGATTATTAAGATGTATCTATTCGGTAATTTTTAACCCACTTCATGAGGTAATATTAGACTTAGAAATGGAAATTTCGGGATTTTTTCATATTTTCTGAGTTGTAGTGAAAATATTACAAAATAATTGAATTTTCAAGTATGTTTTAGTTTTTCATAATAATTAAGATAATGTTTAAAAAATATTATATTATTATCAAATGTGTAGGTACTCGATTCGAACACAATTATCAACACAAATAAAGTTGGAGCCTTTCTTTGTATAAAAAATACCTACTTTAACCTTTTAATTATCACTATTTAAATACAGGGTGACTTCGTATAGAAAATATTTTTTGTCATAGGTGAAGTTAGTCTAACGATCACTTGGTATAATTTTTCTCCAGAAAAATATTTCGGAAAATCTTTTTTACCACCGCTCATGATATAGTTTAGGTATAACAAAAAATAGTATTCGTCCAAATTACTTGCGCCTCACATCTGGGTTTGGTTGGAAATGGAATATTATTAATATTTTGAAAAGGTCCTTTACGAAAACTATTACATTATTTTTTTATTACCACTCACAGGACCAAGTCATCCTTCGTGAACGCCTAGTGTGATAAACGACGTAACAGCCGAGGTACGTTTGCAAAGGCTTCAGCTTTATTGCTTCACGCTTAAAGCCCACAATCGCATAACACGCCTCGCCATTAACACTGACAAAATAATGCACAATTTTTACTAAGCGCTTTGGGCTTAAAAAAGGGAAATGCTTAAAAAATATTTCTAGTATTATTTGACGTGTTTTTTTAGTTTTAATTATAAAAGTCTTGATAAGATTTCAGTGTTATTTCATATATTATGATAACAAAAACATATAAAATGTTAATGAAATGATAATACATTTTCGTATAAGATGGAATTCTCGGAAATTATTTTAGGTTTTATTATTTTAGGATCTTCATGTTCCTTTTACGTTTGTATTTTTTTATATTATATTAAGAGTGTATTTGTAAAGCTTGAGCTCTCTTTGTATCCAAAGGGCATCTAAAACCTTTAGCAAAGTTAGTTTCAATGCGAAAACTGTTCAGTAACTGGGATGTTATAACTAGAAAAATATATCAATAGACAGAAACAAAGCCGGCTCATTTACTTCACTGACAACTCGGGTACGCATGCACCGATTTTATGCTTAAATACTAATTAAAAATGTGACATTTTGCAACGCCATCTCTGATGACAAGACAGCAATTGATTGTAAGGCGAAACGAAGTGAGCTGGGCCAGCTAGTTTTATATGAAAGTAATATCAACTAAAGAATAATAAGAATATAAAATAAGATAGTAACAAAACTAACCTAAAACTTTAATAAATCTAAAAAAGAGCTCACCGGCGTAATAGAACTAAAAATGCAAGCATGCTCATAAGTTGTGAGATGGCGCTGCTAGCGTTTCGGTAGGGAGGTCCTTTGCTGACTAACCAGGCGTTTATTTACATTGCGGAGGTCCATACATCAAACAACAAAAACAGTTAGTGAGCGTGTCCAAAAAACGTTTCTTCACCAAATCAGAATCACCCCAACACTATTTATTTTTATAAAGTAGAGAAGTGCCCGTTATTTTTTCTCGTACGATTTGTGTGGGTCGTCAAAAAGGTTCCAAGTGTTTTCGTTTTTATGGAAAACTTGTTTCAAACTCTATAAGAGTTTATTCTTTAAGCTGAGTACTCCGTATAGACTAAGCATAATTGTCTCAAAATAAAATGAGAGGAATAATTTCTACAGGTAACTCTTTGTTCAAGTTCAGATTTGAATTGGTCCGACTTGCATAAGTAAACGTCTCCTTTTTGTCTCATCACACATTTTGAAAAAGTCATCTCATCAGAATGTAGAAAGTTAAGTTAGTTGACTATCAATTCTAAAAAAAACTTACATTTTTTCTGAAATAAAACGCTTTATGACAAACGTAAATTATGACAAATAATACATTCGGAACTTCAATTTTAGGGACAAAATATAAAACCCTTCTTCTACAACAGTTACATCAAAACAGAATGATGCAACTGATGGTGTAAATCTAGGTCTGTAAAAATATAGCGTAATGAATTTTCGAAAAAGAAGATTTTGACGTGAAAAATTGCCTTTTCCAGATGACAGGATTCCTGAAGAGCCGGCGTCGGCTACAAAGTGTACCATGAAATGAGCTGAACGAATATATCGCTATGTGAAAAATTTCGACATTTGTGCTCGAAGACTACTTGCCCTCTGTCCAAGCGAATCCAGAAAAAGACGGAGAGATACGGAAGAAAGGGACGATAGAAATTTTTATAAAGCGTTGTGAAAAATCGCAAAGTTTCGTGGTAACATTTTCTCTGGGAATTTTTCCGTTTTTCGTTTTTATATTGATACCGTGGGCGGGTTCTTAAATCGAGGGCGTTTCAAATCGATGGAATTATTTAGTTCCACGATCCATTTTGGTACGTTCGAGCCATTAAATAAATTATACATAGCGTTCCTTGTACGAAACGTATGTTTCAAATGCTAGTAACGACTTGTAAAACAAGCGGCATTGACAAAAGTGTACTAAATGAAAAATGTTTCGATGGGAATTTTATTTTTTACTTTATCGTACCTACTATTTACAGGTATACGTACGTTGTAAATGTTGTCATCTGTATTGTAGAGTTCTAGTCAGACTATGATGTACGTAATCTCTTATTTCAGTTCAAATTAGTATCCAAATTGTTAGTGTTGCTCAAATATGTTGACTCCTTAAAGAAAATGTTACTGTGAAAAACGAATTATATTAGAAATAAAAGATTTTATCTCCTATATAATTACATATACATTAATAAGATTTTATGCTCGTATGCTACTGGTGTCAAATGCACGCGTGCTGATATATATATATATATATAATGTTGAGATACATATAAAAAAATATAAAGTGACAATTATAAGGAATCGCAATCTGTTTACAATAATAGTGGTAATTTGTTGTGTGGTTAATTTTGAAAGCCATAGATCATAATTTAATAAAAATGAAAAATATAAATAATCGGAAATATAGGCCCATTGATCAAAAAAGAGAATTATTTAATGGAATAGTTATGATTCACAGTACAACTCATGATATCATTTTAGTTTTTAAGAGTAGTTTGTTTGTAAACCAAATTTACTTTAACTTACTGTTTTGTTGAAACGAAATTGAAAATATTGATATATTTACAGCATAATAAAAAGTATGATAATGCTAAAACTGCCCAATAATTAGTACTTTATAAAACCGTTTTGTAATAACTTGTCAAAGTGAAAAAAACAGTATCAAATCATATGTAAAAAAAAGTAACCATCACAATTTATTAAGATGTTATCACAAATGAATTATCTCAAAAACAGAAGACATCCTCTTAAATATTGATTTGATACTGATTAATAATACATTATACTATACTAAAAACGTGGGCATTTGTTACATTAAATATACCTACTTAAATATTAACCAAACATCTGATGAATTAATACATTTTGTGGATACCCCAAATATTGTAATATCACTGAAAGCGTCAGCGTTGTTAAGCTTATACATTTTAATCATAAGTATCATTTAAGACATTTATGTAAAATTGTCGCTTACGCCATTCAGTTACACCGTTTACATTAAGTACTTGTCTTATACGACAAAAGATCAGTCAAAGTACAGGCCTACGTTGCCGTTTGTAAAAACTTTGTAAAGGGTTAAACGTGAGAATAACGTTAAAATGAAACCGAACCTTAGTAACGTCAAACGTCCAGATAACGTCATTACCTATTAGCTAAAAGAATAAGCTGTCTCTTTGTATGGACTTTTACGCTTTTTTGTAACCCCGCCTTCAATATTCAGACACGCCTATATCCCATGTTTGACTTATTTCGAACTGGAAAAATTTAATCTTAATGAATTTAAATTACCATTGAAATACTTTTACATACCTATATTGTTAGTTAGTACATCGTAAAAACAGTTTCGCTAATACTCGTAATTAAAAAGTGCAAACGTATCAATAAAAAAAATACGATTTCGTAATAAATGGCAACCAAAGAATGATGACGATGATATCAGTTGAATTCTAAGCATGGAACGAAATAAACGACAATACAGTTTTTTAGTAACGTTCTTACAAACTCAGACGCTCGGCCATGTTCATTTGTTTTTCTAAAGCAGAAACGTACGAGTAGCTGTTGGAATACAAGTATGACTACACTATTAACCGCGTACTATCTAATTACTCGTATATAGCTCGCCTGCAATGGTTCGTATCGATTGTACCGTCCCACAGTCAACCTTTTAAAAAATTCATCAGTAGCGTTTCCAAACGAATTACGGTCGAACTAGATTAGTCCACAAATAGTCAATTTGGTTCATTTGAATCATTTAAATCGATCCTAATTACCTACTGCAACGCTGTAAGTAACGCCACATTGAAAAATCGTACTTTTCTATGACGTGTAAGATAATTTTCTCATTTTCAAGTATCTATCTTTTTAATTGATTTTATAGTCTAGTTTATTGCATTGTTTGTAGATGTAGATTAATTATTTATATTTTGGAAACTAGCGTAAATTTTCAATTTCGGACGTATTCAGTGTAAACGTCGTTCGCTTGAAATGTTAAATTTTCTTTTTAAAATATAATAAAATGAAAGGCTTGTGAATAATGCATTCAGTCGTGCTAGAGAGCTATGTCGAAAATAAACTGAAATGTGCATAAAATTCGAGGTGTCATATTTTTTTTGGGACCATTTTATTGAAAAAGGTTCCGGTCATTGTAAATATTATTGTAAAAGAGACGCTTAAACGCTACCATTATAATTGTTGAAAACAAAAAAAATATTACACTAATCTAATTGTTGATAATTAAATAATTGAATAATTTAGCGAAAGAGTCAAGAGATACAACCACTTAGTATGGCTGAAAGATAGTTATTGCTAAACCCTACGCACATGTATAGATAGAAATAAAGATAGAAGAGTTAAAATATTATAATAAAGCGATGCTTGACATATTTTATATGTTGTTTGGATGATGTTAAAGATCTTTGCCGTTACGACACTCCGGATACGACAATTTCAGCGCCAGTAAAACCCATCTATCAATGTAGCTCATAAGTTCTTATACGGTTAAGAATTGACAGTAATGATGGATACGAAAATTTCCTACATACTGTGTGATACATTTAACTTTTATGTGTGAGTAAGTTACAGCATTCTATAGTGTCGCAAACGGTGATTTTTTAAGTACTGCTGGCTCTTGATAAATCAAATAATACTCAGGAGCAGAAGAAAGTGGTCGCTTTGTATGAGCCATGCGTGCAAACTGACTGGTTATTTTTGCTTTACATAATTTTTATCTGGTTTAATGGGGAAAAATACATTTCTTTCTTATAAAGTTTCAAACTAATGGGAGTAGATACGTCAATCATTGAAAACGTTAATCTATTAACATTCCGTGAACTTTCGTAAGTAGTTTTCCACTATAGAACGCTGTCATATTGGCATTGTCAATCCTTTGCAATGTGTTTGTAAACTAATAAGCAATCGCCTCCCTATGACAGCGTTCCATGTATTCTCAACAATTAAAGTATATGAATGTCTTGTTTTGTCACAACTTTATTTGGTCACTTACAGTGGTAGAAATGGATAAAACATGAATTCTAATCGGTGGGCAATCGTCTTGTGGCATACTTAAGCCAAACCGTTGAGTTGAGGGAAATACGTGTCGTAAAAACGGCAGAGATATTTAGCAATTACGCCATTAATTTAACAATTTTTACTTTTAATCTAGCTTTAATAGTAAGTGAGAAGCAATTCGTCAATATCACATTGTAATCTAATGTCAAATTAATTTTTAGTGACTTTGTTTAATCCTGCGAACGTCTGACATTTTGGTTGTGTGACTAGTAAATTAGCAATTTAAGTAAATTAAATTATATTAAAATGAGAGTGTAAAGCTACCTGTCCACTACGCTTGACTTTAACACCTTATATTAAATGCCCAAATTAGTCGAATGATAATTCTAGGATTGTAAGACGCAATAATTCTAATTGTCATCGTGTTTTTCGTGTGGTGTATCTATCCTGCTGCATTTTTTTATGTATTTCAATCTCCTTACTAGGCCTACTGTCCACTTACTCCATACCCACGATCATTTCACGCTCGCCAATGAAGTTGACCCATTAACTCGCAGGCATGACATGGAATCACGTGTCTTCCTATGGCGAACTCACAACCGTCGGCAAGACACATAAGACACCTGGCTCCTAGTAATGTATCTTAGCGACTGGATCAAGTTATAATTATCTAACAAGCTCAGCATTAATTCACGTAAGATCGATGCATTTAGAGTCACATACCCAGCTATAAAGATTGCTCTTCGGTCTTTGGAAAGAGACAATTGGCGTCACGTGAGTTAGAGCGAGACAACGCTCTAAGCCGAAATTAGCCGAGACAACCGATGAGCAATTTTCATGGCCGATTCACTGTCTATGTTGACAGCAGAACTCATGCAAACTAAAAGCCTGTAAATAACCGCCAATTTTGACGTATTTATAGGATTTCAGTCAAATGTTCGTCAAAATCTTCGGTTATGATTAAAGTTGCTATAGTTGGTACAACTCACACTAAATTATATCTTGCATTAATTAACGTAAACAACTAATGAACAAAAAATATTTACCTCGCTGCTCCGCTACTCAAGTAGTGAGTGGCGGAGTAGCGAGGTAAGTATTTTTTGTTCATTAAAATGGACCTCCGCAAAGTAACGCCTGATTCAATAAAATATAAAGAAACTATGATAACTTTTACCATTGAAAACGAAACTAGTTTTTTTAAATCTGTCTTAAATATTAAGGAGTTTGAAATACATTTACCTGATTAGAACTATTTTGTTTTCGTTGTGTCTTTTGTTATTCTGAATATGGATATTCAGAAAAAAACGGTTTGTATCGAGCGAAACTAAAGGCGCGGAACAACCAGAAGGAAAATATATAAAATATTAAAATACTAGTTCTAATCGGGTGCTTCATGTATTTACTGAAATGCAGCGTTGCCTATATAAGTGCCTAGCACTTAATTGCACAGACGTGCAGTTCATTTCGTTTTGTGTATTCAACTACCTAGAATCTAAAATTTGTGGCCTCTCTGTGTATTTTTAGCATTAACAGGTCTCTTTAAATGTTTACAAATTGCAAGATACAAGACAGCCTCGGCATTATGCATTTATGATTATGCATTTTTGGAAATGTCTGACAACAGACGAGCTAAGGTCGTATACGCGTTGTGTACTGATCAAATTCATTCCCACTGTGGAACGTTTTCGCAGTAAATGTGACAGTGACGTTACATTTAATTGGCAAGGAAAATCATTGCGACGTTTACTGTAACAACGTTCTACGGTGGGTCACGAACTAGTACGTTAAAAGAAGGATTAAACGTGTCTATATGACAACAAAACGTGTTTATTAACGCCTTAAAATGCATAATCTGAAATCATTCTTAAATTGTGTCGTAATAGTAGAGGACCACGACACGAATATGCCTCAAATCCGGCAGTCAATATTATTGCGATATTGATAGTGTCAATCATCGTGATATGCGTGGATCACGCGAAAATATAGATTGTCTAGTCCACGACATTGGTCCACCAATGAGAGCAACGGATTTTTGAAAATATTTCTGTCGTGTTGGATAAGTGTTCTATCAACGTCTTGCAGTTTGTTCTCGAATTCTTAAATATTTTTGAAAATTTAAGTGTTTTTAATTTCGCTAGATAGAAATCAATAATGTAATTATTAATAACGCATACACTTAATGTAAATTCATCTCTATGGAAATAAATATAATTATAGTTAACGCATTCCACAATACGTTTGTCAGAATTGTTTGACGATAAACGACTGAAGCGGGTTAAAAGCTTTTTGGCTTGTGACAAGAGAAACTTATAGCACTTTATGTAAATAATAATATACGGTCATCTACATAAATTGAAAAACAGGTAATGTTTTACATAGAAAAACATAGATAAATTCGAGTCAGCGTAAAATATAGGCTACTGCGTAAAGCCATAGATCGAGTACCGAATGAAAGTCGACATTTGGCGACAATTCGCTTCTTAACCCATTCACTGCCGGGAACGCATATATGCGTTTTAGTTAATTACAATCAGTACCGCCTATCTAATTATTAAACCGCAATGAGATAGAATTGGAGCTGACGAGTGTTTCCCGTTCGTCCGATGGGATGACTGCCTAATCGGTCTGCGGGATTTACTTTTCCCGATGGTCATACTAATAGAACCTATGGAAAATCGTTGTCCCATTTGTCCGATCATAATAAAAAACCCTATGCTAATTGAAAAGAGAGCGTCGGTCAAAAGGGAAAAATAAGTCCCGTTGAACCGATTGATAGCTCAACCAATCGGACAAACGGGAAACACTCGAGCTAACAGTTATTCCATATGCTTATGTCAAACTGTATAGAAATTACAGTTCTGATCGTGGTTTAGTAATAACTTAGTATCCACCGGAACGCACATGTGCGTTTGTGGCTAAGTCTCGCGTGTGATATGGCAGTGAATGTGTCAACAGCGTTAGGCGCAGTTAACGCCCCAGTATTGGATTATAGATAGAAATTGTCCACTTAGATATAATTTGTGAAAAGGATTCAATTGTTGCAGACACTCTAGATATCTGTAAAAGGACTAGGATTAGGCAAAACTATTAGTGTCGCGTTTGTCGAGAGTTGCACACGTGGGTTATTAACTTATTAATAATTAACAATAATAGTTAACAATAATAATTTTATTACTTTGTTCTGAGCCCTTGATCCTTCGAATGTCAATCGAATGGATTAGGTCAATATTGTCTTATGTCAATATAGAATTGTGGATTTCAAAATAACCGGATTCGCTGCGATATTCATCAATATTTCGCGATATGCGTAACGGTGAATATTGACGATCTACTCCATTCCATTGATAACACAGCCCATTTAGACACATGCAAGAATTGCGTGCAAGTTTCATTACATTGCGGGTTGCCGGGGTAAACCTAATTCAACTAATCTGTCAAACTTCGCAATGTAACTATAATGGCTTGTGTCTAAATAGGCCTTTATTCAGCAGTGCTATTGCTACAAATATTGAGAGATGAGTGAAATTAGAATTATAGAGAAACACACCATAAAAGCTTCATTTGCAGTTAAGTAAATAGATCGTGTTTTGTGCTGAAATGTTGAACCTTTTATGCCATAAACGCACATGTGCGTTCAAGCGCAGATTCAATACCCAAATTTTTAAGTATTGAGTGAGGCTTACGAAGACTATACTCGGGAGCAAAAAATCGTGGCACTTCGTGTGAAAGTCGTATGAAAAGTGACCCAGCATTTTGCTCCCAAGTGTAATGTTAGGAAATGGTTAGGAATTTAGGACCTCATGGTTTTCGGAGAAACAAAATATCGCTAGATGGCATTAGTATGGAGGTTTGTTTGACATTTCTGTCACGTTTCCCTAACGATATTTACATACCACTCTCAACACCTAACGCGCAGAAGAGTGAGATAGAATATCGCTCGCCGCGTTTAGTAGTGCATGCGTTTCTGAGGCGTCCGATAGCACGGGCAACGCCTTTATGCGTTCGTGGCAGTTGTAAGGTTAAAAACCCGCGTGTGTGGCATTTTTTAAGTGTGCCGCATCTTTTGCTAAAATTGCGAATGTTTTGATTACTAGATACCCATCGTATGCGTTTTCATTCATTTGGAACTGTTGCCTTATGAACGTTTTGTACATAAAATAAATAAAAAAGTTAGTAGGAAATAAAACACACTTATTGGCTTCGATGTTGATGTTTTATTTACCCTTTTGACGTTTGTAGTAAAAAAATTAGTATGCAGAAAAGAATATATTATTTACAAGATTACTTATGTATATTACGCAGGCTTTTGTTTACTTGAAATTTGGTATACAGAGTGTAGGATAGATGACAACGCCATCGCAAAAACAGCCAACAAAAATACAGTTAGAGAAACAGCTTGAATTAAAAATGATTTATGTTATTCGATAAAATGTGTCTTTATGCTGCAGCCTTACAAATTTTATTATAATCAGCTCATTTATTACAAGCTTTATAATTAACTTGCAACGTATGTTTGTCCAAGATTCCACTCTTGCGACTCAATTTTGAAGCAGATATCTTCAATCGATTGAGCTCAAATTCTGCATACTTATGTAAATCAGATGACAATACAATAATCTGTTAGTGGAGTTCTGGCGACCCAGCCATGACCGTCTCCGCAGGAGGAGACTCTTCAACGGTTGGTCCGATTGACTTGAAATTTGGTAGGTACACATATGTAGGATGGATGACAATGCAAGTACAATCAGAAAAAAACTCTTGATAAATGCAACTGCGTCTAAATATTGGGAGCACATCAAAGGTACCCGCCCTCACTTGTTTTTTAAAACGGCACTAACTACTAGAATCTCTGTTTAACCTCCTGACTGCCACATTATAAATGTAGTGACGGGCTCTGTACGCCAAGGAAAAAAAAGACAAACTAGCTTGATTTTTAATTCCATTGCAGAAGGATTAATTCAATTTCGAGACGGTGATGTGTAAGGGATTCCATTGGTTGTCACGGCTTGACGACTAGGGCGGGGAAGAGGTTAACCTTTTCAAGTCCAACTTGCCGAAATACAGTAACAGCTAATTCTAAGCTAAGTTTTAACTTATGCCGTTGCGTCAAGGATATTCTTACGCTATGACTCCAACGGATACATCGGTCGTTGGCGTTGAAAAGGTTAAATACGTTAGAAAATCAAGCAAAGTACAAAAATAATCTCACAAAAAGTCTGTACAAGTATCTGATTGCGATTAAATTTGATCTTTTGTGACCAATCCCGCAGGTCCTTGTCCTATAATAGGGGATAGTCCAGCCACTGCCACTGCTTTTAAAGGCCTGAAAATGAGAAAAGCTTTCTTTAAATTCAAATAAACAGGCAACATCGCTTAGAAGGTAACGAAGCGCGCCATCTATTGTGTCAAATGAGAACTATCGCTGCTAGTTACACAACATGATGACAGGTGTCATACCCAAGCATTACAGCGCGACCGTGGTGTGAAATGGAACTAATGGTTCTGTATACCCGTTCATCACTTATGCATATACGTGGCGCCACCGCTTTCTTCTCAAGACGCACTTCAACTAGTTTTAGAAAGCGCCATTTATAACAGCCATCTAGCGGATTACAATGGAACTTAGTCAATTATCTGTTACGCCTTACTCGTATTGCTGAACGTCAAAGTTCCACACTCAGTTGCCAGATGGCAACGCCTTCGGCTTACGCTCAACGTAATCCAAAAGCAAAGCCACCCCAATAAACTCACCCCTGCTACTGGTTTACTACTTCTCTAAAGCTGGTGTAGATGGCGTTGAAATAAATATTTTTTTCGTCATTTTGACTGTCAGCACTTACTTGAAGCCCAATTCTTCGGCAGGGACTCCAAGCTTTGCTAATTTAGCCTCGTAAGTAGCTAAAAGATCATCGTGAGCTTTCCTAAGGCGGGCTGCTTCGTATCTCAAGTCTTCTACTTGAGTATCTTTGTGCTTAAGAAGTTCCTGGAGAAAAGAAACATTATTAGATTTTCTACTTTATAAATTTTTCTCTTGAATGACTCTCGATGAAGACCACATTGAAATCCGTTGTGTGATTTAAAATACAACCTCTTATCTAAAAGCGTAACTCGTACAATAACAACATGCGGTCAGACGGTGGGAAGCTATTTTGTTTTAAAATATTTGCAATCATGTTGTAGGCGATGCAGTTTCTTGCAGCGCATTCTTTTTGGCAATGAGGGTCTTTTCGAATGCGCTGGTATTCCATCATTATCTTGAATTCCTTTTCCGCCTGTGTATGTTGCGTGTATCCTCAAATAATCCTTGACGTGGCCTCTACGCCTTGTTACCAAAGGCTCTGTCAGTGTCTGTAAGGGACAAAGACGTGGTTTATGTATTTATTGTACTTACATGCACCTCCAATGGTCCTTTGTCCCGGACCTCCATGTTCTTAAGCTTGGCTTCCAGCAGTGCCGTCTTCATGGAAGCCTTCTGCTGCACCTCCAAAACAGCCCTGGAGAAGCGGCACTTCAACTCGTCACGCTCCACCTGGATCCTGTCGAACCTCACTTGGAGAACCTCGTATTCCCATTTCAGCACCTCGAACTGCTTCTCGAGAGATGCCAGCTGTTTGGTTTTGGCCTGGAACGTTTTGTTAAAAGTTTAGAAGATCCGGAATTCTGTTTCAGTTGGTACCTACTAAAGGAACCGCTTTCACAAGAATGATAAAAATGGAGCAAAAGCATGCAGATTTGCCACAGATATCTTTTCTTTTTTTAAAGAAGATTATGGCCTGGATAACTAGTATTTTAAGCCAGTACTTAATTTGGTTTCACTTCATTTTCATTCAAATTTTAATCATGATGTAGGTATTTATATAATGGTACAGTCACCAGCATAAATATATGATGGTGAACAGCACTGTAAAAATAAATGATCATGCATTGAGGTCAAAATTATTTGACGATACTACCGCGGTAAAAATATGTGATGCTATGTAGCCATCAAAACATCCGTCACACCATATCAGCAAAAATATCGGATCGGGACGCTTAAAAATATGTGATTACCCAAAAAATCAATATTATGTGATCACTCATCGCATAATTTTCTATCCGCTGTGAAAGCATAAGCATCGGATGATACGTAGGCCGCATATTTATCTGATGACATGTTGCAAAACCACGAATATGTTATTAATTTGCAAAAACGAACCATTCTTGGTTGACATAGAGCAGTAAATTGTACCTATTAAATGATTTGACAATTCACGAAAAGAGTGCCGTATTGTCATTGTATATGTCTGTCTCACATTTTACTCCATAACACTGACGGGTTCAAATTGCTTAATTGCGAAATTACCTATATGACGCTCTGGGAGGAGGTGTGAACCTTAATAGTATTTTATGCAACTGCCGTATAAGAGGGGTTGCGAATTAGTGTGTAGCGTATGAGCCGTAGGTAATGCTATGAAACAAGCCATGAGTGTTTTAAGATTAAGTTATACAACGTTGTGTATAATATTTTTTCTACAACTTTTTTAAATTATCATCATCATCGTCATCATTAGCAACCGAAAGGCGATCATCGCTTGATCTAGGCCTATGTACTTTTAAATTAAATAGAAATCAACTCACATCTCACATCTCCAGCCTATATACGTCCCACTGCTGGGCACAGGCCTCCTCTCAGAACGAGAGGGCTTGGAGTATAAATATAAGTCCAAGCCTTGGACTATAGATCCCACGCGGGCCCAGTGCAGATTGGGAACTTCACCCACACCATTGAATTGCTTCGCAGATGTGTGCAGGTTTCCTCACGATGTTTTCCTTCACCGAAAAGCTCATGGTAAATTTCAAATGTAATTTCGCACATAAATTCCGAAAAACTCAAGGTGCGAGCCCGGGATTCGAACCCACGACCTTCTGCTTGAAAGGCCACAGGTCAAACCACTAGGCTACCACGGCTTTTTAACTACATTATTAAAAAAAAGAGAAAAATAAATTAAAAAAAAAAACAGCCAAGTGCGAGTCGGACTCACGCAGCAAAAGTCCGTACAAATTCGGCAGGTGAATATATAATCCAGTGTTTGCAGAGCTCTGCCTCTTTAGCAAGATGTGGGCAGCGTGAGGTCATTTTATATTGGTTATTACATAAACATAATAAAAATAGATTTTTAGATTAATTTCAATAGTTTTGCTGTAAGAGCTATCTTCGAATCAAATGGCTATATTAAATGAATGGCGATGCTTATTAGATGTCGAGAGCAATTTTCATTCTATTGAGCGACGATCAAAACGAAGTTTTTTCAGGTGTGACACATTCCAGTGTGATTTCCGTTGTCCCGCAATGGCCCGATAGCTTGGTCCTTCCCAAAACAAGCCCAGAAACTCCGACAGCAATTATTTCCTTTGATTTAAATACAGCTAATGAGTTTTTTTTTGTAATTATTTAATTTATGTTTGTCCCTCCTGTGCTGGTGCCTGGAGGTATGAATTTGCAAATGAAATACTTTTCAATTTAAATCGTTTGCAGTCAGTTTGTTTCAGCTTAATTTGTACTTTTTAGGGTTTCGTACCTAAAGGATACCGTACCGATATAAAATGACCTCACACTGCCTACATCTTGTTTAGGAGTAAGGATTAAGTAACTTGCATTTGCTCGCGACTTCGTTCGCGCAGAATCAAACTTTGCACTAAAACTTCTTCCTCCCATCGAAAATGAACGCGTTTCTTGTATGGACACCTACAGCTGCCATTATTTATATCCCATCCTTTTGTTCTGTGGAAAATCCCTTCTTATAGTGCCTAAGATCCTCAAATAATATAGGTATTTGTTCGTGTAGGCGATGCGGCTAGCAATCCATTACTATTTTTTCCCCTTTTCCACCTATACGCCCACAATCATGCTAAATGTGGCCTTAAGGTTTTGTTACCTTAGGCTCTGTCTACCCCGTAAGGGATAAAGACGTGATATGTGTAAAATAAGCAAATCTTGCAACGCAGTTATTCTATTACGAAAAAGTTTTGAGATGTAATGTTAAACCAAGGTGGTTATGTTATTCAGTACCATCGAATTCAATTTCTACCAACTTGCCTATTTTAAAACCGGATGGAAACACGTCTTACAGTTCTCAAACTTACGCGGCACTGCCGTGCACCCAGATTCTTGAATGCAAAAATGTGAGACAGAGATATACAATGACAATAGGGCACTCTTTTCGTGAATTGTCAAAACACTTAATTCAATTTACGGCTCTATGTCAGCCACGGATGGCTCGTTTTTGCAAGTTGATAACATATTCGTGGTTTTGCAACATGTCATCAGATATATATGCAGCGTACGTATCATCCGATGCTTATGCTGTCACAGCGGTTAGAAAATTATGCGATGGATGGTCACATAATATTAATTTTTTGGGTAATCATATATTTTTAAGCGTCCCGATCCGATATTTTTGCTGATATGGTGTGACGGATGTTTTTGCCGTCTACATAGCATCACATATTTTTACCGCGGTAGTATCGTCAAATAATTTTGACCTCAATGCATGGTCATTTATTTTTACAGCGCTGTTCACCATCATATGTTTATGCTGGTGACTGTACGTAACTGTCAGTATTTTGACGAATGTCAATAAGGCGGCGGGGACATCATTTTTAAACACTTTCCTTAATTCACTTGCAAGTACTAGTCTATCAAAAGCAAAACTTGGCACTGACGTATTAAATGCTCAATGTCTCCTACACCACAGATATCAAATATGTGCCATAGATTACGCAAGCATCGTGATTTGTATTGAAACCAAGCGTGCCGACTTTTTTTACCACATTATCTGGCGCCACAGACAAATTTTAATGATGGAAAATCCAAACCGTTACTGAAACACCGGGGCAGCGCCACTCAGCTACGATTAAAACGATACAACTGGATCCACCGCCATTTAAAAATGTCTTCGTATTTTCAAAATGTATGGTTCATACCTCGACACTTTGTCGGAGTCTCAGGGTTCGGATATGTAGTAGACGCATTTGCATAGAATCTAAGGTATATCTGATACTTCGAAACTTACCTAACACACGAGTGCAAAAAATGTAAAAGTTACAAAAGCTTATTTTAGAATAAGAATTAAATCAGGATCACTCACAGCCAACGCCGCTTTGTCCCTATCGTAGTTCGACATCTGTCTCTTCAGCTCTTTGTTGTCAATGATGGCTGCTTCTAACGGTTCTCGAAGGCCTTTAGCCTCAGCCAGGGCATCTCGGGCTATCTTCTCTGCTCTCTCTTTTACTTTCTGCATATCTTCCATCTGCTGCTTTAGACTGCTGATCAAACCTGGACAAATCAAAATCCTGGTTGCATTTAGTTAGATAACTGAGACCTTCCAAAATTTACTGAGCAAATAAGCAATAAGTCTTTTTCTTTCTACTGAGATAAAAACTTGAGATTACTATAAGTAAAAAGTTGGTTGGAACAAAGTATTTTTAAGCACGTACCCAAATTGTTCAAAGTAATGTCGTTATAATAATTTTTCAAATCCGAAAACGCTCTCTCGTGATGCGCAATCAACTCCGAAAGTTGCTTATTCTTTCTCTCTTCCACTTCTGCTATCTCTGTCCGATGCTTCACTGTCAATTCCACTTTAGTCTCATGCAGTTTTTTGTCAGCCTTATCCTCAATTGACATTGCTCTCTCTTCAAATTCTGCCCTCGTTTTAGACAATTCTTCAGCATGACACAATTTAGCTCTTCTTAATTCATCTTGAGCTGCTAATTGCTTCTCTTTTATCTCTTTTTTTAAAGATCTCTTGTCATTGAGAAGTTCAAGTTCCTGTTCAGTATGTTCTTCTTTAGCTGCTTTTAACGCAACTAAGTTCTCAGCTCTAAGTGCAGCAGAAGCCGCTTGCTGTTCGTATTTCAAATGTTTTATCTTCTGTTTTTCTGTCTCTAAAAGCTCCTCATTCTCCTCTTGAGCTTCTTCGGTGGCTCTCTCTCTATTCCTCAATTCTGCTTTTGCTTCTTCCAACTGCTGTCTAGTGATTTCCCAGAAGGTTCGTATTTTGTCTCTCTCCAACTGAAAGTAGTTTCGTTCTTCTCTCTCTTTGTCTAGTTCTTCTTTGACTCTCAGAACAAACTGCTCCAGTTTCTCTCTGGACATCTCTGATGTGTCCACCCCATCGATGATAATGGCTGCAACAGTTAACGTATTAAAATATCAGTCATTAGATACTGCCTTATAATATCGTTAGTAAATCCCTTAAGTATAACCAACACGTTTTAGATCCAAAAAATAACACGTATTTTATAAATCACATCTTTGCTAGTCGCATAATTAAGTACCGGATAATTATTTAGTAGGTCTTTTTCATAAAACACTTACCGGGAGCCTTTTTGCCGCCTTTCCCTCCTTTTGGTGGCTAAAAACCATATGTAAACATTAAACAACCATAATTATAATTAAGTACATTCTCTACAAAAAAAACATCTCATAACAACTCCAAAACACCATGAATTTTTCCACTAATAATATTTGATTTACATAATCGTTTCAACCACATTATAGGAGCTGTGGTTACGAGTAGACACAATAGCAGCTCAATAGTTACAATGAATAAAGTCTCGAGATTTCAATAGTTATTTAAGAGCGAATATGACAAAACAAAACGTAATTTATCACATTCCGCTACAGACGATGGTCTTATCTATTGCACTTTATTGGACATTATTTTACTTGAGTTCATGAGATTTTTATGCATTTGAATACGTCGGAAAGATCCTTCCAAATCCGTGATATCGTAGCAACTTGTTTAGGTACCTACGTAATATCGGAAGCAACATCATGTACAAAATTATAACTAACTAACGATGGTCTAAATTTATAAATCCAAAAACTTACCATTTTGTATTATTTTTTTGGCAACGAGGTAACAAACTAAATAGATTTATATAATCATACAAAGAACACCTTGTGGAGCAATATTAGAATAACACATTAGGAAGGCGTTGTCACAAATCAAATAAAATCACCATGGCAACCATAACAGTGGCTTGGTAGTGACGCAAAGAGCTGTGTAACAAAAAGGTTTCTAATTAAATTGGAACACTTTATCACACTTATCGTTATCTCATGGAAAATACTTATCAGTAGACATAACGGCGCATTCTGTAGGTATTTACAATGAGGAACCTTATAAATAGCAATGATTAATCCTGAGACAGCTCAGAATCGAATGTACACTGATGTAGCTTACAAAATACAGCTGTCTTGGCGCCCAATAATATCATTTCTTTGCTTTCGGTGTCGAGACTCTAGGTCCTTGGGGTAAGGGTGTGCTGGAGCTACACAGAGAGCTCAGAAAGAGACTGAGAGAGGCAACGGGCGACCCTCGCGCCGGCAGCCTTCTCGCGCAAAGAATCGCAGTCGCAGTTCAGCGCGGGAATGCTGCCTGCGTCAGGCACCCTGCCAAGAGGCCCACCTCTCTTTTACAATTAATTTTAAACTTTATGTAGTTATTATAATTTAATAGTGGTACCTATTAGTTTTGTATTTACATTTTAAGTATCTGTTACAATAGATTTTACCGTCTTTAACAATTAACCTTTCGTATGCCCAGTTTACAAACGTGATTAAAACTTTGCATAAAATGTCAGTGAACCTTTCTTTGCACATTATCCTACTAATCCTACTAATATTATAAATGTGAAAGTTTGTGAGTTTGGATGTTTGTTACTCTTTCACGCCAGAACGGCTTGACAGATCTGGATGAAATTGAGAACATAGCTAGATTATATATAGTCTGGAATAACACATAGGCTACTTTTTATCCCGGAAAATTGCGTAATTCCCGCGGGATAGCGATAAACGAATTCTATGCAGACGAAGTTGCGGGCAACAGCTAGTAATATAATAATATTATGAATAACTAGCTGTTGGCCGCAACTTCGTCAGAATTCGTTTATCGCTATCCCGCAGGAATTACGCAATTTTCCAGGATAAAAAGTAGCCTATGTGTTATGCCTGTGCGTGAAAGAGTAACAAACATCCAAACATACTCACAAACTTTCACATTTATAATATTAGTAGGATCAAACTTCTCGCTCGCTGGTCCAATATTACAAGTTTCTACGTTTCACTTTTCTCGGATTAAAATTTCACCGGGTCTGATACTGAGCCTAAATTAAAATACCCTAAACGGGGAAAATGTAACATGAAAGAGTGACGTTTTAAGTTTCGGCGCGGCCAAAAGGCTCGGCTATTTTTTGGCCGAAACATGATTTTTGCCGAAATTGAAGCCGAAATTCGGTCGGACACTTCGAATTAATAACCGTCCCCACCTCATTATAAGTGTTATAATGCGTCCGACGCCAACGGAACCTTTGTAGGGATTATATCGGCTTACTTGTACCTAACAAGGATATAAAATGCTAATCCCTGTGTAGGTAGCAGCAGTACGCTTCCATAAAAAGGAGAGTCAAAAACACACAAAATCGATATAAATATTATTACTTAGTTGAAATCATCTCAAAACCACATTGCTAGGAGACTTTTAATGACATTTTAGAATTAAAGTTTCCAGGATTTATTATAAGAATAGCATAATTATTCTTCCATGCTGGTCTGGGAGTAAAGACAAAACATAGAATTTACCAGTTGCTTCTCTTCCCGTGCAGATGGTAAAAGCCCAATGGGCGAAAGTCTTAGGAATCATGTTATATCGATACGGCTAGCAACCCATCACTATTTTGATTTCCCTTTCCACCATACGCCCTTAATCATGCCAAACGTGGCCTTAAGATTACCTTAGGCTCTGTCTACCCCGTAAGGGATAAAGACGTGATATATGTATGTATGTATGTATATAATCTATTATCACTATCACTACATTGTATAAAATAAAGTCGCTTTCTCTGTCCCTATGTATGCGTATATCTTCAAAACTACACAACGGATTTTGATACAGTTTTTTTAATAGATAGAGTGATTCAAGAGGAAGGTTTTTATGCACAATTCTACGCAGACGAAGTCGCAGGCAGAAGCTAGTAACAAATAAAACAAACTTTGAAAACCACCGTCACTTTTTATCAACAACCTAACCAAACTGACATTTCACAGTACAGTAACAAAACAATCAGTCGTCCGGACTTGAGTCTTCTTCCATAACATCCCAGAGGTATCTGTTTCTAAACTCAACGTTTTTTGATTCACTGCCAGCATCCAGGCCATAGTCATCAGCTAATGATTCAGCAGACAACCTTGAATAAGAACACAATTATGAACCAATCCACTGCATACCGAAAAATAGCCCCGTTGATAAATCAGACGTTAAGTTTTAAGTTTTTTCGTCCATGCTGGTCTGAGAGCAAAGAAAAAACATAGAAACCAGTTGCTTCTCTTCCCGCGCTGATGGTAAAAGCCCGTCGAGGGATTGGATGAACATTTTGGGGATCATGCTATAGGCGATGTGGCTAGCGACCCATCACTGTTTTGATTCCCCTTTCCACCCATACGCCCACAATCATGCTAAACGTGGTCTTTGGGTCTTGTCACCTTAGGCTCTGTCTACCCCGTGAGGGATAAAGACGTGATTTATGTATGTAAGTTTTAAGCCAAAAATGGCTTACACCATTTTTGGAAAGAGCTGATACTAGATTGTAGAGTAAAATGTTCCATTCATTGCTTTATCCAATTCATTCCATTCCATGCTGGTCTGAGAGTAAAGAAAAAATATAAAATGTAGCAGTAGCTTTTTCCCGCGTAGATGGTATAAGCCCATCGAGGAAAAGGAAAATATTAGGAGTCATGTTAAAGGCTATGAGGCTAGCAACCCATCACTATTTTGATTCCCCTTTTCACCTATACGCCCAGAATGCCAAACGTGGCCTTAAGGTTTTGTTACCTTTTATCTACCCCGTAAGGGATAAAGACGGTTTATCACCTGAAATCGTTATCGAGGAGTGACGTCATGGAGAGGAGAGTGGAGTCTGTGATGTTGATGGTGTCACCGGCGTCCCCTCGCTCTGGCTGACTGCGCGTGGTCCCAAGTGTCTGATCGAAGGAAAACAGAATCAGTATCAATTGTGCAATCTGTCAGAAGGATTTATGCAGACACTTTAGGCAAGATTAATGCATAATGATCACCCGCTATGAAAATCCACCGGTTGTCTTATTTTCCACAGCAGCGCTAGCAATGCCACTTAGGGAGGATTAACTAGAATTAAGTGACACCCCAGCACGGAAGACGGATGACCGATGGGGTCAAAAGGTCCTCGAGTGGAGACCACGCACCGGCAAGCGCAGCGTGGGACGTCCACCCACAAGGTGGACCGATGACCTCATTAAGATCGGAGGATCGCACTGGATTCAAGCCGCTTCCAACCGATCTTATTGGAGATCTAAAGGAGAGGTCTATGTCCAGCAGTGAACTTGTAATGGCTGAGATGATGATGATGATGATGAAGTGACACCCTCACCTTTGCAGCAATGATCTTTTACATGATGAACCGACTGGTTTGGCTATGGCCATTTTCAGTGGCGTAACTACAACGTAAAGTGGTTAAAGCGTGGTTAAAGTCGCGGGTTCACGGTGGATGCTAGCCGCTTCCAACCGAGGCAACTGTCAAATAATGGACGTCTTTGGTTGATATGACGATGAGCTACAACGTAGGGGAACCGTGGCTCATTCATCTGATGGTCCTTCCTCGATATACAGAAGAGATCCCCTTCTGCGCTTTAAGACAAGCCAGTTTGGGACCCCGTAGAGGTATGGGCCTATAGTATTTTGCCAGTCATGCCACTTTTACAGGGTTTCTTGACATTTTCCGGAATATTTCAGCAGACAGAGTAAGTAAGCAAGTAAGTAAGTAAGTATGAAAGTAAGTAAGAAAAAAACCTTAAATATATGCACAAAGGCGAACTTATCCCTATAAGGGATAACCTTTGAGTAAATGAGACCCAGAGCTTAAGGTAACAAGGCCACGTTGAACAAGATTGTGGGCGTATAGATGGAAAATGGAATCAAAATAGGTTGCTAGCCGCATCGCCTATGACATGATTCCTATGATTTTCGCCCGTTGCCTTGATGGGCTTTTACCATCTGCGCGGGTAGAGAAGCAACTGGTACAGTCTACCCCGTAAGGGATAAAGACGTGATTTGTGTATGTGTATGTAAGTATGTATATTTCAGCAGGTGTTTAAAAATCTTACTATCAAATGAATCAGGAATTTTACTTGATTTTTTTATGTTTACTTTTACGGGTAAAAATCCGAAAGTAAAGCTATGGCCGGAAATCGAACTTTGATCCTCATCATTCCGTGATGTGTGCACCGCTACACGAATTTTTCTATCAGTTACAAGCTATCACGAACTTGTTTCTACGCGAATTTTTGTCTCCAAGCGTCATTTGTTTCAGGAATGTGTCTGTACGACACAATTACAAACTCCCGTGGAACATCTACAGCTCACCAGGAACGGGAGAAGGCGCTGTTCTAATGATAGGGTACTGTCATACGAATCAAGGATTTTACTTCTTGTTTGATTAGAAATTAGAAAATGTTTGTAAAGATGTTCAGTCAAAGTAACTGGGTGAGGTTTGTGCCAAAATATTTCGGAAAAATCTGAGAGACCTAGTAAATGGTTCCGCCCCTGGTCATTGCACTGACAAAAGTGGGGGCACGACCCACTCACGTCAACTATCGCCATGTGGAGTATAGGCACCTCCAGGGTCAGGGGTTTCAGCTCCTGCGGTTCCTCGTCCAGGTAAGTGTCTTTCGCAGACACCTGCCAGTCGCTGGTCTGCGGAGAAAACGTGTTTCTTTATAAATTTGTCATGTTATAGGCGATGTGGGTAGCAACCCCATCACTATTTTGATACTATTTTCCACCTATACGCTCACAATCTAACTAAACGTGGCCTGTAGGTCTTGTTACCTTAGGCTCTGTCTACCCCGTAAGGGATATAGACGTGATTTGTGTATGTATGTATGTATATGTGTTTACCCGTCGGACGCGCCATTTTTCCAGAAACTCGTTGGTCTGCCGCAGCGACTCCTTGCTCTCATTTAATAGCTCGTCTATTCGATCCCTGCCGCGGTAGTATTTGTATCTGTTAAGAACCTGAAACAACGAGACATTTTAACACTCTTCATAACTTTGTTAATCTGTTTATAAAGTTTGCCTTCATTCATCAAAGTAACGTTTGCCTCATAGGGGAGTCATTGAAGCGAAAAATACGGCCTTACCTCCGAATTTTTTTACTGTGAACCGATTTGCATGAAATTTTGGAATTAGGCTCATCTTACCCTTAACTTCAAAAGTGAAAATGATTTGAACTCCGCAACCACCCTGGGGGTGGTTGCCACCCCTTCTCGGGGGTGAATTTTTTTTTTCAAAATAACCTCGGATATCGATAGAAGGCCTAATTTTAAGTAAAAAATCATTTATAAAGTTTTTCAAAAAATCCAATACTTTTCAAGTTATTGGCAATTGAAAATTCGCAATTTTTTCACCTTTTTTGTCGGTTTCTTGCAAATATCTCCAACAATATACGTTTTATCGAAAATTTTATAAGAAACAAAATTGTAGCAGGTAAAACAATGAACAATTTGGTTTTTTATAAAGTATTCTAAGTGCAATACTAAGCTAGATATTAAAGATCAAAGCCGTTTTTTATTGTGTCTGAAATTTAATCGATGTGGTCAATGCCATCTAGCGGCGAGCAGATGCATTTTATGCATTCTAATACAAAAGGGTTTTGTAGTGCTTAAAATAAGCTTTAAAATGAGCACTATTAAAAGTCTTTTGCACATAAAATAAGTGAGCTGTATTGCAAATAAGGGGAGCATCTAATGTTTTTTCTTTTAAATCAATGGGTTTCGTAAGTGCCATTTCCACCAAAATTAAAATTAATCGTATTCCGCCTAGAATTAACTTTATTATGAAGAGTTTGATAGATAGCATCAGTTTGGCTGCTTCAGGACACATATTTTTCAAAAAAGTCACGATTAAAAAAAAAACAGAGGCTGTGATTGCGCTGCCGCGCGCTCTTTAAACAATCATATCTCCGTCAATTTTTGTTTGACAGAAAAAACAAAAAAAACCAAATTGTTTGTCAGAAAAATGCCTAAATTTTTAATCCATACACTTTTATACGTATCTGTCGTCATTTTTGAGATATTATGAAAAGAAAGTGGGTTTTTTAAAAATTTGAAATTTTGTTTTTTTTGTAATCGTGACTTTTTTGAAAAATATGTGTCCTGAAGCAGCCAAACTGATACTATCTATCAAACTCTTCATAATGAAGTTAATTCTAGGCGGAATACGATTAATTTTAATTTTGGTGGAAATGGCACTTATGAAACCCATTGATTTAAAAGAAAAAACATTAGATGCTCCCCTTATTTGCAATACAGCTCACTTATTTTACGTGCAAAAGTTATTTTAATAGTGCTCATTTTAAAGCTTATTTCAAGCACTACAAAACCCTTTTGTATTCGAATGTATAAAATGCATCTGCTCGCCGCTAGATGGCATTGACCACATCGATTAAATTTCAGACACAATAAAAAACGGCTTTGATCTTTAATATCTAGCTTAATATTGCACTTAGAATACTTTATAAAAAACCAAATTATTCGTTGTTTTACCTGCTACAATTTTGTTTCTTATAAAATTTTCGATAAAACGTATATTGTTGGAGATATTTGCAAAAAACCGACGAAAAACGTGAAAAAATTGCGAATTTTCAATTGCCAATAACTTGAAAAGTATTGGATTTTTTGAAAAACTTTATAAATGATTTTTTGCTTAAAATTAGGCCTTTTATCGATATCCGAGGTTATTTTGAAAAAAAAAAATTCACCCCCGAGAAGGGGTGGCAACCACCCCCAGGGTGGTTGCGGAGTTCAAATTATTTTCACTTTTGAAGTTAAGGGTAAGATGAACCTAATTCCAAAATTTCATGCAAATCGGTCCACAGTACAAAAATTCGGAGCAATAATGCTTCAATGACTGCCCTACAAGCGAGGAGAAACCAGCATTGCACAGGTGCCGCGAAGAGGGAACCCCATCCCGGGGTGGTCGTGGGGCGTCGCGGTGACACCGAGTGCTCCCGTAACGCCTCACATATGACTGAATAGGGAATCCGTGTGGTTTTTAGTGGGTATGCCTGCCGTCGCGGGAGAGCCCCACATACCCCCGATAAACCCGTACCGGGCGGATGCATAAGGCGCATTTTCCACACCATAAAAAAAAAAAATATGAGAAACCAGCACGTTCAAAACGTCCGCGACTTTGTCAGCGCAGAATCTAGACACGCGGCAGCGTCCCAGCCAAGTTGAAAATAAATGGAACTGGCGACGCAGCCGTGTGTGATTAACACGAACCATTTCAAGCCTTTTGGCCCCTTCACTCGAAACCACATAAATGCAGGATTTTCTGCTCAGAACTGACCGCATGTTGCTGGTCTCCTACATTCTGTTTTTACTGAACTCCCAGACCAGCATGGAAGAAATAAATAAATTTATGTTACTGGTGAAATTATACTTACCATCATGGTCAAAGACAGTGTTACAACTTCCATTAACAGCATGGACAAACTAATATTGTTGGGTGCCGGAGGAGCCATTTTAGCTTCCTCCCGCCACGCCTTCTGTAAAAATGACAACTTTCCAACAGGGTCCCTTTTTGTCCCATAATATTCATTGGTCATAATAATCGTTTGTAATTTTTTTTTGGTCATAACACAGTCATGAAAGCGCTCTTCAGGAATTTCGGAAAAGTCATTAGAATATAGTTCCTAAGTTAGGTTAGGTTAGTGTACTATCAATTCTAAAAAATACTGTTTCAAAAATAAACCGTTTTATGCATAACGAAAATCATGGCAAACCAGAACTTCCAATTTTATGGGACAAAATATAGACCCCTTTTCAACACTTCTTGAAACTTGGAAATGGCCAAGTCTGGGCGTGCGCTCTATAACGACTTCAAACATCATTATTAAAAACCTATATAAAACCGATAATACCGGTTCACGATTATATTCAAATCCTTACAAACGCCTAAGTGCCGCCAAAAGCTACACTGGCTAACAAAATATTCCGGTCCCTGAAACCTGTCAGCTCGCAAAAAAGACGTCTCAAGAAATTGTCATTTTATTTCATCAGGCGTTTTAAAACTTAATAGCGCCGAAATTTCTATCTACACGACATTCTTCTGCGACCGATGTAGTACACATACATACACAAATCACATCGATATCCCTTACGGGGTAGACACAGCCTGAGGTAAGGAAACCTAGAGGCCACGTTTAGCATGATTGTAGGCGTATAGGTGGAAAATGGAATCAAAATAGTGGGTTGCTAGCCGCATCGCCTATAACATGATTCCTAAGAATTTCGCCCGTTCGCCGGCTTTTACCGCGCGGGAAGAGAAGCACATTCTATGTTAATCCTTTGCACGCAGACCAGCGTGGAAGATGTTACCTTGACAAAACAGAAAATTTTGCAGAATGTTCGCTGAGTCATGGCCACGAATCCGTTACCCAAAACATAGTCCACTAAGACGAGGGAACTGAATATGGCGCCGTACATAACAGCATTCATGGCCTGCCTCAACATCGTGGCTGCTGGTTAAAAACACTGGATTTAATTTTACAAATCACATGTTTCACTGTAATTTTCCCGAGTGACGGTAAAAATCTGATGACAGAAGTCAGTGCAGACAACAGAACTGAGCTATCAAAAAGGTTGTAATGAAGTAACTGAAGTCTTTGTCAGTCAATTAAAAAACGCCGAAAACCCGAAGAGGGGGTGCGAGTCGGGTTGCCTCCACGTGTGGTCAAGAGCGGTTCGTTTGTGGATCCGTCAGAGGGGAAGAGCAGTGCTTGGTCCGGTGCACCCTGGGCATCGGCTAATGATTTCCTGGCAGTTTCTGAGGGATATCATTGACCGTTGGCTAAGAGCCTGACAGGGGGGAGGGGGGTCTTTGACCGTGTAACCGTACAACGTTGCCGACATTTTGTCACAAGATTTTTAAATTATATTTTTGTTACTTTGACATTGGCAGAGTTGTCGTCGCTATAACGACTTGGTACGCTACAAATAAAAAGAAGAAGAAACCCGAAGAGGAATTCGTTCTCATTTTCTCAACCGACGAGGTGGACGGACCTGGTTAAAGTCGCGGGTTCACGGTGGATGCAAGCCGCTTCCAACCGAGGCAACTGGAGGTATATGGGAGAGGCCTATGTCCAACAGGGTACGTACGTCCTATGGCTGATATGATGATGATGATTCTCCATTTATTGATTTTGCGATTTCTTGTCTGTTTTTCCGTCAGCTGCTTTAGCCAATTCATTTTCATTTAATGAATCTAAACATTTCTCTTGAGATCGCTTTTAAGCGTACTGATATGTGATATTCAAGAAATACTTAGTATTGTTAGGTTATTAACCTCCAACGCATCCTCTAAACGCTTATCAAACTACCCTCATACAAGGTTTACCCGTTGGCGTGGACTAAACCTATAATTTGGACCCAAACAATGGTCACGTGCCGGATTCGAACCTACACCCATGCGGTGTAATAGACTTATGATAGATTGGTACACGCCTTCTTATTTTGGGGGTAACTCGTTTAGTTTATTATTTTTTAGTTTTCTGTTTATGGGGTACCAGAATACCTACTAAGCCGTAGCGGCTTGGCAACGTCGCTTGTGAACCTAAGCGTAAAAATACGACTTTGCCAAACCTATACCACGGCTCGTAGAAGACAATATAGTGTAAGATCCGAATATAACGTCGATCTGCACCGAGCTGATAATAGAATGAAACATATTTTATAATAAATTTAGTATATTAGAAAATATTATATTAAAAAAGGGGTTGGCTGAAAAAATCCTGGGCAGTTATATTAACGTTATATTCGGCGTTATATTCGACGTTATATTCGGATCTTGGACTAATAGAGAAGGCTACGGTTACCTCCGATGCAAAAAGAGTGTGTGTGTGTGTGTGTGTGTGTGTGGTTTTTTTCACGAGTTAGCGATCCTCTGATCCTCCTTTATCCGTGCAATAATCCCTCAATAAACCCTCTATAGTCTTACGTATTCCGTTTCAAGTGGTGCGAAAATTTATTTCACAACTTACTCCTAAGCATAAGTAATTCCTAAAGCTCTTTGACTTCGCGGAACCGGCGTCTCAACAACTTATTCCCAATACATTGCGTGTGTCGTAAGCTATGCGCTTCACAGTGAGCGTTACAACTAAGCAATGAACTTTGAATTTGCTTTTAGCATCGTCGGGTGGTATGACCGTGGTTAAGCAGCTAATACCCTCGTAATAAGCATTTCTGTGACACCCGTGTAATCCATCAAAGGAAAACATTGGACGATCGATTTTGAACCTTTAGAGCTGGATTGAGACTTGCTTTTAAGGATTGTCTAGGTTTGACTATACTTAATGATCAGTTCATTATTTTATTTTTCGATGGTACCTACGTAAAGAGACGACGTGTGGGCGAAAATCATAGGAATCATGTTGTACGCGATGCGGCTAGCAACCTATCACTATTTTGATTCCATTTTTTTCAATCTATACGCCTGCCGCTAAGTAGCAGTGCTTGCACTGCTGTGTTCCGGTGTGGAGAGTAAGACAGCCGGGGAAATTACGGGCACAAGAGGCATTTCATCTTAGTCCTCTAGGTTGGCAACGCATCTGCAATCCCTCCGGGGTTGCGGGTGTCTATGGGCAGTGGTGATCACTTAGCATCAGGTGACCCACTTGCTCGTTTGCCTTCCTATTCACATAAAAAAAAAAAAAACTTTGCTAAACGTGGCCTGTGGGTTAGCTTAGGCTCTGTCTACCACGTAAAGGATAAAAATGTGATTTGTGTATGTATGACTGTGTGTGCGTGAAGATTTTTTGCTAGATTTTGCTTTTTAAATTTATTTTAGTCTTAGCATGAACCTCTTACCTAGCCTGTTGGGATTGGCAATCATAGGAATCATATACAGGCGATACGGCTAGCTACCGATCACTATTTTTATTCCCCCTTCCGCCTATACGCCCCACAATCACCTAAAAGACCCAACTATGTGTATGAATTTTAGTAATTTGTGAATAATATCCAGTTTAAAATTAAGTATTTCCCCTTTTTCAAAGTCATTTTAACTTTATTTCAAGTTCTATTTTTAACTAGCTATTGCCTGTGACTCCGTCTGCATGAAACTGGGAACTACGTGTTTGATACCAGTACTTTCGTCGGCTTGCTTCCCACGCCGGAACACAACAGCGCAAACACTGCTGCTTGGCAGGACTAGCCAGTAAGATTGTAGTAACGAAACTTAAAAGCAAAATTCAATTAACCCCACACTTTAAAGACACAAATTTATCTCAGCCACTGCGATCGCTAACGTGATCATTTATCACTTTACTTTTTGTCCCTTTCTATTCAATACTTTTTGCGAGCAGATTAAATTTCGTCTCGCTCCACCCCGTGCCATTAATACCGGCCACCAATTTAAGAAGAACCCTGTAATGTCCTCAAGTTCTTTACAATTTGAGGAATACTGAAGGTGCAAGGAGGGACCGCTTGAAATTGGTTATGTCGATCCACGTCTTGACATCTCTTTTTTTTTTTAACACGTCTGGTTGCTGTCACATTGATTATAATTTTTGCAGGTTTTTAAATTATGCGATGGAAGGAAATATTTGATGACAGGGGAGCTTTTTATTGACGCCTTTTTGTTTTTATTTCACGAGGGGGCAGTAGAGTGTACCGTGTTCACATTGGAGCAGAGCTCTCCTAACACTGGATTTTTAAATCTACTTTCCGAATTTGTACCGAACCTTTGGTGCGAGAGTCCGACTCGCACTTGGCCAGTTTAATTAGCAGTAATTATGTATGTGACACCGTGCTACGCACAGTTATACTTCGTCGTTGCATCCTCGAGATTTATATATTCACTATGTAGTACACTCCTCAATGTACTAGGCATCGAACACAGTTTTAGAGCTAGATTTAAAAAAAACATATTTTAATCTATGCCCGTCGGTTATAGACTCCCGCGCTTACCAAACAAACGTCATTCGCTTTCTTTGTGTGCAGGCATCGAGTCGTCGCTTTTGTTAAAAGTATTTTTTCGATTAAAATCATTAGGTTCTGTTAAAAGTGTTAGCTTCGCAACTGAATACGGTATAATATAATAGTGTTATTGTGTTTAACCCATAATGGGGAAACGTAAACGTAAATCTCGCGATCCTAGTGATATACGCAAAAAAATTAGACGCTTGCAACAACAGTTGCAAGAAAGTGAGGAGCTAAGCTCCGCTAGCAGTGGCCTTAGCGGCCGCCACAGCAGTTACGAGTATGAAGGTAATTACCTAATTACAATACAAAGTCTTGAAACTTAATTAATATCTTAAACTATTTTCACACTTTTGATAAGGCAGTCTACCCTCGATAAAATAAAGTGCGTGTTAAAAATAAAACGCGATCCGCACGAATATTGGTTTTTGCATACCTACCCACATGTTAATTTATTTCCTTGGTACTTTTATAAATACTTTCAAATAAGGTTTTGGACCTTTTACGTTGACTGTATTACTTTTTCTAATGCTGTACCGCAACGTGATTGCGGTCCATCGGAAAGGAAGCCTAAATGTCGTGATGCGATCACGACTCAGCTTTCGAATATGTAACGGCTCAGTGGTTTAATGCGATTAAATCCTACCCTTACACTACAAACCGACACTACCAATCGTCATCGGTTTTCTTTACAGATTACGAATCTGATTGTTCTATACCGGGCCAAAGTATCCACTCAGCCATTTCGATACCGGCGCGAGGCACGTCACAAGGCAGCCGCGGAAGTTCAAAGACCAACCGGGTCGACCCAAACGCTCAACCAAAATCGAGCGAGGATCAGGCCCATTTGAACGACACCGCTACCCCCAGCACGAGTACCGCTAATGCTACAAGTTTACCAGCCTTACCGGCGGAAATATTAGAAGCCCTAGGCGAATCTAAGGTTAAAGACGAGGTCTTCGGGCCCCCTATACGTGAAGAGGTCTCTAAACGTTGGGGTAAGATTATTATGGAGGGCCTCGGTAAGGAGCAAAAGCAAAAGCTGCTAGAAAGCCATTTATTCCCCGACAACTTTAAAATACTGAAAGCTCCCAAACTCAACCCCGAGATTTCTACCATTCTCATCGAATCCACCATAAACAGAGACAAGCGCCTCAGAAGTGCTCAAAATCAACTCGGTGTGGGTATTGCTGCCCTGACAAACATAATGTCCCAATTAATCGACGAGGAAGAAATTAATAAAACAGAAGTTATAAAGAAACTCTCAGAGACCGGGCAACTACTATTAGATTTGCACTATCAGAATACAATAAACAGACGGAAACTTATAACATACTGTCTAGACAAAAAATTCCTCGACATCGTCCAGGAAGTGAAAAGGGACTCTTACCTATTCGGGGAGAACTTGGGCGAAAAAATTAAAGCCTCCAAGACCGCCGAACGATCTGGGCTACAAATCAAAAGACCTGAACCGCAACCTTCAACGTCGCATCGCAATAAACAACCCGGGGCACGCCGGGGAAACTCGACCGGCCCACTCAAACAGAATCAGAGGACCAGGCTGAGTGGGCCCAGGCCCTACCGTCCGCCACAGGCAACATCCCGGAGGCCAGCTGCAGCAGCGGACCGGTACACGGCGCCGTCGAGGGCGCAGCCCAGGCAGGCGCGCAAGACAACATAGAGGTAAAATACGCTGGCAGATTGCGACGCTTTATTGACGTTTGGAAAACTGTAACCAATGACCCTTCTATTTTACAATACATTTCTGGCTACAAAATTCCATTCAGTAGCCCAGCTGTTCAAGTTAACGAACCTGCTAGATCGTCGTTTTCCCCCACGGAAATTCAGAATATTAAGATAGAAATATCCAAATTATTGCGGTCAGGTGCAGTTGTGAAATGTGAATACAGTCCTGGTCAATTTATTTCGAGTATATTCCTGACTCCTAAGAGTGACGGAACATATAGATTTATATTAAATCTCAAAAAACTAAACAAATTTATTGACCCGCAGCACTTTAAAATGGAAGATATTAGGACTGCCTCCAAACTAATTTGTAAAGCATGCTTCATGGCTACTATAGATCTGAAAGAGGCTTACTTCTCGATTCCCATTCATGAATCATATAGGAAATTCCTTAGATTTAAATTTCAAGAAGAGATATTTGAGTTCCAATGTCTTCCATTCGGCCTATGCCCAGCGCCACTAGTATTCACGAAACTTCTGAAACCAGTCGCAACCTACTTAAGATCGAAAGGAAACCTTCTTGTTGTATATTTAGATGACATCTTATGTATAAGTAGATCATATATACGCTGCTCGAAAGATGTAAGAGACACCACCACCTTGTTAGAGAATCTAGGATTCATCATTAACTATCAAAAAAGTAATCCTATTCCCACACAGGTAAAAGCATTTCTTGGGTTTGAATTGGACTCTGTAAATATGACATTGAAATTGCCACAGGCAAAAAGGCTAAAACTTCAAACCGCGATAAAGGATATATCTCAAAAGCGAGTTTTACCGATACGGGACTTCGCAAAATTCCTTGGCCTTTTAACCTCAGCATGCCCAGCCGTAGACTACGGTTGGCTTTACACAAAGCGCATGGAACGGGAAAAATTTCTGGCTCTTCAAAAATCTGGCGAAAATTACGACCGAAAAATGATACTCAATTCATGTCTAGAACCCGATTTAACCTGGTGGAAAAACCAAATCTTAGTCTGCGTGAACCCGATACGACACGGACGATACGCATTAGAAATTTTTTCCGACGCTTCTCTAACAGGGTGGGGGATAGCATGTAATGGAGAACGTTCTGGTGGTTTTTGGTCGACACTTGACGCTAAAAATCACATCAATCTTCTCGAGTTAACCCTTTACACCCGAGAGAAACGAATCTTTAAAAGAATCTAATAACAGTGCGTAAGTGTGTTATTACTTCATAAGGAGTCTAGGAAAAATCACGAAAAAAATCCTGGCTTAGCTGATCTTCCACAATCAGACCCTCACGCTCGTGTGGCTCAGGAATAAAACGTAACTCGCACGTTCGTGAGTGTCATGATGTTATTATGCGGACATGCTAAGTTTTAAATGATATTTGCAGAATTAAATTAAATGAAACACAGATTTAAAAACAAAACGATAGTTTATTTTATTTATTCATAGTTTAGGCACTAAATCATAACGTTTTCATAGAAAACATTAGGTACAAATTAGTCAACATGAACCTCAAAATCCGTAATCAGGTATACCTACGTGTATAAGGCTGGACTTTCCATAGGGGATTATTTTTTTCATTCTCCACGGAAAAATCCAAATCATCTACATGAAGTGCATTGTGAACAGCTAAAAACCTGTCTCTTGCCATAAAATAATGCCAATTTGGTACCAGTTCTCCAGTACATTGGCCATCTAGGATAAGTGATGCAACCCATAAAGAACTAGATGAATCGAAAAGAGCTTGCAGATTTCAGATGCTGTTGTTTTTAATTATTTGCTTGTTCGACACATGTAATATATATTCGTACATCTAGTAATCTCCTCCACGAAGTCATTATCGATGTAATCATGGAAGTATTCTATTGGAGACCGGACGGGTTTCACAGGCAGTGACGTGTAAATATGGGACTTATCGGGAAGTGGAGCTCGCTTTCATATTCTTTTTCGAGGTGCGGGTGTTGATACGGATCTTCCTCTGCGTACATTTCTCCGTATAGGTACAGACCTACCCCTTCCTCTTTGAATATTTCTAGGTACAGAGGTCGACCTGCGTCGACCACCTCGTCGTCTTCCAGCTCCGAGTAATTAATAATGGTGAAATAGAAGACGGTGAAAATGTTGATAGTGGTGGAGTCGGTGGTCGGGAATACGTAGGCGGAGTAGGGGATCGCGTTGAACGCAACGAGAACGTAAGCGTGGCCTCACCTCGTGAAAATATCCACTGAAAATATTTTCATCCGACATCAAGTCATCACACGCTAGGCTATCGAAAAAGTCAGGCACATATTCGATGTCTTCGTCGTCTAGATCTTCAATATCAGAGAGATTTTCATTTGCAAGCAGATCTTCTATAAGTTTGTCGCTTAATGGAGCTCCTAAAAGAAGCTTAACATCCCAGTTAGTAAGCCAGGCGTGTACGGAAGTAAGTTATACCCACTGAGCCAATATCACTGGACGCAACCTACACCGCACGATCGTGAGAGTTCAATTTTACTCCACGCAACCGAAATCGCACGATCGTGAGAGTAAAAATTTGAAAGCAAATTGCATGAATTTATTTTACCCATATTAACACAAAATATTAAAAACGTGTGTCACATACAGTACTCTTTGCAATTAGGTAGTGAATCACAAACATATTTGATGATATTGGTAAAAAAAAAACACTTACGTGAGCAAGCTCCACGCTCAAAGAGCGCAGCTATCTCCCCAAAAGACGTCGACTGGACTGACAAGTCCCAACGCGTACGCATGAGCCTCAAGTATTTTTTCTCGTATTCTAGGATAGCCGCACGAACGATCGGCATCGGTTGCGTTCGCGAGAGCAGTTTGAAATACGAGGAACATTTTTAAAAAGTTAACACTCACGATTGTTTCAAGCCGAGTGTAAAGGGTTAAAAGCTGCTTTTATAGGCCTAAAATGTTTCGCTAAAGATCTCACAAATAAAGAAATATTATTGAGGATAGATAATATGACAGCCATCTCTTACATTAACAGGCAAGGAGGCGTACAGTATACTCATTTAAACAATATTGCGCGAGAGATATGGCAGTGGTGCGAGGAACGTCAGCTCTTTGTTTTTGCATCCTATATTAAGTCAAAGGAGAACTTCGAAGCAGACAAAGAATCTCGCCGCATCAACGTTGATACCGAGTGGGAATTGTCACAAGTGGCATTTCAAGAGATCGTGGAACGTTTCGGAAATCCAGAAATCGACTTGTTTGCCACTTGTCTCAACAAGAAATGTGAAAAGTACGTTTCCTGGAAACGAGACCCACACGCTTTCAACATTGACGCATTTACCCTTGACTGGCGGCATAATTTTTTCTATGCATTTCCACCATTTTCACTCGTGTTGAAATGCCTACAAAAGATAATTAACGATCAAGCCATCGGAATTATAGTCGTACCCTACTGGCCGAGTCAACCGTGGTATCCATTATTTGTCGCGCTTCAGATCTCAGAACCAAGATACTTATTACCACACGATGATCTTCTGTTATCTCCTTTCAGAACACGACACCCCCTTCGCCGAAGGCTTACCCTGGCATCGTGTCTCTTATCAGGGAAGCATTTTCTCGACAAACATTAGCCGCAGATACTATTGAAGTCATGATAGCTTCTCTATCGGTAAATTCATTACGACAATATAACGTAGCTACGCAAAAATGGTGGCAATTTGCTAGTATTAATAATATCATTGATTGTTTATCACCTACAATTCCTAATTAGTTTGCGTACTTATGTTATTATTATCGTTATTGTTTTTTTCCTTATTTCTTTTAATTTTTGTTGATTGTAATGTTATTGATTAAGGAATTTGGTTTCTCGGCGTATTGGTTCGCTGTAATGCCGTGTAAACAAATTGAATAATAAATAAATAAATAAATAAATAAATCTTTCATTTCTTACAAATGAGTTTAATCTTGGAGCCAATTACTCCACACTTAATACGTATAGGTCAGCACTTGGTCTTTTACTAGGTAAAAAATTCAGCACAAATGATTCTGTCACTAGGTTCCTTAAAGGAGTTTACAGAAAAAAGCCTTGCTTTCCAAAATACCAAGTCACGTGGGACCCCAATAAAGTACTCGATCATGTGTCCACTTTGTACCCAAATGAAAATCTGCCCCTAGATTTGTTAGCAAAAAAGTTGGTAACTCTGCTCGCATTGTCGACTGCACAACGAGTACAGACTGTTGAACTCTAGGACTGTTAGCTTGCGATGGATGGCAGGGTGGAAGAATTGATGCACACGATTTGACTTTTTAACAGGATTTACTTCCGAAAACAATCAAAATTAACAAGTAAAAATATTATGAGAATCGTATGCGTCGATCCACGATCGAAAGGCGAGTGACCGCCGCGGTCCGTTGTACAGCGAACGCCGCTTGCGTGTGTGTGTGTCTCGTAGGTACACACGTGCCGGCACGCACACATGCTTGGCGTTAACAGGTTGCCCCCCCAGGAGTGGCAGCATGGTCCATTGTAGGAAGCGGGCACAGTCTGTTGTAGGCTCGCCGCAATGTTCCTGAAGTTGTGAGCACGTCGGCTACGCGCGTCACGTTGTCCAGGCCGGGGAAGAGGCGCGTCACGCGCCCTAACAGCCAGCGGTTGGGAGGCAGCCGGTCGTCCTTTACTAGGACCAGCTCTCCGAGCTGGAGTTGGCCGCCTGGCGTCTTCCATTTGTTGCGTTTCTGTAGTTCTGTAATGTATTCTTTATAATAGCGTGCCCAGAAATGGGCTTTTATTTGTTGAACTCTCATGTAACGCGAGAGTGTAGGCATTGTTGCAGGGTCATTGACCTGAGGAGTAGGCATTACCGTTAGAGTTCGTCCAATTAAGAAATGAGATGGCGTGAGGGTTGTGAAATCTGACGGGTCTGACGACATGGGAGTAAGAGGCCTAGAATTCAGGATTGCTTCGACGTGTGTGAGAACCGTATACATTTCTTCGTATGTTAAATTTGCCAGTGCAAGAACTCGTTTCAAGTGGTATTTAACAGACTTGACGGACGCCTCGGCCAAACAATTAAAATGGGGGCTATATGCAGGTGAAAATTTGAAGTTAATGGACTCACTTGACGCTTCAGAGCTGATATAATCAGAGTTTGTTTTAAGAAATCTAGACAACTCATTACATGCGCCCACGAAACATGTTCCATTGTCTGAATATATATTCACAGGCTTACCTCTGCGTGCAACGAACCTGCTTAATGCAGCTAAGAATGTTGTACTGCTCAGGTCGGTAACGAGCTCTATGTGGACCGCCTTTACAGCTAAACAAACAAATATACATAGGTATGATTTGATTAGACTACTACCCCTACCCTTCCGATTCAAGATCATTACTGGTCCCGCGTAATCCACGGCAGTATTATAAAAAGGATATTCTGCGTGTAGGCGATGTTCGGGAAGATTGCCCATGATAGGTTGGCGTGTTTTACCAGAGAACCGGCAGCATTTTACACACGCACGGACAATTTTCCTGGCCAGGTTTCTGCCATTCAATACCCAAAATTTATGACGCAAGATTGAAAGCAGCGCTTGTGGACCTACATGCATTAATGTAACATGGTAATGTCTGAATATTAATGTAGCAATATGATGCCGTGAGTCAAGAAGTATCGGGTGCTTAGTATCGTAATCATAAAATGAATTATTTAATCTGCCCCCAACCCTGATTAAGTTGTCATCGTTATTATAGAATGGATTTAAATTCATCAATTTATTATGACAAGGCAATTGCTTATTATTTTTTAGAAGTTTGTACTCCTTTTTAAAGAATTCAATTTGAGCAAATCTACACAATGAATTTAGTGACGAATTTAATTCCGTAAGTTTTAAGTATCCTGTGCGTTTATTCTGTGGGTTGAGATAGTTATTTATGAACCGTTGCACGTATGCAAGTACCCGTTGCAGCTTACCGAAATTAGAGAAACGTTTTATAAATTCAGAATAATATATGAAGTGATTATTTTCACTAATATTGATCTGGCATTGGACTTTGTATTCTGGTAAATCAACATCTTTTGTGTGAGACGGCTGAATAGGCCAGCATGATTCATCTTGCAAAAGAAAAGGTGGTCCTGACCACCACAAGCCACAAGTTTCTAACTGCTTCGCGTCTGCTCCACGTGACCCGATGTCAGCAGGGTTCAGTTTAGAGGGTACGTAGCGCCATGCAGAGGGTTCTGTCGTCTCAACTATTTCACTGATTCTATTGAATACAAAGGGTTTAAGTAGATGTGCCCTCTGCGACCGAATCCATCCTAAGACTATAGTGGAATCACTCCAATAAAGACAACGACTTATGTGCAATCGAAGTGATTTCTTTACCTTGTCACTTAATCTGACAGCGAGAAGCGCCCCGGACAATTCCAAGCGTGGCACTGTCATTGGCTTTATTGGAGCAACTCTGCTTTTCGCTGTGAGCAAGTGAACAGATGTTCCTTGTTTTGAAATGCACCTTACATATATACAAGCTGAGTAGGCTAATGTTGACGAATCGCTGAAAGAATGTATTTCAATGAACATTGGATTATCACAGAGAACGCACCTAGGTATTCTTATTTGGTTTATATTACGTAATGAGTTTGTAAATGAATACCACATATTCTCTATTTCCGAAGGGACAGCTTCGTCCCAACTTATTTGTGATGCCCACAGCTTTTGTAGCGTTATTTTGGCTATGAGAATGCACGGGTTTATTAATCCCAAAGGGTCAAAAATTTGAGCCATTGTTGATAAAATGGTACGTTTATTTATAGGTTTATTTTCGTCAACGTAGACTGAAAACAGAAGTGAGTCATTTTTACAATCCCAAAGTAATCCTAAGGTTTTTGAAAATTCGTTATGACATAAATTGAGTAGTTCGTCACTGCTAATTTCACCAACTATTTTGGTTATAAGTTGAGCGCTATTTGAGCACCATTTACGCAGATGAAATTTACCACTCTCTAACTGCTTTTTGACGCCTCTACAAATATCTATGAGCTCATGCTCAGTAGCGGCCCCTGTTATAAGGTCATCTACATAAAAGTCATGCTTTATGACTTCAGCGACTCTTTCGTCAGGGCACTCATTACCTAGCTGCATCAAACACCTTGTCGCTAGATAAGGTGCAGAAGCAGTGCCGTAGGTAACTGTATGTAATTTGTACTGATTTAGCTGTTCGTGTGGTTCAAAGCGCCACAATATTTGTTGTAACGATTGTTGGGATTTATTAACGTTTACCATTCGATACATTTTTTCTACATCAGCAGTAGCAACAACTTTGTGCTGACGTAGTCGAATTAAGATACTGACGAGGTCGTCCTGAACGATCGGGCCTACCATCTGTAGTTGATTAAAGGATACGCCAGATGTCGTCACTGCGGACGCGTCAAAAACCACACGTAACTTTGTAGAAAGACTAGCTTCCCGAAGGACACCATGATGTGGTAATATACAATAAAGAACATCATCCTTAGGATTATTATTTAATGACATCTGATTTAGCGCTATGTATTCTCTTATGAAATTAGAATACCGTTCCTTGAACAATGGTTCACGTTTGAATCTGTGTTCTAAAGATATGAATCTGGACAAAGCTTGCTCATAAGAGTCCCCTAGTTTGTGGGGCGATTCTTTTAATGGAATTGTTACCTCAAAACGCCCATCTGGCAGACGAGTTGTGTTATTAAGAAAGCTTTGTTCACATTGCTGTTCTTCTCTGGATATTTGTTGACGAGTAGTAACTGTTTCTAGCTCAAAAAACTGAGATAACTGATTGCTTAACTGATCGTCACTATCGCGTAAAATCATATGATTGCAATGGACTGTATTAACGTTTTTATTAGTTTGTAATGAGCCTGATATTAACCAACCTAATTTTGTTTTACTTAATGTTGGTTTGTTCTTTCCCAACGATATATTTTGTGAACAGAGAACTGTCCAAAATACGTCAGCTCCGAGTAGCATGTCTACTTGAGAAGGTGTGTGAAATGTGGGATCAGCCAATGTTATATGTTGTGGTAAGTTAAGTGATAAATAATCAACTCGTGTTGTTGGCAATAACTGCGTAATGCGCGGAACAACATAACAGTTAACGTTCTCGCTGTAAGTATCAAGTAGTGATGATATAAGGACATCACAACGTTTCGACAACCGTGAAGTATGAGAATTTAACCCTTCAACAACAGTTGATGCTAAAGAGGTAGGTAATTTAAGTTTATTACACAAGGTTTCAGTTATGAAACTCGATGTGCTGCCATTATCTAATAATGCGCGCACTTTGTGATTAATGCCGTTGTGGTCCGTCACCTGAATTATGGCTGTGGATAACAGTACACAGTTGTTATGAATAGCCGATAAAGAAATGTTTTGTGAAGTACTAGGGCCTTGATCATGATAATCTAGTGATTTTTTAACTTCATTAGTGGGATGAGGCACATTCTGAGATGTCGAAGTGTGTTCATGTAATAAGGTGTTTCGGGGCTTATTACATACACGACAAGGACCGAGTTTGCAAACATTATCGGAGTGCCCTTGTCTTAAACAGTTTAGACATAATTTAAGAGCCTTAGCTTTTTCTAATCTAGTTAGTATTGGAAGAGATTTGAATCTTTGACATAGATAGATCGCGTGATTATTTTTGCAGAATGGACACACAAACTTTCGAACGGGCGGTGAATGTGAATTAGCTATGAATGATTTCTGACGGACGTGAGTGGTGTCACTAGACCTTCGTTTTTTGTGAGCTTCTTCCATCGTCTCCAATAAATCTGCACGATTCTTTAGAAACTGAATAAAATCGGTGAGCTTAGGTAATTCCTTTAAAGTGTTGCGGTGCGTTTCCCATTCGCGATTTGTTACTAGGTCCAATTTATTGGAGACAATGTAAATAATCATGATATCCCAGTGCTCAGTAGGAAGTTTTAAAGTTTTGAGAGCCCTGAGATTTCTGTTCACATTGTCAATGACACCACGCAGCAGTACCGACGATTCTTTAGTTAAAGAATCTAAATTAAAGATCGCTTGTATGTGATTGTTTACAAGCAGCCTTTTGTTATTGTACCGCTCGCAAAGTAGGTCCCACGCTACGTCATAATTGTCTCCCGAAAAGTCAAGCGAACGAATAATTAATGCTGCGCTATCCTTCAAAGCTGCACGTAAGTAATGAAATTTATTAATTTTGGGTATTGAATTATCCGAATGAATAAGGCTAGAAAAGGTGTCGTGGAACTCCAACCAGTCATGATACAGACCGGAAAAGCTAGGCAAATGTATGGTAGGTAGCTTTAGTTTTGGCCCACCATCCTGCGCAGTACAACACGAACCTGTACCATCCAGGTCGCTGCCCGCAGAGGCGGCCGGCGCCGCCAGCAGCACCCGCGCACGCGCGATCGCGCTAAAGTAGTGCGTCTCGAATGCTTCGCGCTCCGCGAACTGTTGATCTGCAATTTCAGATGCGTTTTCTATATCACACTGTATACTATCGAAATCGCAATAAAGGTCTTCTATTTTTGATAGGCGAACATTTAATTCATTAGTCTGCAGCGTACTTAATTGTTTACTACTTTCAGCAGATTCTAGATAATTATTGAATTGCGTAAGCTTAGCCTTGTAAGATGCACGCTTTTTAATTAAATTTCTTACGTCCATAGTGACTTAAGCAAAGAACTAGTTACGATGATAATTTAAATTTAAATAAGTAGGTAGGACGGATACTGAATAGCTATTCTAAAGTGAATCAGCGGAGTAATGTAATGAGTTGCTAAAGAAAAGAACACACTATCAATATTCTGCAATAGAATGATAAACGTAAATAAAAAACAATTGGAATACTTATATCAGCAAAAATGAAGCGAAGTGAGGGTATGCGTATGGAATGTGCAAAAAGCAAGCCCTGTTGTTGCCCGGCGCGCGGTCGAGCTTCGTTGCGCAATCGGCGGGCGATAGGTATGCAGCGTATCGCCCAGCGATCCCTATAACATGCGAATTAATAACAAATTAATTAACTTGAACACACAGTTCTCACACGCATCGATGATCTCCGCAACTAGGAACTCTGAAATAAGTTTAAGAAGAAGAAAAAAAAGGAAGAAGTCAAGAATTAACTATCTTGAATATCTACAGTTAATTAATAGGAATACTTAGGTAGTGTTGAAACTTGTTTACGTAATGTAGCCGTAAAGAACAAGGGAAGTTAATGATAAATGCTGTTCCTTTTACATGCAGAATAACGGATCGTTAAAAAGACAGCAATTAATTTATTTAGGAGCTTGTTTGCAGACTAAGAAGTAAATAAGTATTTATTTAAGTAAAAATATTTTAATCACGGAACGTAATAAACTCGTAAGTGGGTAGCTGTAGCTGGGTACCTGTCCACTAAACATCCGTGATTATGTTTTTAATTTAAGTATTGATGTTAAGAAAATATCACAAAATAATGGATTTGTGAAAGTGAGACACGAAATAAAGGATTCGTGAATCGGAAATATGTATGTGACTAAGTAAGCACTAAAGTGAATGGAGGGTAATTGGAACGAACTTACGTTAATGTTAGACACTCAGATCTCACGTAAGCGTAACTCATAGATTTGTTGCCCTTTAGGTATCCGCTTCTTTGTTGTTTATGCTTGATGACTCGCAAACTTGCTGTTAGGTATTTATTCCCTTCCACGTAACGGCTACCGTCCACACGGCGCAGCGCAGTATCTCCTTTGTTCTTAACTGTGTTGATGATGCTGGGTCCGGTTCGTAGTGACCAAATGTTGAACTCTAGGACTGTTAGCTTGCGATGGATGGCAGGGTGGAAGAATTGATGCACACGATTTGACTTTTTAACAGGATTTACTTCCGAAAACAATCAAAATTAACAAGTAAAAATATTATGAGAATCGTATGCGTCGATCCACGATCGAAAGGCGAGTGACCGCCGCGGTCCGTTGTACAGCGAACGCCGCTTGCGTGTGTGTGTGTCTCGTAGGTACACACGTGCCGGCACGCACACATGCTTGGCGTTAACACAGACGCTATCGCTAATACGTATCACTAATATAACTGTTACAGATTCGAATATTGTGATAATTGTTAATGATTTAATTAAGACTTCTGGTCCAGGTAAACAAATTCCTCGCTTAATTATACCATTCTTCCGTGATAAAGCGGAAATCTGCCCAGCCAGGACATTGACGTCCTATATTGATTCTACGAAATTATTAAGGTGCGGGCAGAATACCGATAAATTGATTCTTACTACTAAAAAACCCTTCCATAATGCCAGCGCATCTACGATCAGTCGCTGGATTAAGCAAATGCTAGCTGCCAGTGGTATAGACACTGCCGTGTTCACAGCGCATAGCGCCCGTCACGCCGCAACTTCAGCGGCTGATCGCAGAGGCGTCTCAATTGATATAATTAAGAGATCCGCAGGTTGGACGGGCAACTCTTTAGTCTTTAGTAAATTCTATAATAGACCACTAATCACTAATGAAGATAACGTTTTCGCTGAAGCCGTGTATAATGTGTAACTGGTTTTGTTTGACAATAAAAAATAATTAATAAATTTATTGTTTGCTAAAGTTATTTTACTATTTCTCAAAATCGCTAAACATCTACATAGTGAATATATAAATCTCGAGGATGCAACGACGAAGTATAATTGAAGGTTAAACAAACTTACCTGAAGTGAAGTTTGACCGTAATTATACGAGTCGTTGCATCCGAAGAGATTTATACACCCGACCCTCCCGATTTTTTTTGACAAAGTAAGCCCCTTGGTTTGGGCTAGCCTAGCTCAAACAATACATGTTTTTGCGAAATAGTAGCTCTCTAAAAAGAATGACGTTTGTTTGGTAAGCGCGGGAGTCTATAACCGACGGGCATAGATTAAAATATGTTTTTTTTAAATCTAGCTCTAAAACTGTGTTCGATGCCTAGTACATTGAGGAGTGTACTACATAGTGAATATATAAATCTCTTCGGATGCAACGACTCGTATAATTACGGTCAAACTTCACTTCAGGTAAGTTTGTTTAACCTTCAATTATAGATCTGTTCTGTTGTGTATCATAAAGGTAGTACCTATAAATAATAGGTAAAAAAATTAAACTCACTTAAAAAAATAGCCGCTCAAAAGTTGGTTTGGAACCTACTAGATCCGAGGCGCCGACTTTAAACAAATCAGTAGGTAGCGCACACCGAAATGTTTTTTGATATTCAATTTTTACGGTTATTTTTTAATTTTTTCGAAAGTGGTTTTTAATTTTTTATTAAAAAAAATTGACGCTTTGTAGTAAATCGTTTTATTTTTGAGCACAACAATAAAACCTGTGAGTGAACAATCAATCGTCCACTGTTTTTTTTTTTCAAATTTATATAGGACCACCGGAACATACCCTTTCCAATAAAAAAGAATTATCAAAATCAGACCACTCTAAAATGTTAAGCGTCTAAACCTACATAAAGGTATTATATTCGTCGGTTAAAAAAAAATCTTCCATTTTTTGTCGGTTAAAAATCCATAACGTTCTAACTTTTTACACAATCAACTGCCTACATATTTAAAAAATAATTTGGCTGTTTACGTACCGAGTACCACGAAGCGTTACCAACAATAATTTATTCAGAAATTACTCGATAATCTGTGGTTTCAGTAATCAACACCCAATGCCCAACAATGGGCACGTGCCCACAAACACAATACAAGACAGATTACACACAAATCGTCCCACTAAATTATTTGATGCCTACCAATCACTTTTCTTTCATACACTTAAATCACTTAAAAACTTATGTTTACAATTCCTGTCTCCTTATTACTGAAGGAATAAGATTTAAAATAAAAAGCGAAACCGTTAAAAAAAGGTTGTGAATCGATTTTCAAATCCAAACGTTTGGAATAATAACCCCTACAAATCTAGCGTAACTTGGACTATAGTTGCTAGCATATTTCAGTCAAGAAAGGGTCCAAGTAAAATGGAAATTATTTTCAAAATGGCGTCCCTTTAGACACGCGGCAGGCGCGTGCCTCGGTAGAAAAGCAAAGCGTTGGTTCGGAAATGATCCTAAATACCGTCATTAGAGATTTTGATTATGTTTTTTGTGTTTATCTACTGGTTTTTATTTGGTTTGCGAGAAAGGGGTGAAACACATTGGTAAATAGATCTTAAATTATTAGTCCGATGATGATATAATTTTTAAATTCGGTCCACAAATGACGGAATTCTGAGGTAACAAGCATTTTAAGAAAAATTACAACCGAATTGCAAACCTCCTTTTTTTGAAGGCAGTTAAAAAGATAGCTTACCTACACAATCCATCAAACCTAAGAGGTAACAAAACGGTTCTGATTTAGAATTATATAGTGATATAAATTATAGTAATTAAGAATTATACATTTTCACATCTAGCGAAATATAAAAATAGCTTCAAAAGTCCATGATTTTACAGAAAAGTACTTATCTAATTAAAGCTGTTACATCCATTCAGAGATTTTTCGGTCTGAAAATTTCTTCCATGCTGATGTGGGAGTAAAGAAAAAACCTAGAACTTACCAGTTGAGAGGGAAAAGGCGAAAGTCTTAAGAATCATGTTACAGGCGATGCAGTTAGCAACTCATCACTATTTTGATTTCCCTTTCCAGCTATACGCCCTTAATCATGCTAAACGTGGCCTTAAGGTTTCTGTTGGCTTAGGCTCTGTCTACCCCGAAAGGGATAAAGACGTGATATATGTACCTACCTATGTATGTATGTAAAATTTGCATTAGTGATCAACGCACGACTGAGCTGAAAACGATTCTCAAATCATTTATTCTGAAGTTTAGTATTTACAACATTATATAAAAGTGTAAAGTACATAACAAAACATACGATTAACTTCGTGAAGCAGCTTCAATTGGGACCGAGCGCGACGACAGCGCCACGTGACAGGCGGCCATTATGGACAATATTGTCACCACTGTCAAACAAGAAGTAAGTAAATATTGTGAAAAATATTAATGAAATCTTGTGTTATTTTACTATATTACACAATTTTGGACCATGGTAGTCAGTAACAGGTAATGATAACGTACTCTAAGTAAAATTTTAGAGGTTAGGTAACTTACTTTTTTTTTCTTACGGCAAATATCCACTTATTTCTATGGTCTCGTTTCCACCATGGTCTTGGAAATTGGTAAAATTTACAGTCGCTATTCTTCTTTGTGTTATTACAATTCACAACAACACATCTTACCAGGACCATATTTTTATCTCAAAAACGATTAGAAAATGTTTACTGCAATATGGATTTGACAGCTCAAGTCAGCGACAAAAATGTCAATTTTAGCCGTAGCGAGCGCTGTGATCGTTTAGGCTACCCCCTCCACCCGCTTTGCACTCTGCGATGAATTTAGCAATTAATTTGCCGGAAAAAAATTAATAACTTAATCCAAAAATCCCCTGATCTTTAATAACCATGAAAAGCACATTCGCTGCAAAAAGTTTATTATAAAAATATGAATGTGACCCACCTTTTATACTTACCAGAAACCCTCTTGTATGGAGAAGGCGCCACAGGGAGTCCTAGGGAGCTAAGGGACTCTGCACATTGGGATTTTTTTTCTTTTAATATAATTGAAAATCTTACCTCTTGCTTCCATGCTGGTCTGGGAGCAAAGAAAAAACATAGAATGTACCAGTTGCTTCTCTACCCGCGCAGATGGTAAAAGCCTATCGAGGGAATGGGCGATTATAATAGGAATCATGTTATAGGCGATGATGCTAGCAACCCATCACTATTTTGATTCCCCTTTCCACCTATACGCTCACAATCAAGCTAAACGTGGCCTTTAAGTCTTGTTACCTTTGGCTCTGTCTACCTCGTAAGGGATAAAGACGTGATTTATGTTTGTTTGTTTAATATAACAGAAAATTTAACGACCGTTTTTTATGGAGGACATTATACGGTATCTTCGAAGTAATCCGGATTTCTTAATATTTTTTTTTTATTATTTCTGTTGTCTATGGTCCGTGTCCAAAGTATTCAGCGTCAAAGTGTGGACTGGATTTTAAATTGATAATTACGTTGAATCCTTACTAATATGCGAAAATAACTCGGCCTGTCTGTCTGTCGATGTGCATAAAGTGTGACTACGCTTAGTGTAGGTTTTTTGGTTACAAAATACGTCTCGAACCGTTTGTTGCCGTTTCGATCCGCAAGTGGCGCTGCCAATTATTCCATAGTAATTGAGACGTTTACGTGAACGCGTTCGAGACGTTTTTATATGCGAAAACTTACACTAGAGGCTCAGAATTAAACACAATTAAACTGTACAGCGTGTAACCGCCCTTACCTGCGCGCACGCATACTCCAACCTAAGCAGTTCACACAGCCGCATAAGTCACAAAAGGGCTAATTTTACGACACGTGTTGTAGATTTAATAACTTTCTACTTAGTCACCGCCCGTGAGAAATGTTTGATGAGATTTTAAATATGAGTTTTAGGGCTTGTAAAGGTGAGGGATTAAAATGTGTTTTATCTCACCCCACGCCAAATGTATTTATTTATAGGTAAGAGCTGAGTAATATTTTGCCCCATAGAATGGAAGTTCCGAATGTACGGGTTGTCATAATTTTCCTTAGTCATAAAGTGTTTTTTGCCTGAAACAGACAAACATACATATAATCAGTTAGATACTTTTTATACGAAGCGCAGAAACACAGTGATTTAGTAGGGCTTTAATAGAAGCCCTCGACTGTACTAATTGTCTATTAATGCCATTGTAGGGCAAAAAAAGTCCCTTTTCCCCGCAACATTAATTATACCCGCGTATGAACGTCTGTCTGTGTATGTAAAACGGCATAACACGGCACCTGATGCATTTGCATGGATATTGAATGTCCAGTAGGCGGCCACAATCAAGGGGATGATTTTACATGACATAGATTATTTAACATAGAATGGGAAATCCATCAATGTAAGTAAGTAAGTAAATGCTTTATTGTACAAATACCCGAAACCCATCGAGGGAATGGGCGAAAATCATAGGAATGATGTTATAGGCGATGCGGCTAGCAACCCATTACTATTTTGATGCCACTTTCCAGCTCTACGCCCTCAGTGTCTTGCTAAACGTGGCCTGTAGGTATTGTTACCTTAGGCTCTGTCTACCCCGTAAGGGATAAAGACGTGATTTATGTACGTATGTATGTGTATAAAGAAGCAGAGACAAAGCACAAAAAAAGACCTTAAATATATGCACAAAAGCGAACTTATCCCTATAAGGGATCTCTACGTTAACCTTTGAGTAAATGAGACTGACTAATTATAGAAAGCTTCAAATAATGTCATGACTCATTTCATTTCATTCATCAGTCGTCATTGTTTGTGATCAAGCAAACATGCAGACGCTATCTTTTTAAAATATGTAGGCAGAGGTCCTAGCTGTCTGATTGACTTGTCAACGCCTGACTGATATTTGAAAGAATAAAAATCTGTGAAAATATCTCTCTAGATTCTAGAGTCTAGAACGATACAAATTGTATTGACGTTGAAATAAGAATATCAGTAGATAATTGCATCTCTTAACCATTGTGTCAAACAGTTGTTTTAACAGTTATTTTATTTGAATTCGTAATTCTTGTGAGTAATATTTTCACCTCTTTCGAGTAATTTCTTACAGATATTTAACTTAAAAAAAGCCCTTGCTTTGTTCATACCCTTGGACCTTTCTACTACAGCAAATTTTACTGGCCAGATTCTGTAAGTCTATTTCACTCTACTTCTACGAGTAAGCACACCCTCAGAAACATTATAAGCAACATGAACAAAAATAAAACAAAACCGTCACCTTTAATCAATCATCACTGATCAGTGATTAGTCCGTCTATGAACGATGTGTACTTTCTGTAAAATACAATCGTCTGCTTACTCTTTGGCTGTCATAGTTAAGGCTTCCATTTGGAGAGGGCGCGTTTAAGTGATATTAGGAAGCGATGGACGCGATATGATTGATTTCTGCCCATACCTCTGACGAATATAGAGTTACGTTCATAAAAAATCATCTATGATACATACATACATATATCACGTCTTTATCCCTTACGGGGTAGACAGAGCCTAAGGTAACAAAACCTTAAAGCCACATACACACATACACAAATCACGTCTTTATCCCTTACGGGATAGACAGAGCCTGAGGTAACAGATACCTAGAGGCCACATTTAGCAGGATTGTGGGCGTATAGGTGAAAAATGAAATCAAAATAGTGATGGGTTGCTAGCCTCATCGCCTATAACATGATTCCTATGATTTAATGATCTGCGCGGGTAGAGAAGCAACTTTACTGGTATTATATTCTACGTTTTTTCTTTGCTCCCAGACCAGCATGGAATTGCCCATACCACTGATGAATATAGAGTTACGTTCATAAAAAATAATCTATGATACATACATACATATTATATCACGTCTTTATCCCTTACGGGGTAGACAGAGCTTAAGGTAACAAAACCTTAAAGCCACGTTTAGCATGATTAAGGGCGTGTAGGTGGAAAGGGAAATCAAAATGAAATAAATGATAATCTATGATGATATTTTGAAAGCCGTAGCAGCCCGCTGGTTAGTCCTTTGGCTTCTAACAGATGGTCGTGGGTTTGTACCCATTCTCGTACCTTTTTACAATCTTTTTTTCTTTTTTTTTCAATCTTTTGTTTTTTTTTGGTCAAATCTTGCAAATCAAACTTCACCCACCTCTAGTGCTCCATAATGTTCGAGGCACTTACGCGAAAGAGTTTGAAAACTTTACGACTTTAATAAAGAGGTTAGTATTTTTACACGTCAAAAGTTACAACATAGGTTCTATACAGAATTCTTTTTCAACCTAAAGCAAAATACCATCGATGAAACAAAACGCCAAACGCAAAAGTGTCATAACCGAGAAAATAAACAAAGCCAGTCTATTGTAACATGTGTATGTTTTTTATGTCCCGTAATGCATGCCGATGTAATATGAGGCGAGCATGTATGTCAACCCCTTTGGCTGTGGGAGATGTATTCTGATATTTTTTTAAATAAGTGACAGACGCTTTTCTATTTTGTTGCATTCAAAAAATAGGCTTGAGTTACAAGTCTTTTTAAATATAAAAATAGGTTAAAATGCAAAATAATTACTGTCTTGACAGAATGCTGCAGTTGTTGAGGCTCTGGGGCACTCCAAAATTCGATTTTCAAAGTTCGTGTCATACTATCTCTCTCAGTCACAAATTATTGACTAGGTATAGTTCTTCATCGTTTGACAACCTTTTATTTTCTACTAAAATATTGATATGTTAGAAAACTTATAAAATAAACCTGACCTAACCTAATGTGAGGCACGCCTAAAGGTTTTTCGATTTTTAAAAACGTTAACGGTTTTTCAAATGAAATGCTTGTCAAACGATACATTTGAGAAATGTAGTTTAACAAATGATCGGATGCCCGCGCCACTTCGTCTGTGGAGAAAACTATCTTATAAAGGCGTGAAACGGAAACAAACATACTTACTTTTGCATTTACAGTACTAGTAAGGTTTAGTGTGAGTGGGACGGCACGATGCGGACTTTGAAAATGGATTTGAAGAATAAATCCAGGTTTACGATGACTTCTTTGGGAAAATAGACGCAAGTCCTCTTGCCTTCCACGCCGTAGTCCTGGAGTCCGGAGTTCGCAGATGTCAACAGAAAGCGCTATTTAGTCTCACATTGGGTCGTCTTTTGCGAAACCTACGGGAAGTGATGCGTCCATCTTATTCTAAAACCGAGCATATTGTAGCTAGGTGAAAATAAGACAAGATACTTACATGTAAAACTACGTTCTTCGTTCATTATATAAGCCTACGTTCGCAGTTTTTAATCAGAAATATAATGTTATTTAGTCAACATTTAGATTAAAAATAAACACACGAAAAAATTTTATCACCAACATTATTTGAGAGAGAGAGAGAGAAACATTTATTTACACACATTCGATACACGTAGATAATAATAGGAAGAAATTCAATATACTTAGGAAATAGTACCGATATGACACTTAATTGTATCCTTTTTAAAAATTTGAATTAAAAAGGTTTTTGTTTAAATATTTACAGAATAACCTCCCATCAATCCACGCCGACTCCCCAAATCAAAAAAGCAATATGTAACAAATTTGTTTTTCAATTTCGCACCAATTTTGCATACGGTACCCCCGAACATAACGCGGCCAAATAAAGCACCATTGTGGTTTTTATGATGCGTAAATATTTTTTTCTTTCATTGCAAGGTGGAAATGAAAAGAGTATTTCATGGCGGTGTGTCGCAAAAATTCGTTAATAACGCCGAGACTGGTTTTTGTGTTTTTTGGAGTTGTGTTCTTTTTACTTTTTGCTGGTTTGGCGACTTGATACGTTTGATGGGATTCCTATAGCAAAAATGATATGCGGTTTTTTAAATGAATGAAACGTTTGTGAAATAAAAATGTGCTACAGCAAAAAAACGTCCTAAATAAAATGTTGACTTAAAACTTTATAAAAAATTATGGTTGCATTTACTTAAACAATACATACATACATATATCACACCTTTATCCTTTACGAGGTAGACAGAGTCTAAGGTAACAAGACCTAAAGCCCACGTTTAGCATGATTGTGGGCGTATAGGTGGAAAGGGGAATGATGGGTGGCCAGCCGCATCGCCTATAACATGATTCCTAAGATTTCCGCTCACTCGATTTTCCCTCTATGGACTTTTACCATTTGCGCGGGAAGAGAAGCACCTGTTACATTCTATATTTTTTCTTTACTCTCAGACCAGAAGATAACAACAATAAAACAAGAAAGAAAGTATTGTCTTTCTACAGTTATGCGAACAAGTTCTGTATCTACTTCGTCATCCCATCAATAAAATTGGAACCAAGCTCGACCATCAAAGCCAAATTACTCGTCAATATTTCAAATTAACGGCCCTAATCCAGTACAACAGCACGGCAAACTGACATAACTTCAATTACGTAATTTCTAAGGCTACATGCACAAATGGCGTCAAATCGGTGACACTTGCCAAAACGATGTACACCATTTTTAGTGGAACCAAAACTCTACTTTGTACCATTGAATACACGGTGTAATTTTGGATAGACTGAGGTGATAACATAGGTTATAATTAGAGAGAGACAGCGAAATTGCACTAGTGAAAGCACATGCGCTCGCAAGTGCAGATTGATTAGTAAGGACGTTGTTACGTGTTTAGATGATGGGAGTCAGTGCATTAGGCGATGTCAACGTTGGTGCCCATGGTAATTAGGATTTGGATTGACAAATAGCTTTCAGCAAAAATTCAAAATTTATTTTCGCAAATTGGCTGCCAGGGGTTTTTTACATGTATTTTTTTAAACGATCAGCGCTCTCGGACAGACCATCTTTGCCAAAAAGAATGCGCTGCAAGAAACTCGGCAGAAAGTATTTTTTTTCAAAATATACATTAAGCTATGTTAAAGGGATGTTAAAGGTCCCTGAGCCTTAAATGATATTAGTCTATAGTAGAGATGTAGCAAATTTTATAATCATATTTTGTTGGTTTAAGTTTATAAAATGTTTAACTTATTTCAACTAGCACGATTAACTGTCACTTTACTATTTTAACTAAACTGATCTTATCCCGAAAGGCATTCTTAGAGCTCACAAACTGTCTTGTTGTCTTGCTGCTTCACTCACTCTTTTAGGTTTGATAATTGAATTGGCCAAGTACCTAAACGAGACAGCAAAACAAACCCGAACAGCATTAACTTCGGAACTAGTCCGAAACATGTCGACCATCACTAGACTTTTATACGTGAGTTATCCGTTTGTGTAATTATGATTGTAGGAGCTGTACACGTTTTTATTATTTACCTTGACGTTTAGACATCGCAGTGTGGTCTAAATTTTGAGGTAAATAATAAAAAATTGTACACGATTAAGACCTGTTTAATTAAAATAAAAATTTTATTTGCCAAAATGGTTATAAAAGTGATTAAATTGAATGATTTTTCGAAAAAAATCAGCTTTTTTTTAAATAAAAAAATGCATTAGATACAAAAAGTTATTGCATAAATATTTTGTATTATAAATATTTTGTATAGTGCGTAAATCAAAACTAGTAATCAGATTGTCATGCCTGACAATTATGCAAACACCGAACTTCTGGTTTTAAATGTTAATCGAGCAAAAAAGTGTGAAACCGAACAACAATCCGTCATTTTTAAATCACACGCAAATAACCCTAAAATATTGAAATCATCAGTGATCGATGATTGCCACGTTGTCTATATGCAAATAATAGTTGGCAGTCAAATTTGAATTTCAAATGTCATTTGTTTATTTTTTCGATACGCTACCTAATAGTGCGTGGCGTTGGATATTTCAATACGCAAAAACGTTGATTTGTTGGGTTGTGACAGTTTGGTGATCGGTCTTCGCGATTTTGATTGGTCGGATTGGATTTTTGATGGCTGCCAGTTGGGTTGACGGATTCTTTGTAACCGTACTGCGATGGCAGAAATTATTATGTTAATCTTCCTATTGGAGTTCGAAGGGTTTTTAATAAAAAGTGACGGCTAACAGCTATCAATTTTACAAGCTTTTGCTGAACTTGTAAGGTAAGTATGTACGAGTATGTAAGAATGTTTGTCCGGGTGGAATCTTGCGACTCAATTTTGAAGCAGTCTTCAACCGATTGAGCTGAAATTTCGCATACTTATCTAAGTCAGATGACAATACAATAATCTGGTAGTGGAGTTTTGGTGCCCGGCCAGGATCGTCTCCGCAGGAGGAAACTCTTCAACGGTTGGTTCGATAAACTTCAAATTAGTTCACATTTCAATTGAACGTAGGGTGCCCAAAAATTATGAAAAAATCATAAAATTTTCCAAAATTTATTTATAAAAAGTTACAGTCAACAGATTCGCAAAGCATTATGTGCCCAATTTTTATTTTTAATTAGTTATTTTTAAGGTGTCCCTTCTTCACACGTTAATTAAGACCAATAGTTAAACAGTGTATTTTACCAGCAATATTCAACCACAATTGTTAATTATATGTACGCAAACGTCAGTTAAAGTAGCATTTAACATAATTCTGAAACAAAAGAATGTGCTCATTTGAGAATGATAATAAACCACCCATGTAGCTTCAAATTGTTCCTGAAATAGAAAAACAACGGCTTCCAAAATGTCGTTATTTGGTAACATTCTAGTCCCAAATTAAACTTATTTATTGCCTTACGTTAAACAATTGACTAGGAATTTGGGATTTGTTGGTTACGTTCTTTTATTAGGATGCCTTTAACTAATTGTTATTGAGTTAAATTACATTATATACTTGCGAATCTGCGATCTGTTACTGTAACGTGTAAGTGTACTTTCATGCTGCTGCTGGTCTGAGAACAAAGAAAAAACGGAATATACCGGCTGCTTCTCTTCCCGTGCAGATGGTAAAAACCTATCGGGAGTCGGCGAAAATCTTAGGAATCATGTTATAAGATGCTCTGTAGCGATTAGGCCGCCTATTGTTACCTTGTAATATTCTGTATACCTTTTTTCTGTTTTGGTTGTTATGTGTGTTATTGTATAAGATGCGGCTAGCAACCTATTTTGATTCCACTTTCCACCTATACGCCTACAATCATGCTAAACGTAAGAGCCTCGAGGATTCACCAGACGGTATTTATTAGACAAAACATAACGCCCAAAAACTACGTGGGAAAATTAACCCCAGCAACAAAATCAGTGGGATAAATTTTAATTACCCCTAAACGTGTCGATTTGTTTTCAATTTCAATGATAAAACATATCCCATTCGGTATTTTATTAATCGTGTAAATACAAACTTATCTAATGCCAGTGGGCAAATTAAAGAGCAGCCTTGCCTCATAATAGTTTAGTGTTTTTCTATTACAGTGGCGCCACACCTGATGGTATTGATTATTTTGTAAAATTATAAGGGGTGTGTTTGATCAGATAGGTGAGTGTTCATAATTTTTTTTTTTTTTTTTCGTAGAATACGAACCATGAGAGTTTTTTAGTTGAAAAGGATTTTATTAAAATTAGTTGTTCACATAATTTGTCACGTTAGCATTTTTTGTAATGTAAAACATTTAAACGTCCGTAGGTATGCATTTTTTATGTAATGGCGTGGAAAACGAGCAAGTGGTTACAATTACCTAAGTATTTACACAAGACAAGCCGTGATATTAGTGGTTTGACCTGTGGCCTCTCAAGCAGAGAATCCTGGGTTCGAATCCCGGGCCGGAACCACGGAGTTTTTTGAATTTATGTGCAAGACTACATTTGAAATTCACCATGAGCGTTTCGGTGAAGGAAAACATTGAGAGGAATGATGTCTTTCCGAATGCGCTGTTAGTTTCAAAAAAGACAAGTAAAATAGCCCGTGGCGGCCTATTTGCATAATAAACGTTTTGAATTTGAAAATATTAATACGAGAAATTTATTCACTCGTTCCTGGAACATAAAACTATATTCTTTATGAGCTACGGAATTCTTATCACCAGGATCCCTATTTTCTTCAACCTAACCTCAATAAAAACTAAGTTTTCCAAAACTACCCTAATCGCGTCATAACGACTTACCAACTTCATACCAATTTATTTCTCCATTCGGCTAATGCACTCACTTTTGTAACCCGCCCTGCAATTGGAAACTAAATCGGTCTTTCAAAACTGGAAGCCATTTTTGCCGCCATTTTGAAAAACTTAAATGTCAGTTCCTCGTGTGGTCTAAGCACTATCCATCTAAGTTAGATTTTGTTGAACGTAAAAACTTTCGAAGTTAGAGCTGATGTTCTTGACTATACAATGCTTTAATGTTTCTAGTACATATGACAGTCGCCGTGTTACGAATAAAGATGAAATAGTACATTATAGGGGACGAGAGCGAGTAGTTTGGACAGTGATGCTCGATGCAACTGAACATGGCTTTATATCGTATAAGGGGTGCTAATAAATAAAAATATCTTCTTTTTTTCATAAAACTATATTTTCAAATAAAAAAATATTATGAACAGACATAATAGGCAGTAGATTTAAAAAAGAATATGCATTTCATTAACTTTCAAGTTAATTGGTATTATTTATCAAATAACTAAAAGCTAAACTTAAAGAAATAATATTCGCTAAAGTCTTATAATAAACAGCTAAAAATACAAACCCTGTATTAGGGTCAATTATACAGGCCATTTTATACATAAAAGATCACGCGTTCCATAAAATAATTACTTTAATAACATAATGGCAAAAACATCCATTAATAAAAATTACAGATCGTTTTAAATTAGTGGGTAGATTTTTTTACATTTTCATAAAAGTATCTGAACTGAACTTACTAATCGGAAAATGTGAAAAATTATTGATAAATTTTACTCAAGTTTATTATTATTAATACAAAATTAATTTTAGGTTCGTTAGCCGGACATTTGAACAAATTAAGGCATTTACAAAAAAAATGAGTACTTTGTTTATTTTTTTAACATTCCAATATGAACTTGAGTAAATTTAATCATGATTTTTTATGTTTCTCATAAAAAACATAACGGTAGAGAGATTATTCCTTAATTTACTTAATTCTAAGAATAATTACAATTTTATTGCTTACGGTTTCGTTTATATATGTTATCATTAATCGTGTAAAAGCGGAAAGCCTGTTTTTTTTTAATAGAAGACGCATTTTTTTCACCAAATGTTTTTTTAAATATTAAAAATATAATGTTAGAATAAATGAAAAATAACACTTTTTAACTAGTTCAAGTAAAAATGACTGAATCCAAGGTTGGTATTCAAAAATTATTTCGGATCACTTTCGTCAAAAAATTAATCCGTTTTAAATTATAAATTGTTAAAATTTTAATATACCTACTAGCTGTTGCCCGGGACTTCGCCCTCGCCCCAATTTTTTTTTTTCAAAATTTTATGTCTCCTTGTCCAAACAGTAACAAACACAATTAAAAAGAATTATCCAATTCGGTGCACTCGTTTGGAAGTTATGCGCGTACATACATTTCGACGATTCCTTTTTATTTTGTACTGGTTTTTTGCAGTTCCTAATGTTTTACCATTACTTAATTGCGCTTATAACTATTTTTTTTCCAACCGAGTTTATTTTTAAAAACTTTTCAGGTTTTAACGAGAGCGGTAATTATGCGTCTTCTATATTGAAGCATTTATAAAAGATTTAGAAATTGTCTTCTACAAAATTTAATTCTTACAAAGAGCATAAGCATACCAATTTAATTTATGTACAAAACTCTTATGTGCCGTATGTCATTTTTATTTGCTATATTTGTGCTAGTAAATTTTTAACTAACAACTTTATTTACAATGTAATTAAATTATAAAATAAAGCAATTTTTCATTTCATTGTTCACTAACACAAATAAGCAAAAAATAATCAGCATATAAGAGTTTCCAAGAGATCATTAGGAAAACTTTTTTTATTTAATCATCTCCTTAAACAAATACATAATATCACATTTGAACACATCCTTCCATTTTGTAATCACTAAAATGAAATAGCTAACAATGAAAAATGATGAATTTGATGAATTTTTTTTTTGTTCCCGACATGTTTTGTTCCCACTTTTGTCTACCGAAAATACTTAAAAAAGAAAAAAATCACCTCCTGTTCATAAATTTGAGTCAACTAATTTATATACAGTACGGGTTGAACAAAAATTTCACTCATGTAGTTAATGAACGAAAAACAATAATACTAAAATTACAGATTCTAAGATTACATACTATCTTATTACAAAACCCTTCCATTTCTTGTAACACTCCTTTGATTGATTATAACTCCAAACCAATCTTACATTATTAATGCTATGATGGCGAAAATTTGGACACGAAATATTTAATCAATTTAAAATTTCCGAGCTTAACAGAAATGTCAGAGCTTATAAATCACCTTAAATTAATTTTTATACATGAAATATTATTAAAATAGACCATCTCTGATAAAATTTTCATTTGTTATAACTTGGCACTCTCCCCACCCTCTCCATCCATAAATACACTACGGTTATTCTAAAATAAACATTTTTATTACAAAAATAAAAAAATGAGATCAATCGATGATAATTTTTAGGCTGCTCTCTTTGGAACAATTTCTGGGAAACGGACTTCATTTTTATAATAAAATAAAATCTATTTTTGTATAATATAGAACAAACGTCGTGGTCCATTCGAAGTACTTTTCTAACAAATGTCTTAAAAATGTCATAGAGATAAGTATATGTACGCGTTTAGGTATAACTACGGATTATATATCTCAACACCGAAAGCGGAATGTAAAATTGACACGCGATTATTTTTAATTTATTTAATATATTTACTAATTTAATTTCGGTGATTAATGGAAAATCGATTAACGTCCTTTATTAGATTGTCCTACAGTGTTTATAGAAAAAGAAAATAACAATATTGATTAAAAATTTGACAGCTACCTTATCAAACGTCCATTCCGCAGGCTTTCATTAAATATCATAAATCAGCTCTTTTCCCACAATGCCGCACATTCATCATAAATTTTCGCAATACATAGAAAATTTTCGATTCTACAAAAAATATGTAACAATTTCATTCGTATAAAAAACATGTCAAAAAGTGCGTACGTTTACAAATACAGTTTGGGTCTATCGCGGTTGGGCTATTATCAATAACCGATAGACAAAATGTATACATTATTAACAAGCGTGACAGATGAGTAATTAAGTATTACCCGTAGCACGCCAAATGAAGCAGACTTCATTAGTAACGACGTTCATCGTTTACTTAGAAATTTCCAACCGAGCATGAGTAGCACCGCCGTGCAAATAGAGCCCGCTGACAACTTGTCCAGAATTATTGATGACAGCAAAGAACTATCAGACGAATTGTCTTCAGTCGACACTTCTGGCGACGCTGCATCCGTCTGAAAAGAAGAAATGCACAACAATTAACTAATTGAATTAGGCAAGATAAATAACTTTCGGTGTTGAGACCCTTGGTCCGTGGGGTCCTAGCGGTCTTGGCCTCTTCAAAGATATTTCGAAGAGGCTAATAGACGCTACGGGTGACCGCAGAGCAGATATCGAAGGAAATCATAGTAGTCATGTTGTAGGCTATGTGGGTTGTAATATATCACTATTTTGACTCTTTCTACCTATAAGCCCACAGTCATGCTAAACGTGGTCTCTAAGTCTTGTTGCCTAAGGCTCTGTCTACCCCGTAAGTGATAAAGACGTGATTTAAGTATATAAAATATCGACACTTCTGCGCCGTAGGTCCGTTTGATGTTACAACGAATACCTGTAAGTACGTACCTATATTCAATTTGAAATTTTCGTTGACACAAATATGCATAAAAGTAGAATATTTACGACAGTAAATTTCAATCAAACCGAAAACGAAATTCTTTTCGACAACAAAATACGGCATCGCATTACGTCTCATAATAAATATTAATACCAAGTAAACACTCACAATATTAAATGTGCAGAAAATTACAAGAGCTACCGGTTTCCCTGTAATCTTTTGTGTTTTGTCATCCGTCAAATGTATTTTCGCATTCAAGGATCAGTGGAGAGGGTTTGGGCCCGAGGCTTTTTGTGAACGGTGTTCGGGTCCTTCAATTCGTTTTGCGTCTCTCGATCCGTCTTATTCGCTTCGACGCCATTAATATTCATAAGCAAATTGCTGAGATGATCCGGGGTGTTTGGGGACGCATTTTCGTATTAGAAACGCTAGGATTTTTCGCGAAGCTTTATTTAGTAAAACCATGTGTGTTGTTCACATAGAAATTAAAAAAATATGTGTTGTTAATAATACGTGAAGATATCGTGACTGCTAGCTAACAGAAGATGAAGAAAAACAAAACAATCGGAACACTCGAATACGCTCAATTTGCAAACTCAATCGACAACAGAAAAAACAAATTCAATTCCCATTTTATCTCATCGGCATCAAAGCTACCGTAAAGATACTCTACCCCAACAGACACACCTGACTCATTTAAATATTCCTTTCCAACCCCCATATCTATACAAAAATGGGGTGCTCTCCAAGATAAGGGATTAAAAAGAAAATGCCATCCCATTGTGGAGACGCCCACTTGTACGTGGCGGAGCAATCATCCGAGACGCTTGCTAAAAAAAAGGAAACAGAAAAAGGCATTATAAAGGAAAAAGTAAAACATGTTTAAGAAGGGAACTTGGAGTAGGTACGCGGTAATGGAGATCGCGGAACTGAGCTTGCTCGTTAGGGAATGGCAAATTGAGATACGTGATGTGATGACTTTGGCTTTGTATTAGTCGAGGCTCCTTTGATTAGTACTAGAGGTATTGCCGGAGGGTTTAAGTAATTAGGAATTTTAAGAAAGTACCAGCAAAATAATAGATCAAATCTGCCAGAACTCTATGAAACAGGGCTTGAAGATTACCTATAAAAAGTTAGCTACATATAATTTTTAAATCCCAAAAACTATTCCTAAAGTAGTAGACATAGGTAATCATAGACTTAAGAGAGCATTTAAAGAAATTGCAGCTATGTAAAATTTTGACATAACTGAAAGAGCTACTCAGAAAAACTTAACAGTTTCTAATCCTTAACAAAAAACCAGCGACACCAAGGAGCAAACCAAGGAAAGTGACGAAAAAAGAAGTCCGTCAGAGCACGCTCTTTACTTGTGATTCACAAAACACTCCACCGGACCGATCCTAAGCCAAGTGCTCAGGAAGCTGAGCCAGACGTTTTCGTGGAAAAACCCGGGGAAACGGATCGAAAATAGAGAAAAAATCGAGACATCTCCAGAAGCGACGGGTCTCAAGCCTCGAACCTTGAGCTTCGGAGTTTTCCGTTTTACACCGTCGCGACCACTGGCATGTACAATAAAAATAAATTTTTGATGTATTACATTTTCGTCTAGTTAGCAGACAAGACTATTTAAAGCTTTCATAATATTTTACTTTCTACTTGTATTATAAATTCAGCATTTTTTTACACTCTATCAATTCTTGCCTTTCCTTTTTTTGTGATATGATAAAACAATTTCTTTATGGTAGGTAATTAATCTTCTGTACCTGTCTCCTATATTTATTTTACACACTGGTACCTATGGTCAGTAATATGCTTTTTAATCTACATACCATTTATATCTTAAGACTAAGTACACTTTTCAGCATCTACTCAGACAAACTGGAAACGCAAAGTTGAAACTCGTCATCATCATCATATCAGCCATAAGAGGTCCACTGTTGGGCATAAGCGTCCCCCATAGACTTCCAGTTGCCTCGGTAAGCGGCTTGCATCCACGGTGAACCCACGACTTTAACCAGGTCATCCGTCCACCTCGTTGGTGGACGTCATACACTGCGCATGCCGATCCGCGGACCGGCCTTTCCGGCCCAACAACCATCTGTTCTCCGTGCAAAATGACCTGCCTATTGCCACTCCAACGAGTTAATACACTTCCCTCGTCCAAAGGATCATCGAAGCCTGGTTTTGATAGTCATACAAAATCGTCAGATTGTTTAAACTGTTGAAAGCATCAAACCGTTAAGTGAAATCACAATATCTGTCATTAATCTATCATTGTACGCCGCGGTGTGACTACCTCCCGAACCTTTGTTTCTCGCCACTCACCGTGCCGTATCATTAACTCGGAGTGGAACTTTTTCGACTTTTTAATGTTAATCCTTTTTTTATTTATGGAAGTGGTGTCACTGATCTTTGAGAGGCGTCAGCTATAATGCTCGATATACTGGTGCTACGCGTTAATTAGTGGAATTGCGATTTTGGGAGAGGTGCTTGAGTTTTCGGCTGAATTCATCTAGGCCTTTTTAAAAATAACGTATACCTACCTACCCTAGTTTTCACACTTTTTTTCGCTGAATTTCTGTAGATGTTCGGTTTTGCTATATTATAAATGTGAAAGTTTAACAATCAATAACAATAACAATGTATCAAGCTCACGTGACAGCTAGTAACAGGTATAAAAATTCGAAGACTACCCACCTGCTATGGGTGGTGTAGGGGTATAGCACGCGTCACGTAATGACGAGGATCCGGGTTCGATTCCCGGCCATAGCTTTACTTTTCGGATTTTCCTATGTGTTCTAATTTTTACTGACATTTAGAAATTTAATTCAATCACGGTTATATCAAAATTTGTGACAATGAAAAACTCAAGATGATAGTATTTACAATAGTGTTTCTAATTGCACAATGGTAACGATTCTTAAAATAAAGAAGTTAATTGTAAATTTGATAAGCTGTCTGATAATTTATGACACCCTAAAGATTTAAACAAAAGCCGATCGAAACAAAAACTCAATCATTACGAATTCGCTGCGCTTGCCAGCAAAGTTGGCAGTTATTTCACATTAAAATAAGAAAATTAATATCTTTAACAGGCATGCTACACCTGTTGCGGACGACATGGGAATAAACAGGCATAAAGGGTTAGATGATCCAACAACGTATTGTCTTTCGACCACACCGTTCTACATCGATGACTTTATACCCGTTACATAAGAGAGAAACTTTGTGTAGAACAAAGTAGTAATAGATGATAATGATGATGATTGTAGTTGTAACTCTGAGTAAGAACGAAAAATAAAATGATTATAGAATAGATGATACGTCTTGTAATGCGAAACGTGAAGCTTAAGATTAGCAATTAGAAATCCTTGAACGTGATGACGTACAGTCAGTATTAACTTTTTGAAAGACACCTTCAGTATTTTTGTCGCATCAACAGTTTTCTTTCAAACATAGTTTCAGTTTCTTGGCACACACGTGAAATGTCAAATGAAATCAAAATTTATTCTTCATTCGCATTGAATGTTGAGGACAAAAGAAAAAATAAAGATCTAATCTCACAGTGCAATAAGGTTTTGGGGAGCCAAATATGATCACAAGGAGTGAGATAGGCAAAAATAAATCAGGGGATTCCTGGCATTTTATTATCATAATGAAATCTGGAAACGGAAGGCAATTGAAGATCTTGATGTTTGTGAAAAAGCAGGTTGGATTTATTAATATTAGCTAGACTTGGAGCGTAATTTTTGCTTTAAATAATTATATTGGCGATGGCGATGGAAGATATTGTAGTAGGTAAAAGGCAATTTAGACAGCGTGCTTGGTACATAGCTGGGCCATGTATAGCCAGCAATGTATCGTTACCAGCAGGTTATTTCTCGCACAGTTTAATCAGCGAGGGGCTAGGCGTTAATGATAAGTACCTACGACCTTGAAAAGTAAAAAGAACTATGTTGGAGGCATGGAACAAAGTCGTTTCTCCCTACTCCTATGTATTGTTTTGTTTGTTGCAAACAAACAACAATGTAGTTACATCAAAAAGAAAAGTGTTTTGCAACGTTACAAAACCAAGCACACATTCTATACATTCGACGAACTCTTTTCCTGGCAGTCAAAGCCTCCAGCTTTATGATTTAAAAAAAAAAGTTTTATTATTTGATTGGTGCTCCAGTTTTATTTAAATTGTAAATTAAAAATGACATGTAATAACTATAAGTATTACGAATAAACGAGTATGAGTATGAGTATGAGTATTTGAATTAACGAAGGCTATCAAAATAAAGTTTCACGTAAGTAGTAACAAAATGGAAACGCGTTTAAAATTTTGTTATTCCGAAGCACATTTTCAATTTTAAAATCGACACCGAAATTGAAGATGCCGAACGCGATTCATAATTCGGATTTGTCAAAAAGGCATAAAGATAAAAAGGAGTCATAGGGATTACCCCTGTGTATTCAGTTTTGAGCTTTTATTACTTGGACGCCTTTTCCATCTGATAAATGACACCGACGGTGATGGCGCGTATTTGAAATTAGAATAACTTGAAATAATTCCATGCGCTCAAATTTTTTTGCCGTTTTATTTGTACTGTACAAAGAAAAAAAATCTAAAATATTATTTTACGAATGTAAGGGTCCTCATTTTTACTTTGGTGCTTTCTCTTTCATGAAAATTTGTACCCTCATCTCATTTCCAGCCCATTGCTGGATCTCCTCTCAGAATGTTTTTTATCTACAGTGATTTTTTGTTATTAATGTCAAATCTTCCAAGTCTTTAACCCACTTTTATGTATGCAAGTACAGCCAATAAAAAGTATGCAAAAAAGCATTAAAGATTTAAACTTCAACAAAACTTTGGACGCGTGTCATTTTCGCTGTGTACGTTTTTCCAACTTTGAACTATAAAAACGACTGCATTTGTAATTTTTACCCTTTTCAAAATGTAAAAATGAAATCTGGCGGCTAGAATGTGACGAAATAATAACCAACGACACCAAAAAGTACTCAAGTATTTTTTTATACACGCCGCTTTCACAAACCCTCCCACACATTCTCCTAAAAACAGTCTTGCCGAATATTGCCATAACATAACAAATGCGTCACACATAAAAAAGGGAGTTATTATCAACAATAAATTGCACACGGCATGCGTCTTTATTGGCATCAACACCTAAGGAAAGGTTTGCATTCCATGCTGAGCTGTAAAATTTAAGATGTAATGTGATTCGCTTTCTTCGAAATTTTAGACACCGAAGTCAATAAAAAAAAAATATATGATCACATTTTTTTCATAAAACTTAAAAAGAGGAAAAATAAATACTGTCACGTTACAAATTAAACTTTTATTTGTCATTATCATCATCATCATATCAGCCATAGGACGTCCACTGTTGGCCTCACCCATAGACCTCCAGTTGCCTCGATTGGAAGCGGCTTGCATCCACCGTGAACCGGCGACTTTAACCAGGTCATCCGTCCACCTTTATTTCAGTGCCGTGCGTGACTCAATGAATGACTGCCAAAGATCCACTTAAAAAAGTGCTTAAGATTTTAAAATTGGCAAATGTAAATGTCTTGACCATGAGACAATGAAGGAAGAGATTTTCCGATTTTTCAATTTTTTGATTATAATTTTTCAATCATAGTGACATTTTTTTTAGGTGATAGAGACAAGAAATCTCTTTTATAATTACCTTTTAGTTACACATACACCTACTTTTCACCAATTCAAGTAAATGGTTTGTTCTAAAATAACACTGCAAAATGTTTTCCTTTCAAGAATTCATGTACCATTTCAAGAAAAAACCGTTATCTCAGCGCACACCCTACGGCATTAATGTAATCTACGTAATAAAAACGATATTAAATTTAAGTCTTTCACTTTTTATAACGGAAGATGGAAAATGCGATTTTCATATCAGTTGTTAAATAAAACGATGGATTTAGATGTAGGATGCTGCCACGTGTGTGGGGGTGTAAAAAAGCGAATGTGTTTGCGCAGTCGTCAGTCTTCAATAACTATTAACGATATTTCGTTGTGGTACCCGATAATTTTACTGTTGTTGTTACTTTGTTTGGTTGAATAATGTAATTCTAAGATTTTTGGCAAAAAAAATGTAAAATAAAAATAGTTATTTACCGACAAGAAGTTTTTTAATAATGAAACTGAGGATCTGATTTTCCCCGTGGCTACACCCCCGAGAAAGAATTAAACATTTTCTGTAAAGTAGTCATGAAATTACAAAAAAAAATATTTTTTTAATGCAATTTTACGATAGTCATGGTAACGGTCTTACTAATTTAGAGCGCTAGTGGCTTGGGTTGGGCGGTGTTCTGTCAATTAGATAACCATGTTTATGAAAATAAACATTTTAGTTTTTAGATTTTGACAATACACAAACAATACTGAATTTATTTCACATCAGGCTCTAACCAAAACAGTGCATTTATTATTATAACCTTACGAATAAGCAATTTTTATGTTCCCATTTTATTTGCTATAGCCCTACAACATAAAGACGGAAATAAAAGATTTGTTGTAAAAATTAAACTCTTAAGATTACCCCCTCTATCGGACGGGCAATGAAACAAAGCATAATTTTTATTACACTTTCAAAGATGGCGGCTTTTTGTTTTTACAATTCCAAGTTTTAAAGAGCTGAAATAAAACGTGCGTAATTTTTTATCTTTTTTTATTGAAATTGAGATCGTAAATAAGCATGAAAGGTGTGTAAGTAAACAGAAACAAACACAAAAAATACATTAAATATATGCACAAAGCGAACCTTTAAGGGATATCTAGCAGTGCGTTTTGAGCGCGCGTGCGGATGTGCCTTTATTTCTGTTTTTTTTTAACAAAATCTTTATAATGTCAAAGTCTAAGTTAAGACTAGGTGTCACTCCTTAGATATACTGTGCTTTAATAGTGCTTTAAGAGATCGGCTCTGAAATAGCTGAGAAAAGACTGAACACTTTCCAGCAGTCGGTGCGTATGAAAGAAAAATAAGCAATAAGCATTCCATTATTAAAATAAAGATATAAATAATTTATAATAATTAATAGGTACCTAAATATTGTACATCCGAAATGGATAAACTGTTGAAAGTTATAAAAATCATGTTATCACAATTGTACACGATTTTATACATTTCTTATTTCTTAGTTCCATGAGTGTCAAACCATAGAATGCTCTCTGATTCACAGCGTGTAAGAAAATCGGTCTCGTATATCCGTCATGTCCTGTCATACACCCACATATAATTGTGTATGTACTCATATGTATGTAAACTCTTTATTTTACAAAACAAACCTAAAAAAAATATTTTAAGAGTTATTTGGGCGCAGAAAACAAGAATTACTGCCTAGAAGACTTTGGAGATGAGACTGTTCATAATTTTAGACTCTTAACAAAATTGGTCAAATGTTACAAGCATTTTGATTCACTGATTTTGTTGTCAAGTCGGTTAATTATGACGGTAAGTGATTAACCGACAAGTGATTAACAGATGGCAATTACAGCAAAATAGACTAGGGTGACGGCAGCAGTAATGGACATGGACCCTTTCAAATTAAGAATGAAGTGTCCATTACTGGTGCTTGTCAGCATAAAGTGTCCAACACTGGTGCCGTTAGTCTTTTCGTCTTCATGAAGTGCACGCGACTGCCTATGGTTGTCATCAGTTTAAAATGTCGAGTCATTAAAGCGGAACTAACAGATTCACTTAAAACTTTATGAACACCAATAATTTGAGTACGTCTGACTAATAAAGAAATACCAAAGTAACAAATGAACGTCGCGTCGCTTACGACCCGGCGACACCGAATTTTATTTAACAATGACCAATAAAATTAACCCTGTAAATGTTGCTCGTAAAAAAATCAAATCTCATTACCGTGTTTTAATTGACAATAAAGTTAATTTAACGTTTGCAAACGTATCAATGTGGTTCGAGAAAAAATATCATAACATTGTCATAAAGTTAAGGACTAAATGAAGCTGAAAGTCCAGATTTTATGACTTTTTATGAGAAAGACGCGTGCGCATGTAAATAACGTAAGGTAATTTTGTATACAGGCTGTTACTTTTTTATGGGCGTCTGTATTAAAGTGATAAAGGGTTTCCGTCCATTATCGGGGTATTTAGTGCTAATTGCGCTTTTTATTGACGATTTTATGTCACGAAACATTTTTATGAGAAAGTTATTTATAAAAATAACAAGTTAAACTTTTTGACACATGGCCACTATTTGTGGAAGGAAAATAAACGAATTTATGACGATCTTTTTGAAAAGAATTCAGAAATTAGATAAAAAAATTGTATACTTACTAATCCAACTATAAAATCCCACATGAAAGTGGTTAAAATAACTCCTACCAACCAGTCGAACATTAAAAAAAAACCCAGTGCTATTTTTGTGAAATCACATTTACCTACGTACCTACATTTCACAGGTCTGATTCCAAAAATTAGTTACCAGAGATATGTATTCAAAACGATTTAGAAATGTAATAATTTAATTTTAAAAAATGGCTTATAAAAAGCCTAAGATTGTTATTTTTTCAAAAAAGGTAAGTCTAGATAGAGACTTTACTGAAAAAAAAAAACTATTAATAAAGTTCACACAAACAATGCAACAATGTAAAATATCAATCGTCTCCAAGAATTCATATCTGTCATATCGCTCTTCAACGATCGAAATAAAACTTTCATTCCGTCGAAACTATCGAAATATCGATATGAAAATGTCGACGTAAAGTATCGATATGACGGTCGTTCCCATTTATAGGTTATGCAGACGTCAAGCGTAATTGAAGTAAACAATGTTGATGTTATGTCGGAAAATAACCGTTAAAAAAACGCTGTTTGCTCTTATTTATTATTTTATTTTGTGTTAAAAAAAAATTTGAAAATATCAGCTAAAAGTATCTTGTCTTAAAACTTTTTGAACGATTTATGTACCTACTAATTTAATCGAGTCTTTAGACACAGTTATTAAACATTATTGTGTACAAATCGAACTATGACCCACCGAAGAATTTTGTCTCTTTTTTTAGCGTGTTAAAGAGCGTGATGGGTGTGGTCCAATTGATTTAATAGTGTGAACTTGAACTTGTTAATTAAAATAAAATTAAAAAGTTTCAAAGACATTTCGAAGAGGCAATAGACGCTACGGGTGACCGCAGAGCTGGCAGCTTCCTTGGACAGCGTGTCAGTATCGCTGTCCAAAGGGAGAATGCTGCCAGCGTCTGTGGTACTGGTACTATGCCACATCCCTCCTTTTTTTGTCTAACAATAATTTTAAAAAAATCTAGGTAAATTAAAAAAACAATATTGTTTTTAAAAAAATGTTTCATGTGAAGGTTATCCTACATTTTAATAATAATTTGGTTTTCCATCTCCAGCGGTTAATAATTATCTAATTAATCACAATATAATAAAAAAGAAAAAAAATCACAACTCGCATAACCGTAAGTGCGTCGTTAAAAACCGCCGCTCGAAACGGCGAGCTTCGATAGTGACGTTTACGAGCACACAAATTAAAATTCGGACGTAAAAACCGTATCGAGTGGTATCGGCGCGTGTCGCGTCACTATAAAGTTGACATGTGAGCTTAGTCATGGATGGAGGATTCTGTATAATATTTTTACTGTACAAATAGAGTAGTAGAGTAGGTACAGTAGACGGAGCCCAAGATAACAAAAAATCAAAATTTTATTTTTGCAAATTGGCCGCCAAGGGCTCTGTTACATGTCTTTTTTGAAACTACCAGCGCATTCGGAAAGACATTTTTTCAAAATAAAATACAGTAAAAATACTATAACAAGACTTAAAGGCCACGTTGGGCATGATTGTGGAAGGGGAATCATAAAGTGACGGGTTGATTTTTAAGATTAAGGAAGAGAAGCAACTGTGACATTAATGTTTTTCCTTTGCCCCCAGACCAGGCTTATTACCGAACTCGCTCGCAATCGCCATCGTGTTCATTTTGACAGTTCATGTATGGGCTGACAATTGGCATCGGAATCTGCTAGCTGTCACATTCATACAAGAACTGTCAGAATGAACACGATGGCGATTGCGAGCGAGTTAGGTAATAAACATTCTCATCCGAGTACCGCACGACGAAGCTACCGAACAACGGCTGATTAAAAACAAATAGTGTCTTCTTCAACCTCGACATTGGCGGAATCATCGATAGTATCGATGGAGCTATATTACCTAAAATTGAATTGAATTGAATAGGTAATAAGCGTACAGCTTAGAAGGAGAGCTTGGATAAATGCTAAAAAATCGCAAAAAACTGAACCCCAAAACAACTGACATAAACGAGACACAATAAAAACTTGAGTTATACGTTTTTTTGGTTATATTATTTATGTTCGAATCGTAAGGATTTCGACTAATCGCCGGTTGTAATAAAGCCGGTACGTGTGTGTCATAAACTGTTTATAGACGGCAATGTATGAGGATGTATGGAATATTCCCGTTACGTCTAGCTTTAGTACCAGGCTTATCTGGTGTTACAGTATGTTGGATATGAACTATATAGTGCATTGGGGTAAATTCGGAATGGGGGAATTTCGATACTCGTGGATATCCACTAAACGGGGAACTATTATATAATCTAGCAACGCTTACATAGAAGCTCCAATGTCTTTGGCTTCTAGATAAGCGATGCCAGATTATAGAATTGTTCACACCGTTTAGTGGATTATCACGATTTTAAAAATTCCCCCAATTTCGAATTTACCTTAATGCTCCTTATATGGAACTGAGACGCTTATGAAGACTAAGGATTACATTTAATGAGAAAAAAAGAAAAAGAAAAAAAGCGACAAGCAAAAAAAAAAAAAAAACTAGAAAAAAAACACAAAATGGAAAATTACACTTTTGAACAAGACCAACATGATTTTGTGCTTGTTAAACAGCTATATTGACGATTTAAGTGCACATAAATAACTTACTATGTCAACCATGATTGTTATTTTGATCAAAATAATAATAAGTAATTCAATTTAACTCTGTCAATATCGCATCCATCAAACGATTCTTTTCCCGAATTAGACATTCCAAAATTAAATTTGAACTTCATTTCGCGACTCTTTTCATAAAAACTCCTTTCTTGCACTGTAAATAACCTTGCATATTGCTTCGAAACTTTGCCAGGAGAAACTAAGCCTTTGAGCTATCACGCAGAGTTGGATTTTCAATGAAGCGAAAAGGGTTTTTTCTAGTAGCCAGATCGGTATCGAGTAAAAATTATCCCCCATTTCTTTCAATCCCTTTGAACCGATTTGTCGTCTTCGTAAAAAAACCTTTTGTTCGACTTCAAAGATATGACGTAGGTTATTATTACGCTCCTAAGGATTGAGTTAATAAAATTGTTATTTTCAAAGAATAATGTTAATATTTACTTCCTTTATAAATATTGAGACATTACGTAGGTATTTTGTAAAAGGAAAGCTTCTTAATTTAATTCTAAAAGAAGAAAAAAACCTTTAGAAAATTACCTTTTTTTATATTAAAACCGACAAACGGGCATGCGGTGCACCTGATGGTAAGTGATCACCGCCGCCCATGGACAACTGCAGCACCAATGGGACTGCTAGCGCGTTGCCGGCCTTGCAAGAAATGGTACACTCGCCTCTTGAAGGTACCCATATCGTAGCCAGTTGGAAAAACCCCAGCCGTCAGCCCATTCCAAATTTTGCACGTACGGGGCAAGAAAGACCGCTTAAATCGCACGGTCGCACCTACTAAATATAAGTCAAAATTTGTAATTGTGGGACATTAAAATTTGTTTTAATTCAATCTCAAAACAAAAGTATCTTTAATTTAAAATTGGAACAGTGTCTGAACCACAACGTGATACCATTCTTATTCAACTTTGAATCCTATAACAAAACAGACGAAGTCCTAAATAAGATAACTTCAATCCGAAGGGTGAATCCGGTGTTCCAATTTGTTTTTTATTTACTTTTTAAAATGTATGCAAATGAAAATGACTTTCAGCCATTGATGCTTTGTAAGATCATTTCACCGTCCTCGTCTATCTTATTAAACTGGATATGTCTGTCTCTTTCTTAGAATAATGCCAGTAATTTTACGGCGTCGTTTCAATTGAGAAAGTAAAAGGTATAATAAAATTATACAGATTGGCAAAACGTTCCGTATAAGAGGATTTGTTTTTTTTTATTTTATATCTCGGTGGGGTTCTTTGTAGTTGTTCCTGTGGTTGTAAAATCGTCTTAGCAACCGGTAGGTACCTACTACTAGGAATGCACATATGTTAAGAATTTTAGGGTTTCATACATACTTTCGCAGCCCTATGTTACAAGGCTCTGATGTTTGTCCGTATGTAACTGTAGTACTTATACACAAAAAATTCAACACATTTTATTTCTTTACAAATAGATTATGCTAGGTATTAGGTAGGTATATTGTTATGCTTATGGATTTCTGTTTTCTTTTGTTTTTTTTTCCTGTCTAGTTGCAGGCTAGCGACGTCGAAGTTCCTAAAACGTTCCCATAGTGTGCCTGTGGGGACGGAAGCGATACATGCCCTCGGTACCGATCTGCTTTCAGAGCAGGACATGACACATGAGTGCGTGAGAGCCAACATTTACTTTTTTGTTACTTACTTGACATGAAATGTATATTTCATAATTTTCCAATTGATTTATTTGACGGTGGAAGCGTTTTACACCTCCATTGAACTGATTTTTTTAAATTGTTTTTTCTTTCTTTCTTTGCATACTTACTACAGCATTTGTATTACCAAGTGAAACGCAAAAAGGAATAGTTGCTATTAAATTATTGATATAAAATTACCCCCCTCCCGTATCCCCCGCAATGCTCCCAAAACAATAAATACTGTATTTATTCGTAATAAATACTCCCAAACAATAAAGTTCACATAGCACTGTACTTTAATAGACCATGAGCATTGTTCCTTCGCCTGTAAAAACAGCCATTCAAATTATCCCTCCCTAATAAAACGCTAGTGTATCACTCACTTGGATTACTGTGAGATATTTACACTGTACGATTTCAGAAGAATCGTTTGTGGGCCTTTTTCATTACTCTCTGTTAAGCTCCAGTTACCTTAAGGTGTCAGTTGTCTATGATGACATATCTGTCTGTTTCGTAGTAACATACATACATATATCATGTCTTTATCCCTTACGGGGTAGACAGAGCCTAAGGTAACAAGTATAGGCCACGTTTAGCAAGATTGTGAGCGTATAGGTGGAAAATGGAATCAAAATAGTGATGGGTTAATATAACATGATTCCTAAGACTTTCGCCCATTCCCTCGATGGGCTTTTACCATCTGCGCAGGAAGAGAAGCAACTGGTAAATTCTACGTTTTTTTTACTCCCGCACCAGCATGGAAGAAATATATTTCGTAGTAATAAGTAAGTAAATGCATTATTGTACAAATATAAAGAAATAGATACAATTCACAAAAAAATAAAAATAACATTAATGTAAACAAAGGCGAACTTAATAAATAAGAACGGAATTGTAGTTACCTACATATTTAAATCTATGTTGAAGGAGCACTATCTATAATGTGCATAAATCTTGCAGTTGGATTTTTTAGGTATGTGTGTTATCCATTTATATCTCCATTTATTATAAATTATAAATGTAAGTTTCATGTATAATATATTATGTATTTTCAGTACTAAGTATATTAATATACATTCTAAATTGCACCACCTGCTCAGATCTGTTCTGTTCTCCCCAGTCCATTATGGTTGCCTGGTAGAGATCGCTCTGTAGCGATAAGGCCGCCTATTGGTACCTTGTAATATTCTGTGTACATTTTTTCTATTTTGGTTGTTATATGTGGTGTTCAATAAAGAGGTATTGTATTGTATTTGTATATTTCACACAGGCTTTGTTATCTTGCACATGACTAGCGGAGTCGCAAGGTACATATTTTTTGTTCATTGAAATGCACCTCCGCAACGGACGCCTGATTCAAAAAAATAAGTAGAGTATAATTTAGTAGCCGAATAGATCGTGTCGCAGTCGTGTCGTGCAGTGTAACCGGCTCACCTGCCAAGTCCCGTACTAAACTTTATGAGGGCATTGTTTTATTAATATCTATAAAAAGTGCTTCCAAGTGTTTCAGCTTTCGCTAGAGCTTGCTTCAGCCTTTATAGCCACGCTAACTTTACTGTTTATTCAGACTAAAAGTGCAAAATACTATTAGATTTTATACGTCTATTTCAATAGATAAGTTTAATTAAATTTATTAATAATAGCTTATAAGACTGGGAGCTATAACTACCACGAGGAGCGTCATCGAAAAAATTTTATGTACAATAAAGACATACATACGCGGGTGGTAGAACCTTGTGCAAGGTCCGTCCGGATCGCTACCACCATCTTACTCGCTAATCCTGCCGCTAAGTAGCAGTGCTTGCACTGCTGTGTTCCGGTGTGGAGAGTAAGACAGCCGGGGAAATTACGGGCACAAGAGGCATGTCATCTTAATCCTCTAGGTTGGCAACGCATCTGCAAGCCCTCCGGGGTTGCGGGTGTCTATGGGCAGTGGTGATCACTTACCATCAGGTGACCCTCTTGCTCGTTTGCCTTCTTATTAATATAAAAAAAAAAAAAAAAAAAAAAAAAATACATACATTTGAGCCTTGACCAACCAGGCCGCTATTAGACGTAAGTGTCCTAGTTAAAGTTAGTGTTAACTGGAGTCAACCGACGCTACCCGTTAACTGCAGGTTAACTGCCTAATAAGTGCGAGTTAACAAAGTGTAGCCCTTCACCATTATGATGACTAGAAATTACGAGTACAATGCTTTTATCAAGAACTTTTAAAGTATACATACATACATACATAAATCACATTTTTAAAAAGAAAGAGCCTACGATAAAAATACCTAAAGGCCTCGTTTAGCATGACTGTGGGCGTATACGTGGAAAGGGGAATCAAAATAGTGATGGGTTGCTAGCCGCATCGCTAAGTATGAACTCAGTCCAGAAGTTAATTTTTGAATACCATAACAATGACATTTAGAATCCTATAATATAATTTACCTAATAAGTTAGGTACATACCTAATTTGTATTTAAATAATGGTATTGTAGCTTTCACTTGGAATTTTAACTCACTCTATGTCGGTCCATCGTTTAATGCTCCACTCATCTGCTCAAAGGTTAACTGTTAGAGTTGTTACAGGGATAAGTTCGCCTTTGTGTATACATTAATGTTATTTTTTTATTTTATTGAATCAGGTGTTTGCGGAGGTCCATTTCAATGAACAAAAAATATTTACCTTGCTACTCCGCTACTCAAAGTACTTACTCCTCCGTTACTTTGAGTAGCGGAGTAGCAAGGTAAATAATATCTTATTAAGGTAATTGTATATCTGATTCTTTACATTTGTACAATAAAGCATTTACTGGGCACAAGAGGGATTTCATCTTAGTCCTCTAGGTTGGCAACGCATCTGCAATCCCTCCGGGGTTGCGGGTGTCTATGGGCAGTGGTAATCACTTACCATTAGGTGACCCACTTGTTCGTTTGCCTTCCTATTCATATAAAAAAAAAATACTTACTTAATTACTACACACATATGTGGCAAACACATAACTGACTTACTTTGCTAGTAGGTAAACCAATGGTAAAAACAGGGCAATTTGCAAACCCATTAACACGTACAACATGAAACTACCGTGAGACTTAATCATCATCATTACTATCACTACATAGTATAAAATAAAGTCGCTTTTTCTGTCCCTGTGTCCCTATGTATGCTTATATCTTCAAAACCACACAACGGATAGAGTGATTCAAGAGGAAGGTTTATATGTATAATACATGCATAATATAACGTGCGAAGCCGGGGCGGGTCGTTACAGATAAACGGATAACTCACGTATAAAAAGTCGAGTGATGCTCGACATGTTTCGGACTATTTCGTAGTCCTTTTACACGTCCATTAACACGTATATTATCACCACCTACCAGGCAATCATATTTCGCAAGAGACAACCGGCGCGTCATATTTCAACCCATTGTTTCATTTCATACAATTTCACAATGACTAATGGCGTCAATACAACCCTGTCGCACTAGCTCCGCGGTTAATTTACGCGTGTAATACACACGTGCTGGTTATCGGTTAATTAGACAAGGGTTCACGTGTTACTGCGTTTAATTCTGTCCGTTGATCTCCCGCTGCGAAGTATAGAGTATAGTAATATGTATATTTTGTACGTATATGTTTGCGTATAATGTAGTTCTGTATAATTGCATTTAGAATCCTTACTAACATTATAAATGTGAAGGTATGTTTGTTCCGCATCCACGTCTCAACTAACGAACCGATTGCGATGAAATTTTGCATACTCACACACATAACGTCTTTATCCCTTACGGGGTAGAACCTGAGGTAACAAAACCAAAAGGCCACGTTTAGCTTGATTGTGGGCGTGTAGGTGGAAAAGGGAATCAAAATAGTGATGGGTTGCGTGCGAGCCGCATCGCCTATAAACTGGATTCTTAAGATTCAATACTCACAAAGTCGCATTTATATATATTTTTTTAATTTAATTGCTTGTTTTCCCCCACCCAAGTTTTTCTTCGCCGCTTTAGGAGACCTCCCCCATCCATTTTGTTAAATAAAACACCACTTTAACCCCCACCATTAAAACACTGCAATCCCACAAACTTTTTACTAAACATAAAAAGGAAACGCATTGCGTAAATCCCTTTCATCAGACCGATACTGCGTAATGCGTAAATCTGCAGCTTAAACGCGTCCGTTACGCTTTTGTGGACAATTAATCCAGCACTAAATACTAAAATAAGTTTTATTTTACGCCAAACGTTAAGGCAAAGGTCGTTGAAAGATTGCGATGGTATGGAGTCGACTTCTTTGTAAAATTATTTTTTTTCGAAATATTTTTTTTACTGAAGATTTATTAACATAATATTTTTAATACCTACGCATACTTGTCGGTTTAAGGCCGTGGTCGCTTTCACCCGCCGCACGCGGCCGACAGCGGCCCGCCGCCCGCGGCGTCTGAATGGTGTGTTCGGGAATGCTCGGGAGTGGTCGTTTTGGGCGAAAACGACCACTCCCGAGCATTCCCGAACACACCATTCAGACGCCGCGGGCGGCGGGCCGCTGTCGGCCGCGTGCGGCGGGTGAAAGCGACCACGGCCTTAGTGCATCAAACGAGGTCGTCTCAATAAAAATTTATTACAACTGAGAAACATTAAAATGAAATTTTCTTTCTTTCTTATTTTGCATTTCTTGCTCTAATAATAATTGACAAAATAATACGCATTTAAATTAATCTAAACAGTTACCTTAATTCAAAATTAATAACACCAACAAAGCCACCTACTTAAACTGTCTCCAACTTATTTCTCTTATTGGTTATCTGGTAAAGATCGCTATTAAGCGATAAGACCGCCTATTGTCTACTTTGTTCTTTGATTCTGTATTGTTTTGTACTGATTTGTGGTGTTCAATAAAGAGTATTTGTATTGTATCGTATTGTAAAGCCTACCCACATCTTGCATTTACTACCTACTAACTATGACTATAATATAAAAAATAATAATGATGTAATCCTAAATGTAAATAAACCAAAATAGATGCCATTGCGCAACCGGTGACCTACTTACTTAAGACAATAACAAATCATCACACTCCCCGGTTGACTGAAATAACTGCGCGTGCGACTCTACTTCTGCATTCCTTGTTAACGTATGAAAGATACATGTATATTTTCGGTTGCCCCCGCGTAGTAAGTTGTTTGAATTTGGTTTGTCTTTTAAGAAATATTTGGGGTTAATTAGGAAGTTACTTAAAGTCGTATTTAAATTATTAAACCACTAACTATTACCCGTTACTTTGTCCGCGCATAATTACACAAACATTAACTCTTTATAATATTAGAATAGATTTGAAGTCAGTGCCTCTGCTCATTACTTTATGTCTCACTCACTCGCTCAATTAATTACACAATACATTTCACGTCTTTATACCTTACGGGGTAGACAGAGCCTAAGGTGACAATACCTACAGGCCACGTTTAGCCGGATTGCGGGCCTAGGTAGGTATAGATAGATGAAAATAGAATCAAAATAGTAATGGGTTGCTAGCCGCGTCGCCTATCATGATTTCTATGATTTTCGCCCATCCCCTCGATGGGCTTTTCTTCGTTTTTTTTTCATTGATAAGTTTTTTTTAATAAGTCGCCTGACCATCGCGATAAATTTTTTCGAATTTCCAGTGAAACATTATCTTAAAAATCTGTTCAGACATTATAGATAGGTACACTAACAGACTTCCCAAGTTAAATAAATAATATTACTCAACTCACAGCTAATTTATATTTTTAAAGTATTACCTGTCGTTGTTGCGCAGCTTGCACACCGGTCCAATTAAAAGCAGAAACGTTCGAGAACTTCAAGAGGTTTATCACTACGAAAAATCTACACTTGGTTTTGCGCTAAATATTGTCATAATAACATTCAGATGCGTAACCATATTAATTGCCGCTTAAAGAAATAAATATCAATTGATTTAGTACGTGTATGAAATTGAAATGACAAATATTGTACAGGACACGGTTGCGTTACAAAATTACCACGCAAAGGCTGTATTTCTAGCAAACAGATTTTTCAAAACTTTACCCAGTGACTGCTGATTTAGAATTCAAGTTCGTTTGATCTATGAAATGTCTTTAGTACTTTGTTGTAATAAGCTGTTGATATGCTGTAAGTTCCTAGTTGGATGCACGCCAGAACTTTGTGGCGGTATGCCAGTATGCGTAAGCGCATCTATACGATCGGTCGGTATATATCAGATTATTTAAAAAAGCAATGTACCGAAGCCCTCTCCACCCTCCCCTATCCCCTTACAACAACACTCATAGAAAATTTATTTGAACGTAAACCATCTATTGGAAAGATTTAATTTCGTCTCAGTCAGCACTTTTTATTTTATTGCAACATTAACTAAGTAATTGTGTTCAGCTATTTCGAGATTAAAGTTATTCAGCGCCTACAATTTTGAAATAGCAACACGTTGCTCTGTAGATTTGTTGCGTTTGATATTCGACTGGGACAATTATATTAACTGGTTGAAATTGCGTTGCGATTTTTGAAATAACATACATACATACCGTCACGCCTCTTTCCCACAGGGGTAGGCAGAGACTTCATTGTTCCACTTGCTACAATCCTGACACTTCTTTCGCTTCATCCACATTCATCAACGTCTCCTATTTAGTCTCGGAACGTCCGTCTAGGCCAGTTTTATTAAAATCGGGTGTTGTTCTTACGCACATACATACATAAATCACGTTTCTATCCCTTACGGTGTAGACAGAGCCTAAGGTGACAAGACGTACAGGCCACGTTTAGCAAGATATTGGGGCTAGGTATAGATGGAAAATGGAATCAAAATAGTAATGGGTTGTTAGCCGCATCGTCTATACCCGGAAAGAGAAGCAACTGTTGCATTCTATGTTTTTTCTTTGCTCCCAGACCAGCGTGGAAGTAAGTTTTATGAGGATGTTAAAAGCAAACTCAACATCTATTTTCCAACTTCAGTTTTTCTCTTTATCTGAGCTAGGTAAATCAAGTGACCCGGTTTATAGACACCGACTATATCCACCTATAAAACCACGATTTTATTAGAACTATACAACCCAGTAGTAGGTAGGTACCCATGGTTCATTGACTCATCAGTGAATCATTTTCGCGGTCAAACAAAGGCCAAGGTAGGTATTAGACACGTGCATGTTTTTAGATAAAGTTATACTTTATACATTTATAGTGGGTGGTGTTTCTAAGAAAAACCACAATTTTGTAATAAGATATTCAGGTTTGTTATACAATCAAAACAATAGTTTCTGGGTACTAATTTGTGGCGTTCTATTTCTTAGCAACGCCGACAATATTTGATACTAACGTAAACAAATAATTCGCATATAAGTTCGGTATTACTTCCATGCTGGTCTGGGAGCAAAGAAAAAACATAGAACGTACCAGTTGCTTCCCTGCCCGCGCAGATGGTAAAAGCCCATCGAGGGAATGGGCAAACATCATAGGAATCATGTTATAGACGATGCGGCTAGCAACCCATTACTGTTTTAATTCCATTTTCCATTTACTACCTAGTCCCAATATCTTGCTAAACGTGGCCTGTACGTCTTGTCACCTTAGGCTCTGTCAATTCCGTAAGGGATAAAGACGTGATTTATGTATGTATGTAAGAACAACGCCCGATTTTAATAAAATGATACTGAAACGTTGAGTCAAACAAAGAAAATATCGAACGATAAGAAAATAATAGCAACTTTGGAATATCATCTTGAAGAAACCTACCCATATAGGTACGCGAAACGTTTTACGCCAGACACGCGAGACAGAGCCTAAGGTAACAAGACTAGAAGCCACGTTTAGCAAGACACTGAGGCCGTAGAGGTGGAAAGTGGAGTCAAAACAGTGATGGGTTGCTAGCCACATCGCCTATATAACATGATTCCTAAGATTTTCGCCCCATCCCTCGATGGGCTTTTACCATCTGCACGGGAAGAGAAGCAACTGGTACATTCTATGCTTTTTCTTTGCTCTCAGACCAGCATGGAAGAATAGGATAGGAAAAGGTAGCTGGTACTCTAAATTAAAACATAGGTTACTTTTTATCCCGGAAAATCGCTTAATTCCTGAGGGATAGCCATAAACATGTCAGCGGTCGTAGCTGCCTAGAGTCGCAACGTAAATAATTATTGCAGAATAATAGGTACCTACAATACAATACAATACAATACAAATACTCTTTATTAAACTCTACAAATCAGTACAAAACAATACAGAAACAAAGAACAAAGTAGACGATAGGCGGTCTTATCCCTTAATAGCGATCTCTACCAGACAACCAATAAGAGAGATAAGTTGGAGACAGTTTAAGTAGGTGGCGGAAACAAATAGACAGGATAAACGCGGGGATAATAAAAACAACAATACCAACATAAATATAATACATAGCTAAATAAAGAACTACTAACTACTAAGAACTACTAATAAGGTACCTACTACTATCAACACCAGTTCTGAGTCTAACTCTACGCGGACGAAGTAAAGTAAAGTAAAGTAAAAGTTAAATTTATTTTCCAAAATAGTAACGAAATATACAGTAATAGAAAGTTCAATGACTCCACACTAGGCACAGCCTGTATCGTGGCAGCCAAGAAATATAAAAAAGACGGTTACCATCATTTATTTAAGTCGCGGGTAAATACTAGTGGTAAAATAAGTTCACTTACGACGTCAGCGTCTGCAATGCCGTCGGCCATGTCCGTTCCTCCTTTGTCTCTCCAATGCTTCTCGCTGGTCTCAGGAAACGTGAAGGTGCGGTCTCTCCTTGGACTGAGAAGCACCCCCGCTGGTGTCCTGGAAAAAAGCGAATGTAGTAAATTTTGTGAGACTTTTGTACCAAAATGAACTGTCACCACCGACAAACCAATGACACGGCTGTACCCAGTGGCGTAACTATAGAGTGGCAGGGGTGGAAAAATGCCAGGGGCCCCTAACTCTAGGGGGCCCCGAACTGGCTTGGTTTAGAGCACAGAAGGGACGCTGATGCACTTCTTTATATTGAGGAAGGAGCCCCATCTGACGAATTTGTCACGGGCCCCAGACGTTATAGTTACGCCACTGGCTGTACTATTATTTTCTCGAAGGCATTTAACCCATTTTGAACCTCCTCTAACTTTGTGTTGGCTGAAGTTTCCTGTATTTCCATTCCTTCTTTCCGTAATGTACTTATTGTTTTCTTATTGTTTTTATTACTGTTGTAAATATTTTTTAATTTGCATTCTCCATACATAATAACCAGTCGGGAACTAACCGGAGGCAACTAGGATTGGCAGGGTTATACTCGTGAAACTGTCCTGACGTGAAACACTAGCTTATAGGTTACCTAATATAATGTCGGACGTCCACCCACAAGGTGGACCGATGACCTCATTAAGACCGGAGGATCGCGCTGGATGCAAGCCGCTTCCAACCGATCTTATTGGAGATCTAAAGGAGAGGCCTATGTCCAGCAGTGGACTTGTAATGGCTGAGATGATGATGATAATGATGATGAATATAATGTGCCTAAAATGCCTTACATCGTTTTGGAAAAGAGCTGATACTCTTCAAACTACTGGATCGATTTGTATCACCCGGCTTGTCTCAATATCTTACCTCGGGCTTCTGTATCCGAAAATGTCAACGTTCCTCGTGGAGAACAGGTCGCTGCCGTTATCCCTGGGGCTGACAAAGACGTCGTCATCTAAGTCCTCGAAGGTAAGAGAGAGAGGGGGCGATGAGGCTGAGAGGCGGCATTGGGGCTCGGTTTGGGGCGGGTTGAGGTCCGATTCTGAGTGGTAGGGGCGGACGGCATCTGGAACAAGAGAAACAAATGAACATCAGACATTTGAAAGCAAAAATGAACAATAAATATTGTGTAACCAAGAGTTCACAATATATAAGTGTATAGGTATATACGATAGGTGTTATACGAGGTCTCCTAAAATTGTGCTTCCATGCTGGTCTGGGAGCAACGAAAAAACATACAATGTACCGGTTGCTTCTCTTCCCGCGCAGATGGCAAAAGCCAATCGAGAGAATGGGCATAGGAATCATGAATTACATTTATAGGCGATGCGGCTAGCAACCCATCACTATTTTGATTCCCCTTTCCACCTATACGCCCACAATCATGCTAAACGTGGCCTTTAGCTATTGTTACCTTAGGCTCTGTCTTCGTAAGGGATAAAGATGATATCGACGCTGGAAAGGCAAATTGACTAACAAGCCATTTTTGGGCAAATGGAGTTATATACATCGTTGAAATCAGCGAATTTTTCTGCGTCTAATGAGCCGGGTCTGGAGCCGATCTGAGCACTTTTTTGGCTTGTTAGCAATGTGAAAAAAGCTAATTTTTCAAGATCTGCTGGCCTAAAAAGCCAAAATTCTATCACAATTTTCACTAAAGTGATTTTTAGTCATTTTGGTTAACCTCCTTTGCCTTGTTAGTCTTTTCATTGATCCCGAAAAAAACATTTTGTGCACGTTAGACCTTTTGCTTAACCTAACATTCGTTCATAATTGCACGTTAGCTATTTTTCACAACTGGTGAAGGTTTGTTAGCTAATTTTTCGACGGCGAAATATCCCTTTAGTTGTTTTAAGTGAGTATAATATCATAGTGTGACTGAAATGCCATGTTTGTTAGGCATTCTGTTTGTCAACTTTATATAAGGAGTGCAACGCGTGCGACTTGTTAGCCGACGCGCAGAGTTGGTCGAGTGAAGAGTGAATGACGTATGTGTCAAAAATATATTATGTTTACAGTGTTTTAAATAAAAGTCATAGTTATAGAGCAACTTTCAAGAGAACTTTTAAAGATATCCCTTATTTCCTGTGGATAATTTGAAGAAATCTTTCCCAGAGTACCTCTATGATCTTCAAGAAATGTCTTATAAATATTTTTAGCCTTTATGTTCGATTGATGAATGTGGATGAAGCGAAAGAGGCAAGTACGCCAGGATCGTAGCCAGTGGAACAAAGTACATACCTACCCCCTTATTCATAATCGCTCTATATAGGCTTCTGCTAACTTAGCAATCGTTTGTCCTTATCTATGAAAGGTTAATGTCAAAATGACAGAAGAAGTAAGTAGTAAGTAGAAGTAAGAAGTAAGTTAGCAGAAGCCTACAGAGTGTTTATGAATAAGGGGGTAAATTTTTAGGCCCCCAAATACTATAAGTGAATCAAAATTGACTTGTATAATGTGACTCGCACATTCATAATGCAGGGTCTCTTAAAACTGTTCCAGAAAAGAGCCTACCCCTATGGGAAAAAGGCTTGATGGTATGTGTATGTATGTATGTTCGATCCCGTAGGTAGGTAATTTATCCGTGTCTTAATGAATAAAGAAAATTTACATTGCCACTCTGCATCCATGCTCCGTTTTTAGATGACGTGTCCTCCGTATAAACTACCCCCTATTCAAATTTCAGGCTCTAGTTCAAAAACCCATGAACTCCCATACAAACCTGCGAGAGCCCTTTAACCAAACTAATCCGGTCCTATCCCATAATCCGTTCTTAACTACAGTCTCCTGCAACTACCTACCTGTCAAATTTCATCAACTTGGGTCTAGAGGAATCTCAAGAAGGATCTTGAGATTTAGGAACGAGTCTGTAAGAGAGTAAGAGTGACTTAAAAATTGAATATCTAGAATATCAGTTAAAATATATGATAATATATAACATAATAGAAGAGCCCGTACTCATAGATTTGTTACTTCACTATACGCCATACACCCTGTTAATGTCAAAATCTGTAAGTCTAATATGAGAAACGTTGCGTTCATTAAGGTTTTATGTCGTCCACATAGTAACAGATGTGATGTTATGCTTTTGTTTATGTTCGAATCGGTTTCAATTGTCTCTTAAGGTGTTTTTAAAGATTTAGTGCAGCATATTATATTCACTTTAGACAAAAAATCGTACTTTTACCTTAAAATATTAGCCGTTAATAATAGTCGTTAGCTGTTTTCCCAAGCCTTTGAAAATTGTACAATTGTCTAACGTGCAGTTTATTCTGAAACTGCTTAAGATTCATGAATGCCATTGTAGTAGTCATAAAGATATCAAGATTACTATCAACTCTTGCATACTTCACTTTTTGATATAATTAATAGAAAACGAGTTATAATTTTTTTTCAAAAAAAAAAAACTTTAAACGTCTCTCCTGTAAAATTTGCCAAATGCACGTTAGTCAATTAGCCTTTCCAGCGTCGATATGTGTGTGTGATCACCAAATTGAGCCTTTAATTAAAAAATCTGTATTAAGCCACGCGTGCCTTATTTTGTTTTATGCGGACCATTGTTTGGGAACACTGTCCTAACGCAACGCAATTCTGCATGCGTTACGCAAATAATTCACTCAAAAATAAAAAAATCTAATTTACAGCGATATAAAAAACTTTTACGCCATATACTAAAAAACAATGCCCAAATAAAGTATTGCTAAATATAAAGTGACGTGTCCCACCTACATTGCGCAGACGCACTAGGCTATATCGTGGACCGTGTCACGTTGAGACAAGGTTCATATTTGAACAATAAAGTGCGTGGGTGATAGTTTGCTATTAAATATTTTTGATTTACTATAAGATTTATACTTACGCGTGCAAGACGTGAAGCGAATGGCGAATCGATGTGCTTTTAAGTTTCTAGTAGGTAGTTTATAATTTAGTTTTACGATTTTAGGGACTCGTAGATACTACCGTACAGCGGGGTAAGAAGGTGTTGCGAGGGGAGGAGGGATGGAACTAATATTTTGTGGGGGGTGCGAGTCGGTCACGTGTGGTCAAGAGCTGCGGTTCGTTTTTGGATCCGTCCGGGGGGAGCAGTGCTTGGTCCGGTGCATCCTAGGCATCGGCTTATGATTTCCTGGCAGTTTCTGAGGGATATCATTGACCGTTGGCTAAGAGCCGACATTTTGTCACAAGATTTTTGAATTATATGTTTGTTAGGTACTTTGACATTGGCGAAGTTGTCGTCGCTATAACGACTTGATACGCCACAAATAAGAAGAATATTTGGGCTTTCATTTGCTTCTTAAAATTTCTGGCTCAAAAGTAATCGAGTTATATTTTTGGACATTATATCCCCTTTTCTAGTGATTTGCTATCGTCATTATTTTAGCCATATCCCTTTTGACCCCACTACGGGGGGGGCTAAAAATAAAGTCGCTTTCTCTGTCCCTATATATGTATATTATATCTTCAAAACTACACAACGGATTTTGATGCGTTTTTTTTCAATAGATAGAGTGATTCAAGAGGAAGGTTTTTATGTATAATTCTACGCAGACGAAGTTGCGGGCAGAAGCTAGTCATTATTAAACTAAAATCCATACCACCGGAATATTTTTAATATATAAAAATCAACTTGCCACATTTTTTTTATCGAGGCTTGAACTTTAATTTTGTCCCTCATCCCGTTTTACGGTAAAGGGGGAAAACGGAACAACCTTTTTAGCAAACTTTTAAATTAGCTAAAAATGTATTTTAACTATGATAAATTATGTCAACAATACAATACAATAACTCTTTATTGAACACCACATATAACAACCAAAACAGAAAAAATGCAAACATAATATTACAAGGTAACAATAGGCGGCCTTATCGCTACAGAGCGATCTCTACCGGGCAACCATAATGGACTGGAGAACAGAACAGATCTGAGCAGGTGGTGCAATTTAGAATATATATAACAATGATGACGATGAAACAAAAGCTCTGCAACTCTTGGTGGGAATTGGTTTAGGGTGCTGGCTGTGTCTACTGCACTACGTTCTAAATATTTGATTTAAATTGTGTCTGTATCTGTTTTTTCCCCAATAAAGAAAATAATAATAACATTCTGATAGCGATTCTGGAATATTCCACGACTTTGATTAAAATGTTCACCTTGAGCATACGAAGTAACCCGAAAACGGTTAAACACAAAAAACGAGCTGCTGCTGATTGCTCGTCGCTCGTCTTTTGTTCGCTGACGATTGATATCGGCATTAATCAGCGTTTAGCCAAACATTTTGTTAAATAAATTTAGTTTAACTTTTTAGGGTTGCGCACCCAAAGGGTAAAATCGGTACCTTATTACCAAACCTCTAAAGAAGTGTAAGTATTCTTCAAAAACTAGTGAAACTAAAATACATACAATACAAAACATACATACCTACATATATCACGTCTTTATCCCTTACTAGCTGTTGCCCGCGGCTTCGCCCCCGTTTTTTTTCTTTTTCTAAATTATAGTATTTTTCACCGTTTAAACCTGCCCTGAGCTTCCACGAATATTTCAAGACTAAATTAGACAAATCGGTTCAGCCGTTCTCGAGTTTTAGCGAGACTAACGAACAACAATTCATTTTTATTTATTTGTAAATCATAAAAATGAAAACACTACTCGAAATCAGTAAAAAATTGTGCAGAATTTGAAATACGAGCAGCTTAGAAGATACCTACGGATCTCATTAATCTCGTGAACTAGTAAAAATTTGATTAGAGCTGTAATCTTTAAGATATACACCAATTTATACCACTTTCTTCTCTCCCTTTTCTTGTGATTTGTCTCTGTTTCTTTACATTTGTACAATACTTTCGAGTGATGTGCTTTCAAAAATGGGGCCCAAATCGAATATGCAATGACAAATATGGGATACCGAATCCGCAAATGGGCAGGACAAAGGCGGTCAATTTGTCCCTGGATACAAATGGGGTGTTCTCGACGACAGCTAAATATAACGGATGAGTTTTATCCATGGTATTTAACAATGGCAATCTGTTAAATGGTTAACTTGTATCACAAAATCACAAAAGATTTGACGTAAGTTGCAAAAATGTTCTACATTCTTTTTATATTACCTGCGGCGTCATTGTTAAAAGGTGTGCCGCAAGAAATTCGACACAAAACTATATTACGATCTACTTAACTAGGTATAAATAAGATTAAAGCAAACTGAATATAACAAGAATTAAAAGATACAAATGAATTGGATAAAGAAAGAAATGATTCGCTAAGACAATTTATTTTTATGGATGTTCCGAAAATAAGAAACGCTGAACTTATCGTAAGTATGTATATTGTATAGGTACTGAACAGTAGCTAGTAGATATATAATTATTATACTTTTGCTTTAAAACATGCTAATATTTGGAAAATGTATATGACGCATAGGTATACTTAGAAAATTATGCTTAATTTTTTCTGCCAAAAAATGTATAAATTTACATAAAAGTAGCTTTTGTCACTCTATTTCCTTTCGACGCTAATTAATAACAAATATTACTTCGGATAACTGTAACTGACGATTTTGTCATATTTTTCATTAAGTTTTCTGTCAAATATACGTTAAAATCGTCGGTTATAGCTAAAGTTATTGTCAAAGTAACTTGATGCATCTCACTCTAATATTATCTTTGTAAATTAAACCGGGTCTTAAACTTAAAAAAAACTGATCGAAAACTTTTCAACCTTCGCATTTTGCCTCCTAATAAGAAATCCAAAGCACCATACAAAATGTATAAGAAACACAAATTAATAAAATGTTGGGTCGGCGAAACGGGTTCTTACACACGTGCACAGACCGGCCGGCGAGAGCGAGACGGCAACAGCAACGTCTCATGCGGTTAGGATAGTGTGGATAAGACACAATAAAACAATATTAATAAAGAATGCACTGAGAGCACTTGAGAGGTTTTTAATTTTGGTTCAGCTTTATTTCAAACTTGCTTTTTGTCACACTTATAAGCGTAATCCTATGCTAACTCGGGGCACCTGTACTAAAGTGATGTTCATTTTCATTTTCATTTTCATTTTCATATTGTGACAGTGAGAGTGTAGGAGACGTTTAGAAAAAAGGAGCATGTATGAAGAGATTGCTGAACGTGGATGAAGCGAAAGAGGTATGTCAGGATCGTAGCAAGTGGAACAAAGTAGTTTCTGCCTACCCCTATGGGAAAAAGGCGTCACCTTGGACATGGTATAGTCGAAAATTTAATTTCGCAATACATAGATTTTACCACTTTCAATTACATAATTGAAGCACATGCTTCCGAAAATCGGCCCTGACTGAAGGTCTTATCCACGTTACAATGTCCGGCTGCAGTCAGATGCATTCGTTTTTTTGTCCTCGCCCGATGCGTAACACAGGTGTCCCTAGCTAACCCTTATTTACAATATCTCCTTACAGATTATTTGCTTTATTTACTCGAAGCCTTGACTTTAAGCCTGAATCCTCGACAGAGCAATTGCACGGTGCCAACATAAATGGTTCAGACTCGAACGGATGTTAAATTTAATCAGTGTGAAATAAATTTAAAAGAGGTCGATTCGTCCAGGCGATATCCTACTAATATTAAAGGCGAAAGTTTGTAAGTGTGGATGTTTGTTGCTATTGCGTGGCAAAACCGCTAAGCCGATTTTATTGAAATTTGGTACAAGGGGTACTTTTTATCACAGTGGTTAAACTGATTTCGATGGATTTGCAATGCAGAAATTACACTGAGGCAACGTATTTAATAAAAAAAAATATTAAAGAGTAAATTGTTAATTGGCGAACTTCTGATTTTTAAAGATTGCTAAATGGCTGAGGTTTTATCTACAGCGGCGAAGTAGGTACTAGAGAGTTGGTTTCTCTGTTGGTAGCTTCTTGATAGGTACAAAAGTATTTTCCTATTTTTGTATTCTTTTTAAGATTACTTTTAGTTTAGTTTTTAATTCGTTTTTAATTTAATAGTTTAATTCCATTTTGTATCCTATTAAATAAACTCTTTTGTACTCTATTTACATTACGATAAGTACTACACGCATTAATGCATAAGGTTTGTATTATAATTGTTTATTTTCTGCACGAAATTGTACGCTATTTTTGAAATATGTAACAAAATTGCGAAGTTAGTTAATGACACCAGAACAAACAGTTGGTCTATAATTATCCTTTAGTACGCAGAATAGACATTAATCGCTTACAACAAGCAAGAAAGCTAAAGCGTAAGGCAGATACTTTATGACACGCTATTGGTCATTTCCAGATTCGAACCACTCAGCGATAACTAAATCATACGGCTTATCCAAATCGTAAATCGCAACATTATGTAAACAGTTTTGTAAACAGAGGGTCATAATTTAAAAGCTCCATTTCTAGTTTTATCTGCAAATTAAAGCAACAGCTCCTTTACTAATCAAATTTCAAAATAAAAAGAATCGAAACTTAGTAATGATGTCAGATTCATCTCGAACTTTGACAAATCTAAATTTACTTTGTTTCGGTGTTTTGAAAAGAGACTTACTTCATTCAGCTCTCCTCACAATTAATTAAATACTTCCATTTTTGATAATTCTACGCCTAACAAAAAGAGTTCGCTGTCATCGCCATTCGTTACAAGCCTTTGTTCAAGTCTGTCATCGTCTCTCATTATAATTAGCTCAAATACATACATACCGTCACGCTTCTTTCCCACAGGGGTAGGCAGAGACTACATTGTTCCACTTGCTAAGATCCTGACATTCTTTCGCTTCATCCACATTCATCAATCTCTTCAAACATGCTCGTCGGTTTCGGGTACTCCTGACCTGACCTTTTCTAAAACCCCTCCTATAGGTGAAGTTAGTTCTTATTCATTGGCATTATCAATTTTAAATACTTTAAAATGTAGCTAATCACTATTTGCGTCGGTTTCATCACCTGGCTTACCGCTATTGCTAATTCATGTGTTATTTCTCTAATGACGGATAACAGTTCTGCTGGTAATGAGGGGTTCGTACTTGCAATTTTCTCGGGTTTCTGTTATTGCGATGTTGTGACGGCGACTGGATTTAAAGCGGTCAAGTGTACTGGTTACATTCAATTATCATTTGCTTGTGGAAATGTGTCCCTTTTTTGTGTTTGAGCTCGTTTTCAAGTTTAGTTACTTGAAAGTCTGAAGTCTTTAAATCTGACGGATTCCTTTGGACGTTAACGATTTGATTTGTATCTTTGAAGAAAGTATTCTCAATTCCAAGTTGTTATATTGTTGTTGCTATGGCCGGGAAATAACCCGGATCCTAATCATTCTGTGGTGCTAGCTTTAACCCCTACACCAGCCATGGTAAGTGGGTAAGCCTTGGAATTTTTCGATCTGTAGCCGCCTTTATGTAATTTTTTACTAAAGGATTTTACGACGAGCGGATGGATGAAAGTAGACGAACTAAACAGGTCTATAGGGGGAGTGTGAATGGTTACTTTGGGAGGGGAAGGCCTAGACGGACGTTCCGAGGCCAAATAGGAGATGTTTTGGAAAAAGGTCAGGTCAGGAGTACGGGGAGTACCCGAAACCGACGAGCATGTATGAAGAGATTGATGAGTGTGGATGAAGCGAAAGAAGTAGATATATGTCAGGATCGTAGCAAGTGGAACAAAGTAGTCTCTGCCTACCCCTGTGGGAAAAAGGCGTGACAGTATGTATGTATGTATATATGTACGATTTTTTTTGTCACTAAGCGCCATCTGTTTGAATGTTTGTAGAACATAATTACAGACTTATTATTGCTACTTCCTATTGTAAAATTATGTGCATACTCACTCAAAAATACTTACATTTAACATAATCATAATACCTCACAATTTGTCGGTCCCTCGTTTAATGCTCCTCTCATCTACTCAAATGTTAACTGGTAGATATCCCTTATAGGGATAAGCTCGCCTTTGCGCATGTATTAATGTTATTTTTATTTTTTGCTGAATTGTATCTGTTTCTTTATATTACTTACTTATTTAATACCTAACTATTTTCACTGCCAATATTACCAATGACTCATTTATGCGCGTTTTTGAATTGATAACCATAATAAATGCATTCGTTACTACCAAAAAAACAGCAGTAACAAAACACTGAACCAAATTATTTTTGTTGCTAAACCAAATCCAATTAAAAAAACAAACGATTCAGCAAAGCATAAATAACAAACTGAAACGGCCAATAAAGAAAAACCATAGAACCAAATAAACTCTTAAATACTTTGTTTGAAAGTAAACACAGTATAAGAAGTAGCGCATCAAACACTTGGGTGCAATAAAACGGTCAGTTTTACGGCGCCGTAAATCAACTATCGGATCTCATCGTCAGAAGTCAGTTTTAAAAGATTCAATAAAGCTACTTTCTTTACTGTTTTACTTCCAGTGTATGACAAAGATATGAATCATGAAGCAGCCGTTTTAAAAAATGTTTCAGTGACGAACAATTAGACGAAGAATTTTAGACGGTTATGTGGACGACATTGTTGTTCTCTATTTTTTAATGCTATAATGGTAGTCTGATTTGTGTTACAAAAGTTGTTTTTGTTATAAGCGTTTCCTAATTGCATATAATCGAAGCATATACATTATATGAAAAGCAAAATATGAACAAAGGTAATGGTAACATTTAAAACCGATACACGTATTGCATCATACCAACTTTCTCTGACATGACTGGCAGACCTCTCCCTTTAATAAAATTAGTTCCTCTTCTGCTGGTCTGGGAGTAAAGAAAAAAGAATATACAGTTGCTTCTCTTCCCGCACGGTAAAAGCCGCAATGCCGAAAATCTTAGGAATCATGTCATATGCGATGCGGCTAGCAACCCATCACTATTTTGATTCCCATTTCCACCTTTACGCCACAATCATGCTAAGTATGACGTGATTTATGTACCTATGTAAAATTAGTTACATAATATTTGTAGTAGCACGGATCGAATTTATTCTGTCTCCTTTTATCAAAGGTTCATCGAAGGTAATCAGTCACTATTCCGGAAATACCGTTAGTATCAACATCACAACAAAAGTTATAAAATCACCTGAAAACAATTTACATATTTTTATGATCACTTACGAACTGATAGAGGTGATGACAAAACTAGTTAACACAAAATTTGAAATTCCAACAGACATTCCCATAAAACGCGATTGTCCAGATAATGGTGACAAAGAATGATTTGTCACAATGGACTCGGGTTCGGATGATTCCAGTACAACTCGATGGTTTTGAATAAAAACAACTCATTCATCTAATCCATGATAAATCGATTGATTCGTAACGTTCTCGTGATTTAAATTAAGACGTGTTTCATGAAAATCATTATAAAGAGTCGCTTTGGGGAAAAGCAGCTGTATTGAAGTTAAAGCACGAGCGAATGAATTTAATATGGAAAAAGAGATACTTAATTAATTTCATGTAATGTCCGTTATAATAATGGTTGTCTGAGATTTAAAATGGGAAAACAATAAAGCCTTCTGGGCACCTTCCCAATTAGCGGCGATTTGGAACATTTTTTTTTATCTTTAGTATAATAATAGTTTTAGCTAGGTTTAAGTTATTTTTAAGTTTTGACTGTTTTTATTATGATTTATTTTTCTTTTACAATAAAATTTACTATAGAAAAAAATATATTATTTTGAATTATTAGCAGTCTTAGAACAAACTAAATTATTTAGTACCAAAGTACCTTGGAATCCTTTTCTGAATTCTATTTAGTTTTAGTTTTTTGAGACGACCTTAGAGTTTATTAACATTTTATCTAGAAACACAGTTTCTGTTAACTTCAATTGTATAGCCGTGTATTTTTTATGTATCAATGGACCCTGTGTCGAAATCATTAATCTCGAAAGACGTTATATTTACACATTTCATTAATTTCTTTATGGCGCGATGACTGAGCAATTATACCAAAATAGAAGGATTAACTCCAAACTAGTTTTAGGGTCCATTTCAAGTTTCTTAAACCGATTATATGATGTCCAGTGAACGCGTCTTCCTTTAGTCGAAGAAACTATTTAAATGTAGGTACAATACATAGTAATGCAAATATTCAGACAGTTCTTTTAACAGAGTCGGTTTGCCAAAAAAGCATTTTTATTTCCATTTTTGTTAATTAGTCTGAAAGCAAAGAAAAACCATAGAATGTACTAGAATAAGGTTCTCTTCCCGCACAGATCGTAAATGTCCATCGAGGGACTGAGCGAAAAATTAAAAATCGTGTAATGGGCGGTGTGGCTAGTAACCCATCACTATTTAGATACCTCTTTCCACTTATACGCGCACTATCGCGCTAAACGTGTTACCCTAGACCCTATCCCATAAGGTGAGTAATACGTGCTTATGATGTATGTACGTATGTACCTGTAGTTATTAGCATTTCAGAAAGTAGCAGTTTTTGAGTTCAGATTGAGATGCAACAATATTATTGGACTTGTAAATTAAAACAAAATTTACTACAAAATGCAGGCAAAGAAATGCAAAAAGACTAGACAAAAGAAGCTCATCGCCTTTAAAGTTAAACGTCAAAGTACAAATCAAAATTAGAGAAACAAAAGAGCTGAACGCTAAACATCATAAAGATCAGACAAAGTCGATCTGATAATGATTTAAAATTCTTCATAACAAAACAAAAAGACAAGACATAATTGTTATCGCATTAAAACGATAAATTTAAAACACAATAGTATGCCCGGGGGCACTGTAATGCACTATTATGTTATTATACTTAATTGCTGTCCATAATAGTGAAATATCAAATGGTTCGTCCACCATCAAACGTGGTCAAATCACAGACAGACACATTGATGCCTCATAATAGGAGAGAATATCTACTACTGATAGTATCCCATTAAAACTCTTTAATTTAGGTTAGTTTTATTGTTACTCTACAAATTTATACTTACAGTTATTTCATCGTCATATTTTATATTGTGACTTCTATCCTCTTCAATTTAAGGTACTTATTTTAATTTCCCTTCATCTATTTGACGCTTTGGTTCAGTGGTAGAAGTTTTCTCAAAATTTATAGCTTCACCAGTTTTTATTACAAACAAAACTTAATCATATTTTAGACCTTCAAGAGTGGTTCTTTCAATTAAAATAATAAATCACTGTAATTAAATAAGAATCCTTCCTCTATCCCTACTACATTAAAATGTGTAGGAAACCGAAATTCAAGTGAGAAGCATAATAACTTGTGTGTAACATTTTACAGATACCTACTTTCTTCTAAATTTTATTACAGATCAAAAGAATTCGTGAGATCTTTAATGCTGTTTCAACTTATTTCCATTGCAGTCTCTGATTGACTTACTGCAACTGTGACACCATGAAATCTAAGCTTATTTTTAGACGGTCTCGGGGCATTGTATGCAAATCCATACCGAGCTTTAACTTAATTATTGCTGCGTGTACCCATGAATAACAAGTCGGCTAGGCCAATGGTAAAAGTAAGATTGAATCAGAGTCTCTTAACCTTAAGTTTGCCATTTGTTTTTTGTTAGTTGCTGTTAGACGTCTCATTCGAAGAATGTAATGTAGCTCTGGTGAGTAACACTTTTTTCGCACTTTTCATCAGGTCAAATTGCTCTCTGTCACAGTGGCGTGGCGTCAAGTATATCAGAAGGCAGCCCGAAGGGCATTTAACTAGCATTTTCTTCTAATTCTGCACAATAAAAGTGCCCAACTGCCTTAAGCTGGTGGGAATCGAGTTCTATGGACGCCACGCCAATGATCTATCAGTCACTGGTTAGTTTTAACAAAAAGGAAAGAAAAGTATAATGCAGTTAGATTGACAATGTTGACTGTAATATTTTGTGCAACAAAAGCAGTTTAGTATCAAATTTCAAACTGTCATATTTAAGAGTGGCCACTTGATCAGTTATATTGTTTTTCGACAATTTATTTTTACTTTTTTCAAAGGTGCGTTGGGATAAATTGGAAATTGGGGGAATTTCGAAAATCGTGGATATCCACAACCTGGCAACGCTTATCTAGACGGTAGGTAAGCGTTGCTAGCTGTAATTGTTCCATATTCAGTGGATATCCACGAGTTTCGAAATTCCCCCAAACACACCATTTTTGTCTAAGGTTTTATTTAACAAGGAGATACCTTTGTTCTTTACCCGTATCTTCACGTAAAATTCTACAATTCCCAATGTATTCCACATTGTTGTTGCACAGAGCACTCCGTTGTTTCGAACGCATGACAAACCTGTCCGGTTTTCTTCAATAATTACAACCATTAAAGTAATTAACTCCCAACGAACGGTAGCACTCATTTGAAAGGAGGCTATTACCAAATTTTAAACTGAAAGCGTGACGAGTAAACGTGGCAATATCACAGTTGAAGTTAAAACATTCGTCACTGGTGACAATGGGACAGTAGTAGAAAGAGCGCGTAGTACGGTGGCTGGTAGCTCATTGTACTATTATCAGGCACTCATTAGGCATCATTGTATTGAAATGTGGGGTCCTTGAACTTTAGTTTTGAATTTGGTTGAAAATCACCATCGGTGAGAGGAACAGAAAAGATTTAAAATAAAAGTAACTAGATAGACTAAGTATTTACCAGAAGCAGTGGTGGCGTCCGTAGACGATTCCTACTAGCTTGCCTATTTTAAGGTAATTGGGCACATTGTGCAGAATTAGAGGAAAAGGCTAGACGCCTCGCCATTGAGAAGTAGAATCAGTTATTAAAGCCATGCACTGGTGGGTAGCTTATAACCGAATCTTGTGAGAATCTTCTGAGGTTTGTCCGACTGAAAGACGACGATGCTATTAAAACTGAACATTCAGCAATAGTTACAAGGGCTTAAGAGTTAAAACATGACGTCAAGACTAAGTGCAATGAAGTCATTAAAGTCAATGAATTCAAAAATAGTGCATTGTGTATTAATGGCGGTAAGTAAGGAATTACGATCGAGGCTCTAGTAGAAGCCCGAAATCGAAGACAGGGCTTTTTGAGCCGAGATTCGTAATTCCCGTACCGCCCGTGAAACATACAATGTTTTTCATCAAATTTGCGAGGAAATAAATAAAATTATAGGGTAGAAAAACCGCGAGCTGAAATGCGGCGTTTGTCCATGCGGGGGGGGGGGGGGGGGGGGCGCGGCTGCTGCGGGCGTTACTTACCGCCCTAGGGTTTCATGACAAGAAAAAAGCCCGAGGGTTTTATACGGGGCATTGCGGCTAAGTTAACCTGTATGTTTTGATACCGTTTACGAGCAAGTGTGATGAAAAAGCTTTTTTACTAATTAGTAAATCGTGCAGGGACTAGGGACTCCATTTAACGCGATCCATAACGATACTATACCAACGGATGTAGAAGTAGCAGATTACTTACATGAAAAGAGAGAATGAGAATGGGAATAACTTTATTTCACCACAGAAGTTACAGAGTGCATAACATTTTACAAAGGACACATTGTTACATAGAGATAGGTAGATGACATTTTATGCGGTAAGTGAAACAGCGGCCTTTGCACTAGTCTCTGGGTCTGTATCGCGAGTGCCAAGTGAAGTACTCAAAATACAAGAATAATACAAAATAAAAAAGAGTTAGTTTATCAATTAGTTAATCCGACTTTTATATGACTGAGCCGTAATAGAATTAACAGCCTTGCCTCTTAAGCAATTAATAAATAAACCATACATCTAGTATTAAAGTAGTAGCAGTTGTTACTGAGTGACTGATTATAAAATATCGCCGAACCAAAGCATAATACTTTGAAAAGCGTAATAAATTCCAAATTCAAAACACCAACATGCCAAAAATAATAAAATAAACCCGTATTGCTGAACAAAATTTATTTGCGGCCAGCCACTTTGGTATGGCCAACGAATTCGGTAGCCGAAATTATCTGGCCGTAAATTATTTAAAAAATAAAAATTATTGCCCGTATAAGATGCGCAACTCAGGAGCTGTGGTCTCGTGATTGTCGATTGTTTTAAATTTGGAAAAAAATCTAAGGGGTTCGGTTGACCGCAAATTTTGTTGGCTCAATAACTGCTGAACCACTTTTTGGGATTTCAAAGCCAATAAGTATGGCGGAAAACTAACCCGTTCCGTAGAAAAAGTGATAAAACGGAAAATGTGTATTTTCACATTGGCGTCAAAAATATACTTCCATGTTGGTCTGGTTCTATAAGGGTAGCATAAAGAAATTTGTTTTACGATACGGAAAAGAAGGAAGTAATGCAGTTCAAGATGGACGTAAAATTTCTGGATTTGCTGAAAAAAAATCTGAATCTAATAATTTAAGAGTATATTTTTAATCAATGATAGCTAACTAAACAACAATGAGGAACAAATTGAAACTCCTATGATTTTTTTTTTAGTTTTTAAACCTTAACATAAACATTTGTTGTTCAAAAAGTTTTGATAATATTGAAAACGAAAGACAGAACAAAAAAAATATATTTTACTTGCAATATTATAGTATGAGTATAATAGTTTTTATATATTTCACACCGGCTTGGTTAATCGAAGTAGCGGAGTAGCTAGGTAAATCTTTTTTTTTCTGATTCAATAAAATATTTGCAATAGTGGTCCAAAAACCGTTACTTTATTACTTATTTCAACCGTTACTTACTTCAAGGTCAACGATAATTTGTTTACCTTCGTGTAAAAAGCTCAATTAAAGTCCCCAAAGCCCCATCGCATCGAAACTTTCGAAAAACAACGTCACTTTCGGGGCTATTGACCCAAAAAAGGTAAAAAATAACAAAATAAAAGCGTAATATTTTATTTTCGAGATGCGAGTACTATCGTGGCATAAATTAAAGGGTTTATTATTTTCTCTCTTTCTTGTACCACGTGTTTTGAATGTGAGCGCCCGCGCAGGTACCGACAGCAAGTTAGTTGAAAAATAAAAGTTTAATACGTAAATCAAGCCTTTTTACCTTACAGGGCAGACAGAGCTTAAGGTAACAAGACCTAACGGCCACGTTTTGCATGGTCATGGGCAAACCAAATAGCGATGGGTTTAGCTTTGCTTAGGCATTGCGCCTATGACATGATTCCTAAGATTTTGGCCCATTGCCTCGAAGGGCTTTTACCGTCTGCACAGGAAGATAGGTCTTTTTTTTAATATGAGTTATTTATTTTGATAACAAAGACCCAGTTATTGATAGTAATTACGTATGACGATGTTAGTATTCAAATAAAGCTGTATTTTTTTTTCTTTGTTCCCAGGACAGCATGAAAGAGAAATTAAAGTAAGTATGTGAGCACCATCATCCATGGACATACGCTACATCAAAGAATTGGAGACCCGTTACCAATGCAAAAGGCTAAGATGGAATATTTCATGAATCAGTAATTATATATAACCATAAGCACTGCTGCTTAGCAGCAAGATTATCTAGAGTATAGTAGAGCAGCCTTTAATCTCTATTTAGTATACAACACCGCCCTCGTTGTATTAATAAATCTTCCTAAAATCCTTAACATTTTGTTTCTAGATTAATTATTCATGTTTGTGTGTTGTTCTACTTATTAGCCTTTTCGCCGTCACGTCAAATAAAAAAAGAGACGTCCCCTATACGCCAGACTTCTTAATTGCGATGCCTTAAAGTAATGGACGTATGTATTATAGGTTGTTGGCGTTGAGCCTGCGGTTCGGTTGTGTCATTAGCGTCGAAAAGGTTAAATCAGTGCAATTACGAAAGCTGAAACATTTTGAATTAAAACTATTAGCTGATATTTTTAAAAGCTAACATTCACAATTTTGCTGACTCTACACAATATCACCATTATTACCGTTCAGTTACGTATAAACTGGTCCACTACTGGCTTTACGCGGTGTCGCTGTGTGCGCGCGCCGACACCTGAGGCGTGCTTGTGTGCGTGCAAACGCTGTACAGACGTACGGGGGATAGTTTATGCTGGATGTTACAATGCAGTTTATTCAATTTTATTTTTTACTTTTTTTTAAGTATTTTGGAAAAATTAAAGGTTGGATGGCTGAATACTTAAATTTATTAATAGTTATAAGCGCAATACATAAATGAAGTGTAAACACTAGGTACTAGGTTTTGTTAAGCAAAGGTCTCAAGCTCAAGGAATTGAGAGAGAGAGAGAAAGAGAGAGAGACAAACATTCATTTATACACATTCGATACACATGGAAATACCTACATACATACATTTACATTTTACATCACATCATAATTTTTCTACATTTTATTGTATGCCAGTAAATTTCACTTATTCACTAAATGAGGGAATGGGAGAAATTCTTAGGAATCATGTTACAGGCGATGCGGCTAGCAACCCATCATTATTTTAATTTCCCTTTCCACCTATACGTCCTTAATCATGCAAAACGTGGCCTTAACGTTTTGTTACCTTAGGCTCTGTCTACATCGTAAAAGATAAAGCCGTGATATATGTATTATGTATTCACTAAAACAACAGGTGGGAGTGAAATAGCAAACGAAACAGGAAACAAACTATGTTAGTAAATTAACAAGCCCATAGTATGTACTAAACCGGCTAAAATACAGACAATGATGAATCACAACTATCACTATTGCAGTAACAAACGCATTATTCTAACAACAACGACAAAAAAACTAAAAAACAAGCTCAAAACAAATGCATCCGAATCCATCACAAACCTTCATTTCCATGTGGCAACGGTACCGTTAGCAAAAACAAAAGCTTACGACTGTATTTTGTTTATTCAAAAACTACACCCACCTAATTACTTATTTAGCAAAAGCACACCTTATGCCTTTGAAACACGACCTATCTAATATTTAGTGGAGTCATTTGGTTACATTGTTGGTGACCATCGTCCAAAGTTTCAATGTTCATGTGGCTTTTGTAGCCATATTCAAATTTGAGTTCTATCGCGCGGTAATAAGAATGTTGTATGATTTATAGGGTACGAAAGTAAGTTGGTACAGATGTAATCTCAGTCTCTTGCGCATGTATAGTACAAAAATAATATAATGACGGTGATATCGTCTTAACGTTGTGTGATTACGATGTGCTTAAAGAATTATGCTCGAAAGGAGTAAGTAGAAAATGATTGTTTCCTTTTTTTTTTGTTCAGTTCAGAGGAAATTGTCGTAAACTAAAGAATTGTATTTTACTGGCAACATCCATAAAAATCAAAGCTTAAACAGTCTGCAAAATCTACTTTTTTATGCAATAGTACACGAGGTAGACAGACCCTAAAGTGGCAAGACCTACAGGCCACGTTTAGCAAGATTGTGGGCGTAAATCTGGAAAATAGCAACAAAATAGTGATGGGTTGCTAGCCGTATCACCTATGTCCCTATGTATGCTTATAGCTTCAAAACTACACAACAGATTTTGATGCGGTTTTTTTAATAGATGGAGTGATTCAAGAGGAAGGCTTTTATGTATAATTCTACGCAGACGAAGTCGCGAGCAGAAGCTAGTATGTGTATAATTATAGTTAGCTTTACCAAAGAATAATAAGTGAAAGATAATTCAACAGACGCAACCCAGTTCCAAATTAACATTAAGCTTATCCGCCAAATAAAGGTTTATACCACCAATCTAAATAACACTGCCGAAAATAGGATTTGTCGCCCGCACATCATTAGGGTGACATAACACCCTAGTCTGCAAATAATAAGCTGTAATACCAAGTTGATTACTTATACGCTACAACGATCAAAAGAAATAAGAAGCTTAACGGAAAAAATGCGTAAGCGACCACTAAGAATGCTTATACGTCATTTTTGCATTCAACTTTAATCTTTCAACCTTCATTGGTTCCATCCATAAATTTTAAGTCATTATTTTACGCTAAAACATAAAATAAGAATGTACCAGTTGCTTCTCTACCCGCGTAGATGGTAAAAGCCCATCGAGATGGAATGGATGGACGGGCGATGCGGTTGGCAACCCATCACTATTTTGATTCCCCTCTCCACCCGTACGCTCAGTCTTGCTAAATGTGGCCTGTAGTTCTTGTTACCCCGTAAGGGATAAATACGTGATTTGTGTGTGTGTGTGTATTTTACGCCAAATAAAGTTGAAAACGGGACTATTTAAGCACTTTATTTGGAACAGCAAACATAATCTTTACGACGCCAAAAAGTAAACAAATTTCTCTTTTTTTATGCAATTAAACCTAATCCTCTAACAGTAAACGAAGATGGCGTAAATACAAAAACAAAAATACAACAACCAATTAAACTTAATCTAAAATATACCTAAAAGCAACTAAATAAACCAAAAAGGCACAGCTTGAGCAACAAAAAAAAAACCGTCACGAACATAGGCTAGGGAGAGCAAAACGTAAAAAAACAAAAGTTCAACGTTTATTTTGGTTGCGTCCCGCTCGCACTTGTAGAGATTTAGTCGTGCTGTCTCGTTCTACCGAGCCGAACGCTGGACACCTGTGCTTTAGTTTCCCCGGAGTACCAACGACCTCTGCACCAACCAGTTATAAAATGCTTTAAGACTGTAATAAAACATAAGCGACTTTGCGTCGTATGTCGTAAGCGAAACGTTTGGTATTCCAACGAAGTCACATTGTTAACGTGTTATTTTTCGAAGCGGTACAATCATTGTCGTATACCGATTTGATTCGAAGCAACTAGATTTTTTTTTCTTAATGTAATAATAACAAAATTGGAACACCTGTTTGTAGTAATCCCATTGTTAGGATTTCTAAAGTAAGGTAAATTGGGGTGCAAAATTATTATGCTTTTTTGCTTCGTTCACGTAAAGAATTAGGGCGTAAAGGACAGAGTGCTTGTAGGTTTTTTTTACGCAGCTATTAGTGTGCCAGTTATATCCACCTGCGGATTCGCAAATAGTAATCCTGCGCATCTGTTATGTTTACTTTACTGTGGAAAAAAGTCTTTAGGTACATACACAAAATCACGTCTATCCCTTACGGGGTAGACGGAACCTAAGATAAGACCTACAGGCCACGTTTAGCAAGTTTGTAGGCGTATAGATGGGCTTTTACCATCTGCGTGGGAAGAGAAGCAATTGGTACATTCTATGTTTTTTCTTTGCTAACAGACCAGCTTGGAAGTTTAAGTCTGTCTGTTAAGTCACTACATAAAATAAAACAGTCACTTTCCTGCCTGTTTCCTGTCCGTATGCTTAGATCTTTAAAACTACGCAACGGATTTTGATGCGGTTTTTTTATACATAGAGTGATTAAAAAGGAAGATTTATGTGTATAATTCTACGCAAATGGAGTCGCGGGCAGAAGCTACTAAGTATAATAATAAAGGCTATAAATATCAAGGAATAAAAGTGGCCCAAAAGCAAGTTTGAATTCGTACTAAGGTGGTTAAGACATGCGCAAAGTCGAGAAGGTATGTTTATAGCTTTGGTTTTAACAGATTTTAAAATTGTAGTGACTTAAACAAGGGCGCAACTTCGCAAGTCACATTTTTGAAGTAAAATGCTTTTACAACAATTTTGTGTGAAAGTTTATAGTTCCTTTTTCATCCGTTTTATATTATTTGTTGTCGCTTAATGGGGGTAAATACTGGTTAAAGTTACTATCAATGTTAATTGGAATTGGCCGCCAAGGGTTCTTTTACATGTCACTTTTGAAACTACCAGCGCATTCGGAAAGACCATAATTGCCAAGAAGAATGCGCCAAAAGAAACTAGGCAGAAAGTAATTTTTTCAAAACTTTTTGATAATTTTGCCTTTGTTCATTATATTAATGTCATTTTTTTTTTTTTGTAAATTGTATCTGTTTCTCAACATTTGTACAATAAAGCATTTACTTATTTACTTTACTTACATTTTGAACTTTTCTAAGTTAAAACTAACTGTTAGTTAACATTTCTTCACTGATTCTCTGTAAAGCTTAATAGATATTTAAATTACTTCCTTTATACACGGAACCCGTATAAACATAACATCCATCAACAATAAAACCTTATTGCAAGATGCGGGTGTGTTAATGCAAAACCTAGGTTTATCATCATCATCATCATCATCAGCCTGAAGCTCTATCTATCTATCTACAGCTATTGTCCGTCCACTGCTGGACGTAGGCCTCCTTCATATTGCGCCAACTTTCGCGACCCTTCTTTCAGGCTTTTACCTTCTGCACTGGAAGAGAAGCAACTGGTAAATTCTATTTTTTCTTTACTCCCAGACCAGCGTGGAAAAATTTCATAATTCCAAAGATTTTTGCTCAACGTTTTAAAAATTATTTTTGGGTTTAAGTAACGATACAGTTTATTTACATACTACGTGTAAACCGTGCTTCAAACTATCATCACTTGTAACATATATAATTGTCATAAAATACTGTCTGTCTGTTACGCTTTCACGCCTAAACCACTGAATCGAATTTAATGAAATTTGCTACAAATATAGTTTCAGTCCCGGGGAAAGGCATCCGCCAAATTGCATAGTTCCCGCGGGATAGCGATAAGTGAATTCTGCTCAGACGGAGTCGCGGGCAACTGCTAGTACGACATAAATGCTAAGAGCCGAGCCTTTACAAAACATAACTCCAAAGTTACGATGATTTTAGTCGGAATATTTATTTTTAATAATACAATTTAAATTATAGCTTCTCGTATCCTTGGCCGTAGAAATACACAATGGTGCTATTGAACCATGTGTGATGGGGCTAGTACGAAGCACAACCGTTTGGACGGTAGCAACATGTGGATATAACGCAGTGTTCCTCTATAGACCGACCGGGCGCGGGGCTGGACGACAAAGGGGACCGCGAGAGGTGCGGGCAGGCGCACCCGCCCGCACCTCTCGCGGTCCCCTTTCTCGTCCTACCCCGCGCCCCTGCACCGCGCAGGCGAGGAAACATTTAAGCGATGGGTCTATAAGTGCATGGTTAGAGACGCTGGCTTAAGCTGAAGTCTCGAGTTCGGTTTCCATAGGGCTAAAAGTTTCGTATTAAGTAATTAACTTCAATATGATACCCTCAGGCGTTTCTCAAAATAGGGTTGTACAAATAGACAGATGGTTTTTTTTTCTCTAGAAAGACGGGACCCTAAAAATTTACAGTCGTATTGTATAAACTTAAACGCTGAAAACGGACCGGCATCTGATAATTTCCAGGCTATATACGTCTTGGCCTGGCTGGGCACAGGCAAAAAAGTAGATTTTATAATTTTTGTTTGTCTGTTCATTTACCTATGTCTGTGTTCGCTAATCTCCAAGACTGTTAGACCGATTTAAATGAAATTTTGGGTGGTGGTACCTTATATCCCTGGTCAACATTTTAGATACTTATAATTCCGGAAAATTAAAGACTTCCCGTGGGATAGTTAAAAAACTATAACTCAAGACACCTTAAATACTGCCGTTACCTTAAACATACAAACATAATTAGTTTAAATTTGGACATAGGATACTTTTTATCCCAGAAAACAGCATAGTGCCCGCCGATAGCGATACGCGAATTCTGCGCGGACGCAGTCGCAGGCAACAGATAGTAATAAATAAAAATGTTAAGGCTTGTCCACGCTGCGCGCGCGCACGATATCGTATTCAATCGCTGCGTAATGCACACCGCGCTACACAATGACTATTGATGGACTCCCATTTTATATTTACGGCGTGTAGTGTTACTAAAGGCAGCGTACATTGAAATTGTGAGGTGCTTTAATTTTTTTAATCTAGAAGCATAGAGGAATCATCCAGAAGAGTCTGAGCCATGAAATTTAAAAACGCTATGAATTAAACCTATTCGGGTAATTCCGGATATCGGATGATACCAAAAAGAATATAAATCGGTTATATTTACTTGCAACAAGAGTCCCATTTTGGTAATTTGCAACGGAATATACTAGCTGCCGCGACTTCGTCTGGCAAAAAATTGTTATTCGCTATCCTGCGGAACTATGCAATTTTCCGGGATAAAAAATAGCCTATGTATTAATCTAGAGTATCAGCTATCTTTGTTCTAAATCTTATCCAAATACATTCAGTAGTTTTTACGTGAAAGAGTAACAAACATCCATCCATACTTACAAACTTTCGCGTTTACTGAAATTATCTAAAAGTTAAATGAAAACTTACTTACTTTTTGTAATTGTGTCGTACAGACACATCATTCCGACAGAACAGCTTAGCAACAAAAAATTGCATAGTAACAAAGGTCACGTAACAGCCTAGTAACACGTAGAAAAATTCGAAGACTATCCACCTGCTATGGGTGTAGGGGTATAGCACGCGTCACGGAATGACGAGGATCAGGATTCGATTCCGGCCATAGCTTTACTTTTCGGATTTTTCTGTGTTCTAATTTTCACTGACATGAAATTTAAATGAAAACTTGTTTAAGTCGCAAACATCGACTAAGTGAAACACAATAGCGTAATTAGTCATACATTAGAGGGCTGTCGGCAGTAGCATTTGTTTATAGGGCCGAGAATAGAGCGAATGTTGACAGCACGTGTTGGCGTGTCACTACACGAAGTCAAGTTCAGCAGTATGCATGATACTTGCTATTTATATCCATGAAAGCAAAGTCGTAAATATCCATACACAAGCTACTGTCTGTAAAAATTAGTTTTTCGCTATCCCGCGGGAACTATGCAAATTTCGGGGATAAAAAATATCCTATGTGTTAATTTAGGGTATCAGCTATCTCCGTTCCAAATTGTATCTAAATCCATTCAGTAGTTTAAGCTTGAAGGAGGAACAAACATACACACTCACATTCTCACAAACCTTCGCATTTATACTCGTAATATTAGTAGGATACTCCTTTCATCCACTTAAAGGTAGAATGTAAGAGATCCCTTAAAGAGATAAGTTCACCTTTGTGCATGTACACTTAGTGTTTGTCAATTGTCTTTGTTTTATTTTTATTTTGCTTAATAAAGGGATTACATACATTACCTACAAGTATGTAAGTACATAATAACACGGTTCACACCCCTTACAACTAATTCGCAAACACGACAAATAAAACAATCTTACATCTGTCATTCTGCCTGTCACTGGGCGCGATACGACAGTCACTCGTACTGCTGACAGTTCTGTCATGTTACAGCGTAAGTCAATGTAACAAAGTAAGGTAGCTGAAATGGCCCCGCTAATGCCGTGTGGTAACACGAACTTGAAATTGATTTATTGTTAGAGAGAGAGAGAGAGAGAGAGAGAGAGAGAGAAACATTTATTTACACACATTCGATACACGTAGATATATAACTAGTAGTAGTGTAACTAGTAGTAGTTAGGCGTGTTTGGTTTCGACGGCGTTTTGAACAGAGCCTGTTTCACCATTCTCTGTTAAGCTCCAGCTATCTTAATTGCCAGTTATCTACACCTTTATCCTTACGGGGTAGACAGACTACGGTAACAAAACGTTAAGGCCACGTTTAGCATGATTAAGGGCGTGCTAGAAAGAGAAATCGAAATAGTGATGAGTTCCTAGCCGCATCGCCTCTAACATGGTTCCTAAGACTTTCGATTCCCTCGATGGGCTTTTACGCGGGAAGAGAAGCAACTGGTAAATTCTTAGTTTTTTCTTTACTCCCAGACCAGCATGGAAGAACCTATTGACGTTAAGTAATAGTCAGCCTTTGAGTCTTTTATTTGTTATAAATGGAGGAACGATTAGCAACAAATAAAAAACAGTAGGCTCATTACCTAACTCGCTCGCTATCGCCATCGTGTTCATTTTGACAGTTCGTATATGGGCTGACAATTGGCATCGGAATCAGTTAGCTGTCACATTCATACAAGAACTGTCAAAATGAACACGATGGGGGTTGCGAGCGAGTAAGACAATAAGCCTAAAGGTTTGTACTTGAGGCCTCGGGTTGATTTTGTTAATTGACCTTCGAATAAAAATATCAAAGGAGTTTTAACTCAAAACTTTTCTTGAAAGGCTGGCTTTGGGTTCCGAGCTGACTTCTGATGCGAACTTTTACTGTAATAAATGTTATTTAATTTGAAAACACCTTACAAGTAAAATGAACAAAAAATATTTACCTTGCCACTCCGCTACTCACGTGCAAGATAACCAAGCCTGTGTTTTTGTTCAATGAAATGGACCTCCGCAAAGTAACACCTGATTCAATAAAATACCTTGCAAGTAGCCGAAATAAAAAAGTCTTTACTTACCTGGTATCATAACAGGAGTAACTTGATTAAGAGTGAGTAGTCATTTAACCGGCGTGTAAGAAAAAAGAACCACCAAGAAGTTATATCACTCGTATCATTTTACTGCGCATTATCATTACCACACTTAAATAATATCACTAAAAAACCTCACCCCAGCTCCTGAATATGAAATCAACTTTTTTCACTCAATTTCGAATATATTAAACATGATACTGATCACGGATGATGAATGATAAATGACCCATCACCCGTTGACAAGCAAAGTGTTAAGTATAATTGATTACGAGAAAAAACTTATTTGAATAATAATATGAATTCAATGTGATACCTGATTTCATTTGGTAATTTGTGAGTGTGAAATCTGAGTATGAATCTTAGTTGTATGAATGCTATTTTGGTAAAATGATAATCGTATGTATTTATAGGCTCAGATATACGAAATGTTGTCAATTGTTTGTAAGTATGGATGGATGTTTGTTACTCTTTCACGTAAAAACTACTCAATGGATTTTGATAAGATTTGGAAAGGAGATAGCTGATACCCTAAATTAACACATAGGCTATTTTAATCCCGGAAAATTACATAGTTCGCGCGGGATAGGGATAAACTAATTTTTTGCATACGAAGTCGCAGGCAGCTAGTAGCCTTTATTTATTCGCTTTCCCACCGGTGAGGGACAAATGCCTAAAGCCGAGGTGTGCAAGCAACAACGAATCGCACTTTACGATACCGGTGTATCGCTAATTTACGGTTGCCGATTTTTAAAGTAAAAGGTTCGAGATTTTTATTTGGTAGCCGGCAGGCTGTGGTTTTAACAAGCTCTTATTTAAGAGAAAAAAGGGGAGCGTAAATCTGTCAGAGTGTACACGTGGGAAGTTTACCGTTTTCTTTTATAGAGCGACTTAAAGGAGTCAAAGGCGCGGGGTGGGACGACAAAGGGGGCTGAGAGAGTGCGGGCGGCAGGCGCACTACCCGCCCGCACCTCTCTCGGTCCCCTTTGACGTCGTACGCCCCGCCCCTTTGCCGCGCGGGCGAGGACTCATTTAAGCGGTCGGTCTATAAAAAGACAAGCAATGCGTATGGTCAACCAAATAGAACTCTGGGCCATTGTGTAACCTTATCGTTATAAGTGATGGGCTTGCTATTTGTGTCTGTCAGTGTCTGTGTCCGTTATTAGCAGAGACATTGAGGCAGACTTATCTGCTAAGCTAAATTTAGGTAGTGTGAGGTCATTTTATATTGTTTTTAGACATACAGACATTAAAATATTCTGTTTTTAGTATTTATTGTTATAGCGGCATCAGATATTCTTAATCTGTGAAAATTTAAACTATCTAGTTATCGTGGTTTATGAGATACAGCCAGTGTGTACTGACTGACAGACAGACGGAGAGTGGAGTCTTAGTAATTGTGTCCCGTTTTAACCATTTGGGTACAGAACACAAATAGGCTCCCGTTTTTACCCTTTGGGTGCGGAACACAAATAGCCTCCCGTTTTTACCCTTTGGGTACGGAACACAAATAGCCTCCCGTTTTTACCCTTTGGGTACGGAACACAAATAGCCTCCCGTTTTTACCCTTTGAGTACGGAACACAAATAGCCTCCCGTTTTTACCCTTTGCGTACGGAACACAAATAGGGTCCCATTTTTACCCTTTGGGTACGAAACACAAATGGGCTTCCGTTTTTACCATTTGAGTACGAAACACAAATAAGCTCCCGTTTTTACCCTTTGGGTACGGAACACAAATAGGGTCCCATTTTTACCCTTTGGGTATGGAACCCTAAAAAGACGACGTGACACAAACAGCGCGCGCGCAGGTTCACTGACCCCCGACGATCCGGTAGCCAACTAATAACAGCGTGATACAAATTAGTTGTTCGTCCGTAGTTACTTAGTAGTAAATGTCAGTTAGAAAATAAACGAGGATATTGGTTATTTGTAGCGGTTAATTTTGATGATTAATCTGTTGCTACTTTATTTTAAACTAGCTTCTGCCCGCGACTTCGTCTGCGTAGAATTATATATTAAAACCTTCCTCTTGAATCACTCTATCTATTAAAAAAACTGCATCAAAATCCGTTGTGTAGTTTTGAAGATATAAGCATACATAGGGACATAGGGACATGGGGACAGAGAAAGCGACCTTATTTTATACTATGTAGTGACTAATGTAGTGATGATGATCAGATCTAATAAAAACCGGGTATTGTAAGTGGTAGGGTAGTTCTACCATTTCTACCATTTAGTAGTTTTTTTGTGCCGATGGTAGGAAATAGGAAAAAACACTGTTATAAATTTATTCTGAATTATACGTACAATTAGCCGACATTGAAAGGGAATGGTAATGACGTTCATGATTATGGTAATGATGAAATCAGATGTAAAATGGCTCACCACTATCATCTTACTTGCTAATCATGCCGCTAAGCAGTGCTTATGCTGCTGTGTTCCGGCGTCGAGAGGTATACACATGTGAAGTAGTTCAGAGCGTGTGAAGTTTTCAATAAGGACTCGGCCTACGTCAAATACAGCCTAAGCCCTCTCATTCTAAGAGACGGTCTGTGCCGGAATATTACGCTCGGTATAAATACAAACCACTTTAAAAATAACGAGTTCAAAATTGAAAATCAAACGTCAGAGTCAGAGGTGCGTAACCTAAAAATAAAACAGAAACGAAATTACGGAAATAATATTTCAAAAAGGGAACTAGTTAAGTCAAAGGCGCCGCTCATAATTCGAACGTAAACAATAAGCGAAGCGCCACTGGCGAGGAGAAACCTCGACAGAAATAAGGCAGGGCTAAGTCCTTAAGTTTTTAGTCGCAACAAATATCGAATGCCACTGGATCAATTTGTTATCGATACGTGCAACTAGAGGAGCTATAACGCACTACAAAGGCGCTAAAACGTTAACACGGACACTTTTGTCTTTTTTTGTACCAAAACTTACACCATTTAACGAAATGTTCAGCTTACAATGGTAACTCAGTAAATATTTAAACGTTGTTCATTTAAAATACATGATGAAAAAGACCATACCGGCTATCTCTTTCATGTGCTTTTAATACCGAAAAAAATAATGTTACGAGTACTACAAACTCCAATCAAGTAACCCTGTAATTACGTAAAAGTATGACACAAAATAATTTGCGAGCAACATCTGAAAAACCAACGTAACCACATCGACTATTCCCATTTCGTACCTCCCCTCACTACGGCAAACATTTATCAAACTGGAAATAACTGGAATAGTAAACAAATAGTGTTGCCACGTTGACGTAGGTCGTGAACATCTGGCACCGTACAAACTTTACTACTTTTCTGTTTAGACTCTTTTTAATGCACCGAATGTTGGCGGCGTCTGTGATATGTCTACCCGCGAAGTGTTATAATTTTCGTTGTTATAACAAACTTTTGACATTCCTTTGTTATTTATAGCATGAAAGTTTTTATTTCCAAGCTGGTCTGGTAAAGAAAAAACGTAGAACGTACCAGTTGCATCTCTTCCCGCGCAGATCGTAAAGGTGGCTAGCAGCCCATCACTATTTCGATTCCCCTTTCCACCTATATGCCCACAATCATGCTAAACGTGGCCTTTAGGTATTGTTCCCTTAGGCTGTGTCTACCTCGTAAGGGATAAGGACGTGATTTATGTATGCATGTATGTCACTAAGTTTTAGTTACCAAATTATTTCCCGCAACTTCGTCTGCATAGAATTCGTTTGTCGGATAGAAAGTAGCCTATGTGTTATTCCAGACTATAATCTATCTGTGTTTCAAATTTCATCCAGATCTGTTTAGCCGTTCTGGCGTGAAAGAGTAACAAACATCCATCCATCCATACTTACAAACTTTCAATCGTTTTTATTTTACCTTAGAATGTCCTGGTAATAATAATAATAACGCACACTGACAAAACGACCAAATACACAGATCTCTCAATTGAAATAAAAACAAAATGGCAGGTGAATAATGTAAAGACTGTACCAATAATTCTCTCTACAACTGGCGTTATCCCCAAAACACTCCACGCAAGCCTCCGGGCTCTCGATATACCTCCATCCACATACACACTCTTACAAAAAGCTGTCATCCTCAACACATGCCGTATAGTAAGAAAATTCTTGTCCATGTCATAAATTTGCATAAAATTAAAGCACTTGGCTTAGGTCCGTGCGAAGTATTTCCTCCTAGGGAGAGATTTAGTTAAAAATAAGAATAATAATAATAACGGGGAACAAGCGAAACATTTACTCTCTCTCTCTCTCTCTCTCTCGCGTTCATTCGAAAAGCGTAACCCAATTTTCTGGCGACAATCGCACAAAAAAGCGGGTCCTAATTGTCACATCAACTCCGATGTGCTTAATTCTGGCACTGTTACATTACAGGTTTGTTAAAAATAGCTGGTAAACAAAAGGTTGGCCGGACCTGTTTGAGGTCCGCTTTCGCTGGACCCGCGAAAACACTGCAAATCGAGTTATGGTCTTACGGTATAATTGCAAGGAAGATTGTAAGTCGTAGTTTTTTTTTTTAATTAGGGTCTCATACTTTGCAGGGGTGTTCAAACCAATATACCGATCAAGTGCGTGAATAAACGTTAAAGGGGTTTTATGACAACGTATTTTAGATACCTACAATCAGTGTAATTTTTAAACCCTGACGGAAAAAGAGGGGTGATATAAGTTTACGTCTATAACTGTGTGTGTGTGTGTGTGTGTGCATGCCACAGCATCTGGTCCCGCAGTTTGAAGAGTATCAGCTCTTTTCCAAAATGATGGAAGGCATTTTTAGGATGAATCATATCAATCATTTATACATACAACAAGGAAAGCAAAAAAACATTTCCATTCCAGTTCGTCACTTTTTAATATAGGAAGGTATGGAATGTGACGAACTGGAAAAAAAATCATTAGCAAAATCTGAGACACTTTTCTTGTATGAGAATCGATAGGGTAAACGATTCTGATTAAGAAATACCCAAAATATTAAAATTGTGAAAAAATTGTTCATGAGCAACTTTTTTTGGAAATGCTCATAACTTCGTCGCACCTTTTTAACCTGCATGTTGTCGTGAAGTATCAAGATATTTAGTTTAAGTTTTTAACACGCTTTTAACTCAACTTCTGCTCCAATCCTGCCGCGGCATAGCACCGTTAGTTCAGCTGCTTATACAAACACTACATTATCATTCCAGGCGTCAACGTTCACAGATCCGTATAAGGCTGCTAAATATTGCCTATAACGCTTCCGTTACAGCATTTATTTATTTATTTATTTATTTATTTATCTTTAATATATATAACATGACAGTTGACACCATAGCGTTACATAAGATACTTAATATTAGATAATAATACGCTAACCTAAACCTAAACTAAAGACTAAACTAAAGACATGCATCACCTATACATTCTGCATCCTTTCTAGCACTCTCTTCCATTCCATCTCCAGCCTCGCTATCTTGGTCGCAAACAGATCACACTGGGGGGCTGCTGCGAGCGCGGAGTTGATGAGCGCGACCGCGCGGGGGAGAGGCGAGTGCTGGCGCAGGCGGCTGCGGGCGCGCGGCCCACACAGAAGGCTAACTCTACAGCGCTTGTTGATGTAGTCGTTAGGCACTTTCAAATTGGCAAAAGTTGTATGAAGGGTTATGCTATCAATTTTATTACGTAATATGCGGAGAAAAAAACCACACAAGGCAACATTTCTACGCAGCTCCAGAGAATCGTATCCCAGGTGGCCTTGCAGGAAACGCGTTGGGTACATGAAGGGGTAATATTTTGAAAGTAAAGAAACATATATTTGTAATTGTATTTGTGTCGTACAGACACATCATTCAAACAGATGACGCTTGGCAACAAAAAATCGCATAGTAACATCACGTTACAGCTAGTAACAGATAGAAAAATTTGCAGGCTTACTCACCTGGTATTCGATTCCCGGCCATAGCTTGACTTTCCGGATTTTTTGTGTTCTTATTGTCAGTGTCGTTTAGAAAATTATATATTAGTTTTTATCCGTGACTTTGTTCGCCATTACTATCAAGCTTGGCGGACAAAATTAAAGGATTTAACGGGTGTACACAAAAACTCCATGCGAATTTTATGTTGCACTAGTTTCTGCCCGCGACTTCGTCTGCGTTGAATTATACGTATAAACCTTCCTCTTGAATCACTCTATCTATTTAAAAAAACCGTATCAAAATCCGTTGCGTAGTTTTAAAGATATAAGCATAAATAGGGACGGACAGACAGCGGAAGACTTTGTTTTATACTTTGTAGTGATGAAGAAAGTTTGAACTACATTAATTTTACGAAATACAATACATACATAAATCACGTCTTCATCCCTTTCGGGGTAGACAAAGCCTAAGGTAACAAGACATAAAGACCACGTTTAGCATTGTTGTGGGCGTATGGGTCACGAAATAATGGAATAAAAATTCGCATGTTACTTATTCCAGATTTTTCAAGCAACCAAAACATGCAGACAAAAAGACAGACAGACTTGAAGATTCTAATAATCCAAAACGAAAAATTTATTTTACTTAAATTAAAGCTTGTCATAAAAATAAAGCATGTGTCAATAAATACTTCAGCTACTTTAGAACTTAATATTAGAACGAAAATCTTAGGTGATGTACCAGTTGTTTCGCGTCCCGCGCTGATGGTAAAAGCTTATCGAGGGAATGGGCGAGTCTTAGGAATCATGTTATAGGCGAATTCAGTAACCCATCACTATTTTGATTCCTTTTTCCACCTATACGCCCACAATCATGCTAAACGTGGCCTTCAGGTCTTGTTACTTAGGCTCTACCCCGTAAGGATAAAGATGTTATTTTTGTATGTATGTATGTATGTAAAGTATATTCATACCATCATGACTGGCTGGTTAGACGCGGTAGTTAGTGAAATACTCTAAACAGAGCGCTAATGACAGCAAAGTACCGGTTTCTTTGTACTTTAAAAAGGTATTTAGTTCTTAATTATATTTTTAAATACTGCGATTGGTTTAACAAACTGCATTAAGATGAGAGGTGTTGAAGTTTTAGTTAGAGCGTGATGTGATAGTTAGCAACTTACACCTTTCAGTTAAACGTTTTTGCAACATTTTTTACGCCGACATACTAACTGACTTATTACATTTACATATTAATCTCTCTATCCCTTAAATACGAGGTAGACAGAGCCAAGGGTTGTTGATACTTTTGGTATTGTTACCCAGTAATAAACCTGTTGTATATTTCTTTTTGATACAATTGCTCAAAAAGTGCCCTTTTTTACTGTTTTGCGAGCGCAAAGTTCGGTTTTGCGCACCAGAGCGATTTGCTTTTCTATTTTTTTAAATTTGTACTTATTTGTAGTAGCGGTAGACTAAACTATGTATACAATAACGTCTTTGCATATGGATCTTTGCGTGCAACTTTTTACGTACTGCATTTTATGCATACACTGTCAAATTGACGTAAATAATTTTTCCCACATTCTAAATCATAAAGATGCGCGGCCACGCGCATTTCCATGTTAGTCGGTGGGCGACTGGCCGTTTGTTTGTATACCTACGTGCATGAACTGCTTATTTTCAATTAGGTAAGTCATTGGGTATTGATTTGTCAACTTAAGCTGGTACAAAGCGCTAAATTAATAAATTGTCCAGTTGTGTTGTGTGTCTTCTATGCTGGTCTGGGAGCAAATAAAAAACATAGAATGTACCAGTTGCTTCTCTTCCCGCGCTGGTAAAATCATGTTATAGGCGATGCGGTTAGCAACGTAGCAACCCATCACTATTTTGATTTCACTTTCCACTTACACACCCACAATCATGCTTAATGTGGCTTTTAGGTCTTATCACCTTAATTTCTATATATCCCATAGGGGATAAAGAAGTGATTTATGTATGTACGTATGTCGTCAGGGATAGTGCAATACCGCGTAACTAGCACTGGTAAATACTGCGTATCTGCACACCAGCCATATTGAAAATCCGCGTAACTGGCATTAGTTGATTCCGCGTATCTAACAAAAGTAGCCAAATTAAGATTTCCCGCCAACGAACGTAAAATCCTGATTAGAATATACCAGTTCAAACCAGTATTTAGTTGGATGTTGTGTAGATACGCAGTATTAACTAGTGCTAGTTACGTGGTTTTGCACTATGGGTGTTTATTTATTTATTTCTGCACTTATAATTATAGGTACTATCAAATGAATCAAGAAATTTTTATTTCTTGATTTTTATGTTTACTTTTACGGTTTTACCGTTAGAAATTCAATTCCCTGGTGAGCAGTAGATGTTCCACGGGAGTTTGTAATTGTGTCGTACAGACACATCATTTAAACAGATGGCGCTTAGCGACAAAAAATTCGCATAGTAACAAAGGTCACGTGACAGTTAGTAACAGGTAGAAAAATTCGGAGACTACCCACCTGCTATGGGTGGTGTAGGGGTATAGCACGCGTCACGGAATGACGAGGATCCGGGTTCGATTCCCGGCCATAGCTTTACTTTTCGGATTTTTCTATGTGTTCTGATTTTCACAGACATTTAGAAATTGACTTACAATTATCTTTACAGGCGATGCCTTATGCGACAATGTGGCATAAAACAACTTAAAAAAAATACATTTAAGTACGTTAATTAGCGTAGAAATTTTGAACAAAGCTATTCTTGTGAATTCGCTCAGAGCACAAAAGAATAAGTCCAGATTTAGATTTAGATGTAGATTATTTTATTCATTCAATAAAGATTACATCATATGCAATCATCCTCGGCAATAAGGTTCACTGTTGTGTAGATACGCAGTATTTACCAGTGCTAGTAACATGGTTTTGCACTATGGGTGTTGTGTAGATACGCGGTATTTACCAGTGTTAGTTACGCGGTTTAGCACTATATGGGTGTTGTGATGATACGCGGTATTTACCAGTGTTAGTTACGCGGTATTGCACTATCCCCGACGGTGTATATTTTTTTATTCACATGCATTGATCACAGTATAGACTAACCGCGCATGCGTAGTATAAAATATGTAAACACATCTGGCATTCAACTTGCAAAGAATTGCAGACTCGAAGACCTTGATACTAAAGCCCTATACGTCCATTTATTATAAGTCGCACACCACACGCAGAAAAAGCAACTACAACTTCAAGCAGTAAAGTTCAAATCGATGAACAGTCAATGTGAGTTACGCCATTTCGAATTAACGAACAGGTTCATGTGTGTGTCGGTTATATCCGAACGCGTTTTTACTGAAAATGGAAACTGGAAAATCATTTACTATACGCCCTTGGCATTACTGTTCGGTTTTATAAATTGCCAATTACGTTTTATAAATATACTTTTCGGTTGAATTGATGTAAAAGTTTTCGTTTTAATACCTTCTGGTTGTTCACAGCAATGTACAGTCAAGGGCATAAATATGTATATGTACGTTACCAACACGTCAAAAAACATCTAGACACATTTATGCTACAAACAATGAGGTCAATGACACCAATATTTGTGACACCAAAATAACTTAAGAAAAAAAAATAGTATAAATGTGGCGAGCTATCGAAGTCCAGAAAATAATGTAACCTACGTATTTGATGTGAAAACTTTTATTGTAGAAAGCTATGATATGAATGTAGATAAAAATATGTATGCAACTGTATACATAAGTAGGCATTAAAAAACGGGCGCAATCTTTATGAAACTCGACTCGTGTTCTAGAGCGTTTTCCAAAACAAGTCTACACATGAAACTTTTTTCCAGAATTTAACTTTTTTAGGTTTTTCACACTCAGAATCGTTTACCCTATCGATTCTTATAAAAGAAAAAATGTGCCCTAAATTTTCCATTCCAGTTCGTCACTTTTTTAAATACAGGTATGTATGGAACGTGACGAATAGGAAAATAAATTTCGTTGTTAAATCTGGGACACACTCTTTCTTGTATAAGAATCGATAGGGTAAATGATTCTGAGTAAAAAAGGCCCAAAATATTTAAATTCTAGAAAAAACGTTCCTGTGACCTTTTTTTGGAAAACGCTCTTCAGTGCCTCTCATTATACACATATATACATACATTATATCACGTCTTTATTCCTTACGGGGTAGACAGAGCCTAAAGTAACAAAACATTAAGGCCACATTTAGCAAGATTGTGGGGTATAAGTGAAAAATGAATTCAAAACAGGTACAGATACCTATCTGTTACCTTAGGCTCTGTCTACCCCGTAAGGGATAAAGACGTGATTTGTGTATGTGTATGTATGTATGTATGTATGTATTCTAATAAGCACGCCAAAGTTTGTAATGGCAGACAGCATGGCGGCAACAAAATCCTAACAAAGGATTGGAAATTGAGAAAATTGGAAATTGTGATAGCTAGACAGTTGAATTTTTCATATATGACGTACTTCTGTTGCCGCTTTAAAATAACAAATACTAAAAACATCAACATTTTTGTCTGTCTGTCCATGTATTACCAAAATAAAATGACCTCTGCCTACATTTTGCTTAAGAGGCAGGGCTCTGTTAAACACTAGATTTTACATTCACTTGGCAAATTTGTTCGTAACCCCCGGTGCGCGAGTCCGACTCGCACTTAGTCCTGAGATACAGCCTGGTGACAGACAGACAGACAGTGAAGTCTTAGTAATATGTTGCTGTTTGTACCCTTTGGGTACCCCTCAAATCTTAAGAAATAAAAATAAAATGTTAACACTTCCGGCAACATGTCAACCCAACATCAATCACAACAATAATTAATCATAAATACTGAAACTTCAAATAGACAAGCCATTAGCGAATGCCTATCCACCAGATCATGACCACCAGCTGCACAAATACATGTGTCACCCACAGAAATAACTGGACCATACCCACCAATAGACTTTACGACGGGACCAAAATGGTCAAAGACACGCAATTTAAATCAGACTGTACACTTCGCACCCTAGAGTTGATACTAGTTTCAAGCTGCAAGCGTGCAAGATAAACGCATTGTAAATAAAGCTTTATCGGTTTCGCGGGAACTGTTAATTTCGCTTGTGTATGTAAGGCCGAATAACATTCGTATTATTAACTTGGATTTGTATTGTTTGGTGAGTAATGCGTTCTGATGTGGTGTTTTAGCGGGTTGTAGTCATAGAGGAATAAACCTAATAGAGTGGTTTTACGATTCGGCAACACATTAGGGATTTATCAAAGTTTATCATAAAATATTTTAGTAAACAATACTCATATTTTATCTTTCAATCATGTTAAATTCGACCTTTACCTTAGGCTATGACCTTATTACTCTAGGCTCTGTCTGCCCCGTACCGAATGGATAAAAACGTGATTAATGTATATCTTTGTGTGTATAATATCAACTATTTTTGTATTTAATGTATAAATTAAATACAAAGTCGCTCCACGCCGTCTGTATGTCTCTTACTGCGCAACGCATTTTAATGCTGCTTTCATCGATAGATAGAATGATTAAGGGAACGGTTTATATTTTATACATATAGTTTGAAGCCGGGACGGGTTGCTAGCTATCTAATGTTTCGGAATTATTTTGCCTTTACGTCTTACATGGACTAAAGCCATTTAAGTTATTGGAATTTTGATTAAGTACAAAGTTTTTCACGCAAGTATTGCGACATTAAACACCCCTAATGATAATAATAGCGGTCTTCCCAACTCTAGTAACCTGCTAGACTTATCGACATTATCATTTTTTTTTCTATGTTAGAGAGGCCAGACAAACGAACTAGTGGGTCACCTGATGGTAAATGATCACCACTGTCCATAGACACTCGCAGCGCTTTACGCGATGCCAGTGCGTTGTAAGCCCTATATCCGGCATATCCTTTTTTTCCGTAGACATTGTATGCAATATCCAGTCTTTTAGTTATTTTACTCTATGGTTGTAGTACAGGAATGTTATAACTTTATTATTTTGGCAAGCAAACGTTGTTATTACAAATAAGGAGAGCGGATATCTCCTTAATTAGAAGTATTAGTAGGTATAATGAGAATTATGTGACAGTAGAAAGGAATGTGCATTGAAATTAGAGTATTTAAAAGGTTGACGGGCTTGGATCCGTCCGAGGGGAAGAGCACCGTTTGGTCTGGTGCACCCTGGGCATCGGTTAATGATTTCCTGGCAGATTCTGAGGTATCTTTATCCGTTGGCTAAAAGCCCGACGGGGGAGGGGTCTTTTGCCCGTGTTCTACCGTACAACGTTGCCGACATTTCCGACGGAGTCTTAGTAGGTGATAGGGTCCCATTTGTGCCCCTTGACGGAACCCAAGAAAGTAAGGAACAATGTTCAACGTTAAATAAGTAAACTCCAAATGTTCCTAACCTAACATTCTTTAATGTCACTTCCAACTGACACATTCTTAACATTTTCCACTAAAACAAAACGGAAATACTTGAAGGGCCCAGTCATTTAACCTGAAATTAAAATGTCGAAAATCAATGCGCCTGTCAATCTGTCAAGACACGAACGTTAGTCATGTTGACAAGTTTTCACGGAAACATTTGGGGTGGTTTCACCGAATACAGAAATAGTCCACAAAAAGGACAAGCTGGTTACGCGCTAATTGCTTTCTAAGTTTGTGTTGAAAAAAATGCGACGGTGTACTTTTAGCATTTTAGAATTTTGTAAAGCTTTTAAACCATTTATTTTTAATTTACATCAATGATCTACCTTACCATCGGCGCGAGAAGAGAAGCAACTAGTAAATTCTATGTTTTTTCTTTACTCCCAGACCAGCATGCTGTTATGTATGTATGTATGTAAACTCTTTATTGCACATAAAAAGTTAAAAAATACAGAAATATAGAGAAAAAAGTAAAAAGGCGAACTTATCCCTAAGAAGGGATCTCTTCCAGCTAACCTGCTACAGAAAGGAATAGTTTACAACAAAAAGGCAAGCAAGCACTATTACTAAGCGGCTAGCGGCCCGTCACTATCTTGATTTCCCTTTCCACCTAAGGTTTTGTTACCGTAGGCTCTGTCCACTCCGTAAGGGATAAAAACGTGGTATATGTATGTATGTATGTATGTATGTACATATGCGTCTATCTAATTTTTTTTTTTTAAATTTCGTTACTTCATCATATCAGCCATCAAGGACGTCTACTCTATAGACCTCCAGTTGCCTCGGTTGGAAGCGGCTTGCATCCACCGTGAACCCGCGACTTTAACCAGTAGGCTTATTACCTAACTCCCGCGCAATCGCCATCGATTTCATTTTGACAGTTCTTGTATGAATGTGACAGCTAGCTGATTCCGATGCCAATTGTCAGCCCATACATGAACTGTCAAAATGAATACGATGACGATTGCGAGCGAGTTATAGGTAATTTAAGCCTACAGGTCCGTCCACCTCGTTGGGGACCCGTTGCCACAAATCTATAGTATTTTAATTACTCGCAAGTAACAACGCACTATTATATTGTTTAAGTTTTTTAACTTTCCAACAATGACAAATACCAAACAATATTTCAACATACTTCACCGAACAAAAACATCTCGAGGCGCACCGAAAATAGCACAATGGGAGTTAATCTTAACTAAAATCTTCAAAGTTTAAATGAATATTAATATCGTGGAGACAAAAGCACCCTAATTTGGGGTAGCTAGTTTAATGACGAATCAGTCACGAGGCAAACTTACCCGAAAGTTGTCGCCAACTGTAAAAAATGGTGTCTTAGGGTTCCTTACCTGAAAAGAAAAAAAAAAACTTGAAATAATTGATTTACGCAATAAACTATACACATAGACAGTGCTAAGAAGGTAACGGTTTTTTGTTCATTGAAATAGACCTCTGCAAAGTAACGCCTGATTCAAGAAGTTACTTGTTTTTTCAATTTGGCTATAACCCTGAGTGAAATGCTTGAAGTTTTATACATTTTATGCCTTAAGTCGATTATACTATTGTGAAAAACAAATTGCTTTTAAGATCAACTAAAAAAACCTAGTTCCCAATGTTTTTCATAAAAGTTTCTACGTGTCTCCTCGTAAATTACAAGAAATGATAAAAATTAAATTACAAGAAATGTTGCCAGTGGTGTTTCTCTTCTTTATTATTTATGCGGAACCCTCTAAACTCGCGTCTAACTTTTACTTCCCTGGTTTTTTACCCACGTTATTTTTCTTTTTTTGTCCACTGACAAAAGATGCGTCTCTTGTAAGACAGCCAATAAATTTAGGAGTAATTATAGCAAAGGGCGTTTTGTTGAAAGCCAATTTGAGTTAAGACTTGAACGGTGGGTTATTTATTGGTAAAACAATACTTACATCAGTTACAAATTAGATAAAGATCAAAAGGGATGTTCGAACTGAAGTAGGTAGAGGTAGAGTTTGTCTGCGTATTGTATTAGGTATGTTCACAATATAAAAAACCTTACCTAAAACTAAAACCTTACTTATACAAACCTACTTAACAATCTTGCTGATAAAAGTGAACAATTTTTAACGATACGAATCTTAAACGAGTCTCACTTTGATTTATATTTAATTCATAAATATGTAGTAACTACTAAATTTAAAATGAGTTAAATACTTTCGGCTCTATTTTTGTTAGTTTGTTTGCAAAAGTTCATAAATAGCTATTAAGTCGTGGAAATCATACAAAATCCCCACAAAACCCAAAACAAAATAAAACCTTAAATAAACAAATACTTATCAGCAAACTGCCCGTCTTCAACGCCTTAACAAATTCAAACGAACTAAGTCGACGTTTATTAACCATCTTAAAAATTAACGGCATCTAAAAGAACTTATAAGACGATCGAAAGGCACCTACAAAACCAAAGTCCGGCCTCAACCAAGCGGTAATGCCAAGACTTTTCTCATATAGATGTCAATTTAGTCCAACGGCGCAGTATCGTAAGATATAACGAGCTAAATAAGCTCGGAGCAGACTGAGATATCTTTTTAAGACTTTAAACGACATACGGTTTAAGGTTTTCGCTAAATTAACGTTTTAGGAACGGAACGGAATTTAAATGACGTTCAGAAGCGTTGTTCAATTGTTTTATATACTTGTTAGGATGTCCCGCAAGGACGTATATTAGGGCTTACACTTTTACTTCCTTAATGAAGCTGCACCGGGTTCCAAAAAAATGATCTTCATTAAGTGGAAATAATGAAAGACTAGATATTTGTTGGTGTGATGGTTATATGAATGATATGCGCAAAATTGCGTAGTAAACTAAGCATTTTCCCAGTACAGTGTCGCCTTATTCCTATACCGATGGTAACTCAAAGCATAATGTCCTTTGTTTATCCACCGTCGTAATACTCAATGACCTGTGAGCATCCTTAATACCATACACAATATCCCCTTAGAAAATATGAAGCAAAGCAATTTTAATATGTATGCTGTTTTACATTTCGATAAGCAAATATGCGCATGAATAGTAAGTGAAGATTAGAATAAAATAACGCTAAATTCTGATGACTGTTGAAATAATTGAAAGTACCAGGCATTACTTTATACAGCAACACATCAATGAACTTGCTTGGTATATTTCTAAACTACACGTAGTTATTGCTTGCCTTAAAATAATCCTTAGACTAGACTGCATTTCTCAAGATATGCCAACAAAGTTTTAACATAACTATAACTACACAACGCGTGAGTTTAAATCTCCTTAAATTAACACCCCAACTTAATCGCCAGTGATCACAAAAAGCTATTACTATGTTTTACGGCGAGCTTTATTTGTGAGGGAGCTTTAAGTCCTAAGCTCCGGTAATGAGACGGCTATACTTTGACAACTTTCTATTTAAAGACTTTAATGACAGCTCCGTGAATTACCGAGAAAACAGTGAGTTAATGTTTTTGAGTACACACGGCAATATAATCAGGTAAGCACCTACGCACGCTCGCGCCGTATCTATCCTGCTTACCGAATAGCTTTGCTGAGTAACATAAAAAGTAGGCTAGAGGTAAAGTTATCCCTGAAAAGTAAACAATTTCTAATGGACTTCGAAGCTCCTGTCAGACAGAGAGCGGTCACGCGGTCTAGCGTTCTGCGTTCGAGCGTGCAATTGCTCACGCACTCCGCTGTTGAACGCTTCTTGTGTGAGTACATCTAAACATACATACATACATATATCACGACTTTATCCCTTGCGGGGAGACAGAGCCTAAGGTAATAAAACCTTAAGGCCACGTTTAGCATGGTTAAGAGCGTAAAGGGAAATCAAAAATAGTGAGGGGTTTTTTTTTATGTGAATAGGAAGGCAAACGAGCAAGTGGGTCACCTGATGCTAAGTGATCACCACTGCCCATAGACACCCGCAACCCCGGAGGGATTGCAGATGCGTTGCCAACCTAGAGGACTAAGATGAAATGCCTCTTGTGCCCGTAATTTCCCCAGCTGTCTTACTCTCCACACCGGAACACAGCAGTGCAAGCACTGCTACTTAGCGGCAGGATTAGCGAGTAAGATGGTGGTAGCGATCCGGACGGACCTTGCACAAGGCCCTATCACCCGTACGTTATAACATGATTCCTAAGACTTTCGCCCATTCCCTCGGCTTTTACCATCTGCGCTAGAAGAGAAACTACTGGTAAATTCTATGTTTTTTCTTCACTCCCAGACCAGCATGGAAAAAGTATATCTATGTAATGTAATATAACACAAAGAACGCAAAACTAATCGCTTGAACGCTTGACCGCGTGACCGCTCTCTGTCTGATAGGACCTTAATGAAATTACGGGTAGCCAATCTTCTAAGTTTATTTGTCGCACCTTTAGGATGAAAACGACACATCTCAAAAAACACGGTTTTTGTGTTAGGGTCGTAAAAAGACTTTATACGGTCATATCTATCGTTCCATAAATAATAAAACGCCACATTCAGGCTGGAATGTGACAAAGCTGCAATATCGGTCTCTTTCTTGCGCGGGGAATTCCGTGCTCATGACGGTGCGGGAGGGGCGCATTCAGTGTTCTGTCGAAGCACCTGTGGGATAGACGTCACATGGACGGAACAGTAGTGACGGAAAACCTATTGAGTCGTTTTCATTCTGATTGAAACGGTATATTTCACTTTAATTTTTAATTTGAAACCGACGTATTTATTATTGTGACTATTTGTGACCATTTATTTCTGGTATAATTTATATAATTTGATGAATTATTCAGATTTGTGTCGTTTTAATATCGAAATACTCAAAGAGTTTAAGGACTTATTTTTAATAGTGTCATTTAATTATTAAATAAAAACATCTATCTGGCGTACTATGTGACTGATGAGATAAAAACCTTTATTTATCCACATATTACTCACAATTTATTTCGTTTTTTTAAACTGATTTATAGGTAAATTAATCCTTTACAATTTTATGCCCAAAATTTAGCTGACACTTCAATAGTAAAAAAAATAATCACGACGAAGTACAATGGTGCCACAATCTTCATTCTTTTATTTCAATTTCCCAAAAAGTTGCTTTTTTGAGTTGAGGCGTTTTCATCCTAAAGGTGCGTTGTATTGTTTGCAAAATATGAAACTAATAACAATTAATAAAATATATAAACAGTCCTAAATAAAGGACAAATAAGTTTTAATTGTTCGTAAGCTATTATCAAATCAAACCATTCCACTAACCCTCAAAAATCCTAATTGAAACCAAATACAATATCAAAACAGTTTTGACATGTTATTGTGCCCAGTTAACTATTTTGGGCAACATGGGAACTTCTAAGTACTTGAATCTATATTAGGGCCTTTTAATAGAACAAGGTAATGCCTACTCCATGCCTCTCGAGTGCTTATAAATAATTGCCCATTGATTTATTTTTGGAATGTGGGAAAGTTTTGAGTTGGCTAGACATTTTATTAGGAACTAGTTGTTGCCTTCGACCTTTATCCGGTATTACTATCCAGCCGAAACTTTGCATTTCTTCCGGAGAAGAGTACCTATTGTCCCTTCTCAGAAAAGAAATTCGCTTTTGTGACTTCGTCTGCGTAGAATTATGGGCAGTTCTCCGGAGTGGCATTTTTACGTGTCCGGGGCAAAAAATAATAGATTTCGTCGCTAGATAATACTGAAAAAAATCAGACGTATACTTTAGGCTCAGTCCCGCTTGGAGAACTATTAAAATACTCCATAGTTATTTCCAACTCTAAAGAAAAAAATATTACATTTAAAAATTGACATTCGGTGGTAGTGTCCCCTACGCAGATGAGCGGAGAAAAAAAATTATATCTTAAGATACGAATTTTATTTCCTGGTCTCAAATGGGTTCCTATATACAAAACTTGTTTATAAATCATATAATACACACTAATAAAAAATATCATTTAAATTCATTCAATTAAAACAATTTTTCCCCATGTCCGAGGGTAACGTTTGAACTCGGTGGAGTTTACGAAACGCGCCGGCATCCTAACAAAGAAACATACCAGGAATCTCGCGACGCGCGTGTAGGTAGCCTCAGATGTGCCGTGTTTGCTGGCGAGAGCGGAAGTCGATTCACAACTCAGCGCCAAATTTTTCGAGGTAATGTTCGTCGTTCGGTGGGTTTGGTTTCGTGTTTTGTTGAATTCGGTGAGGCAATTAATTTTTTCAGTGTTAGTTCTATTGGTAGTTTGATAGTAAGTAAGTCATCTCTAGGGGTATGTGATTTCATTATTAAGTGGCTCTTCTAAGTACTATTCCTATATTTTATGTTATTTGGAAAAAACCTTTAATTTTGAATTCGGTGGCAATGATCTCAGTGGATTCGGTGGGGTTTTGGGTCACCGAAATCAAGAAAACTGCCACTGAAGTCAATAAAACTGCTACCGAAATCAATAAAGCCACCACAGCTATCAATATTTATTTTAGAAAAACGTTAAAATATTCTTTATTTCTGCACGAATACTTATTGCACGCACATAATAAAATTAAAGAAGTATGTCTGTCCATCTCTCAGTCAAGTTGTCGCTTGTTTACGCTTTTTATACGGTTGAATCGATTTATATGAAAATTAATATAGTATGTGCTCCAGAAAGATTAAAATATACGTTTCGTCAAGTGATCCAGAACTCTACGAGGCATACAAAGCGAAAAATAGGAAAAGATATCCCAGAAGAGATGAAAGAAATTTTACGATTATTTTTAAATATTCCCTTTAACCGAAGACTGATTACCATTATGAGGATCCAAGTGCCTAGATAGGATAGACGAATTATTTTATTTTGAAGAAAAGTTGAGTATGTGGAATTTTGTTATCCTAATTCTTAAATTTCTTTGAATGTCTTTTTATTGTTTGAAACTATGGTGCAATGAGAGACTTCAAAAATCATTATTCTTTACTTATCTCTTACTTATTTAGTTACTCTGGCACATTTGAAGCTGGAGGCATTTAAGCAAGTTAAGTAAGAATGTGTTTTTTAAAACCATCCCGCTTTTCGCAATTATGTAAGAATTACTGTATGATTTTTTTTAAATATATTTTTTTGTAATTAAAGCGTGTTTGGTATAGTTAAAATGCGTTTTATCATTATCAAGTTGATTTCACTGGAACCTTTTTGATTTAAGTGGCACTGTCTTTTGAATTTTGATTTCGGTGAGTATGTTTGATTTCGGTGATTGTTTAAATTTAAATATCTTACTAACTAACAGGTTTACTAGAAGGCCTTTAGTACTAATATTTTTTAAATTTAGGCCTGTATTTAGATTTTGAGGTGATACATTAAAAAAGTTAGTAGAAAAATTTGCCACCGAAGTCACCTAAAACAGCTTGTCTCGGAGAACTGCCCTTATACACATAGACCTTCCTCTTGAATCCCTCTATCCATTAAAACAAACCGCATCAAAACACGTTGCGTAGTTTTAAAGATCTAACCATACATAGGGTCAGACAGACTGACAGAAGAAAGCTACTTTGTTTTACACTATGTAGTGATTGTGTGGAACAAAATGGTTATACACCAACTTCATAGGATTATACGTTTTCGCTTGCGTTGCAAATCTTCCTATCCCGTGGGAATTTTGCAAAACCTTTCCTTTTCTACTCATAATATTATTTAAACTTTCTAGGTCGAAATTTTTGGGAGAAGCGTTGATGAGTAAGTCACTCAGATTATTTTTACTTGTTAAGATATAACTTAGTTTTGACTTCCCATACTCAGCCTTTTTAAATCAGGTTCAATTAAATAGTTACGTAATTCAAAAGCAAGTGTACACATAATTATAAGTAATCTATTCAATACTAGAACCGTCTCTTTCTTCCCCAGCTTTTTCGGTGCGTGTGAACAAGATGGAATGAGGGAACACCCGAGGCAATAATTTTCTTTTCCCATCTATATAATTGTTGCGTTTGCGCACACCCTGTGTTTATCGATAAGTTTTCTATTCTGAGTCGATTGCGTGCGTATAAGTGATGAGGCTTACGATAAGAATGATCTTGTCGATAGTCCGGTTTGTATTTATTTTGTTTGTATTTATGTTTACAACTGATTAACATCTAAAGTTATAAGGAAAGAAAGTCAATGTGAGACGTGTGGTTCACTGATGTTTGACCAAAAAAATATTGACAAATGTATCGTTTGACAAACACTTCGTTTGACAATAATTACAGATAAACGGATAACTCACGTTTAAAAAGTCGAGTGATGCTCGATATGTTTCGGACTATTTCGTAGTCTTTCCTCTCGGACCGCTCGCCCCAGCGGCAGTGAAACGAACACTGCGCACCAGCGCTCTGTTCGCGCGGCTGCTTGACGCAACTGACAGCGGCGCACAACTACCCTCGTTTTCATCGTTTTCTTCGTTTGACAACCTTTTATTTTCTACTAAAATACTGCCTTTTTGGAAAACTTTATAAACAAACCTAACCTAACCTAATGTGAGCCACGCTTAAAGACTTTTCGATTTTTAAAAAGTTAACGGTTTATCAGATATTAAAGGGTTGTCAAATGAAATGTTTGTCAAACGACACATTTGTCAAAAGTTTCTCGGTGAAATGATCGAATACCGACACGTGTTTTAAGTAGCATTTTTAAGATCTATATTTAATTTCCTTTAATGGTACGAACCATTGCAATTTTTTACATTAGCGATTCTCCGCAACTTTGTTTAAGTTGATGTTTGATTGTTCAAGTGAATGTTTAATAGTCAACAGTTAAGCCATATCTTGCTGCTAACTTTGTAATTATCTTTCTGAAATAAATATAAATTAATCATTAGATGTGTTACTAAGCGCAAAACTCGCGAACGGATCGACCAAATCAGATTTATTTTGTGTTTGCTACTATAATGACAGAGTATAATGATAAAGCAATATTTGAAATAAAATGGAACGGGGTCGAAGCTTCGGGAAAAAAATAGCATTAAGTATTAAATTTAATAACATCGATATTTTATTGAACACATTTTCCAATCACTATTATAATCGACGCAACTTCTAAGCTTATTTCATACGTCATTAGAATTCGTCACAGGCAAGGTTTTACGCTGTCATGGAAACATACTGCATACATAGTAATATTATGTATTTATAGCGGTATTTATTAAATAATCTAGATTTACCTAGTCTTTGTTGATGTATTCTATTGAAATATCTGATATATCTACGCGCCTGATAGATGCTTCGGGTGACCAGGGGGCTGGCAGCTATTTTAGGCAAAGAATTAGCCTCGCGATATGTCCCTTCAGTCAGTCGCTGCTGGCAAGACCTTGAAACCAGCACAGGACCGCGACTCCGAGTTCCCCCACTTCGACCCCTTCGTCCCTGCCGCTACCACAGGATATCATCATCATCATACATACTTACATACTTGCTGTATGTAAGTTGTTCGGTTCAAAACTTGCCGACATTGACTTTTTTGTATGCATAATACATACATACATAAATCACGTCTTGATCCCTTACGGGGTAGACAGAGCCAGTGGTATCTAGACCTAAAGACCACGCTTTAGTACGATTGTAGGCATAAGGATGGAAAGGGAAATAAAAATAGTGATGGGTTGCTAGCCACAGCTATAACATGATTTCTAAGTTTTTGCCCATTCCCTCGATGGGCTTTTACCATCTGCGCGGGAAGAGAAGCAACTGGTACCTTCTATGTTTTTTCTTTACTCCCAGATCAGCATAGAAGAAATAACGTATGTATAATAATGTAGGTACTGATATTCTCTTTGTGTATAATGATTGTGAGATTGAACGACAACGCCAATACCTTCAGCAAAAAAACAGTCAAAAATTCCAGCAACCTGTAGTATTTTGGGTTAAAAGCAAAATGTGCTTTTAAAAGGCAAAATAGAGCTGTTGCCGAGCTCGCACTTTGGGAAAATCCCTTTTGTTGGCCCTTCTTTCTGTGACTTGGGGCCTGTGGGAACATTATAATCTATACTAATATTATAAAGAGGAAAAATTTGATTGTTTGTTTGTTTGTTTGCATTGAATAGGCTCCGCAACTACTGGACTGATTTCAAAAATACTTTTGCCGTTAGAAAGCTACATTATCACTGAGTGACATAGGCTACTTTTTACCCTGGGAAAATACCTTTTCCTACGGGAAAATTAATTTATCGCGGGCGGAGCTGTGGACGGAAGGCTATATATAAAAATGAGGTATGCTATATAAGCTCCCAAGGCTAAGCATCTGCCAAACTCCAGTGTATTGTGGTTGTGTATATATGAGACAGTCGCGTAGTATGGTCTGAACCACTTGCGTTCGTCACCTTATTTAAAAAAAAACACATATCTTAAACAACTACTTATTGCAAAACAGATTCCCTCGAGCAAAAATAAGGAACAAGGAAGCAATAGAGTTGCGAATCACGATCTTTTGACGTTTCTCCATTTCATTCACATTCCGCATCTAGACTGAATGCAATCGCGCATAAGGTTTTAAATCGAATGTTTGTGACAGTACATACGTCATTTAGTTATGTTACTAAACGGCTAAGACATGTTGGCATATCACGCTATATCTTCCAATAAAGGTTCATGACGACATCAATGGCATATTGACATTTATGGGAAAGTTGTTTTGAAAATCCTAAATGATTCTGAGTCTCCAAGCTGACGTTTAAATTCAATTAATACTACAAATGTAGTAATTGTGAAACTTCTGTCTGTCTCTTTGTATTGTTATTGTTGTTTCACGTTGGCTACATTAATTTGGAAGCATATACTCTGCTAGATTTGTGGACAAACGCAAAAGCTTATTTTTATTCCAATACATTACAAAAGAAAAGAAATAAAAGAAAGAAGATATAGTGACTAGGATAGAAAAAATTATGCTTAGTTGGTTTGGGCATATAGAGCGGATGGATGAAAGTAGACTAACTAAACAGATCTATACGGGGAGTGTGAATGGTTACTTTGGGAGGGGAAGGCCTAGAAGGACGTTCCGAGACCAAATAGGAGACGTTTTGGAAAAAGGTCAGGTCAGGAGTACCCGAAACCGACGAGCATGTATGAAGAGATTGATGAGTGTGGATGAAGCGAAAGAAGTATGTCAGGATCGTAGCAAGTGGCACAAAGCAGTCTCTGCCTACCCCTGGCGGAAAGAGGCGTGACGGTATGTATGTATTGTACACATTACAACGGGATCCAAATTAGTATATTTCAAACAATCGCCATCACATAGATCTGGCCTATTGAAGTGCTCTAAATAAGCACACATACGCGATTGACAATACGATCCTGTCAGATATTATTGGGAAGGAATCAAATTTATTGTGTCGAGCAAAAATAACGGCTCGCTTTTCATACAAATCTGTATGGAGAGTGCCCCGTTATTTTTGCTGTACACAATAAATTTGAAAGAATGAGCATGAAGATAATCTAAATGGCCAGTACGATTTCAGAAAAGAGTTTTTTTTAAAGTACCTACCAAATGTGTGTGTGTGTGTATGTGTGTAAAGCGAAAGACGAATACAAAAGAGTGAAAGGATTAGTAAAACAGACTTGTGACAGAAAGAGGGAAGAACGTAAAGATAGTTTTGATAGGAGGCTTTCTGATGACTTCCGGACAAATATTAAGATGTTCTGGAAGTCTATAAAGACAGCCCGTGGCAAAAACACTGCCTCAGAGCTGAGTGAAATCAGAAGCCTGGATGGGAGTGTTATAAAAGGAGAAGAGTGTGTGTTAAAAAGATGGAAGGAATATTTTGAAAGTTTGTTTGAAAGAGCAGAAGAATTAGTGCACGTACCGGCTCATGACGGAGAGATGAATGAAAGTAGTCAGGAAGATGAGATAGGTATGGATGAAATTGTGAACGCCATGAAAAGAATGAAGTTAGGAAAGTCTGCGGGGTATGATAGGGTGTCTGTCGAAATGCTGAGAGCTGGTGAAGGCGTGGTAGCTAGTCAGTTGTGCCACCTTTTCAACTTGTGTTGGACGAACGGTCGGGTACCGAAAGATTGGTGCAAGGCCGTGATTGTGCCGTTGTATAAGGGAAAGGGGTCACAACTAGACTGCAAGAACTACCGCGGAATAAGCCTTCTCAGCGTTGTCGGCAAACTATATGCAAAGGCACTGATTGAGAGAGTTATGAAAGAGACCGATGAGAAAATATGGGATGTACAAGCGGGTTTTAGAAAGGGAATGGGATGCACGGATCAAGTATTCTCCTTGCGGTGTATAACCGAAAAGTATATGGCCAAGGGCCAGAAAATATACTGCTTATTCATTGACTTGGAGAAGGCTTACGACAGAGTGATGAGGAATGAATTGTGGTCAGCATTATCCATGCATGGGGTGCACAGTAATCTGATACAAGCACTAAAATCTCTCTATGAGGATTCTAGTGCTTGTGTGAGGATAAACGGGGCGTACACTGAATGGTTTAGCATTGAAAAAGGTGTTAGACAAGGATGTGTTGCGTCACCGTGGCTGTTCAACCTATTCATGGATACATGCCTGAGTGATTTGAAAGAGAATGACTGTGGACTAAGAATGAGTGGGTTAACCATCAAATGCCTCCTATACGCTGACGACCAAGTGTTATTGGCATCGTCGGAGGAGGAGTTGCAGATGATGGCTAACATTTTATGTGGTGCATTAGAAACGAAAGGTATGAATGTTAACGTAAGCAAGACGAAAGTTATGGTGTTTGAAAAAGACGACAGTGTGACAGAATGTGAGATTGTGATTGCGGGTAAGAAAGTCGAACAGGTAAAAGAGTTTGTATATCTGGGTTCGGCGTTTACGAAAGATGGGAAGTGTGAAAGTGATATTGAAAGAAGAGTGAATGCAGGAAACATGGTAAATGGGGCGCTGCGCGCCTTTGTGAGCAGTGAGAAGGTGTCGAAGAAGGCGCGTCTGGCTGTTCACAGAGGGGTGCTGGTTCCAACATTAATGTACGGTAGCGAGACTTGGGTATGGCAAAAGAAGCATGAAAGTAGAATAAATGCAGTAGAAATGAGAGCGTTAAGAAGTATGGAAGGTGTATCACTGAAAGATAGAATAAGGAATAGTGTGATAAGGGAACGTGCTGGTGTGAAAGAGGATATCGTGACTAGGATAGAAAAAAGTATGCTTAGTTGGTTTGGTCACGTAGAGCGGATGGATGAAAGTAGACTAACTAAACAGATCTATATGGGGAGTGTGAATGGTAACGTTGGGAGGGGAAGGCCTAGAAGGACGTTTCGAGACCAAATAGGAGACGTTTTGGAAAAAGGTCAGGTCAAGAGTACCCGAAACCGACGTGCATGTATGAAGAGATTGATGACTGTGGATGAAGCGAAAGAAGTATGTCAGGATCGTAGCAAGTGGAACAAAGTAGTCTCTGCCTACCCCTGTGGGAAAGAGGCGTGACGGTATGTATGTATGTATGTATGTACCTACCAAATGACAGCTGTCTTCTATTTTTAATTTAGATAACTTGACAATCACATATATTTACCCTCTATCCAAGCTTAAAACATTTAAATTATCATCATATAACGTAGGCTTCAAGGTAGAAATTTGAAGTAATGAAGTGTAAGTAACAACGGCCTCGGTCCTTTTTAAAGGCCAAAGATCTTCGTTTACCACTAAGTTATAAATGCAGATGAGAGCGGCGCTGTAGTATAACGTTACATGTCATTTTATTAAGACGTGATCCTAGTTCCAAAAATTTCCACATGCAGAGCTAAGTTTGTAAAACGACTTTCGTGTACGTCAAAACTGTGAACAGTGGCGCTGCTTTCTACTGTTTTACTCGAAATTCGTATGTCGAAGCATTAGTACCAAATTTGTCCACGGGCATGGCTAAGTTTGTAAAAAAAGCAGTTGTAGGAAAGCTGTGTTTACACTATCGCCGACGCGAGCCAAGTTTTATGCCACATTTTATTTACATAGAAAATAATGCACACGTGTGCACGTGCGTCATAAAAAAAATGGAATTTGTGCGCATCTGGTGCGGTTGGCGTGCACGACGTTTTAAATAAGGCGGCCATTAAAATTGGTGATAGGGAAAATGGGGCAAGCGCGAGTTGGTTTTTTCAGTTTATTGAATAACGTTTTTTTATTGACAATTATGTACGAGTACATAAATAAGTGAATTATTATGAAAATGGCTGAATTGAAGAACAACAATATTCTATTTATTACCTATTAGAAATCTTAAAACAAATAAACATGCCTACTGAAAAGCCCGTGCCTAATGTACTTACTAGAAAAGTAAAGATGAACAATTAAATCTAGAAACAGATTTTTCAAAGATTTTTAAAAATGGGCAATATACACTTCGCAGAGGCTTGACTATCTTGCACGTAAGTAGCGGAGTAGCAAGGCAAAGTGTTCGTTCACTGAACTTACAGACGTGCTTACTGATTCTCTATCCAATTATGTTCATTAGGTTTTTTTTTTTAAAAAACCAAAGCTTTGACGACAGCACTTTTTGAAGACCGTTTTTACATCGTCACCACATTAAACATAGAATATACCAGTTGCTTTTCTTCCCGCGCAGACGGTAAAAGCCCATCGAAGGAATGGGCGAAAGTAGGAATCATGTTAAAGGCGATGCGGCGATGATTTCCCTTTCCAGCTACACGCTTTTAATCATGCTAAACGTGCCCTTAAGGTTTTGTTCCTTTAGGCTCTGTCTACCCCGTAAGGGACAAGGACGTAAATATATGTATGTACATAATTAAAGTGCAGACAAAACCGCAAACACTTTCATATTTAATAGCCGACAATCAAGAGATCAAATAATCAATTCCTCTAAATTATCCAAGTCCTTAGTAAAATGTAATAATATCCTTCGCATAATTCTACAAACATTAGTCCTAATGCCTGAGGCATTAGATGTAAACACTAAATCCGCGATCGTCGCAGGCGCAGGTGGGCAATTACTAAACGCTGGTGTGTCAAGGCCTTTATCGAGTACGTGAATACCGGGTATGTACTAAATAAAGTTTACATACATACATAAATCACGTATTTATCCCTTATGTAAGGTAACAAGACGAAAGGTCAAGCTTAGCATGTGAGCTTAAAGGTGGGAAAGGGGAATGAAAATCATAAGTAAGTAAGTAAGTAAGTAAATGCTTTATTGTACAAATATAAAGGAACAGATACAATTCACAAAAAATAACATTAATATGTGCACAAAGTAGATGAGTATATGACGGCATAGCGCTCAGAGTTATTTTATGATATAGTAACAGCCTTCTAAGCTTCATTCACGCTGGTTCATTTCACATGATTCTTTTTTCCATGGGCTTGTAGTCTAAGTATTAATATAAACCAACTTTGATTTAATTATCAGATCAAAAGGCAATGTGGCAACAAAAAACTGTCAATTCCATCATACTCCGTAATGATCCGTGAAAACGTAACACGTGTTTCAGAGCTATAAATAAACAAACTATCGCCCTGGGTATTGAGTTACGCTGATAACATCACCCAACAGTGGGCCCACACAAACCTGGGGTTTCTTTCACAGTTAATTGCCAACAAATTGAACGCTCACAACCGATGTGAAGTGGGTATGGGGTAATACATAAGAGATAGCGTTGAAATCTGTGCGAGTATCGCATATGCATAAATTTCTCTCTCTCTCTCTCTCTCTCTCTCTCTTTCCCTCTCGGACCACATGTCTAATATTAATAAATTAATACTTTATAACCTTTAATTTCGTTTACGGAGATGGTCCATCGAGGGAATGGGCGAAAATCTTAGGAATCATAGTATAGGCGATGCAGTTAGCAAGTCATCACTATTTTGATTCCCCTTTCCACCTATACGCCCACCATCATTCTAAACGTGGCCTTTAAGTCTTGTTACATTAGGCTCCGTCTACCCCGTAAAAAATTAAGACGTGATTTATGTATGAATGTAGGTAGATAGAATTCTTGTTTTCCTCTCTAAAAAAGGCATTTGAAAGTGTATTAAAACCAGTACTGTATTGACAATTTAAATAAAGAGGGTATCCATACAGGAAACTGTACGTCTTTACAGCAAAATGTACGTATGTATAGAAAGAAAACCTAAGGCCAATCAAACAGGGTGTCTCGGGTTCGAGCCCATGCTTGCACCTCTGGCTTTTCCGAAACGTAATGTGCGAAATTAAAACATTCTCGGTTAGTAACGTGTCAGCAACGTCTTCTTTAACAGTACTTCTGCGTTCTTCTCTGGTTTCCTCAGGACACGATGAAAAATAGTTACTGATATATATTTATTGCGTTGTTTACGCAAAAGGTTATGGATTATGCAGTATATTTTATCTGTATCGTTTCGTAAGTCATAGACGGTTCTGGATGAAAATCAGTGCTGCAGGTGTCTAACACCTCGTAATGCCGAGTCAGCGACCGTTTCACTTTTGCGAAGACACAACGCTCATGATCTATTTTTCATGTGTTGATTATGTTCTATAAAATTCTGTATACCTATTCTCTTATATTTGTGTGTCTTGAAAGGAATAAATGTTTTCTTTCTTTCTTCTTTCTTTCTATACATACATACAACGGAACGGAAAGCTGTTCTAACCGATACATCCAAAACCTTAAAATACAATAAAACAAAACGCAATCGCCTGTAACTGGCACTGTCACTATGTTATGGTTTAACAGACGGCCCTTTTGATGCTGGCAACTTGACACCAGTTAGTCGGACTTGCAGTTACAGCGGTAATTACTTATCTAATGATACAAACAGTAGTACAGATTGTTAATAATACGCGAGACCTTTCAACTGCCATATCACGTATGGTATGAATATTTCCATGACCAAAAAGCAACGACGAACAAAATTTAAAAGCCTATCTACATGCTTTACTGTTTTAATGTTTTCGTGAGTCACAGACGGTTCTGGCTGAAAATCAGTGCTGCCGGCTGCACCATTTCAAAACCTAGTAAGGGACATTAAGCTAATTTTACAGGAGAGCGAAAAAACATGTTTTGTCTCACCCGTACAAAATTTTGCAATATTTGTTCCAAAAGTGATACTTTCTTGGTTTATTAGATTAAGCCGAATATCCTGGTATATATATATACACTTAATAACCTATATTGCATGTTTTATGTGCCATACTAGGTTTTGAAATTGAACTCAAATAAAAACTATAGTGAACCGATCAATTTCAAAACCTAGTATGTGTTGCCACTTTGGCATGATTAAGAGATTTAATCATTTACGTTTTAATATATGGACCTTTTTTTCAAACCAGTCAGCTAAGTAGTTGTTCATTACAAAAAAATATTACAAAAAATAAAAAATGCGGCACCAGGGTCTTTCCATAATATTAATCATTTTCCGAAATTTGGCCCTCGTCTGTTATCAAATCAATGGCACTATTCACTGACAGGGAGATTGGTCCAAAAAATTTTTCGGGACTGTGGCGAAACTTGGATATGGCAAAAGAAGCATGAAAGTAGAATAAATGCAGTAGAAATGAGAGCGTTAAGGAGTATGGAAGGTGTACCTCTGAAAGATAGAATAAGGAACAGTGTGATAAGAGAACGTGCGAAAAAAGTATGCTTAGTTGGTTTGGGCATGTAGAGCGGATGGATGAAAGTAGACTAACTAAACAGATCTATATGGGGAGTGTGAATGGTTACGTTGGGAGGGTAAGGCCTAGACGGACGTTCCGAGACCAAATAGGAGACGTCTTGCAAAAAGGTCAGGTCAGGAGTACCCGAAACCGACGAGCATGTATGAAGAGATTGATGACTGTGGATGAAGCGAAAGAAATATGTCAGGATCGTAGCAACTGGAACAAAGTAGTCTCTGCCTACCCCTATGGGAAAGAGGCGTGACGGTATGTATGTATGTATGTATGTGGCATCAGTGGTACTAGTTTATCGATTATATTAGTCTTTTTTGAGGCTTTAATTCCATAACATAACACGTGCAAGCACACTCAACCTTGGCAGGCAACTGACTGACGCGTTTAAACGAGTTCGAAACAGCTCCAGCGCAATAGCATGAAGTTGGCGCGGGAGCACAGTGGTGCCTACCTTGACGCGTCAAAATAAATAAAGAACAACGTACCTATAACATTTGACTTACAAAACCTAGTAACTTCAAATAACAAACACATACTACTTTCCAAAAAGGTACAATTAAACTCGTTTGACCATGTCAAAACCTAGTAAGTCTCTCTGACTTTTTCAAAACCTAGTAAGTGCATGTCCCATACTAGGTTTTTGAAATGGTTTTGTGCCATACTAGGTTTTGAAATTGTAAAGTCAGTTTTTTTGGGCACTTACTAGGTTTTGCAGTACTCGTATCTCTGAAGTTGAGCGAGATAGGCCTCTAAATGTTTCTGTTTCCTATAGGCACTTGCTAGAAACCACGTTTTAAGCAAAAATCCCAAAATTGAGTTTTTGAGACTTACTAGGTTTTGAAATTGTGCAGCCGTGCAACTGTCTAACACCTCAGCGTAATGCTGAGCCAGCGACCGTTTCACTTTTGCGAAGACACAACGCTGATGATCTATTTTTCATGTCTGTGTTTTTTTTTTCTTTTGTATGCCTTGCAAAAAGGTATAAATGTCTTCTATCTTTCTTTTTTTTAACTAGTCTAATTTATTTTTATACTAGCTTTTGCCCGCGACTTCATCAGACTCCATCCTGATTTTCGATCCTGCGGGAAATTTGAAAAATCCCACACTTGCACGCCAAAATTTAAGCTATTTGCAGAAAACATAAAAATTCCATTAATTTCTTATTCCGCGGGAATTACTAGAAATCCCTTCTTAGTGCTTCTCTATGAGGGAACTCTTCAACGGTTGGTCCAATAGTCTTGAAATTTGCTACACATATCGTAGGACAGTGGAATTAAAGTCAGCAAAAATTATGTATTCAAAATGTATTTTTTAAGAAAAGTTTTTTTTACAATCAAATTTTAAAACAAAACGTTATTAAAACATTGCCGCAAAAAACGTAATAGTAATTGGCTCATGGACGTAAAGGGTAGACCTTGAGTCATACTTAGTGTTTGTATATAGTAATTCAATACATAACCGTGCATACGTGTGTTTGTGTGAGTAATTGAACGCAATTTAGTATTGTTAGACAATAGTCGTTTCAGATTATCTCTGATGAGATATTTATCTGTAGTTATTACCTACTTTGTTTGCAGTTTATTTGAATTAAAAGGCATAATGAAATGTTTAATGATAAGTTTTAAAAAATCCATAAGCTTTTCTGTATGTACTTTCACGCTGGTCTGGGAGCAAAGGAAAAACATAGAGTGTACCAGGTGCTTTTCGTCCCGCGCAGATGGTAAAAGCCCATCGAGGGAATAGGCGAAATTCTTAGGAATCATGTTATAGACGATGCGGCTAGCAACTAGCAACCCATCACTATTTTGATTTCTTTTTCCACCTATAGGTACGCCCAGAGATGTGATGTATCTTAGATAAAAGTATCTAAAATACAGATACAAGATACAAAATACGTATTTATATCTTGTATTTGAAATACATTATTTTATTTTATTTTGTATCTTGTATTTAGATATATTTTCCTGGTATCTTAGTCTTTTAAAGATACTATATTCCCTAAGATACTTTTACTAAAATAAACTTCGAAGATTTTCTTTCCGAACAAAATTTAGTTGATAGAATCTGGCTACCGAAATATTACCCTTAGGGGCCTTAGGTTTGGCGAGGCGAGGGGTCTTAATATGCAATCGAGGGCTTTCGTCTCCCGTGTAGTTTACATAATTTTATGTCAACACTTGGCTAAAAAGCCACTTTTTGGCCCGGTGTGACATAAAAGTATTTTATCTTTAAAAAGTATTTGAAATATAGGTATTCTGTATCTAGTATTTCAGATACCTTTTTAGAAAATTATTTATATCTGTATCTGAAATACTTTTTTGTAAAGTATCTTGTATTTTGTATTTCAGATACTTTATTTTGGGTATCTTATACATCTCTGGTACGCCTACAATCATGCTAAACGTGGCCTATAGGTTTTTTTACCTCAGGCTACCCCGTAAGGGATATAGACGTGATTTGTTTCTATAAGCTTTTCTGTATGGCCCAGCTAGCACAAGCGCGCGGGGGAGCTGCCCGTCTTTTTTACTGTTCATTCTAGAAAGAGACGCTAGCCGTGTTGGGAAGCAGTTCAAAGGTGTGTGTGAAGTTAGCAGTTTACAACAGGTACACTTGGGAACTTCCATGCTGGTGTGGGAGCAAGAAAAAACATAGAATGTACCAGTTGCTTGTCTTCCCGCGCAGATGGTAAAAGCCCATCGAGGGAATGGGCGAAAATCATAGGAATCATGTTTTAGGCGATGAAGCTAGCAACCGATCACTATTTTGATTCCATTTTCCACCTATACGCCCACAATCTTGCTAAATGTGGCCTGTAGGTACCTGATACCTTAGGCTCTGTCTACCGCGTAAGGGATGGAGACGTGATAGATGTATGTACACGTGGGAATAACAACTTAAACCCTCTCATTATCATGAGAGGCCTGTGTCCAGTAGTGGGACATATATACTGTAAAAATGAATGAATCACTTTTTTTACGTTATACAATACTAAACTTGTGAACATAAAAATCTTACAAAAACCCGAATCTTAAAGCTTCTACGGTCTACCTCAGCGAAACCACATATTTTTTTTTATACGATAAGGAAGGCAGTGGGTCACCTGATAGTAAAAGTGCACCAACTACTAGACACCTGCAACTCTAGAGGATTGCAGATGCTTTTGCAGCCTATAGGGTCGTTAATCCTGCCGCTAAGTAGCAGTGCTTGCACTGCTGTGTTCCGGTGTGGAGAGTGAGACAGCCGGGGAAATTACGGGCACAGGAGACATTTCATCTTAGTCCTCTACGTTGGCAACGCATCTGCAATCCCTCCGGGGTTGCGGGTGTCTAAGGGCAGTGGTGATCACTTACCATCAGGTGACCCACTTGCTCGTTTGCCTTCCTATTCATATAAAAAAAGGGTTAAGATAAAATGCCTCATGTGCCAGCAGTTTCACCAGCCGTCTTACTCTCCTACCCGGAACACAAAAATCTGTATCTAACCTAACACAATACCAGCCAACGAAATACAAATCTCACAAAAACCCGAATCTCACACCTTCAACGGTCTGTCTCACCGCAAAAACCCGAATCCGAAGCTTGGAAGTCTTGACCCACAGACACCGGCACAATTACACGCAGCTACTGTTCAGCTATCGGCAATCGTCGGGTTCGTGACTCGCTTTTGAACCCGAGTGCATAGCCATTAGGGCTGTCACTAGGATCCGAACGCCATGTTTCTTGCCCTTCTTCCCAATGATGGTCTTTCCGAAGACTTGGCGGCATATTTGCAAAATAAAGTTTTGAATTCGGAATAAAGAAAATAACCGTTAATTAAAAATTAAAAATATAATGCCAAAACTGCCTTGCATTCATTTTGGAATAGAGCTGATAGTGTTCAAACTACTAAACCGATTTTTACCATGTCATTTTTTTTTTTTTAATGTCTGTGTTTTTTTCTTGTTTTTATAACACCCTCGTTTTTGCGATGGGGGCTAAAAAAAAGCGTTACATAATACATAATATCACGTCTTCGTCCCCTACGGGGTAGACGGAGCCTTAGGTAACCAAACCCTAAGGCCACGTTTAGCATGATTAAGGGCGTATAGGTGGTGGGTTGCTAGTCGCATCGCCTATCACCTGATTCCTAAGTCTTTCGCCCACTCTCTCGATAGGCTTTTACCGGCGCGGGAAGAGAAGCAACTGGTAAATTCTGTGTTTTTCCTTTACCCCTAGCATGGGAGAAAAGTAGTGATGGGAAAAATAAAAAAAAAGTGTAAGAAAATGTACCCGATATTTGATAAAGTGCCAACCCTAATAGATACTTGGCCCGCTCCGACACTTTTTGCCTCCGATATCTAATGACAAAGGCATCATTATCTAATCACGGCTTGCCGGGTTTTTGTTCGCCGTATCTCGAACCCAAAGTCGACTTTGAGAACTTTGATAAAACTTAGAGAAAACTTTGAGAACTTCAAACATTTGAAATCTCACCCGGGGAATAGAAACTAGTTCAGTTTTTATACAGCTGTATAATACCTGAATCAATTTTACAATTGCTATTTTTATAAAGATTTAAATGATAATACTCATTAAAGATTTTAAGTACATTTAGCCAATGTATTACTCTATAACTTGCCGATGAGGGATTCTGGGAATCAAAATAATCAATACCAAATTTCATCTTAACTGAACCACAGCGGTTAATGAGTAAAGAGGTGACATACAGAGACAGTTAATTTGACAAATATAATACTAGCTGTTGCCCGCGACTCTATCTGCTCAGAATTCACTTATCGCGGGAACTATATACAATTTACTTTGTACCGGGATAAAATTAATGTACTTCCCCGGGACTCAAACTATATATTTGCAGACCAAATTTCAACTAAACCAGTCCAGTTTCTTCCATGCTGGTCTGGGGGTAAAGAAAAAACCCATGTACCAGTTGCTTCTCTTCCCGCGCAGATGGTAAAAGGCCATCGAAGGAACGAGCGAAAATCTTAGGAATCATGTTAAAGGCGATGAGGCTAGCAACCCATCACTATTTTGATTACCCTTTCCACTGATAACCCTCATGCTAAATGTGGCGTTTAGGTCTTGTTATCTCGGGCTCTGTCTACCCCGTAAGGGATAAAGACGTGATTTATGTATGTATGTATCCAGTCCAACGGTTTAAGCGTGAAAAGTTAATTGACAGACAGACAGAGTCACTTTCGCATTTATAATATTAGTAGTGATAAATATGGGGTAGATACAGAGTTACCGACATAGGTAGCTCAAAGAATTAGCAAGCTGAAGCGGCAGTGGGCCGGCCATATCTCGCGAAGAACCGACAACCGCTGGGGGAAACGTGTTCTTGAGTGGAGACCGCGACTTGGCAAACGTAGTGTAGGACGCCCTCCGGCCAGGTGGGATGACGATCTGCGAAAGGCTGCAGGCAGATGCTGGATGCGTCAAGCTGAAGACAGGGCGCTATGGCGCTCATTAGGGGAGGCCTATGTCCAGCAGTGGACTAATATAGGCTGATGATGATGATGATGAGAGGGTAGATAGTTAAATATAGAAGCTACAAATAAACTTATATAAACCTGATACAGTTTCAATATCTGACACAGAGAAGTGCATTACAATTATTTATCAATTTGATATAACGACGCGTGCGCCGGCAATCTGAATATAATAGCTTGAATTAGTAACGATTGTTACCTTTATCTATACGTGTAGTTATAGGCACACGAAAGTTGAATATGGATAGTAATGATTTTTATCACGTTATGGTGAGTGGTGTGTGTACTGTGTGTACTCTGTGTACATACATACATACATAGATAGATCACGTCTTTATCCCTTACGGGGTAGACAGAGCCTAAGGTGACAAGTCCTAAAGACCACGTTTAGCATGATTGTCGGCGTATGGATGGAAAGGGGAATCAGAACAGTGATGGGTTGCTAGCCACATCGCCTATATAACATGATCCCTAAGATTTTCGCCCAATCCTTCGATGGGTTTTTACCATCTGCGCGGGAAGAGAAGCAACTGGTACATTCTATGTTTTTTCTTTGCTCCCAGACCAGCAAGGAAGATGGTACTCTGTATACACAATCCAAAACACTTTGCCGAATAAATTCCGTAATACCCACGCCAATTGTAGTTAACGGACTATAATAAAATCATGAACGCCACTACAGTATAAAAAAGCACTATAATAAGCGTCACTGTGCCCTTATATCACTAAACTGTCAAACGAGACACCATTACATCAACTTGGTCCGGTGCACCCTGGGCATCGGTTAATTTCCTGGCAGATTCGGAGGGATATCATTATCCGTTGGCTAAGAGCCCGACAGGGAGCACTTTTGACCGTGTTCTACCGTACTACGTTGCCGACATTTTTGTCACAAGATTTTTGAATACTGTATTTATTACCTTGACATTGGGACCATAATTAGAAAAGAAGAAGAACTTTATAGACCTAAAATGTCACAACTAACACTGCTACGGTTCCACTATGTCACTGAATGGAGATATAACTGCGCCAGATCGGCGTTATGCGTTATACAACCTTCTTAGGAAAATTTTTTTTTTTTTTGCGAATTGGCCGCCAAGGGCTCTTTTACATGTCTTTTTGAAACTACCAGCGCATAGGGGCGGGGCGTACGACGACAAAGGGGACTGAGAGAGGTGCGGGCGGGTAGTGCGCCTGCCGCCCGCACCTCTGAGTCCTCGCCCCTGCACCGCGCGGGCGAGGACTCATTGAAGCGGTTGGTCTATCCTTACTATATCCTTACTATATATACTATATACTATCCTTACTATATATATATATATATATATATTATATATTTATATATCCTTACTAATATTATAAATGCGAAAGTAACTCTGTCTGTCTGTCTGTCTGTCTGTCTGTCTGTCTGTTACCTCTTCACGCTTAAACCGCTCGGCCGATTTAGTTGAAATTTGGTATACAGATAGTTTGAGTCCCGGGAAAGGACATAGGATAGTTTTTATCCCGGAAAATTGCATAGTTCCCGCGGGATAGCACAGCCCAAACCACTGGAATTTTTCAAATTTAAGGCGGAACAAAGTTCGCCGGGTCAGCTAGTAATATTATAAATGCGAAAGTAACTCTGTCTGTCTGTCTGTCTGTTACCTTTTCACGCTTAAACCGCTGGGCCGATGTAGTTGAAATTTGGTATACAGATAGTTTAAGTCCCGGGAAAGGACATAGGATAGTTTTTATCCCGGAAAATTGCATAGTTCCCGCGGGATAGCACAGCCCAAACCACCGGAATTTTTCAAATTTAAGGCGGAACAAAGTTCGCCGGGTCAGCTAGTACTAAATAAAATTACTATTACCAGGTCAACGAATCAATACTGGCTAGCTGATAGCACGGGCGTGAACTGCGTTCAACAGTCGTGACAATCACTAGCTAGTAATGACCTAATAGACCTAGGGTACCCTAGGCACGTACTGCTCATGATCAGGACTCTAGTGGAACAGAATACCCAATGACGAGGAGTTCACAGTTATTCTGTTACTGTTAAAGTATGGCCTCATTCTCATGGGATACTTTGATTTCTGTTAGGAATTTTTGACGACGTTTGAGACGCTTTGAGAAAAGTCAGGGGGGTTACAATATAATAACTCTTTATTGAACACCACATTTAACAACCAAAACAGAAAAAAGGTATACAGAATATTACAATCTCTACCATTCAACCATAACGGAATGGAGAAAAGAAAAGATAAACTTTAAAACAATCTACTTTACTCTTGATTTAATCTGAAAATTACATATTTACTATGTTTTATATGTGCCAGACTTGAACTGATCGATGACTATTAAAAATGTTCTGCCATGATATACGGTTCTAATGTAATCCCTTACAGGGTAGACAGAGCCTAAGGTAACAAGACCTACATACCACGTTTAGCATGACACTGTGGGCGTATAGATGGAAAGCGGAATCAAAATAAATGGGTCGATAGCTGCATCGCCTATAACATGATGAATCTGCGCGGGAATATAAGCAACTGGTACATTCTATGTTTTTTCTTTGCTCCCACACAAGCATGGAAGTAATGTAGGTACACACAGCAAAGCTATTCGGTAAGCAGGATAGATACGGCGCGAGCGTGCGTAGGTGCTTACCTGATTATATTGCCGTGTGTACCTAAAGTTATTATAAGTAAAATAATCACGTACCTATCATATATAACTGAGATAATAGGTATAATACCGTTACTAATTAGTAAATGCACGACCCTCATGATTGGAATCATTATCGAAGTAGGGAAACAAAATCATCGAACGATTTCCTAGTGCAGTTCGCATGCGCGAGCGCAAACTGGGTCAAGAACAAGCGCATTATGAATCATTTTTCAACAAACATCGCTATTATTTTTGCGAAATCACATCGTTTGCGGTGTAATGATTTGATTATCATTTATTTTGACGACTTACCATTTATATGATAATGATAATTTTATATCTGGAGTTTTCTGAGACAAAATGAAGTTGACATTAATATCGAGAGGTTCGTTTGACAGAATTGCCACGTGCGCATTTAAAAAAAATGTGTACCCTTTTAAAAAAAAAGAACATTATTTTTGTGTCAGTTTTGTGACGAGCTATTTAAGTAGTAATGAAAAAAAAATGACACAAAACTGTCAAAACAAAAACACATTTTTTCACTTTTCAAAAATGAACAGCGCTGATTCTAATTCAGAAATACCCAAATTTTATTTATTTTGGAATGAAAAGTAAAAAGTAGGAACACTTATTTTGAAACCGCTCAAATAAGCGATGAAGTGTTGAATGGAAGAAGAGAGAACTGCACAAGTCATCTATCTATCTATCTATCTACAGCTATTGTCCGTCCACTGCTGGACGTAGAACTCCTTCATATTGCGCCAACTTTTTTTTTTTTTTTTATATAAATAGGAAGGCAAACGAGTAAGTGAGTCACTTGATGGTAAGTGATCACCACTGCCCATAGACACCCGCAACCCCGAAGGGATTGCAGATGCGTTGCCAACCTAGAGGACTAAGATGAAATGCCTCTTGTGCCCGTAATTTCCCCGGCTGTCTTACTCTCCACACCGGAACACAGCAGTGCAAGCACTGCTACTTAGCGGCAGGATTAGCGAGTAAGATGGTGGTAGCGATCCGGACGGACCTTGCACAAGGCCCTACCACCCGCAAAAACTTTCGCGATCCTGGGCTTGGGCTGGGGACCACGTTTGGGAAAGCGTAGTGTGGGACGCCCTGCGACGCGTTGGACGGATGACCTTAGGAGGACAGCTGGCAGTGGCTGGATGAGGGACAGGTCATCTGATGGAATACAAACATTGCTGCTTATGGGACACCCACAAAACCACCAGCACCAACCAGCAGCTTATGCTGACGCCGACACCTTTTGTCACAAACCGTTTTGAGTATGTTTACTTAATTTGTAGTTTTTGTAAATCAGTTTTTTGTGGCAATAAATTGTTTTTTCGTTCTTTATACCATTGGCCCGCACGAGGCGGTTTGCTTCATCCTTCCTAATGCGAACTGCTCGGGAATGGAATTCGCTCCTATCGTCTATATTTCCGGACAGATACAACCTAGGGCTTTTCAAGGCTAGAGTGAATAGGCTATTACTGAACCAGTGAGTTACACCTTTGGCCTCATCTGCACCTTCCACCAAGTGAGATAGAGGTCAATCACTGGTCAGTTTCTAGTAAAAAAAAAAAATAATAAGTGTAATAACGAATAACTGATGGATATCCAGCTTTTAAAGAAAAGAGTGATTATTTGCCTATGATCCTATTCTAGTTTGACAAATCGCATCGAAGGACCAAAGTAATTGGAAAGCTCAACCCGTTTACTGCCTCGCAAGGTGTGACCGCCCACGCGTGGGCACGCGCCATGCGTGGGCGGACCAGCCCGACAGGTTGGGGTTCGAAGCCTGGCCGGACTTCTTGTGTTTATGTTGCAATCCATTCACTGGTTTTGGTCATTCAGTTTAGCGTAGACTGTCCATTTAGAAGCAGTTTTCAACGATTGAAATACACAACTCGTTATTTAAATTTATGGTCTAGACTGTCAATCCTCTTTACCCTGTCGTGATTTTCACTTTAACCTGCCTAGTACAAACTTTACCCTGTATCATTAATATTTCATTATCCTTCTTTCATTAAACTTCGTAATGGTTTCGAATATTCCGTTCCCTCTTACAATTTTGAAATTATAGATTTTTTTGTAAAATTATTGTAAAAAAAATTGAATAGGTACTTTTTGAAAAATATTAATTTTACCCTGCCGGTGCCACTTTTTTGAGAATGACTCTATCATTAGAACCAAGTGCTTCCCAGCGTCACTTAAAGTGTGTAACTCGCTGAACTATGTCAGTTTCCTTGGTTCTTCTACGGATCTCACTTCTGATTCGAACTAGCTAAGACACTCCAGCCATTGTGCACTAGAATACACATACATACCGTCACGCCTCTTTCCCATAGACATCATAGACGGTTCTGGCTGAAAATCAGTGCTGCAGGTGTCTAACACCTCAGCGTAATGCTGAGCCGACCGTTTCACTTTTGCGAAGACACACAACGCTCATGATCTATTTTTCATGTCTTGATTATTTTCTATAAAATGTTTTTATTAAAACAGCAAAAGAAAACAATAAAGAACAGTCAAAACTTAAAAATAACTTAAACCTACCTAAAACTATTATTATATTTGTGTATCTTGCAAAAAGGAATAAATGTCCTCTTTCTTTCTTTCTTCCATAGGGGCAGGCAAATTAATCCTGACATACCTCTTTCGCTTCATCCACATTCATCAATCTTTATACATGCTCGTCGGTTTCGCTCTCTTGACCTGACTTTCTCTCACTGGAATATAGCTTGCTGGATTGCTAATTGCAGTGGACAGGTCGCGTGGCTCGAAGGAGCCGGATGGTTTTCGAGAGGCGACTAATAATCTGGTGAAGGTCTTCGGAGTCCGTTGGATGAGGGCCGTGCAAGACCATTTTAGGGCAGTGGTTCTTAACCGGTGGTCCGCGGACCACTGGTGGTCCTTGGAAGCATCAGAAGTGGTCCGCGGGGCTGTTCTAGTAAATAATTAGATAAGTTTCTAAATTTCTGTGAAAATTAGAACACATAGAAAAATCCGAAAAGTAAAGCTATTGGCCGGGAAACGAACCCGGATCCTCGTCATTCCGTGACGCGTGCTATACCCCTACACCACCCATAGCAGGTGGGTAGTCTCCGAATTTTTCTACCTGTTACTAACCGTCACGTGACCTTTGTTACTATGCGAATTTTTGTCGCTAAGCGTCATCTGTTTGAATGATGTGTCTGTACGACACAATAACAAACTCCCATACCATATCCATAGCGGCCATGCCGGCCATAGCTTTACTTTTCGGATTTTTCTATGTGTTCTAATTTTCACAGACATTTAGAAATTTAATTTCTAACGGTAAAACCGTAAAATTAAACAAAAATCAAGATATAAAAATTTCTTGATTCATTTGATAGTAATTAGATAAGTGTCAACGAGTCGGCACAGCGCGTAAAGGTGCAATTCAGTCCATTACGGTCGATCGAAGCCATACATTAGATAATATTATGAGTGTAGGTGGTCCATGGCAAGACCGAAATATTTGTCAAATGGTCCCTCATGTCTTAAAGGTTAAGAACCACTAATTTAGGGGATGTCTATGTTCAGCAGTGGACTGATATTGGCTGATGATGAAAGCCAAGTCACTGAAACTGATCTATGTGCAAATTATGCGACTATTATAATAAACGTATTGCCTTGCGTCTACGTGTACTACGGAACATTGCTATTTGCGAAATGCGTACCACTTGCCGTCTTACATGTTGTGACACACTGGTTTCTAATTCAGCGAACTTAGAGCACGATATTTGATAGCACTGCGAAATACCGCTCAAAAATGGTCGAGATTCCGTAAACTAAGGTTGTAAGTAAGTAAATGCTTTATTGTACAAATATTAAGAAACAGATATAATTCACAAAAAAATATAAATAAGCACTATCAAATGTCCCGTCCCTGGTGAGCAGTAGATGTTCCACGGGAGTTTGTAATTGTGTCGTACAGACACATCATTCAAACAGATGACGCTTAGCGACAAAAAATTCGCATAGTAACAAAGGTCACGTGACAGTTAGTAACAGGTAGAAAAATTCGGAGACTACCCACCTGCTATGGGTGGTGTAGGGGTATAGCACGCGTCACGGAATGACGAGGATCCGGGTTCGATTCCCGGCCATAGCTTTACTTTTCGGATTTTTCTATGTGTTCTAATTTTCATAGACATTTAGAAATTAAATATAAATAACATTAATATACCTATGGTTGTCTGGTCTGTCTCGCTCTTGAGCGATAAGGCCGTCAATTGGTTATCTAATAATGTTCTTTACCATGTTTTCTGTGTTGTTTCTTCTATGCTGGTCTGGGAGTAAATAAAAAACATAGAATTTACCAGTTGGTTCTCCCGCGCAGATGGTAAAATCCCATCGAAATAAAGAGCGAAATTGTTAGGAATCATGATGTTATAGGCGATGCGGCTAGCAACCCATCACTATTTTGATTTCCCTTACCACCTATACGCCCTTAATCATGCTAAACGGGCCCTTAAGGTTTTGTTATCTTAGGCTCTGTTAACCCCGTACCTAAGGGATAAAGACGTGATTTATGTATGTCTGTATGTATATGTACACTTGAAAGCAGAAAAAAAGCCGTGGTAGCCTAGTGGTTTGACCTGTGGCCTCTCAAGCAGAGAGTCGTTTCAAATCCTAAATGATTATGTTAGTCTATAGTAGAGATGTAACTACGAGACTAGTTTGTTGCCGTTTTGTGACTGGAGCTGATAATTTCTCTATAATAATTGATAAGTTTACGCCATCGCATTCAAAACTTTTTGTTTCATATCTTACACCAAACATTGCGCTTCTCTTTCTGCTCTGTGTATTCATTATTGCGTGCAAATAGCAAGAGTTAAGTGATTTTTTTCTAAGGTTTGTTTGTCGGTCTCTACAGCCGTATGTCCCGAACCAAGTGGGTCGCACTTGACAGACGACCGGCAAGCCAGCTGTAATTATGCTTCACGCCGCCATTTATAAATACGCAACTTTACTGAAAGCTCCATAAATTGAGCTTTGATAAAGTATTGATTACTAATTAGATATTAATCATGACCAATTTTTATCTTTATTTTTACATACATACATAAATCACGTCTTTATCCCTTACGGGGTAGACAGAGCCTAAGGTGACGAGACCTAAAGACCACGTTTAGCATGATTGTGGGCGTATGGATGGAAAGAGGAATCAAAACAGTGATGGGTTGCTAGCCACATCGCCTATATAACGTGATCTCTAAGATTTTCGCCCATTTCCTCGATGGGCTTATACCATCTGCGCGGAAAGAGAAGCAACTGGTACATTCTATGTGTTTTCTTTGCTCCCAGACCAGCATGGAAGAATCTTTATTTTTGGTTGGACTAAATAGCTCTGTAAAGTTTTTTTTTTTAGGATTTTTGAATCATTTTTGACATAACCAATGTCCATACTAACATTTGATGGATCGAGTCGCTCCGATCCGTAAGTAGCAGTTTACCGCCATTTACGCGAGCGGGAATTCCCACTGCCTTGCCAGGAGAAGACGTAAAATTTTGTACACGCCTCCGTCGGTGATAAAGAAAGCCTCAGGTTGCATATTTTTTGCCCTCGCCTTCAGCTCGTGCAAAGGTTCTGCGATCTGAGACATACCTTATTTCACCACCTGATCCAATAAATTATGTACTCAAATAAATTTAGCTAGCCCTTCCTAAATTTAGTTCACAATTGTCTTTGATTGTAACAAGGTCTACTAAACAGCCAGCTACTTGATTTAAGTAACTCGACCGGCGAGCTACTTGTCATAAATTTGCTCGTTAGACAATTAGGCCTTATTGTTTCCTTCATTGTTAGCCTCCGGCTTTACTCGCTCCCAATACTGGCCTGACATTTAAATAAGTATAATACTCGTATCATTGTGCTACTTTGTGTTTAGTAAAATTCATTTTGCAAGGCCTTACTAACTTATTTAGTAGCCCCCTTATTCACTCTCTGTAGGCTTCTGCTAACTTTGCAATCGTTTGTCCTTATCTGTCACTTTGATATTTACCATTCACAGATAAGGACAAACGATTGCTAAGTTAGTAGAGGCCTTTAGAGCGTTTGTTATTAAGGGGGTAGGTAAGTCTGTTATTACTAGCTTTATATTTTAACCCTCTCTTATTATTATTTTTATTCGTCTTTTATTTTTTATTTTTGTTACCTCAGGCTCTGTCTACCCCGTAAGGGATATAGACGTGATTTGTGTGTGTGTGTGTGTGTGTGTTATATTTTAACTTGCAGTGTGTATGGTCCGAGTGGAATCTTTTAATTAAACTTTGGACCAGATATCTTCAACCGATTGAGCTGAAATTTTGCTTACTTATGTAAGTCAGATGACAATACAAAAATCTGTTAGTGGAGTTCTGGTGACCCAGCCATGACCGTCTTTGCAGGAGGGAACTCTTCAACGGTTGGTCCGATTGACTTTGAATTTGGTACACATAATGTAGGACGGATGACAATGCAAGTACAGTCAGAAAAAAAAGCTTGTTGAATACTTGGCGTTATTAAATTTGCAAATTCTATTTTTTGTTGTATTTCTGGTATTTCAGGGATGGTAAAATGAAAGCTCAGATTTTACGTGTGTAAGCTCCAATAATTATTTTCGAACCAAAATTTACATAGATCGTGGAGGGGTTGGGGAACGGAAAAGACAGTGACGTATTTAAATCACGGCATCAAGCGGCGTTTCTATTGGTCACAGGTTGATGTGACATGTGTGGTCCTGTAGATCCTCGCTAGATGGCGCTGCAGTTCTGAACAAAGATGGTATTAAAAATTGATTTTCTTGACAGAAACTAATTTGTATTTTAAGTAGATGGTTTTTAACCGAGTGTCCAATCCACTGTTAAACTGTTTTCATCAAACTTTGAGGATGTATAATTAAGCATATGGTAAGCCATTTTTCTACAATCACGAACATTACCTTAAACGTTGTCACAAAGTCTCAAATGCAATTAGCCAAAACCATGTTAAACTGGTGGCTTACCAACTATGTCTGAACTTATTTGAATATAAATCAGTGAAATAATTAAATGAACATTCTAAACCAAATAGGTCCATATTAGTAACCCGTTCTCCCCAAAACAGAAGCGTGGATAATCTAATATTTTAAACCAATTCTATTGCACTTCCATAATGAAACATAACAGCGTCTGTATTCGGCGCATAACAGGCGATATCACTACGTATCAGATGTTGATTCTATCCCTATCTAACACGTGATTTTCCATGCGTTAGAACGAGATAAAAGCTCGATTTTCTGTGCATTGATATCGCACGCGCCCTCCGAATACAGCGACAGAAACTCCTATCGTTGGCTCGTGCTAGCATTGCGCAAACGCAGCACTAACTTACAAAATTACTATTGCTGTTACTGCTAAACAAGATAGACCTAATGAAAAAGAAATTAAGGTTGCTTATGATGTTGTTGAAGGTACAGATAACTTGGCAGACAAGCTTTATGTCAATGCAATCGCTGGAGAACTGATACTTAACGGCTGCCTTATAATTTATGGATAGGAGATTAAAATTATAATGTCCAGTGACGAAAGGTTATGATTTTTACTGATTGCCGGCTTTACGTTTACGAGGATTAGGTATAGTTACCGTTATAGCTGTACATAGTACATTAGTGTTTACAATGGGGGCTATCGCGTGTCAATTTGCCACTAGAGGCGCTAGTGTTACGTGAGGTCCAATAACATTCACTTTTCACTGGCTTTGGCGGGCTTCGGGACAAATATGGATTATATGGCGATGAATGTGAACGCTATATATTTTCCGAACAAAACGGGACTGCACTACATTGCGGCATAGCTACACGATGTGATGAGAGTTATTTATAATTAATAAACTTAATGAGATTCAAGATTCAAAACTTTGTTTCGGCGCCGATCTTATAAAGTCACCGTTGACAGCTATACCTCTAGACCTTAGTCCACAGGGGCGCCAACTGGTGAGCAAAGAAACGATAGTCCCCATTGAAATTGTAATGCCTTAGTTTATTGTGACATAAACTATTAGCCAGTTGACAGTTGGAGTGACAACATAAATTTGAGATAATAAGGCTTATTCAGAAATCTAAAACGGTACACAGCGAAATTATGACTTAAATGATGTTAAAAGCCAACACGGAAATAATCTAGAATGTTAGACTAGACGGACGTTCCGAGACCAAATAGGAGACGTTTTGGAAAAAAGTCAGGTCAGGAGTACCCGAAACCGACGAGCATGTATGAAGAGATTGATGACTGTGGATGAAGCGAAAGAAATATGTCAGGATCGTAGCAAGTGGAACAAAGTAGTCTCTGCCTACCCCAATGGGAAAGAGGCGTGACGGTATGTATGAATGTATGTTAGACTAAAATACAATTTGTTAGCGAAAAAGGCGAAATAAACAAGCTGAATACAATAATGACAGTAGCACAAATGAAAGGCAGTATTAATAAAGTTGCGCATCAAAGAACAGTAGTACATAAAGTCAGGCGTTCAGTATTTGCCGTCTACAATGTCAAAGGGGTTCCATCAATGGTGGCTAATAACATACAAGCTGGACAATCAGCCTATACATTCAGGTAGCTCTCAATAAAGCAGAGTCTGACTACCGGACTTGAAGTGGGAGAGGCTTGGGATAAACGACCAGATATGACGTGTAATTTGTTAGCGTTTGAAGAAAGTATAGATGTTGCGCATGAAACGTTTCAAAGTAGCGTTTTAAATGGCTTATAATGCATAACTGAACCTCGTAATGGCGTAGCAAAATGTACATACATCCTTACTAATATTATAAACGCGAAAGTAACTCTGTATGTCTGTCTGTCTGTTACCTTTTCACGCTTAAACCGCTGGGCCGATTTAGTTGAATTTTGGTATACAGATAGTTTGAGTCCCGGGAAAGGACATAGAATAGTTTTTATCCCGGAAAATTGCATAGTTCCCGCGGGATAGCACAGCCCAAACCACTGGATTTTTTCAAATTTAAAGCGGAACAAAGTTCGCCGGGTCAGCTAGTACAGTCGCCATCAGATATATCGGAGCGGGCGAGGTCCTCAAATATTTCGGAGCAGCAGTAAATTTCAATAAATTCGTTACACTAGATAAGGTTAATAACATCAGAACACGCAATTCGTCATAAATATAAGAGCAGCGACTTTTCAATAAATTCGGAACGTTCAATGAGGTAAAAATATCAGGAAGCACAGATCGTCAAAAATTTCGACGCAGTCAGACTGATCATTAACATCGGAACATTTATGGAAAATAAACCTTACTTCTGTAATATACAGTTTAAATTACAGTGAATTATGCATGCAAACGAGTACTAAATATAGGTGACATCTTTCATTTTTGTATGACGTATTAGCCATATTTTTGTTTTGTTAGGAATTCGAATCTACTCCTCTACAAAATGATAATGGTAGGGGAGCCGACGCTGCTAAATCGGGATTTACTCAAGCGTCATAGAGACCTATTGAGTTGCGAAGCTTAGATGATAAAAAGAAAAAAATGTTATATAATATATACCTTTTCATCGGAGGGGGAGCGGCTATAGATTTTCAAAATTGTAAAAATAACTGTTGCATGGACATACTCCAGCGTGTCAGATATTGCTGGCATCCATTTCCTACGTATTTTTAAATATGTACGTATGTTAATCTGATTGTTTCAGTGATGGGGGTGGTCGTATATAAGGTTTGAAAATGAAAAAAAAAAATTTACTCGAGCGCGTCAGATTTTCTAAGGGGATGTCAAGTGAACTTAAACAAAGCTCTTATATAATAATCTGACGATTTGGATGTGACGCAAACTCGTGGCCATTATTAGAATATGCAAAAAAAATCGCCATTTTGACATACTCAAGCGCGTCAGATTAATATATATAGGGTCACCTTTATGCCCTAAATGAGCTGACTCATAATCTGACGATTATCTGGAGGGATCCGTCTAATCTGACAATTAATTTTATTTTTTATTTTTTGAAAATATTGAACTTAATTAGTTGAAAAGCTCAGGAAATAGCTTATTTATTTATATTTATTTATTTAGTCAATAAAAAAAATAAAAAAAAATTACAGCATTACAGTCGAAACCCATGCGCCATAAAATTCAAAAAACATAATAAATGTTATTTAGGCGACGAAACGTTGTGGCTCCGCTGCGTCGTCATCTCCGGTGTTGGTCTTATATCTTAATAGTCTTTGCTATCATATTTAGAATAATATCTACTCGACTAATACTTGAGATAGCTGCCCTTAGGTATCTGGTGATTTACTTGAAGCGTGTAAATATAATTATATTGTAAAATTCTTAATTTAATAATTTTTGTACAATGTGGCCAGTTATTGGAGGGTGGCCAGTAATTGACGATTTACCCTACTCTTACTCTTGTCAAAATCGTGTTTGACAACTTTAAATGTGAGATTGATAAGGAACTGTATATTAAAGAAGTAAGGTTTATTTTCCATAAATGTTCCGATATTTTTGACGATCTGTGCTTCCTGATATTTTTACCTCATTGAACGTTCCGAATTTATTGAAAAGTCGCTGCTCTTATATTTATGACGAATTGCGTGTTCTGATGTTATTAACCTTATCTAGTGTAACGAATTTATTGAAATTTACTGCTGCTCCGAAATATTTGAGGACCTCGCCCGCTCCGATATATCTGATGGCGACTGTACATACATAAATCACATAATTATCCCTTACGGGTTAGACAGAGCCTAAGGTGACCAGACCTAAAGGCCACGTTTAGCATGATTGTGGGCGTATAGATGGAAAGGGGAATAAAAATAGTGATGGGTGGCTAGCCACATCGCCTGTCACATGATTCCTAAGATTTGTATGTATTATCAAAAGTATTTAAAACTTAAGATAAAAGAAGATCTAGTGAATTGTGACGGAAGAGGATTTATTTTACTAGATGTATACATACATACATACATACCGTCACGCCTCTTTCCCATAGGGGTAGGCAGATACTACTTTGTTCCACTTGCTACGATCCTGACATATTTCACATATTTTGTCAAATTTTTACTAGATGTATTAAATACAATGATTAGGAAAGTGAAATCTAAAGCAAGAGAAGTACCTAGTAGTCTTTTGGCTCAAGAAATCGATATTTCACTAATTTATCTTCGTGTTTTTACACATACATATATCACGTCTTTATCCCTTACGGGATAGACAAAGCCTAGGGTAAAACCTTTAGCATGATTAAGGGCATATAGCTGGAAAGGGAAATCAAAACAGCCGCATCGCCTATAACATGATTCCTAAGACTTTCGCCCATTCCCTTGATGGGCTTTTACCATCTGCGCGGGAAGAGCAACTGGTAAATTCTGTTTTTTCTTTACTCCCATAGCATCATGGAAGACTCAAAATCTTCTTGGTTGAACCCTTAAACTACCAATGTGGACTAGTACATGATTTAAGACTTCTTTTTTATGTAGAACTTCTAAGTCTCCAAATATACGGTTAATTTTAACATTTATCTTCAGTGGCGCCATCTTTTGTCAAGTAAGCGAATTACTCCAGTAATATATTTTTAGATTCTTCCATGCTGGTCTGAGAGCAAAGAAAAAACATAGAATGTACCAGTTGCTTCTCTACCCGCGCAGATGGTAAAAACCCATCGAGGGAATGGGCGAAAATAATAGGAATCATGTTATAGGCGATGAGGCTAGCAACCCATCACTATTTTGATTCCATTTTCCACTTATACGCCCACAGTCTTGCTAAATGTGGCTTTAGGTACCTGTTACCATAGGCTCGGTCTACCCCGTAAGGGATAAAGACATGATTTGTGCATTGTGCATATCTTTTTAGATTATGGTAGAAATAACCTCAAAAACAGCCATTGAAACTCTGTACTAATGCCAAAGAAACTAACTTCGGGACCAGGAAACCGAACACAATATAGTTATAGTAAGTGATTGCACGGCGCGAGCGCAGGCGATACTATCTGAGGACAAGAAGTAATAAAGACGCCTCACAGCAAAATCTAGCGAGCGAACAATGAATGCGTAGAGCAGGCTTTTTAATAATCACGTTATAGGTGATGCGGCTAGCAACCCATCTCTATTTTGATTCCTTTTTCCACCTATACGCCTCATCATCAATCATGCTAAACGTGGCCTTTAGGTATTTTATTGAATCAGGCGTTACAATGCGGAGATCCATTTCAATGAACAAAAAATTTACCTTGCTACTCCGCTACTCACGTGCAAGATAACCAAACCTATGTGAAATATATGTTTTTCATGCAAATACAATATAAATCCCACAAACTTAATTATCCCTTACACCACACAAACGATGACGCGTTTCGATCCCTCTACGGGATCATTATCAAAGTTGAATGAACACAACTGTTACACATGCAAACCAACGTCGTACTGATTTGAAACCGTATATATAAGCGTAATGTACCTACATTCATATATTTTCCCAAACTACCCTATTATTTATGATTTTTATTATTTTTGTTGTAGTTGTTAGTGTATTTGTATGTGTTTTATTGGCAGCAGTGGAGGATTGCATGAAAAACATATATATTTCACACAGGCTTGGTTATCTTGCACGTGAGTAGCGGAGTAGCAAGGTATTTTTTTGTTCAGTGGCCTTTAGGTTTTGTTACCTCAGACTCTGTCTACCCCGTAAGGGATATAGACGTAATTTGGGTATGTAGATATGTATGTATGTAATTAATACGTGAAAAAGATGTACCTACTGAGAATTAAGATGAACACGCACAAAATCTGTGTGACCCATTTCAAAGAGGCAAGGCACACATGTTGAAAATAATTCTGGGAAAGATTGAAGCGATACTGAACTGAACTGAAAATGAATTTATCTCTTCATAGTGATCTGTACACGAAGACAAGCTTGAATTTACTTAATCACAAATAAGATTTTACATATAAGCCATAAATCATAAATGTTACGAAATTTAATTTCAATGACTATTAATTACCTTTGCGGTTGTAAAATAAGACATAGCCTAAATAATATTATTCACAAAGTGTTTATTTCAATATTTATAAAACCATAATAACACATAAACGGATAACTCACGTATAAAAAGTCGAGTGATGCTCGACATGTTTCGGACTATTTCGTAGTTCTTCTTCCTGGAGCGCTCGCCCCGGCGGCAGCGAAACGAACACTGCGCGCCAGCGCTCTGTTCGCGCGGCTGCTCGACGCAACTGACAGCGGCGCACAACTACCCTCGTTTTCATCGTCATTTTTATTACTGTCAAATGTAGGGCAGCACACAACACTGATCACGTCACTCCGTAAACTACGAAACTACGAAATAGTCCGAAACATGTCCAGCATCACTCGACTTTTTATACGTGAGTTATCCGTTTATGTGTAATTATGATTGAGTCTCACGGTAGATTCATGTTGGAAATTTATAAAACCCTTTAAACAACTTATTCTAATTCAACTAAATATACAAAACTTAAAACTAAATAAATATACCTAACTATAAAAAGAAAACACCATCTAAAAGGCCCTGCTGCGGCATAGACCCCAACACACTGGCGGCATTACCTCTCTGTACAGCCAGAGAAATTCGCTTAAATAATAATTTTGTTTTGTTAAATTGATTTATTTATTACTTCGTCTTTGATGTAGGTAAGCGTTTTTTATTTTAATTTCCTGTAATTTCAAAGACGAAAATGAAAACACTAATTGATGACGTTGTAGTATCTTCTTCGATACACAAATCAGAACTTTGAGATATCAAAAGCGCATAAGCAGCTCAAAAGACATTTCTTAAATAAATACTTTTCAGATAGAAGCCTGCGCCTGTAAAAGTAATAAAAAACACACCTACACACCTACAACTTGTTTCAGGAATCTAAAAATCTAGTCAAAACAAAACCAGCTATTTGAGCAAAATGTTTTCTTTAAAAAAATATACTTATACAGCGACTCCACCGCCCCCTCGTTCTCGGAGTCAACGTGCAGTATTCTATAAACCGGTTTCAGAACCGCTTCTGCTCCCAGCCTGCAAAAGTTCATGTGTGTCTAGCTATAACATAGTACCTACACATCATAGTGGAGTTTCGGTGTGGTGTAAGGGATGGACGTAGGCGGAATAGCTTACGATATGACTTTGATGCGTCTGCATAGAATTCGCTTATCGCTATCCCACGAGCACTGCGATCTACCGGGATAAAAAGTATCCTATCTCCTTCCCAGGACTAAAATAAAACTATCTCTGTACCAAATTTGTTTAAAATCGGTTTAGTGGTTTAGGCGTGATGGCGTAAGAGACAGACAGAGTCATTTTCGCATTAATAATCTTAATAAGGATTGACTTTTCCCGACCCTTCTAACAATTGTTGTTATAGTTCAACTAATTTACACAAAACCTAGATAATTAATAAATCTAAAGCTTCTTCGTAAATCACTCTATTTATTGGTGAAAACTTGAGTTTGAGTTTATCGCAAACAGAGGCCTTACCATGACGTCTTAATGCGATTCAATTCCGACTCAGTTTAGGTTTTAGCTGTCATTTTTAGAATGGATCTGACAGCGCGCGAACCGCAACTGACCCCTGCACGGCCAGTGAGAGAGCGCGCGAGATTCACTACCCGTCTCTTTCATACTTTTCGTTCTAAAAAGAGACCGGTAATCTATCTTGCTGCGGCCCCTTTTTTTGGTGGCTTTTGGTAAAAGCCCATCGAGGGAGTGGGTGAAAGTCTTAGGAATCATGTTATAGGCAATGCGGCTAGCACCCATCACTATTTTGATTTCCCTTTCCAGCTATACGCCCTTAATCATGCTAAACGTGGCCTTAAGGTTTTGTTACCTTCAGGCTCTGTCTACCCCGTAAGGAATTAAGACGTGATATATGTATGTATTAAGTATAAGTCACAAGCTTTAATTGTCAACGAAAGCATGTTATAATAGTCCATTATTCACCCGCTGTCGCTCGCAGCTTGCAGTCAGGTGTCAGACAGTAGCGACTACCCTGAAGCCAGCTCTTAGGCATCCTGACGAGCTAGAATTATGCCCTATCTGATGGAGTACGTGACCGAGATTTAGGTTAACGCTATATCCTTGTTTTGCTTTAAATGTTTAACATAAAATATTAGGCTCTAGAGACGGAAATGCGTGTTTTCTTCCCTGCTAAAAAATTTAACCGGCAATGGTGTTTTAATTTGTCTTGCGAACAGCCATAATAATGGTAAACGTGGTCTTTAGGTCTTGTTACTTTAGGCTCTGTCTACCTCGTAGGTGATAAAGACGTGATTTATTTGATATTTACGTTTTAAAGATCAAAGCATCATAGGGAGACAGACAGAAAGACAGCGGAAAGCGACTTTGTTTTATACTACGTAGTGATGAGTTTGTAAGAACGCGTAAAAAATGTGGATATTATGACCCCTAGTTAAAAAAATCGTGACCTAGTGGTTTGACCTATGGCCTCTCAAGCAGAGGGTCCTGGGTTCGAATCTCGGCTCGCACTTCAGAGTTTTCCGAAATTTATGTGTAAAATTACTTTTGAAATTTACTATGAGCTGCTCGGTGAAGGAAAACATCTTGAGGAAACAATAGGTACAATGGTGTGTGTGAAGTTCCCAAACCGCACTGGGCCCGCGTGGGAACTATAGCCCAAGCTTTCAACATGAAACTACCGTGAGACTTCGTATGACGATGAAAACGAGGGTAGTTGTGCGCCGCTGTCGGTTGCGTCGAGCAGCCGCGCGAACAGAGCGCTGGCGCGCAGTGTTCGTTTCGCTGCCGCCGGGGCGCTCTAGGAAGAAGGACTACGAAATAATCCGAAACAGTCGAGCATCACGCGACTTTTTATACGTAGGCTATCCGTTTATGTGTAATTATAGCCCAAGCTCTCTCATTCTGAGAGGAGGCCCTTTTGAGACGTACACACAGCAAAGCTATTCGGTAAGCAGAATAGATACGGCGCGAGCGTGCGTAGGTGCTTACCTGATTATATTGCCGTGTGTACATAGGCGCCAGATCAACCCTAGATTTATTTTTTGCCTTGAAACATTAGCAAAACTCTGAAGTTAATCACGGCTTGCACAATATTAGCGATATAGATTGTCATATTTACATGCAGCAAAGTAAATAACAGCTTTCCCACAGCGATGAACTGATTTGCGATATTACTGATACAAACTGCTACGAGTGTACAGCAAACACTTCACTTTATTTTATTAGCTTTTCAATATAATACGTTTTAAAATTATCAAGTATTTCGTCATTATTGAAAGCGTGTGTTGCCATGTTTTTGTATTTGCGGGTGGTAGGGCCTTGTGCAAGGTCCGTCCGGATCGCTACCACCATCTTACTCGCTAATCCTGCCGCTAAGTAGCAGTGCTTGCACTGCTATGTTCCGGTGTGGAGAGTAAGACAGCCGGGGAAATTACGGGCACAAGAGGCATTTCATCTTAGTCCTCTAGGTTGGCAACGCATCTGCAATCCCTCCGGGGTTGCGGGTGTCTATGGGCAGTGGTGATCACTTACCATCAGGTGACCCACTTGCTTGTTTGCCTTCCTATTCATATAAAAAAAAAATGTTTGAGAGACCAGATAAACGAACTAGTGGGTCACCTGATGTTAAATGACCACCACTGTCCATAGACACCCGCAAAAAATTGCAAATTGCGATCAAAAACCTAGTACATCCCACTAATATTATAATAGCGAAAGTTTGTGAGGATGTACATGAGTGAGTGAGTATGTTTGTTCCTTCTTCACGCTGAAACGACTGCATGGATTCGGATTAAATTTGGAACAAAGATAGCTGGTACTTTAGGTTAAAACATAGGCTACTTTTATCCCGGAGAATTGCATAGTTCCCGCGGGATGTCGACAAACGTATCAATTGCTAATTCTTAGCGGACGAAGTCGCGGGCTGAAGCTAGTTATCAATACTATCAAATGTATCAAGAATTTTTATTTCTTGGTTTTTATTTTTAACTTTTTCGGTTTTACCGTTAGAAATTAAATTTCTAAATGTCGGTGAAAATTATAGAACTCATAGAAAAATCCGAACTTGAGAGTTTTACTTTAATAACTAGTATCAATATTAATTAATAGCCCATAAAGACGACATTAACGTTTATAATTAATTAATTGCGCGTAGTTATTTATTGTTTTCCTCTTGTGTAATAGAATAATGTCACGTGTTGTTGTTTGAAAATGCAAGTGTTTGATAATAGACCACAGTTATCAGAGAGGTCAACATAAAAAATGCGATTGAAGCTATATCTTTCGTAATTAAAATTACTACTAAATGTACATACATACACAAATCACGTCTTTATCCCATACGGGGTAGACAGAGCCTAAGGTAACAAATACCTACAGGCCACATTTAGCAAGATTGTGCGCGTATAGGTGAAAAATGAAATCAAAATAATGATGGGTTGCTAGCCGCATCGCCTATAACATGATTTCTAAGACTTTCGCCCATTCCCTCGATGGGCTTTTACCATCTGCGCGGGAAGAGAAGCAACTGGTAAATTCTATGTTTTTTCTTCACTCCCAGACCAGCATGGAAGGAACTACTAAATGTATTAAGAGAAATAATAGTCAATTCAGTCATTGCATTGATACTGTCATCCTACTAATATTACAAACGCGAAAAGTGTGTAAGTATGGATGGGTGGATGTTTGTTACTCTTTAACGCCAGAACGGCTGGAGGGACCTGAATGAAATTTGGAACGTAAATAGATTATAGTCTGGAATAACACAAAGGCTACTTTTTATCCTGTAAAATTGCATAGTTCCCACGGGATAGCGATAAACATGTCAAAGGTCGCAGCTGCCTAGAGTCGCGACGTTAATAATACACACACACACACACAAATCACGTCTTCATCCCTTACGGGGTAGACAGAGCCTAAGGTAACAGGTTCCTACAGGCCATATTTAGCAAGATTATGGGCGTATAGGTGGAAAATGGAATCAAAATAGTGATGGGTTGCTCTAGCCTCATCGCCTATAACATGATTCCTATGATATTCGCCTATTTTTTACGTTAATAATTATTGCAGATTGTATCAACAGAAAGAGTAACAAACATCTATCCATCCATACTTACAAACTTTTGCGTTTATAATAATAGTGGAATATATAATCATTATTATACAGTAGGGTTCGTAGTATGTGTATTAAAAACTAATGCGATATAAGCGAAATAAGTTATTGACTAGTGTACAAATTTCCAAGTAAACAAATAGTAAGATAACCTCCACGCTAATGTTGGTGAACCGAACAATAACATACAACAATACAATACAATACAATACAATAACTCTTTATTGAACACCACATATAACAACCAAAACAGAAAAAAGGTATACAGAATATTACAAGGTAACAATAGGCGGCAACATTATGTTATTACACATATATATGCGGCTGCGCGGCAGATAGTTTTACAACTACTACGCACGTTGCACGCAGTGATAACCGACTGCGTTTTATTGAATTTCGTATTTAAGAGGAAGTTTGTTGACCACAAACTATATTTTCAAAGTTTTTGTGGTTAAATTTTATTTATAATAACAAGGTCACAGTTTTAGTTGTTTATAGGCTAATATAATTTAAGGCTCGGGGACCTTATACATTTCTTTTATAAATGTATTTAATTTAAAATTTTGAAAAAAATGAGTTTCTTTCAACATGAAATGACCGTGAGACTTAATCATAATTACACATAAACGGATAACTGACGTATAAAAAGTCGAGTGATGCTCGACATATTTCGGACTATTTCGTAGTCCTTCCTCTCGGAGCGCTCGCCCCGGCGGCAGCGAAACGTTCGTTCGTTCGTTTGTTCGTTTCGCTGCCGCCGGGGCGAGCGCTCCGAGAGGAAGGACTACGAAATGACTTTCTGCCAAGTTTCTTGCGGCACATTCTTCTTAGCAATGATGGTATTTCCGAATGTGCTGGTAGTTTCAAAAAGACAAGTAAAAGAGCCCTCGGCGGCCAATTTGCAAAAAATAATTTTCATTTTCATTTTCATATGTAGGATACTAGCTTCTGCCACGACTTCGTCTGCGTAAAATGAGCAAATGACATGTCTATCGCTGCCGCGGAAATATGCAATTTTCCAGGATAAACGTACGCTTAGATCTTTAAAACTACGCAACGGATTTTGATGCGGTTTTGTTAATAGATAGAGTAATTCAAGAGGAAGGTTTTTATGTATAATTCTACGCAGACGAAGTCGCGGACAGAAGCTAGTTAACAATAAACAGATACCTTTCTACACACGAGTAAAATAGGCGATAAAAACTGTTAAAAAATGTTACCACAAATAAGGAACGTAATTTATAAAATATGAGGTTATTTTGATTCCACTTTCCACCTCTACGGCCTCAGTGTCTTGCTAAACGTGGCCTGTAGGTCTTGTTACATTAGGCTCTGTCTACCCCGTAAGGGATAAAGACGTGATTTGGGTATGTGTATGAGGTTATAGTCCATTAAAAGTTAAAACAATATGGCCCGATTTATTATGTCCAGAATTAAGGTAAAATAGACACAACAAAACATTTATTTGGTGACATAAAACTCTCCCTTAAATTAAAATGGTCTACAAATAAAATATTAATTGTCACTGTTATCAGAGGAAGCCGGGCCACTGTATATTTAATTAATTCTACATTTTGTGTCAATATGTATGTTTATAATGTAATAAAAAATGACTGTTATCTCTAGTCACTATGTCACTTAACTTGATAGTATTTTTTGTTTTACCGTGACATTACAATTTTGTGAAATTGTTTAAGAATATCACACCTATAAAATTAAACCTATTAACCTACTTTCTTGTCGTGTCCCTGTAATTAAAGGTGTAAAAATGACAAATTAAAGGTATTTTGTAAGGCGCTATCAAATGAATAAAGAATTTTTACTTTTTCATTTTTTTGTTCACTTTTACGGTTTTACCGTTAGAAATTCAACTTCTAAACGTCACTGAAAATTAGAAGGAACACATAGAAAAATTGGAAAAGTAAAGCTATGGCCGGGAATCGAACCCGGATCCTCGTCATTCCGCGTCGCATGCTATACCCCTATTACCTGCTATGGGTGTAGGGGTATAGCACGCGCCACGGAATGACAGGGATCCGGGTTCGATTCCTGGCCATAGCTTTACTCTTCGGATTTTTTAATGTGTCTAATTTTCAGTGACGTTTAGAAGTTGGTTTTTTATAAGTTGTTCACATAAATTTGAAACTACGTGACTTACCAGCTATTGCGTTTGACGCATCTCCTAAACTTTTTCTAGCTACTCATTTTTGTATTCTCTATATTAAATTTACAATTATTGTGTGCTCCGTTTACGGAACCATTCAGACCGCATAGTATTATATTTGCCTCTACCGCAGAACCGTTTGTTACTGACTAGTGATGGACCAAACACAGGTCTTTACTTTCATATCGATATCGATAAAATGGAAATTACGATGTAAATGATATGACCTAAACAAACTATAAGTGTCAAGTACTTTTTTACAAATATAATTATGACAAGATTTTGATGAAATACGAACAGAATTGCAAGGTTTTTTTGTGTTTTTAGACAGGTGCATTCGATTTTAAATAGGAAAGAAGTTAGAATTGTAATATATCAAATATGCATTTTTGAAAACGAGAATCCTACTAAATCAAATTATGTCGATGTCTGTTTGCGCTTACATTAAGATCAAATTTAATGTTCTAAGTTAAATTTTATGGAATATCAAAACCCCAAACCCAATAAAAGAGCCTTAGTTATAAACACTAAAACATTAAGTTTCTCCGATTTTTTTTTCGTAATCTTTAAGTGACTCTATTGACTATTTTAGCTTAGTGAAATTACGAGTATACGGGTTTACGCATGATTGTGTCCAGTTGACACTTGATTGGTATACATCGAACAAAAACATCGATAGATGTCGATATTATCCCAGCACTACGAAGTAAGACGCACAGATCCGACGTGCTCGCGCGCACCGGTTGTAATGCAATATTATTGTATTTATTGCCTCTGGTTTTAGACCACCGGGAGGAAAAAACTAGTTATGCGGAGATCATTGAAGGATTAAATACGAATAGTAGTAATATTTAAAAAATAAAAATAAATAAATTTTCCTTTTCTAAAACTATCTCAATTCGCAAACTTAGTTCCCCCATAAAAAAACAGTCATATCATCAGAGATCAGAGATGGCGCTGCATTCGAAAAATGCGAGAAATCTAATCTACAGACCGGCTTAAATGAGTCCTCGCCCGCGCGGCACAGGGGCGCGGGGTAGGACGACAAAGGGGACCGAGAGGTGCGGACGGGTAGTGCGCCTGCCGCCCGCACCTCTCTCGGCCCCCGCAGTCATTTAATACCGAGTATAGAGCAGATGCTTTAGTTATTTTCTTGTGATTTTTTTCAATTTTTATTTTAATTTTTCTGCTAATACACTACAAATAAAAAAGATTAAAAATCATTATAATCTGTGGTTTTAGGACTTAGTACGAATAATCTTGAGCACGTTATCCACCAAACATAGACAAATGACCTTAGTGGAACTCTCATCGTTTTGAGATACGAACGATTGGTCTTTAAAACCTTACCTCAAAATCAAAATCATTGATATCCACTAAACGGGGAACAATGCCATAATCTGGCAACGCTTATCTAGACGCCAAAGACATTGGAGCTTCTAGGTAAGCGTTGCAAGATTATATAATTGTTCCCCGTTTGGTGGGTTTAGGAGTTTCGGAATTCCCCCAATTCCGAATTCACCCCAATGCACTATACAGAACGAATTGTATTAATTATTGTGAGGTCAAATATTTTTTTGCCTGGACTATAGCATGGCAAGCAAGTACAAGCAATAAACTGTTCTAAGCCCATTGAAATCCTTAGCAGTCGACAGTTCTATTGAATACAGGTTATTTACCAAATAACTTTAGTTCTTTGAGCTAAGCTTTATGATCATAAACTGGTGTCTAAGTATTTAGCCAATTATTTGAGAATTCTTTGGTATCTGTGGTCGTGGTCGCAGTTATTCAATGGACTGCTTTAAGCCATTCAATAAAATAAACAAAATAAAGCCTACAGAGCGTTTATGAATAAGGGGGTATAACTATAAAAAGTCATAATAGTTACCAACTAAAATTTACTCAACTATTTATACTAAATCACCAGCGAAAATTCATAAAAACGGTCAACTAATGGCCCATTATCACCACGCACTTAAGCGACACTTAAGCTGTGACAAAATGATCACGGATTTACCGTTTCTAACCGTAGGTTTATAAATCAAAAGTTTAAACGCTTGTTGTAAGCTAGATGAGCATTATGCCAGGTTTCCGTTACACCGTAGCGTTCGGTTAAATGTGGTTTGGTTTCATTTTAAGCGAATAAGTATCGAATTCTGCGTAATTCCTATATAATACAGTATTTAAGGAGTAGGCTTATTATCTAACTCGCTTGCAATCGCCATCGTATTCATTTTAACAGGTCATGTATGAGCTGACAACTCGCATCGGAATCAGCTAACTGTCACATTCATACAAGAACTGTCAAAATGAACATGATTAGACAATAAGCCTTAAGTGGTTTTTGGGTTAAAAGCCTTGTAAATGTTTTTCAGTATTTTTAATCATGGTTAACAAATGGTTTCTTCCATGCTAGTCTGAGAGCAAAGCAAAAACATAGAATGTGCCAGTTGCTTCTCTACCCGCGCAGATGGCAAAAGCCCATCGAGGGAATGGGCGAAAATCATAGGAATCATGTTATAGGCGATGAAAGCAACCCATCACTATTTTGCTAAATGTGGCCTTTAGGTTTTGTTATTTCAGACTCTGTCTACCCCGCATGGGATAAAGACTTGATTTATGTATGTATGTATGTAGATGCGAAGTGACGTTTCGCGATTACGCTCCAGTCTAAACGCAAAGCCCGCTCAAAGCTTCCGTTGCATTACAAAGTTGTGGGCCGGTTGCACAGTTCGCATGCGCTTGTGATTTATTGGACAACGGTTAACGTGAGGTTAAGACCTGATATGCCTGTCCTTGCTTAGTTATTTAGTGTAAGCGTTAGGATATAAATTTTGACGATTCCTTGAATTTAAAGCGCGTTGTGTTAAACATGTTAGAATAGGGTTCTGTGCAAAAAGGTTTTCAATGGTTTAAACGGTAATTAAGAAAAACTTTTTGTCATTGGTTTTGACGTTAGTAGTACTTTCGTACCAATTAGTCATAATAAATAAGTTCTAGTTTGGGGACTTATAGTCATCTCCAACTAACGACAGGTTCTCTAAAAAAAAACTAAAGATTTAAAGCCCAATTCAAATGGTAAGAAATATCCTAACTAAATATACCAAGTTTTAGTGACACTAACCTTAGCTTTATTTTATAAATGAAAAAAATACAAAAGGAGAATTAAAAACAAATTAAACTATGATAACAATAAAAACTAAACTAAAACGAATCTTAAAATAAAATAATTTAAAAAGGAAGGGCTCCCGTGGCATAGTACCACAGACGCTGGCAGTATTCCTCCTTGGGACAGTGATACTACACGCTGTCCAAGGAAGCTGCCAGCTCTGCGGTCACCCGTAGCGTCTATTAGCCTCTTCGAAATATCTTTGAAGATACTAATAGCGCTAGGACCCCACGGACCAGGGGTCGCAACACCGAAAAGGACAAATTTATATACGGTGCTGAGATCCCTATATTGTATTACATTGTTTTTATTCGATGTCCAATTAAATGATGACAAAAATTGAGATTAACTTACTTTAAAACGTTCCTACCTGGTACATTACCTTTCATCAAAATCGTCCCAGCCTAAAACTTTCGTAACCACAAACACCGCATTAGAACAAAAATAAATCGTTTTCCATCAATTCCCGGATTTTTCTGTCGCTCCGTTACGCGGGGCTAAAATTACTAATCCGATTTTAATGAGACGTCACACATATTAATAGGTGAGTTTAAAGAACGGATGGCTTTGTTGAGAGACTATTTGTAATCACGTAAATACTTTGTAAGTTATGTGTTTTTAAATGCATTTCGAGCATTGGCTTTAACGTTTGATGTCAACAGACTCAAATATAATTCGAAGAGGCTAATAGACGCTACGGGTGACCGCAGAGCTGGCAGCTTCCTTGGACAGCGTATTAGTATCGCTGTCCAAAGGGGGAATGCTGCCAGCGTCTGTGGTACTAGTACGATGCCACGGGGCCCCTCCTAGATAGAGTGATTAAAGAGGAAGGTTTTTTTTATGTATAATTCTACGCAGACGAAGTCGCGGGCAGAAACTAGTAATATATATCACGTCTTTATCCCTTACGGGGTAGACAGAGCCTAAGGTAACAAAACCCGAAGGCGACGTTTAGTATGATTAAGGGCGTATAGGGTGGAAAGGGAAATCAAAATAGTGATTGGTTGCCAGCAGCATAAATAACATGATTCTTAAGACTTTCATCCATTCTCTCGATGTGCTTTTAGCATCTGAATTCTATGTTTTTTACTCCCAGATCAGCATGGAAGAATTAGGTGTATTCAATGATTACAATTGCCGGCCATTGCTGCGACAGTGACGATGCGCAGGCGACGCGTGTGGTGCGTGCTTATGACTTCAAGTGTCAACGCGTGTTCGGGATTGGATGACGCAACCCTGAACCGATTATGGGGTCATGATTGTGTAAAATTGTATCTGGTGGAGGTTTTAATGTTTTACTGTTCCGTACTTATATTTAAATTAGTATTTTTATTCCTTTCGCATCGTTTAGCATAAAAAATTTAATCTCCAATTTCTAAACGTAATTTTTCAAATTGTAACTAGAATGGTGCATATCTGATTTCCGAACGAAGCGACGCCACAGTGCTGCCCCCTACGACAGTCTTGAGAGGCTTTAGCAACTTCGAATGGCGGCACGCGCGGTACTAGAAAACGATCCCTATTTTACGATATAATTTCACCTAAAAACCAAAATTCAAATCAAAATTCAAACAAATTTTATTTCAGGCTACATTAATGATCCAGGTTCGTAAGTAACAATTTATAAAACCTATTAACTATTATGTTGTTCTTATTATCCCTGCGTTTATCCTGTCTATTTGTTTCCGCCACCTACTTCAACTGTCTCCAACTTATTTCACTTATTGGTTGTCTGGTAGAGACCGCCTATTGTCTACTTTGTTCTTTGATTCTGTATTGTTTTGTACTGATTTGTGGGGTTCAATAAAGAGTATTTGTATTGTAACTACGTTAGTAGAACATAAAAACACAGAAATACTTTATCGCGTAGCAGACAGTCGGAGCTAGCCTAGTTTTGGGGTGCGAGTCGGGTTACCTCCGCGTGTGGTCAAGAGCTGCGGTTCGTTTTCGGATCCTTCCGAGGGGAAGAGCAGTACTTGGTCCGGTGCACCCTGGGCAACGATTAATGATTTCCTGGTTGATTCCGAGGAATATCGTTATCCGTTAGCTAAGAGCCAGGGGGGAGAGGTCTTTTGATCGTGTTCAACGTTGCCGAAATTTTTGTCACAATATTTTTGAATACTGAATTTCTTACTTTGACATTGGCGAAATCATCGCATCGATGTGGCCATATTAAAAAAGAAGAAGTCTATAATGAAATGGATAAAAATCTTAATACAAAGTCTTCACTATATTATTTCATCATACCAGTAACTATTACAAAGTATAACTTGTAAATCACTCAACGAACCTTTTAAAATACTAATCGGTTATAGCAATAAACATTGGTAGGGCACGTGGCATTCTTTGAATGGCTCTGTGGATACATTAACGACTTTTATACGACCAAGAAACTGTTGTACAGAACGTGATCTCTTGGAGAACTATTCAGTAGGCTTATTATTTAGCTCGCAATCGCCATCGTGTTCATTTTGACAGTTCATGTATGGGCTGACAATTGGCATCGGAATCAGCTAGCTGTCATGTTCACAAAAAAGACCTACAGGGCTGATTCAAGTACAAAACCCATAAAAGTGAGACACCATGACAAACATCATTTCATTTCATTTCACAATCTTGCTAAATGTGGCCTGTAGGCTACAGGCCACATTCACCTTAGGCTCTGTCACCTTAGGCTCTGTCTACCCCGTAAGGGATAAAGACGTGATTTGTGTGTAGGTATGTATGTTAGTTCTAGAAAGATATATGTAATCTATCTCGCACGCGACACAGCTCTTCTGCCCATAAATCTAAGCGAGCTTCTGCTTTGTCTTAGTTATCAGCAAATGCACTTATTATGCACACCTAATGGACGCATAGTCACGACTCCGATATTAAATGTCGAATAATACTTTGACGACTGTCCTACAGTTAGTCACTCCTTTGATTGACATTTCACGGCAGAAAGATATGTTAAATGGTGCATTGAGTGTTTTTTATCTACGCACTCAAATTATTGCGTTATACCATGTTGCGTTAGACTTCCATGCTGCTCCCAGCAAAGGAAAAACATCGAATGTGACAGTTGCTTGTCGTCGAATGCGATCAGCAACCCATCACTATTTTGATTCCCCTTTCCACCTATACGCCCATAATCATACTAAACGTGGCCTTTAGGTCTTGTTACCTTAGGCTCTGACTACCCCGTAAGCGTTAGACCTGATTTATGTATGTATGTATGTGCGATAGACATAGTAAGACACGAGTGTGCTATAATTCTTCCACGCGGGTCTGGGAGTGCAGAAAAATCATATAATGTACCAGCTGCTTGTCTTCTCGCGCAGATGATAAACACCCAATGAGGGAATGAGCCTCAATCTTAGGAATCATGTTATAGGCATACATAGGCAATGCAGCTAGCAACCACTATTTTGATTCCCCTTTCCACCTATACGCCTCCATATTGCTAAACGTTGCCTTTAGGTGTTGTTACCTCAGGCTCTGTACTGTAAGGGATAAAGACAAGTTTACGTTTGTAAGCCATCAGGGGGTACAGTCAAAGGCATGATATGTACGATAACAAGCCGCCAAAAACATCTATACACCTTGAGGCCACAAACAATAAGGTCGGTGTCACATATATTTGACACTAGCTTCTGTCCGCGACTTCGTCCGCGTAGAATCAGACTTTCACTAGGCAGCTACGACCTTAGACAAGTTTATCACTATCCCGCGAGAACTATGCAATTTTCTGGGATAAAATTTAGTATGTGTGTTAAGTTAGGGTACCAGCCTTTTCCCTTCCAAATTTTATCTAAATTCGTCAAGTCGTTTCAGCGTGAAGAAGGAACAAACATTCTCACAAATTTTCGCATCCTATCCTACTAATATTATATACGCGAAAGTTTGTAAGTATGGATGGATGGATGGATGTTTGTTGCTCTTTGAAATTTGAAACATAGATATATTATAGTCTGAAATAACACAATACATAGGCTACTTTTTATCCCGGAAAATTGCTTAATTCCGGCGTGATAGCGTCAAATGAATTCAAAGCAAAAGAAGTTGCGGGCAACGGCTTGTTTTTAATAAGGCATGGTCTCTATACCGTATATTATTATTATTATAGCCTTTTTATTCCGAATTCGCTACAATTTCAGTAGTAGGTATGTTGTTGTTGTTTTTTTTTTTTTTTTTTTATTATTAAATTGTCGCGTAACCGTATATTACGAAACATAAATTGTCTAGAATTATTCTATGACTAATATTTAAAAGACAAAAACTGCAGTGTCCATTTATCAGTTCTGTGACGGTGCGACGTTGTAAAGTGCAGCCATTACGTCTGGCGAGGTGCATTCGATACACTTTAGCTAAATGAAGCGTGGCTTGCCTTTTGTGTTTGCTTTCAGGGTTCCGTGGTACAAATTAAACGAATCTATATCACTACATAGTATAAAATAAAGTCGCTTTCTCGGTCCCTATGTCCTTATGTCCCTATGTATGCTTAAATCTTCAAAACTACACAACGGATTTTGATGCGGTTTTTTTTATAGATAGAGTGATTCAAGAGGAAGGTTTTTATGTATAATGCCACGCAGACGAAGTTGCGGGCAGAAGCTAGTCTAATAATAAAGCTGAAGAGAGAGCTGAGGGTCGAAAGTCTGCACATGAAAGATATTTAAAAAAAAATGGCTAGGATAAAGTGCATTGGGGTAAATACGCAATTGGGGGAATTTCGTAAATCGTGGATTTCCACAAAACAAGGAACCATTCTATAATCTGGCAACGCTTGTCTAGAAGCCAAAGACACTAGAGCTTCTAGGTAAGCATTGCTAGATTATGCAATTGTTCCTCGTTTAGTGGATATCCACGAATTTCGAGATTCCCCCAATTCCGAATTTACCCCAACGCGCTATACTCAGTTATTGTATTCGCATTGAAAATCAAGACAAAAACGTTAAAGTCGCTATTTAAATCACTTCTTTAAGTATTCCTTTCATAAGTAGTGAAATTGTTTATTTAATAGGATACAAAATGGAATTAAAACCAATTAAACTATTAAATTAAAATCTGAAACTAAAACTAATCTTAAAAAAATATACTTAAAAAAGGAGGAGCCCCCGTGGCATAGTTCCGCAGACGCTGGCAGCATTCCCCCTTTGGACAGCGATACTATACGCTGTCCAAGGAAGCTGCCAACTCTGCGGTCACCCGTAGCGTCTATTAGCTGCTTCGAAATATCTTTGAAGAGGCATAGCGCTAGGACCCCACGGACCAAGGGTCTCAACACCGAAGGGACAAAGTTATATCTTGCATAAATAGTTACAAACTTGACATGCCTTTATGAACATGAGATAAGATTTAGAACTGAACCGTAGACGTGTAAGCTGTTTGCGCTTGACGGTTTTTCTTCATGATAATGTTTTATCCTTGTGCCTTTGGTATCACGCCAAGACGAATCCTTCTAGATAATAACGCTACTCGTACCTCATTCGTTTGATTTGTTTTGCCAATGTTTTTTTTTAAACTCTGTGTTCTATTCAGGCCAATGTCTTTCGTTAGGTTGGGAACATGTTCTAACCTTTAAGCATAATGCTGTATGCTTAAAGTGTATGCCTAGCACGAAAGCATACGAAAGTCGCGTGGCGCTCGAGATAGTTTACCCATCTCTTTCTATAACGAATAGTAAGAAAAAGACGGGCAATCTGACTCGCGCGCGACGCGACTTTTGGACGCTTTCGTGCTAGACGTACTGAGTGAAAAAATTACGACTATTTCAGTAACTAACATTCACTAAAAGCATAGCTACCATCCTGTGCCCGGCAGTGGGACGAATCAGATGATAATGGTACCTAACCCATTTGGGTTATTCCATAAATTTTAAAAACTGAGTTTTTCTGATGCGCATATGGTAAAAGTCCATTGAGAGATTGGGCGAAATTCATTGGAGTTAGCATCCCATTACTTTTTTGAATCCCCCTTTCCACCTATACGCTTTTAATCGTGCTAAACGTGGCCTTTAGGTCTTGTTATCTCAGGCTCTGTCTACCCCGCAAGGGATATAGACGTGATTTTTGTATGTGTATGTATGAGTTTTTCGGAATTTATATCCGCACTGGGTCGAGTGGGAACTCACCCATGCCCTCTCATTTTGAGAGACGTATATCTATAGACTGATGACATATATAGACTGATGATGATGATGATGTTTTAAAAGTTATTAACAACCATGCTGGTCTGGGAGTAAAGAAAAAACAGAATGTACCAGATGCGTCTCTTCCCGCGCAGATGGTAAAAGCCCATCGAGGGAATGGGTGAAAATACGAATCATGTTATAGGCGATGCGGCTAGCAACCCAATTTTGATTCCCCTTTCCACCTATACGCCCACAATCATGCTTAACGTGGCCTCTAGGTCTTGTTACCTTAGGCTCTGTCTACCCTGGAAGGGATAAAAGACGTGATATATATCTACTTTACACTCCGATCTTCAGATAAGGCCCGTGTCACATTACGCCTTTAAATTCACATCGAAAGTTAATCTGACAACTAATAAACTTTTTATGATCGATAGCTTTAAATATTACCAACTTACGTTTACACTCATGCAGTGTTTCCCCTCCAACTTTTTCTTAGATCATTCTAAGCGATTGTCTTTTTGTTGTTGTTTGGGAGCGGCAAAGTTATGTTGGCCGAATGGTCGCAGGCGCAGTGTTTTGTTTTGGGGTTAGAAGCTAACGTGATTAAACCTTGTGGTCAAATGGAGATGTATTTAACGGTTTTTGTATTGTTTTTTGAGGATTTAAACGAATTTAGGGGTATTGCTAGGTTTTGCTTGTGAATAATTTGAGGGAATGAAAATCCTTTTGGTTTTATATATTAATCTATTAGTGTGTTCAAAAGACTTTGTTTGACTTCCATACTGGTCTGGGAGCAAAGAAAAAATATAGATTGTACCAGTTGCTTCTCTTCTCGCGCAGATGGTAAAAGCCTTGGGAAGCATGTTATATTCGATGCGGCTAGCAACCTATCACTATTTTGATTCCCCTTTCCACCTACGAGTATACACCCACAATTATGCTAAGCGTGGCCTTTGGGTCTTGTTCCCTTAAGCTCTGTCCACCACGTGAGGGATGTGTACCTATGTGTTCAAAAGTTGGCACAGTCAAATGGGCAATATTGTGGATAAATGAGACTTTTGTTAAAAACAATAACCAAGGTATCAATAAATAGTTTCGATGTTTGTTTTAAAATATTGTTTATAATTCAAAATGGTACTCACTCGTTTATTTGTTGACCAATTAAATTAAATCACTCACCTGAAACAAAATGTATTAATATATTTTTAAGTTTACAATTTTAATATTTTTTTAAGATACTTAAAAAAATCTTCCATGCTGGTCCGGGAGTAAAAACAAACATATAATTTATCAGTTGCTTCTCTTCCCGCGCAGATGGTAAAAGCCCATCGAGGGAAAGGGCGAAAATCTTAGGAATCATGTTATAGGCGATGCGGCTTGCAACCTATCATTATTTTGATTTCCCTTTCCACCTAATACGCCCTTAATCTTAAGATTTTGTTACTTTAGGCTCTGTCTACCTCGTAAGGGATAAAGACGTGATATATGCATGTATGTATGTATGTTAAAAAATTCAACACCATAGAACACAAATTAATAAATACAGATTACAGTAGAGAAAAGAGATGTTAGATCGCAGTAAAATCAGAATAAAATAAGTATTTATCCATATTATACTCCCAGATAACATTTATTTCTCTTAAGGTCACCATAGGGTCATCTTATGATATCAAGATAGAAGTCCCAAAAAACAACGTACCTTCTTCCCATCAATTTCCTATCGAAAATTCTGATCTAACATTCCTACTAAGAATGGGATTAACTCAAAAAGGTTCCGTGTAAGGTCACTTTAGTAAATAAAGCTTTAAATACTTCCATGCTGGTCTGGGCGCGAAGAAAAAACATAGAATGTACCAGTTGCTTCTCTTCTCGCGCAAATGGTAAAAATCCATCGAGGGAATGGGCGAAAATCATAGGAATCATGTTATAGGCGATGTGACCCATCACTATTTTGATTCCACTTTCCACCTCTACGCCCTCAGTGTCTTGCTAAACGTGGCCTGTAGGTCTTGTTACCTTAGGCTCTGTCCACCCCATAAGGGATAAAGACGTGATTTGTGAATGTGAATGAATGAAGCTTTAAATCATACCGTTTGCTACACAGACATCCATAGGTACTTACATATATAATGTAAATCACGTCTCTATCCCGTACGAGGTAGACGGAGCATAAGGTAACAAGACCTAAAGGCCACGTTTAGCATGATTGTGCGCGTATAGGTAGAAAGCGGAATCGAAATATCGATGGGTTGCTAGCCGCATCGCCTAAGAGCTTTTTCCACCTGCGTGGGAAGAGAAACAAGTGGTACATTCTATGTTTTTTCTTTGCTCTTTTTTATGTTGTTTCTTTCACAATAATAGGCAAAGACCCAGTGCCGTGGCGTCAAGTATATCGGAAGGCAAGCCGAAGGGCATTTAACTAGCCTTTTCCTCTAATTCTGCACAAAGTGCCCAACTGCCTTAAATCGGAATCGAGTTTTATGGATGCCACGCCACTCACTGCAAAGTCCTCTATTCGTCTAACTTTAAGAGCTCTAACCAGCATCTTAACGAATTAAAAGTGTTGAGGTATTTGGAAAGAGACGCGTGAATCAAACCACAAGTTCGGTGTATGACTAACTCATGCTTTATTAATATACCCTCATCATATTCCTATGTAACAATGTAAACTACCTACAAAAGGTTCTATGGTTCATTATCTCACTGAACCCTAAAACGATATCCCACAAAGATAACTTTGAAGTGAAGCCCGGTAGCTCAACAGTAAGAAATTAAAACTAAATGTTATTTGTAGTTTCTTTGTAGTTGCTATCAAATTTGAATCTTTATTTTTTGGAACTAGAGTTAAAATAATGTGTAACATGGTTATTGACGATAAGTAACGTTCTTGAATAACATTAACCTTTAAAAATACTGTCAGATTAGTCAGCATAGTTAGTTTTATGCCTTACTAGCGACCCGCCCCGGCTTCGCACGGTGTATTATGCATTTATTATACATATAAACCTTCCTCTTGAATCACTCTATCTATTAAAAAAACCGCATCAAAATCCGTTGTGTGGTTTTGAAGATATAAGCATACATAGAGACATAGGGACATAGGGACATAGGGACATAGGGACACAGGGACAGAGAAAGCTACTTTATTTTATACTATGTAGTGATTTTAGGCTGTGATTCCACCAGAGCTGGGGCCCGATTTTCGAAAGCACATCACTCGAAAGTGGAATAAATCTGTCTATATCTTCAAAATTACAGCTCTAATCAAATTTTTACTAGTTCACAAGATTAAAGAGAGCCGTATCTTCTAAGCTACTCGTATTTCAAATTCAGCCCAATTTATCACCACTTTCGAGAGGTATCACACATGTGCTTTCAAAAATCGGGCCCCTGCGTGAGGAGTTTTCATGAACCAATAGAAATGCTTCATTTACCTGTCCTCGCTTAGCATAGCTTTTGGAAACAGTCTCAACGTACTTCGCACATAAATAAACACGTCTTTATTCCTTACGGTGTAGACAACAAGGTAACAAGACCTAAAGGCTATGATTGCGGGTGTATAGGTGGCTGCTAGCTGCATCGCCTATAACATGACTCCTAAGATCCTACGCGGGAATAGAAGCAACAGTATGGAAAAACGTCGCATATCTCTGGTGAAAAGGCAGCCTTAGAATAAGATGAACTCATCACTACCTGTAGGTCTCGTAAAAGGCGATTAAGGAACTTGACTGATGTGAGAATATTTCTTTTGGCTGCTCCGAACTCCGCTCAGTACTAAGACGTAGAAAAGGTGAAACCATCACACTATTTTCCGAAGAAAGTCGTCATAAAGGATAATGTTATTAAAGTGTCACTTACAAAAAAAGTTCTCAAATTTATCTTTGTTTAATATTAGAGATGAAACTTGAAATAGTTTGAACAAACAAAGCAATGTTGTTTTTTCGTAACAGAAGTGAAAAGTGTGTTTAGCACGTTCACAAAACCCATGGTATGCACTTGTGCATTTGTTTATGTACATCTATTCATTTTCGATCGCCCTTTTCGGAAACCACAAACAACTGTTTCGCGTCTCTGTACATTTTCTTATCTTTGCGGAAACTTCAGAAATGTCTTCAAAATTTTAAAACAATTCTTCTAAAACCCAACACCACTTATTATGGGCTCTATATTCGAACCCAAAACCGGTTTTTGATTGCCCCCAAAATGTGCAGTTTGCTCCTAATGGACCCTTAATCCTGACCAAGTAAACCGTAATTTTGTTGCGAGTCACGATTTTTCTTAATATGTTTTTAAGAATGCCTTTTTGATTAGCTACTATGAAGATGTTTAGGCGCGGTAGATAAATGGTGCGATTGAAGACATCCATACACAGATGCACATATTCAAATCACGTCTATATCCCTTACGGGGTAGTTTTGCATGATGGTGGGCGTATAGGATTGAAGACATCCTCGGACGGATTGTAGAAATATTTTCTGGCCTCTAAGACACAGGTCCTTGCCTAGCTTGAGGGTTGAGAATTGTATACTTTCCTTTTCATCGTCGTTTCCAGCATAATACAGGGTGTTACAAAACTACGCGTAAAAACAAAACGAGGTTATATGTTGCCTTATAATTAGTATATTTACCATGTTTAAGAACCGTAGTATTGCTGTATAACATAACTTACATAAAAAGAAAAAAAAAATACAAATCATATTTCAGTAAAACCAAAGAGTATACTATGCAGAAAGTACCTAGCTACATTTTCAACTAATTCGGGGAATGATAAAGAGACATAATAACAAAATGCACCTAAAATTTTATTAGATTGAGTTTTGGAAGATTTTAAAAGATCTAACTTAACGAAAGAACCTAAACGTAACCGTACCGAACGTAATGATCCGTGTAAGAAAACATCGGTATTTTGAAAAAAAATACATGAAACAAGAAATTTTTTGAATATGGATTAAAATATTTAAAATTGAAACATAATATTTTTTTCCCGCCTTGACGTTTTTGAAGCCATATGGAATAGAATAGAATATGGAAGAAGAACTCCAATTGATACTTGTATTGATTGTCTTCCCATACTACATTCGGGAGCAAAAAAATCTCCTCTATTTAGAAAGTTGTATGAAAAGTGAAAAGTTTCTTTTCTCCTGAGTATAGATGGCGTTAGTTTACCAATTTTTAGTCCTAGTCGTAAATTTCTTTTTACTGTTTTTATAGTTTGTCTCCTTATTTCTAATGTTAATAAAGTTACAATAATAAATTAAATGTATTATGTAAGAACCAATGAGCCGTATCGATTTCCCACGTAATAATTGCCTTTGTAGTGGTGTTCGTTGTGTATAATGCACTATTTAAGTATAAGTATCGTAATGTTATTATTATGTCACGGTGTGATAAACTTGACTTAGAAAATCAAAACATTCACAGAGTAATGAAGGATACCAGATACTGTTTATAGTTAAGTAATATTCTTGTTCTACAAATCATGCTGTAACACAATAGTACACTGGTTTTTATTAGTAATCTTTGTTTGTTTGATCACATATTAGCTTATTTTTTATTCCTGGCAAATTTGTTTTATATCTTTGTACATAGAACCATTTATTGTCAGGACGAATGCAATAATAAAACGTTATATGATAACAATATTAGAGGTATTAACAATTTATATGCAATAGTTTACTCAAAAAAGTGCGAAACGAACCATAATTAGCTGAATACAGATGCATGCAAGTTATATGAAAATAAATCAAGGAATCACTACCAAAGACTGACGTAAAACAAGTTTCATATCTTTTGCAAAATATATAACTTAATCTGATAACACAATGAGTTTTACTGAAAAATTCTCTGCTTAAAATTATTTTTTAAATTCTATGAACATTCTATGAAAAATTCTATGAACTTTATTCCGACGACGTCTCTGTTCTCGTGACGTACCCTGACCGACGTCAGCGCAACTAGTTGCACAATAGGCTGCCTTTGTCTTATTATAATTGGTCACACGTGTCCACTACCGTATTATACACATACATACACATACACAAATCACGTCTTTATCCCTTACGGGGTAGACAGAGCCTAAGGTAACAAGACCTACAGGCCACGTTTAGCAAGACACTGAGGGCGTAGAGGTGGAAAGTGAAATCAAAAAAGTGATGGGTTGCTAGCTGCATCGTCGCCTATAACACGATTCCTATGATTTTCGCCCATTCCCTCGATGTGCTTTTACCATTTGCGCGGGAAGAGAAGCAACTGGCGCATTCTATGTTTTTTCTTTGCTCCCAGACCAGCATGGAAGTACCGTATTATAGAAGTATAGAAAATAAGCACTCGTATCTATGAAGCAATTTATGAAGTAAAGTTAAGTTTTATTGTTATTTGTACATATGTTAAAGCAACCTGTTATCTTGGGCACGAGTGTTATAGATACAAGTGCGATTCTGTTTCTTTCACTGTACATTTCGCACCCTTCGTGGAAGAAAGACGTAAGTCCCATTGTAAGTCAATAGGACTTACGTCTTTCTTCCACGAAGGGTGCGATTTGTGTAAATGTATGTGGAATGGAACGTAAGAGGGTGTGAAGGTGACGGACGATATTATAAGAGTGAGACGATGAATATTCGATTTGAAGAATGAGATGACGTATGTAAGATGTTTAGGATTCAGTTGCAATGAGTCTGCGGTATGATTTCGCTATGTAAACACGGAATAAATATTCTTCAACGGTGACTAAATTGGTTTCCTTATTAATTTAGTCCCACATGTACATAGTTTATTTACCTATGGTAGTTTTTTGTGTTGTTTATTTTTATTAGTTTGAACGTGTGGGTATCTATTTCTTTATTTATTCTGTTCAAACTGCTACCTGGCAGATATCACTCTGTAGCGATAACACCGCCTATATCGCTTACTTCGCTAAATCTTGTGCTTATATGAAACTAACTTTCTTCCATGCTGGTGTGGGAGTAAATAAAAAACATAGAATTTACCAGTTGCTTGTCTTAGGAATCATGTTATAGATAGGCGATGCGGCTAGCAACCCTTCAATATTATGATTTCCCTTTCCAGCTATACGCCCTTAATCATGCTAAACGTGGCCTTAAGTTTTTGTTACCTTAGGCTCTGTCTACCCCGTGAGGGATAAAGACGTGATATTATGTATGTATAAAACTAAGCATTTTTTAGACTTGAGTATTTTTGTCCTTTTAATTGATTTATTTATAGCACAGTATCCCAAAAGTCCCAGACTATGTGTAATTCTTAAATTACTAAAACCCGTATTAAAAAGCTATAAAACGATCATAAATTGCAATAAAATCACCCATCGAAGGTTACTTCGCGGTCATAGCTTGGGATCACACGAAACGAACAAACCTACATGTTTTATACTCAGTTTTTAAGCATAGTTATGAACACACACACACACACACATACACACACACAAATCACGTATTTATCCCTTACGGGGTAGACAGAGCCTAAGGTAACAATACCAACAGGCCACGTTTAGCAAGACTGCGTGCGTATAGGTGGAAAGTGGAATCTGCCCGGGAAAAGAAGCAACTGGTACATTCTATGTTTTTTTTTCGCTCCCAGACCAGTATGAAGTTATGGATGGGGTTATTTTGGTACCTTCAAAAAACTTAATCTGCCTCCGTGGCGTCGTTCAGGGAGGGCTTGAGGAAGATGTGGCTCACACCATCTCCTTAAATATTGTATGTGTGTACTCGTATTGTATGTATGCATGTGTGTAATGATATTTAGTAGTTTATTTATGAATTGTTTGTTGCATTTTGAGATGTACGTTCTATTGTGGCTTTCACTATATTATGGATATTTTAAACTCACTCTTTGTCGGTCTCTCGCTTAATGCTCCTCTTATTTACTCAAAGGTTAACTGGCAGCGCATATATTTTTATATGTTTCTAATAACATTTCAAGAGACTATAAAAGTATTCACTCTCGGTCACAGAGAGGTGGCCAAGACTGGGTCGAAGGTCAGTGGGTAGACTATCAGCCCGTTGGTCAGATGACACCTGTCAATCGGCTGGAAAACTGTGGATGAGACTGGCACGGGACCGGGCAAAGTGGCGTCAAAATGAAGAGGCCTTTACTCAGCAGTGGGTGGATGTGGGCTGATCAGATAGATAGACAAAAGTATTTAGCTTAACCACTCCAAAATAGAAAATTTGTAACCAGTAGTCTCGGAGTTACAATTCCCGACTGCGATCAATACATAAGTGCTGGCCCTTCCATAGAACAGTATGGTGCTCCTTGACATTTAAACGTCTGAACAGTGTACACAGACTTACTAATGATGTATCTATACGGGTTATTAGGTACCTACGATGGTGCCCATGGGTCATAGGTTAGTTAGAATGTTAAGTAATAAACCGTAGTTAACTGTACATATAACAAGTTTGTTAGCTCAAATTGGCTATCTAGGTATCCGATCATTTGAGTGACGAATGTTTTGCAAACGTATCGTTCGACAAACAATCCATTTGACAACGCAATTTTTATTCGCAAAATGTGAAATTTAAAAAATCGACCAATTTACAAAATGCCTAGAAAAGATAACCAATACGGCTGAATTTCAAAGTGCTCAAATTAAAAACACAAAATTACGCGTCAGGAAAAGAACAAAAATGTTTTAGTAGTAGCAATTGTTATTTTAATAAATAGAATACAATGTTTATAATTAGCTCGTCTGTACGAGCTATGTAAATGTAATTGTAAAAAAATATATTGACAATAGTATTTTGTTTTCTGTTAACATAAATTAACTTTGTGAAAAAGTTATAAAACAAATCTGGTCTAATGAGAGTCACGCAAAAACATTTCTTACAATTACGGTTTCAATTGTTTCAAATTTGTCAAACGTTTTTCGGTCACAGCGATCGAAAACAGATATTGTCAATTTAAGATTATAAAACTTGTAGATAAAACATTCGGTAATTGAAAGAAAGAAAGAAGACATTTATTAATTGAGCTGTAACAGACGACTTTACATTAATTTATGAAGTGGTCCCCTATCACACAAATTTAATGGGCCATGTAATGTTCCACACAAAACTGCCGCAATCACCGCAAGCTCAAAACCTGCTTGGTACAAGTTTTTTGGCAAGATAAAAGGGGAAAAAGAACCATTTTGTTTCTTACATACATTTAAACGATAAAGTCGTCAATGTAAACCGAACTCTTTGTTTCAACACGATAAAGTTTATAGTATTCACTAGAAACCTTAAAGGATGAACGGGTTCACAAAAAACGAACCAAATCCGAAAAACTAAACCAAACTGCTATTCTCATGTGGACTGACAAAAAGCTCATTTAAATACGCTACCGGCAATAAATACGAATTCAAAATAATCAACGCAATAAAACTTTAGAGCTTTTAAAATTCAAAGCTCGTTGCAATAAATTATCATTCGTTCGGCGTTGGATGAAAAAAGGATAAAAAAAGGACAAAACGAACCAAATCGGGAATAGAGGCGAACCGGGACAAAGCTATTGAACATGTCAGGACCAGTCTTTGAAAAGGGCACCTGTTTGAGAGCACCTGTGGAATATATTAAAGGCTTTAGGAAGTTTTGGGATATTAAGTGTTGCTTTGAGGTCAATGTTTCTTGCTAGGAGCTGCATTGTACAAATTGATTCCTGACCCACGGTAGAACGTTCTCACAGTTAACGTCACAATAGTTTTCCTTGTCGATTCAATGTCAAGTCTACGAAATTTACTGTGACAAGGTTCCACGGTGGGTCAGGATTATATTCGTTCTATTTAAAGTTTGTTTGTTTACTACGTTTCTTAAGCTGAGTTTTACCGAATCTTAGGTTCCGTGGGTGCATTATTGGTATTCCGTAAAGTCATGATAAAAATGCCTTGGAGCTGATAGTTAAGGAAATCCTGGCTCATGTACTAGGCACAAACGAAATGCAGAATCTAACGAAAGTTTATCAACTTGGCTATAATTTTATCGAGGCGTCGTACCTACGTTGCTACAGGGTTAGGGTTAGGTATCATGTTATAGGCGATGCGGCTAGCACTCCTCACTATTTTGATTCCCCGTTCCACCTATAAGCCCACAATCGTGCTAAATGTTGCCACAAGAAAAGTTTGCTATAGTGACAAATTGTCGTTTCTTTGAAAAGTCGTCTATTAGAATCTTCTAGCGCACGGAGTGAAGTTTAAATAAGAATAAAATAATACTTGTCTCGATTGTAAACATCAATTAATAAAATTCAATTTTATTGTCCTCTTTTAACTCGTAAGTCGTTATCAAAGTTCTTACCCTAAAAGAAGGGCATCTGCCCAATGAATATTCAAAAACAACTTGACGACTCTTTTATTGGTACAAGTGATGTACACTTGTTATTTAAAGTCATAACATCTTAAAAAATTCAAATACACCCTAATATTTTGCTTGGTTAAATCTAAATACTTAAGATAAACCAAGTATAACGAAATAAAACACATTGAGCGTAAACCGACAAGTGGTTTAGTTGTTAAAGTGCTAATTCTGCATATAAATAATGCTGAATTAACATAAGAAACCGCTATAGTCCCACTGTGGTTACTCAAGGTCTGTTGTCAGTTGAAAGCATTTGACCATTTCTGAATCTATACAGCGTAATTCGTGGAAAAAAGACGCAAGTCATATTATGTCCTAATAGGACTTACGTCTTTCTTTCACGAATGGTGTGAGGTCAGAATGATAGCGTATAAAATATTTGAGAGACACAATTTAAACAACTGTGCGAAAGGTAATTTAATGAGGAGGGTATAATTTCTTGTTGTGATTTCGTTTTATATCACATGGAAAGAAGAAAGAAAGCATAATGTATTTTGAACGTATTTGTAGAATAACTAAGCTGATTAATCAGGATTGATATGAATTAAGTCTCTTGAGTGATTTAAGTCGTGATTTTCATCAAAAGTTTTTTAAATCAATGATTTAAATCGATCAATTTTTACTGCAACCAAATCAGCCAAAAATTGTTTAGGGACTTCCCTCGACAACACTAAGACACTTGAATACTATAAAATAAAAAGTTTTATTACTACTACGTTTATTAATAACTAGGTAATTACTTGTTTCGGTACCTTTTTTTAGTCTAGATAAGTTATTATTAGCTGTTATTTTTCAATGCTACTGTTTTTTAAATTGTTTATTTTAGTAGTACTTGTTGTATTAATAATTTAACTAAACCAAAATATGTTGATAAATAACTGAACTGACTATTAAATAATTAAAAAAAGTCAGGAAAGTAAAAAATCGAAAAAAATCTGATTATTGTGATTTTTAAAAGGATCATGACTTTTATTAACCTTAAAAAGATCATGATTTTAATGTATTTACTATCCTGGGAAAGACAAAACGCCAAAGAAACAGACAGAGTTGCTAGCAAAAAAGATCGCCAAAAACCTGTAGTTTATCTTCCTTACACTTCTGTTGTGCAAATACCTCTACAATGGCAGCTCATAGATGCTGACAGTGAGCGATGTGTAGAGAGTAATAACTGACAAATCAGTAATATTTATAAATACTAACATTAAAATTGAAATAGCAATAAAAGTAGACGGTGATTTTACTCGTAAACAGTAGGAACTCTCAACGATGACAAATTAAACAAGATACTAACAGGAGCTCGCTCACCAATTGGATAGAACTAAAATAGAATTGCAGTTCACAAAGCTCCTGCGATCACTGCTTAAAATGACACACTGAACGCATATGAACAATATGATGGTGAATTTGCTACGAGACTTACTTAAAAGTAATTAATGCAAGCCACAGTACCCATTTAATAATACCTATGTATAAGCAAAACTTTTAGGAACTATGTTATAGTCGACGCGGCTAGCGACCCATCACTATCTTGATTCCCCTTTCCACCTATATGGCCACAATCATGCTAAACGTGGCCTTTAGGTTTTGTTAGGCTCTGTCTACTCGGTAAGGGATAAAGACGTGATTTATGTACATACATGTACATACATGTATGTTTCTAATCTATACGATATTTTTCATCTGCGGTTTAATATGCAACGAACAATTTTATTGTTGAACAAAATTAAATATCCAATAAACCAATTATTAAGTGACTGAATAATCTAGTGTCTCGCAAATCATTTTGAGTAAGTACAGTTAAAAAGTAATAAAGCAAAACGTGACTGCAAAGACAGAAAGTAATCAATATTTTTTTTCTCCTTCAAAAAAGACATTTAAAGTTATCGAAGCGTTGCTTTCCACTTCAATTGTAATCGATATAAGCACAATCACAAGTTTAAACCGTGACTTACCTGCACTTGGCAATGAACAAACCAACCGTAGAACCTTTGGAGAGCCACAACTTGATAGATATAAAGTTGCAATTGTCTCGACAGTTGTCGTAATAGCTGTAAGATAAAATGGTTGATATCCTTCCAACAATGAGGAGGACCACACAAAATGATAAACTTTGCTTTTCGATTTCAAAGAGTTGAAATTTTTGATGCGTTACCAAAATTTGTTCGTGATGTCTATCAAATTTTCTTCAACTATTTAATATCGCTTAGTTCCTATCACGCACGTCACCATATTTAGCTTGTTAATTTTGATTTGTTCGAGTTTAATTTGTCGTAAGTTCGTAAACTATTGCGTACCTTCCTGTTTCTTTAATCTCACATTATTGTCATTTTTAATGCGTATAGTAAATACTTTTTACAGAGAGAGAACTACGTTGATAAATGGAACTCAATCATACATTCCCATGTGATGTTCGTTTGAAATCAAAACGTTCCATGATATTTCGAATATTGAATTCAGTTCACCAGTTCCCTTTAAACATCGAGAAACGTCTTCAACCTCGACATTGGTAGCATCACCAACAGAAATATCTTAGCTTTGTTTCAAAAATTGAATCAAATCGAATTCAGCTTGTATTTCTAGAATAATTTTATTCTAGTGTATAGTGTCTTAGTTTCGATTTCCACGATCGGCCGATTGCCATCGGGTTTCGCTTTCATTCGTCGTACTTCGCCAGTCCATTGCCAATGCTACGAACAACTACGTGGTGCAGTTCATAAGATATTGCACTGTTTGTCTTAAGACGTTATATTAACTACATTATTATCAGTCGTTTTGATATAGCAGTTTAAATTTCTCATTTTTTAGATACTTGACCTTAGACCAAAATTTACGCGCTTTTCAAAATCCTAATGCATTCTATGTTCAATGCTAACATACTATAATTATAGACTTTTAATGAGACAAGGATAAGGGTTCTATAACGCTCTTTTGCACGGCTTTTTTTATAAAAAAGAGACATTAGTTTTTTTTGCTGTAACATTTTTTGATTAGCATTTTTATCCGCTGTAAAATTACTGGTTTGATATTTCTCAAAACCGATTTACTTTATGTTTCCTTTAGCATTCTCGTTTTTAACTTACAAGTTTTTACACGCTTCTATCCTGACACTTGTATAGAATCAAGTCGTGACTGCAAAAACGTAAGATTAAGAGCGTGCCGAGTTTCCGACTTTTCTAGTTTCTTGTTCAAACAAGTTCATGCCGTCTCTCTCATTGCTTTTTACCTGGCAACAAATTTGAACGGCCAAAATTAAAGGGTGCATCCTAAGTTCCGTGACCGGATTTTTTCCCATTACGTTTTAGTCTCAAAAACGTGAACAAAAAAGTGACCGAAGTAACAATTTTGATTTTTGTCTTTTGAAATCTGCACTTTTGAGAAATAAAATTAATAATGTCATTATTATAATATATCTACTCACTGAGCTCTTTTTTCTGCGGGACTTACCAAGTTTTGACTAAAATATTATGTTTCTAAAACAACGAAACTTCTTTTCACTGTTAGTTTGAGCGAGTTCCTTATCATTTGTTTTTAACATGTTCTGACAAGTCCTCTGTGACCAGCTCTTGACATAAGGTAACTGTAAACAGAGTTATTTTTGGAGTGATTGCTTTGGCTCGAGCTCGGCATAAACTGTGTTTGTTTATTCGCTGTTACTTATAACTTATAAGTCACGATTGAACCAGTTGGCTCTTTATCTGTTTATTCAAGTGGACTTATAAACTTAAATATTTCATTTTGTGAGCTATTTATGTAGGAACTTATCACTTTATTTTTGAATTTCTTTATTATGATTCCGTCACAAAAATCTAACAGATTTAAGACTAGGTATTATTCTGACTTCGGCTAGATTTATGTTTCAATTTTGCTAGAGTGCCGTGTCCTAGGTTTTTCATCGTCGTGGGATATTTCCGGCGTGCAATTGAAATTCAAAACCATTATGTTTAAAATAATATTTATTTCACAAATTCCCGTGAAACTTTGGGAATATATAAACACAAACCAGTTTATGTGTATCGATTACATGCGGCACTTATTGTTATTATAAGTAATAGTAAATAATAATTATAAAATGTAGGTAGAGAATGTTCTTACATTAAATCACAAACATTTAAATGCAATATTTACAAATCGTTGTGAATTATTTAAAACTATAGGCGTATTATCAAAACTTTCCTTTTTACATGAGGAAACAATTTTTAATCAGCAATATTTTATTTTACATGTAAAAACAGTTCCTAAAAATAATGTCGTAACAAAACTAAACTATTGGTGGAATCGAATTTATTTACAGCTACACTAATCTCTCGATTGCAACAAATAAATGATTCAAGAAAATCATTACTCGTTAAATTTAGATAATTTCTTGTCACAATTAAGTAATGTAACAAATATTTGGCGTCTAATTCTTGAAATGATAATTCACTTAACGGATACTATGACTATCGAGATTATTTGGAAATAAAATAAGATTTGAGATCCTTTATTACTATGTAAACTTACACGATTAGGAGATATAAAAAAAATTAAATGCGGAAACTTAAACCGAAGGTAATTGTAATAAATTAAACAAGCTAAGTATGCCATTTTAAAATTGATAAACAAAATAAGAGATCAAAATGGAAATGTAACTAAATATATAAACTTAACAATACTACGAACGTTAGTTGGCACAACTGCATTTTAAGCCCTATTAGAACTGAATTTGCAAATAAAAGCACGAAAACGTTTCCAAAAATATATTCAGACCAAAACTCACATTTGGTAAATGCACAGCATAAGAAAATACAAAAATTTTGTAGAAAATATATTTTTTTACCACGAGTTGTTTTGTCGAACTTCACTCTGTTTCGGAAATCGAAAAGCAAAATTTGTCGCGACGAAGCGGAAATGTATGTTAGAGTTGCATCTGAATCCAAACCAGAGGGTGTACCCTGTGGATTCGATCCAGCAAATACCACCATTAGCAATTAAAGTGCAGCAGGACACAACATCTCGGCAAAAAATCACATCGAAACGGATGGACTTAAAATTATGATAACAAATAGTCCAGATCTGCTTTGCAGTATCACCGTTAACAATACTTATCTATAACAATCTTCATTTTATCTGATGCTATTGAAGAGGGAGGACGCCAGGGACACCTTGATGATGGCGACTACCATCACTAAGTTGACGATGTAGGTCGAATTGCATCTTAAGTGGTAAGGTGGTGTGTTAGCTTCGGGGCACTCACCTCGACGCGTGTCCTGGGTCAGGGTCTCTTGCCCGGGCTGACGGGACACCAGGATGTGGCACAGAACCTCGTATAACTCAGCCAGGAGCCTGTTCAGTCGAGAGAAGTGCTCCTCTGACGGCTCTCTCTCGCTCGGCAAGTTGAACGCTATAGCCATCTTTGTCGGCCGCAATGTCTTTTTCTACGGAGGAATCGTGGACAGATTGCCGTTTGCTTTGTATGCATAAATGATATGTGGCCGCTGGGACGTTGGCTTCAAAGCCTCACCAATATTTGCATAGATCCTCAGTTTTTTTCTCTTGCTGAGTTTTGATCGGCTCAATTTTCCAGCGGTTCCTCGTGATAAAAAAAGTTTTCAAGTGACTCGAAAAATTCGCTCCAAAAGTTCAGTCGTCAATTTTTCTCATAAATGTTTTGTAGAAAAAATCTTCACTTAACACTTTCTCGATGGCACAGTTTTTGGCGCTAAGAGTTCACAGAACGACCTCAGTTTACACAAAAAAGTTTTGACGCAACACCGAGACGAGCATTGTCTGTAATTCACTTGTAATTTAGCGATAATCGGCAGAGGCCAATGACACAAACGCGCGAAACGCACCGCGCATCGCTCCAACTAACCGATGTAAACAAGTTAACTTCGCAGTTCACACGACAAAAGGGGTCGACCGACGACTATTGAGCGTGCGTGCGATCGCGGCAAGAGCGAATCGTGTTATAAGGGATTACTCTACTCCGTGCACATCATTGCCTCGACGCTGCTCGCTGCACACATGCACGCGGTGCATAATGTAAGCACAACCGCACACAAGCGCACACCTATTTGATTATAAATAGTGGAACGCACGGTAGCACGTTCCCTTCGCACTCCACAACTACAATCAACGTCTAACCTTTATCCTCGTCCCGTTCCCACACGCACCAGCTCACATACTGTCGTTTCTATCCGTACTGGTTACATCACGTTGCAACAAGGACTGACAACGCGCCGCTTTCTCTCTCTGATGTATAAAAAAAATGGTTGCGTTGAAAAGGGAGAGGCATGTTGAAGCTGTTGTATTTGGGTCTCGGAAAGCGCGGCAAAGTGAATGAGCCAATGGGAGGGCTGTGTTAGTATGGGGTGAGGTGACGTAAGGAACGGCAGGAGATCACGGGGTTGTTACACGGAGAGCGTTCACTCGGTTTCGAGCCGCAGCGCAGTCACAGTCTATATGTTTCGGTTGTTCAATTTAACGGCTCTTTGTTAAAAACGAACCTACTGGTGGCGTTCGGAAACTGGTTATTCGATACCGTGTCAGGACAGCGCGTGTTTTATTAGTAGTAAACGTAGTAATTTGGTAATGTTTGTACTTTCGTGTTTAGAGCTTTACGTTGCGGTTTTGACATAGGATTTGTGCAAGCGAAGGTGTTTTTAGGTTTATTGGCTTTTAGAATCGAGTGAAAACCTTTGCTATACGGGTGATAAAACTGATAGGTTGCGTTGAGAAAATGGTGACTTTTAGAATAAAACGTAAGGTCGGTCGTTAAAAAGGCAATAAAATAAACCGTGATAAAATTTGTGAACTCAAATATCATAAAATACAAGTAAAATTAACGTTGTTCAGTTTTTAGGTAAGTTTCATCATAAAATTGGTTCAGACAATGTTTAGTTTAATTTAAAGACAGTGAGTAAAATAAATTTCAAAAAACATTAATACCTACATTTTGACTTTTTCAATTTGTACTTCCTATATTTTAACATTTTGTAGTTTCATCGGCAATTGTAACAAGAAAATAAAAAAAATATACACGAACAAACTTTGCAGTGAAAATTATTAACTAATTAAAATCATAAAATAAAATGACGAAAATTCGCGGTGATTCAGAACATAGTTTTTATTATAAAACATAATACTGAAAAAAAACAGGAATTGAGTGGGCCAAGTTAAATCGAGTAAACTATAAAACAATATGATTTTCATGACTTTCAGCTCTGCAGTTTCCAGGCATCAGATAAGTATGTGATCCATTGCATAACACAATTTTACATTTTTCAAATTTCAAAAATCAGAAGGTTCAATTTTCGTCTCTATGTAAGTATTTTTTTACAAGATCGCCAAATAAAAAAAACTTAAAATATGTTACTTACCTACTAAGTATTTGAATAAAACTACTACTAAGTATTTGAAGAAAACGATATTTCTTAAATTTACTTTAATCAAATAAAATGTTTATCACTTACATTTCAAAGGACCTCAGCAAATTATCGCCTGATTCATTAAATTACTCACATTTCAATATGCAGAATAAATGTTATTTATATTGTTTAATTTCTGCGTTGAAAATCAGCAATATTCGGAACAAAACTGTACTTCTAAGTAAATAGTAACACTTAGAAATATTTCTGGTACTTGTGACACCTTTATTTTCATTAATTTATTCCAAATTAAAAATTAGATAGGCACACAATTTTTTCTATGGTCAAGACTTGTGTAAAAAAAGTAACGTTCAAGATTAAAAGATAACTTATCTGGGGCACCTCTGTATCTCCCAGCGCCCCAAAAGTCACTATACATCTCAATTCTTCAAGGTTCAAAGCAAATTAGTCATAGTCAACAAAAAGAAATCATAGACTATCCTTGAAGTTTCATTGCTTCTTAGTCACATCTCTATGACTAAAACGAATATTAGTTGCTTTAAGCTCTCCGAGTGTGTCAATATTTGTATGACCCGTTTAAAGTTTGAGAACATCAACCTTAGATAAGGAAACTTTGAAAAAATATATGATAACATTCAGGAAAATTATTGAAATATGTAATAACAGGTTAGGTAAACTATTTTCCTGTAGGTTGAAAAGATAAAGGCAAATGACTAAACAATAAATTAACTAACGAGTAAGTTCTGGTCAATTTGTCGGAGAATCAGTAATCATTAGAGTAAACGAATTCTAGACGTCCATAGACCCGATTTTTGAAAACGCATGTAAAAGTGGTGAATTTTAAATACGCATAAAAAACAACCACAGCTCTCATTAATCTTGTGAACTGATCAAAACTTTGAATAGAGTTGTAGTTTTGGAGTGCCGATTTATACTAATTTCGAGTGGTACTTTCGAGTGATGTGCTATCAAAAATAGGTCCCCATATCTCGGAAGAATGTGGAACCTAGCTTAATGGAGAGTAGATGCACTGGCTGGCGATGACTCGATGGAGAGCTGAAGACTAGGTTCAATGGCAAGCGTTGGTAGACACCCATGGTTACAGGGGACTGTGGTTGGCTGATGTTGATGAAGCCAAAAACGCACAAGTTTATGAAAATATTATATTTCTAAGCTTTTAATTGAGACTTTTAACGGAGACCAAAGAGCTAGCAGGTTCCTCGCACAGCAAATTAGTATTGTAATACAGCGGGGAAATGCTGCCAGCATTGGCTCAACGCCGCGGGGAGTACGATTTTAGACTGATTTTAGTTTTAGTTCAATTAATTTCTCTTGCGATACATCTATATTTTATATGTAAGTATTTAGTATTAAATATCGATATTATTTATCTCTGAGAAAGTCAAATAAAATTTTAAGTGATGATGTAATTTAATATTGAATGAATAAAAAAACAATTGCGACTGAGTGGCATTAGTTCTTCAAACTTTTTGACTATTAACCCTTTATGATTGCTCTCCAAATAGGTAGGTATACTTACCGATTTCATTCTGCGTAGTTCAACTCTAACCCAATCAAATAACCCAATCAAATTTACCAAACCTTCTCTATTTACTAAATAAATTAGTCTCCAAGTAAAATTTTGACTGTAGGCTCATTGTTTGTTGGATTCCGAATATGGAAATAACTGCTCGTGACGGTAGTAGAAGCTAAAAGACTAGAACCAATACCAGTCTGATCAGGTACCAAAAAATCTGAAGATGACGATTAGTACAGTGACCCAGCGTGCAAAAAGACTGCAAATGACGGAGAACCCAGTGAAGAGAGAAAGAGAGAGAAATAAAGGCTACTTCATAGCACTCTTGAGAATGATGATAGTGAGTTTTAACCAAAAGGCTTTACAATAGTCCAAGTCATCAAGTCGGAACATGTTCGAGTTGTTGAACCGTAAGTAGGTCACGAGACGGGATGACTAAGCGCTATCGATTGAAATAGGTGTATGTAAATAAATTAGTTTTGATGGCTTGGTCAAATGTCATTGCAGTGGCCTAAAAACTAACGTCAATCCGATTTTTTTAAATGTTAAAAGCACATTAGCAACAAAACTGTAACAGGTAACGTCTGAGCAAGAGAGGACAACTACTGAAGCGGATTCATAATTATTTAGCAGAAAAAGAGCAGGACACTGGAAAAAAAGTAAAAATCAAAGCAGCAGCTGACATAGCAATTATGAGACAGACAAACATAGACAGTGACTTAAGAAACACGTATAAAAAAGCAACTTCAAATAATGGAATAATACACAATATCAGAAATATAAAATAGCTATTTACAACGCCAACAACTACAGTTTAGAAATATCAAAAAAGCTTTGGTTTGACTTTGAATTAGAAGCTACAATATTTCGAAAATAGCTGTACCGTTTTTGTTTCTTGGTCAAGAACTAATTGCGATTAAATTAGCGTCATTTGGTGAGTTTAGTTCAATAAAATATTTGCACTTTTAAGGGTATTATAAATATTTTGAATCAGCATTAAAATTCTCATACAATACTTAAAATGCAACTCAATTTCGTTTTACACGACGAACTACGAATTTGCCTTTATTTGTAGAATTATGGTGAACCGCAACAGATGGCGTTAGTAGTCTTTCACTACGCCAATTCGCAACATAGGGGAGCCATGCGTCGACAACACTAAACTTTACGAGCACCCTGTAAGTATTTATTATCAAGGCCTATAGATACCATTTTTACCATCTAAATATTAGCATGGCCATCTATCTATGCAACACGCTAGATATAGTTATTAATTAACTAGAAGTTTACCCACGGCTTTGTCTGCAAAGAATTCGTTTGTCGCTATCACGCAGGAACTACGCAATTTTCCCGGATAAAAAGTAGCCTATGTTATTCCAAGCTTGTATGTCCTCGTGCCAAATTTCAGTCAGTTCTGTTCAGTCGTTCTGATGTGAAAGAGTACCTAACAATAATCCGTACATCCACTCACAAATTTAACCATTTATAATATTAGTAGGAAGTACATTTTTTGTACAATTAATTCCATACTTAGCGTGTTGAAATTTATCAAGAAATAATCTATACATCATCATTCATTAATTTCTAGCACCGATGAACAACAAAATACTATAATAATATGTAGGGGATAAGTTCGCCTTTGTGCATATATTTCAGATCTTTTTTGTCATTTGTCTCTGCTTCTTTATATTTGTACAATAAAACATTTACTTACTTACTTACTTACTTACCTACTTACTTACTTACTTACTTACTTACTTACTGTTTGTGGCATAAAGGTGTATAGATGTTTTTGACGTCTTGCTATTAACTGTACCCAGGAATTGAAAGTCTTTTAATCTTGCCACATCTTGACCATAGCAAATGACGTAGGACATCTGTTTCTAAAACGAAACATTTTCGATTGTCCTGTCTCTCTCACTCTCTGTAATGATAGGAAAGAGAGATAGGGATAGAAGGAGATACGGTATTGTCGTGACTTGAATGTCGACGTCAAAAGGGCCGATGTAATGTACCGTGGAAGCTACCGTTCGATTTCACGGTTCGGATTTCTTGATTGGGCTTTGTCCGATTATTTTTGATGTTATGTTCCATGTTACTAGGTATTTTTTGTTTTTTATCTTTATGAAAGATACGGCTGAAATTGGTAAAATTAAAGTAGAAAAAAAGACAACATACTTACGGTAAAGAAATATAAAAAAAACTTATTCCGACACTGCTTCGACCTGCGTTGACAGAACGGTCGAAGTCTTTGGTAGAAGATATAAAACAGAATAATAGTGTGGTATCCCTTGTCTACCTTTCATGCTGGTCTGGGAGCAAAGAAAAAACATAGAATGTACCAGTTGCTTCTCTACCCGCGCAGATGGTAAAAGTCCATCGAGGGAATGGGCGAAAATCATAGGAATCATATAGGCGATGAGGCTAGCAACCCATCACTATTTTGATTCCATTTTCCATCTATACGCCCTCAATCTTGCTGAATGTGGCCTGTAGGTACCCGTTACCTTGGGCTCTGTCTACCCCATAAGGGATAAAGACGTGATTTGTGTATGTATGTATCCCTTGTCTTCATACATTCTTCAACTTATAAAATGCGTGCAAAATCGATTAAAATGACGTATCACAATCAGAGTTGGAAATGGTTCTAAATTGATGAACTACGAGTATGAACACTGATACATATATAAATCACGTATTTATCCCTTACGGTAGACAAAGCCTAAGGTAACAAGGGGAATCAAAACAGTGATGGTTTGCAAGCCGCATCGCCTTTTAAACATTAGGTACCGAAAGCACCAAAACCTTTCATATTAATAAACTAGCTGTTGCCCGCGACTCCGTCCGCGCAGCGCTTATCGCTATCCCGCGGGAACTATGCTGTTTTCTGGGATAAAAACTATCCTATGTGTCCCTGGGACTAAAACTAACTGTACACCAAATTTCAACTAATTATGTATGTATGTTTAATGTAACCGCGGCAATATAAGGTGTCAGCACGCCAATTTTACTTAATTAGAATGCTTAAGTTGTTGCGAACTAAGCTGCATAAGTTATTATAGTCTTTTAACTATCCCACGGCAACTCTTTAATTTTACTGGATTAAAAGTATTTAAAATATTGACCAGGGATATAAGGTAACACCACGCAAAATTTCATTCAAATCTGTCCAACAGTTTTGGAGATTAGCGAACACAGACAAAAATTATAAACTCTACTTTTTTGTGTTTTATTACTCTTCCCTAATCGTTAGCTTTAATGCACTCTATTTTTGATGAATTTACAGACACGAACTTTCTACTGATTTATTATATGTATAGATATTCTTTCATACCATCGGTTTAGCATGGGAAGCGTCGGATTAATAGTTTGAGTGCATATCGGTTGATTGCAATACCACGTATTACAACCGAAATGACGTAAATGCTCCTTAAGCGTTTGTACATACGTCCTTTTTCGAGTGGAAGCTGTAACAGCGGTCCAATACTGTATTTCACGCCCAAAACGGCTTAAATCCTTTATAAATGTCGGAGCTTACGTCTTTTTTCAATGGGAACTGGTAACGACCGTTGCATACTGTATTAAGGGGGTAAACTATCAAATATTTGACAAGAGATTGATGTTATAGCGCTTTTTTATTAGTTGTCTGGAAATATGCATTTTAATAGTTTGAATGTACGCAGGTATGTATGTATAATCCTTTATCTATACATAATAATAAATCAGTAGAGAGTTCGTGTGCGTTCATTAAATAAATTTATCAAAAATAGAGTGCTAACAATTAGGGAAGAGTTTACCTATGTCTGTGTTCGCTAATCTCCAAAACTGTTAGACCGATTTGAATGAAATTTCGCGTGGTGGTACCTTATATCCCTGGTCAATATTTTAGATACTTTTAATCCCGGAAAATTAAAAAGTTACCAAAACACATTGAACAAAAAATTACTATTTCTGTTTTGATGTGAAACAGGGGCCTTACCGTGACTTAATGCGATTCAATTCCGACTCAGTTCAGGTTTTAGCTGTCATTTTTAGTATGGATCTGACAGCGAGCGAACTTAAACTGAATTGGATCTGAATCGAATTAAGACGTCATGGCAAGGCCCCAGTTACCATTACAGTATAGTATCATCATCATCATCATCATCCAGAAGACTGTTGAACAAAAGCCTCCCCTTCAGAACGCCATAATGAACAACTCGCCCGTATCCGCCGGTTTCCCGCAACTTTTACGAGTATAGTGTAAATTACTGAAAATCAATCAGTCAGCTGGGACAGTAACAGCGTGCGAGCTACTTGACAATAGCCAGTAGTGACCAGGTGTTTGGGTGAGTTACTGACGACAAGCCATTAAAATTAATGGTATGCAGATGCAAATGCAAAAGGCTGAGTGATTGGTATTCAATTAAGACAATATATCTCCGAATAATTAATTTGAGTGCGGAGCGTAAACTACATGCACACTTGTGTCCTTTGATATAGACATTACGTAGTCTGTGACATTATAAACCAAACACCATACATAAATCACGTCTTTATCCCTTGCGGGGTAGACAGAGCTTAAGGTAAAAATACCATGTTTAGCATCATTGTGGGTGTATGGATGGAAAGAGGAATCAAAATAGTGATGGGTTGCTAGCCGCATCGCCTATACCATGATTTTGAAGAAGATTTTTTTATGGAGTTTGTAATTGTGTCGTACGACACATCATTCAAACAGATGACGCTTAGCGATAAAAATTCGCATAGTAACAAAGGTCACGTGACAGCTAGTAACAGGTAGAAAAATTCGAAGACTACCCACCTGCTATGGGTGTCACGGAATGACGAGGATCTGGGTTCGATTCCCGGCCATAGCTTTACTTTTCGGATTTTTCTGTTCTAATTTTCACTGACATTTCGATTTTTTTATACCATGACTCCTAAGACTTTAGCCCATGCCCTAGATGAGCTTTTACCATTTGCACGGGAAGAGAAGCAACTGGTAGTTACTATGTTTTTTGACTCTCACACCAGCCTGGAAGAAACACACCAGCTCCTAATATTTCGATGGGTCCAACGTATATGAGCTAATCTAAATCATTCTTGATAGGGTATTCTAAATTATTTTTAATTTTACTTAAGGTAGAAATTACTTTATAATTTTTTCATGGATTGGCCGTTATACGTAGGACCCATCGATTTACTACAATGCATATCCCACAAATCCAACAAAGCCCGTTGCATGTTTAAATCCTATCCAAGTTATCCAAATAAGCTACGTCCACAAAATTGCAAAAACAGTGGACAAAACCTCGCGTGCCGGACACATGTCGGCCGGCTAATAAATTGCAATCCGGCTGATGTGCACAGATTAGTGAAGTTCATTGCACGGCTGTGGATATCTACAGAGCGAGAAAGCCAGTGAACAGAGCAGGCATTGGCGCTTATGAGTTTTTACGCAGACGCGTCAAAGCGCCCACTATGAAAGAACCTTAGCCATGATAAACGTGGCCTTAAGATTTTGTTACCTTAGCCTCGGACTACCCCGTATGGGCTTTTACCAACTGCGTGGGACGAGAAGCAACTGGTACATTCTATGTTTTTCCTTTGCTCCCAGACCAGCATAGAAGTATATAACAATAATAATATATTTATTTATTAAGGCATTTAATCCCATTAAAAGATTTAATTACAATGACAACGACAATTATCAAAATAAATTAATAGGTAAATTAAATAGCATAAAATAATATAGAACCAAATTATTATTTTATTACGAGTACTAGCTTCTGCCCGCGACTTCGTCTGAGTAGAATTATACATAAAACCTTCCTCTTGAATCACTCTATCTATTTAAAAAACCGCATCAAAATCCGTTGTGTAGTTTTGAAGATATAAGCATACATAGGGACATAGGGATATAGGGACATAGGGACAGAGAAAGCAACTTAATTTTATACTATGTAGTGATTACACATTAAAAGACGACAATACCAATACCAACAACAATAGTAAGTACCTAATAATAATGTTTGTGTGTGTGGTTACGCGTGAATAGAAATGGGAACACAAAAAAGCAATGGATCATCAATTTGACGCGCAAAATACTAGACCAGCCCAGCTAGCACAAGACCGTGCAAGAGTCCGCGCACGAGACTACCTATCTCTTTCTAAATCAAACAGTAAAACAAAGACGTGCAATGTCTCGCGCGTACGCTAATCTTGCAGCACAAGACGTGCAGATTAAACCTCTTATTCATAAACGCTCTGTAGTCTTCTGCTCACTTAGCAATTGTTTGTCCTTATCTGTCACATTGACTTTTACCTTTCACAGATAAGGACAAAAGATTGCTAAGTTAGCAGATGACTATAGAGCGTATATAAGAGGGTTAAATGTTGGCAGTCACACCAAACTCAGCACCTACACACCGCACCAGCTCTGAGCACACATTTATTCTTAATCCACCAGTTATTTTTTTTTTTTTTTTTTTTTTTTTATTTATTTAGGAAACAAACGGTTACATTTAAGTATTGTAACATACAATATAAGTTCGTAAAAACCAACAGTTCCATGTATTATAAACAAACTTAGGAATCATGCCTACGCTAACAAAACAGTTATGAGAGATTGTGTCCACCTGTTATTTGGGGACGTATCATTTAGTATGGTTTATTACAGGTTTTCACGCTGGTCACACTACGATGCTTCGGAGAGCGAAAGCCTGGGAAATAATGGGAATGGAGAAGTTATTGCCCTTGTGCGACAATTTATTTTAGCTGAGAACTAGACAGAATATCATCATCATCATCATCCAAAAGACTGAACATAGGGCTTCCCCAAGGAGCGCCATAAAGACCAGTCTTGCACGACCCTCATCCAGCGGAGCTGACCATCTTGTGGGGGGATATTTTTGTCACTGATGATACTTCTGTGTTTTGAAAAGTTGAACGTCAATGACACCAACAGAAAGTCCATTGTTACTCTGAATTAATTAATTAATTTATAATAACTATTAAGAACTAAATAACAATAAAGGACACTAAAACTAGGAAAGTTGATTTGAAGTAGAGTAAGTTAAAGTGAGTAACCATTGTTACTGTCAAAATTTGACTTTGTTTTGTGACTTTCTGATTTGACCAAGCTTCAGATAAAATTGCATTTTTTTCGAGTCCACAAAAAAAACTAATACACAACAATAACTCCCGTCACTTTCTACAAACAAAACGGATCTTTAACCCATCTTTCAAGTTAAGACACGTCGTTACAATTCCAAAATATTGCATTTTTTTAGTCAGCAAACTGACTACCTGCCGGTGTAAATAAATCTTTATTTTACTACAGTCACGACAAAAAATACTACCCTCAGCTGAGCGAGAAAAAATGTAAACAAAACCTTTTTTGGCCGACACCAGCGATAAGCGAACCGTTTTTGTTTTGGCTTGATGACCAGTTGCAAGTTGACGTTGGTGATAGAAAAAAAGTAAAATACGAAGAATATGCTGTAGATGTAGGTAACAATAGTACTTAATTCCTGTTTGAGATTATTAAGAAACAAGAAGCAGAAAAGGAATATAAAGCGCACGGGAAAATATTGACAGGTAAGAAAGATTTTAAACGAACGATTAAAGATGTAGTTCATTCAGTCAATTTAGTGCCTTATGGTGAGAACAGGATTGCAAACCAAACCATAAGGTATACAACTAATGGGTATTCATGTTCTCAACAGACTTTGATTTCCGTTTGGCTACTAACAAAAACGTTGCGATGTCGTCAATATAGAAAATTCTTTTAAGTGACCATTAGTCTAAGATTTGACGATGGTCAGATTGTAACATTCAGGGAACACGGGCTAGAAGTTCTAATACTCAAAAAAATATCAATAAGGATTAAGTGAATTTGAGAGATAGCTAACTTGCTTTCTATTAACTTTACAATGAACAAAGAACTGAGTCTGTACTCTAAAGTTAACGAAACTGTTCCAACTAACATTACCCGAGCCCAAACTATAAGCAAAAAGTGACCCTTCCTGGTTTGTATGCATTTTTTGTGCAACTTTACGTTGGTGAAACCATTAACTGATAAGTTAACCATTAGGAAAGAGATAAGGGAAGTTATTGTTGTAGCAAATTGCCATTTCGTAATTATTGACTTTGTTGTAAATAAGCTCATATCTCAATAGGATATGTAAATTAAACTGAACCTTTAAACATTGCTAGTAAGGTTCTCTCAGTAAAGTCGTCGACTAAGAGATACGGGATTTCTTAAAACTAGTGCAATATGGAGTCGGCGATAGTTAATTGTAATATTTAAACCAAATATTTTCGAGACTGAATTAAAACAATAAAATTGTTGGACATTCTAGCTTTTGAACGCGACTTCGTCTACGCAGAATTTGCTTATCCCATTCCCACGAGAACTATGCAATCACACACACACACACACACACACACAAATCACGTCTTCATCCCTTACGGGGTAGACAGAGCCTAAGGTAACAGGTACATACAGGCCACATTTAGCAAGCTTGTGGGCGTATAGGTGGAAAATGGAATCAAAATAGTGATAGGTTGCTAGCCTAATCGCCTCTAACATGATTCCTATTATAATCGCCCATTCCCTCGATGGGCTTTTACCATCTGCGCGGGTAGACAAGCAACGGGTAAAACCGTACATAAAAAGTCAAGAAGTAAAATTCTTAATTCCTTTGGTCATCATCATCATCATCATCATCAGCCTATGTTAGTCCACTGCTGGACATAGGCCTCCCCTAATGAGCGCCATAGCGCCCTATCTTTAGCTTGACGCATCCAGCATCTGCCTGCAGTCTTCCAGATCGTCATCCCACAATTCCTTTGGTAGTACTTAATATTATGTCGACCACAATGAATTTCAGATTTCAGTTTCATGTTGAAAATTTCAGATTTGATCTGCAATTACAATCAACTCGTTTTCTGTAACTCCAGCCATTCAAGATTCAACCATAGTTACAGACTGTCAGCTACAAAATAGACAGTAACCCTTTGTAGTAGCTGTAACATTCAAGTTCTTTAATTCAAGGTTTATTTTGGTTGAAACCAGTTCAAACCGGTTTGTAGACAAAGGAATCTGGGCACTAATCGAATCTAGGTTGATTGGACGACAGTTGCTTATCGAGATGTAGTTAGTCCTACGGTTGTCATTAGGGCATTAGATCAAAAGGGTCGGCTGGATGTTTTTACTGCATTTTTTTATTTCTGGTGTACAGTAAGGGAATCGTACAGGGAGCTCATGATTTTCAATAGAGACTAGAAACTTATTAACAGTCTAGGAAATTTAAACTAAGTTAACTTCAGTTTTGAAATAGATCACAATATTCGACATTTCGCATTGAATGAAATTCCAACTTGACTAATTCGAAAATCAAATCACAACCAATTTATGTTTAAGAAATTTGAATGTCATTAAAGTATCGATATTTATACTTTAATGTAGATATTAAGATACAACCACAAATACATTTTTTGCACATTATTTTGCGTCTATATTTGTTTCCATAAGTTCTTGTGTTTTACTTACTGTTATTTTTTTATTTTTAAGTCGTATTCCTCCTATTACTTCGGACAGTTTGCATCCCACTCATTTATCACAGCACAAGTTGGGCCAATGTTGACACAGCTGGGCCCATTTTGTTGTGGGATTAGCAGTTTTTGTGGCCCTTGCCCGCGTGGGAGTGCCCTGTCAAGTACATTAAAACTTAAGTCTACAATAATATTGAGATGTATTTCATTTTCATCAAAACACAGATAAAAAATCAAAAATTAAAGCTATGGCTGGGAATAGAACCCGGATCCTCATCATTCCATGGTGTATGCTTTTACCCCTAGTGGTGTAGTGGTGTGTATGTGTTCTAGTTTTAAGTATAGTTAACAAAAAACTATCTGACGGGAACAATCGTAACAATACATACATACATACATAAATCACGGGGTAGACAGAGCCTAAGGTAACAAAACCTAAAGGCCACGTTTAGCATGATTGTGGACGTATAGATGGAAAGGGGAATCAAAACAGTGATGGGTTGCTAGCTAGTATGTGTGTGATAAATTTTCACTACAGGTGACATTGTTTATAAATTTATAGTTTTTTTAAGTTTTTGGTAAAATGACTTTTGTTCGATGTTCATAGTTTAAAATCGAGTAAAAGGTAGTTTTAACACATACCTACGCAAGGTAAAAAAAAGTAACTACGCGAAATACAAGATCTTCAAATGTTCTCTTCCATTTTTCGTCTCTTTCTAGCTTGTAAATTCGTCTCACTCTAAACTGTGACCCACAGTGCTTCAAAAAAATTTTAACACGTGTGTCGTGAACAAAAGATTTTTTGTAAATTGCAAAACTGAGAGCAGGTCCAAATTTTGGGCCGATTTCAATTGCATTCTTTTGAATCGTGACTACATACAAATAAAGTTAAAATTTCATCGACACAGTTACGCAAAATGGAGTATACCTGTTACGCAAAGGGTGTTCTTTTTTCAATTTTGTCAATACTGTTAGTTACAGCATGTGTTAGAATAAAGGTTGCAAAAGCAAAAAAATATTGTAAAATGGGTAAGTTTTAGTGAAAAGCAAATAGGACCGGTGAGTAATAGCACTCTTTGTCAATGTTTTTTATATGGAAATTAAGAGTAAGTAGTACATAACGTACATACACACACATATATATCACGTCTTTATTCCTTACGGGGTAGACAGAGCCAAATGTTACAAAACCTTTAGGCCACGTTTAGCATGATTAAGGGCGTATAGCTGGAAAGGGAAATCAAAATAGTGATTCGTATCGCATAACATGATTGCTAAGATTTTGGCCCATTCCTTCGATGGGCTGTTCCTATCTGCGCGGGAGGAGAAGCAACTGGTACATTCTATTCGATGTCAGGATCGTAGCAAGTGGAACGTAGTTTCTGCCTACCCCTATGGGAGAGAGGCATGACGGTATCTATAACAATTATCATCAATTTAAGTAGCTCCTTAATGAGTATCGTAACAAAATCGTATAAATCATGTTATAGGTGATGCGGCATCCCATCACTATTTTGATTCAACACGGTCAAAATACCCCTCCCACCCCTGTTGGGTTCCTAGCCAACGGATAATATCCTTCAGAATCTGCCAGGAAATCATTAACCGATGCCCAGGGTGAACCGGACCAAGCACTGCTTCCCCTCAGACGGATCCAAAAACGAAGCCCTTGACCACACGCAGAGGTAACCCAAATTGCACCCCAAGTTAGTTCTTATTAATGCTCTTCCCTAAATATCAAAATGACTGTAACTGACAAATGTCCAAATCAGTCAATAGTGTGACCATAATTACACCTGCATGACCGTTTTATGTGGATGATATTAACTAAAAAACAGGATATTGCATCGTATTTAACTAATGACCTAACTACAGCTCGTTATACCAAATGAAAACGAAACGTAATGTTACAATATTATATTTCCTGTCGTTTGTTTAGTTTTTAAGGGTCCCGAGCCCATCCAAACGGAACCCTATTTTTTTAACACGACTGAGAAAGTAAACTCTCTAGAGATGTGGTGCCTCCAGGTGTGGTGGAGAATGCTCGGAGTATCGTGGAGTGAATTTCGTATCAAAGAGTATACTTCGAGAACTCTGCATCAAGCTGCGTTTATCACCTTTGGTACAGTCTCGTATCCTTACCTTTTTTGGTCACGTATGCCGCCGAGGGGAGGTGGCTATTGAGCGACTTGTGTTCCAAGTAAAGGTTGAGAGTACCAGGGGAAGATCGCCTATGAGGTGGACTGACCAGATAAAAGCGGCAGTAAATGGCTCGTCATCACATGAATGGACGAGGAAGGCGGCCAGCAGAGAAGAGTGGCGGCGTGTTGTGAAACTTGCCACCAATACCTGAAGTGATGACCACGACGTCAAGAGTGATACCGACAAGGAAGAAGAAGGTAAACGAGCGAGTGTGTCACACGATGGTAAGTGAGCAGCACTACCCAGACACTCGTAAGACTAGAGGATTTCAAATGAGTTGCCAGTCAAGAGACTGAATGAAACGTACACAAGAGGTAGACAGAGCCTAAATTTAACAAGACCTAAAGACCACGTTTAGGAAGATTTATAAGATAGAATCCCTGCTAACATTATGAATGAAAAGTAACTGTCTGTCTGCTACGCTTTCATGCCTAAGCCATAAAGCCGATTTTAATGAAATTCGGTACAGAGATAGTTTCAGTCCCAAGAAAGGATATAGAATAGTTTTTATCCCGGAAAATGGCGTATTTCCCACGGGATAGCGATAAGCGAATTCTGCGCAGGCGGAGTCGAGGGCAACCTAGTACCTAATATGCCAGTAATTTCTCCGGTTTTCTTCCTCTCCAGGGCTTTCTTCCTCTACCCTATGTACCGGTTGCTTCTCTTCCCGCGCAGATGGTAAAAGTCCATTGGGGGAAAATCGAGTGAGCGAAAATATTAGCAATCATGTTCACTATTTTGATTTCCCTTTCCACCTATACGCCCACAATCATGCTAAACGTGGCCTTTAGGTCTTGTTACTTTAGGCTCTGTCTACCCCGTAAGGGATAAAGACGTGATTTATATTATGTAGTATTTAACGTTATTAAGATAAACAATCGTCTCATAATAATGGTAATAATGATAACTCTTAATAATGATATCGCATGGGCGGGGCAATTACGATTGATCTAATGAATCTAATGATTTCATGTAGGGCGGTGGACGTGATTCCCATGCAGGCGATTTTTACGGTTTTTAGATGATCATTTATAACGGTTTACCTAATTACCTATTAAGTATCGGTAGGTACGTTCGTTGAAGACCAAGGGGGCTATTTCAAAATTCGATTTTAGAAGTTCGTGTCGTACCTCTCTCACGCCACCAAACGAACTTCGACAATGGAATTTCGTAGCATTAGGCCAGATCTTGCCACGAGACTTCGTCTACGGCGGAACACTTCAAGTTAAACAGAAGCCTGTTGAAATGTACAAAAAATATTGACCTTGCTACTCCGCTACTCACGTGCAAGATAACCATGCCCGTGTGAAATATACATGTTTTTCATGCAATCCCAATCCACTACTACCAATAAAACACATATAAATCCCACAAACTTAATTATCCCTAACACCAAACAAACACTGACGCGTTTCGATCCCTCTACGGGATCATGATACAGTATTTTTTACAAGCACCATACCTACAGAATAATAACTTTAAAAGTAACTTACAAAACAAGGCCTATAACTCGCAAGTTATTGCTATAACGAGATTAAAAACACATAACAAATAACTGTTCGTTATATTAGTTGTTAGACAGAAGCATCTCGGTGACGTATGGATGACTGCATTAATTTTAAGACTTGTTTTAAAAATAAGTAAGAGTTTTATTGCGTACTTAAGAAAGTAACGTTTACTGCAATGTAAGAGGTAATTTTCATACGCAGTTTATATCAAATGATTAGGCATAAACGTTTTTATTGAGACAATTACGTGCAAAGTTTGTGGTAATGTTGATATTATTGCATATTTAAATAGCTAGTTTGTGGCTACAGAAAATAATTTTTGCTTCTCAAGGAGCGTTAAAAAAATGCTAATAGAGAAATGTTCCTCCGTACCAAATTTCCTACGAGATAACTTATTTACAGAACTATAACAAATTTAACGTAAATTCTAAAAAGAAAATGACAACCATTGCATTTGTATTACAAATATAGTGAGGATAATAAATTATTATAGTTATTTTATTGGGTGCTACTTTGCGGAGGTCTATTTTAAGTGACAAAATATATTTGCCTGGCTACTCTGCTACTTAAATGAAATTTGTTCATTGTTATATTTGACTGTCTCTTGTTTTTAATATAATCATGAAAAGGTAAGACATCAGCTCAAAAGGTTTTTTTTATTAGTGTTTAGTACCTACCATTAATTTAGTGCACGGCTAGTAAAAGGACGAAAGAGATCTGAATCGCACGCGAGATACACTACCTGTCTCTTTCTAAAACGAATACTAAGAAAATGACGAGCTCGTGGTGCTAGTATAACGCTATATAACACTGCAAAAACATCAAATTTTACCAACCGATTAAACATTTTACGCTCATTCGAAAAGCACGTTTTACGCTTTCAAATGTTCGAATAAGACCCTAATACCTGCGAAACCATCTTAAAACAGTCTTAAAACATTTTATAGGAAACACAGTTATCACCCAAGATAATTAAACCATTGTCTTTGAGCCAACGAAAATTATGTCCACCATAAATTGTAAGTCGGGGTGTCGTTCAAGACACCATATTTAAAATAGTATCATAAAAACACTCTGTGCTCGCCACCAGTTTATTAAGATCTCCCCTCCCCCCCCAATTAGGACCAACTTTGTACTGGTATTTTGGTTAATGTATGGTGTACTGGCGCTCTTAGTGTGTTGGTTTTTAATGGTTGAAAAAATACACAGAGGCATCGATCTAGCTTGCATCTTGAAGAGCGGCGGTGTTAAATTTTTTATTGGTAGTTAAGGCGGGTTTATTGTGACTCTGAGATTAGGATAATAGGCAGAATCATTAGGGTGACGGATCAATGACTTCTGGCTGGATTTAGAGATATTGTGGTTGTTTCGTGTAGGTACGCTACGTAGAAGGAATGACACGTTTGCGCTTTAAAGTGTCACGTGGTTTCCGACGGCATTATTTCAGTTACTATACGTCATTTAATTTAGGATGAGAAACCACAACAACATTATATTGCGGCTCGTGAAGTCTGCTCTCTTTGCAATTTGCACTAGAGTAATTGTAAACGACACGAAAATAAAAATTTTATTTTGCGGCTCCCAGACTATTGCACTGTACTATTTGCTAGGTAAGAAATAGTTGACCAGACGCAATTTAATGTTGTTGTGGTTTCTCATCCTAAAATAAATGAAGTATAGGCGCTTCAAGTATAGAGTAGCCGACTAGTTGCAGTGCCTATAGTTGGGAAAACCTTCTTCAGTAGTGTGCTCACGATGAAGACGGACACGTAAGCAGTTTTATTTTTAACTGACGACAAGTAAGTATGTAAATGCTTTATTGTACAAATATAAAGAAGCAGAGACAAATAACAAAAATGACCTTAAATATATACACAAAGGCGAACTTTATAGATCTTAGGGATCTCTACCAATTAACCTTTGAGTAAATTAGAGGAGCATTAAGCGAGAGACAGACAAAGAGTGAGTTTAAAATATCCATATAGTGAAAGCCACAATAGAGCGTACATCTCAAAATACAACAAACAATTCATAAATGAAGAAGTCAGCGTGTCACATGGATACAATGTTGATACTGACACAATTATCGTCATTTCAACAAATTTACAAAAAACTTTGCCAAATTTCTTACCTTCCTCGAAAATCACTATCTAATTGGTGAACACCGCATGAAAATCCGTTCACTACTTTTTGAGTTTATCGCAAACAAACAGCAAACAGACGGCAGAGGACTCTAATTCTGCACAATAAAAGTGCCCAACTGCCTTAAAATAGGCAAGCTACTGGGAATTGAGTTCCTTCTAAAACCACAGCAAAGAAACATTCTGAATCACCTAAGAATCAAAAGCGGACCTCAAAGCCCTGAGGTCAATCGGTTAAAATTAAATTTTATGACACCGACCACTCCTGTCAAGTCGCCTGCGCGTGATTCGTTATCTACGTAATTGCACTCCCAAGGTTAACATTCAAGTTCTAAGTCTTTGTTCTTTGACGTTGAAATGTAGGAAGGTTCGAGAAATTAGGGATTGGTTTTAATTAACATAGTATTTGAGATGTGCAGCGTGAATAGCGGAGTAGCAAGGTAAACATTTTTTGTTCATTGAAATGGACCTCCGCAAAGTAACGCCTGAATAAAATATTACGAGGGCTGTTAAGTAATTAGAATAGCAAGGATGCAGATATATTTTATCTTATTTTTTTTTCGAAATATTCATATTTTAGGAGTACCTATTCACTTACTACATCTTATTTTTCTAAATATAAAATTAAAGGTGATGACGCCGTTATCGCCGCAATACGGGTTTTTAAGGCGTCTAGAAGATTTTTTAGATTTAACGAATTTTATATCATTAAAAAAAAAGTCCTAAAAGATGACTATTTTGAAAAATAAAAGAAAATTATTTAAAATACATCTGCATCCCAATCTCATTACTTTTTGACAACCCTCGTATAAATAAATCTATGGGCAAATGTATGGAAAGACAATTAGAAGTCGCTGGTTACATTATTATTAGACACGCAACTAAAAACATTTTTTTAAATAAAGATTAGAATTTAGTTGAAAAAGTAATCAACTGTTTGTTTATGAAGAAATAAAATACCAAAGTTCAAATTCAACCATTCAAAACCCAAGGGATCGTCGACAATAGCTATAAATTGATTGAACTGTAAAATCCATCACAGAAGGATTGACTGCCAAAGTCTAAACTGTTGTTATTGCCTCATAAAATGTATCTGAGGGTCCCTTTGTGGCCTGTAGAATAGACTAAAATAGGTGAGCTATTGCTGCTTGGAATTAGTTGAACTGTCGTGTTTGACAGTTATTTGAGAACGTATTGAAAGCTGAGACAAAGTTGTAGGATAAAGAGTATAAACAATATTAGGAAACAGTAAAATAACGTTTTCATCATTGAAATAGTAAATTACATTCCGAGGGTGATGAATGGTGGTTACTTTTGACATACATACATACAATATATCACGTCTTTATCCCTTACGGGGTAGATAGAGCCTAAGGTAACAAATTCTTAAGGCCACGTTTAGCATGATTAAGGGCGTACCTATAGGTGGAAAGGGAAATCAAAATAGTGATGAGTCGCATACATGCATACATAAATCACGTCTTTATCACCCTCACCCTTACCGGCTAGATAGAGCCTAAGGTAACAAAACCTAAAGGCCACGTTTAAAAAGGCGTATAGGTGGAAAGGAAAATCAAAATAGTGATGGGTCACATCGCCTATAACATGATTCCTAAAACTTTCGCCTATTCCCTCGATGGGCTTTTACCTACGCGGGATGAAAAGCAACTGGTAAATTCTATGTTCCTTCTTACTTTGCTCACGTTACTTTTTAGGTGGTTAAAAATGCGAAATATCTCTTAGAACTGTAGATTTATCAGAAATTGCGCGTTTGGGGATTCCAAGACAATAAACATAATGATCATCTCACAGTTATCGATTAGGCAATGATTAATAAAAACCGTTACAATATCGACCTAGACGCTCTTCACGGCTAAATTAACTGCAGGTTTGAACTTGACCTAGCTGCACTAATTACTAGCTAACACGGAAAAACTGCACATATTGCTCTACATTCAATGCAATGTTCTAAGTGCAGTGTGTTACGGGTGATTTTCGCTTGGAAGCTGCGAAGGATGGCAACTGATCGTATGTGGGTTGAGTTTCTTGCACGCTACAGTTGAAGATGTAGAAGGGGGTAAGTACTTTTTGAATTTTTAGAGCAATTATCATCATCAGCAGCGGAGCACGTCCACTGTTAAACATAGGCTTCCCCTAAGAAGAGAACTAAACGTGATAAAATTATAATTTCAGGGGCCTTACCGTGAGGTCTTAATGCGATCCAATTCCGATTCAGTTTAGGTTCGCTCGCTGCCAGATCCATACTAAAAATAAATAATTAAATAAATTGGTAAATATTTTGGGACGAATTACACCAATTGACCTAGCCCCAAACTAAGCAATGCGTGTACTATGGGTACCAGGCAACGGATAAATACATACAACATCCATGACTCAGGCACAAACAATCGTATTCATCATACAACTGTCTGCCTCTGCTGGGATTTGAACCCGAGAACTCTAGCTTCATAGTCAGGGTCACTAACCACTAGGCTATAAAAACAGCTAGTGTGTTTCAAAATAATCCAGAATATTATAACGGAAACACAAATGTTTGTCAAAAATTTTGATCTGAAGAAACAAAACATTCCACTGCAATTTAAATAAATTAAAGGGACTAGTAATAATTAATTTTGTACTTTATCGCCTTTAGAATATCACCGTCGTGTTAATATGTTGGTGCATCACTGCACTCTGTATATAACAGTTACTCCAATATTCCCACGATCATTGTTTTCAGTGGAAATTACAAAAAGACTACCTTTCAACCATAAAACTATGACTCTTCCATTATCAACTCAATAGCTGAAACTATACAGTTCATTTAGCGCTTGCGCAGGACTGGATAAAACACATGACACGCGCTAAATCCGCTTGGCTATTGTTTTTTTTAAATGATTCACTTAAACTTGCATTCCATAGATGCACCGTTACGTCTGAGCGGGCTCAAGTAATGCAAAGTGGTGGTGGTTGAACAACAGGGTATAATTAACGACGTAGTTGCGTTAGGCGATTTATTTCTGAATCATTTCAGGATCTTGGGGAAATTTTGCCTTTAAATTTGAATTTCTAAATGTCAGTGAAAATTAGAACACAGAAAAATCCGAAAAGTAAAGCTATGGCCGGGAATCGAACCTGGTTCCTCGTCATTCCGTGACGCGTGCTATACCCCTACACCACCCATTGCAGTAAAATTTAAACAAAATACATTTATCGTGTTTTTATCCCTTACGAGAAGAGCCTGGGTTAACGAGACTCGAAGACCACGTTTAGAGTTTGGGGGAAAGTTGGAAAGGTTTAAAATACTGATGGGTTGCCTCATCGCCTGTTTCATGATTCCTAATATTTTCGGTCATTCCCTCGATAATCTTGCTAAACTTGGCCTGTAGATCTTATTACCTTTGGCTCTGTCTACCCCGTAAGGGATAAATACGTGATTTGTGTGTATTCCCTCGATGGCCTTTTACGATCAATGCGGGAAGAGAAGCAGATACATTGATGATTTTTTCTTTGCTTCCCTACATGGAAGGTACACAAAATTAGTTTATTAAAATTATGTTTTTTTTCGCTGAATCTTCTTGCATTTTATCTCGCCTACATAATGATGCTTCCCTAATTTCAAGTGAATTTTATTATATCAGATCTTTATCTCTTACCTACGGGTTAGACAGAGCCTGAGGTAACAAAACCTTAAGGCCACGTATAGCATGATTAAGGGCGTATAGGTGGAAAGGGAAATCAAAATAGTGATGGTTGTTAGCCAGCCGCATCGCTTATAACATAATTCCTAACTTTTGCCCATTCCCGTGATGGGCTTTTACCATCTGCGCGGGAAGAGAAGCAACTGGTAAATTTTCTGTTTTTTCTTTACTCCCAGACCAGCATGGATTCAACTGAATCCGACCACAAAGAGTCGATCAAATTAAGAATATCGTTAAGATTAGACCGGCATAAACATAAATTGCAAATAAAATAAAAAGAAGTAGCATCTTCATTCTTACTATACATATGTATATTAATAGTATTATTGGGATTCAGTAAGTATCTAGCTCGATTCAAAAGAACTGTTACAACATATTCCCTAAAAGCAATCTAATTGAAGATGCTACCTTTTTCCCCATACCTCTACACCGTCCTCCCTTCTAAAATATCCTGTGCCAAAACCGCATATTGCAGACAATAATTTCCAAACCGTCACATTAACAGGCAAAATTACGCAACCGACAATTAAGGATTTTATAACGCAAACATTTTTCCATATTTTTTATAACGATGTTTGAATGGAAGATTTACCACCCTCCTGGTGGCGAAAGTTGACTCAAGTGCGCGATTAAATTTTATTGAATGCGCACTTGGTTTTGTTCGCTTTTGATTCTTATTTTTTATTAATGCAAATTTTTGGCTTCTTATAAAACATAAACACGAAATATATTATTCGGAAACGGACGAGAGTTCAGTTGCGGCAGAGACGTGGACACTCACAGGAGGACTAGTCCATAAGTTCAGAGTCGCCCAGGAGAGGGCTACGAGTATGCTCGGTATCTCGTTGAGAGATAGGGTCCGTAACGAGCATATCAGACAAAAGACGAAAGGCGTCGACATAGCCCGAAGGATTAGTACGTTGAAATGGCAATGGGCTGGGCACGTTTGCCATAGAACTGACAACCGTTGGAGCAAACGTATCCTAGAGTGGAGACCACATTTGGGAAAGCGTAGTGTGGGACGCCCTGCGACGCGTTGGACGGATGACCTCAGGAGGACAGCTGGCAGTGGCTGGATGAGGGAAGCTAGTAGATAGTGATAAACATGTGAGAGGTCGTAGCTGCCTAGAGTCGCAACGTAAATATTTATAAGTCTAATTCTACGCGGACGAAGTCGCGTGCAGAAGCTAGCATCCTATATTTATGTAACAAATCCACTCATTCCCGAATCTGACGTAAAATATAAATCTGACGTCAAAAATACATCGCGCAATTATAAAAATTCCCCACAACCCTCGTCTATTTCCCCGATTCGGGGGTAAGAGCCAAATGACCGAGCGTAATGACCTAACTATTGTCCTCGTTGAAGGCTCATTTATTTTTATATCTCTATGGCGTTTTTAACAAAAAATACATAAAATGGACACAGTCGTTGAAAGTCGGGACTGACGGCCGTCATGGCTCAGATTTTTTACCCCCGACGCAAAAAGAGAGGTTATGAATAGTAGAGGAAGTTAGTATGGTCCCATGAAACCACGTTCAAAGACAGATCTTTAGAGATATGATTTATACGACACTTGTATACGACACGTATGTAAACTAACTAACTATCAAACATAGTGACACTTAAAAAATACTTTTTTGACGTATAGTGATAACATCTTATAAATGGATGAACGCCGGCTGCACTCACGAAAAAGCATGACTCATTGCGTTACGTCCGCGTGACGTCAGTGTGCAAGGGAGAGCGCGGTAAAACTATCGTTCCTAAATCGACTTTGCAGACAATCTTTTTTTTTTAAATTATTAGCATAGTCAAAGACCACTAAGTAAAACAGTCACCCAATTATTAGAAGCTGCACGAGACTTGGATGGCCACTCGAGTCGCATAACCAATTAGTTTTAGCAAACTAAAACAGACGTCTTGTCGCCTAAGAACAGGAGTTATGGAATAGCCGTTAAAATGTATGGTTTCAAAATATTTGACAGGTAAATAAGGGAAGCAGGTTTTAACATTGAATATAAAATTGTTTTTGGTAAAATATTCTTTGTTAATTGTTTTTGAAGTTGCATTTTTAGATAATCAGAAAAGCTGCGCTAGATGCGTGTTCATTAGGTATTCACCATAGACGGACACAATGTGACAAACGTACGTTATTTTGTACCAAAGTGTAGAAAACAAGTAGTTATGTCGGGTTCTTTGCAAGTGGAGTAGAGTCGTCTCTGCGTACCCCTAAGGAAAAAAGTCGTGACGAGAAAGAGGCATGAAAGTAGAGGTAGAAGTGTTTCATGGTTCATGGTATATTATGTAAGTAATGAAAGCAATGATTTGTAATAACAGTTTCGAGGCTTTTTTTTTTTAATTTAAATCAGCCTATATTTGTTTGGCAAGGGAGGTAAATGGGAGAAAAAGATCAGAAAAATACTTTTGAGATTACTTTTTAATTTTTTGTCTACTTTAGCGTATTTCAGTGCGAGTGTCTCCATAGTTTTTAGAACCATGTCCTTTAATTAGCACACTATGTTCTCACTACAATAACACAAAAATAATATCTATTCTACGCCCATGGCAACAAAGTTCAATGTAGCTTCTCACTGCAACAAAGGACGCATACATTTGACCCTAAGAGTTATGCTAGCATGATGCTTTATTTTTGTAAGCGTAAGGTTGAAATTTGAACGCAAAGATTATGAAGTGACTGTCGGTGCCATAATGTTTGCATATGCAAAAGGGTGCTTTGAGTGTTTTTCCTATTGATTAAGCCGTGCGACAGGACAGTGAAGAACAAAAAGCAGATAAACATTAAAGAAGATAAAAGTATTATAAAAATTCATTTCCATGGCATACTTCCATGCTGGTCTGGGAGCAAAGAAAAAACATAGAATGTACCCGCTGCTTCTCTTCCCGCGCAAATGGTAAAAACCCATTGATGGAATGGGCGAAAATCATAGGAATCATGTTATAGGCGATGCGGCTAGCAACCCATCACTGTGTCTTGCTAAACGTGGCCTGTAGGTCTTGTTACCCTAGGCTCTGTCTACCCCGTGAGGGATAAAGACGTGATTTGTGTATGTATGTATGTATTTCCATGGCATCTTATAAACGTGCTAGCTACTACTAGGTAAAGTCTTCTAGGCTTATTACCAACTCGCTCGCGATCGCCATCGTGTTCATTTTGACGGTTTATGTATGGGCTGACAATTGGCATCGGAATCAGCTAGCTGTCACATTCATACAAGAACTGTCAAAATGAACACGATGGCGATTGCGAGCGAGTTAGGTATAAGCCTATTGTTAACGTTTGCCGATGAAACATTAGTGAACCATTCGAATCCACCTTTGCTCGAACAACGACAATGGCCTTTGGGTAAAGTAAACACAGTAGGACATCCAACTACGAGGTGGACGGATGGCTTGGTTAAAGTCGCGGGTTCACGGTGGATGCCAGCCGCTTCCAACCGAGGCAACTGGAGGTCTATGGAGGCCTATGTCCAATAGTGGATGCCCTATGTCTGATAATGATGATGATGATGGTGATGATGATGGTGATGGTGATGATGATGATGGTGATGATGATGATGATGAAAGCAAAAGTGATCATAAACGATATTTTAAATTCGATCATTTAATTCTAAACCTGACTGTACCAAACTTTGACACGCCACTATTTAGTTAAACCTTTGTTTATTCGATTCACCATCGGACAGTGGCTTTAAACTGTCAATTAACACTGTCATCGGGTTGTTTTTGGTCCTCACTTGTCACTGTTTACTTGACTGCGTTTGTCTAAGATGTGAGATGTTGGTTTAGGTACGGTTGTAATTTAGGGTAGTTTATCTTCCTTACAATAATATGCTAAATTTACAGGATGGTATGAACCGTCATAGTTTGTACTAGAATGCTTACCTAATTATTCACCACACACATACACACATACACAAATCACGTCTTTACGGGGTAGACAGAGCCCTAGGTGGCAAGAGCTACAGGCCACGTTTAGCAAGATTGTGGGCGTATACATGGCAAAAAATGAAATCAAAATAGTGGGTTGCTAGCCGCATCGCCTAAAACATGAATTAATTATACATCAGTGTCTCAAAATTGACTGACTGCAAGTATAAGTCTCTGGTAATATTTTTCAAAGGGTAACTTAGTTTTGAAACCAAAATTACGATGAAAAACATTTAGTGTCTAAATGAGCGTTTTCCAAAAAAGTCCACATGAACATTTTTTCCAGAATTTAACTATTTTTGGGTTTTTGTTACTCAGAATTATTTAACCTATCGCTCATTATACCAGAAAAAATGTGTCCCAATATTTCCATCCCAGTTCGTCTAATTTCTTGCTTCCAAGTTTTTTCTTAAAAATGAAAAATATTGATATCACTTACCCCCGTATTCATAAACGCTCTTAGGCTTCTGCTAACTTAGCAATCGTTTGTCCTTGTCTGTTACTTTGACATTTACCTTTCAGAGCAACCCATCACTAGTTTGATTTCCCCACCAATACCCCCATAATCATGCTAAACATGGCTTTAAGGTTTTGTTACCCTAGGCTGCATTTACCCCGTAAGGGATAAATACATGATATATGTACCGTAATATTATTACCTACCCTCTAATTTATCCTTACTTCCAATCCATAAAAGTTTTTAAAGAATCGACACATTTTATATTTCAAGTTCTGAAAGTCACAAATTATTATTGATGAGACATACTTAACGTTTCCCAACGGCACGTGGAGTTAGTGAAAGTTAAAAACTTAAGCACCTTCATTATGAACGATCGACTTTTTAAAGTACTTAATTTACACGGTGATAAGTCCCTTTAAAGTAAAAGAAAAATTATAAACAATTTTAAAAAAGATGTTATATTAGAGGCTGTATAGCGCCTGATTATATACTGGCTGTAATCTATTTACAAGTACATTAGAGTTTGAACGGTTGTCTAAGCAACACCGAATGTTTTGCTTAGACATGACAACAATAATATTGTATTGTGATTGAGAGACTGACGTGCGTACACACGTCAGGGCCTGTTTTTATAGTTTTCCTTTAATATACATATTTACTGTTAAATCTGGCTGCTCATTTCCACATAATCTCATTTGGTTATGGGCCCAGGACCTCAGCAGTCCAGAAATAACGTGAAAGTAATTAAAGTGGAAATAAAAGTGGTTTGAAGCTCGTGAAAATTTTCTCCGTGACATAATGTCAGATGAAAACAGCTGTTCGACTGGCATGAGCGGAATTAGAAAATTGAAGGGTTCGTCTGATTACCCGAACTGGAAATTCTTGGTGAGGAATTACTTAGAAAATAAAAACTGGTGGGAAGTAATTTCAAAGGATGTGGTAGACGAAGATGTTGACAGGAAAGCACGAACAACGATTTGTTTGTTGTTGGAACCGGAGTGCTTTACTCACGTCTACAATGCCAAATCTGCCAAAGATGTCTGGAGTAATCTGCAGAGAGCTTACGAGGACAAGGGTTGGGGAAGACGAATCTGCATTCAACGAGAGCTGTTCAGTAGCAGGTTAGAAAATTTTGACTGCATTGAAAGCTACATTGCAAGAGTTACGTTTCTTGCACAGCAACTTTCGGATATTGATTCACCGATTCAAGAGGACTGGATCATATCGATTTTGCTCGGTGGTCTGACCCCTGAGTACAGCCCCCTCATCATGGCTGTAGACAACAGCGGTACCGAGATCACGTTGGAGCAAATAAAAACGAAATTGCTGCAAGAAGGAAGTAGACAGAGCAAGATGAACATAAACCACGAACAAGCCCTAATCACAAGAAGAGCACAGAACGATGCCAGATCTCGCACTAAACCCGATGATCGTAAGCAGAAGTTTGTTTACAAGTGCTATAAATGCCATAAGCAGGGACACAAGGCGTCCGAATGCGAAGAGCGGAAGAGAACCGCGAATGTCTGCCTGAATGCAAAGGAGGCGATTAACAAAGACAAGTGGTATCTCGACAGTGGATGTTCAAATCACATGACTCACGATAAGAGCAGGTTGTTGTCTTACAAACCCGAGAACGGCAACATGAAAATTTCGGTAGCGAATGGTGAAAAGCTACGCGTACAAGGACGAGGGAACGCTGAACCTAAAGTCAGCGACGAACAGAAATTATCTTTGAATAATGTTTTACATGTTCCCGATTTATCCATGAACTTAATCTCAGTTAGCGATTTGACCAAGAAGAATTATTGCATTAATTTTGACAAAGGAGGTTGCACGATTCAAAGACAGAATCGACCTATTGCAAGATGTCATGAAGTTGACGGAATTTACGAGTTGGAGGAAAACAAAAACAACGTCGTCAATTTGACATTGTCAAAACAAAATGAAAATATTTCGAACATTTGGCATAAACGACTGGCGCATTTAAACGAAAAATACATGAATAAATTGAAAAGCCTTGTTACGGGAATGGAATTTAGAAGTTGTGATTTGACTGAACCATGTATTGCGTGTATTGAAGGAAAGACATGCAAGATTCCCTTCAAAAACAAAGGTACGAGAGCGGACGAGATTTTACAGCTCGTGCACTCTGATCTTTGTGGACCGATGGAAGAACCATCGTTCGGAGGTTCGAGGTATGTCCTACTATTTATTGACGATTATACTCGGAAGACGCATGTTTATTTTTTGAAAAATAAAAGTCAAACTTTCGATAAGTTCCGTGAATACAAGGCGGAAGTTGAGAAAGAGACGAGTAGGTCAATAAAATGCCTTAGATCTGACTGTGGAACAGAGTATTGTAATGGTCCATTTAATAAATTTTTGAAGTCTGCAGGAATTAAACACCAGACAACCGTGCCCTATACACCAGAGCAAAATTCTGTTGCGGAGAGGGCGAACCGTACCATTATTGAGAAGGCGAGGACATTGTTATCGGAAGCAAAATTGAGCAAAAAGTATTGGGCAGAGGCTGTAAATACAGTTGTATACTTGAAGAACAGAAGTCCAACAAAAGCTTTGAGCGATGCTGTACCTGAGAAGCTTTGGACTGGAAAAGATGTAGATGTGAGTCATCTGAAAATCTTTGGTTGTTTGGCTTTTAGTTTAAAACCAAAACAGAAGCGACGCAAACTAGACATGAAAACGGAACCGACGATATTTATTGGATATCCAGATAATCAGAAAGGATATCGTTTGATGAATCCGAAGACAAGGCAAATCACTACAGCGAGAAATGTACAATTTTTAGAAAATGTTTTTCTTCAAGATGTGAAAAGTGACGATTCTGTCGTACGCTTAAGCCTGGATTCAGAGTCGATTGTTCAGTCTAGTGTACACAATGACAGCAACAGTGGAGCTGGAACTTCGGTGGCGCATGACAACAGTTCGTCAAGTGACGTTGTTGATCAGGAGAGTGTACCGATTGCACCAGAGCAGAGAGTACTTGAAGAAGAAGTTGCTGAAGAGGAAGTGACGTTACCTCAACCTATTGAAAGGAGGTATCCTGAAAGGGAGCGTAAGCCAGTCGATCGTTATGGCTGTAACGTCATGTACGCGATGGAAAGCGTGATAGATGACGATCCATTGACCGTTGAAGAAGCGTTGGCGAGGCCTGATAGTGATTTGTGGCAGAAGGCGATGGACGACGAGCTACAATCACTGAAGGAGAATCAAACCTGGAAGTTAGTCGACCGTCCAGTTGATAAGAAGCCAATACAATGCAAATGGGTATTCAAAGTCAAGAGAGACAGCGACGGCAAGGTAACCAAGTACAAAGCTAGATTGGTAGCCAAAGGTTTTACGCAGGTACGTGGCGTTGACTATGGTGAAACTTATTCTCCTGTAGTTCGAAGCTCTACATTGCGAATGTTATTTTCCCTAGCGGTTGAATACGATTGGTTTATTGATCAATGGGACGTTACTACTGCTTTCTTATACGGAAAGATTAAAGAAGACATTTACATGCTCCAGCCTAAAGGAGCAGTAGCCAAAGGTCAAGAAACCAAAGTATGCAAGCTACAGCGATCATTGTATGGGTTGAAACAAGCATCGAATGCTTGGTTCAACGAATTAGACAAAGAGATGCTAGCGTTAGGTTTTATTCAGTCAATACAAGAGCCGTGTTTGTACCAGAAGCATCTTAAAAATAACAAGAGGCTAGTGGTAGTAATTTATGTTGATGATATTTTCGTATTTGGGAATTGTGAACGCGAAAAGCAAAGATTAAAAACTGGTTTGCTTGAAAAGTTTAAAGTGAAAGATCTAGGCGCGGCTAGACATGTTTTAGGAATGCGACTGAGGCGGGATAAAGATGTTATTCATCTTGATCAGGAACAGTTCATCTTAAATATATTGAACGACTTTAACATGACTGATGCGAAGCCGGTTAGCACTCCAATGGAGGTGGGAATCAAGCTCGAAAAGTCAGCTGATTCGCACTGTAATCTGCCATATCAAAGTTTGATAGGATGTCTTAATTATTTAGCCTGTAATACGCGGCCGGACATAGCGCATGCAGTAAGTGCACTTTCGCAGTTTAATTCGTGTTACGATGAAACACACTTTAAATGTGCCAAGCGAGTCCTTAGGTATTTGAAGGGTACATCTAACCTCTGTCTTACCTTTAAGAAGTCGGGGGATCTAGACTTACGAGGCTATGTAGACGCAGATTGGGGTGGAGCGCTAGATAGAAAATCTTTCACTGGTCTAATTTTTAAATTAGGTAAGAATGTCGTGACATGGGAGAGTAGGAAGCAGGCTACCGTATCCTTGTCCTCCACAGAAGCAGAATACGTAGGACTTAGTCAGGCTTCAAAGGAAGCGCTTTACCTGCGTAGTTTACTGGACAGTCTTCTTTTAACTGTAGATAGTAAAAAGGCGGTTGTAATCTACAACGACAACCAGTCTGCGCACAAAATTGCAACTAACAAAATGATGCATAACAGAACAAAGCATATAGACATAAAGTATCATTTTATACGGGAATGTGTTCTGAAAAATCAAGTCGAGATCAGATACATGGCAACCGATAAAATGATAGCTGACATTCTAACTAAGTCCGTGCACAGCCCGAAACTGAAAGAGTTTTTAGGACAGTTATCTTTGATAAATTATTCTAATAAGGGGGCGGACGTATAGTTGTTGTTATAATTGTTTTATGTTTGAATTGTTTTGTGTAGGTATTAGATTAATTTATTTTTCTTGATGGTTATGCTGTTATTCATTTGTTAGGTTTAGGTTTTGTATGTTTTGTTTTATTTGTAAAATAATGTCAAGAGTACAGGCAAGCACTGTGTATTTCATAACTTGTCTGTATGTGTGTATGTCTCTAACATGTAATAGATTAAGGGGGCGTATTAGAGGCTGTATAGCGCCTGATTATATACTGGCTGTAATCTATTTACAAGTACATTAGAGTTTGAACGGTTGTCTAAGCAACACCGAATGTTTTGCTTAGACATGACAACAATAATATTGTATTGTGATTGAGAGACTGACGTGCGTACACACGTCAGGGCCTGTTTTTATAGTTTTCCTTTAATATACATATTTACTGTTAAATCTGGCTGCTCATTTCCACATAATCTCATTTTGTTATTACACTTATGTATTTTTCCAAACTTATAAAGTATCCAAAATTAGGTTTAAGAACTTTATTCTATAAAGAATTATAACACAAATTCAATTAGGTACTATGCATATTTTGGCGATGAATGTGAAATTGTGAACGCTTTGAAAGCAATTTTTTTCGAACAAATCGGAACTGAAAGACATTGCGGCATAGCTACTCGATATTATGATACCTAGTTATTTATAATTAAAAAACTTAATGACATTCAAGATTTAATACTTTGTTCCGGCGCCGATCTTATAAATTCGCCTTTGACAGCTATACCTCTGGTCCTTAGTCAACAGTGGCGCCAACTGGTGAGCAAAGAAACGATAGTCCCCATTAGTTACATAAAACAAAAATCGATCTCACTTCGTCCAAAACTGACGAGAACACCGGGTCATCCTACTAATATCATAAACGCGAAAGTTTGTAAGTATGGATGGATGTTTGTTACTCTTTTACACCAGAACGGATGGACAGATCTGTATGAAATTTGGTACATAGATAGGTTATAGTCTGGAATAACACATAGGCTACTTTTATTCCGGAAAATTGCGTAATTCCTGCAGCATAAACGAATTCTATGCAGACGAAGTTGCAGGCAACAGCCTGTAACTTAATATATAAGCTTATATGCTCAGTATACATGTGAAGTTTCTTCCATGCTGGTCAGGGAGCAAAGAAAAAACATAGAATGTACCAGTTGCTTCTCTTCCCGCGCAGATGGTATAAGCCCATCGAGGGATTGGGGGAAAATCTTAGGGATCATGTTAAATATAGGCGATGTGGCTAGCAACCCATCACTGTTTTGATTCCCCTTTCCATCCATACGCCCACAATCATGCTAAACGTGGTCTTTAGGTCTTGTCACTTTAGTTCTGTCTACCCCGTAAGGGATAAAGACGTGATCTATGTATGTATGTATGATGTGAAGGCAATTTTTTTTGCTACTGAGTAGCCCATAAATAACACTACATAGCTAAAAAATCACATAATACAGGTATGGATACAGGTGGCTCTGTTTTTAAAAGGCCGTGTGCACTTCAATTAAAACTAGGAACAATAAACATGACTCAATATTCATTTACACAGCGTTAGCGGCAGTTGGGGTTTGAAGTTAACGACTTTGTGGTGCAAGTTGCGAGAGGTCGAGGCTGTGTAGCAACTGTTGCGGCCACAGGCAACTTGCAAGCTATACAGTCGTTCATATGTTGTCTGCCACCGTGATATTGATAATAATTTGCTTACCTTGAACAAATACGAAAACTTAAAAAAAATTATTGTTTCTCGTAAATTTGCTGTCTACTTCAAGCTTTGCGCGTAAAAGCGCGAGCGTTTTCCAAAAAAAAGTCCTCGTGAATTTTGGGTTTTTCTTACTCAGAATCGTTTACCCTATCGATTCTCATACAAAAAAAAATGTGTCTCAGATTTTACTACGGATTTTTCCTGTTCGTCACGTTCCATACCTAACTACGACTACCATAACTACTAATGTGACGAACTGGAATGGAAATTTTGGGACACATTTTTTCTTGTCTAAGAATCGATAGGGTAAACGATGTGGACTTTTTTTTGGAAAACTCCTAAAAATGTTACTTTCCTTCATATGTTCCAAAAAAGTGTAAGCCCGGTTTCAAAGCTTATGACTTGCGGCAACCCATAAGGATTACAAACAGAATTTATTTGATGCGATTGAAAATATTGGTCAGAGTCGCGCTTTATGTGTTTTCCAAGATTATTGTAATGCCGCCTTATAGGCGGATACAATAAACGGGATTTGTATCCTGATATATTGTATTATTTCTACGTTATGATTCATATATGCTCCTTGGCTAAAGTTAACTGAACTGTCATCATCATCATCATCATCATCATCATCATCATCATCATCAGCCTGAAGACGTCCACTCTTGAACAAAGCCTAGGCACCATAATGAACGACAACTCGCCACCTGCATCCACCGGCTTCCCGCAACTTTCACGATGTCGGCGGTCCACCTAGTGGGAGGCCTGCCTACACTGCGTCTTACAGTTTGATGTCGCCACTCGAGAACTTTTCTCCCCCAACTGAACTGTGGTCAAATTTTATAATCACTACATAGTATAAAACAAAGTCGCTTTTTCTGTTCCTATGAGTCATAAGTCATAAAGTCATTTATTCGTCGCTTCACCGAACCCCCCCGAACCCGCGTATGTCCCTTTGTATGCTTATATCTTCAAAACTACACAACGGATTTTGATGCGGGTTTTTTTAATAAATAGAGTGATTCAAGAGGAAGGTTTTTATGTATAATTCTACGGAGTCGAAGTAGCGGGCAGAAGCTAGTATGAAATAAATAGCAAGTGTCTCTTCCATGCTGGTCTGGGAGAAAAGAAAAAACACATAATGTACCAGTTGCTTCTCTTCCCGCGCAGATGGTAAAAGCCCATCGAGGGATTGGGGGATCTTAGGGATCATGTTATATAGGCGATGTGGCTAGCAACTGTTATGATTCCCCTTTCCATCCATACGCCCACAATCATGCTAAACGTGGTCTTCAGGTCTTGTCACCTTAGGCTCTGTCTACCCCGTAAGGGATGAAGACGTGATTTATGTATGTATGCACTGCAAGAGTCTTACCAAGACCACACCTTACTGTATGGGATGGTCACTCCATAACTTGATCACCTTTCCACATACATACATACCGTCACACCTCTTTCCCACAGGGGTAGGCAGAGACTACTTTGTTCCACTTGCTACGATGCTACTTCTTTCGCTTCATCCACACTCATCAATCTCTTCATACATGCTCGTCGGTTTCGGGTACTCCTGACCTGACCTTTTTCCAAAACGTCTCCTATTTGGTCTTAGAACGTCCGTCTAGGCCTTCCCCTCCCAACGTAACCATTCACACTCCCCATATAGATCTGTTTAGTTACTCTACTTTCATCCACCCGCTCTACGTGACCAAACCAACTAAGCATACTTTTTTCTATCCTAGTCACTATATCCTCTTTCACACCAGCACGTTCCCTTATCACACTATTCCTTATTCACCTTTCTACCTGTGAACAAAACTTAATAATTAAGTCCACGAAATAAATAATTACTATCAAACCTACCTTAATTACCTGCTATGGGTGGTCTAGGAGTATAGCACGCGTCACGGAACGACGAGGATCCGGGTTCGATTCCCGGCCATAGCTTTACTTTTCGGATTTTTCTGTGTCTAATTTTCAGTGTCGTTTAGAAATTTAAATAAATATATTCGTAACAGTGATTTGATTTACAGCAACACGCTAACAGCTGTCTAACAGCACGCTTAGAAGGGTCTGTGCAACTATAGTAGCTCTATAAACATGGGCTTGCTTATGGTCATATAATAGCTGTATAAATATAGTTGTTGGACAGCTAGTGGTGTGCGTGTACGCTATAGTAGCTTGGACACGAGTAAGACGATTGGTAAAGGCGAGTCTATAATGAAAAATATTAAAATTGATAACAGTAAGGCAACCAAATTAAGTATGCTTATATAATATAGACTGCGTAATTCCTGCGGGATAGCGATAAACGAATTCGATGCACACGAAGTTACTGGCAACAGCTATATAACATGATCGCTAAGATTTTCGCCCAAGCCCTCGATGGGCTTTCACCTTCTGCGCGGGTAGAGAAGCAACTGACAATCTATGTTTTTTCTATGCTCCCAGACCTACGCGCTAGCGCGGCGCGAAGCATTCGGGAGCGACGAACTGGAGGAGGACGAGCTTAGAGACATCCAACTGAAAGATGTCCTTATGTTCGGCAGGAAGACACGAAGATTCGGGGAGAGTTGCTGTGGGGGAGCGCTGCTGGGACAGTAACCGGCGGCTCCAGCCAAGGGGAACTGGGCTGAATGATCGCCATAGAGGATCGACAGCCCGCCTGATCCAGCCAGGCGTCCCCACATCATCATCATTATCATCATGCTCTCAGACCAGTACCTATGGAAGAAGTCGCTAGTAACCTCATTCAATTTGTTAGCTTGTTAACAAAACCAAGGCTTTTCCTCAAGGGATTTGTTGTACTGAAATAAAATCGTATCAAACGATGTAAAAATTCGCGGAAAGGTTAATTTTCTTTTCATTGTCATTTTGCCGGACAAAGCATGGCGGTGACTCATAGGGTAATGTGGAATATCGTTAGAGTTTCATCAGTACCGCAACAATGCAGTGTTATCAGTGTGTAAATACATTACCGTCTTTTTTTGTAGTAGGTACTTACACATTAATGTGTGAATCAAAGTTTCAAAAATAAGTACCATACGTTCTTACACCGGCGTAATAAGGTCGCGGGACATATTTTTCAGAAGTTCATATCGATACTTATTTTTGCACTTGACCGTACACAAATCATGTCTTTATCCCTTACGGGGTAGACAGAGCCTAAGGTAGCAACAGGTACCTACAGGCCATATTTAGCAAGATTGTGGGCGTTCAAGTATTACGTAAGCGCTTGAGGGGGGCGCGGGGGGTCTTTGCTTTGCTTATTTTTGATGACATGGTGCGTGGGGGGGTCGATATGGTGATTATGTCAGCAGTTTCGATTCGAACTGCTGCTCGCGAATCAATACCAACTAGGCCACTACACTTACTTGTATACTAATAACGGTAAATATGAGTCACATGACACAGAAAAGCATTCTTCAATGTCAATCAATACAACAAATTGACTTCCAATAAACCGTGAGTAGTCTTATCAATTATTAAAGTAAACGACATGACAATGTCATGACACACTCGTAAATTCAGTCAAAAACGGCTTCATTCCATCTAACTGCGTATATTTAGCGTTTGCAATTCGCGACGGCGAAAGAGCTTTATTAGTGGTTAACACGTATCTGCATACGTGTCTGAGTGTGCGTCTTTTACGGAGAAATTTCGCCTGCAATACTGGTCTTCACTCTCATTATTAGAGGAGTCCTGTGCCCAACCAGTGGAACGTATATGAGATGACTATGAGTTCAGGAGACCTTGGCTTTACAAAGCATTTCAGTCTACATAAACAAAGTTTTATTAGGTAGGTGAAGCATGAATCATTTTGTGTGAATAGCATGTTGAAACGGACGTACAAAATGCAGTAGAAGGTGAATTATTTAGTAGATTTTCTAGGAATATGTGGTACCGCTAACACAATAGACAAAGACAAATAATTCTTTGGATATCCTTCCAGCAGTCTCGACTGAAATTATATTAGCTGAAATGGGAAGTGTTTAAACGAAATACACTAAAACTTAGATACCAAGAGCTGAGATCCTGTCATGCCGCCGTTTTCTGCAAAAAAATGCATTATGTATTTTAACGCATAAAGCATTTCATTTTTGTTTTGGTCTGGGAGCAAAGAAATGATGTACCAGTTACTTCTCTTCCCCTGCAGATGGTTAAAGCTCACCGAGGGAATCAGTGAAAATCGTAGTTCACATGCTATAGGTGATGCGGCTAGCAAGCCATCACTGTTTTGATTGTTCTTTCCACTTATACTCCCGCAATCATGCTAAACGTGGTCTTTAGGCCTGGTTAGCTCAGGTTTTGTCCACGACGTTATTTATGTAGGTATGTAGGTATACATTTCAAACTTTATTTATTTAAAGACGACCAAATAGCCTAGTGGTTAGTGGCCCTGGCTATGAAGCTAGAGGTCCTGGGTTCGAATCCCGGTAGGGGCAGACAGTTGTATGATGAATACGAATGTTTGTACCCGAGTCATGGATGTTGTATGTATTTAAGTATGTATTTATCTACATTATATAAGTATGTTTATCCGTTGCCTGGTACCCATAGTACAAGCTTTGCTTAGTTTGGGGCTGGGTCAGTTGGTGTAATTTGTACCAAGATATTTATTTTTTTAATGCGTACCCAATCGGAACGGTCTACAAACTTTAAATTTTGAATTTCCAAATAGAAGGCATGTAGACGCAGCCTTTGCCTGCGCCGGCGCAGCTGCCCGATGCGCAGTGGCTACCGGTTCTCTGGCTAACGACCCCCCCCCCCCCCCCCCCTCTCCGATCGACGTAGGTACTAAACGGAAAATTTTATTATTCTTCTACCAAGGAAGTAGGGTTTAGTTAGACTTGGGATAGTAATTTGAGGATATAATGTAATTAGGCAATTAGTACGGAATGGCGAGGATCCGGGTTCGATTTCCGGCCATAGCTTTACTTTTCGAAGTTTTTTGTGTTCTAGTCTTCAGTACCTATCGCTTGGAAATTTAATTAGGTACAGTTCATGTGATAAATAAGAAATGGCAGGTAGAAAAGCGAATATACACTGACGAGCATAAATATCTTCCATACAAGTTAGTATGAAAAGCGAACCGTTATTTTTGCTCGTCAGTACATATGCGTGCTTTTTTAACTGGCAGTTTTTGGTCAATCAAGCCGTATTAGTGTGCCTGAGCAAATGACAAACAAATTGACTATGCACACTATTTGCAGCAATGACCAAAGAGATGTGACCAAAAATATTTCAGCACCAAGCAACTGTATTTGATCTGAGATTTAAATAATAATATATACATTTGGTAAACCCAGTACATACATACACATGCCTATATCCCTTACGGGGTAGACCTATGCTAACAAGACCTAAAAGCCACGTTTAGCATAATTGTGGGCGTAAAGGTGGAAAGGGGAATCAAAATAGTGATGGGTTGCTAGACTCATCGCCTAACACATGATTCCTAAGATTTTCGCCCTCGATGGGCTTTTACCATGTGCGCGGAGAGAGAAGCAACTGGTAAATTCTATGTTTTTTCTTTACTCCCAGACCAGCATGGTAGAAGAGTTACAAGATACATGAGATACAAGATGGTTAAATAGTAAAACAATCGTACGATACAAAAGATTTAGCACACTTTATGCAAAACCCGCATCAAAAGGCGAGGCGTCGCGCAAAACGAACGGACGGTTCTAATTTTAAACGATGCGCGAGCGAGACGGAAAATGTGCCCAAGCGCAGCTACAAAGACATAAAGCCACTGGATGTCTTACAAACTGGTTGTAGCGAGACAATAACATCCCACCAAAAACATTCTATAAAAAACTAGCCAAGTCTCGATGGAGCTGCTTGTTTATCTCTAAAAAGTAATGAAATCTAGACAAAGTCGTGCCAAGTTTAAGGTTCCTTACTGCGGTTTCTTTATTATTATAGTTAATGTTGTGTGACTTGGCCGTTGAAGGGTACACAAGGGTACAAAACCAGGTGCTCCATGACATCATTGCACCAATCTGCAATCGTCAATGGGTAGCGGTTCTGGCGATGATTTAAACAAGGAGTCTTAGGACTCTTCTGGAATATAGCAATCATGCTTATCCCTTACGGGGTTGACAGAGCCTAAATAACAAGACCTAAAGGCTACACTTAGCATAATTGTGGGTGTATACGTGTAAAAAAGACTCAAAATAAGTGGCTAGCCGCATCGCTTTTAACATTCCAACGTTTTTCGCCCATTTCTAAGGGGTTTTACCATCTACGCGAGAAGAGAAGCAACTGGTACATTCTATGTTTTTTCTTTGCTCCCAGACCAGCATGGAAGTAAAATAAAAAATATATTCCGGAATAATTCTAAGAGACCTTAAGATACCTATTATTATTATTTTTATTTTTAAGAGGCCTATTGTTACATTGTAATGTTCCGTATACCTTTTTTCTGTTTTTATTGTTATATGTGGTGTTCAATAAAGAGTTATTGTATTGTATGAACCGCTGAGCCATTACCAGCTTACCTAGATCTCTGCGCAAACAGACTTGTCTTGCGCTGGCGCACCCCCCTCCCCCCTCTACTCTACCCGCGTGCGTAAACGTGACCCCGTCGGATGAACTCTTACTGCATTGTTTTTTTACTTGGTGTTGGGCTGGTGTCAATATTGTAAAGGCTATATTAATGTTAGGTTTTATGTTTCATGAATACAATTAAAATTGCCCGCGAGACGACCAGATAGCCCAGTGGTTAGAAAATCTGACTATGAAGCTTGAGGTCCCGGGTTCGATCCCCGGTTGGGGCAGATATTTGTATGAAAAATACGAATGTTTGTTCTCGAGTCTTGGATGTTTAATATGTATTTAAGTATGTATTTATCTATATAAGTATGTTTATCCGTTGTCTAATGCCCATATTACAAACTTTGCTTAGTTTGGGGCTAGGTCAATTGGTGTCAATTGTCCCAAGATATTATTATTATTATATTATTATTAAGTTTGTCCGCGTAGAGTGACATATAATAAGCACCCCTTTCATCCAATCGTCTTCAGTTTTTTTTATTTCTTATCCCGTCCCGTTGTCCCGTGGGAAATTCGTAAGAACTCCATCGTTGTCCGTATTTGCACACCAAATTTCAAAGCTCTAGTAATTATAGATAGAGCCTTTACAGCAAAAATACAAATAAATCCCATTAGTTCCTGAGGGAATAAAAAAAATCCTCTTATAGCACTTCTATGATGCTCTAGGAATATGTCTGCCAAATTTAAAGCTTTAGGGTTTTCCAATAACATAAAAAAATGATAAAAAGTAGCCTATATGTTATTATTCCAATAAGCCAGCTATCTGCATAAGTACCAAATTTCATCCAAATCCATCCAGCCGTTTTAGAGTACCTACCTACCTCTTTATCTGTAATGTTCTTACTTCTTTTGCTCAATAAATATAAGTTGTAAATTGTAACGTGAAGAAGTAACAAATCCACAAACTTTCACATATATTTTATACTATTAGTAGAATTATGCATGTGGTATTCTTTTTATGAAAAAAGGTCGCAAACCAGCAAGCGTTCACCATAATGGTAAGTGAGCACATATTCCATGTCACACCCAGGAATTCAGTAAAATCTCGTAATTTCAACGACCAGGTCTAAGTCCATGCGAGTGAAGCCACAGGCATCAGCTAGTGTAATTTATTCTCTGATACAACGAACAATCAACAAATTTACGATCGGCAACGCTTTTATAATGCCCCTCGTGTTATAATGTCCGCGGGCGGCAGTATTTGCTTTCCGTCTGTTGTTCCCTCTCATTTAAAAATGCCATCTTTCTCTTTTCACCATTCAAAAGAAACCAGAATCTGTTTGCATTTAATACTTATGTTTTACACGATTCTTTTACACAGTTTCCATAAAACTTTTTAAATTAGACGCTTGGATTGATTGAATAAAACCTAAATCTTTGAAAATAAACTTCATAAAAAAGTTTACCTGTCAGATGCTGTCACGCGTCAAAAATCCAGTATGGTTTGATGTATCAAAATGTTGCACATTTTCAGGAGCTCAAAATTAAAAATGTGATCTAACTAATACCGAAAATCCTTCTTCCTAGAGTAATTCGTATTTTTTCGATATGTCTTCTTACCAACATAGCCAAAGAAACAGTGGTTTCACTTCGAGAAAACATTAGTTGAAAGCTGCCAACAAAAGAAAAAGGTACACTAGCTCCTGACCTCAGCTTTTCTCTCGTCGAAGAACTCTCTTTCCCGTAGGAGCTTAGTAAAAACCGCCTATAATCTTTATTTTCTTTGTAAAGGGAACTGTCATACAAAATGTCGGCTTTGGTTTTTGGCCAATGGTTTCATTTTCTTAACCTTTACCCGGGTGTCACGCTTGCTTGTAACTTGCACACAATGTTTTTCAAAATTTATTCAGATATACATGACACAAACATGCAATCTACATGCGTTTCCCTTTGGCTTTTGACTTACACCATCATTAATTAAATGTAGTGGATTTTTTAAGAGATTAAATGTAAAAACAACGGTTATAAAAACGATGGCGATCAAAAAAAATATTTTTCGGAACTGTATGTAAAGACTACTTCCATATTGGTCTGGGAGAGAAAGAAAAACATAGAATGTACCAGTTGCCTCTCGTCCCGCGCAGATGGTAAAAGCCCATCGAGCGAACGGGCGAGTCTTAGGAGTCATGTTATAGGCGATGCGGCTAGCAACCCATCACTATTTTGATTCCTCTTTCCACCAATACGCCTACAATCATGCTAAATGTGGCCCTTAGGTCTTGTTACGTCAGGCTCTGTCTACCCCGTAAGGGATATGGACGTGATTTGTATGTATGTGTATGAAAAGAAGTAGCACTATTTATATATTTTTTCTGCTTTACCTTCTTTAGACCATTCAAAATCGAATTCCATTTCAGACAAGAATGGAGCAAATCTTCATGATAGAAGTTTTCGTCAAGAAAATCATACTCAAAGTAGAGCCACCGGAAAAAGATGAATATGAGTTACGCTTGGAGGCAGAAGAAAAAAAAAGAGAAGCTGAAGCCGAGGCCGCGGCAGCTGCTGCTGCAGCAGGCAAGAAAGGCAAAGGGAATGCCGCCGGTGCCAAAAAAGGTAAAAAGGGCAAGGAACCACCCATGCCTTCTGAAGAGGAGATGAAGTTTATGCAAACATGTACCATGCAAATGAACTGTTTACCCCTATTTGACTTCATTGTGGCTCATGACAACTTTGTGGCACCACCACCGCCGGAACCCCCAGGCAAAAAGGGTAAGAAACCACCGAAACCTAAGAAAGGTAAGGGCAAAGCTGGCCCGCCAAAACTAATCTTGCCATCTGAACCGCTTCCGCAACCACCCTACTTCGGTGTAGGAAACTCAGTAATATTCCTCTCAAGACCCTCGAAGTTAGAAGAAGTGCTGAGAAAAACTCCTATTTATATCACAGTTTGGAACAGAGAACAGGAATTTAACTGTGTAGGGTTCTGTGTAGTTGAGTGGCATAATTCGTTCTTTGAGTGCCTCGAAAGATCAGGAAACATGAATCCAGTAAACATGGATCAGGCGGAGTTCAGAGAAACCGGTAGACCCGAAATGATCACCAACACTGTAGAAATGACAAGGCCGTTACAATGCGAAGAGGATCTTAAAGCTTCTGGTGAGGTCGAATTTTTCATAAGATTGTCTTGCTTAGGCAATAGAGTTATAAGCTACTTTGTGGCATTGCCAGAGATGGATAGGCTGCCAGGGAGGAAGTATCTTTCAGATGATTTGAAGCTTAAGGATGTTGAAGTTGTAAGGCACTGGGAGGGTACCACAATAGACAGCGTACCACCTGTGGCATACTTTTTCGGTGCCCCTGACATTACCAGAGAGCCCATTCGTCCTGTAGAAGAACCAGTGCTATACGAAGACTTTGAGGCTCCGTATACTAAAAGCGAACTTGCTATTATGTCCATGGGCTTTCCGAAAGGGCCTTGCGGTGGCACTAATTGTCCCAAACGAATGGACTTCAGAGGATCACAACATCTGTTTATACCTGGTGAAACGGTGAAAGGGAAGTATAATCACGGTCTTTTTGTGAACAAACGAGATGTCCATGGTCCTTGTGGGAGATTGGACTGTCCTTTGGCCAAAAAAGTCAGACAGTATTTGTGTACAGAAGGCAGCTACAAGCCTTGTAAGAAACCGTGTTGCAAAGATTATTATTAAAGCAAACAGTGAGAACGCTGAGTGACAATTTGGATTTTGAAATTTAAAGTGAAATGATACAATGACATGATTGATAATGATCAAAATGTAATTAAATCACAAACCATCTAAAACAAATTTCTTTTAAAACCCCAACCAAAATATAAATTTTACCGCTATGTGTCTCTTTGTTGTATTGTCTGCTCTTAAATGGGTAAATCAATTTGGATGCGGAATTTTCCATTTGAAAGTAAATTTTCTAGCGTAGGTGCTTAGACATGTTTAATTAAAACCAGTTGATTAGTTTCAAGGTCATCGGTTTTTCAAATTTGAGCTTTTTTCTGCGTTGGGTTTTTAATTTATATTTAAAATAGCCTAGAGAAGAGGCCTGTGTCCAGCAATGGGACGTATAAAGGCTTGATTATTTATTTATCATATTTAAAATTTTACTACTTATACTAAGCATTTATTTAATTTTCCATGTACAGTCAAGTATAATAATATTATGTATCTAGACAAAGTTTCAAAAATAAGTACCATACGCTCTTACGCCAGCGTAATAAGGTCGTGGGACATATTTTTGAGAAGTTCCTATCGATACTTATTTTTGCACTTGACCGTACATAGTATCTATTTGGGATATACTGCTACTGCTAGTCAGACTTGCTTCAAGCGATCAGATGCATTTGAAATTTATGATACATCTTGTGTTTGATAAAAAGCTTCTAATAAACATCTCAATTAACCTTCTTTCTTCACCGTTACAGGATGCGCCTGACCCTTTGTTTTACTGATTACATCATCGCAATCCTTTAATTACAATAACGATTTATCATTTCACTTTCTCTTTCTACTAACGGATGACTCAGTCGTAAATCAAACCATCGGTAAAACCTGACTATGGGTCCAAGTGTAAAAAGAGTTAATACATATATGTATGTATATGCATAATTATATCACTTCTAAGTAATAGCTTTCAAAGTTTCTATATTAAATTAGTGAAACAGTCGCAACTTAAAAATAACGCAGAGATACTAAAACTAAAACTACATACTACTAATTATAAAACAAATTGTTATAAAGCTATAAATAAAAAAGTTGCCCCAAATCACTGCCCGGTGGCAATAGTAGGGATAAGTTCGCCTTTGTGCATATACTAATGTTATTTTTATTTTTTTGTGAATTGTATCTGTTTCTTTATATTTCCTTATTATAAACGCGAAAGTTTGTAAGTATGGATGGATGGATGGATGTTTGTTACTCTTTCACGTCAGAACCCTTTCATCCCGGAAAATTGCGTAATTCCTGCGGGATAGAGATAAACCAATTCTATGCACATAAAGTTGCGGGCAACAGCTAGTGTACAATAAAGTATTTACTTACTTCGTTATCCCTTACGGGGTAGATAGAGCTTAAGGTTGCAAAGCCAAATGGCCACGTTTAGCATGATTGTGGGTGTACAGGTGGAAACAGGAATCAAAATAGTGATAGGTTGCTAGCATCGCATAATATAACAATGATTGTAAAGATTTTCGCCCATACCCACAGCCACAATAATTGCTTACTTAATACTGTCATACATGCTTCTCTCCCCGCGCAGATGGTAAAAGCCCATCGAGGCAATGGACGAAAATCTTAGGAATCATGTGTTAGCCGATGCGGCTAGCAATAGCAACCCTATTTTGATTCCCCTCTCCACTTCCACCTATGCGCCCACTCATGCTAAGCGTGGCCTTTGGGTTTTGTTATCCTGCGCTCTGTCTACCACGTAAGGGATAAAGACGTGCAGTGGCGTAACTATAGCGTGGCAGAGGTGGCAAAATGCCACGGGCTCCTAGCTCTACGGGGCCCCGAACTAAGTTGATTTAGAGCTGACGCACTCCTTTATATTGAGGACTAGCTTCTGCCCGCGACTTCGTCTGCGTAGAATTATACATAAAAACCTTCCTCTTGAATCAATTCTCTATCTATTAAAAAAACTGCATCAAAATCCGTTGTGTAGTTTTGAAGATATAAGCATACATAGGGACATAGGGACATAGGGATATAGGGATATAGGGACAGCGAAAGCGACTTTGTTTTATACTATATAGTGAAGTGATGAAGGAGCCCCATCTGACGAATTTGCCACGGGCCCCAGACGTTATAGTTACGCCACTGAAGACGTGAGTTGTATATATGTTATACTGTCTTGGCTAACGATAAATGCATTAGTTTACGGTATTTTTGCCAGAGCACGAAGCAAGATCATAAGTTTCGCATTAGTGAGCCTGCGGGCGTTCATTATTCATTCTAAGTCTGGACTGATGGCTGAATAAACGATAAATCATTACAGGCTCCGTTTACTGTGTCGGTTTAAATGTCCTGGTAAAGTTCTAAACGACCGACGAACCCGGATCCTTGTCATACCGTGACGGGTGCTTTACCCCTACACCACTCATAGCAGGTGGGTAAGCCTTCGAATTCTTCTATCTGTTACTAGCTGTGACGTGACCTTGTTACTATACGATTTTTTTGTCGCTAAACTATCATCTGTTTGAATGATGTGTCTGTACGACACAATTACAAATTCCCGTGGAACATCTACCGCCATCGTGTTCAATTTGACAGTACATGGAAATGTACAGGGAAATGAACACGATGGCGATTGCGAGCGAGTTACGTAATAAGCCTGCAGTTTTTCCAAACTATCATCGCCTCTGCGCACAATATGCCCGAAATACGAAAGAATGCGCTGGTGGCACATGGTACATACATACACAAATCACGTCTATTCCCTGACAAGGTAGACAGAGCCTGAGGTAACAAGACCTACAGGCCACGTTCTTAACCAACGCAATAATGCAGTTTTATGTTGACTACCTGCGTTATGTAAACAATTCTTTTACAAGTTACCAAAATGGCGCACAAATTGCAACGTCAAAGAGCGCTGTTTAAAAAAAACGGTAGAATTTATTATTCAACGGCGCTTAACACCATAATTATCATTCAAATAACCGTAGATTAAAAGCGGTTTAGCTGGAATAAGCGTAAAACTCGCGATGTGTTAATTTAATCATAAGAATCTTAAAACAGTATGATTGTGACCTAATTGTCTTACCCTGCTTTCAGCTGTCATAATTATGTCAAAATCTGACAGCTACAACCTCGAAATACTTTTCCGTAACGACCGATGTCCATTAAATAGAAATTCTCAATTTTATCGTAAAAAACTATGGCGTAAAGTTGAAATTACAATGTCATCAAAGGGTTATAAGACTTTTCTGGGAGTGAAATGAGTGAAACGCATCCTTTTTCGTAGCCCCACATTTTAAGACAATGAAAGGATTAAAAAGCCATAAAATCTTTGTGAAATCCTAATTGCCGCGTTTAACTTGGTCAGTGAGCGTGACGTTCGCGTTTTGGATGTCAAAAGGTGGTTAATTGCAAAGGAAAAGGCAGAAACGAGTCGATTTGTCCTGTAAAGGGTTCCATGCTGGTCTGGGAGTAAAAATGATAAAAGTCCATCAAGGGGATGGGCGAAAATCTTAGGTATCATGTTATAGGCGATGGGACTAGCAAACCATCACTATTTTGATTGCGCTTTCCACCTATACGTCCACAATCATGCTTAACGTGGCCTTAAGGATTTTTTACCTTAGGCTCTGTGTACCCCATAAGGGATAAATACGTAATATAATATGCATGTATTTATGGGAATGATTCAGCGAAAAATCTTAATTACTTTTTAATTTACTAACGCGACTTCAAATAAACTGTAATATCGACTCGTAAGTTAAATATTCTCTCAGTTGAAACAAGTTGGTGTTAATAAATAAATAAATGGTTGTGTGGTGAAACAAAAAACAAACATGAATTAAATAATGAGTAAATGAAAATGAATTGAAAATGTCCTTTTTTTCGGAAAATCGGTTAAAAACAGTTTTTTTTATTAAAACTACACTTTTGTCGAAATTCACAAGAGGAGCGGGTGAAAAGTAAATTTGACGGGTCAGAGCCTTTAGTGTAAGTTTGCGCATATAAAAACGTTTCGAACGCGTTCACGTAAACGTCTCAATTACTATGGAATAATTGGCAGCGCCACTTGCGGATCGAAACGGCAACAAACTGTTCTCATAGTATTTGACATTTTAACGCAAACGCGTTCGAGCCGTAATTTGTGACCGAAAACCTACACAAAGCATGCTCTTCATCTATAGAATTGTTTGCCGATATATGTCCTGAATATGTCCTGACTTCATATACTTAATTCAAAACATGACTGTAGTTAAGTCAATAAAAACCATTTTTTAATTTTATTCAATTTTTACTGGCTTTTTAGTTCACTACAAGATCCTAAAACAGTTTACAACACGCAAAATGTTCTCAAAAAGCCGTCCTGTTACCTTACGGCCTTCAAATAGAGTTGACTTTGCATAATTAGTTATTTTGTGAAACGAATACGTATGTTGGTAACTTATAACATGGTCATATGGGCCAAGGGTGTGAATTTGATTCAGGTAATCGGAAATAATGATCTTTTCGGCGAATTGTTTAATCTCGGAACAAACGGTATTTGGAGCCGAAAGGCTTTTTAGAAATGCAATTGTTTTAAATGGGTCTTTAGCACAGTCTGCGCTGATTTAAGAGTCGTTTTAAAATATACATAGTTAAAGGCTTACCCCCTTATTCACAAACGCTCTCTAGGCTTCTGCTAACTTAGCAATCGTTTGTCCTTATCTGTGAAAGGTAAATGTCAAAATGATAGATAAGGACAAACGATTGCTAAGTTAGCACAAGCCGACAGAGCGTTTATGAATCAGGGGGTCAATCACAACAAAAATTCATTGATTCCTTTGTGTTACGACCGTTTCACCTACATGCCATTGCAATAAGGTTGCTGCTGCCCACTGCTGGGCATAGGCCTCCTCTTAGAATGAGATGGCTTGAGATATAGTTCCCACGCGGTTATGTAGCGAAGATAAAGAAACTGGCTTCATGCTTATCATCATAATGTATGTATGTATGTATGTAAACTCTTTATTGTGCAAAATAAACAAGACAAATACAATTGACAAACACTGAGATACATGCACAAAGGCGGACATAATACATATTAGGTTTCTTGGTGTTTTACAAATAATATACCAAGAGTTCTTAAGCTAATACCTAACATTACACCCAGAATTTAACATAAACACGCAAAATATACTCACCATCATGACTGCAGCAGTTTACCATACATATAAAATTACAAACTTTATTATTGCACTTGTCAAAAGTCGGAACTAACATTACCCAATACAAAATTTACGACTGCCATAGACAGTGGAGTCGCGATTGCCGGTAAAGTTAATGTGGTAGCATAGTAATAACCCGACATTAAAACTATGCAGTAATGCATTGAAATGGATGCAAATTGTAAACAATGGATGTTGATATGCAACAAGGTTAATGTGATCAAAATTAATGGTCACAATTAGCTAGTGTTTCAAGTGTGTATAATTATTTTTGCGCAGAAGCAAAGAAATATGCATAAACAAAATGCAACTTGATACTCGAAAATGCTTCATTTCTTCATTTCGGCTTTGGTTCAAAGTCTGGACGTTGTTGAGTCAGTCAGTCAGACAGGCCGCGTTTCCGCGTACGTGTTCCGTGAACATCTTTAGCTTCATCATCACTACATCATCACTATCACTATCATCACCACATAGTATAAAATAAAGTCGCTTTCTTTGTCCCCGTGTCCCGATGTATGCTTATATCTTCAAAACTACAGAAAGGATTTTAATGCGGTTTTTTTTAATAGATAGAGTGATTCAATAGGAAGGTTTATATGTATAATACATGCATAATATACCGTGCGAAGCCGGGGCGGGTCGCTAGTTTATCTGTAAATAAAACGCATTTTGACTAAAAAAAAATATTTTAAAAATGTATATTTCGAACTTCAATTTTATGGGACAAAATAGATTAGGTTAGATTTGTTTATTTCTATTTGTAAATTAGTAAGATTATATTTTTATGTCAAAACATCGTCATTACAAAAACGATAAGGTACAGTAAAATAATTCGTACAAAAAATAAAAATCAGAAATCCAATAATACAAGTAATCAAGAAATAAATGTCAAATTCAATGTCAAAGTTATTAAAAATAAAAAATAAAATATACCTATGCAATAAAATGCGATAAAATATTTTTTTTTTAATATAATAATGAACCCTTATTATATATCTGTGGCCTTACCATGACGTCCTAATGCGATTCAATTCCGAACCAAAGTTGGATCGCTCGCTGCCAGATCCATACTAGAAGTGCCAAAAATGACGGCTAAAACGTAAAATTGAATCAGAATTGAATCGCATTAAGACGTCATGGTAAATCCTGTACAGTGGAAGAAACTGATGCGTACTACTGTGGAACCTTGTCGCTGAACATCAAATTGCAAAATCGTATAAGAAAAGGTTCTACAAAGGTGCGTGATTCGGTTTCTTCGACGTTACCTTTCTCGTGGATTACCGTGAAAAACCGCATGACAATCGATTCAGTAATTTTTGAGTTTATTTGCGAACAGACAGACTGACGCAGCGGAGGACTTTCATTTGATGCAGTGATTTCTTCAAGATAATGCAGGCTTCGTTGCTTCTGCGGTGTTTGCTATCTAAATAGTTCTAGGCGTCTTGAACTCTCTAGGCATAAGTTCGCCCTACAAAGAAAGAAAGAAAACATTTTATTCATTTTTGCAAGACACACAAATATAAGAGAATATACACAAGTTTATAGGAAATAAAAACGAGAAAAAAAACACAGCATGAAAAATAGATCCTCAGCGTTGTGTGTGTTCGCATGCATAAGTGAAACGGTCGCTGGCTCAGCATTACGCTGAGGTGCGAGACACCCTGCAGCACTGATTTTCAGCCAGAACCGTCTATGACTCACGAAACGATACACAAATAAAATATACTACATAATCCACTTTTTACCCATTTAGCGTTTTTTTAGCATTTTGATACAATTTTTAAAGTTCACGTCAACATGTATTGTATTAATTACACATAAACGGATAACTCACGTATAAAAAGTCGAGTGATGCTCAACATGTTTCGGACAATTTCGTAGTCCTCCTTCCTGGAGCGCTCGCCCCGGCGGCAGCGAAACGAACACCCCCCAGGAGCACTACGAAATAGTCCGAAACGTGTCGAGCATCACTCGACTTTTTATACGTGAGTTATCCGTTTATGTATAATCATGATTGAGTCTCACGGTAGTTTCATGTTGAAGGTGTGTGTGAAGTTCCCAAACCGCTCTGGGCCTCGTGGGAACTGTAGCTTAAGACCTCTCAATCTCAATTTTGAAGCTGATTTCTTAATCCGATTGAGCTGAAATTTTGCATACTTGTATAAGTCAGATGACAATACAATAATCTGGCAGTAAAGGTCTGGTGGTCCAGCCGGGACCGGCTCCGTAGGATGAAACTCTTTCTTGGTCCGATTGACTTGAAATTTGGTTCACATTATGTAGGACGGATGATAATGCAAGTACAGTCAATAAAAAGTAGAGTCAGTAAAAAAGCTTGTGTCTAAAATGAAATTTTTAGGTGAGGTTATTTATAGTTACCATATCTATCTATCTATCTATCTACAGCCATTGTCCGTCCACTGCTGGACGTAGGCCTCCTTCATATTGCGCCAACTTTCGCGATCCTGGGCTTCCCTCATCCAGCCACGTCAGTGTTTGACGAAATATTATCATGTGTACCTATGTATTTAATAATATATAAAAAATCACGAATACCATATTGTCACAATATTGTACTCCATGCCAAATTTCAATCCTCTGGTATATATAGTTACCACGCAATTGCGATTTTAAATTTATAGAAACTTTAAACGCTCTCCTGTAAAATTTGGTTTTTGGAGATACACACTTTTTCTTAGGGTTTGTCGATATGTTGGCGAGTTAAATAAAATTGACACATTAACATGTTTGTTGTTGTGTGATGTAAGATGGACCGCTTGTTACTATGTATGAGTAATATTGAGTTGTTAGGAAATAATGCAGAGTAGGGAAATGTAAATAAAACAGAGGCTATTTGAGATTTTTACAGGATTCTATTTTTAATTTAGTTCCATCTCTGTTGAGATATAATATATTACGTTTTCACGTCGATAATGGTAACTTTTTAAATCGTGAATGGGACTGAAATTTTGTGAGTTTATAAATTTTGTTACAAGATTTGAAATAATACCTGGTAAAAACATGTATTAATATTAGTAGCAATGAGTTACTTGAATATTATAAATGCGAAACATAAATACATACACAAATTATGTCTATCCCTTAAGGGCATAGGTTTGTGTTTTTTTTCTCCCAGACCAGCATGGAAGCTATTTATATTAAGTATTTACATTATGTATGAACATACGTACATAAAATCACGTCTTTATCCTTTACAGGGTAGATATATCTTAAGGTAACAAGACCTAAAGGCCACGTTTAGCATAATAGAGCGTATAAGGTGGAAAGGGGAATCAAATTAGTAATGGGTTTTGTTATGTATTATATTTTGTATTTCGTCTGTATTTCCGGACAGATACAACCTAGGGCTCTTCAAGGCTAGAGTGAATAGGCTATTACTGAACCAGTGAGTTACTTGGCCTCATCTGCACCTTCCACCAAGTGAGATAGAGGTCAATCACTGGTCAGTTGGTAGTAAAAAAAAAAATATATATTTCTGAAAATCGACGACGTTAATTACTCTGTGCCCGCAGATCAGGTCCATGACACATTCGCTCTTGACTTTCGCTACGTATGCCGATGCGAGCTAGTTTGGGCTGACTCATCATCATTAAGGTTTGAAGAAGCCTGTTGCTAAGCCTACGATTTTTATGGATGTTTTATAGACAATCATTCCTTTTCCGGACGATATTTATTAGCTTATTTTTCAACATTGCCAAAAGTTTTTTTTTTTTTTTATATTTATAGGAAGGCAAACGAGCAAGTGGGTCACCTGATGGTAAGTGATCACCACTGCCCATAGACACCAGCAACCCCGGAGGGCTTGCAGATGCGTTGCCAACCTAGAGGATTAAGATGACATGCCTCTTGTGCCCGTAATTTCCCCGGCTGTCTTACTCTCCACACCGGAACACAGCACTGCAAGCACTGCTACTTAGCGGCAGGATTAGCGAGTAAGATGGTGGTAGCGATCCGGACGGACCTTGCACAAGGCCCTACCACCCGCTCCGTTCCGTAACTATGTCGGTAGCATTGGGATTTTTTCATAATAATTGAGTCCTGGTGTCCCTCACCAGGGATAAAAGGTTCTCATTAAATTAACATAGACACATGAATCACGTTTTTTTCCTTTACGAGGTAATTAGAATCTAGGATAAAAAGACCAAGGCCACGTTTAGCATTATTTAGTTTAGCAGCAAAGAAAAAACATAGAATTTACCGGTTGCTTCTCTTCCCGCGCAGATGGTAAAAGCCCATCGAGGGAATAGGCGAAAATAATAGAAATCATGTTATAGGCGATGCAGCTTGCAACCCATCATTATTTTGATTTCCCTTTTCCACCTATACGCCGACAATCGTGCTAAACGTGGCCTTTAGGTTTTGTTACTTTAGGCTCTATCTACCCCGTAAGGGATAGAGACGTGATTTGTGTATGTATGTATGTATGTAATGTATCTAAGGAACTTTTAAATTCAATAATGTTGAACATGTGTACATTATTTGCATTGTATGTTTGCTCGTGTCAACGACAGCTTAATGACGAAGAAGAGGGTTCTATGTTTGACAAATATGTCGGCATGTCATGATACCTATTTGACATGGTAACGATAGACTTTGTCAACATGAGATGACATCTGTATGTTTAAGTTTTATAACCTATCATAGTTTTTTGGCTTTGAAATTTGACAAATATGTATTACAATTTAAATAACATTTAAGAAATTTTATAGAAAACTAGCCTTCCGTCCGCAGCTTCGCCCGCGATAAATTAATTTTCCCGTAGGAAAAGGTATTTTCCCGCGGTAAAAAGTAGCCTATGTCACTCAGTGATAATGTAGCTTTCTAACGGCAAAAGATTTTTTGAAATCGGTCAGGTAGTTTCGGTGCCTATTCAATGCAAACAAACAAACAAACAATCAAATTTTTCCTCTGTATAATATTAGTAGGTATAGACTACCGGTTGCCCGCGACAGGGTTCGCTTATCGATATCGCGCGGGAACTATGCCATTTTCTGAGATAAAAACTATCCCATGTCCTTCCCCGGGACTGAAACTATATCTGTACCAAATTTCATCAAAATCGGTTTACTTTCGCTTTTATAATATTAATTAGGTATGTTCAAAGAGGTATGAATAAGGTAAAATTTTAAATAGCCATAGATACATTTCTTTTCCATACGTTCAATGTAACATTGACTGACTTTAATCAAATGAGAACAACAGAAGGAACCAAATTGTAATATGGAATTAATTAACAAAACATTAATAAAACGGTCACAAAGACCGCACTAAATTAGTGCGTTATTAAAATGTTATACGAAATTAATGCAACTCTTTGAAACGTATGAAACCGCAAAATATTGGACGAGCGAGTTGGAAAGTTTCCGTTTCCATACAATAAAGCCCATTGGCATAATTATAATGAAATATTTTCAATTAGCCATAATTGTTTTTAGGTGGACCCGAGATTTAATTTTAACTTTCCCACTGGCCAGGTTACAAAGCTTAATTTAACAAGCGTAATTAAATTAATTTGTAATACATTTTGTTTTTCAAAATGAAACCGTATTTTCATGGGGCCTTTTTTAACCTCCGACGCAAAAGAGTGCTATAAGGTTTGACGTCGATGTGTGTTTGTGTGTGTGTGTGTGTGTGTTTGTTTTGTGTGTGTGTGGCATCGTAAATCTAAAGTGTATTTCGAAAGCCAGTTTTCTTGCGGTGGCTCTGCTGGTTTCTGCGTGGGGGGTTTTAAATTTCTTTATTGTGTTCTTATTTTCAGTGTCGTTTAGAATATAGCATTAAAATAGTTTCACGTAACTTCCATGCTGGTCTCCAAGCAAAGGAAAAACATAGAATGTATCAGTTTTTTTTTAATGTTAGATAGGCCAGACAAACGAACTAGTGGGTCACCTGATGGTAAATGATCACCACTGTCCATAGACACCCGCAGCGTTTTACGCGATACCAGTGCGTTGTCGGTGCAGTTGCTTCTCTTCCTGCGCAAACGGTAAAAGCCCATCGAGGGAACCGGCGACATTCTTAGGAATCATGTTATAGGCGATGCTAGCAACCCATCACTATTTTAATTCCGTTTTCCAACTATACGCTCACAATCTTGCTAAACGTGGCCTTTAGGTTTTGTTACCTTAGGCTCTGTCTACGGGATACAGACTTGAATTGTGTATGCATGTGTATGTATTAAAATAGTTGATTGTATGGGTTCAAAACTAACCGTAACTAACCAACATCCCCGCATTGGAAACCTGGAAAGTTCCAATTGATTAAATTCAGTCCGCCATCGCGCTAATTGAAACGTGCTGCAACTCCACGCGTGGGGAGTTTCCAATTGAAAGTTGGGAACGGTTATCATTAGCGTTACGGTATATTTATTCTATTGCATTTTTATGATAACAATATGGAGTGGCACACTAGCCAGTGGGTCACCTATTTTTAATTGATCATCACCACCCATACATACCCATATATCCCTTACACTTACAGGGTAGAGAGAGCCTATTTTTTTTATGGTGCGGGAAATGCGCCTTATGCATCCGGCCCGGTACGGGTTTACCGGGGGTATTTGGGGCTCTCCCGCAACGGCAGGCAAAAGAAGGTATAGGGCGAACATTTTAGGAACCACATTATAGACGATGCAGTTAGCAATACATCATTATTTTGATTTCCTTTTCCATCTATACGCCCACAATTATGTTAAACGTGACCTTTAGGTCTTGTTACCTTATGGGATAAAGATTTATGCATGTTTTTAATTTCTTACTTTAAAACAAGCCAAAGGTTTTCGACCTACCGCGCAGCTTTGTCCTCTCGTGACATCGGTTCCATCATTATTTGGACAATTAAAGCTAATACATCACCATCTATGCCACACGCATTTTAAAAGTCATCTAAGACTTCTATTAACCCTTTGAGAAAGGAATCATTGAGAGTGTGAGTTATGGCGAGGTTCCGTAGAACTGATATTTGTGCCATCGTTGTGATCTCCAGCCTGTTCAACTGCTGGGCATGAGAGGGGTAGCTTTCATGCGGGTATGGTGTCAATGAACTGACCAGTAGGCTTTTTACCTAACTCGCTCGCAATCGCCATCGTGTTCATTTTGACAGTTCTTGTATGAATGTGACAGCTAGCTGATTCCGATGCCAATTGTCAGCCCATACGTGAACTGTCATAATGAACACGATGGCGATTGCGAGCGAGTTAGGTAATAAGCCTACAGGTTACAGGTCTCCTGTTCCATTTCCAAAAAAGTTCGTTGTAAATTTGAAATGTATAATTTCTCTCATGATTTCAGAACTTACAGAAGCACCACTTTTATCTATCAAGGCTTCTTCGTTGTATAGTTTCTCAAGTTAAATGTTCTCCTACTAATATTATAAACGCGAAAGTATGAATGGATGTTTGTTACTCTTTCACGTGAAAACTACTGAATGGATTTGGATAAAATTTGGAACGGAGATAGCTGATACCCTAGATTAACACATAGGCTATTTTTTATCCCGGAAAATTTCATAGTTCCCGCGGGATAGCAGAACTAACTTTTTGCACACGAAGTCGCGGGCGGCAGCAAGTTTACATGTATAAAAGTGTCCCAACATTATTTCGGTATATTTGATGAAATGTCTTTGTAAACTAAACTAACTTACTGAAGGTGGCTGCTGAACTATCCAAGAAGAATTTCAAGATACCTTGTATAGGTACAAATTTAATGTTTTTGATACCCAAAGCAACTCTAAAATTAATAAACCCCCACAATGGCAATTCAGTAACAATAGTTGACATTTCGAGATTAATATTGGTCATTTGGTTCGTATTAACGTTATCTGGACAACCGTTGAACAATTTAATTTGCCAATTTACGACTACAGTCTCAACTTCATCCACGAGTCCTTATTTAACATCGATAAAGATCAATTTGGCTTTAATTTGAATTTCGTGGCTGTAGACGTAGAATGGTGATTTCTTACTATTCAAAAGGTCCTAATTATAATCTGAATCGTTTAAGAAAATATTTTCGGCGTCAAATAGAAGAGAAAAAATGTTTGAAGACATCTTCTTGAGTTTGGTCAACCGAGCGGAAGAACAAAGATGCGTGGAGATGTTGTTAATTTAAATGTGTAAACATTTTTAAAACATTATCTTACCGTAAATTATATGAGTCTTAAACTTCCTAGATATTGACTGTGTTTTATGAGTTACTCTAGAGTGCAATATTTATTTATTATGATTATTTTCTTTCTAAATATTTCTGAATTCGTCTTTTTATTACTACGTGTTTTCGGTTTGTTACCGTAAGTTCTTTATTAATTAAAATTATAATTTTACAATATTTTACATTAAGTTAATTATCAATGCTCTCAAAAAAAAACCGAAACAAGACAAGTCATCTTGTAACAGAATACATTACATATTTTAAAATATAAGTAAAATTTTAGCTTAATAAGTATTATTTTATGCTTTACTTCTTTCTATACAAAAATGCATTTACAAACAACTTCAACATTTCATCGAGTCAACGCCGTTGTAATCGATTTGAAACTTTGGTACCGTCAAACACTCCAACTTTGCCACCAGGGTATACTTTGCCCAAAACACAATTTCTAAGGAAATCTACTAATAATAAAAAAAGTTACAGAATTATGACAACATTCATAACATTGGTAGATAATAAACTATACCTGTGGCAACACAGAGTAGCGCGTGCGCTCCTGACTTCATCCAGTAACCTGTTGGCGCTTGTCGAGTACGGAGTATATTTTTGCGGGCCAATTACTGACGAAATTTAGTAGTCAATTGTGCGTCATGGCGAACACACAAGTCAATTTTATCGATTGTTTGTAATGCAAAACGATGTGCTGAGTATTTTGATGATTGTTTCGTTACTGTAACTAATATAACAAAAGTTATCATGATGGGCAAAATTACCCAGTGAAGTTTAGCTGTATGTTTGTCAACATTGCCCGCCAGCAAAAAACGCTTAGGGTTGGCACCCTTTCTTTTTTTTTAACCGACTTCAAAAAAAGGAGGAGGTTCTCAATTCGTCTGTATGTTTTTTTTAAAAGTTTCAAGTAGGTAGATTGGTAAGTAGAAAAAAATATTTTATCCCGAGAAAAATGTGAAGTTTCCTAGCAAAAGGGTCCTTATGCCTTGTTCACATTATTCCAGTAAAATTGTTCCAGTAGCATTACATCGCGAGGCTAACGATGTCAACCGCACGCCGCAATGTAATAAGCAAATTTGCGTCTTAGAAACTGTTTTAATACTTACCTACTTACCGACTTTGTGCAATTTTTTTTTTTTTTTTTAAATCCAAATTTGACAACCCTAACACTTTTAAATCGTTACATGCCGTTTGTATGGAGAAGAGGAAAAATTACAGCCTAACATTGCCCACACATTTTATTAGGAAAGTATGAATGATATTGAATTATTTTTTAGGTCGATCGCCTTCATTGCCAAAATACTTTCATTGGGGTTGATGTCATCTGTATAAGGTCCATAATTCGCTAAAAATCTACGTGGGCAATGTTGGCTAAAAGTCCAGATTATTTTGCCCGCCCTCTTGATTGGTGATATGATAAAGAAAACTTCTACTAATTTTAGATTTTGATAAATCAGTGCATGCACACGAACTCAGAGTTGCCACAGATACAGAAATGTGTTCGGGGTTTCATACAAAAAACTTGAAAAAATTCAGTTTTTGTCTAAAAAGTGGGCAAAGTTGGAGTGTTTGACGGTAAGCATTATAAAACCCCTACTAATATTACAAATGCGATATTAACTCTGTCCGTCTGTCTGTTACTTCACGCCTAAAGCGCTGAACTACATTATTTGAAATTCGGCATACAGATCTTGTCAGTCCGGGGAAGAAGTTAGTTTTTATCCCGGAAAATATTATAGTTCCAGCGGGATAGCGAGTCGCGGGTAACAACTAGTATTAAATATGTTAAAGATTCAAACACTAACACGTCAACACAAAAACTTGTAGACGCGTGGAGACTCCATTCTCTTCTGTCCTGTAGTATGACTCATGCGCAGAAGTAGAACGGTGGTGGTAGGCACGGCTTGGCTCGAAAAAAGCTAACGCCCTGTACACGTTATCTATTGCATCAGATATGATACAGCGTGTTCATAAAGTGAAATTATAACTACAATTCAAAAACATTTTTTAGTCTAAAAATTACAATACAATACAATAACTCTTCATTGAACACCACATATAACAACCAAAACAGAAAAAATATACAGAATATTTCAAGGTAACAATAGGCGGCCTTACCGCTACAGAGTGATCTCTACCAGGCAACCATAATGGACTGGAGAACAGAACAGATCTGAGAAGGGGGTGCAATTTAGAATATATATTAATATACTAAGTACTGAAAATACATAACACATGAAACACACATTTATAATAAAAAAAAAATGATTAAAGTTAGCAATCTTATTACAGCACACTCATATCATACAAGGTGAAACTATTCTCACTATATAGCTTACTAAAATGTCAGCTATGTCAACTAATTGGAAAAACCCAATAAAGCAGTGTCCACATTGTCATTTTCACTTGTTGATTCAACGTCTCGTACACGTCGTCTAGACGCGATTTGTCTGCCCGAGACCTAATGATTGAACTTACAAGGGTTAAATTTGACGTTTAGGAGTATTTATAAAACGTAATGAGATCCAATGATTGTGATATGACGTCGGGTAGCCTAATCATAAACAAAGTAAATCAATCTCTTGTTCCTATAGAGAAGATAAATAAATAAAAAGAAGATAGTGAATCTGTGATACTAATTAATGTCTTAAATTCATGGCGTAAGTCGGTCTTTAGAGGAATGTTTTTTTGTGAAAATTAAAAAAATAAAAATTGACTAACTGACAATTATTTTTTAGTGTTAAAGTTATTGCGATTAAATTATTGGAACAGACAGTGTTGACTGCTGCCTTAGATATAATTTATACGCCGGTCTCTGGGAGAATGACAAATTTACTTGGAAAGTCAAACTATATACTTGCTAGGAAAACTCTTAACAGCGCGATTCAGGAATGCTTCGAGCGTGGTACAGCGACACCTAGTGATATCTAACGTTAAACATCGAGTCAAAAATTCCTCATTCTTTTCCGAAGTCACTACACCTGTAAAATAGAAATTCTTACTAAAACATAACGTCCGTTGTATTACAATCATCCTGTAGCCCTGCGCTCGCGCAGATGACTCACTGGCCGATCGTCAAACACTCTCACGACAAAGGAATAGAATTAAAAAATAAACATCGGCAATCGTATTTGTTAATAGGTCGCTATGGTGCATAGTGCTCGTATGTTATATGACCGTGAGAGCGGTAATAAAGTAATAAATATGTATGTATGTTTATATATGAATGTGTCTATGACAGTGATAGCAGTTATGCCGTGGACCAAGGACTTAGATTAAACTGACGCGGAGTTATGTAAGAAAACAAGCTTTTGCCCGCTGCTTCGCTCGCGTTAAGAAGTATAGTATGCATGCAAAGTCTCAGCCCAATTGGTTTAAAATTGACAAAGTTTCATACAAACTTTCATCCCCTATTTTATCCCCTTGGGGGTAGAATTGATCAAAATCCTTTCCTAGCGGATGGCTACGTCATAACATCTAACTGCATGCCAAATTTTAGCCCGATCCGTCCAGTGGTTTGGGCTGTGCGTTGATAGATCACTATGTCAGTCAGTCAGTCACCTTTGAGTTATATATTATATTTAGAAGGTCGTTATAGAACGTATGTAAGTTTGCGTTCAGAAACATAAACGGTTTCTTTCATGCTTTCTTGAAGTAAGAAATTCTTGTTATATCAACATTATAACTTATCAATCAATTTATTCAATGCCGGTTCTATAATAAGATTAATAAGAACAGTCGCAATTGCAATCACCATATTTTTAAGTTTCAGTATTACAATATTTATCAAATGTTTACGGCATCTCTGAAACAGTTCTAAGATTTCGTTGAAATTGGTCTTGTGACCTTAGGTTATGTCTACTAGATTTATGTATGTATGTATGTAAGAGCGTAAAATCGATTTAATTGGCTCTCTTATCTCTGGGAAAATTGTACCTCGATTCGCTAAGCTCTATCGTCGAGGTACCTACTTATATTTCTAGTATAAGGTATCACAAATTACAAGTCGTTACAGCTTATTCTATATGCGTGTGGTAAATTTAAAAAGTCAATGTAATTATTAAAAAACAAAAAGGATCTACTTCAGTCGGCTTTTAAAAATTGTGATTAAGGCTTCTTGGTACCGTCTGGCAGAGGATTCTTGGTTTCGCTTATTCGGGATGCCTACCTAATAAGAAAAGCAGCTTTTGTTTTATAATTTAAAAAGCGGCTAATACCTAATTGCTCCCCATCAATTTAGTATATAGGTCTGGATTATTGCAAACCGAATATAAAACCTATTTCACACACCGATTAGAAGCACTGCCAATGTATTTACAATGTAATTTTTATTGACACATAAAATACTTGCCGGAGAAATATGACATAATAGATCATTCAAAAAACAGTTTTAAAAAATAACGCTGCACCAAACTAATAATGCAGTTAAATGCAGGGACGTAATAACCATTTTGGATCGTATTTTTTTCTTAGCAAACGGCAAAGATAATGTGGTCATATCTAACGGTTTCGAACGTGACGTACGGATTATTGCCCTATTTAACGATTTTTAATGTCAACGGACAATGGTGTTGCCAGTTTATTGCGCGTAAATCAGCTGTCACATAAATCTAGTTTTGCTTAGGACGTTTATGATGAGAAAACGTTTAAAAAGTAAGCTTTGCAAGAAATACTTTTTTAGCTACGCAAATCTAATTACTATTATATTTTCTACTGATTTATTATATGCATAGATATTATATATTATGTGAAGATAACAGAGCTTACGGGAGTGAAAGCTAATCTTAACTAATACTCTATCGATAGCAATCCATTTTATTTTGTTTTAAAAATGCTACGGCTTGACGGGTATTTTAATTCAAGAACTATTTTCCCATTTCACTCCGCAAGAAAACGATCTATCCTTTAAAATACATTGACCTCCTAAATCAGACGTCCACAAAGACTTAGCATGTTTAAAACACAGTTAAACTACAATGTAGCATGTTTCTATTCAGTTTTAAACCGTGCGTAATGGAGCGCGGTTTTATTGGCCATTATTATATTTTTATTGGGCGCCGACTCCGTTTGCTGGGCCAGCGTCTTTCAAAGCGAACTAACTGCGTTTTAGCTATGAATTTCAGTGGGAATTAAAGGGGATTTATGATCGAATAAATGTTATATTTGAAGCTGTAGCTCTCTACTAACCAGAAGAAAATCTACCTGAAATCAAATAATCACTGACTAACTAACAAAATATGACAAGATTTTTTTCTCTAAAACGCTATTGAAGTTAAAGTAGTTGCTCTCTAGTTTAATTTTTGGCACATTAAACGTCTCCAATGCCTTTGCGTAAAAGCCTCAAAATTGTGTCGTACAGACGCATGATTCAAACAGATGACGCTTAGCGACAAAAATTCGTATAGTAACAAGGTCACGTGACAGCTAGTAATAGATAGAAAAATTCGAAGGCTTACTCACCTAATACGTCACGGAATGACGAGGATCCAGGTTCATTTCCCGGCCATAGCTTTATTTTCCAGATTTTTCTAAGTGTTCTAATTTTTAGTGACGTTTAGAAATTTAAAAGCCTCAATTAATTTGTTAATTTGGGAGAGCAATTTGCAGTGTATTATTATAACTGAAAACGCGTTGTGTATTTTTTCCTTAAATGCAGTTAGCTGTAATAATTTTCAAAGTGCCGCAATACGAGTAAGTCCAATACAATCAAAAGTTAAAGGTTGAGATCCCTTATAGGGATAAGTTCGCCTTGTGCATATATTAATGTTATATTTTTTTTATTGGAACTGTTTCCTTATAATTGTACAATAAAGCATTTACTTACTTACAATCTCCTTTTTAACCAGGACAAACTTACGTACAAAATTAACACAGCACTTTAAAAAGTAATTAATTTTTATCATAGTTCGCTCTTGTTATCAAAATCGATCGATTACTTTCGTAACGATATAAAAATAGCTTTAGACAAAAGAATTTATCGGCGTGACACAATGTCTGTTTACGTACTTCTTACTTAGTAAAGTATGTTTTGGTCTGCAATACCGCTTTTCTGATAAGGAAACATTATAAAAATAACTTAATACTTTAATACTTCCACATGCTGGTCTGGGAGCAAAGATTAAATATAGAATGAACCAGTTGCTTCGCGTTCCGCGCAGATGGTAAAACTCCATCGAGGGAATGGGAAAAATTCGTAGGAATCATGTTATAGGCGATGCGGCTAGCAACCCATCACTATTTTGATTCCCCTTTCCACCTATGCTTACTTTTGGTCTTGTTACCTTTGTGTATGTATGTGTGTATGTTTAAAAATAAGCTTTGCTTGAAAGATTATTTAGCTTCGCAAACCTTATTACATAATTACTATTTCGGTGATGCAACAACAATCTTCGTAATTTAACCAATTAACAAATACCTTCCTCATGAAAATCCATTCAAATTTTGGAGCTTATCGCAAACAGATAGAGATACAAATAGATTCATATTCGTTAATTACCTACGTGAGACAATTTGGTGGGTGGTAGGATCGTCCGATGCTACCACCGCCTTACTTATCCACTTATACTTTCCACTTCCAGGCCAGGAGAAGACGTAAATTTGTGTACACCTCGGGCGGTGATAAAGAAAGCCTCAGGCCGCATGTTTATCGCCCACGCCTTTGGCTCGTGCGACAAGTTCGCGCGATCTGAGACATTCTTTATTTCACCTCCCATTTTCCGGTACATTGGGGTAAATTCGAAATTGGGGGAATTTCGATAATCGTGGAAATCCACTAAACGGGGAACAATTACATAATCTAGCAACGCTTACCTAGAGCTCCTCTTTGGCTTCTAGACAAGCGTTGCCAGATTACGTAATTGTTCCCCGTTTGGTGAATATCCACGAGTTTCGGAATTCCCCCAATTTCGGATTTACCCCAATGCACCTTTTTTTCTGCGCTACAATATTACTAAGTAAAAAGAACGTAGATAAAGTAACGTAACGGGCTGTCAGAAATGTATGACGTCTTTGTTTAAGCGATTACGTTATTTTTATGGCGTAGTATTGTAAAAATGTTTGATAAGCAGCTTTAGTGGGTTTGTTGACATGGGCTATATGAATCATACGAAGTTAGTGTTAAAGATAACCGTAACACAGAAACTTTGAGATTGAATTCAAACAATATAATACTACACTTAAAAGCAGTAATTAATCGTCATGAATATATTAAATTTATGTTCCATTCAAGATTCACTCCAGAATCAGTTGAAGTTTTGTAATCTTAAATCCTGATCCAGTAGAAATATCATGATAAAAAGTACATAAGTAACTATGATAAGTTATGATGTTACTTCCATGCTGGTCTGGGTGCAAAGGAAAAACATAGAATGTACCAGTCGCTTCTCTTCCCGCGCAGATGGTGAAAGCTCATACAAGAATGGGCGAAAATCTTAGAAATCGTGGTAAAGACGATGCGGCTAGCAACACATCACTATTTTGATTCCCCTTTCCACCAATACGCCCACAATCATGCTGAACGCTTTTAAGTTCTGTTACCTTAGGCTGTGTCCTGTCTACCCTGTAAGGGGTAAAAACGTGATTTATGTATGTGACTATCAATTCTCAAATAAACTAAAACGTCAGCGTAACAAAGTCTAAAAACTGAACCCTTTTATAAACACCCCTTTACCGTGGGGTAAAATATTCAAATCACTTGCCCACCTGTGGGTCTATGCATGCATTATGTGTGGATTAGTTACCACTTTTTGTCATCGATTCATTGATTTCGCCGATGACAAAGGGTTCGGGACCCCTGTCATCATGACAAGGTTGTTTTAAAGTTATAATATCAGCGAAAATGTGATCGATTTTGAAGTTAAAGAAATTTTGTTACATACATAAACCAGTAGGCTTATTATCTAACTCGCTCGCAATCGCCATCGAGTACATTTTGACAGTTTATGTACGGCAGGCTTATTACGTAACTCGCTCGCAATCAGCATCGTCTTCATTTTTGACAGCTGATTCCGAGATTGGTTTCAAAATGAAAACAATCGTTCCACGTAACTCGATCGGCTTGGCATCGCTTTCGAAAGTGATTGCGAGCCATTTTTGAAAGCAATTGAACGAATGATTTGCCAAAAAGTCCTGCCTGATAAGCAGTACGTCAAAATAAAAAATAGGCTGCATGAATCTGTGGTACACAATGACATAAGTAGCTAAAAAAAAGCATCGGCTAAGTGGCGCCGTCTGTGAATTGTTGGTATTACTCAACCATACATGGGGAATTTCAATAAAAATGACTAAATATATTTTTTCCCAGATTTTGGAAATTATTGGGCTTATTTCTACTCAGAATCAACAACACTACTGAATGTTGTATGAGAATAGTACATTATGATACAAGTGTGCTATGTTGGTAATTACACACGAGGCGTATTGTACGCGCGATGTAATTAACACCTTGGATTTCTTACTGATATAACTGTCCGAACATTGTCCGAACATATTTTAGTATTTCCAGCGACGGACACTACATTTCTTCATTACTTGAACTCGTAATTTTTAAAGTAATAACATAACAAAGTCTGAATCAACAATATCAGTGAAAAATGGCGGCAAATATTATTTCTCCGTTCCAATCCGCACGCAGCACTCGCGCATGCGCGCTGTGCACTTAGCACGCGCACGACGAAGGCACTGACAACAGACTGCTAAAGAGCCTAAAATTAAAATTATAATAAAATAATTAATCAATGTCTTAAATTTGCAAATTATGGTCACTCTTTAGATAAAAATGAATAATTTGTCGAACTTAAATGTTTATTTATCATCTTTAACCTAAAATAGTTTAATATTCACGAAAATATTCCTTGTTCCTATAGATACTGAACCGTTTGCTGAGATTTTAAAAAAAGTTTATATTACCGCACTCGTGCGGTAATATATTACAGCACTTGTGCGTAATAAGCTGAATTATGAGTTTAAATGCGGTGCAATAAGACTCAAATTACGAGCAACTGTGTTGAAAATTAATGTTAATGTTTAATGAAATTCCCCGTGTATGGTTTAGTAACACCAACAATTCACAGACGGCGCCACTTAGCCGTTGCTTTTTTTAGCTACTTATGTCATTGTGTACCACAGATTCAAGCAGCCTTTTTTTTATTTGTTATGTTATGACCTACTGCTTATCAGCCGTATATAGGGGCCGCCGAATGACTGAGTAAAACGTTTTTATTTTTATAAAATATATCGTTCGATGGAAAAATCTGTAACTTTTTTCTGTAGCTAAGGATGGTTATTCCTATCAATAGAAAAATCATCGAGCACTTTTAAAATAATCATCCATTCCCAATTGCTAGGTAAAATTTAATATTTTGTTGTGATGTTTTCCTTTGAATGTCGATCAAAACGATAAAAATGGCAAGAAGTAAAGTAAAATAAGCCCGCCTTTGTACCTATATGTATCTTAATTTCTGTCAATTGTGTTTGTATATTTTAAGTAAGTAAGTAAGTAAGTAAATGCTTTATTGTACAAATATAGAGAAGTAGAGACAAATCACAAAAAAAAGACCTTAAATATATGCACAAAGGCGAACTTATCCCTATAAGGGATCTCTATCAGTTAACCTTTGAGTAAATGAGAGGAGCATTAAGCGAGAAACCGACAAAGAGTGAGTTTAAAATATCCATATAGTGAAAGCCACAATAGAGCATACATCTCAAAATACAACAAACAATTCATAAATAAACTACTAAATATCATTAAACACGTGCATTCAATTCTGTTCATTCAATAAAATGTTTACTTAGATGCAAGTAAATAAACAAAAATAATCATCAAGGGGAGTTGTATTCGAAAAGGAATAAAATGAAAATAAACTTCGCATTTGTAATGTTGTATTCTTTTTAATTTAAAAAATAACTAGAAATTTCCTAATAAGTAGCTAATTCTTAACAATACTAATAAGTACGACACTAATCGTCATATCCAGCCAATCATATCGCGAATCGCGATCGTATTCGTCGTCCAAGTTGATTGTGATTATGATTCCGACTGCGACCGCCTTGAAACATTGGTATTATGTAAAAAAAATATTCCGATTACCCTCGCAATCGCTTTGAAAAGCGAAAGCAATTGAATGGACCAAAAAGTTTTGTTTTTGCAAACATCTTCAGTGACGAATGATTTTTATTAAATTAATTGACCCTAATTCTAGCGTTTTCATTCACTTAGATAACTAAATTAGATACTTGGTCTTGGTTAATTGAAATATTAATATCCAAATAACAAAACATATCATTTATAATCAAAAACTCTAAATACAGTGTGAACGAAAATAAACGCAAACTTAATTTAAAAAAAAACATCTTGTCAGTGTATCTCTCTAATCGGTGGTCAGTTGTCAGTGTCTTCCCAACAATCAACAAACTAAGTAAGTTCGGTTTACATTTTTAACTTTGTTTAATTGCTTTACTGTGTATTTTAATCAAGGTATTATAGCTAAATTGATACAATACAATAATAAATTAACCCTGGAGTGATTACATCTGGTACGAGAAGTTAAGAAAAGTTTCCAAACTTGTTTGTTGTACTGGGTCAATTGGTGTAATTTGTCCCAAGACATTTATTTATTATTATTTACCATAAAATCATTTTCCCTCACGAACTATAATATGTCCCACACTTATTATTATACAACAAAAACAGCGGTAGACAATTCGATAGCAACAGGCTTTCCCCTCAAGCCTATGAACGAACTACGAATATCGAATTTTGGTGTATAAGAATTATTAACATTTTAGGAGCCGTCGTGGACATGGCCAGCAGCTGCATGCATGCATGCAGAGGAAGTTGCAGGCAGAAACTAGTAATAAATAACTAAAAAATGATATACGTTTTTTTGTTAACTACCTTTTTTAAATCCATTATTCCAGCAACTTTCCGTGCTGGTCTGGGAGCAAAGAAAAAACTTAGAATGTACCAGTTGCTTCTTTACCCGCGCAGATGGTAAAAGCCCATCGAGGGAATGGGCGAAAATATTAGGAATCATGTTATAGGCGATGAGGCTAGCAACCCATCACTATTTTGATTCCATTTTCCACCTATACGCTCACAATCTTGCTAAATGTGGCCTGTAGGTACCTTTTAGGCACCTTTGGCTCTGTCTACCCCGTAAGGGATAAAGACGTGATTCGTGTATGTGTATGTGTACGTATTATTCCAGCAATACAGATTTTGTTATAAGTACTTGTTTTTATTATTCATAATAATGTAATAAAGCCCAGAGGCGTCTCTAGCCCTTGTGGCGCCCGTGTGCAACCAGTAGGTACCCTGGCGCCCTCTAGTCTAGTACATACATACATACATATATACCGTCACGCCTCATTCCCACAGGGGTAGGCAGAGACTACTTTATTCCACTTGCTACGATCCTGACATATTTCTTTCGCTTCATCCACAGTCATCAGTCTCTTCATACATGCTCGTCGGTTTCGGGTACTCCTGACCTGACCTTTTTCCAAAACGTCTCCTATTTGGTCTCGGAACGTCCGTCTAGGCCTTCCCCTCCCAACGAAACCATTCACACTCCCCATATATATCTGTTTAGTTAGTCTACTTTCATCCATCCGCTCTACATGCCCAAACCAACTAACTACTACTACCTAGTCTAGTAGGCGCAATTTAATCTTCAATTATCTGTTTTAAGGCTGATTTCACGTTGAAACAAAAGTCATTGTGTAAATTTAAATAGAGTAGCCTTTCTTTGCTACCACGCCGCCCCCGGCGTCGGCCATCACACGGGCGCATGGTCTTTGAGAGCGCCGGCGCCGCGAGCGACGCATCTTTGGAGGTGTCGCATTAGAGGGCGCTCGGCGCCCCCTTAGACCCGGCGCCCGTGTGCGCCGCACACTCTGCACCATAGGTTGAGACGCCTCTGATAAAGCCTCAATAAAGTTGATTTATTAGTATTATTTGTGGAATTATTACTACATGGCTACGTATATGTTCGAAGGCGGTCACCCGTTAGTCAGATAACATTTGGCAGTCTGGTGGAGAGCTGTGGATGAGACTGGCACAGGACCGGGCAAAGCGGCGTGTAAATAAAGAAAGAGGTCTTTACCCAGCAGTGGGTGTGCACAGCACATCGCTGCAAGCTATGCCCTGCCGGAGCGCAGCCGGCGACGATATTATTCCGTTTCGAATACAACTCCCCTTGATGATTATTTTAGTTTATGTACTTGTATCTAAGTTAACACTTTATTGAATGTACAAAATTAAAATATAGGTACAAAGACAATTGACTAAAATTAAGATACATATTATATGTATAGGTCTGTACAAAGGCGGGCTTATCTTACTTTACTTCTTGCCATTTTTATCTTTTTGATCGAAATTCAAAGGAAAACATCACAAAAAATACTCAATTTTACCTAGCAATTAGCAAGGTGCCTTTGTAAGTCAATTATTATATTGATAAATTATAAACTATCAAAAAAATCCAACTCAAGTTACTTCCATTATTTCAAGACGGGGACAATTTAGCTCTCGCTTTGGATTGACAGCTTGCCTTGTGCTTCAAAACAATTCTAAGCTGTCATTTTAGTTACGTGGAACGAATTTGTGGCAAACCATTCGTTCAATTGGTTTAAAATATGGCTCACAACCGCTTTCGACTGCGATGCGAAGCCGACCGAGTTTTTAGAACGATTGTTTTCATTTTGAAACCAATCTCGCTCGGAATCAACTGTCAAAAATTCCGTAAAACTTGGATGTGCGAGCCTGCGTTCGAACCCATAAACCTCTGCTTGAGAGTTACTAATCTATGTATCAAATCAGTCCACATCCACCAATTAGTTACTATTACTTAGATTGAGAATGTTAAGATTTAATTGACAAGATTTTGGTTATGAAGAAAGGTTTAATCGTTAAAGAGAAAAGAAGGTTCAACAGTTTGTTATTCATTGTGAAAAGAATTGAATCGGAAAAATAGATTTTAATAGGCGTAGCGAGCGAGTTAGTATATTGGGCGATCGGCGCAGGCGTAGTCTCAGCAACAGCGGGCGGTCCGCGGCGTCAGCGCCGGCAGGGCGTAGCTTGTAGTGGTGTGCTGTGCGCGCGCATAATGCAGCGTCACACACCCACTGCTGGGTAAAGGCCTCTTCGTTTACATTACCACATTGGTCGATTACTTTGGTTTTAAGGTATTGTTGGAACTCTGCCTTACATTGCAAGTTTTTGAAGACGGCCCATCCGAGTGATTCGTCTAGCGATCTCCATGGCTTGGCTGTTCCAGCAAGATAAACAATGCCCCAGAAATAAGAAGTCATGTACTAATTCCACAAATAATACTAATAAATTAACTTTATCGAGGCTTTATTACATGTCACTAGTAGGGCCGACAACGCACTGGCATCGCGTAAAGCGCTGCGGGTGTTTATGGACAGTGGTGATCATTTAACATCAGGTGACCCACTAGTTCGTTTGTCTGGCCTCTCTAACATAAAAAAAAATATATTTTTAATTAATAAAAACAAGTACTTATAAAAAAATCTGTATTGCTGGAATAATGGATTTAAAAAAGGTAGTTAACAAAAAAACGTATATCATTTTTTAGTTATTTATTACTAGTTTCTGCCTGCAACTTCCTCTGCATAGAATTAGCAATTGACACGTTTATCGCTATCTTAATATTATATTATCAGTCGTTTCAGTGTGAAGAAAGAACAAACATACACACTCACTCACTCACTGAGATCCTCACACTGTCACAAACATTCTATAGCCTAGTAAAGGCTGTCAAAAACGCTGTTCAAGGTAATTTAGGCACAGGCAAGTAATTTAGCCGAGCGCGCGGCCAGCGCCTGCCTCTGCCAAGCTGCCAAGCTGGTGAGCCGACTGTAATTCTGCACTCTGAAAATAATACATAAAATTATAACATAAGACACTCACTTAGTTATTGCCATAAAGTATTTAAGTGTTCTACTTCTGAGGCGTAATTTTTGAACATTTTGAAGTAATCACAAAAACATCCGTTATTTTCTTACACCGGACCGGTGTCCGTCGCGCCGAGGAGAAGCGGTGGTGCATCCGGCGTAAATTGTTTGCCGGACCGATGTCCGGTGCATGTACACACATTCATTATAATTCATACACCACCGTGAATCCGGCAAAAAAACACGGTCCGTTATCCGGTGAAAAAAACGAACGTCTACAAGCGCTCTTACGCGTTATATTATGTAATAATAATATTGTGTATGGTCTTGTTACCTTAGTATTTGTCCTTCCTGTAAGTGATAAAGGTGGTTTATGTATGTATGTACGAATTCGATGTTTTCGCATTAATTTTAAATGCGGCATGCAGCTGCTGCACGTCTGCGCTGTGGTCACTCCGTATCTCCGTAGCCGGGGTCCACAGAGCTGCTGGCCATGTCCACGACGGCTCCTAAAATGTTAAAAATTCTTATACACCGAAATTCGATATTCATAGTTCATTCGTAGGCTTGAGGTGAATGGCTGTTGCTATCGAAATGTCGACCGCTGTTTTTGTTGTATTATAATAAGTATGGGACTAATTATAATTCGTGATAGAAAATGATTTTATGGTACAACAAACAAGTTTGGAAACTTTTCGGTACTTCTCATACCGCTGCACTGGGTGCTTTAATAAACCACTGGAAGCACTACACATCGTATATCAAATGCACTGGATGTTTATACACTAAAAGAGAGAATCGCCAATCGTATATGAGTTTAAAAACAAACGTTTATTTCGAACAAACATTTCCGACACGATGTGTTCTATACTAATCTATTTTCGTGAGTATAATGCTTACGGAACTGTAATCACTCCAGGGTTAATTTATTATTGTACCTATTCTATCAATTTAGCTATAAAACGCACAGTAAAGCAATTAAACTGAGTAAAAAATGTAAACCAAACTTACTTAGTTCTTTGATTGTTGGATTTGTCGGGAAGACACTGTCAAGATGTTTTTTTTTTAAATTAAGTTTGCGTTTAGTTTCGTTCACACTGCATTTTGTATTTTTGGTTATAAATGATATTTTTTGTTATTCGGATCTTAATATTTCAATGAACCAAAACAACGTATTTAATTTAGTTATTTAAGTAAATAACAACGCTAGAATTAGGGTCAATTGATTTAATAAAAATCATTCGTCGCTAAAGTTGTTTGCAAAAACAAAGCTTTTTGGTCCATTCAATTGGTTTCGTTTTTGAAAGCGATTCCCTCGCATAATTGGAATCATTTTTTTACGTAATACCAATGTTTCAAGGCGGTCGAATCGTAATCACAATCGTCTTCAACGATGAATACGATCGCGAGCGAGTTACGTAATAAGCCTGCGGGCTGACAATTGGCATCGGAATCAGCTGTCACATTCACACAAGAACTGTCAAAATGAACACGATGGCGATTGCAAGCGAGTTAGGTAATAAGCCTACAGTGTGCTTAGTGTAGGTTTTCGGTCACAAAATACGTCTCGAACGCGTTTGCGTTAAAATGACAAATACTATGAGAACAGTTTGTTGCCGTTTCGATCCGCAAGTGGCGCTGCCTATTTTTCCATAGTAATTGAGACGTTTACGTGAACGCGCTCGAGACGTTTTTATATACGAAAACTTACACTAGAGGCTCAGTAGGCTTATTACCTAACTCGCTCGCAATCGGCATCGTGTTCATTTTGACAGTTCATGTATGGGCTGACAATTGGCGTCGGAATCAGCTAGCTGTCACATTCATACAAGAACTGTCAAAATGAACACATGGCGATTCCGAGCGAGTTAGGTAATAAGCCTACCGGTCTTTATGCCTTACGGGGTAACAAGACCTAAAGGCCACGTTTAGCATGATTGTGGGCGTATAGATGGAAAGTGGAATCAAAATAGTAATGGGTTATAACATAATTCCTAAGATTTTCGCGGAGGGAACGGTCCCTCGATGGGCTTTTACCATCTGCACGGGAAGAGAAGCACATGGTACATTCAAAAAATTTTCTTTGCCACACCGCCATGGAACCACACAATTACGCTAAAGAGCCCTTTAGTTCTTGTTACCTAAGGCTCTGTCTACCCCGTAAGGGATAAAGACGTGATGACGCAAAAAACAGTTACTCTCATATTTTAATTTTTTTCCAGTTGTATTACGAGGATTTCATTTTTTAACAGCTCTGTCTACCCCGTGAGGGATAAAGACGTGATGTATGTTTGTATGTAAGTACATATATTACGAGGATTAGTAGAATACGTAAGAGAATAATCCTCAATAGATGTGGTATATTGTCTCCAAATGAATGCTTGACTGTTACATTTTCCACGTTTCCACATGCGCATGCGGCGGCAGATGACTCACTTAAGTCTTGCAACAAAGACGGCCTTCGCGCGACACGAATATTATGGATTACTACGACCTTTGTACTGATACCGTGCACTTGACTTTGAGAGAGAGAGAGAGAAACATTTTTTTACACACATTCGATACACGACACACACTTGACACTACTACTTGGTACCCGTCGGTTGTTGAATTTAGCGGTGATACCGTTTGAAATGATCATCATTATCAGGCCCGGATTTTTCATGGCAAAACAAAACACTATCGTAATCTGGCTAGTAATAGAAACATCATTTGTGCAACAACAAACACGTTGTACGGTAGAAAACGGTCAAAAGACCCCTTCCCTGTCGGGCTCCTAGCCAACGGATAACGATATCCCTCAGAATCTGCCAGGAAATCATTAACCGATGCCCAGGTTGCACCGGACCAAGCACTGCTCTTTTCCAGGCTCTTGTAATAAACGCAGCTCTTGTAACCCGACTCGCTCCCCACACTGATTATTTATTTATTTAGTGTACTCGCTCTGTAAATTTTAAAATCGAAATTTTAACTTCATCGTAAAACCCATTTCATTTCAGTACTTAATGTACCAATGAGCGAAACTACTCCCTGTCATTTGCCTAATGGATCCGTAACATATGCTAATTGCTAGAATACAGGAAACAAACATTAAATTTATCATGCGACATTAATGTAAAAATGTAAACTTCGCTAGTTACTCATCGTTGATTTTATTTAATAGGTTTACGGTACTTGTTGTTGCCTGTGTCTCAGAATGCTAAACGTGGCCTTCAGGTCTTGTTACCTTTGGCTCTACCTACCCTGTAAGGTATAAAGACGTGATTTATGTATGTGTCAGCTTGCATGCCTGCTTGCATGTATGCTTGAAAGCTTGCACGTTTGGTTGCTCGCTTGCTTGATTGCTTCATGTTCAGGTTCATGCATTCTCGCTGAGTGCTTGCTTGCACGCTTGCTTGCATGCTTGCTTGCACGCTTGCTTGCATGCTTGCTTGCACGCTTGCTTGCATGCTTGCTTGCACGCTTGCTTGCATGCTTGCTGGCATGCCTGTTTGCATGCCTGCTTGCATACTTACTCGCTAGCTTGATTGCTTGCTTCTTTGAAATGCTCATGGTTCACGCGTGCGAAGCCGCGGGCAAAAGCTAGTTTGGAATAATTCATCTTTATCTTGCAAATAAATCACCAAGAGCTCTCTTTGAAACACCAGCACTTTCATTACATACATACATCACGTCTTTATCCCTTATGTAGTAGACAGAGCCCAAGGTAACAAAACCTTAAGGCCGCGTTTAGCATGATTAAGGGCGTATAGCTGGAAAGGGAAATCAAAATAGTGATGGTTTCTAGCCGTATCGCTTAGAACAATGATTCATAAGACTTTCGCCCATTCCCTCGATGGGCTTTTACCGGCGCGGGAAGAGAAGCAACTGGTAAATTCTATGTTTTTTCTTTACTCCCAGACCAGCATGGATTACTTTCAGTAAGACCATTAATAAGATGACGTGCAAGAAACTTGGCAGAAACCGACTAAAGAATGCGAGAAGGCTGGCTGTGGGAAGCACCAAACTACCGTAGAGAAACGCCTATGTAGGTCATGTTTGAACATGTCCTCCGACTGATATGATGATCTTTCTTTAAGCTAATGCAAAAGTGTCAAACGTATCAAACCAACCTTTAACGAGCTTGGCATTTAGCCAACATAATGCTACATTTAAAGGTATTAGCACCATTGTCTTGCAGTCAGGACGTTAAGGCTTGCCGGCAATAACCGTCTACGGGACTCAAAAGGGTACAATGGCCAAGTTAAGCGAAAGGTGGAATGATCTTGATAAATTACACTTTTGTTTTCGTCTGTTGTCTCAGAATGCTAGCTTGGGCGTTGTTTTTTGTGATGTTAGTGGTAAATCAGTGCTGCAGGTGTCTAACACCTCAGCGTAATGCTGAGCCAGCGACCGGTTCACTTTTGCGAAGACACACAACGCTGATGATCTATTTTTTCATGTCTATGTTTTTTTTCTTATACCTTGTTTATTTTCTATAAAATTGTGTATAATATTATCTTATATTTGTGTGTCTTGCAAAAAGGAATAAATGTCTTCTTTCTTTCTTTCTTAAATTTCTAAACGACACTGAAAATTAGAAATATAGAAAAACCCAAAAAGTAAATTCTCGTCATTTTGTGACGCGTGCTATACCCCTAAACCACCCATAGCAGGTGGGTACGCCTTCGAATTTCTCTATCTGCTACTAGCTGTCACGTGACGCACTGGAACCGGGTGGGAACGGAGTCATACCCCTTCATTTTGAGAGGCCTGGTCTCAAGTTTAGTGGACTGAAGACGAAGAGTGACCAACAAAACACTGTCGCCTCATACATTTTTTTTTATATGAATAGGAAGGTAAACGAGCAAGTCGGTCACCTGATGGTAAGTGATCACCACTGCCCATAGACACCCGCAACCCCGGAGGGATTTCAGATGTGTTGCCAACCTAGAGGACTAAGATAAAATGCCTCTTGTGCCCGCGATCCGGACATAAAAAAACATTCTAGCATAGCATCAACATATTTCGCCTGTACACTGGCAGTCAATATAATTGTAGCAACAAAGCCGGCGTATCAGTCACCTCGCATTTGGCTGCAATATTCATTAAGCAAGGCTTACTACGCCACTATTAATTCGCGCCAACAGCGGTGCACGCCATTGTACTAAAGTTGCAGTGAGTTGCATTACGGTTTTGGTGCAGGGTTGCCGTTTTTTGGAGCACAGACTTCGGGGCCCGATTCTCGAAATTTCCGTGAAAAATTGTGCCGAATTTGAAATAAATACGAGAATTTTTGGGTTCCTTCCCCAGGTGTAGCTACAATGAAGGGTTTTATTCTTCTCGCAAAGTATTTATTATTACAATTTAAAACAAGGATTTTACAACGTTTTAATAAAAAAAAAGAATTTTAATGAATTTGTGTGCGTGCAAATCGTAAGTAAGTAAGTAAGTAAGCAAGCAAGTAAATGCTTTATTGTACAAATATAAAGAAGCAGAGACAAATCACAAAAAAATACCTTAAATTTATGCAGAAATGCGAACTAATCCCTATAAGGGATCTCTACCAGTTAACCTTTGAGTAAATGAGAGGAGCATTAAGCGAGAGACCGACAAAGAGTGAGTTTAAAATATCCATATAGTGAAAGCCGATAGAGCGTACATCTCAAAATACAACAAACAATCGTCTCGAAATAAGAAGGATAATGTTTTGTGGTGGTGATAAAGTCTGAGGTCGCATGCTTATCGCCCTCGCTTTTGGCTCGTGTAACAAATTCCTGTGATCTGAGCCATTCTTTATTTCACCCTCGGAGTTCAGTTCACGCGTGTTTCACTGTAACGTGCAACAGTTACAGTAACAGTTCGCAGATAGGCCAGCGTGCGTTTCATCCGACCCTGAAGTGAGGTCGCGACTCACGCGCACCCGAGTCAGCGCAACGTGACACACGTTTACTAGCGCATTATAATGTAAATGCGAAAGTTTGTGAGGATGTGAGTATGTGAGTGTGTATGTTTGTTCCTTCCCTGAAACGACTGGAGCGATTTGGATCAACTTTAGAACAAATATAGCTGTGGGAACTATAGCCTACTAGCTGTTGCCCGCAACTTCGTCTGCATACAATTCGTTTATCACGCAGGAATCACGCAATTTTCCGGGATAAAAAGTAGCCTATGTGTTATTCCAAACTATAATCTATCTATGTTCCAAATTTCATCAGCCGTTCTGGCGTGAAAGAGTAACAAACATCCAAACATACTCACAAACTTTCACATTTATAATATTATTAGTAGGAAGTAGGATTAGTAGGATAGGATTACTAAGACCTAAATCTGCAATCCATCTGTCTGTCTGTCTTTCACCAGACTGTATCTCATGAACTATGACAGCTAGGCTGTTGAAATTTTCTCAGGTGATGTATTTATATTGCTACAACAACAAATACTGATAACAGAATGTTTTTATGTGTTTGTCTGTACACTGCTTACATTTTGCTTAGAAGGCAAGGCTCTGCTGACACTGGATTTTAAATTCACTGAATTTTTACAGAACCCTCGTTACGCGTATCAGACTCGCACTTGGACAGTTTTTATAAAGACATTTTATTTTATTCATTTGTTGCCAGTCTGCAACACCTAGTTTAGAATAAGTTTTGTAATCCTACTATCCTACTTATAAACGCGAAAGTTTGTAAGTATGGATGGATGTTTTTTACTCTTTCAAGTAAAAACTACTTGGATTTGGATAAAATTTGGAACGGAGATAACTGATACTCTAGATTAATACATAGGCTATTGTTTATCCCGGTAGATTGCATAGTTCCCGCGGGATAGCGAAAAATTGTCTGCAAACGAAGTTGCGGGCAGCAGCTAGTTAATAAATAAGTATTCCTTACTTAAAATGAGTTTCTGAATTCTCTTAGGAGCCTCTTGTTGTCTCATAACTTGCGTTCACGATAAATATGACTCCTGCGCAGCGTCCTGCGTTCTTGACCGTTGCATGTATGAATTACAATCGTATGCCGTTACTGGGTTGCTTGGACGAGGACAAGTCAATGTCAATGCCTATTTTTCCTGTTTGCTCATAAAAATATTTTAAAGTTTCTTTCATAGGCATTTTCTTTCTTTTTCTTTTTCTAAATATATATATAACTCAAAGGTGACTGACTGACTGACATAGTGATCTATCAACGCACAGCCCAAACCATTGGACGGATCGGGCTGATATTTGGCATGCAGGTAGATGTTATGACGTAGGCATCCGCTAAGAAAGGATTTTGATCAATTCTACCCCCAAGGGGATAAAATAGGGGATGAAAGTTTGTATGAAACTTTGTCAATTTTAAACCGATCGGGCTGAGATTTTGCATGAGATTTTGGATAGCGTTCTATCCTAGTCACTATATCCTCTATCTCTTGTATGTGTGTATTTGCTGTTAAAATTACATTTTGTTTTGTTGTTATTGGCAACCCTAGTCGACAGCATCATTCTCTTTTGTTCAGCCCTGTCGTACAGCCCATGATTAATTGCATCTATGAAGGCTGGCGAGATTTAATCGCGAAAAACTACTGAAACAAACTTTAATTAAATTAAAATGTCAGAACCACGACCCGCCCTTTGGTTGTTTGCAACAAAGGTGTAAATGAGTAAACAATTCGTAAAATTTCAGTCGGAAAATTTTATTTTCGGTTTAAAATATGTTAACGTGAGAAGGAATTGAAACGTTCAATCGGACGGGTGTAGACTGTTCATTTTGGATTTTTATCTTTTGTTTATTATTTCACTCAAACTCAGGATCGACGTTACTCAGAAAAGAGATACGGAAATTTCAGACATAGAGCTATGTTTGAAAGTTCCAAGCTAAATTCAAAATTCTGAACTTGATTTTGCAAATAGGCCGCCAAGGGCTCTTTTACGCGTCTTTTTTTGAAACTACTAGCGCATTTGGAAAAACCAGTCATTGCCAAGAAGAATGCGCTACAAGACACTTGGCAGTTTGAGTAGGTAAGTTATTTTTCAAAGTAAAATTATAATACGATCAAACTAGTTTACTACTACTTAACTAATAATGCATTTATAAAATTTACAATAACTATACAGTTACAAAATGATTCAGAGATGAGAAGATCCGAAAGTCAATTAAAATTGGCGACTTAGCCTAGCATTGATCAACCATCTTTATTAAATACTAAAAAAATGCGATGAAAAACATTTACAGGAGTATTTAGTTATACATTAACCAAACTATCAATTGTTTCAGATAAATAAACTAATAATAATGTAGAGAAATTTCCCATACACTTGACATACCGTTGTTCGTTGAATGACTAACAATCAAACACCACCAAATTTAAATAAGTTATCTGAAATCAATGCAAACCTGCCAAAAATATTCAATGAGAATGCAACAAGAAGTGAATTCACACACTTGTTTGATAATGATAATCCACCAAATTTGAATAAGCAAATTTCCAAAACTGCGTCCAAAAAAAAATTGCAACCCGAGAAATTCCCATACGGTCAATTAGACACCAGCTCTAGTGAAAGAATTACAATATTCTAATGTGGATACATTTGTCATGGGCGAATTATTTAAATTGTACGCGATTTAGGCGAACGCAAGGATATGCAAATGTGCAGCAATCTTGCTTGATCAGGGTCTAAATGTGAGTTTTATGCATCGCGTAAGGACTACGCTTTCGTGGTATTCTGGGGCTTTAGGATCCAAGATGCCCGGGATTTTTCGAATTCGTTTAAACAAATGTGGTTGTCAAGGAATTTTACTAACATATCGTTTTTATTGAAATCCTCGAAAAGTGAAAGAAATAAAATGAAGTTTTATGTCGACGGACAGAGTTCTTAAATATTATGAAATGCAAATGAACATAACAAATAGCAAACAATCTGATGAAAATAGCAAATTAAAATTTCAAATAAAGACATTAATAAAACTGAACCGCTTCAAAGTTAACAACATTGCGCATGAGTTTATTACGCGTCAAATATACAAGTCCCTTTAAAACACAATGGTTTGCTGCAAATCGATCGGCAACAATGCAATATTCTAATTTGAATATTTACATGGTCAATTTGATAAGTCACCGCAAAGAAAACACAATAGATCACTGGTTTTATTCAAATCATTCTAGAAAATATTTAACAAACACAATATTTATGTTGATGATGTCTCAGTGAAAATAGTTGACGATGGCTCTCTAGTTGTGGGTAATGATGCAAATGATAGCATTTGGGATTTGGGTAATCTGCATAGAAAGATGATTCCGGATATAAATGATGGTATTGTCGGTACTTGAGAATTTGTGTGTGAACTTGTTCACAAACATCAGACGCATAAAACATTCAAGAGTATTAAGTCAATTAAATTACAACTTTTATGGAGACTGGGAATAACCGATTAATAACTTAGAAACACCTGGTGCACATGATTCGACAAAAGTCGATGTTTTTTTTTTCAGTCAGTGGGTATTTTTATGGCGTAAATGTAGCTTTTCAAAAGTTAATCTGGTTGAAGACATGTAATATTCTCCAAACTTGAGGATAAAATTAAAAACAGCTTGGTGTTTTGAACGATATTAACAATAACAAACCGAGACAAAATAAAAGAGAAACAATAAACATCGTGAGGTTAAGGTGTGTTCCGGCGGAGGAAAAAGTGGACCTCCGGAAATGGGTGGCATACCACGGCTGGCGAAGTTATTGCACACAACGCAATACATTGCTGTCTAAGTTCAAATTGAAAACGGTACGAAATTAGGTAACACGTCAATGTAACGAAACTAAAAGGAGTCGATGTTATTATTGTAGTTGGTACGGGAATTCGCGAAGCGGGACCGCTTGAGGACACCATGACTCATGATCACGATGGAGGATATTCTACACTATCCGTTGCTGCTTTACATTGGATTGGAAAAGAGACAGCAAATTAAAAGTAATCTAAACGAGCATTGTAGAGGAAACAATGGTTAAAGAGTGAATGTTGATATCAGACACAAACATTCAAGGTATCAATGTGACTTAATTGTTTCGTAAAATAGCGACAAAAAATGGTTCCGTCTGCGGCGCTGCTATCTTTTCACCTACATTGCGGTTTTTGGCTTACAATTTTAAAATACACCGTTTTGTATGGCCATTGCAACTCCATAGCGTCTCAGAAACGTAACTTATGAATAAACCTTTAACTAATTAGAATAAAGTCAATATTACCGTATTTCTCAAAATACAGTAAACTCTAAATTCTTTTGACCTACGTAACTAACACAGACCAACCAGTGATCGACCAAATGATTTTAAATTTTTAGTAGCACATAATAAAGTTCTTTCCGTATTGAAAATTCGTTTACTTATTGAATTGCGCGGTTTTTAAGCGATCCGTGAAGTGACGTCATATGAGGATAGTTGTAAATTTTTAGTGGAACTTAAGGATCGAGGTCAGTTCTGTTTTTACCTGTTATCGAACAACGACTTAAGTTGAAGTGAAGTCGTGGTATTAGATATTTGCGCATGAGATTTATTGTATTGACTTACGATTTTTTACATTTTAGATAAGTTTCTGTAAAATTTGCATGCTAGTTTTGAGTAAAGTCATTTTAGTTTGGGTTTTAGGTACCATGTTGCTGCCCATTATTTCTGATCCATTATCACATCTATCACAAACTCTTATTGGAAATCGGTTTAGAGTAGAGTATGTTTACTGCACTACGTTCCTAATAGCTTTTTAAAATTGTCTGTATCTATTTTTTTTTCAATAAAGAAAGTAAATAAATAAATAAAGGCTAAATGGTGGATGTTGCCGAGGATTTGGAGTCAGGCAGGTAATTCGAGTTCTTTTGAATTGCGCTTGAAATCACATTTGAAATTTACCTTAAGCAGGGAGCTTAACTTTGATGTAACCAATCTGTACCAGACCCGCGTGAGAACTGTAACGTAATCCCTCTCTTGCTGAGAAAAGACCTGTGCTCTGCAGCGGACCTATCTTCTTTAATGTAAGAGCTAGGCTCTTGTCGGTGGAACTATTTCTACGTGGTCTTTATTCTTCTTCTTCTAGTGAGTCTCTAATATAAAGATAAAGATAATAATGATGGCGATGAAATCTATACATATAAAATTCAAAGTCCTGACTGACTGACTGACTGACTGACTGACTGACTGACTTAACTATATATCAACGCACAGCCCAAACCACTGGACTTAGAGACTTGAAATTTTGCACATAGATACCTTATACAATGTAGGCATCCACTAAGGAAGGATTTTTGGAAACTCCCACGGGATAAGGAAAAAACGGGAATTATATATTCGATTCTTTGTAATGGCTGAGATGATGATGATGATGATGATATATTCGATTCCGAGTGACGCTATCTCAGTAACTATAATAACTAGACTCTTCAAATTTGATACATAAGTAGGTGATTACAAAACTAAGAAACTAATTTCAGGATTTTTGGAAATTTCCACGGGATAAGGAATAAAACGGGATTTATATATTCAGTTCTACGGGATCGATTTTTCGTTTTACTGGTCGTATAAAACTGAAATTTGGCCTTCAAGTTCTCTTGGGGAGTGTAGGGGAGCACTACAAAAGGATTTCCCGAAATTCCCACGGGAACGGAAACACCGGGACTTTTCGTTTTACTGGTTGCAGAAAGCTGAAATTCGGGATGTAGGTTGCTTCGGGAGTGTAGAGGAGCATTAAGAGAGTACTTTCCAAAATTCCCACGGAAACGGGAAAAAAACAGGATTTTTCGTTTTACTGGTCGTAGAAAGCTGAAATTTTGCAAGATGGTTCCTTGGGGAGTGTAGGAGTTCCCGTAAGAATTTCGGGAATTGGTCTATTTGGCGAAATTCTTACGGGAACGGAAAAAACGGGACGCGGGGGAAAAGTTGAAATTTGTCACGTAGGTATATTCGGGAGTGTAGGGGAACACTAAGAAAGGATTTTCCGAAACGCCCACAGGGACGGGAAAAAACGGGACTTTACGTTTCCAGATGAAACAGCGGAAGAAAGAGACTTAACATTTATAACGTGTGTTTCTTTAAAGGCTTTAAGTGTACTCCGAAAGCACTCCCCAAAATTTCCACGGGAACGGGAAAAAACGTATTTTTTCGTTTTACATCATAGCGCGTACGAAGTCGCGGGAAAAAGCTATTTAGGGTATATTTTAGGACAGCCCTATAGGTTAGGTTAGGTTTGTTTTATAAAAATCCTGCAATATTTACAGTTTCAGAAAAATCAAGGTAGCGGGGCAATGCGGGGGCTTGATTGCATGCTTGCTTGAGTGCTTGCTTTGCATGCTTGATTGCATACTTGCTTTCATGCATGCTTGCATGCTTGCTTGAATGCATGCATGCTTGCGTGCTTACTTGCATGCATGCTTGCTTGCACGCTTGCTTGCATGCTTGCATGCCTGCTTGCATGCCTGCTTGCATACTTACATGCTTGCATGCATGCTTGAAAGCTTGCAGGTTTGGTTGTTCGCTTGCTTGATTGCTAGCTTCTTTGAAATACTCATGGTTCACGCGTGCGAAGCCGCGGGCAAAAGCTAGTTTATTATACACACAGTCTTAAGCTCTCGACCTCAAAACAAAGGCTCTTCAAAACAAAAACCTCACGAGTTTCGCTTTTAAATAAGTGTTTCTTCAAAACAGACTTCGTTTAACTTCCCTACACAAATTCGACGAAGCATCAACGAAAGTCTTCTCACCAACATAATCCTTCTTTCTTAGTGATCAAAATCGAAAGTAGTTCGATTAATTTCGTGCAGTTAAGACGTTTTTAAGTCTGTCGCTTTCTAAAGAGCACCCAACGCTGAATAGTGCAGGTGTCCCGAAAACAAAGGGGTGTGGGTTCGATCCCCGCGCTTGCGATTTGCAAAAAAAAGCAAAAGGCACGTTTATGTGGTCGGTTTTAAAGGGGCATTGTTGGGAAAGGGTTCTATGACTTGAAAGAGTTATGGTCTAAGAATCGGTGACGTATTAAGACTGGTGGATGGAAAATATTATTCTATTTTATTGAATCAGGCGTTACTTTGCGGAGGTCCATTTCAAAGAACACAAAATATTAACCTTGCTACTCCGCTACTCACGTGCAATATAACCCTGCAATATAAGCCTGTGTGAAATATATATGTTTTCATGCAATCCCTCTCTCCACTACTGCCCTTACACCCTGCCCTAACAGGCCCTTAGTATCGTAGCCTCAGCTACCAATAGTTAAACAAACCAAACTTGCAAGTTAAATTAATATTTGATAAGTAATATTGTAGTTTACGTATAATCATCATTATCATCATCAACTCCAGCATATATACGTCCCACTGCTGGGCACAGGCCTCTCAGAATACGTATAACATTTTTTTAATCTGAAAGCTGCGCTGTTTTGATTATAGGCGACGGAGCCAGCAACCCATCACTATTTTGATTTCCGTTTCCCACAACCCTGCTAAACGTGGCCTTTAGGACTGGTTACCTTAGGCGTAGACACCCCGTAAAAGATGAAGACGAGATTTATGTATGTTGTGTATTAAATATGAAATAAAGTTCTATAAAAAAAACTACTTTTAATTTTTGACTTGTTATAACCACCCTGGTCGAGTTACTTGACTCTTGTAACAGGACTAAACCACTGATTCACTGTCATCAATCAGAGATGGTACACAACCGTCGATATTTTATGGGGTTTTAACTTCTATAGTATTGATTTACCATTATTATTGTAGTCTAGACTTTCTTAGGTATCAAATGACTTGTAAAAACCTAATATGAACATGGAATTGAATCGCATTCAGACGTCATGGAGACCCCAGAACTTACACCAGATAATGACGACCGGATAGCCTAGTGGTTCAGAACCTGACTATGAAGCTTGAGGTCCCGGGTTCTATCCCTGGTCGGAGCAGAGCCTGTTCTCGAGTGTTTGATATTTACAATACAATACAATACAATAACTCTTTATTGAACACCACATATAACAACCAAAACAGAAAAAAGGTATACAGAATAGTACAAGGTAACAATAGGCGGCCTTATCGCTACAGAGCGATCTCTTTCAGGCAACCATAATGGATTGGAAAACAGAACAGATCTGAGCAGGTGGTGCAATTAATATGTATTTAATATGTATTTAAGTACGTATTTATAAAGAAGCTTGTGAATCCGTTATATAGTACCCATATTACAAGCTTCGCTTAGTTTGGGGCTAGGTCAATTGGTGTAAACTGTCCAGAGATATTTTTTTACTTCCATGCTGGTCTGGGAGCAAAGAAAAAACATAGAATGTACCAGTTGCTTCTCTTCCCGCGCAAATGGTAAAAACCCATTGAGAGAATCGGCGAAAATCATAGGAATCATGTTATAGGCGAAGCGGCTAGCAGCCCTTCACTATTTTGATTACACTTACCTCTACGCCCTCAGTGTCTTGCTAAACGTGGCCTGTAGGTCTTGTTACTTTAGGCTCTGTCTACTCCGTAAGGGATAAAGACGTGATTTGTGTATGTGTGTATGCATGTTTAATGAACAAATACGAGTGTTGATTTACATTCTGTCAGTCAACGGTAAAAAAAGTTAAAAAAAGAATTTTAAAAACGTAATCAAAACATTGATATTAATACTAAAACCGTGTAGATTAATGGCGATGCAATATACACACAGACAGACGGCCTTAATTTGAAAATAACAACGTCTGGCGGCATTCGTCACACCGGCCAATTGTTATCCGATATCGACCCGAGGCATTAGCATAGCGTCAGCAAAAACAGCATCCTAATATAATCCTTAAAATATGAACCTTAACTTAAACCTAAAGAACATTTTTTTTACCTTGCTACTCCGCTACTCGCTGCTTAGCTAGTAGCGGAGTAGCACGGTAAATTTTTTTTCTTCATTAAAATGGACCTCCGCAAAGTAACGCCTAATGCAATAAAATATTCACACCTAAAGAATTTACGAAAACAAGAGAAAGTGCCATTTTACACGTATTTTTTTACCTATGGGTGGTGTATGGTTATAGCACGCATCACGGAATGACGAAGATCCCGGTTTAATTCCCGGCCGTAGCTTTACTTTTCAGATTTTTCTATGTGTTCTAATTTACAGCGTCGTTTGGATTTTTTTTTGTCAAGCAAGAACGACGACTCATAATTTTTTGCACAAATGCTACAATCCAAAAACACTCGCTTAAACTTTTTTTTTTTCCAATCGGCAAACACGTCACAACCTTGAATCCTACACGAAAGTATATTCAGAACTGCTATTGACTTTTGATACATAAATCATGTCTTTATTCCTTACGGGGTATCAACATAGAGATGGGTAGCAAGCAACATCGCCTATAAAATTATTCTCATAAAGCTTTTCACCCTTTCCCTCGATAGGCTTTTACCTTACGCGGGAAGAGAAGCAACTGGTACATTCTATGTTTTTTCTTTGCAAGACCAGCATGGAAGTCGCACGGAACAAATATAGAAGAGACAATATTTCTGACAGCTACCAGCCTGTATAAACTTAATGACATTGACATTGTCAAACCATTAACTTTATATAATACTTAGCAGCAAGTAGGTCAAGGAGCTGCGGTTCGTTTTTGGATCCGTCCAAGAAGAGCAGTGCTTGTACCGGTGCACTCTGGGCATCGGTTAATGATTTCCTGGCAGACTGAGGGATATCATTATCCGTTGGCTAAGAGCCCGACAGGGGTCTTTTAACCGTGTTCTACCGTACAACGTTGCCGACATTTTTGTCACAAGATATTTGAATACTGTATTTATTACTTTGACATTGGCGAAATCATCGCATCGATGGGGCCATATTAAAAAAAGAAGAAGAAGCAGGCCAAATCGCTGCTTAAATACAAAATCGACACATTTAAAAATCTGACACTGTTGCATTTGAAACCTTATAACGACCGACTTACGTCTTTAGATGCAATGACAAATGATTTTGGAATGCGTCCGTTTTGTATTTAATCAACGAAATCATAACTAAGTCTTAAACAAATGAATTTGTCACTTTCAACATGAAACTACCGTGAGACTTAATCATCATTACACATAAACGGATAACTCACGTATAAAAAGTCGAGCATCACTAGCTGACCCGGCGAACTTTGTTCCGCCTTAAATTTGAAAAATTCCAGTGGTTTGGGCTGTGCTATCCCGCGGGAACTATGCAATTTTCCGGGATAAAAACTATCCTATGTCCTTTCCCGGGACTCAAACTATCTGTATACCAAATTTCAACTAAATCGGCCTAGCGGTTTAAGCGTGAAAAGGTAACAGACAGACAGACAGACAGACTAGAGTTACTTTCGCATTTATAATATTAGTAAGGATGATGGAATGAATTTGTATTCGTTTATTATTCGTTTTCAACTACATGCCTATTTTTATTCCGACGCTACATTTACCGAGAATCAAATGCGGTTTGTGGTTTTCAATGTTACAAAGGGTAATTAGGGTCTCTAAGAATTTACTTACAGCAGTAATTACTAGGTTTCATTTCTACTTATTAACTTTGTTCTATAAGTAGCTGCAGCCCGCGAATCCGTCTGCAAAGAATTTGCTTATCGCTATCCCACGGGAATTATGCGATTTTCGAGGATAAAAAGTAGCCTATGTTTTAATTCAGGATACCAGCTAATTATCTCCTTTCCAAATTTGATTCAAATTCGTCGAGTCGTTTCAGCATGAAGAAGGAACAAACTTACTCACTCACAAATTTTACATACATACTTACATACATATATCACGTCTTTATCTTTACAGAGCAAGGTAACAAAACCTTAAGGCCACGTTTATCATGATTAAGGGCGTATAGGTGGAGGGAAATCACAATAGTGATGGCTTGCTACCCGCATCGCCTATAACATGATTCCTAAGATTTGTCCCTCGATGGGCTTTTACCATCAGCGCGGGAAGAGAAGCAACTGGTAAATTATCTGTTTATTCTTTACTCCCAGACCAGCATGGACGCAAAATAAAGCTTTTGATTACTTTAAGCTCCTCCAAGAACAGCTTATTTTCTTCTTTTAAGTGGTCAGACAATTTCTCGGTTATGTGCTTACAGTAGCACTTAATGGTCCCATCGGAAGACCAGCGCTGGCTGCAAGGCCAGCATTATGCTGAGATGGGACCATTTCGTGATGTATGTCCTTGTGTTTTTTATTTACTTCTTTTTTTGTTTTTGTATTAGGTATATGTCACGAATAAATGTTTTCTTTCTTTTCTTTCTTTCTTTCACTTTGTATCAAAAACTGGCCATCCTAATGACAGTTGTATTATTACATAATAAAACAACTTTACGTAACAGTTACCATTTAACGGCAAATTAGCTCGTCTTGTAGCCAACTTGTTTGTCTGTTTACTTGTTTACAGAAAGTCGAACAATAAACAGGCGATAAACATAAACAAATGCCCGCGTGCGACTCGCTAAGTGTTAGTGGTGGTGCGTTCCACTTAGTACCGGAAAGTACCCTAAGGTCAAAAATCCTTTGAAAGCAATTAAATGAAATGTCGATAACACTGCCCTCCTAATTCAAAAGGACGCAGGTTCAAAACAGATTAATTTTTCTTTCATTTTTAACCGCCAACGCAAAAAGACGAGTGTTATAAGTTTGACGCCTATGTCTCTTTTTGTGTGTGTGTGTGTGTGTGTGTGTGTGAGTAGATACGCACAGAAAAGGGTTTTAAAACATTTTTGGAAATATTGGACATTGTTTAACATACTGAGGACGCGTAACTGTTGCATAGGTTTTGAGAAAATTATGATAATATTGATGTCTAAACCTCGGAAGCGCGAGGATCGGAGGATCGCGCTGGATGCAAGCCGCTTCCAACCGGTCTTATTGGAGATCTAAAGGAGAGGCCTATGTCCAGCAGTGGACTTCGAATGGCTGAGATAGATAGATAGATAGATAGATAGATTAACACTTTATTTCTTCCATAACACACATTATGATACATACAGGGCAGAGGTACAATATCAAACACAGAACTTAAAAATAAACATAACAGATTCAATGTACCTAACTTAACTAAGTGGACAGTAGATACCATGTGCCATGGAAAAAGAAAGGCGCTGACTCAGCATAAAGCTGCGAAGACCGCAGCGCTGGTATTCTGCCAGAACCACTTAGGGAGGTCTGTGGAAATGGTATATGCATAATAAAATTAAAGAAAAGTTGGCAATCAGATAAATGGTTAAACTTGATGGAAAGTTGTTTGTTACTCTTCCATGCAAACGAACTACTCAAAGAACATTGAAAGAAAAATGTGAAAATGGACACACATAGGTATGGTGCAACCCGCAATTAATTTCCCACCCCGGAGACCGTACTGCACCCGCGAGACAGCGACAAATGATTCTTTGCAGGCGAAAATGCAAGATGATGATGATGATGTCTAATCTGTCCAGAGACATTAAATTTAAAAAAATAAGAACCGCGTTCGCATCAATCGAGTAATCATACGCAAATAAATAAAACATTTTCATGCCAGAGATGCCTTACATTATTTTGGAAAAGCGCTGATAGTCTTCAAAGTAGGTACTAGACCGATTTTTACCAAACATAGTTACGAGTAAGACTAAACTGGCTTTCGAAAAAAAAACCGCATCCAAATCAGTCCATCCTCTTGATAGCTACGATACCACAGACACTCACAACAACACACACACACAAACACCCAGACATCGACATCAAAACTTGTAACGCTCCTCTTTTTACATCGGGGGTTAAAAACAAGAGGAACTAAGCTTCCGGTCCCGTAAAGAGCCAACCTTTGCCGGTCTAATTGAAGTACAGTCTGCCCGCTGAAATTAACACCTTTTGTGTCTCGTAAATAAATGATTCGCCGTCTCCGACTCATTTGCAGCTAATATTTGTTGTTGATTGTACTCTGTCGTTAGTCGAACGAGTCACAGTAAGCCATTAAAATCTATTAGAAATTAGCCTTCTTTAGAATCTTTTAGAAATTAGCCTTCTTTAAAATCTTTTACAAATTAGCCTACATTAAAATCTATTAGAAATTAGCTTTATGTAGATCCGGATCCGGGGGGAAGAGCTGTGCTTGGTCCGGTGCACCCTGAGCATCGGCTAATGATTTCCCGGCAGTTTCTGAGGGATATCATTGACCGTTGGCTAAGAGCCCGACAGGGTCTTTGACCATTACCGTACAACGTTGCCGACATTTTGTCACAAGATTTTTGAAAAATTTTTGTTACTTTGACATTGGCGAAGTTGTCGTCGAATTAACGACTTGATACGCCACAAATAATAGACTACAAGCCCATGGAAAAAAATAATCTGTGAAAAGAACCAGCGTGAATGAAGCTTAGAAGGCTGTTACTATATCATAAAATAACTCTGAGCGCTATGCCGCCATTTCTGAGTGGTACAGGTGACTACGTGAGTACATGGAAAAAAAAATGCATTATTCCGGCACCACCACTTAGTACGGCACTAGATTTTTCGACATTCATTTTGAATCATCTGTAAGCTATAAAAAAGCCGTACATTAATAATTAGTCGTAATTTAATGTAGGTACTCACGTAGTCATCTGTAACGCTCAGAAATGACGGCATAGCGCTCAGAGTTATTTTATGATATAGTAACAACAAACTTCCATGCTGGTCTGGGAGCAAAGGAAAAACATAGAATGTACCAGTTGCTTCTCGTCCCGCGCAGATGGTAAAAGCCCATCGAGGGAATGGGCGTAATTCTTAGGAATTATGTTATAGGCGATGCGGCTAGCAACCCATCACTATTTTGATTCCTTTTTCCACCTATGCGCCCACAATCTTGCTAAACGTGGCCTGTAGGTCTTGTTATCTTAGGCTCTGTCTACCCCGTAAGGGATAAAGACGTGATTTGTGTGTGTGTGTAACAGCCTTCTAAGCATTATTCACGCTGGTTCGTTAAAATTTCACAGGTTAATTTTTTCCATAAACTTGTAGTCTATAAGAAGACAGTATTATAAAACCACCCAACACCAATATAACGTTAAACATGGAAGGAAAACAAACACTTTCATCCCGCTTTATCTAATTTATAACACAGTCATTGCCGTTCTTTTAATAAAACTTCTCATCCTTTTATCCTTCAATTTTCTTAAAAAAGCAAGTCTAGAATTTCCAGTGTTACTGCAAACGTCTGCAATAACACTGGAGCTCTAATTTGTTATTAGAGCCATTTTGAAGCGAAGGAAAATATCCCTTGTGTTGAAATGTGCAATTATCGCACTCGGGAGAAAAGGGGATGTATTAAGGCGAACAAATAATGATAGTTTTTTTTTTTTTTATATGATTAGGAAGGCAAACGAGCAAGTGGGTCACCTGATGGTAAGTGATCACCACTGCCCATAGACACCCGCAACCCCGGAGGGATTGCAGATGCGTTATGCTCTAAAGTATTATGCTCCGTGACCTCTCACTAGAGACATCAAACAAAAAGATGCCCTCATGTTCGGCAGGAAGACACGAAGATTTGGGGAGAGTTGCTGTGTGGGAGCGCTGCTGGGACAGTAGCCGGCGGCTCCTGCCAAGGGGAACTGGGCTGAATGATCGCCATAGAGGATCGACAGCCCGCCTGATCCAGCCAGGCGTCCCCACAACAACATCAACATGCTCTGTGACCAAATGGGGGACGTTTTGAGAAAAGGTCAGGCCAAAAGTATCCGAAACCGACAAGCATGTATGTATGTAAACTCTTTATTGTGCAAAATAAACATCTATCTAATATCTTCCATGGTGGTCTGGGAGTAAAGAAAAAACAGAATGTACCAGTTGCTTTTTTTCCCGCGTAAGGTAAAAGCCTATCGAGGGAATGGGCGAATATCTTAGGAGTCATGTTATAGGCGATGCGGTTAGCAACCCATCACTATTTTTGATTCCCCTTTCCTATACGCCCACAATCATGCTAAACGTGGCCTTTTAGTTCTTGTTGCCTTAGGCTCTGTCTATCTCGTAAGGGATAAAAACGTGATTTGTGTGTGTGTGTAAACATGAAGAGATGTATGAAGGAAGCAGTGACGTGGCGTCCATAGAACTCGATTCTCACCGGCTTGCCTATTTTAAGGCAGTTGGGCACTTTTATTGCGCAGAATTAGAGGAAAAGGCTAGTTAAATGCCCTTCGGCTTGCCTTCTGATATACTTGATGCCACGCCACTGGAAGGAAGAGATTGATGAATGTGGATGAAACGTAAGAAGTATGTTAGGATCGTAGCTTGTGGAACAATGAAGTCTCTGTCTACTCCAACGGGAAAGAGGCGTGACGGTATGTATGTGCTAACTTATTTACCAACTAATTTAGTCAAGTCCAGTTGGTATAATTTAACGATTTTTAAATTGAACCTTAAACAGATAGAAAGGAAGTTAGAAAACAAATTTATTAAACCATTATAAAACAGGAATTCATAGCACAATCACCTTTATGGTTTGAGTGTTAAGACTCGACAAGAAACAGAAGGTGTTTAAATAAATTGGTGAAGCTATAAAATTTTCAAACCTCCCTCGAGACCTTTTAAACTTATTAAATTGGCTATTCAGTATTAAAAGTTTTATTTGTTTCTATAATTAAGTTCCATCTACAAAATTTGAAAATGAAATATTGTCTCATTTTACGATTTTTATTGGTCGTAAAATCATACTAAAACAAATGAATTGTGTTATGTACTTACAAACATAAATACCGACTGACCGCTTAAATGAGTCCTCGCCCGCGCGGCACAGAGGTCGACAAAGGGGACCTCTCGCGGCCCCCGCGGTCCACTTACCCCGCGCCCCTGCACCGCGCGGGCGAAGACTCATTTAAACGGGCGGCCTATCCTATGTCCTTTTTAGTTAATTAAATTTATAAAGATAGGCTCTGTCTACCCCGTAAGGGATAAAAACGTGATTTATGTAGTATGCATGTATATATTCAACTAACTGTCATGTTGGCAGTAACTCTGCTTTGCATGAAGCGACTTTTGCAAGTTCATTAATTTCCTCATACATTAAAAGCATAAGTTTAATAATGCAAGTGTAAGCGTGTGGCCATTAAAACTGCGGCCAACTCTTTGTACGGTACGAATACCTAAATAACTGGTAAGTTGGGACATAACTTTGTTATTTCTCGCTCCTTGGTAACGTTAGTTATATACGTACAACGTTAATAGTTATACATTAAAACGATTCAGTGGTTCTTCATCGAAGGCAGACATCAGACGCTTTTAAACAATTTATGCATCACATGCTTTAAAATTTACGATCACAAAACACGTCTTGATCGCTTTTGCGTTATACATAATATCAAATACTATGATCACTGTTTGTAGCTGTATCTTTTCGCTAGTAGTAGCGCTGTGTGGCGTTGACGCTTTCGTGACGTTTTTCGTGGCAGAAACCGAGACTAGAGAGCAAGTTGAGTTATTTATGATCATTCATCATATTGGGCCCGCGTGGAAACAGCCCAAACTCTCTCATTGCGAGAGGAGGCCCGTGCCCAGCAGTGGGACGTATATAGGCTGAAGACGACGATTCATCATCCACTAGGCTTTGCCAACCGCTCTTTTACGCCATGATCTTTCCCATGATCATTAACTTGAGACCAATTTAAAAAAAACTTTGAATTACCTAACTCACAATATGACTGTTCTTCAACCTTAAGTAGGTACCAGATTGAGATCGTGACGGTACTATGTTTTGTGGTACTTACTAGACGACCGGATAGCCTAGTGGTTAGTAACCCTGACTATAAAGCTAGAGGTCCCGGGTTCGAATCCCGGTAGGGGCAGATAGTTGTATGATGAATACAAATGTTTGTGCCCGAGTCATGGATGTTGTATGTATTTAAGAATGTATTTATCTACCTTATATAAGTATGTCTATCCGTTGCCTGGTACCCATGGTACAAGCTTTGCTTAGTTTGGGGCTGGGTTAATTGGTGTAATTTGTCTCAAGATATTTACTTATTTATTTATTTATTTTAGTCCCGCTGGTCTCGTGGCCACACCCTTTGCCAGTGCTAGGATTAAGATAAGAGGATTCGTGGCCATTTTCATCAAATGTCCGCATTCAGCAAAGAAGGATTTACTGAACGTGTGAAATTAACTTAATGTGCGGATGTTGTTTTAGGTACGAGGCAAAGATGTAACAATTTGGAAAGCGCGCTCGTTAAAAGCTAGATTATGTCGAATTATTAAATTGTACATACATACATAAATCACGTCTTTATCCCCTACGGGGCAGACCAAGCTTAAGGTATCAAGACCTAAAGGTCACGGTAACAGGACCACGGTCACGTTTATTGAATGACCGCGTAAATGAGTCTGCCCGTGCGGTGCAGGGGCGCGGGGTGGGACGACCGCGGGGGCCAAGAGACGGGCGGTCGGCAGTATATTATTAAGTATATCCTTCATTTATTTTATCTTTAACACATTTTTATGCACAATTGACATGACATTAGCACAATTCACAGTAAAATACGTAACTCTCAACTTTGCGTCTTAACACCTACCAACGGGGTGCGAGTGGGGCTACCGCGTGTGATCAAGAGCTGCGGTTCGTTTTTGGATCCGTCCGAGGGGGAAGAGCAGTGCTTGGTCCGGTGCACCCTGGGCATCGGCTAATGATTTCCTGGCGGTCTCCGAGGGATATATTTGACCGTTGACTAAGAGCCCGACGGGGGGGCGGGGATTCTTTTGACCGTGTTCTACCGTACAACGTTGCCGACATTTTTGTCACAAGATTTTTTGAACACTGTATTTATTACTTTGACATTGGCGAAATAATCGCATCGATCGATGGGGCCATTTTAAAAAAAGAAGAAGAACACTTACCTACAAAATGTAAAACCAAAAACTGATAATATACTTGCGACCTTTTTGTTTTGAACAAGCAACGTCAAACAAAGAACATCATGTAACAGGAAATACACTTGACTATCATCGTTATTGCAGCAGCGTTATGGTTTAATTTCCGGCACAGAGCATTTCATTTGCTTAAACGAGACGTATGAACGTGTTATGATGTTCATATTGTTATGAAAATGGCGGGAGTGTGGAGTTTTGATTAAATTAACGTATTTAATATTACTGTTTAAGAGTTTAACATTACTGTCACTCCTATGCTGGTCTGGTAGCAAAGAAAAACATAGAATGTACCAGTTGCTCTCCCATGTAGATGGTAAAAGCCCATCAAGCGAATGGGCGAAAATCATAACAAGGATATTATAGGATATTTAGAGTCCATTTTCCACCTATGCGCTTAAAATCTGGCTAAACGTGGCCTGTAGGTCTTGTTACTTTAGGCTCTGTCTACCCCGTAAGAGATAAAGACGTGATTTGTGTATGTGTAGGCAGTAAAAATATTGCAAATGGGTTGTCTAAAAAAATTCAGTTCAGAATATGATTAATTACATTTTTTTTTTACTTTTCTCTGGTTTGGTTAATTGACAAAATCCATAACAATCGAAAATGTGAAGTTCATAGAATATGCAAAATGTTAGATTGTTTTTTTTTCCCGTCACAACTCTTGGGTAGGCAGGTTTAAACAGGTAAATCGATAGGTACTTGTAAGTTGCACCGGTCTGCCTAATTAATTGAAGTTGAATTAAAATAAAGATTATTTCATTACGAACAATTTCCCACTTCCTGTACTATCAGCATAAACAAAAGGTAAAAAATTGCAAAATGACAGTGGCCAATTCTAAATATTATATTGTACGTTATGCGTATTTCAACGGCTGATTTTATTGTATTCTGACAATGTTTAAATAATCCTCTGTGGTTCCGTATGGCTGTAAGTTACACAATTATTACAAACTATGGCAGAAAATAATTTTGATCCGATTGAGAGTCTAAGTCAGCAAATAATTTTGAACTGTTATTAGAAGATAAAGAAAGGTATACCTTCTGTTAATTTGAGTGTCTGTTTATGAGACTAGTGTGTTGTCATAAATCACGATCTTCTTTACTCCCAGACAAGCACGGAAAAAAGGATAATGCAGATTAAAAAAAGCAAAACAAGCATCAGATAGAAACAGTCGCCATTTTACCAGCAAATTTTCTCATAAAACATTGAATGGGTACGTAATAAATGTTTCTAAGAACGTTTTTTAATTCCCCGAGGAATCGGAATAGTTCATCTCACAAAGGGCACAATTTTCTGTCATTATAGCGGGCACAAAAGATATCGTAGCAACGAGAAACATTGAAACTCGCTGCATATTTTGTTAAGGGGGATAGCGAACAAAAAAAAATTTAGTACATACATACACAGATAAACATACACAAATCACGTCTTTATCCCTTACAGACAAGACCTACAGGCCACGTTCAGCAAGATTGTGGGCGTATAGGTGGAAAAAGGAATCAAAATAGTGAAGGGTTGCTAGCCGCATCGCCTATAACATAATTCCTAAGAATTACGCCCACACCCTCGATGGGCTTTTGCCATCTGCGCGGGACGAGAAGCAACTGGTACATTCTATGTTTTTCCTTTGCTCCCAGACCAGCATGGAAGTAACAAACAAAAAAATTCAATTAATCTGTTTGAAGTATGTGCCTCAACAAAAACTCTACCTACTATCTATTCTGTTTACGAGTTAGTTACTTGTTAGCCTTTTTCTCTTACCCTTCATAAGTACAAGTACTATAAATAATGCTATGGAACGGGCTGTCAAAAGTGTAACGACAGAAAGAAAGAAAGAAGACATTTATTCATTTTACAAGACTCACACATATAATAGCATGCACACAATTTTATAGAAAAGAAACAAATAAAAACACAGACATGAAAAATCGATCATCAGGCGTTTTGTGTGTATAATGACTCTTTGCGAGGGTTTATTATTATGTTGTTCGATGACGTTTTATGATGATGACAGCGATCGAACTAAAGTTAGCTTGGCCTTAACAAAACATTGCAATTACCTAGTACGAGTAACGACCACAATTACACCCGTACCAGTTTAATTTTATTTTATTTGACAAAAAACAAGCAACAAAATGTGTAAACGACCTCACTTTGGTTTTATTTCGCTCGAGATTTGTAAGTATCAGATTTTTTTAGTCCGGTTGTTCAATGTTAGCTAACTGAAGTTTGAAATTGGTTATTTATGAGCTGTTAAATCACTAGTTAGTGGTGATTCAAAAGTATCATTCAAAAGTGGCTATAGATTTAGCTGAGTTTGAAGTGCGAGTAAAAGAAAATTAAGGTTCTAATTAATCGCATCATTGAGCCATGGAATTGCATTGAGGTGTAATTTTGTAGCAATACACAGATTTCTACCAATTCCAATGGTATTCTGGTTTTTAGTAACCAAGTATTTTGACGATAAAAAGTAGAAAATTGGTGAAGATTGCTACTATGTTCAAGCTTTTTTTGTCAAAGCATGACAGTTGCAAGAAAACGGCTCCTTCGTGAAATTTTGACTCTATAACTGTCGGAGTCTTTTTTTTTGAAATTTGAAAATGAAAATACCGTTTCATACTTTTTAAAAACGTCATTGTCAAAGAAATGGGTGACAGCGCTAATTTTGACGTAATTTACTTATCGATATGATTTTTATGCGCGCTGAGAGTATTACCGGGATTATAAATATAATAAAGCAATAAGTAACTACTGAAGTATATCTTTGTTTATGAAGCTCTTAATTTATTGCATGACAAGTAATTATTAAAATTGTTGCAAAATGATTATAAGCTAGAAAGAGTTAAGGTAAACATTTAATTGAAGTATTTTTTATGAACATTATTTCACCGGCCTCTTGAACGGAAATTTCAATTGAATGAACGACAATTCTGCCGTGCAGATTTTAAAACGCAGTAAGTGGCATTTTGAGTGATTTCTGTTTATTAGTGATTCAGAATCAGTGCATCGAAACGCACACATGTATGTAATCGGTTTTTTGGTCCGGAGCCTCCTTCGAAGCCTCTACGAGCAGTATGTCAAAGTGCTCAGTAAATAATGCACCGTAGCACTAACCAAAATGCAGTAAGAAACAACTTACTTTATTGGAACTGTAAATATACAATTTACGCGTATCTGTAAGGACCATTTAAAATGCAGTGATTAGGCAACTTACTCTTAGTTAGTCAGTAATTATTGAAAAATAAAAATAATATATTCTATTTAAATCGCAGTATGCGTCAAATTTACTGCGTATTACTTTGTAAATGAAAGTTTTTTTTTACTTTGTACTGCGATTTTCACGGCGGATAAAAGTTTAACTGCTCTTTGATCGGTATTTGCTAATCGTACGAATATAAAAGTCTACACATTCATATCCATTCATAGACATTTAGAAATAAAAGTCTACAGTCTAAATCGCAGTATACGTTCAAAATCAATATTTTTTAATTTTTATATTGCGTTTCTGGCCTTACTTACTGCATATTATTCAGCAATTCTGCCGTGCAGATTTAAAACGCAGTAGGTGCAAGAATGCTGTTCCGAGATAAACGCAAAAAACTACTTCAAACTTCGTTTTTTTCGTTATTTCGAAGAATTTTGCTAAATTTACACTAACTATAGCGTAAATGTTACAAGGATTATTTACAAAAAAGAACATCCTCAGACTTATATTACGCATGAAAGGAGGTTTTTAAGAAAATCTGAGCTAGGTGCATTGTTTTACTTATATAAAAAAAAAAACAAAACAATTCTGACCCAAATTAATAAAACAAGGAACTTAGTTCTGAGATCAGACTTAATTAATAACATAATTATTCATTCTTTTAAAATCTTAAAAAATATATGTGGGTCGTTCTACAAACTAAGGACGAAATCGAGTCTGATTCCGGCCCGATATTTTTTTTACATTCTGGTTGCAAAATATAGTCTATCAAAAAGAATACACTGTCTTTTAGCCTATGTTAAGTGGAACAGTCAAAATATTTTAAAATTTTAGATCTATGGCCATTTCAAGAAATTCATGAAACAGGAAACTGAGGATGTAACCAGAAAATCATCTGAGATCAACGATTATTTATAATTTCACAAATAAAAAATATCCTTCTAAGCATTACTTTGTAATAGTCCAAATATTTTGAACGATAACGAAAATTAGGTCTATTTTTGACTTGCATTAATTCTCTATCAACACCAGTCTATCTCTATCAACAACAACAGTAACTTTAATCATTAAGTATAGAATATTGTCTTCAATCACTGGATTCGTGGTTATTTTTTTCTGTTATTTTGGATTTATTTGGTTTCTGTCTTGTATAATTTACCTCCTTTTTAACTTTATCTTTTCTTGCAGTCATTTCTTTTTCTTTTTTGTTTGCACGTTAACGGTATCTTCAAATTTTCTTTTTTGAGTTCTAGCTTTCCTTTTTTTTTGTTGTAATTGCTTTGTTATTTGCTCTTCGGGCGGGTTTAAAAAGAGAGTAGCTAGGTCAATCTGCATATCAGGCATAGCAGCCAAAACTTCTGGATTTTTTCAATTTAATGTCAGATCGCTTGCAATGCTGATGTTAAAGACTTTACTATTTTAACTTTAAAGTGTATAGTAGAAAAAAGTATCAAATTATCTTGCACAAAAACAGTATTTCAATATAAACACTCAGGGTCCTGGATGCTGCTCAGTATCCTGGGGTTTAATTTGACAGGATCTTGAGACCAGGTTCCTGAGAATATTTGTATTATATTGGAAAAAAACAATCAATTTAAAACATTCAACCAAATTCAAGCAGAACTAAGCCTTCGTGTAAGCAACTTACATATCAAAATGCTAAAATTACCACATTATTATTTTAATTACGTAAGTAAATATCTTACCAGGTTCCTGTGAACCCGACTGATTTCGACGCTACTTCCTCCGTTTACTGCGCCGGGCTGGCTAAACAATACGCTAGGTGCAAACAGATAGGCGGTATTCTTTGTCTCGTTCATAGGCACAACTGATTCAGATAAACGAAAACGTCGCTCGGCGAATAGAAAATTGAATTTTGCTTACATTTTAGATTGAACAGGATCCTGACATAAAACTGTTGGGACAAATTCTGGAACTCGATTTTATGATATTTTTGGTGCAGCGAAATAATAATACGTATCACAGATAAGAAGAAATATTATGTACTACTTTATTTTGGTTTATTTTATGGCCTAAATGTTATAATAAAAAAATCACGGTACACTTTTGATTCGATTTTGTTTGAGGGACACTCCAGGATCCTGAATATTTGACGCTTAGAAAAAAAAAATTGTCAAGAAAAAATGTTTTAATCTACATTATTTTTAGAGACCAGCTAGACATAGGTATGTTTTACAATATGTTATACAAATAAATTCATTTTCAACAAATTTTTCATGATATATTAGCTGAGCCGCCGAAAATTCCTTAGTTTGTAGAACGACCCATGTACCATGACATCAAAAATCTAAATCTACGAAATATAATCAACTGTCACCACATAGCACGACGTGATGCCGGAGTCCCGGTCACAATTTTTTTTATGATAATGTTTTTTATTTGATTTTATATGTGAAGTTTTAATAAGCTAAAGCCTAATTTTTCTAATTGTGATTTTTGTTTTTACAAGATCATGTAGATTTTTTGTATCTTTTAGAATGATAGGTAAAAAACTTAAGTAATTAATGCTGTACCCTTTCGAAATTCTGCATTTGATTTGCTGTAAATTCCTTTTTTATATCACAACTATTTGCAAGTGGAACTTTACTTAAGTTTTTTTTACCTATACTTCTAAAAGAAATATATAGATAGATAGATATATAGATTTATCACCCTTTTAAAAATACAATTAAATGACAAACATAAGTAATTCACAAAAGGATATAATTATAATAACTTAAATTAAATAAAAAACAAAATAACAACAAACAAAAATAAAGCTTAATGAAATGCCAATGTAAATTCACAAAAAGATCGTCATGGGTACATACAAAGAGAAAATAATAATAATTTAAAATGTCAAATAATAAAAATATAAAACCACAAAATGTGGAAATATTATCAGAATATTATAGGTATGGTACATATATTTAAAAAAACAAATATGAATGAATAATTATGTTATTAATTAAGTCTGATCTCAGAACTAAGTTCCTTGTTTTATTTAGGTCACAATTGTTTTGTTTTTTTTATGTAAGTAAGCACTATTATTTTAAACCAATGTACCTATCATTGATCTCAGTAAGGCAGGTTTAATTATACGTAAATAAAAAGTTATAGAAACAATGAAACGTTATGTATTATTTTGACTTTATTCTCAATTAAGACTGAAAGTAATTTAAAGTTTTTAATGGTTATCATTCATTATTAGCCACAAGTAAAATGTTATACAATTAGTTGTATTATTACATAATGATGGTGACTAATGATACCGATAAATAAATATTATAGAATGTGAAATTTACTCAGTCATTTTATACATTTTTACGTTCAATTTTCTTACAATAAGCAGTAAAATAACTCGTAGCATTTCAAACGAGTGCTACATTCTAACAAAAATGCAGTAAACATGATGACCATACTGTACTTTACTCTGCAAACACGATTCAACTATTGCAGTATCAAGCTTTTATACTGCATATTATTTGGTATTCTAAAAGATTTTTAGTAAAAATATGTCTGCAGTAACAGCTTAGATTTTCTTAAAAACCTCCTCTCATGCGTAATATAAGTCTCAGGATGTTCTTTTTTTTTTGTAAATAATCCTTGTAACATTTACGCTATAGTTAAAGTGGAAATTTAGCAAAATTCTTCGAAATAACGGAAAAAACGAAGTTTGAAGTGGTTTTTTGCGTTAATCTCGAAACAGCATTTTTGCACTTACTGCGTTTTAAAATCTGCACGGCAGAATTATAACATCGGCGTATACTTTGATCCTCTCACAAAATGTTTGTATGGAATTCCCGGTATTTGCTTAGAACCTTTAGCTTTAATAGCCAACAATTTATGGTGTTTTAATTCTTAACTTTCTTATAGTCTTTAAGCCCTTGAAGTATCAAATTAATTAGTTAGGTACTTTTTAAGCGGTTTCAAAAAAGGAAGCGGTTCAACGAACATTTTTGAATTTTTTTTCGAAATGCGGAATCCCACTTCTAAATGATGTTTTCGACTTCGTACAAAACAAAATAGTGACGGGTATCCTAAATATCTAGCGCATAGAATAACAAGAACTTTACATACGTGTAATAGTTAAGGCCTGTAACGTGGCTCTTTTATCCTACTATTAAATCAGCTTCTTATATTAACATAAAACGTTAACAACCAGAACATAATGGCCGCTAACACTTAGCCACTAACGTGTTGGGCACACTTATAGCGCCATAAATAGTGGTTATTAATTAATTTACATGTAATACCCATGGTTAAAATCTCATTTCTTCCGGAGGTGAGTGACCCGCATAAGTTTAGAGCGAGATAGAAGAAATGGATGTGCTATGATATTGGGTCTGTGAATTTGTACGACTACGTGAAACTAAGTCAAATGAATTAAAACGAAAATGTATTGCCGGGTTGGTAATAACATACAAATTTAGCGAAATTTTATATTTCATTAGCTGTTTGCCCGCGGCTTCGCCCCCGTTCCAATTTTTTTTCCAAATTATATTTCACAATTAAAAAAGATCCAAGACCCAAGATTTTTATCCAAGTCGGTGCAGCCGTTTGGAAGTTATCCGCGTACATACATTTCGAAGATTCATTTTTTTTTATATGTATAGATAAAAAAAATGGACAAACAGTTTGAAAAGATCGAATTTGTAACATCCCATACGTATTCCCTCACGCTTCATTATACTAGTATATAGTAGTATAGTATAGTAGTATATAGTAGTATATAGTGTTGTAGTTATATTAGTTTTGTAAGCACTGATACTAACATAATATGGATTTATAATCTGAAATAAAAACATTTTTTTTTTTTTTTTTTTTTTTATTATTTCGGTGGTTCTAGTGGCTTTTCTAGTATCTATAACTGCATTATACTAAAGATCCATGCTGTTACAGTATGGGCGTAGCAGTGCGTGCCCAAAGACAATAAATTAGTTAAAAACAAATCGGTGTATTGAATAGATAGAACTAATGCGATGTGCAGTTATGTATGGAGATCAACGTTATGCCGCACAAATTGTTTTTTAAGTGCTGCGGGTTCGATTTGTATGGAATTGAGTTAGTTAAAACGTAATGCAAGGAATTAGATCAATTTGAGTGTTGGTTGATGACAGTTTTTTTTTATTTGTACATCGATGTGTTTTTATACTTTATTAAAATTTTACAAGCGAGTTTTTGAAAATATTTTTGAAAATATTGTGCTGATTATGAAAACTTTTTTTAATATTATTTTTTGATAAAATAATATACTTTTTATGATGCGGGGCGGGTTGTTTAATTAGGTAGGTAATGTAAGGTATTTGATAGAATATTTAAAAATTTGGTTGTGTATTTTTTTTAATTTAACGTGGTCTTCTTATAATTTTATTTAAATAAATAGCCCTTTTATTCCGAAAGTTGGAGTTTTTAATAATGTTTTATATACTTTTTCATTATGTTACAAGCACACGCGTTCTTAACACTTAAGCAGTCGCGCCCTTATTTCAAACGCTTACAGTCGCTACCGGGTCATGCGAACCCAGTAAATTATGTGCAGATACTCTAAAAAGTATTCAAAATTATCTTAATGTAAGTTAAATATTCTATTAAAGGGTAATTAAATTGATTAAAACAGCAGCATTTGTAAAAATCAACAGTTTAATTTAGTGAATTTCTACAAAAACAGATTAATTACAAAAATTCCACATGTCATCTAAGTTTTTGTCATTTTTTTTATTATTGTGACTAATGTATTTATTTTTAATAAATTTTCTTAAACTACTATTTTATACTTATTTAAAATCACAAAAACAGATCAGGTTGTATTATATAAAAATGCGACAATGAGCTCCGCAAATCAATCATCTCCAATATTCAAACAAAACATAGATAACCTGCTTTAATTTAATTAAATTTAGTTTAATTTGATTTGTTTTTCTTTTATTTTATAAAGTTAAAAGTAATGTTATTGATTGCGCTAAAAAAATCATTGATTCATAAATATAATGTCCTAAATAACTATATTAAAATTGAGTTCACAAATAGTCGCTACTGGGTCCCAGCGGACCCATTTACAAAATTATTGCTTTCGTAAATGGTCGCTACCGGGTCCAGTAGACCCATACATTACCTTTTACGTCCGTCGGTCACAAATGCGGCGCGCAGGCAAATTGGCAAGGCGACCAATCGACTCGCAAGATATTAATTGGAAGGTAGAAAGAACGGCAACGTCGCGTAGTGCAAAACGAAAAAGTTATTCATTATAATCAACTGAACCGGGTCCTGTAGACCCATTAGCGACTACTCAAGTGTTAAAATGAGAAAAACTAAAAAAAAACTAAAAAAATATTTTTTCTGTTTCCTAAGACTTCGTTTACTGACGACCACATCACTTCGCGTCGCAAAATAGTTAATGCCGTACGCCATGAACCCCCACAACACCTGGCTAACGGGACCGTTCTCACGCAAACATTACGATCACTAAACGTCACTCGGGATCGATCGTAAAATCGCAAATCATCTCAAAAATTCATCGATTCACAATACACCATTACTTTTATAGCCACTAATGAATATCTTTTTTAAAAGCCAACCCCCAAAAAAGCGCAAGTTTATTAAATAATAAAGTTTTAAAGAACATAAAAATTTGTAAACGGCGTTTTGTTTTTTTTGCGGCCAGCATTATCTATGGTTGAGGGATGGGGTGCGAAATAAAAGTTTGTCATTCTGTGTTTGAACTTGCCCCTTTTTTGCACGTTTGCCCCTTGACAGTTGACATTGTTAAACTGTCAATGTGACGGGTACGAAGGAAAGGCCTTTTAAAACCGACTTTGTTGAGTTTTGTTTAGGTTTGAACTTGCGTATATTCATAGCTAGCGTACGTCAAATTTAAAGTCAAGTAGGTATTGTTTCGGGTCAATTTTATGTCAATTGTGTTTATTGGCCAAAGCCCTTGCCATGTCGTCTTAATGCGATTCAATCCTGAACCAAACTTTCGCCTTTATAATATTATACTTTTTTTTTTTTACTACGAACTGACCAGTGATTGACCTCTATCTCACTTGGTGGAAGGTGCAGATGAGGCCAAAGGTGTAACTCACTGGTTCAGTAATAGCCTATTCACTCTAGCCTTGAAGAGCCCTGGTTTGTATCTGTCCGGAAATACAGACGATGGGAGCGAATTCCATTCCCTAGCAGTTCGCATTAGGAAGGATGAAGCAAACCGCCTCGTGCGGGTCAATGGTATCTTGACAACAAATGGGACAACAAATACTTACATATATATTGTAGTACACCCCTCTCTTTACAATACAATAATTAAGTAACACTTGTCACCACATTATTACCATATTAACCAACCAATTTGCAAACATCACTCATTCACACTGCTTAATCAATTCCCTTTAAACTGAAATTACAATATTCATAACATTTCATTCGGGGATGCGCTGATTTCGATGAAATTAGCATCCAAATGACGGACAAAAGGTGGAAGCTGGGATTGGGTTAACGTGTGGAAGGGGTTACAACTCGTTCGGATGAATGAAGTGACAGTGTTAACTTTTGCTTAACTGTAGTTAAAACACTGACTAGACGCGAGAAGGCCAGGAGCGAAATTGAGTAAGCGACGGCAAAAAAAAATTTTGCATGTCTGAAAAATAAAGTTTTTTTTGTAGTCGTCGAAAATTACTTTGACTCTCGTCGTGACCAGCATTTATTACCCAGTACCCATAGGGCTTTGCTAAGTTTTAAGGCTACCTGCTATGGGTGGTGTAGCGGTATATAGCACGCATCACGGGATAATGAGGATCCGGGTTCTATCAAAATAAAAGAAGTGGTCACGATACAGATGCCTTTATTTTAAACTTGTATTAAATGATTACTTAATATACTACTAAGCCTGCTTAACTACTCGTAATACGTTTTACCAGCACGGAGGTTCAGCACCAAGTGTCGTCCGTTCCCAAAATCTCCACCTTCGTTCGGTAAAACATCGGAATCAGTCAGACCGATGAACTTCCGTCCCAAATCGAGACCGTTTAATCATAACAATTCCTTTTATAAACAATTAACAATTAATCTAAAATATTGTCATTTGTAAATCATTCTTTATTTAATTATGACCGTAATAAGTCTTAGGGACGACAACATTTCAATTCCTGGCTGTAGACTGTAGAAACTAATAAATATAGTAGATTGATAAACAAGGGTTGTAAGTGATCAATTACACCCAAGATATTTAGGCACACGAGCGAGCAAAGCGAGCGAGGGTGCTTATAGTTCGCGGGTGTAATTGATCATTTACACTCGAGTTGAACACTCTACTTTTCATCACAAATGCGAGGAAAATCCAAATCGGCACTTGAACTCGTCATTATTGTTAAAAAAATACGCAATTTGTAATAGAGCGGAAGAAAATTAATCGCGCTAAACCGTCTTTCGTTTTTTTTTTAATGGCCTCGCGCTCTTTGGCTTTGGCACATTCAGCCAGCACTGGGCAGCAGCATTATGCCAGCATGGCGGTTTGGAGGTAAGTAGATATTACGCATTAAAGAGCAGCATTCGATTTTTAAATTTACTTACATCCCTAAGGATGTAAATCGAATTTACAACTCGGATTTCAAGTTAAATGCAACCTACTTTCAGAGCTTAAGTGATGAAAAAACGATTTAAATTATAGTAAAAATTCAACACGCAGCGCTGACCAGAGCAATGTCACGACTCTCTTTTTTTGTTTTCTTTTAGCGCTGCGTGCAATTAATTTTATTTGTGGCCAGTGCCAAAATATAATAGTTTGATAAAAAGGTAGCTGCCTAAATAGGTGCGTCGCCTACTGGCCATAGCTTTACTTTTCCGATTTTTTTGTGATCTAAATTCTCAGTGCCGTTTAGAAATTTAGTTTGAGGGCGTTTTTGCGTATTTTTCGCCGCACCATGCCAAACCGAACAGCCTCCCCACCCACTCAGTTCCTGAGTGCTCTGATTACCCTATTTATTCTATTACACCGTAATTGTTTACTGAATGAGTTGCGTAGTTGGTCCCATTAGCAGTCATTGTGTGCTTACACAGACATTTGGCGGTATATTCTAGACTTTGACACTGGGTATTAAAATTTAGAATTGTTATGTGATGGGGATTTTGCAGGAATATCGTAGACGATGTGAAATCTAAAGGATGATGGTTATGGTTTAAAAAGCAGATGCACTGAATATAACTTTTAAGTACGGATATTATTTTCTGTATATTTCTTTTTGTCTTGAGTTAGGTTTTTACTAAATTTATATACATTTATACATACACATACACACATCACGTCTTTATCCCTTACGGGGTAGACAAAGCCTAAGGCAACAAGACCTACAGGCCACGCTTAGCAAGACCTATGAAACAGTACTGAAGGTGTTAAAGTATCCCAAATTTTAAAACTCGAACATTTCAGGACTGTTCGTTTTAAGAAATTACAGTCCCCTGAGATACAAGCTAAAAAAACCAAGAAATTTTGCGCGCTTTTTTCACCAACACACCAATTTCACAGCCCAATAAAAATGGAATGTCATCATTACGTGATAAAAAACTTATTCCCACGCCCTGCCACAATAATCATTTCATCAATAAAGAAAAGCATAAAATACTTTGACATGTAATGACAAACTTACCCCTGGTTAACGGAAAAAAACGCCAAAACCGGGGGAAATGGGTAAAACTCGTAACCGCGAAATTAATACCGTTTTTTGTTTCCGCAATGTTTTGGTGAGTTTACATGCCGCTGAGGTTCACAATTATAAAATAAAAAATAATTATCAGTTTTTTTTTACAAAAGGAACTATCCAATACTAGGATTCTAATTGGGTTTATGTTTGGGTTACTTTGACTGTATACCCCTACAAAAAAAAAATTACAAGATCTTGGTCTAAACATTTACCTCAACAGAGAGTTTGAATTTAAGTTAGAGTTTAGATCTCTCAAACTATCATACATACATACATACATAATTATATCACGTCTTTATCCCTTACGAGGTAGACAGAGCCTAAGGTAACAAGACCTAAAGGCCACGTTTAGCATGATTGTGGGCGTATATGTGGAAAGGGGAATCAAAATAGTGATGGGTTGCCCCATCGCCTGTAACATGATTCCTAAGCTTTTCGCCCGTTCCCTCGATAGGCTTTTACAAGATGCGCGGAAGGAGAAGCAACTGGTACATTCTATGTTTTTTCGTTACTCCCAGACCAGCATGGAAGTAACTATTATGCTTCCCATATAAACCTATTGTGTTTATTAAAGATCACAGTGCAGACGGTTAACCCTCACTCGAGGCCGTTAACAAAAACTACCCTATTTTTTCGTTATCCTTCATTTACCCCACGCCTCATTTTAGGCGCATCGAACCATGTCCCATTTATTATTTATTTATTTATTTACTTCAAGAGAACCAACAGAATTATGATGTCAATTTGCACTAGTTTTAAACACTTCCATTCTGGTCTGTGAGCAAAGAAAAAGTTGCTGCTCTTCCCGTGCAGATAGTAAAAGCCCATAGAGGTGACCCACTTGCTCGATTGCCTTCCTATTCATATAAAAAAAAAAAAAAAAAAAAGGGAACGCATAATAATCTTGGGAATCGTACGACGGGATGAAAAGCAACTGGTTTATTTTATGTTTTTCCTTTGCTCCCGGACCAGCGTGGAAGTTCAAGTGAAAAAAAATGTTCTCTATTCAAATTTTACCAATGTTCTAGTCGCGTAATAATCTGCACTAGAATTAATGCTTGAACACCCTTTCTAAACCAAAACAGGTGGTTCTTCAAAGTGAAATAAAAAAAGGGGCGGGAATATTTTTTTTATTCTAAAGCGCTTAACATAACAAGGAAGTTGTTTTAAATAGAACAAGTGCTACAGTTAATCTGTTCGATGATAAATGACGGTCCCATTTTCTTGATTCGACTTTAAAATACAGGGTGATGCGAAAAAAAAAGACTAAAAAAATAACCTGTCGATTTTCATTGTTATGGTTATGTTTGTTAGGCATTTAATTTTCTGGTTTACTTGTTTTTACTTGTGGTTATGATGTTATTTAAAGGTTTTTACGATTTGTAAATTAGCTACAGTTTATTTTTTTGTCTGCACGATATTGTCTACCTATACAATTTTCCTGTGATCAAAGGATAAAAACATTTACCAACAAAGAAAAATAGTTATATGTACTTATTCCCTGGCTTTTTTCTATGGCAAAACATTGAAAAGTTATAAAAAAAGCAAAAAAGTTACTAAAATTTGTTTTCTGTTAAACCAATTTAGTTACACTAGACAACCATTAAGATACAAGAACCGTTACTTTTGGTTTATGAATCTTCTACATCCTTTTTGAGTCTTGTTTCATTCCTTTACTACAAAATAGCCAATCCATATGAAAAATAACGTACACTTGTTTAACCTCTTTTTGCAATTTGTACGACTGTACGTAGTTTATGGATTTAAAACTAAATAAAACACACATCAAATGAAAACGGTGCTGTCATTTCTCGCTCCACTAATAATTAATACAAAATTAAGCCAAACATGGTCCTTCGAACCGGATATTATGAAACTAGTGTAATTTATCAACAAATGTGGTCTAGCAATCAAAGTGGTGTAAAATTGTTGCGGTGAAATTCTATAAAATTACATATCGAAATTCTGAAGAAAAAATTGTGACAGTTGACATTTAACATTCTGTGAAATTTGAAAATTGCGTTCTCTGAACAACACGAAAGTCATAATATTTGGTAGATTTGGTAATTAAGTTTAAAATGACATCTATTCAAAATTACACGAAAATTCAAGTTGATTTACTGCAGAAGATTGAAAAAGCACACATAAATTTCAAGAAGTCACCGAAGGAAAGGATTTCGGTAGGCTATTGTCAAGGCAGGTTGGAAGCATTAGAGACGTATTGGACTGAATTTAAAGGTAATCATGAAAAAATAATCGTATGTGTCACAGAGGACGAGGAAAAGTCGTTGTACTTTAAGGAGGAAGTTTTTGATGCGTTTGAAGAAAGATACTATATATACAAAGGAGATCTCAAGGACGTACTTGGAATATTAAATGCGAAACATGCCGACCAGACGCAAACACACCCGAACAAGTCATCATGTAACGAGCTCAAATTACCGCAGATTCAAATACCATCGTTCTGCGGTAACTACACCGAATGGCAAGAGTTTCATGATTTGTTTACGGCGCTCATAGACACAAACCCCTCACTTCAAAACGTACAGAAGCTGCATTATCTGAAAGCAAGTTTGAAGGGAGACGCAGAGGTTTTGTTGCGACAGTTTTCGGTCACCGAGGATAACTATGAGGAAGCTTGGTCGGTCCTGAAGAGAAGGTACGATAACAAAAGGTACATAGCAAATACAATATTTAAGAAGTTCTTTGGCCAGAAGGCGTTAGTGCAAGAATCAGCCGCCGGGTTAAAACAACTCCTAGATACATCTGTTGAATGCATGAATGCTCTGAAGCTTCTGGGATTACCAGCAACACATTGGGATGCAATTGTCAATTATGTTATCGTATCAAAATTAGACACTGGCAGTCACAAGTATTGGGAAGAACAGATCAGTGGCGATGAATCACAACACTTTCCAAGTTTTGAACGATTGAAGTCGTTCCTAGAGATAAGATTCCAAACTCTGGAAATGGTGCAACCAGTCTGTAAAGGTTACAGACCAATAAGCCCCAAGACATTTCACGTCACTGCCAACAACACCAGTGGAGATCTACAATGCGCATTTTGTGAAGAAAGTCACTATATCTTCAATTGCAAACAATTCATCAAGCTATCCGTAGAAGAGAGATACGACTTCGTGAAGAAAAACAACCTCTGTTTCAATTGTCTCATTCCAAGTCACAAGATATTTCACTGCAAACAAAAAACCTCATGTCAAGTATGTGGAAGGCGTCATCATTCTCTATTGCATAGAGACATGAAACAAAGCGAGGACAAGTCAGGAAACAAGGCAGCACAATCAACAAACAAAGAAGTAACAAAGGTAGTAGCACACGTCAGGTCAAGTGGAGAAGAGGAAGAAAGCCACAATGTTTTGTTGGCCACAGCACTGGTGGACATTAAGTCAAGATCAGGAGAGATTCAGGTCTGCCGTGCCTTACTTGACCAAGGATCCGAGGCCTCATTTGTCACAGCGCAGTTGGCCGAGTTGTTAAACTTGGACAAAACGGCCATCAGCGGGACGGTCTCCGGATTAGGTGATGGTAACAGCGTGTGTATCAATCAAATGGTGGGTATACAAATCATGTCGAGGTATGAGACTGATTTTTCTGTAAAGGTAAATGCTTATGTATTGGAGTCGTTAACAAGTAGATTGCCTTCTCGGGAAATCAAGGGCTATGTCTGGCCTCAACTTGATAATATGAAGTTAGCGGACCCCACCTTTAACAAACCGGGAAAGATTGACATCCTTCTCGGAGCTGATGTTTTCGGCAAAATCATAGACTCAGGTTTCATGAGAGGGCCGGGTAACGTAGTTGCTCAGCATACACACTTGGGTTGGATTTTGTCGGGAAATACTAACACAACTTTCAGTTCACAGCAAAATATCACGAGTTTTCATGTTACCAGAAAGATGAAAGAAGATAACAATCTCAAAAGGAGATTCTGGGAGATAGAAGAGTTTTGCACAAACAAGAAAACTTGGTATGATGAAGAACGAGTATGTAAAGAAGTTAACAAGAATGCAACAAAAGTAGAAGAAACAGAAATTAATGAAATTTTACATTTACCTTTAAAACTATGCATTGACGATACGTGGGTGATGAATAATGATCAACAGGCGGTCGCAATGCTTAAGGAATCTGAAGGAAGATTTGATAGAAGAGAAGAGGTAAAGAATGATTATACAAGAGACGAAGTTGAAAATGGAAAGCCATGTGAAACAATTCAATTTCTGAGTCATGATGTATTACAAAATACTGTTATGAAAGGAGTTCTGGTTTGTTTTGAAGCGTTAATTAAAGGCAACGAGGGTATTTTAATGAACAACGCCGTGACGATAACACTCGTACAGACAGGATTCAGTAACCTCATGATGCACTGCAGAGCACCTGAAATCTGTGTCATTGACGGCGTAGTTAAGAGGAACCATCAAATGAGAAAGACAAACGAACACACATATTTACAGTGTATAGAGTGGAAAAACGAACCTTATGCAAAGGTAGAATGTTATAGATTCGTTACATTCGGAACAGGTTCTACACCTTACCTGGACGTCCAAACGTGTAATCAACAGGCCGAAGATGAAACTGAGATACATACTCACATAGCGCCTATTGTGATAGATTGCTCTGACACGGACGATATGACGGCTAAACAAGGAGATGAGACTGAAATCAAAAGAGTCTGTCATGAGATTAACAGTTTGTTAAAGGCGGGGGGGATTGATATGAAGAAATGGCCGCGCGGCTCATATGCACTGATAGAGTTATGTAGAGACAGTAAAACACTCCAGAAACCTGAAAAGAAAAGAAAAGTTAAATTAGACAAGATGACAAAGATTTTACATATAAAAAGGAATAAAGAAGATAGAGCTAAAATAAAGCTCAACTTACCAAAGTCCAAGACACCAGCATTAAAAGGGTTAGTTATATCAAACCAAGCAAGGCTACAACTTGCTTCGCATTGGTTCGCCCCTGTCATCGTTACTGCTCTAGGGATGACACAAAGACTGTTGCTTGACAGCCTTTCATGGAATGATGAGCTCACAACACGATGCGCCGAAGAATGGATGACTTACCGAAGAGGTCTTCTTGAGTTGCAGACAGCTAAAAGCAAATATAGAGGAGACGACGACAGATGGCGGCTTGCTCAATCAACTGACAGCTCTGCAGATATCCACTTAAAGGGTACGAAGACGATTAAAAGGGTAAATCCTATATGGAAAACTGGACTAGAATGGCTATGTAAATACAGAGTTTACAAGAAAGATAAATATCACTGGCATAGATTTAAATTTAGAGAAAGGTTAGGTGGTGATATTCCTCTATGTAAGAAGAATAGCGATTTCATATAGAAATACAAGTGCAAAGTAAAGAACACTGTGAAGATTTATAATATTATAGTATGTAGAGGTTATTTCCATTTTATCAAGGCATAGACAGAAGTGATAGTCTGTATTACAAGATTTTGGATAAATTTTAGTACACTAGACATTATGAAGTCAAAGAAACTGGAGAGATGAAAATCAAAGTATGTCAATTGAAAATCTTGCAAAGATCCGCGGTTTGTTTACGGTGGGCGGTTTATTTCATATTGTTGAGTAGTTCATGACATTTCGGTTACTTATATGCAAATGCAAGGTAGCGAACTACACAAAATATTTACATGAGCATTTACTTGGATAGTTTAATGTTAAGATGTTCATTTATGCATATCGTTATTGTTGTATTGGCGATCCAGTCATTGTAGGTAAGAAGGATTCACAGACTGATTGATTATTTATGTTTATGGTAGACATTAACTTGCTTTATGTTTGTTACATTTTGATAGGTACATTAATTTCTTTGAAATTAAGCTTTAAGATACAGTCCACTTGGATCGAAACACAAGTTCTCAACATAAAGCAAATTGATCTACAGAATGATTATTATTTTAAAGGTGTTATACAAAATTTTATGATTAAGGTTTATGATGTTATGTTATGTTTATGTCATGATAAGTTAAGAGTAAAGCTAGAGTTACGTTTAAGAGTGTTAATGTACAATGAAGTAAAGTAGATATACTTTGGTGGGCGGTATGTTTAACCTCTTTTTGCAATTTGTACGACTGTACGTAGTTTATGGATTTAAAACTAAATAAAACACACATCAAATGAAAACGGTGCTGTCATTTCTCGCTCCACTAATAATTAATACAAAATTAAGCCAAACACACTAATTTAAATGTAAAATTGAAAACGGCATGCCGTGACCCTAATAAATACAACAATTATGACAAAAATTATCTAAACAGCGAGCACCCTGTATATGCCAGGCGTGACTCCGCGACCGGTCTTCAGATTATTCTACGCGCATAATAGCAACTGCATCGATTATGGCGTATTACGCCAAACAATTACCAGGGAGCAATGACCGATGGTACCTACACTTTACGTAACTCTATCTAACTATTCATCATTTATACTTAAGATCGTTAGCATCCTCAAAAATGTGGCGGAAAACTGTTCTTAAATTGACGGAGCGGTGCGTTCAAATACTAAAAAAAAAAACGATCTGAAACCCCGTGCATACAGATGTAATAAACGCCACTCAACAAAACTGCTAGATTTAGATCCGTTGTGTGGTTTTGAAGATATAAAGCATACATAGGGACACAGGGACAGAGAAAGCGACTTTATTTTATACTATGTAGTGATAGTGATGAAGTGATAGTGATGATGATGAAGGGGCAAACGAAGTGGGCCTCCTGATGACCATAGGGCGTTAAGAACATGTTGCCGGCCCTTTAAGAATAGAATGGACTCGTTTTTTAAAGAATTGGGATTGTCTAAAAAAAATACCTATCCTTTTTATATTTTTTTTGTGCAGAATAGTCAATTATAAGAAACCAATTTCAATATTTTCTCATATAACTCGGTATTTTTTTTACTATTAATTATTGAAAGTATTTTGGTTGATGACGTCAGAGTTTCCATTGCCGGTGCTACACATCTGCTTATTGGATAAATTGATCATAAAACGCATGTGAAACGCCGCCATTAACGTATTTTCTATCTGTGGTGAAGTTGGCAAACTGTCATTAGTATCAATGTCAACATGATTCAACAATAACACAGGAAGATTCACGCGATCTTCTCCTATGAATTTGTTATTTTCACAACCGTTACACATACCATAACATTCTGCGCGAAGCAGAAAGGTCTATAAACACATACCAGGTATGATCGAGACAAAACAGGACCCGGAAATAAGTCAGTAAACTCAGTAGGCGAAAGTAAACCGAAGACGTAATATTTTCGCTCTTCATTAAAATATTTAGCGGAAAATCTTTCATGTGAGCGAAGCACATCGCTGTGTGGTTACACTCTTGCCTAATTATCTACCGAAAGTGCTTCTAAATCTAAACTATAATACAACAATATGAAAGTAAACAGTGGAAAAAACAGGAATGACAGTAACAAGATTGCCCATTTGCTTGTCATCTGTCATAAGATGAATGAAATGTCAGATTGCGGGTCCAAATTGAACTCCGTAGTATAATCCACGCGTAAATAGCATAGAATTTGTAACCTTTGCAAATAAAGTACAATTTGGACCGTCTACGCCATGTCTGGGAATGTCAAATGAAGGTCATTACTTATTTTTCATATAATAAATTCATTATAGTAAAATAAAATAAAGTAAATACAGAAAACGATTTAAAAAGCATTTATCTCGAAATGGTTTTCGATTTACTATACATTGTAAAAAAATAGACAATCCCAATTATTTTTTGAAAAAATGTAAAACTCATGTACAACCAAGTAAATAACCAAATCGTTCTTAAGCACTATCAAATGAATCAAGATTTTTTTTATTTTTTTTTTATTTCTTGATTTTTATGTTTACTTTTACGGTTTTGCCGTTAGAAATTCAATTTCTAAATGTCTATGAAAATTAGAACACATAGAAAAATCCGAAAAGTAAAGCTATGGCCGGGAATCGAACCCGGATCCTCGTCATTCCGTGACGCGTGCTATACCCCTACACCACCCATAGCAGGTGGGTAGTCTCCGAATTTTTCTACCTGTTACTAACTGTCACGTGACCTTTGTTACTATGCGAATTGTTTGTCGCTAAGCGTCATCTGTTTGAATGATGTGTCTGTACGACACAATTACAAACTCCCGTGGAACATCTACTGCTCACCAGGGACGAGAGAAGACGCTGTTTTTCAAATGATAAGCACTATCAAATGAATCAAGATTTTTTTTTATTTTTTTTTATTTCTTGATTTTTATGTTTACTTTTACGGTTTTGCCGTTAGAAATTCAATTTCTAAATGTCTATGAAAATTAGAACACATAGAAAAATCCGAAAAGTAAAGCTATGGCCGGGAATCGAACCCGGATCCTCGTCATTCCGTGACGCGTGCTATACCCCTACACCACCCATAGCAGGTGGGTAGTTCTAACGGCAAAACCGTAAAAGTAAACATAAAAATCAAGAAATAAAAAAAAATAAAAAAAAAATCTTGATTCATTTGATAGTGCTTATCATTTGAAAAACAGCGTCTTCTCTCGTCCCTGGTGAGCAGTAGATGTTCCACGGGAGTTTGTAATTGTGTCGTACAGACACATCATTCAAACAGATGACGCTTAGCGACAAACAATTCGCATAGTAACAAAGGTCACGTGACAGTTAGTAACAGGTAGAAAAATTCGGAGACTACCCACCTGCTATGGGTGGTGTAGGGGTATAGCACGCGTCACGGAATGACGAGGATCCGGGTTCGATTCCCGGCCATAGCTTTACTTTTCGGATTTTTCTATGTGTTCTAATTTTCATAGACATTTAGAAATTGAATTTCTAACGGCAAAACCGTAAAAGTAAACATAAAAATCAAGAAATAAAAAAAAATAAAAAAAATCTTGATTCATTTGATAGTGCTTATCATTTGAAAAACAGCGTCTTCTCTCGTCCCTGGTGAGCAGTAGATGTTCCACGGGAGTTTGTAATTGTGTCGTACAGACACATCATTCAAACAGATGACGCTTAGCGACAAACAATTCGCATAGTAACAAAGGTCACGTGACAGTTAGTAACAGGTAGAAAAATTCGGAGACTACCCACCTGCTATGGGTGGTGTAGGGGTATAGCACGCGTCACGGAATGACGAGGATCCGGGTTCGATTCCCGGCCATAGCTTTACTTTTCGGATTTTTCTATGTGTTCTAATTTTCATAGACATTTAGAAATTCAAATCGTTCTTCTCGGCAATCTTGGCTAATTTCGGCTTCGTACGCTCTGTCTCGCTCTAACTTACGTGACTCCAATTGTCTCTTTCCAAAAACCGAAGTGCAATCTTTATGGCCTGGTATTGTAACTACATACCCATTTGCCTTAACATGGCCAACGATGTACATTGTACCGTATGTTGAGTCAAGACTAGCATGCACTGGGAGCCCATCCAGCCGTAATACCAAAGGGCAAATGCATGCTAAGCCGCCGCACAAATATCAAAGTCAACATACGGATATTAAGCTTTGTGTACTGTTGGGGCAAAAGCTTTTGGTTCCGAATTTGGCAATTTGATTGGGTTTAAATTAAAACGTTGATTAAACTTCCATGCTGGTCTGGGAGCAAAAAAACATAGAATGAACCAGTTGCTTCTCGTCCCGCGCAGATGGTAAATGTTCCGGTTCGAAGGACCATTAACAAATCACTGGTTTGGGGGTCTGATGCTGCGTGGTTCTTTATTTATGGAAATAAAAAAACTGGATCGTATGTATGTATGTATGTAAAAACTGGATGGTGCGTTTCTTCGTATATTGTCGGCAGACAAGGGGCGAGAGTTGCCATAGTAAAAAAAGACATCAAATTTAGTGTTACTACCATAAAATAAGGCAGATTGCAACAGTGAAAGCCCATCGAGGGAATGGACGAAAAACATAGGAATCATGTTATAGGCGATGCGGCTAGCAACCCATTACTATTTCGATTCCTCTTTCCACCTATACGCCTACAATGCTAAACGTGGCCTTTAGGTCTTGTTACCTCAGGCTCTGTCTATCACGTAAGGGATAAAGACGTGATATTTTATGTGTGTGTGTGTGTGTGTGTGTGTGTGTGTGTGTGTGTGTGTGTGTGTGCGCCAGCGCAGAATTCGCTTAATCGCAGAATAAAAACTGTCCGATGTACCTACCCAGGACTGAAACTATCTTTGTACCAAATTTGTTTGATACCGGTTCAGTGGCTTAGGCGTGAAAGTGTAACAGACAGAGTTACTTCCACATTTATAATGTTAGTAGGGCTTTTATCCCCGACTGTACCTCTCCTGCAGGTAAGTAGAACGCTCGATTGAAGCCTGCCGATCCATGTTTGCTTTACGGAACTACCGTCGGTTCGTCTGTTTGTCTGTTCGTCACGGTCGAGAACTAGATCCTTTGCCTAAAGTATTGGGGATTGTTGGCTGAAGCATTGAAGCCAATGACAGATCGAGAAGCTTTTCGAGTTTTGTTTTCTGTTCATATGATTTTTTTTTTTAATTTAAAGCTAGTTGTTATTAGTTTTTAGAATTTTGCTAAAATTTAAAAAAAGTTTTTTTTTTCGAAAGCTTCAAATTTTTTGCTATTTGACAGTAAACTAAAAGCCGTGGTAGCCTAGTGGTTTGACCTGTGGCCTCTCAAGCAGAGGTTCGTGGGTTCAATTCGAATCCCGGGCTCGCACCGCAGAGTTTTTCGGATTGTGTGCGAAATTTTGAAATTAGCTTTTCGGTGAAGAAAAACATAATGAAAAATCTGCACACATCTACGAATCAATTCAATGGTGTGTGTAAAGTTACAATCCGTACTGGGCCAGCGTGGCTATAGCCCAAACCCTCTCGTTCTAAGAGGAAGCCTGTGCTCAGCAGTGGGACATATATAGGCTGGAGATGATGATGCCAATGACCTATTACAATACACACAAATCACATCTTTAACCTCTACGAGGTAGACAGAGCCTAAGGTGACAAAAAATAGTAATGGGTTGCTAGCCGCATCGCCTATAACATGATTCCTATTTTCGCCCATTCCCTCGATGGGCTTTTACCATCTGCCCAGGAAGAGAAGCAACTGGTACGTTCTATGTTTGTTCTTTGCTCCCAGACCAACATGGAAGTACTTACAGATGCTCATTTTTCAAGAAGCTTGACAAATTTTCACATAACATGTGAGTATGTTCAGAAACTTAAAATGGAGTGTAGTATTTATATTCTGAGTACATAACATTAATGTGAACGCATAATTGATAGGATCAAGTTTATTATCGCAATATTCCTACATTTCTAAGCTCTCATTCAATCGATTAAAGCCTACGGGCTTTCAGTAACTATAATACTTAAGTCTCCCAACCTATATCACACTACCACTAATTCATTAAAAACTAATTTTACATCCAAGTACCAATACATCGCTGGGCTACCGAAGAAGACATTGTGTTACGACGATTCAAGGCCAGCAATGCACACCACTCTAACGACTATAATCGGGTTGCGGTAAGTTTACCAGAGTTGAGGTGGATTGGTTTGCTATATGCTGTACATAGATGGCGTTCGGATTAAGTCCGGTGTTGACTCAACTAATGCACGCCATCTAGCCGTGGGCTTAGTAAACAGCGATCTATTGCTTTTGTTTAGATTTAGATCGTTGGGGTTGAGTTTTTAGAGGTAGATTTTAAGTGCTAACTTGATAGCTTTGTCATGAATTGAAAAAGTGGGTAAGTTGAATTAATATTTTCCGCTTTAGATGGCCATCGAAGTAGAAGTAGATCGAAAAGAGGATGTCAGGGCGAGTTGGATGCAAGACAGAGTGGCAGAGGCTTGTTCTAGAGATAGATGAGAGGCGGGAAGCAGGGAAAGCATTTGACCAATAATTTTTTTTTGGCTAGGACTTTATTCATAAGATAGTGTTTCGTCGCGAATGCTGTATTCAATTAGTAAACTGTATTAAATCTTTGAGTGTAAAAATTCTGCACATTTTGTGCTAACCCGACACCAATTAGAATTTGTTTCTTTATTAAATAGACGTATTATAAACCGAATGCCAAAACAATCTCCTGCATTTTTTTAAATAAAAATAGTAATCAATAAAAGTAGTGTTTCGCATTTAATTTTGAAGTCTTATTTAACTGGCTTTGAAATTTAACATAGACGTTTCCATTATGACGTAATCAAGCAATTAGGATTGATTTCATTAGCTAGTTTTGTATATATAATCTATACTAATATTATAAAACGGAAAGATTTGATTGTTTGTTTGTTTGTTTGAATTGAATAGGCTCCGAAACTACTGGACCGATTTCAAAATTCTTTTGCCGTTAGAAAGCTACATTATTACTGAGTGACATAGGCTACTTTTTACCGCGGGAAAATACCTTTTCCTACGGGAAAATTAATTTATCGCGGGCGAAGCTGCGGACGGAAGGCTAGTTTTGTATAATCAGATTAAGATTTAGATTTCACATCAAATAGGTACAGCTTTCTTGTTAATTCAGGCTCTGTCTACCCCGCAAGGGATATAGATGTGATTTGTGTATATAATGTACCTATACGGCTTTCTACTTTGGTACTTTCAAATAGTCATCATTGTATCAAACAACGAAGCCAAACCTGTCGCAAACTAAGAGGAAGTCGGGGGAATATGGTGCCAAAAATATGTTGAAGCGAAAATCGTATTAGCAATGATTTATTCGTCAGTCCACTTTGCGAGGGGCTAGTAGTCACTAGTCATCGCAGATAATGCTCGGACACCAGCTTTTACTGCATCTTTCTTTTTTTTGACAGCTTGTTGTGTCATGGTCGTAAATATAGAGGAATACTGAGGTATTAATATTGCTTACGTGCTCGAATAGGCGATATGTGGCAGTTAAGATGGCTTACGTAAAAAATGTCGGGAGGATTTTTTTTTTGTGAAATAGGCATGCGTTTACTAACCTGTAAAGTAAGTAAATATTATAAAACCAAGTCGCTTTCCGCTGTCTGTCCCTATGTATGCTTAGATCTTTAAAACTACGCAATGGATTTTGATGCGTTTTTTTAATAGATAGATTGATTCGAGAGGAAGGTTTATACGTATAATTCTAGGCGGACGAAGTCTGCAAAATAGTGACGTTATTGAACTTTAGAAGCACGGTGATTTTTTGAATGTCGTCTCGAGTAGCCATGGTAGTTCAGTGGTAGCTATGGCCTCTCAAACAGAGCACCTTATTTCAGAGCCGATTTAAATGTAATGGTATATTTTTTAAACACATGTTTTTTTTCAAGTTTAACCTCAAAATAAATATTAAAACAAGTGAGGCTTGAAGATACTTAGCAAAAGGAAATCCTCACACAAAACACTGGAGTGTGACGTTCATAATTCTTCATTACGTTTCGTTTGGGGAGTCAAAGTAGGGCATTCGACAAAATAGGGTGAGATTTTTAATATTCAAGCTATTAGGCGCATCTATGACCGCTTTTTAAAGCTTTTATTAAAATAAAAATTGTTAGTCTTCGTCTGTCATTTCCTAATTTACTTGATATTGGTTCACAAATTTACCTCCAAAACATACTTACCTACAAATGAAATCTAGGATATAAGCTATATTTGAAAAAGCCTAAATCTATTTTCTATGCTGGTCTGGGAGTAAAGAAAAACATAGAATTTACCAGTTGCTTCTCTTTCAGCGCAGATGGTAAAAGCCCATCGAGGAAATGGGTGAAAGTCTTAGGAATCATGAATGTTATAGGCGATGCGGCTGACAGCCCATAACTATTTAAATTTCCCTTTCCACCTATACGGTCTTAATCATGCTAAATGTGGCCTTAAGGTTTTGTTACCTTAGGCTCTGTCTACCCTGTAAGGGATAAAGACGTGATATTTGTATGTATGTATGTATTTAAATCTATAGGACTTATATACTAAGTACCGAAACAGGACTTCAAATAGTTTTATCTCGCACTTTAATTCTTCGAACATAATAGTTGCACAAGTGGCACCCATTCCATAGAGCACTAGTTGGGAAAGTGCAGGTGTTCACTGACTAAACAGTAGGGTAGCTTTTTGTGGCCGCCAATGTAAGCGTAAAATACGAGGCGACTTAATAAGTGGTTATTTAGCGTACACTTGCAGATTAATAAGGATAAATATATTTGTGTGTAAGAAGATTATGCAGATGTGAAAGAATATTAAATTAGAGGTATTAGCTGCAGTTGGTTATGGGTGATCTGTCGGGAAGTTAAATAATTATATTTTATTGCTAGCTGATGCCACAACTTCGTCTGCATAGATTTGGTTTATCGCTATCCCGCAGGAATTACACAATTTTCCGGGATAAAAAGTAGTCTGTGTTATTCCAGACTTTAATCTATCTATGTTCCAAATTTCATACAGATCTATGAAGCCGTTCTGGCGTGAAAGAGTAATCATCCATACCATCCATACTTGCGAAATTTCGCGTTTATCATATTAGTTTACTATTATATATTATCAACCTATTTTGGTGGCTTACTACTGAGCAAAGGCTTCTTCTCTCGATTTACAATGTAAAGAAGATAAAGATCTAGAGCTATTATAAATAAACGTCTAAAATGAAGGATTCTAAAAATCAGTCAGAAAAATCCGGATGTGCTCAAACCGTTCAGACTCATCTCTTTTTGTTTCAGCCTAATAAAACCATCTTGCTTACAGTAACAGATGCTAATGTATAATAACTACTAAGAAATATCGTGACAAAAGCTAACATAAGGTTTTTGAATAAAATTAACACGCTAATAAGGCAATGCAAATTGAACGCAGGTGATATCGGTCGATTCGACCCCAAAAGAGGTTTAATCTTGATTCAAATCTGGGGCAGTTGTTCAGTATTTGTTACTTGTATGAAAGGTACATAGCACTATAGAGACAAAAGTTTTTTTTAGGAAACTCAACGAAAAAATTAAAGTTTAATACATCACCACTGACAGTGACGTCATTTTACTTGTGTGATACAAAACACACGAAAGAAGTCATATTTTTAGGAAAAATTGTATAATATTTTAAGCCCAGTTCTTGGTATAAAACTCATCTTATAAACTTATAGTTCTAATACGCCCACGCGCGAGATCTCTCCAGAGAAATATCTACGCGCCTTATAGATGCTTCTGGTGACCAGCGGGCTGGCAGCTATTTTGGGCAAAGAAGGAGTGGAATGGGCGAAAGTATTAGGAATCATGTTATAGGCGATGCGGCTAGCAACCCATCACTATTTTGATTTCCCTTTCCAGCTATACGCCCTTAATCATGCTCAACGTGGCCTTAAGGTTTTGTTACCTTAGACTATGTCTACTCTGTAAGGGATAAAGACGTGATATATGTATGTATGTATGTAATTAGCCTCGCGATTCAACGCGGCAATGCTGCCAGCCATCTGGGCACAATGAGCACTGACAGTGACCTGGGAGGGGTGTTTTATTTGTAGCTTAAGTTAGGCTAAGTTTAACTATTTTTTTAATTTTTAATGTACGGTTTTTGTTTACTACAATAAATGATTGAATAGTTAGTTATGGAATGTCTTTAGTCTACCACTGACCATAAAGCAAGCTATCGCGCCAAAATATCGGGAACTTATCAAAGATAATCACAGCCTATATCCGATAGCAATTATATATCGATAACTTTACCTACTTTACTATTTAAATTAGACAGATACAACATATGCCCCCAGGCATCGTAACACCCAATAGCAATTGAACCAAAAAAACGTTTCCTTTATACTCACAAATCACGAAGAGCGAAGCGTCTACACACGAATTGAACAATCAGAGAGCATTAAACCAACTGGAGAAGACATCGAAGGTATATGACAATTTTACTGTGGCATACAACTACGTGAATCTACGTATACTGCCTTGCGTTCCGTTGAAAATGGTATGTTTTGTATAAAATCGGTGCTAATTAATTGTTCACTGTTAGTTTATACGATATACTAGCTGTTGCCCGCAACTTCGTCTGCATATAATTCGTTTATCGCTATCCCGCAGGAATTACGCAATTTTCCGGTATAAAAAGTAGCCTATGTGTAACTATAATCTCTCTATGATACAAACTTTCGCGTTTATAATATTAGTAGGATATGTCTTGGGGACAAGAACGAAGACAGGCAGAGCTCGGTCTACACAGCAATAGTATTCATCGATAATTTCTTCATTCTAGTCGTGATTATGATGAATCTAATTGCGTCAAATTATCAAGAACTACAAAGGCAAGGTTCTGTGAAAAAAACAATAATTATTGAACTAAATCTTAAATCAAACGGACACGAAGCTAAAATTATGTCTGATAGAACTTAGTGCCCATGACACCTCCGTTTGGTTTGATACTCTAAGTTTACGAACAATCATCGCGTTTAGAATATCGCCATATGTGCTAGACAGTGACACACCCACCGGTCAAATTTGATTTACGCTCAAATTACGTGTCATAACCCTGATTGTACATTTTGCCCGCGTTCCCTCTTCATACGCCACAGACTAAAGTATAACAGAGTAATTTTTTTACACTCTGAAGCATGGAAGCGTGTGGCTTTAGTGTTTTTTTAGACTGTGTCTGTTCAAAGTGAGGGTAGTAGAAGTGTGTAGGTGTAAAAACCTCCCTATTGCACTCAAGTGCACCTTTGTTCGTATCGATAATGCATTAATTTGAACATTCGCGGTGTCAGATGTCAAATGGTTTATAATTTTCTGTTTTATTTTTAATGTGATTTTTTACGGTAGTATGTAATGAACGTCAGTCTGTGTGTTTGAGGGGCTATCCATGGAATTATGCGTAATGACTAGAAGTCTTAACACTTCAATGCTGAGGCACTTTATGGCTGAGACACAAATGAGCGTGGAGGTCTTTTTAGTCCTGTACTTTTTTCGCTCTAATTCGTAATCCCAAACTTAAGGATATGAATAATAAAAGCCCTTGTATTTAATTTTGAGTAACACAAGAAACTTTGAGAATTGCAATGTCTTTTGAAACGCCATGGCTAGTTTTTTTAAACAAAGTTTAGCTATCGGTGCGCTAGTTAAATTTGTGTTTCGAAAATAGTTTTTTTTTTACAAAAAATATAACTTTCAAGTCAGAAAAACAAGTGCCATCTGCAGAATGCACGAGTTTCTAAAATGGTTAATGTGTTCTAAAATAAATTATGTAAAATAATATAAGCTCGTTGAGATAGGCTGACTGTGTGGACTTTTTTACCCATGTAGCGTCGAGAAGGGTTAGGCAATATACTAAATACTTAATATGTTCATCGCTACAATTTTCTAGCCAAACCCACCCAGGTAATTTAAGTGTAATTTTGTAAAAATTTCTAGTCTTTGTGATTTAAATTTGCATTATTAAAACAAATGGGAAATTGCTGGTTTAGTTCTTAAACTACTGATGTTTAAAGGGTGATCAGATAAAAAGCTGTCATTAAGCTGCTTTCTTGTCAATGGTCAATGGATTTTTTTATTAACAATTTAATAGTCACATGTCAAGTTAAGTCTTTTTTATATTTACTATAGTCATTTGAATACGTTTGGGTTAAAACAGCCCCAGAGGTAAATGAAGTGTTAAACTTACTTATTCAAAGAAAAATTGTTAACTGGAAGAACTGCAACAAAGTAAGTAATTTGTATTTGCGTAAATAGGTGCTTGATAAACCTACTGACAGCGTAATGAGAATTGCGTGTGAGAATTAAAAAATGTTTGTAAACAAGTTGAATATTTGCTTTTGACAGGTAACAAATAAACTATAATAAAAATATTTGCAAGGGCCTAAAAAATCTTATTAAGACAATACATTGTTGTGTGTTTATAAAATCTCTCAGCAATCAAAATTTTGATACATACATGAATCACGTCTTTATCCCTTACGAGGTAGACGGTAGACTTTTAGCATGATTGTGAGCGTATGGATGGAATGGGGAATTAAAATAAAATAGTGATGGGTTGCCGCATCGCCTAAATAACATGATCCCTCAACGGGCTTTTACCATCTGCGCGGGAAGAGAAGCTACTGGTACATTCTAGGATTTGATTGATTTCATCATAAACTACTTATTTCTGATTTATTTTATTAATTTATTAACTATCATTATTTATCGAATTATCGTTCATTAACAAGTCAAAATACCCCCATGTAACAATGTCATATTGTACAACAGGTGAGCTCATTATAGATTATGTTCGGTAATTTGCGAGAGCGCCATCTGTTGTTTTATGCTACGTCGATTACAATCATTCGTTCATTCGTGAATGGATCGTGAATCATTCACTTGTCAAAATTCAAGAGTAACTATGGTTTTAATCCGCAGTGGAAAATAAAAATGGGGGTGCGAGTCGGGTTACCTTCACGTGTGGTCAAGAGCTGCTGTTCGTTTTTGGATCCGTCCGGGGGAAGAGCAGTGCTTGGTCCGGTGCACCCTTGGCATCGGCTAATGATTTCCTGGCAGTTTCTGAGGGATATCATTGACCGATCTTTTGACCGTGTTCTACCGTACAACGTTGCCGAGATTTTTGTCACATGATTTTTGAATACTGTATTTCCTCTGTTTTCTGTATTTTCTGTATTTCCTGTATTTTCCTCGGAATAATGCCGGCATATTTCAGCAATTGGATAGATAGATAGATAGATGTACCTATGTGTCACCTTTTTAAAAACACAAAACATTTAAATGTAATTGTAATTGACATTCTCTTGTTTATTTTGGACAATAAAGAGTTTACATACATACATACATACTAGAAATGTCAAATAAAAGTAATTAACAATATTTTGGTAATTACTTATATTTGACCACGAACCGGAAGACCCAGTGTTAGCAGGCCTCCTACTAGGTGGGCCGGCGACGTCGTGAAAGTTGCGAGAAACCGGTGGATGCAGGTGGCGAGTTGTGGTTCATTGTAGTGTGCTAAGGGGACGCCTTTGTTCAACAGTGGACGTCTATGAGCTGATGATGATGATGATGATGATGATGAAATGTATTTTGCGCCTTCTTTTTCTGTGCATCCTAACCGACTCAGAATATGTATATGGCGTACTAAGCAAGTACGAGAAAGGCGCGCTTACACGTCTCAGGCATGTAAATATCAAAAATAGTTTATTATTTCATAACCATCCTTAATCTGACCAATCATCCATCTGATTAATCAAACTGCGAGTAATCGTGATCCACTCCGATTCGATTAAGGCATTAAACCATTAGGAGATATCGCAAAGTCATATCGGCCATTTTTCTTCCTCGGCCCAACTTGCCCCACTCTCCTCGCTGAATTAGGCGTAATACGCTGCTAATAAAACTTATCGAGATTTTAAATTTGGAAAAGGAAAAAATACAGCTAATCTTTGCGGCCAGAATTTTTTCTGTTAAAAAAATACTTTCTGTTTTTTTATGTAACTGGCCAGTTACACATCTCATTGGACGAAACAGCAAATACAGAACAGAGAAAAATACAAGCACTAGAGATATTTTATGTAGGTTTTTGAAATAAGTGTTTCAATTATGGATGGATTCAAAAAATAGCGCTACCAAGATACGAAGAACTCTATCAGTTTTCACCATAGATTTAGGAGGGTCATACAGAATTAAGGAAAACGAAATTATAAAAAATAAAAAGTAAACAGATCACAATCAAACTTATTTTATTGGTTGACTGTGTTATAAGCACTTATATAAAAATAAAGACAAAGATCAGTGTTTAAATTTGAGAATAAAAAGAAGTAATTAGTTTTTGGACGACCACAGGAGAGACTTAACACGTTCGCTGCGGGGCTCAACTTGAAAGACTTTTGGCTGGTGCGGTTGAGATCGAATCAGCCCAATCTGGAACTCTTTTACAGTGCGGGTGAGGCCGAATCGCTCTCAAATTTCAGTAGTTACTTAGATCCTTCATAACTTTGCCAAGAATAGGACCAGGGTTTTTTTTTTGTGTTGTAGTCATTGCTTAGTAAATATTTTAAATACACTTAGCTTCGCCCTTGGTTCTGACCTCTAGCTTAAGAAAAAATACCTAAAGAATTTTTGAGATCTTTTAGACCTCAAATCGCACTAAATTTTATCTGAGACTAGAGCAGGGAATGGCACTTATAGGTAAATTATCGATAAAAGAATGATCATCTTATCGAACATCTTTAAAGGCGTTTAATTGTGTGTTATAACAAATATTTGTTCCTGGGTCATGGTTGCTTATCTATATAAGTATTTATTTATCTATACATACATTTGTTAATTGCCGCTTAGTAGCAATAGTACAAGCTTTGTTTAGTTTAGAGGTAGGTTTGTATAAATGCTCTATCAGGAAGAAAATAAATTTTGGTTTATGTTAAATAATACCCATTCATTTATAACATTATACAGTGCAGATACTTATATGTATGATAAAAAAAAAATAGAAATTATCTAGCAAACACTATCGATCGGTTACGACGTATTCAATACCTACTAAATATTTACGTAAAACACGCGTGGTTCAGCGTCGATAACTAGCACCGCACTAACGTCAAGCTGTCGACTCCCGCGTCGCCCGCCCCCAGCTCTGTGCGGCCTTGAGGTCAAATTCCTTGAGGCTAAATAAACCTCAACCCGCACTGTGTGAAAAAAATATATGCCCAGTGCGTTCGAGGCTTATTTAGACCTCTAACCTTTTTTCTGTATAAAAGAGTCAGCGTTTGAGAAACATAAAGAAATGTATATTTGTCTTTATCATACGCCTTGTAAGTAAGCGGCAACAGCTCCCGCACGAGAGAGATATCACAACTTTTAGCCCCGCACCGACGTAATGTCGAGCTTGAGGCGGTTTTACCTCAACCCGCAGTGAACGTGTTAAATTGTCCACAGAAGATAACAAACATCTATTTTTAAATAGTAGGGTATATTGTACTTAGCGTATTTTGAGTTTACATAATGCAAAACAATAACATGATTTATCCCATTTAAATATTTTCGCCATATTTGCTATTTTAAGAGGTAAAAATAATATTCTAAAAAGTACACAGAAGTGACATCTCCTCCTGTGGACATACAATTCTCCACTCTGTTTTTTCTTCTCCACCTCCGAAAGGATTTCTCTCTCCCTTCCACGTGGCATTGTTACTAAAAACAATATGGTTGTGAGTTTCAGACCTTATGTACAGCATCAAAAATCTATGAATCACTACAAATATGTCACCTCTGTGGACATTTTTCTCTTCTGAGGACACATTGACCACAGAAAAGATGTCCACAGCGGAGACGTTTCATTCATAAATCAATATTATCACATGCAACTTTGAGGTTATATTACATGCAAAGAGCTATAAGGATATTACTCCCCGTGACATTTAAAATCCAGTATACTAAAATTATTTGGCTTTATTATTTACCTATAAATACGTGGCACAGGAAAGACGCACCGATCTTTTACATCACCTATTTTGCAATGCAAATATTTTTTTTCGCCTTATTTTGCGTGTGCACGTCAGTCTAACTTTTGCTGACTACTGAGCAAGCTTCATTTAGTTTTGCCAATGCAGAAAAGTCAGGGATGCGTTCTCTCGTCTGACTTTTATGAGACTCGTTTTTGTGTCCACAGAAGAGACTCAAACACATATAACGGGTAGTATATTAACTTTTTGTATGAACGCAGATGAGTATAATTTTAGATATTACCAGTAGTGGCTAACTGACTATATTGTACATCGCATGCCATGAAATGTACGGCACAATCGTAGTGAATATGAATTTTAATGACTTGGCGAGAAAAATACAACATCGCATAACAGTCCACAGAAGGAGACTTTATGACTTATTTTTTTTTTATTTTACGTTAACTTACAATTCTATATATGCCATTCAATAATGAACAAATAATTAGTCTAAAAGTCAAATACTCAAAACAAAATTCACAACTTTTGTTTAGGTCAAAAATGAATTTAAATACTACACGAACGCTTTTTTTAACAATTTTCTGTATGACCCAGGACACGGTAAATGGCGACGTGACGAACTGTTTCACGATATTGACTATCAAACATACATTCATATATTAATTTCTCATTCTAAATCTATGATTTTCATCTACATCTAGTAAATACGCTGCCGCATCCAATTCTTCCCACCTCTTATAGTCATAAAGCGGTAAAGCCAGCTCTATACCGTAGCACAGTATCATGCCCTCTCACTTCGTCGAGTCAGCATGACGCGTACGCAGCATTTGCTATCCATCCAACGGTATTAAGTGGGATAGATGACGTAGATAAATAAGGATTGGGATACACTGCGCTGATTAAATACAAAAGCGACACATTTCAAAGTCGGACACTTACAATTGAAACCTTATAGCGACCGACTTTTGTTTTTAGATGCAATGGCGAATGATTTTGGAATGCGTCCGTTTTGTATTTAATCAACGACTGGTTCAGTGTACTACGTTTTGATCTAAGTTTGCACCTAAAGGGTGTAATAATATGCTACGTAGACTCTGCTTCCATTTCATCTTCCATGCTGGTCTGGGAGTAAAGAAAAACCATAAAAAACACCAGTTGCTTTTCTTCCCGCGCTGGTAAAAGCCCATCGAGGGAATGTGCGAAATTCTTAGGAATCTTGTTATACGCGATGCGGCGAGCAACCCATCACTATTTTAATTCCTTTTTTCACCTATACGCCTACAATGCTAAACGTGGCCTTTAGGTCTTGTTACCTCAAGTTCTGTCTACCCCGTAAGAGATATATGTAGATGTGATTTGTGTATGTATGCATGTATAAAGGTGAAACGGTCGTAACACAAAGGAATCAATTAATTTTTGTTGTGATTACATAGATTTGTTTTAAAAACGACCCATTAGGTATACTCTGTAACACATAGAGTAACAATAACAATTACACAAATCACACAGCAAATTTTCCTGTATACTTGTGATAAAATGTACTTGTAAATGTATTTTTGAGACGCTACCTTAAAAAGGCAACCTTTTAATTATTTCAAAAGTATTTATTATTTTATCCGCTAAGTAACCCTTCGCCACTACTTCTGTGTATTTGCTTCACAACTAAACTTATAACATTTTATCAAATCACCGCCAGGGGTGCAAATATGGAGGGTTCGCGCATTTGAGATTTGGCTTTACATTTTTTAGAGCTATTTAGAGCTAAGTAGAGCACATGGCGGTTTAAAATGTTAAGGATTAAGGATCAGCGTTTGATTCCAATTGTAATTTTAGGGTTAAGTCAACAAGGTCTAATGGTCTAATATTTTTGTATTACTTTTTTTTACACAATCGGAAACATCGGAGATTTTAAACGTAAGTAATAAGTGATCACTACATAGTATAAAACAAAGTCGCTTTCCGCTGGCGCTGTCTGGCCCTATGTATGTTTAGATCTTTAAAAGTACGCAACGGATTTTGATGCGGTTTTTTAATATATAGAGTGATTCAAGAGGAAGGTTTATATGTCTAATTCTACGCAGTCAAAGTCGCGGGCAGAAGCTAGTATAGTAGTAAGTATTGCGTTTTTTTTCAAAATATTAGTATTGCTACCACACAAAACTAAAGTTATTGCTTGAATATTATTTACAAAAAAAATTAATCTAAGCAATAATAATCACTTTCAACATGAAACTACTATAGTCCGAAACATGTCGAGCATCACTCGACTTTTTATACGTGAGTTATCCGTTTATGTGTAATAATAATAATCAGTTTAAAAAGAAGCAGTTATTGAATCAGCCATGTTGTTAATTTCGCTATGCATGAATAATGACGTACTTGCTGCTGCCCGCGACTTCATCCGCAAATTTTTAGTTTATCGATATCCCGCGGGAACTTTGCAATTTTCCGGGATAAAAATAGCCTATGTGTTTATCAAGGGCATCAGCTATCTCCGTCCCAAATTTTTATCTAAATCCATTCAGTAGTTTTTACGTGAAAGTGTAACAAACATCCATCCATACTTACAAACTTTCGCGTTTATATTAGTAGGATTATCAAATGAATGATTTTTATGTTTACTTTTACGGTTTTACCGTTAGAAATTAAATTTCTATGTGTTCTATTTTTCACTAACATTTAGAAATTAGTAGTATTCCTTATCTCTTATCTACCTTTTTTATTCTTTTTTAATTATTGTCTTAAAAATAAACAAACATCGTCCCTTGTGCTTAAAAAAAAACAGCCATTTTTCGCCACCCAAATTTCGGCACGTATTATAATATCAGTATTGTCCAAATAGGCAAAGCGTGACGGTAGTTAGCTGGCGTGCATAAATATCCTAAATGGTCTAAAACACAATAAACATGTCAACAAAAACACCTTTATTTTGACGACAGAGCGATTCGACGCGCTCTCTGGACCACACAAGATTTTGAACAATTTGGACTATAGCAATCGGAAGATTCGAGACCGCACAGAATGGTCTAGAATGGAAGAGACCTTTACTCAGCATTGGGTAGATCAAGGTTGAAGAAGAAGAAGAAGAGAGAGAATCGGAAGATTGTGATAATATACATGACTTACTTTATTTTTTTGCGAAGGGATGTTTCGTCTGTTTGTCATGTGCTACGTTTATTACGGGGAGTTCTTCGAGGACTTGTTTGCTTTATTTTCTTCTAAGTTTCTTCATCGCTTCAGCCGTAACTAGCTTTTATTTTGCCTTTACCACTTTATCTAGCTGTTGCCCGATTCGTCTGCATAGAATACGTTTATCACTATCCCGCAGGAATTACGAATTACCCAGAGTATAATCTCTCTATGTTCCAAATTTCATCTAGATCTGTCTAGCCGTTCTGGCGTGAAAGGTAATAAGCATCCATCTATCCATCCATACATACAAACTTTCGCGTTTATAATATTAGAAGGATATTATACGATACGAGTAAGTAATGAAAGGTAATTGATAGGTAATTTAAAATTTTGGTTTTGTATTTTTATTGTTTGAATTTGAAATATGTGAAAGTTCGTGAGAGTGATGGATCTGACGATGTGAGTGTGTATGTTTGTTCCTTCTTCACACTCAAACGACTAAACGGATTTTGATAAAGTTTAGAATTGAGATAGCTAGTACCTTGGTTTAACACATAGGCTACTTTTTATCCCGGTTAGCGATAAACATGTCAAAAGTAGCTGCCTAGAGTCGCGACGTTAATAATTATTACAGAATATACTATCAACATCAGTTCTTAAGTCTAATTATATGCGGACGAAGTCACGGGCAGAAGCTATAGTAACTTATATAGGTTCACTGGAAGAGTAGGTGATCGAAGTTGCCTCAAAAAAATAGGTGTATGCTACACGCTTTTATATAGCGAAATCAGTACGAATGTTTAATGTCCGATAGAGTTATAAAATGTCACGGGTCTACAATGAGAGGTTGTAAATTTAATTATTGACGTCCAGTATTGGCAATTGTTACTATGTTGCCAGGTGTGTTCGTGAATGGTGTCAAGGAATTGTAATAAAAAAGGGCTTCTACCGCATCGTCTATGTAGCAAAATGTCCAGCAAAGCAAAATGTCAGACGTCCTATAAGCATTCGGCGCCATTAGCATAACGTCCAAAATACAGAACACCAATGTAGCAAATTAATCCGAGGAGCAATGCTAGTACAAACCACATAATTGTCAAAAAACGCTATCACCCAAAGAAGCAAATCGTCGAATCTTATAGAAGGCCCGAGTAGCAGAATGACCAAAAAACCAAGCGTCCAAAAATCAGAAGGGAAAAGTCCACAACCCAATTAAATAAATTCAAATAATCAACGGCTTGTAATTTTTTCTGCATACATACATCAATCACGTCTTTATCCCTTACGGGGTAGACAGAGCCTAAGATAACAAGACCTAAAGACCACGTTATTGTGGGCGTATGGATGCAAATTGACTTGAAATTTCTCAGCGTAGGTAATTAATACAATTTATTAAGAAATCTATAGGCGGATACAGGCTATATTTGAAGGTATTTTATTTAATGTTTATCTTGTTGCGTGCAACTTTATACACTTGGAAAACGCGTACTTTAAATTGACGATCACAGAACTTCACGGCTTTTCACCTGTTCTCTTAAAGTTTCAGTGATTTACCAGCATTATATTTTACAAAAGTTTGAAGCCTTTGTGGCGTGACCTTATTACGCCGACATGTGGACAATGTTTGCCGACTCGCCTTAAATTAGGACCATAAAATTAAAGCCTAAATTTACGACATTATAAATTAAAGGCGACGCTCGCATCGGACGTTTACTGTTATGCTTTATGGATTACGAGTAAGTATAGTTTTTATATTGACAAGTCCATTACTATTGTAAGAAAATAAAAATAAAAAATGGAAATATGAGCGCATTTCATTGTTATTTACATGCACATACAAACATACATAAATCACGTCTTTATCCCTTACGGGGTAGACAGAGCCTACGGTGACACCTATAGGCTAGGAAAATGGAATCAAAATAGTGATGGGTTGCTAGCCTCATCGCCTATAACATGATTTGTAAGACTTTCGCCTATTCCCTCGATGGGCTTTTTCCATCTGCGCGGGAAGAGAAGCAACTGGTACATTCTATGTTTTTTCTTTGCTCCCAGACCAGCATGGAAGTTACTTGAACTTGGCGATAAAATTTGATTTTAAGAAGAAAAGGGTAGTTTGGGCCGGTGCACCTTGGGCAACAACGCTTAATGTTAAAATTAGTTAGCCGTTGGTTGATTTGTCACTGGGAAGTAGAACAAGCTTTATCATACATTTGTCGACATGTTTTAAAAATTACCTTTTAATGGATTTTTGTATTTAGATGATATCTTGGTCACTGGCCATTTTTATTCTTAATACAGGAGGAAATCTGTTTTACAGGAGGTGTGGGTTAAAATGAAATGAATTAGTTACCCACTATGTATGCTTTTTATCACACATAAGGTTATAACCTCACACTTGTGTTTTATATCGTTAAAATTAGCATAAATAGGGTATCGTCAGTCCATGCCGTGTTATCTCCTAAACATATGTCCGCTCGCACGACAATTGAATAAAAATTAGAATAATTTGGCTTGTTTGTATTGTGTTACATTGTCATATCAATTTAGAGCTAAAAATAATAATTGCTTCATGTTCTTTTATTATGATTTCATCCAAAAATGAAAATAATTAAAACCCCACGAAAAAAAAGACTTCTAATTTAAGAAGCTCCAATGCCTTTGGCTTCTAGATAAGCGTTGCCAGATCATGGATTTGTTCCCCGTTCAGTCGATACCCACGATTTTTATCCCAATCCACCTTATACGACACTGACTGTACATCCAAAATTGTAAGACCATGTTTGTTATGCGGTTACTAGTGACTAATGGAACTGATCCCATCCGACAATAATAGTCAAAACACGTGGGAGATTAAAAAATAGACTCACTGTATAGGCGAAAAACTTGAGATGGTAAATGACCTGCTGTATGTGTGAGTAAGATGTTAAAATTATAAAAATGACTCAAGTCCCATATCAGTAGGCTTATTATCTAACTCGCTCGCGATCGCCATCGTGTTCATTTTGACAGTTCATGTATGGGCTGACAATTGGCATCGTAATCAGCTAGCTGTCACATTCATACAAGAACTGTCAAAACGAATACGATGGCGTGTTCAAGCGAGTTACATAATAAGCCTACCAGTTCTGTACACTACATACAACAAGTGATTAACCTAAGTTTTCCACCTATAGTCCAATATGTACAACCACCAAAATAGTCTTCAAAATCGTAATATATTATAATTTTATTCACCTCACCCGTATCAGTTGCCATCGCACACTTGTTCACTCTGTGACCAAACAAATGTTACAGTTCTTTTGAAAAATTACATTAAACTTAATGCATTTTTTACGGTCAATTTGTTTATTACGGTCGTAAAATCAGGTGTTAAAGTTTACACCGTAATTAATGGTGTTGAATTAGTTTAATATTTTAGTTTCGGCCGTTTCCGTTCCGTTGTAATAAAGTATCTTTTGCGATTTGTAATTTCCGTTGAATAGTTTTTTTATGTACGTAAATGTGTAAAATATTAGTATAACTTTTCCAACTTTAAGAGTCTCACCCTAAAGGTGCCCAAAAGAACATAACATCGGGTTCTTTTTATCCCATAATTTTTGGTTATAACGCATGAAACCGTGCATTTTTCAGAAATTTTAGAAAAACTATCAGAATTTAGTAGTGTAAGAGAGGGTAAATTGAAATAATAGAAGGGAGTGGCAGTAACAGAACTTTACTTCACCAAAGCCATCTTTCATCTGCCGCCTCAACCTAATGCCTGGCACCAAGTCCTTTCCCCACCACCTAACCGACACAATGTTTCCGTTACAAAAATAGTCAAATGAAAACTTATTTAAAACTATAGAAGTGCAAACATGATGTGATTATTGGCTTATATTTGATTTCTTTTAAACACATTGCAATTTCACTTTTGAGTTTAATTACTAGCAGTTTTACAATTATCACATTTAAGTTGCCTTTAAATAGTAAAGAAGGTAGTGCAACATAATCCAGTGAAAATTAATAACTAACAGTAGGTTAGCTTCTGCTCCCCGCATTTGACAGTTGATGTCTTCTTTTTTCTTCTTCTTCTTTTTTAATATGGCCCTATCGATCGATGCGATGATTTCGCCAATGTCAAAGTAATAAATACAGTATTCAAAAATCTTGTGACAAAAATGTCGGCAACGTTGCACGGTAGAACACGGTCAAGAGAACCCTCCCCCCTGTCGGGCTCTTAGCAGATAACGATATCCCTCAGAATCTGCCAGGAAATCATTAATCGATGCCCAGGGTGCGCCGGACCAAGCACTGTTATTTCCTTCGGACGGATCCAAAAACGAGCCGCAGCTCTTGACCTCACGCGGAGGTAACCCTACTCGCACCCCGACAGTTGAAGTCAACCTTTACATAAATAGTCAGGAATTTGTTGAAGAATTAACAAATGACACCTGTCAACACGACAAATGTAGTATGCTCTAATAAGCTTTGTTAACATTACCTTTTATTTTGATGGATTTCAACGCATTTACATTCATTAAAACAAATGTTAGGGTTAAATTAGAGTTCGTACACCTCTCTTCAACCGTAAATATGGGATTCAGTTGTATTAATCTTTAGAAGCTATACTTGGGAGCAAAGAATCCGGGTCATTTTTCATACGACTTTCTACGGGATGACGGTTTCTTTGCTCTCCAGTATACTTTGCTCCACTTGCTACGATTCTGAGATACCTCTTTCATTTCATCTGAGTTCATCCACATTCATTCACCTTTTCATTCATGCTCGTCGGTGTAAGGTACTCTTGACCTGTCGGCTTATTACCTAACTCGCTCGCAATCGCCATCGTATTCATTTTGACAGGTCTTGTATGAATGTGACAGCTAGCTGATTCCGATGCCAATTGTCAGCCCATACATGAACTGTCAAAATGAACACGATGGCGATTGCGAGCGAGTTAGGTGATAAGCCTACTGAACTTGTCTCAAAACGCCCCCAATTTGGTCACAAAACGGCTTAGGCCTTTTTCTTTCCCCACTTGCTATTAATGAAAAATGGAATCAAAATAGTGATGGGTTGTTAGCCGCATCGCCTATAACATGACTCCTATGATTTTCGATAGGCTTTTACCATCTGCGCGGGAAGAGATGCAACTGGACAATACTGGTACCGTGGCCTGTTAAAATATTCCGTAAAAAATTTGAGAGACTTTGTATTTCAATGTTACCTTCCATATTTCATGTATGGGAATTAAATAACTCGGTAAACCTGACTAATACAAAATTATGTTCATTCAAAAGCGATCTCGATACATCAAATCCTAATAAGGGACAATCAGCACTTTCACTTTACCCCGAAGTACATAACAATGATAAATTAGTCATTATTAAGAGAAAAAAATGTGTCATACAGTGTCATGATCCACTGACCTTTTTAGTCTGTGGTGCGGATCGGATTGACCAAATTACTCTGACACCTAATTCAACTTTGACTCAATACGTTTGTGGTTCAAGATGCTTTGGTAGTTTTGTAATACACGAATCATGCGCATTCGTTTAGCACCGTTTCTAATTAGCTCTTATTTGGATGAAATAAGGTCGATACTGTTTTTGTTTTGACGGTTTGAAAGTGAAATTTTGTGGATGTCCTTTTTTGTCTTCAAGGTCTTAATTTATATAATGTTATTATTATTACAATAGCAGGTTTGGCGAAAGTTTATTATTCTTAATGTTTACAACAAAAAAATGCGTAATTGTCTAGCCGCATCGCCTATAACAATACATGATCTAAAGTGTTTGCCCGTTCCCTCGAGGGGCATTTAACATCTGCACGGGAAGAGAAGCAACTGGTTACATTCTATGTTTTTTCTTTGCTCCCAGACCAGCATGGAAGATATACGCAGACAAGTAGGTTGTATCTATCCGGAAATACCGACGATGGGAGCAAAGTAAACTCAATTTAGAATATCGATATTAATCTAATATCTGCTTTCCCCACGTCCGGCGAGTTCTAAATCGTGTCTGCATTTTATTTTTTTAATAAAATTGTCAAACATTTTCTACTTTTATAGTAATTTTAAAAACCGCTTTGTGAGAGTAAACTTGTTTTTTATAGGCTTTTTGGATTCTATTGATAAGTTTTGTTTGTTCCGTTTCAAACACGTTTAGCTAATCTATCTGTACTTCTTCTTCTTCTTCTTCAGCGTGTCAACGCCCACCGTTGGGCATACGCTTCTTCAATCCGTCTCCATCCCGAACGGTTGCCCGTTTCCCTCTTCCAGACTGGTCCTGCTGTCTCCCTTATATCATCCAACCATCGGGCAAGTGGTCAGCCTACACTTCTTCACCGGGGTCTGCAGTCCAGAACGCGCATGCTCCATCTGTGCCTCATCATCATCAAACAGTTGAAATGTCAGCAGAAAAAAACAATTTTTAGTTGTCAATGAAACAACACTACCTCTTGATTCAACATATTTTTCTAACAGTTTATTCAGTCGCCCCGTTACTTAAGCAGGCGTATTAAATAATCAGACATTTCTACAACAAAGAACCTTGCCCTCTGAATAAATAACTCAATACTCAATACCGTGGCAGCGTATTTACCGACTTAAACCGAACCTATGAAGCTACAGTAACATCCATACGTACAATACGCGACAAACGACACGGAGAACAAAATCTCAGTTCATTGCGCAGTCTTCTCTTTTACCGCGTAACAGTTAACTGTAAATGCACGCAATGTATTAGAAAATGTACTGGAAAACCGCTCACTGTACTGCCGGTTGCGTGATGTCGTGGTCGGAATGTAAGGGGTGATTTTTCTTTGGCAAGAATATTTTATTTTGGAGTGTCATTGTCGTGTAGGGTGTCATTTGCATCAATCTACGTCTTATTGAGGAATTCTTCACGTCGTTAAAATAAATGGCGTAAGTAATTGGGTGGTACTGTAATCTATACATATAAAATTCAAAGTCCTGACTGACTGACTGACTGACTGACTGACTTAACTATATATCAACGCACAGCCCAAACCACTGGACTTAGAGACTTGAAATTTTGCACATAGATACCTTATACAATGTAGGCATCCACTAAGGAAGGATTTTTGGAAACTCCCACGGGATAAGGAAAAAACGGGAATTATATATTCGATTCTTTGTAATGGCTGAGATGATGATGATGATGATGATGATGATGATGATATATTCGATTCCGAGTGACGCTATCTCAGTAACTATAATAACTAGACTCTTCAAATTTGATACATAAGTAGGTGATTACAAAACTAAGAAATTAATTTCAGAATTTTTGGAAATTTCCACGGGATAAGGAATAAAACGGGATTTATATATTCAGTTATACGGGATCGATTTTTCGTTTTACTGGTCGTATAAAACTGAAATTTGGCCTTCAAGTTCTCTTGGGGAGTGTAGGGGAGCACTACAAAAGGATTTCCCGAAATTCCCACGGGAACGGAAACACCGGGACTTTTCGTTTTACTGGTTGCAGAAAGCTGAAATTCGGCATGTAGGTTGCTTCGGGAGTGTAGAGGAGCATTAAGGAGCATTAATTACTTTCCAAAATTCCCACGGAAACGGGAAAAAAACAGGATTTTTCGTTTTACTGGTCGTAGAAAGCTGAAATTTTGCAAGTGGGTTCCTTGGGGAGTGTAGGAGTTCCCGTAAGAATTTCGGGAATTGGTCTATTTGGCGAAATTCTTACGGGAACGGGAAAAACGGGACGCGGGGGAAAAGTTGAAATTTGTCACGTAGGTATATTCGGGAGTGTAGGGGAACACTAAGAAAGGATTTTCCGAAACGCCCACAGGGACGAGAAAAAACGGGATTTTACGTTTCCAGACGAAACAGCGGAAGAAAGAGACTTAACATTTCGCTACCTCGGGGCTCAATTGTCGTATAAGCCATTTTGACGAAAATGAGATTTGAATGCAGTCTTGCTCAGTTTTTTTTTCTCTATCGATCTGTGTATTTAAAATTCTCCAAATCCCAAAAAAATATCGAATACAACCTCCATTTTCTGTAACTCTAAACAGGAAATTTAAAAAAAACGAGCTATAAAAGCCAGCTACTCAGAGTGTGAAAAAGGCAAAGGTATTATTGACCCTAAATCAAGATTTATAATTGGCATAAAGGACATTGCTTATCAAACTTGGCGTATACGACCTTAACGATTTCTGAAAATTGAACAAAGTTTATTATACAACCTGCCATTACGTTTCATTTTTAAGATGTATAAGCCACCACTAAACCAACTTGGTGAATACGACCTGAATTATTTCCAATAACAGAATAAAGTTTGGTGTACGGCCTGCAGTAGCGTTTCATTTCATGGCAATAAACGCCAACAAAAAATAAATTTGGAGTAAAAACGGCGTTAAACACATAACTTTTATAAAAAAGATTGTTTTTAATTGAAAGAGATTAGAAGTATTAAATGCTATATTCTGGTTGCTACTTTTCATTTTTATCGTTTTATGTGGTACTTGAACAATCTTTTTAATAATAACAACGTAATTTGTGTTTTTTTTTCGTTGGCATTGATGTTTTACCTTCAGCAATATATATTTTTTCTATACGAATTTTTTGTTACTTACCAAACCCTCAAACCTTTTTAATATGAATGGACTTTGAAAGTTAAATACGATTCTCAAACTGATTTGGTTTATACCTACCTTATCATCATTATCGCAGTAAAGTAGTTTGGGGTGTATATACATGATTTATTTTTTTACAGTAAAGTACCTAACCAAAAAAAGAAAACCGGTGACTAATACCTTTGATTTTTTCAAAAATCGTAATAGCTGACTTATACGTCCTAAGTAGCATGTACAGCAACTATTATTTTGGGTCATAAACGTCATTCTGTTTGATTTTAAGAAGCGTATAAGCCATCTATTTTCTTTGTTATGGGTTCTATCTTAAATATTATGAATTCATATTATTCTACTCATAATTTTAAGAACTTTCATCCTACGAAGCTTCTTTATAACAGTTAAAACAAAAGAGTTACAATTTTTTTTTGTTTTTCTTTTTAGTTTTTTGGCTCTCCTGAAAAATCGACTTTTGGCTTATACGACAATTGAGCCCCGAGGTAGCGATTTATAACGTGTGTTTCTTTAAAGGCTTTAAGTGTACTCCGAAAGCACTCCCCAAAATTTCCACGGGAACGGGAAAAAAGGTATTTTTTCGTTTTACATCATAGCGCGTACGAAGTCGCGGGAAAAAGCTATTTAGGGTATATTTTAGGACAGCCCTATAGGTTAGGTTAGGTTTGTTTTATAAAAATCCTGCAATATTTACAGTTTCAGAAAAATCAAGGTAGCGGGGCAATGCGGGGGCTTGCTTGCATGCTTGCTTGAGTGCTTGCTTTGCATGCTTGATTGCATACTTGCTTTCATGCATGCTTGCATGCTTGCTTGAATGCATGCATGCTTGCGTGCTTACTTGCATGCATGCTTGCTTGCACGCTTGCTTGCATGCTTGCATGCCTGCTTGCATGCCTGCTTGCATACTTACATGCTTGCATGCATGCTTGAAAGCTTGCAGGTTTGGTTGTTCGCTTGCTTGATTGCTAGCTTCTTTGAAATACTCATGGTTCACGCGTGCGAAGCCGCGGGCAAAAGCTAGTTGTTTAGAAGGATAAAGCTGAATAGGTTACCATAGACTAAAATACTTTGCAAGTTATAAACTGACTTCTATTTTATATTAGCTTCTGCCCGCGACTTCATCCACGTAGAATTAGACTTGAGAACTGATGGATACTTAGGTACTATATTCTGTAACAATTATTTGCGTTGCGACTCTAGGCATTTATTTATCGCTATCCCGCAGGAACTATGTTGTTCAGGTCAGGCTTGAGAACAATATGGCTCACACCATCTCCTTAGATATTGTATGTGTGTACTCATATTGTATTTTGTATGTATGCATGTGTGTAATGATATTTAGTAGTTTATTTTATGATTTGTTCATTGTATTTAGATATGTATGCTCTATTGTGGCTTTCACTATCTGGAATTTTAAACTCACACTTTGACGGTCCCTCGTTTAATGCTCCTCTCATCTACTCAAAGGTTAACTGATAGAGATCCCTTATAGGGACAAGTTCGTCTTTGTGCACAAAGACGAACTTGTCCTTGAACTTGAACTTGTTGTTGGTAAATATAATAAACAAACCATAAAATAAACTACCAAATATCATATTAATGTTATTTTTTTTGTGAATTGTATCTGTTTCTTTATATTTCTACAATAATGCATTTACTTACTTACTATGCTATTATCAGGGATATAAAGTAGTTTACTCGCAAGACTGCGTAATTTAAATAGAGACGAACGAGAGAATATAGATAGGTACATATTATTTTCTATGGACAATCATAATAAAAACATTCACACGCTCTACATCCTAGAAACATGGTCTATTTTTTTTCTAATAAAGAAACCACACAGTCATAAATCAAGAAGACTGGTTAACCAAAGTTTCATTTGCTTTTTTATAACGTACGTTCGAATACCTCTTCACACAATCAGGTACCTAATTAATACGGAAATACGAAAACACTGTTTAAAATATTTTAACACGTTCCACCCAGACCTTGTTATCTAAAAATTCTTTTATTACGAAATCGAACATATATTATAAAAAACGTTTGCTGAACCCCCTAAAGCCCTCTTGTTCCGTTTTTTTGTGACAGGGGTGGCAATTAAGTGAATTTCGGCCACGTTTAGCCGTAATTCGGCTTGTTCAAATATTGAACACCCTGTATCAGACGACGTGTAATCGCTTTATAATATTCTGTTTGTTCGTTTATTTCTGGCGGTGACAGTGTTTTGTTTGGTCTGCATGAAAAATATATTTTGCCGAAAATAAAAGCAAAAAGCCAACGGCACGCGGTGTTCCCAGGCGGTCACCCATCCAAGTACTGACCGCGCCCGACGTTGCTTAACTTCGGTGATCGGACGAGAACCGGTGTTTTCAACGTGGTATGGACGTTGGCGAACTCTGTGACTAAAATTCACTTTATTAAGAACCTATCTCTCCGCGAAAACAATTTCGCACAGTGGTTTAATAGATAAAAATGTTAGTTTGCCCTGCATTTTAGCATTTCAGATGAATAATATTATTAATTCAATTAAACAAAAGATAAACGCATAGTTTGAATAAACTGTCGATGAATCCGGTAACCCTCAATACTTACGTACAGTAAACAACAGTGATTAAATATCGCTTCCGATGTATGTAAGTATGTATGTACATTAGCGGTGTGGTAATATCTGAATCATCGCACCATGCGGGTTGAGTGCGGGCTAGCTGCAACGAATCTTCACCGTATTTTCAAATAAGTTCACTAAAAAAAAACTTTGGAATCTTTTCACTGAAAATAACAACGACTTAAATACCTACCTCCTGCCAAAGAAATGATTGCAAAATTGTTTGGGAAAAGGTTCAACAGAGACGTGATTCGGTTTCTTCTACTTACCTTGTTTTATTTTGCGTATTTTTTTTGTATTTACTGTGCGGTGTTCAATGAAGAATAATAAAGTATACTGTATTGTATGAACTAAGTCTAACTTAAATGTCTGTTTACAAAAACAAATACACAACAAAAAGACAATGGATCAAAAACGTTGCGGCTCTAATCCAGAAAGAACCTGACTATAAAGCTTAAGTTGGTTTCTAATATGGTTATTTTTCGTAACAAGCCTACCTATTGAAAAGTTTGTATTTTCGTTATGGTTTTTTTTTACAGTGGGGTAATACTGCCAGCATCTTTGGCTCAAACAGTTTTATATTTAAGTAATTACATATTAACTCTATGAGTGTTTTTCGTAATTAGTAAAGACAACACTATTATTTGTGTTAGATTTGAGGAATTATGTTTAGTTTTCACGACAAAAATAAAATCCAACACGAAATGATCGTCGCCAGCCCGCACTTGGAAGGGAAGTGTTTTATTATTGCTTTTATCTTTGGGAATCTCGTTTTTTTTCCCGCCTATAAAATTTCTCGTCATTTATATCGCAACGGCTAACAATTAATTTAATTAAAGTTGTATCGTTACGTTTGATGCAATCATTTAGCAGGTCCGCTTTGTTTGGCGCTTAATGCGGCGAAATGGGGGATTTTAAAAGAAATGCGTTCAGATTTTTGATGGTGTTTTTTATTGAAGGCAATTTTTTTCGGCGCTTTCATGTCCTGATTTTTTTCGGTTTAGTACACTGTGTACCCTGAATTGAGTAAGTTTTTCAAAATTATATTTATAAATCAAAGGCAAAAGACAGAAAGATCATCACGCATATTTTAAAGGCAATCCTATGATTGTGATCAAAATTTTTTTTTTTTATATGAATAGGAAAGCAAACGAGCAATAGATTTTTGTCTGCTAAAGCGGGCTGATCCAGGATTTAGTAACACAACTCTGAGGTCGCTTTTAATCCAGGATCAAGGTAGTGCCAAAATGTGGCACCAACATTTCCAATCTGGGCTTAACTTTTTTTTATCTATAGGCCGTGCTGGAGCTAAGTATTAATGTTGCTAGCACACCATAAAGGTTTGCTTAGTCATGAAATACACATGAAATGTATTGACAGTAAAGTAAAGTAAAGTAAAATTTATTTTCCAAAATAGAAACGAAATACAGTATTAGAAAATTCAATGACTCCACACTAGGCACAGTAATTCAGTTAATTCTAGAAAATAGACCAATTCACTCATAATAAAGACATTAGCCTATTTTTGATATTTTTGACGACCTTTGCACTTTAAGACCCTTTCGTAATTATTTTTTTATTAAATGCGGTTATACACCCCATTGGTAAAAATAAGTGTTATAGAAAAAATGAGCTATTTTGTTCATCATTGTATAAAATGAGGTTCAAATAAACCAAAGTAACCGCAAAACGTTTTGCACCCTTCATTGCGTGCATTCCCACGGAATATAAGTTTTTTGATAAAGTATAAAATTGATGATTCACGGACGTTTAGGGTAGATTAATAACGATGATTGTTTCTAATTTGATTAAGGCTTGAGAATGCAAAATTACTTTGTGCTTGGTCTATTTATTGACATGTTTTTCCGGAATACTTCAGCAGATGGTTGGGCTAGTTCAACTGGACATCCGTTAAAGATTTTTTTTTTTTTTTTAATTACGGTTCAATTTTTTTGTCTATTACTATATCAAATATTCTGGAATAATTCTGAGAGATCTTATATAGTAACTAGCTATAGCCCGCGAATTCGTCTGCGTAGAATTAGACATATAAACCTTTCTCTTGAATCACTCTATCTAAACAAACTCTAAAAAAACCGCATCAAAATCCGTTGCGTAGTTTTAAAGATCTAAGCAAACATAGGGACAGCGGAAAGCGACTTTGTTTTATACTATGTAGTGATAGGTCTAAATAGCAATCACTGCTGTTATAAATTAAATCATTCATCAAAATGAACTGACTGATGACTGTGGATGAAGCGAAAGAAATATGTCAGGATCGTAGCAAGTGGAATAAAGTAGTCTCTGCCTACCCCTGTGGGAAAGAGGCGTGACGATATGTATGTATGTATCAAAATTTAAGCTTTTTGAAAAAAAGAAAAAATCAAGTAGGCAGGTGGCAAACAAATAAGCCCCCTTATTTAAGGTAAAAAAACTTAGCACCACTATCCAAAGACACTGAAAATACCAATGGATTGCATCTGTCTAGCCATCCTGCAGGCTGATAGTATAAGAATATAATATAACAGTAAACTTTATAAAACAATAATTTCACGACTTACTCTCAACACAATATTTTGCGACTAAAATGATTTACCTAATTATTAAAACCAAAAAAACCTCGTCGCCCACTGTGCAGTGACGCGGACAAAAAATACTTATTACACAAGCAATCCCACCCAGGCCACCATTACGTGGAATAATGGGAGGCGTAAAGCTCGCGTTTTGTCCGTGTGAAGCGACGACACCTGTGCTGAGGGGTGGTGGTGACCGTTCGCGTAGAGCTATAGAGGATTAGAGAAACAAGTTGCTGAAAATATAAAATATATTTAATCCATAATTTTAATTTAAAACACAATATTTTGCTTTTATTGTTGTCTTCCTAAGATTTAGGCACGAAAGATGATTAAGATTATTCTTCTATTTAGGTGCCATCTCCTACCGGAGGTCATCATCTGTGCTATCTTCAATTTTGACACAGCAGCTCGGAACAGTGAGCTTGTGCTAAGGTTGAATCATGTCCGGAAATTCTTAGGCCACGAAGTACGCCTTCCGGGTGGTTTAGATTATTAAAAATTAAAAATTAATGTGTATTAATGTTTTAAATTTCAAAGGATCTAAATTGTATTATGCTTTGAGACTTCACTGTCTTTTCTAAGTTTGCTCTGTAAGGTACGCGAAAATAAAAAATATATAAAATAATAGCAATGGACTAGAATGTTCTAAAACTGAAAGATTCATGAATAAAATAATGAGTATTATAAGCTTATGACTGTTTTAAATTTATGAATTTTATCTTAAACAACATCAGCACTATTAATACAGTTTCAAAGACTTTTGCAAAACAAACAACAAAAAGCCACAAAAATTTTCAAATTGAATAGTTTTTTGTTACTAAACAATTCTACGCATTTACTGGCACACTACTCAATAATGAGCCGTACAAAAAGCACCGGAAACAAGCTACAAACGTGACGAACGAAATTTCTTAGCGATTTCTCATTTCACCCTCACACCATTTGATTTGTGTAATCAAATGCGGGCATTCAAATTAATTAGTTCGTTACGCACCTGAGCCTTTTCTGGTATTGTATCAATCAACCCCCCAAAACCATCCGATTGAAAACTTCAAATAAAGCCAAAAAACACCATATTGCGTTCGCCCATAAGGTTTCCGAATCTGAATATGTAGCGCAAGTTTGTAACCATTTTAAAATCAAGTTAGTTTCCACGTCAAAAACACGTGTTCGTTGAATTTTAAACTTTATGCTTTTGCGTTTAGTGAAAGTTAAAAAAATAGGAGTTTGAATTCATTTAAATTGGGTGAACTGCGGAATCCGTAACTTTAATTCATATTAATTAATTGTTGACAATGTAGTCAGTGAGTTTGTTTGTGTAAAGTATAATGATATGTTCGGCTGCAATGTAAGCAACGGTTTGATTTGATATTAACTTGACAAGTGTTGCGGAAGCGTAAATACAAAATGTGTAATTTTGTGGCTAATTGGCCATTGAGTGCTCTTTATTGGAAACATTAATTTGTATATAATTGAGTCACTTTGTTAGCCAAATAGATTTGTATTTGAATCAGTATTAGCATGAGTAACATGTTTAAATTTTTATTTTACGGTAGCTTGATAAAATTGTGTTTATTAGAAGAAAATCTTCAGGACTATGTTGGACTATTTTTAAAGTTCTTTCACTTACAACTTTATTTCTAAAAGTAACATCGTACAAATAAAAATGAAAAAAGATTAGCAGAAGCTAAACTAAGTAATTTAAATTCAATACATCACTTGTGAATTTTGTCGCTTCCACGAAAATCAAACTCGTAATTTTTACGAGTTTTCTCGTCGCGCAATTTTCAGCTGCAATCTGTAGAAGCCTACATATCACGGCTTAGTTTTTACTGTCCAATTTACCGTTTCATTTGCATACTCGTAAAATTTACTACCGATGCATTTTGTCCACTAATCCGGGCGTTTTGGCCCACTGTGCGTTCGGATGACGTCGTATACTTTTGCCGTGAGTGTTTTGCGGTTCCTGAAGAAAACTTTATGCGTTATTTTTTTAAAGCTAAGGTCGTTTTTACAACGTTGATTGGGTTGGTGAGGTACTGATTCATCTTGGGTTTGTAGAAAATTGGCAATTTGTCGTAGATCTTGTAGTTCAGGTTGGAGATAACGGTTTACTGTGTTGTTTACGCCAATTTTGTATCGCAAATTTCGGTGTTAAATTTCATTGTTGCTCTTCGTAAGACGTATGAGTCGGACTTAAATAATTTTTAAGTAAAGTCTTTGCTGACACAACGCACATTTGTGATGTTCTATATATCTGTTTGTTTATGTCGTCAAATATGTATAGATGTTTCTCTACTCTCTGCAAGTTCATGCTATCGTTAGTCAGTATCTATAATTATATTACAGTTAACAACAGTTTTTTTAGGTTTCTTCAGGTAAAAAATTACCTCTGTATCAAATTTCATTAAAATCGATTCAGTGGTTTAGGCGTGAAAGGATAAGAGACAGACCGAGCTACTTTCGCATTTATAATCTTAGTAAGGAAGTAAAAATAAATGGATATTACTTTTATTAACGAAAAAAAAATACAAAAGGGGAATTAAAAACCAATAAAACTATGATAAAATTAAAAACGAATTAAAAATTTAATCAAAACTAATCTTGAAATAAAATAATTAAAAAAGAAGGGCCCCCGTGGCATAGTTCCACAGACGCTGGCAGCATTCCCCCTTTGGCCAGCGATACTAATACGCTGTCCAAGGAAGCTGCCAGCTCTGCGGTCACCCGTAGCGTCTATTAGCCTCTTCGAAATATCTTTGAAGATTATATTACTTCAAATGAGTACACCATTTTCTTTGTAACTCTCACATTGAAGTGAAAATGCGTACGCAGATTTTCATTTCCCCTTTTTACTCTTTTTGACTGTCAATATACAATGAGCATGTACGAACATGTCGATAAAGCAAACGCCGGATTGCAGTCGTAAAAGCGCCCCTAAATTAATTTCATGCAAATCACTGACAGTAAAATTTCCAGAACGAAATGCTAAGTGCGGAACTCGTGTTGACTAAGACTGACATTATGTTTACTTATATCCGTAATAGGTAATGATTAATTTTTTTCGTTAAATATATTATTTTGTGGTACTTATGTAGAGACGAAGTAAATCCTATACGAATATTATATAACACGTGTCAATACAAATTGCTCATTTTCACTTTCTTGATCCAAAGGAGTAGTTTTGAAAAAAAATATAATAGAATAAAAATTGTGTATATTATATCATAATAATATGGTAGGTGTCGCTAACTTGCAAGTAAAAAAAAAACTGAAACAGCCAAATTTGACTAGGTCCTAGGGACTAGGTTTGTCTCAAGATGGTACTGCACAGCAGCTGTACAAATATTTTTATTTATACAGTTATTCAAATAATCCCGGCCTCCGCTTTAGAAAATAAAATAATCAACGCAACATACAACTTGCGTTATTCGACTTACTATTTCGAGGAGTAGCAAAGTATTACCTACCTCTCTATTATCACAGACTTCCGCAAAGTAAAAACTAAATTTAAACAGCATTGAAGCAAGATTGCAGTGACTTTTTGATCCGACCAATCAGAATTGCATATTGTCTCCACCATTTCTCATAAATCAATACTGAATAACTTATAACACACCATAAATTCTTGTATTGAAAAGTGCGTGTCTATACACAGATGAGAAACTTCCATGCTGGCCTGGGAGCAAAGAAAAAACATAGAATGTACCAGTTGCTTCTCTTCCCGCGCAGATGGTAAAAGCCCATCGAGGGAATGGGCGAAAATCGGAATCATATTATAGGCGATGCGGCTAGCAACCCATCACTGTTTTGGTTCCATTTTCCACCTATACTCTCACAATCTTGCTAAACGTTAAACGTGGCCTGTAGGTCTTGTAACCTTAGGCTCTGTCTACCCCGTAAGGGATAAATACGTGATTTGTGTGTGTGTGTGTGTGTCTTTTCAAATTTGCAAGATGTGAGAGCCGTCCCGTTTCAGGGTTCGGCTTACGACTACCCTCATCTTTTTTACGAGCAGTTGGATACACTTTTATTATAGTACTAATTTTATGGGATGTGATTAGCTACTGGCTTCATTTGGGGGGTTAAGACTGGATTATAGACGAAGAGCTGACATACATGAAGTGAGTTTTGTGAAAATGTTTTCATTTTAAAAGTGTTTTTGCAGACGGTTGGATTTATAAAACAAGATAATCGGTTTAACTTACTAATAAATTGAAGATGCTCCGACTAGTTTCGGTATCATTTGAAGATCATTTTCAAGGGTGAGCGCGTTCACGTTACGCTCCCCGCACTTAAGTTATTCACTATTATCCGGATCGTCTTCGATTTATAGTCTTACTCCCTTTTTCATAAACGCTCTGTAGGCTTCTGCTAACTTAGCAATTGTTTTTTTTAGTACAACGTTGGTTTGCATGTGTAACAGTTGTGCTCATTAAACTTTGATAATGTTCCCGTAGAGGGATCGAAACGGGTCAGTGTTTGTGTGGTGTAAGGGATAATTAAGTTTGTGGGGTTTATATTGTTTTTATTGGCAGTAGTGGAGGAAGGTTGCAATATTTTTTGTTCATTTTGTTCATAGCAAAATTGTTTGTCCTTATCTGTGAAAGGTAAATGTCACAGTCACAGATAAGGACTAGCGATTGCTAAGTTAGCAGAAGTCTACAGAGTTTGTCGAACAATACATTCGGGGTGCGAGTCGGGTTACCTCCACGTGTGGTCAAGAGCTGCGGTTCCTTTTTGGATCCGTCCGGGAGGAAGATCTGTGCTTGGTCCGGTGCACCCTTGGCTAATGATTTCCTGGCAGTTTCTGAGGGATATCATTGACCGTTGGCTAAGAGCCCGTCAGGGGTGGAGGGGGGTCTTTGGCCATTACCGTACAACGTTGCCGACATTTTGTCACAAGATTTTTTAATCATATTTTTGTTACTTTGACATTGGCGAAGTTGTCGTCGCTATAACAACTTGAAACGCCACAAACAAGAAGAAGAAGAAGAAGAACAATACATTCGATGAAACGACAGCGCACGTACCAAGTTTTAAGAAAGAAAGAAAGAAAGAAATATTTATTTCTCAACAACAACAATGCAATGATATAAGTACAGTTTGTATTTAAGGACTTTATATATAAAAGAAAGCAAAAATTGTTAGTTGTTTAAGTCAATCGTACCTTTAGAAACAGCTATGTGAGCGTAAAAAGTAGCAAGATAATTAGAAATCTAACTAGCAATGTCTCAATGTATGTTCCGTTACAGAATTTACAGACAAAAGTATCGATTTGTCACCAAAATCCTCTAATGAAGATAAGTATGTTGGCATCCCGTATTCAACACCGTGACAACTAATGTGCCATATGATTGTGCACACGTGTGAAACTCCTGCGCTGACACTGTTAATTTAATGTTTGTGTGTAATTAGCTTAATTTTGGGGTAAATATACTGCGCCGCAAAAATAACGGGTCGATTTTCATACGACTTTGTTAGGAAGCAGTAACGAGTAAAAATATTATTATGTAATGGTAATGATAAGACGGCTCAAAGAATTAGCAAGCTGAAGTGGCAGTGGGCCGGCCATATCTCGCGAAGAACCGACAACCGCTGGGGTAAACGTGTTCTTGAATGGAGACCGCGACTCGGCAAACGTAGTGTAGGACGCCCTCCGGCCAGGTGGGATGACGATCTGCGAAAGACTGCTGGCAGATACTGGATGCGTCAAGCTAAAGACAGGGCGCTATGGCGCTCATTAGGGGAGGCCTATGTCCAGCAGTGGACTAACATAGGCTGATGATGATGATGATGATGAATGATAAGACGGGAGTTCATAATGGATAATGATGCCCAGGGTGCACCGGCTTACACTCTTCTTTACTCCCGCCATCTTCGCCTTTCTGCTAGAGAACGCTAGCACATGAGGTTATCCGATTCATACCCTCGATATAGCGAATTGTATGTTGCATCCAAAGTGTCAAATAAAGACAAACTTTAAGTTAACAGAAACGCATAATTGGTAATTCGTTTCTGGCTTGGACAGCAGCGCTAGACGATTTGACAAACGACGATCGGCATACGCCTACTCTAGGGTTGTCAACGTAGCTTCGTTACAGAGATACAGCTTTGATAAGACATGCAGATAGGATTATTGGTGGCAGCCCTATTTTCCTGATTAGCCAGCTTGTTTGGGAGTAAGCCCTTTGTCTATTACCGGCTTAGACTGTATCGATTAAGTGCGTTTCGGTCTTAATTGGATGCGCAGGTTCTGTAATGGACTTAGTGCGTTGGAAGTCGTCAGAGGTTAGTAGACAAGTCTCATCTTGTCCTATAATTTTCATAGGTCATTGTCATTGCAGAGTATTCGTTAGTGAATTTTTTATTATGAAACATGAATTCGTGTACTTTATATGGAGTAAAGAAAGTCAAGAAAAAGAAAGAAAGAAAGAAGACATTTATTCCTTTTTGCAAGACACCCAAATATAAGAGAATATACACAATTTTATAGCAAAAAAAAACAAGAAAAAGCACTGACATTAAAAATAGATGCTCAGCGCTGTGTGTGTCTTCGCAAAAGTGAAACGGTCGCTGGCTCAGCATTACGCTGAGGTGTTAGACACCTGCAGCGCTGATTTTCAGCCAAACCCGTAAAAAATGTAAGGCCTTTATAAGCAACCAATTTCATCTTAATTCCCACATAATCACTCATTGTATTCCAATTAGCATCCACGTCTATATTCCTCACGGGGTAGACAGAGCCTGAAGTAACAAGACCTTTAACATGATTGTAGGCGTATAGGTGGAAAGGTTAACCAAAATAGTGATGGGTGAAGAATATCGCCCGTTACAAATGTATGTATGTATAACTCTTTATTCATATGATTATTTCATTTATCACGATTACTGTGTCTATTAAATTTAAATAAGCACGAATAGATCGTTCTTCATCAAAATGGTCGCCATAATTAAAACGTGATGACCAAAAAACTTGTAATTCGTATCTCGTCCGCAACCCTTTTTGGGAAGTTAGGAATTTTTAATTTCGGACAATATTTATGGACTATATTTATGACGTGTACGTTTAGACATGTGTGGGCATGTCACTGTTTAATGAAAATTTTATATATTCACCAAGGAACTCATTGGGTTTTTTTTGTAAAATTTAATTAGCTAGCATTTTTACTGACTATAGATAATGTACCCGAAACCGACGAGCATATATGAAGAGATTAATGAATGTGGATGAAGCGAAAGAAGTATGTCAGGATCGTAGCAAGTGGAACAAAGTATCTCTGACTACCCCTGTGGAAAAGAGGCGTGACGGTATGTATGTATTGTTAAGTTCCTCTCTTACATCCAATGAAACTCGGGTTAGTAGCACACATCGTTTTATTCACTTGGTCAACAACACAGAGTACATTGAGCTAGTTCAGTATGACCCTCCGCGGGAAGAACTAGCAAGAAACCTCACGGGCATAATCTTTCTTATTGATCGCTACGTCTTCTATTACCATTAATACAGATTGCACTTCGAACGTATCACTACACATATCAGCATCCCAGTCTGAATGACAATACAATCTCCGCGTCTCTTCTAGAGCGCTTCGCGCCAAAACGTGCCGTTGACATCTGTCAGCTGTCAACGTCACTGTGACTGTTCTCTTTAATAAAGCCTGTTCTCATTTACCATACCGAAGGATCAGTTTTGAATTCTTAACAGTCGGCCGTCCTGACCTGTGCCTGACCTCAGGCAACACCTAACAAGATTAGTGGTACCCAGCACTGATCCTGAAAGGCTATAATAGTACAGCAGAAAAGTATCAATGCACGTTCCCATGCTGTTTGGGTACGCACGAGATCTTACTCTCTTATGATCCAATAACTTGCTTGTGCGTAATCGGATTCATCGACTAAGAACCATGCTGAGTATCACAAATCAGGCCACTGGTGTCCGAGACAGTGGTAAATGAAAACAGACTAATTAAAGATAATACACAACAAAACGAGAAATTTTTCAAATGTAAGTACAATCATTTTCGGTAAGTAGTTATGCATATCAAGTTATTATTTTTACACAAATCGTGGTATGAAAATTATCAATTACAATACTGTATGTTGTACTCAACTCTACATCTATTCGAATACACTCTTCGAATAACAAGAATGTTATTTTTTTTCCACATAAGTATCCAATTTAAGCTGTTCTAATTTATTTACATAAAATCATAAACACCAGCACGAACAGAAAAAAAAACTAATTCCTTACTTTGATATCAGTATCACTTCTCTAACACTTATAATATGAACAAGTATAAGCTTGCATAGCTCAGCGAATTAGATGAATTCGTATTTCCATAATATCTGCTGCGGCCATCCCATCTCTCATGAATGACCTCATTCATGTATGACATCCAAATAAGCAATCAATTTCAACCAAATTATCGCTTTCTAATCGATAGACAACAAAATAAGGACTACATAAAATATTAATATCGTCCTCACATCAGTGTTTTTTTTAAAATTATTTCTGGCCAATATAAATTTAAATACTTCCATTACTGATATGTTGTGGTGTATTGAATTCAAAATTATTATACTTTCAAACATTTTACGCGCATAATAAATTACTTGCACAAGGTTTCCAACATATACATTTCTTGTAGGTACCTTTACATCTATGAGTACTGAACTTTTTTTTTTATTTTTACACTATAATTGAAATGTCTGTTACGTATGTACTAATTACCACACTAGCACTCTGTTGCAATCAGTATCATAAGTTTTGTGTCAATCAGTACCTATCGTAAGCAGTGCTATAAGCTTTGTCAATAAACACCTTTCTTTGTTTTATTAGTAACAGTATAGTTGGTCCTGGATTCAGTAGATCCATAACATACAAATTTCACTAGATTACGTAGATCGACTCTAAAAGAAACCGTTTTTTTTTCAGTTGTTAGCGCGTGTCAAGGAAAAAGGAACATAACTTATTTCAATTGAGCGTCAGTGGTTTCACTTAGGCTCGCAGCGTGTCAGAAACATGGTCTCGTCTATCGTGTTATCTCTCCTTGACATGCGCGTATTACATTTCTCTCTCTCTCTCTCTCTCTCACTCACTTTCATTTGCGTTGCTAGTCTAACACCAATTATATTCTATGTCTAAGATGACAATAGTGTTCTTGATTCAAATCCATTTCAATACCCATATTGAACAAAACAACCAGTCCAAATCAAGTAGGTACAAGTCTATGCAACAAGTAAGATATAAAAAGGTATCTACATAATATATTCGCAAATTAAAACTTCTACCCGAACATATGAGACGACATACTTTGCTGCTTGTGTTAAAAAGGACTTAGCTATCCATAACACCATTTATTCTTGCAAGTAAGTTCTTACTTTGCTATTGTAATATCGCCTATCAAATCTGCTAACGTGTCGATAATAAACCCTGCTCCATTATCAACATTTTCTCAAACAAGTTAAATCGTTTATTGCGAGGAAGTGGGTCGGTACAAAATATGGTCAAAATAAAAGCATTTGGTGCCCATCACCACTCGCACGTCACAGCAAGCCTACCCATATTAATTATAGTAAGTATAATATATAATATTGTATACATGTCAAACCCCTCACCCCACCAATTCTTAATAAAGTACAATTGAAGTAAGCATTATTAAGACACCGAAACAGATAATTATAAGTCCAGTCGACGATATTGTCAGCGGTTCATTTTCTTTAAATTTATCATTATTGCTTCAGAATTGACTCTATGATGATGTCACTGCAATTAATTGCTTCTGATCACTCATTCCGTTCAGTTACTCGTGAACGTACGAGTATATTATAAATATTATAATTATAACAATTGATACTAGAATAAAATGAGAGCTTTAATCTTTGCTTGACTTCACGTCTGCCGTAACGCAACAACATCATGGATCAAACTAGCAATTTATATATATATCCTGCTCAGTTATCAATAGACTAACATTGAATCGTCCATCAATCGTCAGTCCTGGGTTCCTAATGTAACGAAACTAGTACTTACGCACTAATTAATTCATCAATTCATACAAATATTGAGATATACAAACATAACTTGAATTGCAGTATAATTTCATCTTTCAGAACAGCATTAATATTTGATCCATTTTATTTATTTCGCTACTGCAACTCACATTAATTGTTTATCACTTAAGGATCACTAAAATGAAATTGTTTAAAATACAAACAAATGCGAACAATATCTTTTAAGCGATACAACCGCCTACTGTCTAACATTAATTGCGTTTAACAATCGCTGAAAATCATTATCGTAGCTGTAAGTCTTCTGGATATTTCCTGATGTATTGTATTGATTACTAAATAGTGTCTACTCCTAACGGCTTAATAATATTACATACTAGCAGTTGATTATCCTCAGACTTACAGTTAAATTGTAACTCACTAGTAACGTTCTCTTTACTTTTACTCAAAAGGACCAATAAAGAAATACTCATGTTACTGAATCTTAGCAAACCAATATCACAATTTCGTAGATATAAATGTAGGTACTAAGCGAGAACCCCAGAATATCGTTATTAAGAGCGATGGCAATCCCTTGAAGTCATGCAACGCAATCATGCCGGTCCTCGTATATAATATCTGCCACACTTAAATACCGGACTTAAGAACGTAAGAAATTGCACAAAGTAAAAAGACCGTTTCACATGATAATGAATTACTTAAGCGAATATAATAAATATTTGCAATTTGACATTATAAATAGCGCAGTCATTAGCCATTGCCATAATCACTTCTATAGCCACCGCTTGCACATGCGTGCTTCGGTATCAGTCTATGCATCACTTGTGGTCACCGCTTAGATATTCGCTTGATTGTTTGAAGTGAATAAAATAACTAAGCTTCTCTGAATGTGGATTGTTTTTTTTTTGCGGTATTATTTCTTTTTTTTCTATGAACATATTGAAGTGTTTAAACGAAATTTATTTATTAATATGCAAACCATTAAAAAACATAAACATTGACATGGATTTTAGAGCTATAATTACCATAAACAAAAATGGCTTATAGTCGGTGACGTTATGAGATGGTTATGAATTGGGGCAGATATACATATAGATATATATATATATCAAAATTCAACAAGAAAATTCTGACTAATAAATTCTAAGTACAAGTAAATACTATCTATGTATTTATTCACTTCAATCATCAAATCTTTCGGTATCATCCACTGCCCATTTTGTGGTCACCGTTAATTCGGTATCATCCGGGCTCTCTGTCCTGGTCACTGTTCGTGTTCAGTATCATCCAGGTCGCCGTTGGGGTACGGCTTCATCCCTTGTTTATTAGAAAATAAACGGCTTATGACTTATGACATACGACTTTGTCACTTACCAACTGGTCCATCCAATGCAATGGCAATCCAGTCATCTCTCGTCACAGCATAATCAGCGTACAATATCGCTGAAACATTCAGAAGTCTATTATCATCACTATTTCACTTCCCACATAATTTTTAATTTCGTGTTACTGACACAATATGAACTCACGTGTAATAAATTATATTATTATTATAAGTGCCTACTCTGTATTTATCTCTTAGTCATTAAAATATTAGATTCGACTTCATTACTTCACTTTGCTTCACTTAAAATTTCGCAAAGACATTAATCTCGAATCACTATTCTGACTTCTCTACTCTTTGTACGTATTGTATGTAGTATATTTGATGTTGCGTTCATGTGTACATGTATTATGTTGAGTTATTCATATGTGTTGTCATCACTGTTTGAAATCATCAACCCACTGTTTATTGGTTCCCAACTAGCTCCTCTCAACTACCCACTGCCAACACACAACTGGTAGAGATCTCTTTGAGGGACTAGCTTGCTTTTGTATGTGTACATTTTTGAGTGACTGTCAATATTATCAGCCCCTTTATTTTGTACAGTAAAATGTTCACATACATGCGTGTAAGTGTGAGTTGACACTCATCACAATATCTAATTTACTTTTATAGGCAGGTGCCTATAGGTAGGTACCTATCATGTCATATTTTAAATGCATTCATACAAATTCTCTATCTTATGAAAATCTTGTAACCATCTATTGCGGTAATGTTTCCTGTTGTGTGTGTAAGCTGTTATACAAATCGCACTATCAATAAAGTGCCTGTCTACTCTGTCTACAGATTTGATGGTGAGCAAATGGAAATGGGATTTCTTAAGGCAATCACTCACCTAAAAATAAAATACTCAAAGGGTAGTTACCCCTGAGTCTCTATTCATGGGTTTATGCACTATGTGGCTCAACCAAGTACAGTAATAATATTAGCAGTAATCAACTGACTATCCATCAAAAAAAATCAGAGATTTGTCTATTCAATTTCATTTGACAATCGATGGCCCAATGGTTAGAGGGCTGACCCAGACCATGAAACTATAAGTTCAGAGTCTGTCACCAGTCAGGGCAGACATTATGTATGAACACAAAAAAATGACTATTTGCTCTCGAATGCTTTATATGTTTTCTAGTATGTATTAATCTGTATAAGTATGTTTACTCAAAGCACAGGCTTTCCTTAGTTTAGAAAAAGAGGTCACTTGATTGTCCTTGATCGGTATTTGATGTGTTTATTAACTAACTCTAGATTAATTAATCTTATCATGTCATGAATTGCATTCACTATAATATACAACACTAGAAGGGCATATTGAATATTTTCCGAAAGTTGATGTGTATTTTCCAATCTATCCATTACTAAGTCTCTGTTATGCTCATGCAACGAAAGGTTTTTTTTTTTTAAATATATAACATATCTCTTAGGTTCACTATCATTTGCAGTCCAATTGATGACTCATAACCTATACAACATTTATATAATATATATATATAAATATATATATATATTTTTATATATACAAACTTATCCAAAAGAATACTATACCTGTATAATATGTTTAGGTGTCTCCTGTTTTGATGTATCTCTTAGTTGCCAGTACATAGTTAAACCCAACATCACTACCAAATTGTTTTTGAAGTAACTTGTTAAGTTTGGCATGTGAATCACTACACTTAAACATTTACTATGCAAGGTATTTAATTTTCCCTCATATTTGTTATTTTCTTTTCAAGATAGTAAAGTACCATTCATTCAACCGGTACCAATGCAATGGCACACTGTCTTATCTGCACTATATGCCCGAAGAAGTGTGTTCAAAATAATTAAGGTACTTATTAGACTCTGGTTTTTTTTTCTGTTAGTACCTACATACTTTTCATAATTTTACTTCTCTTCATTATAATAAATCTATTCATTAGAATCCTCCACATCATGTACTTACTTTAAAAGTGACAAAACCAGAGTTCCTAACCCTGTATTTTCGTCGCATAGGTTTCTACATTATGCATATCTACTGTGGATAATGAAGAATGCAATTGATATAAACACTATTAATCATGATTGGTACTCTGTATCCTCACATATCACCAGTGAAATCAACCATTTATCCACTCATTCGCAAGAACTTTGTCACTATTATTTTTTGTTTTAGTAGGTATAATCTTTAACATCATCTCATCATCTCAATAACTAAACTTGCAAAACACTTAACCAATGCTTCAAATTTAATCCCATAGAAATATATCACAGTGCCATAATATTATTTTATCTAATAATATATTTGACTTGCAGTTTTTTTTTTTTACATTTTAATTTATACTCTTTATCACTCCTCAAAATCATCACTCTTTTGGAAACTCCTTGATGGAAAACAATAAATAAATATTTTATGATTGTATGATCGGCACTAATACAACTATTAACAATAAAATAAAATAATCCTTGTATGCAGTGGTTAATTATTGTCGAGTATCCTTGCAGTGTCATGGACAGACAAATTACTTGTAACATCTTGTAATGTATGTTCTTGGCATTACAATGTAATAAATAAATAAGTTAATATAAATCCCTAGAAACATATTGTTTATGTATTCATATCACATACTTGCCTTTAAATTTACTTTTTCATACATGAGTACTATATACACTGATAGTATATGTCACTTAATATCTCTTAACTTTTCTCTTTATTTTATAATATTACTAACGCATGAATATTTTCAATCCCAGGACTACCTAGTTAGTGAAGTCATCTCAGAAGAGTCACGTCCAGACAATGTGTGACAATATGGTGTAGTGTAGTGTTTGTATGTGTATGTGTGAGTATTGTACATTTTCTATTAGTGTACGAATAATTATTCTCATTCTCTTCTCTTATAAATTATTTCACAAAATTATCAAGAAGTCTAATCTAAATAAAAATCACTGTTAGGTATACGACATCACTTTAAAAATAAATAAGGTAGATCTAAACTTTAAATCCATCTCAAACCACTATAATGGATGTTATATAATCCATCACAATAAAACCTCTTCTATGTCTTGTTATTTCCACATAAACATACAGAATACTAGAAGAAAAACTATCTCACTAGCAGTGGTGATCACTTACCATCGGGTAGACTACTCACTTGTTTGCCTTCCTAGTTGTAGGTAAGTGTTTAAGTGATCAACCATCTGATTCAGGTAAAGTATCTCTGTGGATCATTAACTATCCTCATTGATCATTAAGTTAGTCATTCAAAATATGTCATGACATATTGAAAATATGTCATGAACAGTTCACTTAATAGTTGTGAATGAATCTTGTATGTACCTGCTTCATGCAATGTAAATCAAAATAGTTTATGACCTCAAGCTGGTCATCTCATACCCATATGAAGCAGAACCTATATTTTTTCAACTCACTTTAAGCAGTATTTTATATTCAATAAATACTCACGGGATTTTGTAAGACGCCGGCCGGTTCACATAATAGTTATCACTTACCAAATTTAGTTCTAATACCATACCCTTTTATATGGCTTTCCTTCCTATGTCATGGGGCGTGTTTCATCGCGCTTCTGGCTTGTTAAGTTCCTCTCTTACATCCAATGAAACTCGGGTTAGTAGCACACATCGTTTTATTCACTTGGTCAACAACACAGAGTACATTGAGCTAGTTCAGTATGACCCTCCGCGGGAAGAACTAGCAAGAAACCTCACGGGCATAATCTTTCTTATTGATCGCTACGTCTTCTATTACCATTAATACAGATTGCACTTCGAACGTATCACTACACATATCAGCATCCCAGTCTGAATGACAATACAATCTCCGCGTCTCTTCTAGAGCGCTTCGCGCCAAAACGTGCCGTTGACATCTGTCAGCTGTCAACGTCACTGTGACTGTTCTCTTTAATAAAGCCTGTTCTCATTTACCATACCGAAGGATCAGTTTTGAATTCTTAACAGTATGTGTATAGATACCATGTATGAGTATGTGTACCATGTTCAAGTTATGCCTGTGTCTGATAGCAGAATGGTATCACTCAGAGTAAATCCAATCTAAGAAGTAACTTTTGACGTTTCATACTTTCTAAGCTAAGCAACTTGACTGATGAAGTTATTTTTATTTGATCACAAGATGTATTTAAATGTACAAAAAATAAGCATCGAGCATCGTTGCAAGTAGTGGGTAAAGCGACTGCCAGGCTGAAATTGGACTGGGGTAGTCATGTATGCCGCAACCACCCAGAGCGGTAGGTACGTGTTACCACGCAGTGGATGCCCTTTTTTTTTAACGTGTGGAAAATGCACCTTATGCATCTCCGCGCTCGGGGCAGCAACGGGGGTATGACGGGCTCTCCAGCTCGCCGCTGCCTTCCCTATGGAAGGAGGGGAGAGGCCTACCGTCTAAAAACACACACGTTCCCTCCTGGCCTTGAACTGCGGGCGTTGCGGGCGCACACGGTGACCACCGCAACGTCCACTGGCCGCCCCGGGAACTCAGGGGATGCCCTAGGAAGGCTACCGGCGCCGCGGTAGATTATGGCGGGAAGAAATAGCGTTTTTGAGCAACTGGTCAGACATAAGTGGGGACAGGGTGCGTTGCCCATCAGTGGAACAATATTACGGGACAACAAAAAAAAGGCAATTCTAATTTAAAGCTTCTGAACTATCATAACGCTCATCCATTCTGGTCTTGGAGTAAAGAAAAAACATAGAATGTACTAGTTGCTTCCGTTCCCGCGGCGATAATAAAAGCCTATAAAGGAAATGGGCGAAAATCTTAGGAGTCATGCCATAGGCGTACGGCTAGCTACCCGTCACTATTTTGATTCCCCTTTTAACCTATACGCCGACAATCACGCTAAACGCATTTAGGTCTTGTTGCTTTGAGCTCTGTTAAGTAAGTGATAAAGACGTGATTTGTGTATCAAACTATCATACGCTACCTCGTAGACGGACTGTATGACTATGCCTTGATTAGTGGCATAGCATATTGCGTAACTAGCAAATGTTTATTTTAACAAACTAACCTTTGATGATACGTTAATACTTTGACAAATGCGCCGAGCAAACTCCTAAACAGAGATGAACGAGCCGCCATCTCTGTTTTCAGAGACAATAAAACAGGAGGGTGTGATTTCCCCTATCCGAAAATATTGTCATTTAGCATTATGTTAATTCTCATCGTACTTTTGTAAGTATAATTTCACTAATTGTTAATTTTGCCCGAAGCTGTTTCAACTTCAAGTGAAACGCTTTAATCATAATGAGATGTAAATTATCCCGAGATATCAAAATGTATCAACTACATAGTATAAAATAAAGTCGCTTTCTCTGTCCCTATGTCCCTATGTATGCTTAGATCTTTAAAACTACACAACGGATTTTGATGCGGTTTTTTAATAGATAGAGTGATTCAAGAGGAAGGTTTTTATGTATACCTAGTTCTACGCAGAAGAATTCGCGTGCAGAAGCTAGTACGGTATAAAACAAAGTCGCTTTCCACTGTCCTTATGTATGCTTAGAACTTTAAAACAACGCAACGGATTTGGATGCGGTTTTTTTTAATAGATAGAGTGATTCAAGAGAAAGGTTTGTATGTGTAATTCTACGCAGACGAAGTCACGGGCAGAAGCTAGCATCTATTTATAATACTCATCTTGACAGGGACGAGTGGAAGAAAGAAGGGGAGGTCTTTTCCCAGCAGTAGGATACAATAATAAGCTAATAATAAAAAAAAAATACTCACGGGCAACGGGCAGTAACGGGTCACTTTTCATACAGCTTTGTATGGGATGTGACCCGTTATTTTGGCTCCCAGTGTATATAAAAATGAATTGCTGGTCTTTGGTCTCGCTGACTTGAAAATGGCTGCACCGATTTGAACAATTTTGGTTTTGATACATTTGTGCAAGTTTAGGGAAGTTTTAAACGGTGAAAAATCCGGGCAAAGCCGCTAGTTGTTTGTATATCTGGGAAAAGCTAATGACAATGTGGCAGAAAGAGACGAACTAATGTATATTTCAACTTCTCTACCAAGCAATTTACCCCCCCCCCCCCCCCCCCCCACTGCCACTTAAGGCGGTTGCTCTTCCATACAAACCTTCCGTGCAGCTGCATTTCGTCCACAGGCTTAATTTTAATGCGGTTTTTTGAGGATAGTTAGCTATGGATATATTGTCTGCGCAAATTACAAAACAGAGTGCATTTATCATACCTATATTGCAGTATGATGCAGTAAATTTCGATGCATTTTACAATAGTGTGAGTAGCCTAGTGTCAAATAAAACATGTTGTAAAAAGCAATCGTATATTTCGAGCTGTCACATGACCTCCAATCTGGCTCAGTGGTCGTGACTTAAAGGACTGAATAGTGAGTGACCAAGTTCAAACCCCGGCGTATGAACGATTCTTTTTTAATTTTCTAAACATTGTTTTTAATAACTTACTTACTTAGTAATACTATCCCGATGAGATGTAGAAAACTTTAAGGTAAATTCAATATTTTTCTTGTCAAATCAAAACAAAAAAGTAAGTACTAAGTGGTTTTTGAACAACCACAAGCTTACCCTAATTAGATTTTACTGTTTACGATAAATGGTCTATACCATCAATTACTTGAAAATAAAATATATACTTGTGGTGGTAAATTTATTCTAGCCAGGATCTTTTTAAAGCAAACACATAGTTTCATCCGTACCTACGTTTAATCCATCGTCAGGTCCTTCATATTTTTTTTATATAGCCTTGAATGGTTTAGCGGGTGGCATTGCCAGTCCGAAACTTGGCAAAGCTTTCATGACTAGTAAGTTCTCTAGTAGGTATTAGGACCACACGTGCTTATTAATTTGGCATAGATGGTGGCGCCCCGCAGTCATATTGCCACCTTAAAAACACGTTATGCCTTATATATTAAAAAAAAGTACTCGACCACAGAAAGTTAAAAATAAAAAAGGCTTCCAGTTAATTTTGCACTAATGCTTCTCACGAGAATCGAACCCTAACCCTCTACATCAAATCACGGACATTATACCACGGCAATGATTCGTGAAATCCGACAAGCGCTAAATACAAAATAGGCCGAGTAAATAGGTTTTCTCAATTGCAGAACAATTAAAAAAAACATGCGAGTCAAAAACCTGGCTGGCTAGACAGGTAATTAAAAAAACAATGATATGAATTGTCATAAACTAATGGTTGACAGAACGTGGTGTATTATCTTATAATAAAAATAATATATTCATTTTATTCGGAATTAATTGAAGTCAAAGGAAGAAAGTAAAAGACGTTACAAGCTACGATATTGGACGCAGCGTAGACATTTATTTGTACGTATGTACATGTACAGGTATGTACTTATCAATTTATCATAATAATTCTTTGTAAGATACCTACAACATTTCAACGTTTGTGTGATTGGTACAAATTATTTTTGTAAACGCAATTGAAGTGCTCAGTCCCGCTCCCGGTGTCTGCATGTAATCAAATCTTGCAAGTGAATTTTGACCCATTTCTAATTGATTAGTTTGACGTGAAATCTGGCACAAGTCTGATGACAATACAGTAATCTTGAAGTGAAATTCTGGTGACCCAGCCAGGGTCGCATCCGATGTTGGAAACTCATCAACAGAAAGAGTAACAACTATCCATACATTACGCTTACATCTAATTATAACTCTTAGAACTTGGAGGAATCTTTAGTGCTCGAATCGAACTTGCTATTGACCAGCTTTTTTAGGGTTCCATACCCAAATAGTGAAAAGGGACTCTATTACTAAGATTCCACTGTCCGTCTGTATGTGTATATGTTTGTCTGTCCGTCTGTCTGTCACCAAGCTGTATCTCATGAACCGTGATAAAGGAAATTTTCACAGATGATGTATTTCTGTGGCCGCCATAACAACAGATACCTACTAAAAAAGAATATTTTTGTCAATCTGTCTATGTAAGTAACCAATGGAGGAGCTTATGTATTACTAAGTTCACGCTGTATCGTGGTTTATTTTATGGCCACATTGTTCAAATCCGTCCGTCTATGTCTGTCTATCTGTCCGTCTGTCCTAACTTTATAGCTTTTTTACCCATATTACGTAGCTATATTTTTCATTTAGGAGCCACTGTCCGTCTGTCTGTCCGTCTGTCTGTCTGTCACTAAGCTGTATCTTATGTGATATGGCTATCAGCTATCATGATTGTCTGGCGACAGTTCACAAATGAAGTTTCTCTGTTGCCGCTCTAACATCAAATACTAAAAACAGAATATTTTGGTCTGTCTAAGTATGTAAGTAACCGATATAAAATGACCTCACATAGCCTACAATTTGCTTAGTTGGCAGGGCTCTGCTAACACTGGATTTTATATTTACTTGCCGAATTTGGACGAAACCCTCGGTACGAGAGTCCGACTCGCACTTGGCCAGGTTTTGGTGTTCGGAACACAAAGGAACTTATCTATTACCAAGTTCACGCTGTATCGTGGTTTATTTTATGGCCACATTGTTCAAATCCGTTCGTCTATGTCTGTCTATCTGTCCGTCTGTCTAACTATAGCTTTTTTACCCATATTAGGTAGCTATATTCTACTCCCTTTCATGCTGGTCTGGAAGTAAAGAAAAAACATAGATTGTACCAGTTGCTTCTCTTCCCGCGCAGATGGTAAATGCAAAAATTTGAGAATCGTGTGATACGCCAATCCATCACTATTTTGATTCCGCTTTACACTTATACGCCCAGAATCATGCTTGTTCTTGGTGGCCACAAGGTCTTGTTACCTTAGGCTCTTTCTACCCCGTAAGGGATATAGACCTGATTTGTGTATATGTACCTATGTATATTTTACAGAGTATCCGAGCGGCTTCCGAATACTGAATTTGCCGTCATAATGATTATTAAAAACGATACCTACGTATGTATATAGAAAAGTAAAAGAGAGGTAAAATAAACACACAATACATGACTGTATTGTCTGATTTTTTTTAGGGTTTCTTACGTCAAATAGAAAAAAGGAACCATTGCAGAAGCACATATTTTGTCGGTCCGTCCGTTTGTCGGTCTTTTTTTCCGTCTGTCCATTCTTCTGGACCATTTTGTGTCAATTTATTAATCTGTAATTTTTATATTTTTAGCTTTTTTATGTTTATATACTTTTGTTTTTTAACTACTTTTGTGATTGTTATAAATAAACTTTTTCTTTCTGTCTGCATGTCCGTCTGTCTGTCTGTCTGTTTGTCTGTGCGTTCGACCGACTGTCCGTCCGTTTCTCTTTCTGTTTATCCGTCTGTCCGTGCCTCTGTCCGTCTGTCTGAATGTCAGTCTGAGTGTCTGTGCGTCAGACCATCCGTTCGTCCGTCCATCTGTCTGTCTGTGCGTCCGACCATCCGTCCGTCCGTTCGTCTTACTATCCATCTGTCCATCTGTTTGTGTGTAAATCTGTCTGTGTGTTTGTCGGTCTGCCCATCCGTATGTCTGCATGCCGTCCATCTTGTTTGTCGTTTGTTTGTCTCTTTGACTGTCACTATTCTATTCTCAGAAACTGGTACACAGGTATAACAATCACCCCGAGCGATAATCCAATGGGGTTTCTATATAACCATAGACACAACGCTGATGATTTATTTTTCATATCTGTGTTTTTTTTTCTATAAAATTGTGTATATTCTCTTATATTTGTGTGTCTGGCAAAAAATGGATGTATGGATGGAAGTTTATGTGGTCTGTTTATGTTAGTGAGTGTCAGTATGTATGTTTGTTGGTTTCCTTTGTTGTGAATTGATTTTTATTTCAATTATTTCATTTTTATTTTGCGAGTGAGATACCATTCAATAGGTCTATGTTAATCATAGTAACGAATATAAATGCGCAAAACAAGTATTTTTGTATCCAGAACACGTTTGACTTGAGTTCAATTCTTAGTGAAACATCATGTCATAGTATGCAAGCCTAAAAAAATATCTATTTATCCTTTTGTTGTACTGACAGACGTTAATTTTTCAGATTCACATTGGATTTGAAAGGTAATTTTTGTGCATTAACAGGAAATAAGTGAACCATACATCCACTGGAAGCGAGATTTTACTTGCTATTATTGTGCAAGAAGAGCAAGAACTTTACTGCTGGTGTGATGACAAAAAAAATTGGTTGGGTCTAAAAACACAGATTTTTATTGATGTATTTTTTAATAACGTTACGAGGTAAAAACCTCGTTATGCTTTAGGTACTGAGTATGTATGTAGTATGCATACATAATTATGTATATGTCACAGGAGAGTCAAAAACTGTCATAGAAAAACCTAAAAAAGTCTTAATTACAGTATTGGGAAGTTAAATTCTCGATTTAATCGATATGGTCTGTTTTTGTTTCATCCAAACTATCAATATATGTATGTTCTTACATGCTGGCCTGGCAGTAAATAAATCTTAGAATATACCAGTTGCTTCTCTTCCCGCGCAGATGGTAAAAGCCCATCGAGGGAATGGGCGAAAATCTTAGGAATCATGTTGTAGGCGATGTGGCTAGCAATCCATCACTATTTTGATTCCTCTCTTCCATCTATACGCCCAAAATCACGCTAAATGTGGCCTTCAGGTCTTGTTACCTTAGGCTCTGTCTACCCCGTAAAGGATAAAGACGTGATTTATGTTTGTATGTATGTATGTATCAATAGTGCGGCGTTGCAAAATTTTGTAACCCCTATTACCACTCTAATTGGTTAATTACTCTATGTTACTAGGGAAATTATCGAGACCGTGAATTGCCAGATGTCCAACAGCGGAGATTTGTCAACCCTGATCTGAAGACTTGAAGACTTTCAGTCCGTCTTTCATGTTCCCATTACCTATGAAGAAAGAAGGAAAAGGAAAATGTATGATACAAGGTGATATTAATATCACCGTCCAAGTTTTTGGTTGACCTAGGTAGGTATCATAATTATGCAACCGTATAGGTACCGTAAGTCGCGGGTTCATGGTGGATACAAGCCACTTCCAACCGAGGCAACTGGAGTTCTATGGGCGGTATCTGAAGGCCAACAGTGGACGTCCTACACCTGATATGACGAGGATGATAATGATGACAGGTATCATAATGATACCATTTGCAATATTTTAACACCAAACTTAAAAATAATGCTTGTATTCGTCGTGTTGGTGCTTTCGACGGTGATAAAAAATCAGCCTATATAATTCTAAGTAGGAAAATAAGTTATGATTGTTCTTGTATAGGTACATGTAAAAAAATATTTTTTGTGAACAATAAATAATAAGTGGCGAATTTCCATTACATGCAATTCAGTTATGTAATATTTTATGTATTGAATATGTTGCGTGATCTACAAACTACAATTTCGTGACATCCTTTGATAAGTTAATAAATATTTTGAGTTTCGTATCGAGATACTCGTGTTTTTGGAAAGGCTTGTATTTTTCGTCTTATTTTCTTAGGTGATAACTACACTGTAGGTATACTACACAAGGAATAAAGACGTGTTTAATGTGTGTATGTACAGTCAGCGTTATAGAGTGTAAGTAGCAGTCAAGACCATCATTTAGCTACTTGGAAACACCCAAAATGGTCATTAACAGTGACTCAACCAAAGCGGTCAAATTGTTCGGGACATCCATCGTGCACAAATACCTATACCGGAGCACGCACATCGCCAAATACTTAGTAACATTCAAGCCGCCATTAGTACCATAACTTCCAAACCGCCACTGGTAGCGTAGCAGCCAAAGTATCCACACTAGAAAACTGAGCTTTATTTTAAATTTTATAAGATTTAATTAGTGTCGAGTGAAAAATAAATAAACACGTCATAAGATTCAATATCGCCTGACGTGTTTTTGATTCTAGCTAAGCTCATCTCTTGTTGACGTTGACAATCACCGAGAAGAGTACCAACTTGTCAGTGATCGTCTCATCTCTTTCATTTGGAGCCTGACGCCTGGTATAGAAAACATCTAATCATTAGGTATAATATATGTTCTTGACTTTGAAGTGTATAGTTACGTCAATGTTTGTTTCCTTTTAAATACCCTGATAATAATGACCTGAATTTTGGAAATATGATGTATCTAATCATAAAAGAGTTTTCATTTAAAAAGTATTAAGTTTTATTTAAAAATATCGAGGTCTTTTTTTAAACTGCCAGCGCTTTGATAAATCAAGCCTTACGTGTTGCGTGGCGTATTGGCCCTAGCTATTGTGGGATCTTATCTAACGCCTATAATAAACTAGACGGTCGACTGTTGTGCTTTATTGTACAAATATAAAGAAACAGATACAATTCACAAAAAAATAAAAATAACATTAACCCACAGTCTACCCGTAGCCCACCTAATTTTTCCACCCAGAAAACCACTGAGCTTCCAATACCCAGAAAAAGGAGCTCCGCCCAGGAGCGGAGCTCTGTCAAAAACCAGGTGGACAAACTGCAGGTGGATCATGGTTACAGACCGAAAAAAATATCTAGAGAGTTTCGTAGTTTAGCACGTCTCTGTTCCCTGTTTCACTGGTCGACACGCGTATAGTACAGGCGTCATTGCTGCACGGCGCTAGCTAAATTCTATCTCATTTTTATGCACACGATTTGTGCCTAAATGTATGACGCTTTTCTTGTGGGCCTACTCTAAATTAACAACTAGTTGTGCCATTAGGAATTTCACTTCACCGTAAGGTTGACGGCGGGGTTCCTATTTCTATTCAGTTTGCCCTTCGGGCATTTGAAGATGCCTAATGAACCTAACCTAATTTTACTATCTCTAATGTGAATGTTTATTTTTATAAGCCCGAAATTCCTATTGGCACAACCAGTTATGCATATAGTTGGTCCATGAGGAATGAGCTGATAAAATTTGCGTCGAGCTGTAATTTTGATTTCTCGCGTGTGGACTAGACACCGTGAGAATCTGCTTTATCCCACTGTTGGTAACGCTACTCAAAACCATCGATGGATGAAGTTCGACTTTTGTGGAAGTAAGTATCAGTAAGTAAAAGTGAGTTCAGATGGATTCGATTTGTTTTGGAGTTGTCATTATTTATTTGTCGTACCTACTATTTTATCTAATATTATTTTTCCTTTCATGCGCTATACCATGAATTAGTAATATGAATTATGATGACATAACATAAAAAGGCAGGTCGCAACTCTGGAACAAATATCTAACCGAAAACTACCTGTCTAGTTCACCTGGGTGGACCATGGGCAATTTTTCTTGCCAATGGTCCACCTCCGTACACCTACGTGAACCATGGGCACTTTTTGGACCATGGCCCATAGTCATTTGCCCGTGGTTCACCTAGGTGTTCTGAGGTGGAACATCAGCAAGAAAATGTGCTCGTGGTCCACCCAGGTGAACTAGGCAAGCGGCCCACGTCCGATGACTACCAAAATCCCTAGCCAAGAAGCATTCAGACGTAGTCCCTACGCGCTATGCGTTATTATTTAATTTCCTTTATGTGATCCTATACCTATACTCCAATGCATTTTGGTGAAAGGAAAGGATCCGAATGGCTAGCACGAGTGACTTGGTCTCATTGCTGTAAGCAGGCTGATTCTCAAGTTACCTGTTTACGAAAGCCTATGACGCGAAACGACCAATAGGTACCTATAGTACGGCGCTAGTTGTTTAGATGCCTCAGACGAAACGTTTGTAATGCAATGCATAGGAGTATTAATAAACTGTCAGACGATGGTGATGATGATGTCTCTACGTGTGAGCGAATATCAGATATGAATCGCGGGTTCCTACATACTAAATACTCAAAGACATTTCAAGATACTAGCAATGACGGCATGTGAATTCGCCGCTAGAGGCGCTAAAGGAACGTAAAATTAGTACTACCTACAAGTTGCATATTCCGGCTTTACAATTACATTGTTTCCGAATATTTTCGCAGACATACGACAGGTTTATTAAAATGTTAAAAGAGAAGCTATGAAAAGTAGGAGCCAGACTAAGAAGGCAAATAAAATGGCAGCTAATTTAGAGGATAAACAGGACTGTGCAACACTGTGGGTAATAAATGATGATGATGATAAATTAAAAGAAATCCTACAGTGGCGCCAACTAGTGAGTACAAATACGATAGCCCTCTTAAAATGACTCCATAATATTCAAAAAGGGTTGGAGGTGGCATTGATTCACATATTTGCATCTGCTAGACTCATATATAATATTATTATGTGTTTGTAACTAGCCGAGCTCCCAAAAAAATATTCCGCGTTAAAGTCAGTTTTTGTCACAGATGGCGCTGCATACGAAAAATTAAAGATTTTTTTGTGCATTTTTCATAGTAATAATTAGATATTTGGAAGAGGAGAATTCTATTCGAGGAAGAGAGAAAGCTAACAAATCAAAAATCATAAAAATCCGTGCAGCCATTCCAAAGTTATAAATGGTTTAAATAACACGACTTAGTTTTGTACGTATAGATTTGTAAAATTTCTGGTAAAAGTAAAGTTGATATAAAAACGTAAATATAACGTGAAAAATTACGCTTACAGCTTAGCAAGGTGTTGCAATATTTTTCCACTAGTTGGCGCCTCCTATTTTCATGTGTGTGTAAGACCTAGTATCTGTATAGGGCCGTTAGTGACACCAGCGTTTGTGCAGCTATTCTCCGAATTGGTGCATTATTACCCTCTGAGTGTAGTCTCAAAAAATCGGCCGTATTAAACTGTGTGCGCAAATCAATTAATAATTTATAAGTGTTATAATAGAATCTTCTAAAAACTACAAAAAACACACATAATTGATTACAGCGCCATCTAACGGGACTTCTTCAATGAGCTAACGCGAGCATCCGCCTTAACACAATCCGCTCACCAGAACTCTTGAAAAATAGGTAATTGAAAGTATTCTGCCGTGCAGATTTTAAAACGCAGTAAGTGGCATTTTGGGTGATTTCTGTTTATTAGTGATTCAGAATCAGTGCATCGAAACGCACACATGTATGTAATCGGTTTTTTGGTCCGGAGTCTCCTTCGAAGCCTCTACGAGCAGTATGTCAAAGTGCTCAGTAAATAATGCACCGTAGCACTAACCAAAATGCAGTAAGAAACAACTTACTTTATTGGAACTGTAAAGATACAATTTACGCGTATCTGTAAGGACCATTTAAAATGCAGTGATTAGGCAACTTACTCTTAGTTAGTCAGTAATTATTGAAAAATAAAAATAATATATTCCATTTAAATCGCAGTATGCGTCAAATTTACTGCGTATTACTTTGTAAATGAAAGTTTTTTTTTACTGTGTACTGCGATTTTCACGGGGGATAAAAGTTTAACTGCTCGTTGATCGGTATTTGCTAATCGTACGAATATAAAAGTCTACAATCTAAAGCGCAGTATACGTTCAAAATCAATATTTTTTAATTTTTATATTGCGTTTCTGGCCTTACTTACTGCATATTATTCAGCAATTCTGCCGTGCAGATTTAAAACGCAGTAGGTGCAAAAATGCTCTTCCGAGATAAACGCAAAAAAACTACTTCAAACTTCGTTTTTTTCGTTATTTTGAAGAATTTTGCTAAATTTACACTAACTATAGCGTAAATGTTACAAGGATTATTTACAAAAAGAAGAACATCCTCAGACTTATATTACGCATGAGAGGAGGTTTTTAAGAAAATCTGAGCTAGGTGCATCGTTTTAAAATAATAGTGTTTACTTATATAAAAAAAAAAAAACAAAACAATTGTGACCCAAATAAAACAAGGAACTTAGTTCTGAGATCAGACTTAATTAATAACATAATTATTCATTCTTTTAAAATCTTAAAAAATATATGTACCTACCATGAGATCAAAAATCTACATCTACGAAATATAATCAACTGTCACCACATAGCACGACGTGCAGTCACAATTTTTTTGATGAGAATGTTTTTTATTTGATTTTATATGTGAAGTTTTAATAAGCTAAAGCTTAATTTTTCTAATTGTGATGTTTGTTTTAACAAGATCATGTAGATTTTTTGTATCTTTTAGAATTATAGGTAAAAAACTTAAGTAATTAATGCTGTAGGTACCTTTTCGAAATTCTGCATTTGATTTGCTGTAAATTCCTTTTTTATATCACAACTATTTGCAAGTAGAACTTTACTTAAGTTTTTTTTACCTATACTTCTAAAAGAAATATATAGATAGATAGATAGATTTATTTATCACCCTTTTAAAAATACAATTAAATGACAAACATAAGTAATTCACAAAAGGATATAATTATAATAACTTAAATTAAATAAAAAACAAAATAACAACAAACAAAAATAAAGCTTAATGAAATGCCAATGTAAATTCACAAAAAGATCGTCATGGGTACATACAAAGAGAAAATAATAATAATTTAAAATGTCAAATAATAAAAATATAAAACCACAAAATGTGGAAATATTATCAGAATATTATAGGTATGGTACATATATTTAAAAAAACAAATATGAATGAATAATTATGTTATTAATTAAGTCTGATCTCAGAACTAAGTTCCTTGTTTTATTTAGGTCACAATTGTTTGTTTGATTGTTTTTTTTTATGTAAGTAAGCACTATTATTTTAAACCAATGTACCTATCATTGATCTCAGTAAGGCAGATTTAATTACACGTAAATAAAAAGTTATAGAAACAATGAAACGTTATGTATTATTTTGACTTTATTCTCAATTAAGACTAAAAGTAATTTAAAGTTTTTAATGGTAATCATTCATTATTAGCCACAAATAAAATGTTATACAATTAGTTGTATTATTACATAATGATGGTGACTAATGATACCGATAAATAAATATTATAGAATGTGAAATTTACTCAGTCATTTTATACATTTTTACGTTCAATTTTCTTACAATAAGCAGTAAAATAACTCGTAGCATTTCAAACGAGTGCTACATTCTAACAAAAATTCAGTAAACATGATGACCATACTGTACTTTACTCTGCCAACACGATTCAACTATTGCAGTATCAAGCTTTTATACTGCATATTATTTGGTATTCTAAAAGATTTTTAGTAAAAATTATGTCTGCAGTAACAGCTCAGATTTTCGTAAAAACCTCCTCTCATGCGTAATATAAGTCTCAGGATGTTCTTTTTTTTTTGTAAATAATTCTTGTAACATTTACGCTATAGTTAAAGTGGAAATTTAGCAAAATTCTTCAAAATAACGAAAAAAACGAAGTTTGAAGTAGTTTTTTGCGTTTATCTCGAAACAGCATTTTTGCACTTACTGCGTTTTAAAATCTGCACGGCAGTATTGCCGTGCGCTCCATCAGCTCATGGAAAGAGCGAGAAAGAGACCCACCCAGAGAACTACCCACACTGATCATACCTGAAGAAAACCAATGAAATCGGTTTTCCGCAGTCCCATTGTTTCCTCTATCCATTGCTTAAAGTTTGCATTTGAGTGTTATAGTTACTTCTGTGCATAATTAAAATCGTTACTTAATATTTAAGTGATAGCATGATGCCATTAGGGAGATGTTTATTCATTTAAGTGATTAGCCCGGGGGCTGTTTGGTGATCAAACGGTTAAAAAGATCGAATTATGCGATTTTGTGACTACTTAGCAACTACGCCTCGGGCTCACTGGCATTGCTCTATGTTGTTGTTTGTTAGATATTGCCCGTAACTCCGTCTATGGAGTTCACTTATCGCTATCCCCCCAACATCACTCGAAAATAATATTTGAACACACACACACACAAATCACGTCTTTTTCCCTAACGGGGTAGACAGAGCCTAAATATAAAGAAATATTTGCGCCTATACTAAGTTGTAAAGCAAGAGACGCGAGTTTTGAAGTTGAGTCTAAGTCGCAGGCGCAGATGTGTATCTTAACACAAACTTCATGATCTTTAGTATAATAAGTAAACTAGCTTCTGCCCGCGACTTCGTGTGCGTAAAATTACACATATAAAACTTCCTCTTGAATCACTCTATCTATTAAAAAAACCGCATCAAAATCCGTTGCGTAGTTTTAAAGATTTTACGCATACATAGGGAAAGACAGACAGACGGCGGAAAGCGACTTTGTTTTATACTATGTAGTGATGACAGTGAAGGGACTATGTAGTGATAGTGATAGTGATATGTAGTGAAGACATGTTGGGATTTGCAAACACGCAAGTCTCAAGTTCATAACAAATTCAATCCGAATTCGCTACAATTTTTCAGTCACGACGAAGCCGTTATTATTTCCCAATTAATTCTAAAACAAACAAGAATGCGCTAGCGCAGGCGTCGAAAGGTTTGCCAACCTGCACAGAATATCTGGAATGTTCCATGCGGTTCCCAGAATAATGCGTGTTCATTCAAAATTGTGGTTGTCACAGACTTCATATTTTTACTTCCTAGAATCATGAGATGTTTCCATCTCAAGCCTTTCCCTTTAGGTTTTATGCATTCTGTACCTCGATGATGTTATCGCGAAGTAATACATACCCAAATAACACACAAGTTATGCACAAGTGTGGCTGAATAGTCTTAGTCACGCGCGCGAGTGTGGAATGTCTGGGATGTTCGATGCAGTTCTCAGAATACGGGCATCCGTTCATTCAGAATTATGTTTGTTTTCACCGATTTTGTGTTGTTACTTCTCAGAATCATTAGCGTGACGCGCGACGAACCGAAACGCTACGAGCGCCCTTCTTAGTTAGTAGAAATGTAGGAAGAAAATGTTATTTTGTAGTTTAAAATGTTTATTGAAATGTAAAAGTAATGTCATAATAAATGTTACGTTAAACTGTTGTTAGGTTAAATCACTAAAAGTAACTGACTAAATTATCGCTAAATACTTCTCAATAGAGAGAGAAGTTGCTATGCGCTGAAAGCAATATTTACTAATTTGGGTTACACGCGCCGAGCGCCTAGAATTAATGTACGCTGACCGTTCAGTAGTGATATATTAATGTACACGTGTTGTGCTTAACTCCAACTGATAATGTACTCGTGTTTTTGCAGACTAATCTATACATACATACATATCTACATAAATCACGCCTCCATCCCTTACGGGGTAATTTATATCTGTGCCAGATTTCATCCAGATCTTCAGAATTACGCAAAGTACTTACTTTTGATAGCTACTCCAATTATAGTGGATTTTGTTACACATTATGCGACAATAAAAAATAATTTTGAAAAAAGAAACATAAAAAAATCCTTTTATAATAATTATAATAATAAAAGTAAAAATAAACATTATTAAAAGGAGTCCCCTGGCCATGGTGCCAGAGATGCTGGCAGCATTCCCTCTTTGGATGGCCAAGATTATTCTTTGCATGTACAACTTTACTCTTTATCACTATCACTATCATCACTACACCCTCCTAGCTATTACTAAGTGCGGACGTGTATTTGTGTAACTGCGCAAAAACATTTAGTTACGGCGAGTTAATCATCGTTCCCTGTATTGTATAATACTTGCTTTCTAACGAGGTTGATAATTTTGCTTATATATGTTTTATTTAAATTAAGTATTTTTTATATCTGTTTTGCGTCCTTACACGTCCGTCACATTCAGCTAGGAGGCTGAATTACTCAAATGTGCTATGTTAAATGTGAACACTGTTTTGTCAATGATTAAACTCTTTGTGATTTGTTTATGAGCTATGTATGACTGTTTGTGTTCCTATAAATAAATAAATAAATAAAATACATAGTATAAAACAAAGTCACTTTCTCTGTCCCTATGGCCCTATGTATGCTTATATCTTTAAAACGACACAACGGATTTTGAAGCGGTTTTTTTTAATAGATAGAGTGATTCAAGAGGAAGGTTCCTATGTATAATTCTACGCAGATGAAGTGGCGGGCAGAAGCTAGTTGTACATAAAACACAAGATATAGATGATTACAGGACAACACACATGCACAAAGGTGAACTTTGGCCGAAGAAACTGCCAGCTCTTTGCTGACTTGTGACGTCAACTAGCCATTTTGTCTTAAATTTGATATTTCAACAAATCGCAACAAGACTTATCAAACGCAGTAAAATCTCGTTGCATTTAAATGTCAAATCCTAAAAACCAAAACCAGCAGCTGTCAACGTCAAGAGTGTTAAATGGTCAAAAAATATATTGTTTTGTGGTTTTGTTAGTTTATTTGTTTTGGTGTTTTTAAGTTGATTCAACCAGTATGTCGTTGTAAAATGTATTCAAAAGTGACCGGTGTGTTTTTGACATAGCTTAGGAAAGAAATGCCTAAACCTGACAAACGAAGTTTTGAGGAGAGATACGAGTCTTGCTTTTTGGATTTAGGAGTGAAAACTAGTGAGTATCAAAGTCACAAATCACGTCTTTATCCCTTACGGGGTAGACAGAGCCTAAGGTAACAAGACCTACAGGCCACGTTTAGCAAGATTGCGAGCGTATAGGTGGAAAATGGAATCAAAATAGTGATGGGTTGCTAGCCGCATCGCCTATAGCATGATTCCTATGGTTTTGGCCCATTCCCTCGATGAGCTTTTACCATCAGCGCGGGAAGAGAAGCAACTGGTACATTCTATGTTTTTTCTTTGCTCCCAAACCAGCATGGAAGAACCATATTTAAGGTACAAGTCTCATAGATTGTACCAGTTACTTCTTGTCCCACAGCGACGGTAAAAGTCCAACGAGGGAATGGGCGAAATGCGAAAACCATAGGATCCATGTTACAAGCGATGCGGCTAGCAACCCACCACTATTTTGATTCATATTTCCACATACGCTCATACGCTAAACGTGGCCCGTAGGCTTTGTTACCTACCTTAGCCTCTGTCTACCCGGTAAGTGATAAAGACGTGTACGACATAATGTATGACAAGTCCGGCGTGGAAATTAGACAGTCGTTGAAATTACTGGCACAAGAGGTATTCTATCCTAGCCCTCTAGGCTAGCGACGCATTTGTAATACTCTAGTGTTACGAGTGTCCATGGGTAATAGTGCTGGCTTACCATCAGGTGATCCAATTGCTCGTTTGCCTTCCTTGTTGTATAAGACACCACTGGTTTCTAACTTACCTACCTACTTACTTACTTACTTTATAATTACAACATGCATACATAAATCACGTCTTTATCCCTTACGGGCTAGACAGAGCCTAAGGTAACAAGACCTAAAGACCACCTTTAGCATGATTATGGGCGTTGGAAAGGGGAATCAAAACAGTGATGGATTGCAAGCCACATCGCCTGTATAACATGATCCCTAATATTTTCGCCCAATCCCTCGATGGGCTTTTACATGGCGAGAAGAGAAGCAACTGGTACATTCTACGTTTTTTCTTTGCTCCCAGACCAGTTGCAAGAAACTAAAACTTTATTATTATTATTATTATAGCCTTTTATTCCGAATTCGCTACAATTTCAGTAAGTATGTTGTTGTTGTTTTTTTTTTTCTTTTTTATTATTAAATTGTCGCGTAATTCGGCGTGCCTCATGGCATAGGCCTCCTCCGTGTATGGAGGGTTTGGGCTATAGTTCCCACGCGCGCCCACTGCGGATTGGGAACTTAACACACACCATTGAATTTCTTCGCAGATGTATGCAGGTTTCCTCACGATGTTTTCTTTCACCGAAAAGCTCATGGCAAATTGCAAATGTAATTTGCGCACATAAATTCCGAAAAACTCAGAGATGCGCGCCCGGGATTTGAACCCACGACGCTCTGCTTGAGAGGCCACAGGTCAAACCATTAGGCTACCACGGCTTTTTATTAATGATGGTGGTAATGATGATGTTGCTTCCAGTTGCCGGACTCGTAATCGGCAGCATGATGGGCAGCTTTTTCCTGCGCAGCGCTAAGAAGTGGCCAATGTACTTGGGCGGGGGAGCTGGTCTCGGCATGGCCTACACCAACTGCGAGAACAGCCTCAACAGTTACCTACAGGCCATGGACCCGAAAATTTGTACTATCAAGTAAGTAAATCTCAAAACGGCACTGAAAATTAGAACACAGAAAAATCCGAAAAGTAAAGCTATCCTCCTAGCTAGTCCTCGTCATTCCGTGACGTGTGTTATACCCCCTAACCACCCAGCAGTCTTCGAATTTTTCTATCTGTTACTAGCTTTTACGTGACCTTGTTACTATGCGATTTTTGTCGCAAAGCGTCATCTGTCATTACAAACTCCCGTGGAACATTGGAGTTGGTGTCCATTACTGGGTCATGTGCATTACTGGTGCTGCCACCTTACGTTACCACGTCAATAACATTTATACACCTTTCTTTATGCCATAAACAATAAGGTTGCTGACTCAAATATTTGACACGATGCTTGTATAGCGGCGGGGATAGTGCAATACCGCGTATCTAACAAAAGTAGCCAAATTAAGTTCCCGCCAACGAACCTAAAATCCTGATTAGAATAAACCAATTCAAACCAGTATAAAGTTGGATGTGTAGATACGCAGTATTTACAACTGCTAGTTGCGTGGTTTTGCACTATGGGTGGGTATAGGTAAACCTTTTAAGCAAGCCCTCGCCTGCGCGGGTACAGGGGCGCGGGGTAGGACGACAAAGGGAACCGAGAGAGGTGCGGGCGGGTAGTGCGCCTGCCGCCCGCACCTCTCTCGGTCCCCTTTGTCGCCTACCGCGCGGGCAAGGACTCTAAACAATCGGTCTATAGATACGCACTATTTACCAGTGCTAGTTACGCGGTATTGCACTATCCCCAACGATATATATTTATTCGACTGTACCCGTAAATAAAGACGCACCATCTTTTAGTGTCCCATTACGTATGAATAGCAATCGGAGTGAAAGAAATTATCGACAGTCTGGCGACAATAGATTCAGACAAAGAGACAGGAACTAATTAGGTACCATAAAACGCTACGATATTTAAGTTGTAAAAATATAGTAGCCACATTGTAAGAGTTGTAAATAACCATTGGTGTCGATGGGACTTTGTTGGGTGCAAATGAGATGGAATTATTAGTTGGACATTGTGTTTAAACTTTTGGAACTAGGGTTGTCACTTGCTCAGTTTTGTGCAGTTTTTTAGGGTTCCGTACCTCAAAAGGAAAAAAACGGAACCCTTATAGGATCACTTTGTTGTCCGTCTGTCCGTCCGTCCGTCTGTCAAGACCCTTTTTCTCAGGAACGCGTGGAGGTATGAAGCTGAAATTTATATCAATTACTCAGGTCTACTGTCCCTTGAAGTTGTGAAAAAATCAAACTTCTAAGCCAACGCAATCAAAATATACAGCCGTTTATGCCGCAAATTTCCGCAAATTTTCAACTCTCAAGGGAATCAAAACCTACAAGGTAGTTCCCGTGAACGCAGAATCTTGAAATTTGGTATGAAGGTAGGTCTTATAGCACAGATTAAAGAATAATTGCGAAAACCGTAAATGTGTATGTATGTCTGTATATAGCAGTGACCAATATAAAGTAACCCCACACTGCGTACATTTTGCTTTGGAACAGGGCTCTGCTTACACTGGTTTTAGATATTTATAGATAATGATACGGAACCCTCGGTGCGCGAGTCCGACTCGCACTTGACCGGTTTTTTTTTTTGTTTCAAATTCGATTACGTTCGCAGTTTTTCTTGTGTTGTAGAAACTTCTGAGCGAATTTGACAGAATCCTTTCTTATTCCATATCTGTATTATACAAGACTAGCGACCCGTCCCTGCTTCGCACGGTATATTATGCGTGTATTATACATATATACCGTCCTCTTGAATCACTCTATTAAAAACCGCATCAAAATCCGTTGCCACGTTTTAAAGATCTAAACATACATAGGGATAAACAGACAGCGGAAAGCGACTTTCTTTTATGGTATGCAGTGATGTCTCAATTTTTTTCTGGAACATTTTAGCAAAGCCCTTAAAAGATTTTTGATACAAAATATAGGCCCGCCTTTGACGCATTCTTTATTCACATTTATGGAAAGATTTTGAAACATAGAATGTAGCAGTTGCTTCCCTTCCCGTGCCGATGGTAAAAACCCATCGAGGGAATGGGCGAAATTCTTAGGAATCATGTTATAGGCGATGCGGCTAGCAACCCGTATTTTGATTCCATATTCCGACCATTACCTTATGTTCTCTAAAAGACGAGTAAGTAAAAAAAAGTAAAAAAAGTTTTTATTTATAATTATTATGCAAAAGGCACTAGACCCAGAGCCTCAGAGCCAGTAACTACAATATTAGTGACAACCCTAGCTTTTAACTTACTACCGAATTTTGCTACGGTCAAACGGTGAAGACGTTATTGTTGCTGTCCCTCTTCACAGGGGGCTTCCTGTTAAGCTTTGTACTCAGAAAGGTCACTTACCGCTGCTCCTATACAATATTACGCATTTTTGCCCTTTCTAAAGACACCGCCCTTTTCATTATTCCAAATCGTGTGCTTTGCAAACGTACCGCCTCTACAGCAATCGCCACCCACCGTGCCATCTTACAAATTTATTTTGCCGTACATTTTCACCTTTCAGTTGAGTGTTTCAACTCGCTGACTTTTTTGAACGGCACGATTAAATTTGTCGCCGGTAAATCGTCATTTGTTTTTTTTTATTCATAAACGTTTCAATCGTATGAGTCATGTTGCTGGCCACTTTGAAGTTCCGTTCTATGGCTTTTTAAAAAAAACTAAGGGTGTCAATTACATTCGGTTTTGAAAATTGTCGCTGGTCGCCGCTTTTGTTCTGGCTTTTGTGCTAGGAGCATTAAAGCAACCGGAGACGTCATGTGCATATCTGTATCGGCATAAAATCTCTTAGCTTACGGTGGGCTTCAGAAGGCACGTGTTTGGGTCCATCACTTTCGCCATTTTTTTTCTAATCCTGCCGCCAAGCAGCAGTGATTTTAGCGAAGAGAGTAAGGCGGTGAAATTACTGGCGCACGAGTCATTTTATCTCAGTCATCTAGGCTGGTAACGCAACCTGCTATGCTTTTAGCTTATTTGCCTCCTTTTATGTTTCACGTATTTTTGACGTCTCCGGTTAGTACAAGCTCTAAGGTTATACGGATGTATGTTTTCGATGGACATTCGGACAAAGCCGCGGGCTACAATTGGTTATTTGCGTGTTTTTCAAAGGTTTCCTTGCTAGTGATTGGACTTGTTTGTTTGTCACAGGGGAATGCCATTTGTTTGATATTAATTGGGTTTGGATTTTAAAAAAAAACTTTGCACTGCTGTCGATACTTTCAAAGAGAGAGAGGTAGAATCGAACCATATACCGAAACCTTTTAAACCTACTAAAATTACCTTACATTATATTTTATAGCACTATTACAATTTGCCATAAAGAATCTGTGATCTTTTTTTAATGTACACATTTTCAAATTGAGGGCTGACACAAAAAATGGATAGAAATATTTACTAATATATTTTTTTTTTTACAGAAAGACACCATGAAGCAGTCTGCGCGTGCCGCTTACGTTTTGTTTCGAAACGTGATTTTTTAAAAAGGCGTTTTATTTGCATTTCATTATAATTTTGGTTTTTCCAAATTAAACGTACTATCATAGTGGAGATGAGTGACCTTTTTAAAAAGTCACTGTCTACTGTAAAAATTGTAATTTTATAAAATTAATAAAACTTTTGTAGCTAATTTACTTTTATAGTAGGTATACTATATGATAATTTATTTTTATTGGGGATGCTGGTTTAAGACAAATAAAATAAATAACGAATTTGCATATTTTGTGCACTTGAAATTATTCGTTCCTTAAACATAACATTTTTTAAATATTACATTTCAAAAATACTATACATTTTTAACTGTATCTTAACAGTAGACTGGTATTTTACTGGTAGCATATGTAATATTTCGATTATTTTCAAACGTACAATAAAATCAGAAATGCGGTTTCTTTATAGTTTCAATATAAATTTATTTCTATATTTATATTTTAATATTTTATACATAATATTTTCAAGAAGAGCTAGCTGTGATTGTAATGAAGACCCTATTCGTCCCTTTTTGTCTGATCCAGTGGGAAAATTATAAGAACTAAGGTGTTTGCGGTTGCAGAAATTAACATATTGGCTATGGTTCCTTAAAATGCTTTTTTTCATAATCCGTGGAAAAGACGCGAATCTAAATGTATTCATGGATTTATTAATATTTTACAAAAAATATACCCGAAATGCATTATTTCATAAAGCCAGGTGCTACTTGGCAAGCCTTTAATAACTGCAAAATTATATTAATTAACTTTTGAAAAAAATAAAATAACACTTCTAAAAAAAAAAAAAATTTATTCATTGTTTGTTGTATTATAACTTTATCATTATTAGAAAGTCGATATTTTATTCATTGTGGACCCATTAGCCACAACTACATATTGATTGATGATGAGCCTTCTACGAAGTGTACTGGCTGATCGTAGGTCAACGACCTGGTTGCATCAGGCGTTCCGCAGCAGCTAGCTGGAATGTATGGCGTGAGTCACCATTGCAGGTGACTCAGCGATGGACTAGAGATGCATTGGAGTCGACGCTGACCGTTTAGAGCTAAAAATATTTTTATATATTTTTTTTACACGAAAGACAAATTACTGGCAATAGTTTTTAGGCAATATCTCGCAAGTCAAATTTTACCCACTTCTCGGTAAAAATCAAATTTGGTAGACAAATGTATGTATGATGAAAGACTGCTAGTACAGTTAATAAAAGGGATAGACAGCAAAAAAGCTGGCATTAACATTTTTTTTACACAAATATAATATTCTATTCGTCACACTAGCTTTTTTGCTGACTGTACTTGGCTAAACTTTCAAATACATAAGTGACGCCATTCTAAGACTCATTTTATGATAATAATTAATAAGCTCAATTCAATCGCGGAAAGTTATTTATGGCCAATCGAGATATCATTATGTTGATTAGGTGAATAAATTTTCACTAAAATCAACACAGGTGCTGTGGAGTGGACGCTGTCAATTTTGTACTAATAAAATGTCTTATTTACGGGTAGGTAAATGATTTAAGTACCTAAGCGTCATGCATCATGACCAACTACCTATATTTCTATTGATCATTATTGCAATGCACCACTGAGCCTTAAGATTCACTCCTCAGTAAAATAATTTTCCGACAAGTAAAAAATAATCAGTCTACTCCATTCCTTTTGGAATAAAAAAGTGAGAAACGGATCGTTAAAAGTTGCAGTTCGTGACATAAAATAGGTCAAAGAACGTCCGGCAAATAAAATAAAATAATGTGCGCAAACACTTCACTTTATAGTCCATTGTTACACGGATTTAAATTAAGTTTTATGATCTCTTTTATGTTTTGATATAATTAGGTATGTTCTGTACTCGTTGTCATTTTTACATATAGTTAATAATATGTATATGGTCTGTGACACAAAGGAATTCACCAGCGGTAATATCATGCAATTTGTTTGAAGCAGAGTTTGACAGAATAAAGGAGCGACTACACCGCCGCGTATACGCATTGTCGTGTCGTAGGCGTCACGTTTTCTCACCGTTTTTTCACACATTTTGTTGCGTAAACGCACTATCAACGTCTTTTACGCACCGGTGTGGTTGCACCTTTACGATAGATATCGAAGATAAAATTATAGTGGTAATGTGGCATAGTTCTGTTTATAAAACTAATTATGTTTTTTTTTAATGTCAATATCTTAATCATGATTCTGACACCAAAATGGTTTTGTTTTGTGTTAAGGTAAAATTATGGCGTGAAACTACTTCATTATCTAAAACGCATGTATCTATGTATGTATGTAAACTCTTTATTGCACATAAAAATTAAAAAATACAGAAGTACACAGAAATTAGTACAAAGGCGAACTTATCCTTAAGAAGGGATCTCTTCCAGCTAACCTGCACATTAACGCATTACAGCGTTTTCCAAAAAAAAGTTCGCATGAACATCTTTTCCAGAATTTGACTATTTTGGGTTTTTCTTACTCAGAATCGTTTAGCTTATCGATCATTATACAAGAAAAAATGTGTCCCGAAATTCCCATACCAGTTCGTCACTTTTTATAATTGGGATTGTCTAAAAAAAAATACCTATCCTTTTTATATTTTTTTTGTGCAGAATAGTCAATTATAAGAAACCAATTTCAATGTTTTCTCATATAACTCGGTATTTTTTTCACTATTAATTATTGAAAGTATTTTGGTTGATGACGTCAGAGTTTCCATTGTGACGTCAGAGTTTCCATTGCCGGTGTCACACATCTGCTTATTGGACAAATTGATCATAAAACGTATGTGAAGCGCCGCCATTAACGTCTTTTCTATCTGTGGTGAAGTTGGCAAACTGTCATTAGTATCAATGTCAACATGATTCAACAATAACACAGGAAGATTTACGCGATCTTCTCCTATGAATTTTATATTTTCACAATCGTTACACATACCATAACATTCTGCGCGAAGCAGAAAGGTCCATAAACACATACCAGGTATTATCGAGACAAAACAGGACCCGGAGATAAGACAGCAAACTCAGTAGGCGAAAGTAAACCGAAAAACGTAATATTTTCGCTCTCCATTAAAATATTTAGCGGAAAATCTTTCATGTGAGCGAAGCACATCGCTGTGCGGTTACACTGTTGCCTAATTATCTACCGAAAGTGCTTCTAAATCTAAACTATAATACAACAATATGAAAGTGAACAGTGGAAAAAACAAGAATGACAGTAACAAGATTGCCCATTTGCTTGTCATCTGTCATAAGATGAATGAAATGTCAGATTGCGGGTCCAAATTGAACTCCGTAGTATAATACACGCGTAAATAGCATAGAATTTGTAACCTTTGCAAATAAAGTACATTTTGGACCGTCTACGTCATGTCTGGGAATATCAAATGAAAGTCATTGCTTATTTTTCATGTAATAAATTCATTATAGCAAAATAAAATAAAGTAAATACAGAAAACGATTTAAAAAGCATTTATCTCGAAATGGTTTTCGATTTACTATACATTGTAAAAAAATAGACAATCCCAATTATACCTAAGTATGTATGGACAGTGACGAACCGGTAAATACATTCCATAGTTAAATCTGGGGCACACTTTTTCTTGTATGAGAATCGATAGGGTAAACGATTCTGAGTAAGAAAAACCCAAAATGTTTAAATTCTGGAAAAAATGTTCATTTGTACTTTTTTTTTGAAAACGCTCATTAGTTACCTACCTGCCAACATGATTATAAATAAATAGGTAGCACACTATGAAACATTTCTTATAATGCGCTTTCCACTTTGTACAGGTACATGCATTTGAACCAAACATTTGAACCAATTTACAAGGGACGAAAGTCTTGGAAACAATTTTGATCAAACAATTCGTCCCAACATAGCATTTTACTCGCTAAACCATGGGCGTGGTAAAATACCAATGGAATGTAACGTCTTATATATATTACTAAGTGTTATTTGAAATTCAACAATATGCGAATGACGACAGAGTTCAAGTTAGATATTAATGAAAAATACACATGATTATGGTAGCTATATTGAAGCAATAAAAATGGCCACGCCATTCTCGTATTAACATCATGTTTTGATTAAAAGCGGAACGCATTAAGTAGAAAATAGATAACTAATGGTTTTCCGGAAAATAAAGGGAAAACGGGTAATTTGAAAAGTTGATAATGCAAAAAGTGATGGTTAAATTGATGTCAATTTCAGACCAAAATAGTAATAAAGTTGCACTGCACTTATTCGTTTTTTCGTATTTGATAAGTTTAATTCCCAGTTAAGATTTAAAAAAAAACATTTTTTTTTACAGATGTAATTTATTTTGAAAAAAAAAAATATTTGTAGAAAATTAGACTTTAAGATAATATTATTATGACCTATCACTGGTTCCACTGGATCCCGCAAAATGGCTATCGAACAGAGGCTGACCAAAGAGGAGATGGCGGGACGAATTGGGGCCCGATTTTTGAAAGCACATCACTCGAAAGTGGTATAAATCTGTTTATAACTTCAAAACTACAGCTCTAATCAAATTTTTTAATAGTTCACTAGATTAATAAGAGCTATGATTGTCTTCTAAGCTACTTGCATTTCAAATTCAGCACAGTTTTCACCACTTTCGAGTGGTATTTTACACACGTGCTTTCAAAAATGGATGGCAGGAGCATGCTGGTGCTCTTGACAGGGACGAGTGGCAGAAAGAAATAGAGGCCTTTGATCAGTATTGGGACATTGCAATAGGCTATTAAAAAAAAACACTGGTAGATATGTAGCTTACCTTCTTCGACTCTTCTGAATCTATCCTGCCTTACTAAGTTTCAAGTTTCACTGAACCAACAACGAAATATTAAAACGTCTGAAATTCAAAACAACAATGTTGCTGTCAGTCCAATAAGTATTAAAAAGTTCCCGTCGCGGGGAAATTGCTTATTTTAACAGTAGCTGTCAGGGCGTAATGGAAATACTCGTTTTATTACCTGCTATATTAAATCTAGGTCCAACAAACAACATGAGTAAGTATTTACGGAAAATAATTTGAAAAATATTTTTTAATTTTTAAAAAAGTTTTGCAGTAATTTTTGTTTTTTCTGCGTTCCGGTTTTTTGTCGAAGTAAGAAGTTTAGTGCATTGGGGTAAATTCGAAATTGGGGGAATTTGCAAACTCGTGGATATCCACTAAACGGGGAATAACAATTACATAATCTAGCAACGCTTATCTAGAAGCTTCAATGTGTTTGGCTTAAATAAGCGTTACCAGATTCTGGATTTGTTCCCCGTTTAGTGGATATCCACGATTTTCGAAATTCCTCCAATTTCGTTTTGACCCCAATGCACCATATATACACAAATTTCCATCGTTTTTAAATTATTTAACTAATGAAATACGGTGAGAAATTAATTGTTTTTTTATAAATATTGGACCTGTCTTTCCTTGTTGAAATCAAAATCAGTATACTTACGTATTTCAAATATTAACGCATTTAGCTCTATTTGTTAAATTTCTACACCTTAAGTACAGATCTGGGCTATCAGAGAAAAGAAGAAGAAACTACTGAACTTTGGCAAAGAAATAGTTAAGACTTTGGAAAATGACACAATTACCCTTTTACTCCTAAAAATCACATAATTCCAGCAGCTTAGTATTAATTAACAAAAATACAGGAGTCCGCAACCTTTTAAAATGTTATTACTGAACAGTGGTACTAAACCTTTACGTAAAATGTTGGCTCCATAACATATTTTCGGAGTTACAATGTGTCTGCACCTACTAAAGAGACACAATGGATTAACGGCCATGGCAACTTGTTATATTTTATTACACCAGTAAAGTTGAATACAGCGTGATTCAGTTTGATTTAGCTCTAGCATGATAGTGTGGGTAAAAATTGCTTAAAAAAATAGATATTTACGTCTGTTTCCAGTTAATTCCGACCAAAATATAGCCAGTATATGTAAGTGAACAAACCGAATTAAAAGTATGCTTTTGTATTATGTGTAGTATGTATGTAAATTCTTTACTGTGCGATATAGTACATAAAACAAATACAATTGACAAGCACAGAGATAAATGCACAATTGCACAATAAAAAACATTTAAAATTCCTTGCTCAATATACCTTTTCTTATTGAGTTAGGAAGGCAAACGAGCAAGTGGGTCACCTGATGATAAGTGATCACCACTGCCCATAGACACCCGCAACCCCGGAGGGATTGCAGATGCGTTGCCAACCTAGAGGACTAAGATGCAATGCCTCTTGTGCCCGTAATTTCCCCGGCTGTCTTACTCTCCACACCGGAACACAGCAGTGCAAGCACTGCTACTTAGCGGCAGGATTAGCGAGTAAGATGGTGGTAGTGATCCGGACGGACCTTGCACAAGGCCCTACCACCCGCCCCACCCCCACCCCAGCTTAATATTATCTTGAATTATTTAGAATATAATTTAACATCCATATACAAACAATTTCTTCCACGCTGGTCTGGGAACAGAGAAAAAACATAGAATGTATCAGTTGCTTCTCTTCCCGCGCAGATGGTAAAAGCCAATCGAGGGATTGGGCGAAAATCTTAGGGATTATGTTATATAGGCGATGTCGCTAGCAACCCGCACTGTTTTGATTGCCCTTTCCATCCATACGCCCACAATCATGCTAGCGTGCTCTTTAGGTCTTGTTAACTAAGGCTCTGTCTACCCCGTAAGGGATAAAGACGTGATTTATGTATGTATGTATGTATAATACAAACAAAAATAGCAAGATAGTACAATACAACCTTGTAAAAACGATGCTAGTCCTAAAGACTACCGTAATTGGAGTTATGTGAGGTAGGTCAGTATCGAACTCTTTTACGACGTTGTTTATGAAATGTTACTGATATTGCGAAGATTCCAACTTTCAGACTGACCGTTTAAAAGTTTAAAGGAACTTGTTTCCGAATTGGGAAAGCGGCCAATGGTTTACAATGTATGCTTTTTGGTAGTTTTGGTTAAATGCTATGGAGGATTAGGTTACGGTTACGGATGTTTGTGAACAACTTATTATTATAATCGGGAAAATACTATGTATAATTGTTAACACGAGTTTTATTTTTGGTTTTGAAAGCAAGACGTTTTCAATTTTAACATACAAACATACATACATATATCACGTCTTTATCCTTTACGGGGTAGACGAAGCCTAAGGTAACAAAACCTTAAGGCCACGTTTAGCATGATTAAGGGCATATAAGTGGAAAAGGAAATCAAAATAGTGATGGGTTGCTGCGTCGCCTATAACCATGATTCCTAAGACTTTTACCCATTCCCTCGATGGGCTTTTACCATCACCATGTTTTTTCTTTACTCTCAGACCAGCATGGAATCGACTTTAATATTATTGTATTTCGATGATGTAGGTAGTTGCTTTCGAATGTCGAGTAAGTTTAATATATTTACATACACACAAACATAAAACATGATTGTGGGCGTATAGGTTGTTGGGTTGCTAGCTTCATCTCCTGTATGATTCCTTAGATTTGCACCAATACCCTCCATCGACTTTTATCATTTGCGCGGGAGGAGATGCAAGCGTACATTCTGTTTTCCATTTTCCCAGACCAGCGTAACAGCGTTGCTTTTAAACTTTGCTTTTAAGTAATTTGTGTCCTACAGACTACATAATAAAACACAACATAAAAAAATTACAAAGCATCTCCATCGCCAAGTCATACGTTATAAAATCCGTCGTAAATGAGCACTATTTGTCAACGTCGGGCTTCGAACCTGTTAAAGTGACTTTATGGTCAGTGCATGCACTTTATTGCGCGGGCATTGTGCGTATAAAGTTACTAGAAGCAACGATAGCTGGTAATTAAATATGAAGGACTTAATTTGATTAGTCTGATTATATTTAATAAGACATGTTGGCATTTGCAAACACACAAGTCTCAAGATCAAATCAAATTCAATCCGAATTCGCTACAATTTTTCAGTCACGACGAAACCGTTATTATTTCCATGCCGTTCCCAAAATAATGCGTGTTCAGTCAAAATTGTGGTTGTCACAGGCTTATTTCGGATTTTTATGTTAAGCCCTTATTGTTATAACTGTCTCCGCGACACAGGCCTTGAGTCTAGTGCGGAGGCTGCCGAACAAACATGTTGTAACCTTTTGCATAATCACTACATAGTATAAAATAAAGTCGCTTTTTCTTTCCCCGTGTCCGTATGTATGCTTATATCTTCAAAACTACACAACAGATTTTGATGCGGTTTTTTTAATAGATAGAGTGATTCAAGAGGAAGGTTTGTATGTATAATACATGCATAATATACCGTGCGAAGCCGGGGCGGGTCGCTAGTTATAAATAAAGACTTTTTTACTTTTTTTACTTCCTAGAATCATGAGATGTTTCTATCTCAAGTCTTTACCTTTAGGTTTTTTATATGCATTCTGTACTTCTATGATGTTATTTGGATGTAATACATACCCAAGTAACACACAAAGTTATGCAGTGTGGCTGAATAATCTTAGTCACGCGCGCGAATGTGGCATGTCTGGAATGTTCGATGCAGTTCTCAGGATGCCCGTTCATTCAGAATTATGTTTGTTTTCACCGATTTTGTGTTGTTACTTCTCAGAATGATTAGCTCTTTGGTCATGGCGATCTGCAAAAACTGGAATCTTGTGTGCGGTTCTCAGAATGCCTAATGCCCGTTCGCATCGGTCCGCCCCGATTTTCAAAATTTTCATTATTTTTATCAATTCCACGCTTTTAGCTCTCGGAATCATAAGCTCTTTTAATCTTAAGAGAACAAAAAAAAAACAAGGTTTTGTTCCCTTTTTGTTACAATTTTCGATATCGTTTGCATGTCATATCGCAAAGGAAAGACATCACGAATGTATGGAAATTTTGAGTATTTTTTTATCTCCCCCAAGAATAAGTGCCGGGATTTACCATGACGTCTTAATGGGTGCGTAACGATGTATATAAAATTTTTTGGTATAATATTAGTAGCAATAACGCTCATTTGATATAATTATTAAATCATATAACAACACTTAATATATTTACATATGACATAGGTAATTATCATTTCTTATAATGATCATTTCTTATAATGATCATTTAATATAATATCATTTAATATAACATTCTTTAAGTATAATGCTTATTTCCTATAATGAACTTATGGTATAACGTTATTTTTATATAAAATACAACAATTGGCATAACCATTATTGATATAATGTATTAGAGACATAATCACAAAACGAACTGCTATCAAAAAGTAGGTTAGGTTAGGTTTAAACTGCGTCCCCCAACAAAAACGAACTGCTATAAAAAATATTTTTGTATATAAAATGAGCGTTATACCATATAATCGTTATAAGAAATAAGCGTTATACCGAACGATAAATATACGAAATAAATTTATATATTTTAAAATTATACCAAACGTTTATTATACACAATGAGTGATTATACCCTTTGAAATTATATCAAATGTTGATATATCGATAGAGAATATATTAAATATTTTTATATCAATCATTATACACCCCGTCTTAATACGTTTCAATTCCAACTCGGTTCAAGTTTTAGCTGTCAGTTATAGTATGGATCTGACAGCGAGCGAACCTAAACAGAATCGAAATTGAATCGCTTTAAGACGTTATGGTAACCCCCCAGCTCGTGATTGTAAGTAAAACGTGCATGGAAATAATTAGTAGACAGATAATAAAATTACCTTCCATGCTGGTCTGGGAGTAAAGAAAAAGCATAGAATGTATCAGTTGCTTCTCTTCCCGCGCCGATGGTAAAAGCTCATTGAGAGAATGGGCTAGCAACCCATGATTATTTTGATTGGCCTTTAGTTCTTGTTACCTTACGCTCTGTCTGTGTAAGGGATAAAGACGTGATTTGTGTATGTATGTATTTTTTTACTTGCTTTTAAAGTATTTTTGAAATTAGACATTTGAAGTGTGCGAAGGGTGGGATCACCCATGACTTTTAGTCACGATTCTAATTCCTCTAGATCCGTGTCGCTGTTAATTCAATTTTTGGATGCACCGCTCGACCACATTGTTGCGGGTTGTGGGGTGCAGTTGCACTTATTGGCTGCTTTGACACGCCCGGGGTATATGCACTGGTTTGATCGTGGAAGTAATCATGCTACGTGGTGCAGTTACACCTATACAGAATCTAATGAAATTGATCTGGAATTTTTCAGCAGTTGTTTGTATTACATACATCCCTGCTAATATTATAAATGCGAATGTAAGTTTGTTTCTTACGATTTCACGCGAAAGCTACTCAACCGATCATCATGAAATTTTGTACACATGTTCTTGGAGGCATGAGAAGTAACATAGGATTTTATACTTTTTATTAAAAAAAAATATTTTTTATGTCGTCACTCTGACGTTATCTGCGCGGACGAAGTCACGGGCAAAAGCTAGTACATACATACATACCGTCACGCCTCTTTCCCACAGTCGTAGGCAGAGACTACTTTGTTCCACTTGCTACGATCCTGACATACTTCTTTCGCTTCATCCACACTCATCAATCTCTTCGTCGGTTTCGGGTATCCTGACCTGACCTTTTTCCAAAACGTCTCCTATTTGGTCTCGGAACGTCCGTCTAGGCCTTCCCCTCCCAACGTAACCATACACACTCCCCATATAGATCTGTTTAGTTAGTCTACTTTCATCCATCCGCTCTAAGTGACCAAACCAACTTTTCAAACCAAGCATACTTTTTTCTACCCTAGTCACTATATCCTCTTTCACACCAGCACGTTCCTTTATCACACCAATCCTTATTCTATCTGTTTGTATAAGTATGACTTAGTAGTCCTGGGGCCTTACCGTGACGTCTTAATGCGGTTCAATTTTGACTCAGCTCAGGCTTTAGCTGTCATTTTTAGTACGGTTGACGGCTAGCGAACCTAAACTGAATCGGAATTGAGTCGCATTACGACGTCATGGTAAAAACAACTTTAAATATTTTTCAGGATTGTTATGTTTGTATGGTAAGTTTGATTGAACACTTCTGTAAAAGTATTCTTCGTAATTTTAGATTTAAAATTAAGAATAGCGTGAATATCTGTACTAGCTGTTGCCCGCAACTTCGTCTGCATAGAATTCGTTTATCGTTATTCCGCAGGAATAACGCAATTTTCTGGGATAAAAAGTAGGTAGCCTATGTGTGATTTCAGACTATAACCTATGTTATCTAGCTGTTGCCCGCAACTTCGTCTGCATAGAATTCGTTTATAGATCCCGCAGGAATTACGCAATTTTCCGGGATAAAAAGTAGCCTATGTGTAATTTCAAACTATGACCTATGTTGTAAATTTCATCCAGACCTGTCCAGCCGTTCTGGCGTGAAGGCATGTTGTACTCGTAGCTGGCTTTTTTTAGGTATGTGTGTATGTGTCTATTTATATTTCCATTTTCTGCTCAACCTGCTCAGATCTGTTCTGTTCTCCAGTCCATTATAGTTGCCTGGTAGATCGCTCTGTAGCGATAAGGCCGCCTATTGTTACCTTGTAATATTCTGTATACCTTTTTTCTGTTTTGGTTGTTATATGCGGTGTTCAATGAAGAGTTATTGTATTGTATCGCACTAATATCCAAATTGGCTACCATCTTAATTATAATTACAAATAGATAGCCAACATTCGAGTTGTCTCTCGCAGGAAACTAATTATCGTAAGCGTATCAAGACAAATTAATTACGGACATGTAGTAATTGCCACTGGTGATTGCTTCCGTGCGCTGATTGGACAATTAGTTCATGGATAATGTTCAGCGCGGTATTCAGTGTCTTATGCTATTGAATTGGGTGCAGGCTTGTGTATCTATTCCTCAGTCTTGATCTGTATCTGTTTAGTTTAGTTTACTCCACTAGGGGAGTCCGAGGAGAGCTGAGACAGCGGTGAGTTGATACAAAGCCGATTTCTATGAACTTCGACAGTTTATCGGGCTGGTAATTTCGCTAATTCGTTGCTCCACAGTTTGTGTGAAGTTGTGACCTCGCTAACTGTCATAGGTGCAGAGAAAAAGGCTTTGTATCAACTCGCCTCGGTCTCCCCTACATAGTATAAAACAAAATCGCTTACCGCTCTCTGTCCCTGTTTGCTTAGATCTTTCAAACTTCGCAACGGATTTAGATGCGGTTTTTTTTAATAGATAAAAATGTTGACGAGGGAATTTAAAAACATTTCTGCTATGGTTTAAATGGTTTAATAACACAAAGTAACTAGGAGCCTAATACGGAACAGCTGTTTTTGCTAGCAACCTACCCAGTTTGTGTTATTAGCGGACACGTTTTTAAATTCCGTCGTCAACATTTTGGTCCTTCGAAAGAGTGATTCAAGAAGAAGGTTTATTATGTGTAATTCTGCACAGATGAAGTCGCGGGGAGAAGCTAGTAGTTAATAAAACTAATGTAATTACTTCCATGCTGGTCTGGGAGTAAAGAATGTAACAGTTGTTTTCTTCCCGCGCAAATCGTAACAGCTCATCGAGGGAACGGGCGAAAATTTCAGGAATCATGTTAAGCTATGCTTCGAGCAACCCATCACTATTTAGATTACCCTTTCCACCTGTACGCCCACAATCATGCTAATCGTGGCCTTTAGGTCGTTTTTCGGATCAACACCGCTCACTAGAGGCTCATAGTATTAGACACATTTACGAAAACGAGATCGAGACGTTCATCATCATCATCAGTCTGAACATGTCCACCGTTGAACAAAGGCCTCCCCCTTAGCACACCATAATGAACGACAACTCGCCACCTGCATCCACCGGTTTCCTGCAACTTGCACCATGCCGTCGGTCCACCTAGTGGGAGGCCTGCCACTGCGTCTTCCGGTTCGTGGTCGCCACTCGAAAAGAATACTTGCACTAAATTCTAAGCAGTTCTCATAATGTAATTATTCGAACGCACATGTGCGTTTGTGGCACCTGAAACAACCTCAGAACTGAGAACCGACAGAGAATGTAATAACCAATTCAATCCACATAACATTGCGAATATATCTTTAAGAACGCCACAAATCATAGCCCACAATAGCTTCATTTTGTCATGTTTTTGCTACACTTTAATATCGGAGCGAACATACAATCGCAAATGCCATTAGAGACCTTTTACAGGGACAATTTATGAGGACGTCTACACCATAGCACGTACGAAATTTTACTTGCTACACAGTGTATGAATGTGCAGTGGAATAGATTGCTTTAGAAACACAATGCTCTACGGGTATAAGTATTAAGGCTAATACTTCTTCTTCCTGGTCTGTTGTGACGACATCAGGATGACGATCCTGATGATGACTTGCTGCACTATGTTTTTCCATGTTCTGTTTTCGGCAGTATTAACATTAGCATCTATTCTGAGAAGATTATCATTTTAACTAAGGACATTAATATAGGTTACTAAATTAAAACCAATATGTTAAAGCTAAATTATATCTTAAAAAGACCCCCGTGGCATGGTGCCCAAAAAGCTGACAGCATTCACTTGTTGATAGGCTATGCTGATTTGTTGGCAAAGACAGAAACCTGCCGGCCCTTGTCACCCTTTGGTGAAGAAGTAAGTAAATGCTTTATTGTACAAATATAAAGAAACAGAAGAAGAATAATGAGAAGATTGCAGATGATAAATTTTAAATACAATGTCCAACATACAATGCTTAAGAGTCCATTATTGGGTAAGCCAAGGCCATTAGTTTATTAACTGACTAGTAATTGGGACTAACAAACTGGTATTACAGTGTGCGTTTTCCACATAAATACACAAATAGAAAGCACGAAGACACCAGAAAATAGCCGGTTCCAAGTAAATATTACCTTCGTACTGCTCGTAAATAATATTCTTTTCAGCGAGCTTATTGCGGGCTTCCCGTATTTTGGACGAAACAAATAGGATGTATGTAAGAAAGCTCCGCCATAAAGAACTCGAATTTGTCGTCGGTAGCATTGTCCGTGCTTTGTGCTGAATTAGTCTAGTCCACGTCTTTTGTTTGTCTTTAGGATTCCGTATCATCGATGGTTACTACCCCGTAAATATCCTTAAGTACTGATTTTGTAGGTTCTAGTGGTTGATTAAAAGATCGTGGAATGCCAATGGCTGCGGGTTGCACAAAACTGTCAGACGTTTTAGTCCTTGTGGAAAGCCGATGTTTAACAATGAAATATATTATTATAATGAAATAGTTTTTACACTTAAATAGGTACTTACACATAGTTTCCGTTTCATTTGCTACTTTAAATGGAAACACTTCGAGAAGCATATTTTTTATTTAAGTCTATGAACTTTTTCATTTGGTTGCTGATTTAGCAATTTATTAAATTAAATAATCTGGAAAGTAATTTAATAATAATAAGGATAAACTAACTAGAAAAAAAGTATGAAATAATTACAATTACATTGACTGTAGATTTTGTATCTACAAAGTTTGACAAAGAAAACGCTGGACCTTTTATTGCTTTACTTTTAAAATTAATCTAAAATTATTTCCTTGCCAGTTTTGTGTGTCGACAATTTGTAACTTTACGTGGAACCCTCGACCCCGAGTTAGTCTTTCCTAGCATTCATCAAACAAAACTCTAGTGTATCTTCAACAAAAACTACACAACTCATTACACTTCGCATCAAATTGGAGTTCACATTCATCTCAGCACTGCACTCAAACAAGTCCATCAAAAAAGTTAGTCTTTTATCACACAACTTTAATTCCAACATCCATTCTTCATACTTTACGATCCTGAGAATCTCGACAAAACTTCATCAAACTTAGATGTTATCACATTTAATGACGCCTAAATAAATTATTGTCCGTCAAACAATCAAACTATTGTCATTAAAAGGTCCGATGCATTGTCTAGTTTTTATTAAATGTAAAGAGATCAAGATGATCCGCGTGTCATTGTTTAACCCCTGTCCAATAAAAGGTACCACACACAATGCATATTTTGAATATATTACGGCGTATTCGGTTTGGTTTTTTTGTCGTTTTGAAAATGTCTTGGCTCCTATTTGAAAGGTCGTGAACCATTGAAATCAAATAGGAAAGGATTAAGATGAATTGTGACATGACTCACGCATAAGAATGTCAAATGCCAAGAGGATTTAACTGAGTATTCCTTCTTTTGTATTAGAGTTGTTTTTCAGTAATCTCAATATAGTCAGTAATCATTGTATGAATCAAGCAGATAACCGGGTGATGTAAATTGCCACCATGGTTTGTGTTGCTTATTTCAATAGATAGCGAGTAGTTATTATACTATCTACACAGTTTTATTTACCGTTTTGTTCGTGTACTTACTGGTTCTTGTCGTCATCACAACATTGAACGAATCGGACTCTTGTTGGTGTCGTAATTGCCACTTCCACCGTTCTTTGCCAGCCTTTAGACCTCTCTGTATGACTCGGCGTTGCCATGTCTCTTATTCGGTTCTGTTACAGCAAAAAAATCAGTACTTACCCATTTCCGTCTTTTTAAGTCTGCGACTCCTGTAATCACGTAAACCTTTTTTTTATCTAGCCAAAGCGCGATCCAAATCCAACGGTCGAAGACTTATACTTTTGAACACGTTACCTTTGTAATATTATTTAATTTTAAATATCCGTGACACCGAAGCAATGCTGATCATTAATCCCATTCACATCAGCTTTTCTCACACAAAGGGTCCAATCACACACTTCACAACATTATCTGTCTCACACATCAAAAGCACGCATTGTGTCAATTTTGTCACGTATAATTAATACTGGCCCAAAACGTCTCCTTGCGCGACCCCGACCTTTTGTTACTACCCTCATTCTACCTTATCTGACTATATTATTTATTCATGGTCATTATTTGACCATTTTTGAACTAATGATGTGTTACTATTGTTCTTCTGTGTTAATGTGTGATCGTTAAATGTTTTGAGAGGTGTGAAATAGGATATCAAATGATGCAACGGATGCCCTTTGTGAAATTGACCCTAGGCTATTAAATTGTTTTTAGAAAAAATGAGATGGATAGTTTCTTCTTTAAGTATGTCTCTTATTATATTGTTCAGATTTATTTGAATGTGTGTCAATTCACATCGAATATCACGAAGTAGGTCATTCATGAACTGTGTTTAACAAAAGTGTAAGGCGTTGGAACACAGCACGAAACATTTTATCGTTATTTCTTGTTTTCGTTGTGTAAAACTTTGCAATTTTCTCATAGTCATAAAACAACTTGTCCATCAACCAGCTTGCTTCAATCCGTTCTAAATAAAATGCGCCCAAATTAATGACTTGCGTTCTCATCGAAACTTTAAATATTAAACTCTTTATAGACCATTAAAAATGTAACTTCAACTTTGCAATCTATTAACGGCATGGGTATTAAAATGTACTTCTGGTTGTGCGCATTGTTAGCTTTAATTTTTTGCGTATTTGTCACCTGTGTTACTATAAGGGCTTGTCCCCTCCGTAAAGTTACACTTTAATCGTTTCAAGAACTGGTTTTGCAATAATCAACATTGTTGCAATGTTTATTCAACAAGGTAATAAGCGTGTGTTGAATAGAAGTTTGGTCTTTTTCTGAACCAGTTCGAGATATTGTCAAATGTTCTTGATTCTTATCTGTCTATTCAGTTGGAAGTGGTCATTAAATTTAAGTGTTGTTCACAGTGTTGTTTAGTTGTATTCAAAGGAAGTTAGCTACGTCGAAAAAAACGATGACTATAGATAGTTTTATCGTATTACGAATATTATAAAGTTCAACAATTGTACTTCAAACCGTTTCTAGATTTAATTCTACTAGTTTAACTTTTGTACTTATTGTTTTTTCATCTTCTTCAATCACTGCTTTTGAATCATCATCGCCCGTAGAATCTTGATTATCATGTCTTACAACCCCACATAGTTCGGTCTCGATTGACAAAAGGTACAAAAAGGTCCCTACCTCTAGTCACCCCTTTTACTCCTTTCACACAGTAATTCTTAGTTGACCCATAAACAAATACGCCAAGAATGGCCAGTAATGAGTTGAAAGCATTAATTCTAGATCATAAAGTACCGAATTTATGGATGAAGGTGGTCCTATAAAATGTGATATGGTTTCTTTCAGACGTTACGCGCGTCTTTTGACAATGTTGTTGAGTTACGAGGACAAATTTTGTAAGGACTAATAAAGGGATGGAGTGGAGTTTTTATTACAAGAACGTTATCAAATTTAGCAGAACATTGTTGAGGAGAAGTGCTAGCTAAATTAAGACTATTTGAAAGTATTGAATGAAAACATTATTCTCGTTTTGTTAATTATTTTTGTATTAACTAAGGACGTTTCAAAGCTTTTTAGGCATATAGGTATTAGGGTATCTAATACACGTTACTTGCACTATTATTAAACTTACAATTGAATCAAAATAAAAGAGGCATTTCTATAAAAGCAGATAGCGAGATCACAGTCGACTCCATTCCATCAAAAACTCACCAAAATACAGGACAAGACAACTAAATATAAGTTCAGCCGTAAATAATAGAAAAAGTCCTAATAACCATTCATAATTTTATTCACAAAGTCCGTTTGCAGGACATAATTGACCATAAATAAAGAATACACATGTTAAAAGACCCCGTTTTAACCCCTTTAGCTAAAGAATAGATGTATTTATGTTCTAGCTATTTGTAGTTTGTATTTTTGAATGGACATTGCTACATTCACTATATCCAGTAAATAATTTTGCATTGTCATCTATTTCTTTATTAACAATGTCCATGCCATTGTTAATTGTTAAATTATTTGCATCTTCAATTGTTTGGTCATGAGTTACAGATATATTACCTTTATTCGCAAGAGTTATATTATCATTGTATTGTTGGATTTTATCAACGAATCTTTCGACACTGAGTTTATTGTGGTTGTTAGTCGTTTCCTGCATTTAATTAACTTTCGATGACCCTAAAAGTGTCATCTGATAAAAATTAATGCATCATAGCGTACTATCATTATGTTCCCTCTAAAACCGTGGTTTTCACGACATTTATTACTAAAAAGTCGCGTGTTCGTGTAAAACCCTAATTTAGCTCCCTATTTTGAACCTTGACATCTCGGGAAACAAATTTAATTAAAGAACTGATTACATTTTTAACGAAATTTTACCGTTTAACTGAATCGTGACCAATTATAGAACCTTATTTGTGACGTCGTCGTCTTTTCTGACAAATAAAATATTTCTTGGACACCTAATCATTGTTTAGTTTCTCTTTCCCACACTTTACAAACAAGCTCAAACATCGATAACTTACTTATATCTATAGATATGCTATGATAATGTAAAGTATTTAATGCTTTTTCTATTGTCTTAACCTTCCAGAAAAAGAAAACTTTTACTGGTGACTAAACCCAGTAGCCCCTTATTACAAAATGGTGTACAGAACACAGTTCTGTTAATATTGGTGCATATTGTTGCCCTGATTCCGTCCCCATTTTGAACTTTGATCTTGGAGAGGTTTAATCAGACGGTTAGATCCTTAACTGTAGCAATTTACGTCAATTTTTCCAAATTTATTTGAGAATGTCAAACACAGGTGCAACTTTTTTTAGGTTTTTATTTTATTCTGCTAGTAACGGCCATTGCGTAAGTGCTTATTATTTTTTTAACTCTTTTAGTTTTTTAAATTGTAGTCGTGGAACCATATTTTAATTTACGATTTTTCAATCTCTTTAAACATGCAACTAGAAAAAACATCTTGCGACAGCGACTTACGACTGACACATAAAGCCACACTTAGCATGATTGTGGTCGTATAGGTGGAAAGGGGAATCAAAATAGAGATAGGTAGCTAGCCACATCGCCTATAACATGATTCCTAAGATTTCGGCCATTCCTTCGATGGATTTTTCTATCTGCGCGGGAAGAGAAGCAACTGGTACCGTCTAACACGCCAAGTTTGGCCACTTTTTTGAGAAAAACTGTATTTTTTCAAGTTTTTTGTATTAAACCCCGGACACATTTGTGTATCTGTGGCAACTCTGAGATCATGTGCATGCAATAATTTATCAAAATCTAAAATTAGAAGGAGTTTTCTTTATCATATCACCAATCAAGAGGGCGGGCAAAATAATCTGGACTTTTAGACAACATTGCCCATAATAAATTAAAATAAAATTACAATTTATTTTCACATAGACCGTTGCACCAACGAATGAGACTGTTATAAATTGAAAATAAACAAAAAAACTCAGACGTATTTATTAAGGCATTAACGGACATTTTTGATAAATCACAATCTTGATAAATTATATCCTTTTCAAATTGACAATGATGACAAACTGAGACTCAACTGTATTCATACTCGTAGGTACAATCTACATAATATATGTACAAAAGGTAGTATAAAGTGAAGCATTAGTTAGATGTATGTAGGAGTGATATATTGCCTATCGGACAATAGCGTTGAGGCGAATATTTCTACGCCTGGCCTAGGGCTGTCGCTATTTCTGTAAAGATAATAATAACTAAATACGAGACCAAATAGGAGACGTTTTGGAAAAAGGTCAGGTCAGGAGTACCCGAAACCGACGAGCATGTATGAAGAGATTGATGACTGTGGATGAAGCGAAAGAAATATGTCAGGATCGTAGCAAGTGTCAAAGTAGTCTCTGCCTACCCCTATGGGGAAGAGGCGTGACGGTATGTATGTATATACGTGGCATCAGTGGTACTAATTTATCGGTATGTATGTATGTATGTATGTAATATTAACTAGCTGTTGCCCGCAACTTCATCTGCATAGAATTCGTTTATCGCTATCCCGCTGGAATTGCGCAATTTTCCGGGATAAAAAGTAGCCTATGTGATATTCCAGACTATAATCTATGTTCCAAATTTTATACAGATCTGTCTAGCGGTTCTGGCGTGAAAGAGTAACAAACATCCAAACATCCATACTCACAAACTTTCACACACACACAATAATCACGTCTTTATCCCTTACGGGGTAGACAGAGCCGAAGGTAACAGGTACCTACAGGCCACATTTAGCAAGATTGTGACAAACTTTCACATTTATAATATTAGTAGGATTTAACAATACAATGCGAATAATATTATTATCTGTCGGTTCGTCCGCATCTCACGTCCTTGCGCTGCCCTCTTTCTATATTTGATTTTTATTCTTAACTAGCGACCCGCCCCGGCTTCGCACGGTATATTATGCATGTATTATACATATAAACCTTCCTCTTGAATCACTCTATCTATTAAAAAAAACCGCATCAAAATCCGTTGTGTAGTTTTGAAGATATAAGCATACAAACGGACTTGGGGACAGAAAAAGCGACTTTGTTTTATACTATGTAGTGATTAGCTGCGTACAATTATACAAATAAACCTTCCTCTCAAATTACTCTCTCTATTAAAAAAACCGCATTAAAGTCAATTGCGTAGTTTTCAAAATCTAAGCATACATAGGGACAGACAACGGAAAGCGACTTTATTTTATACTAGTTTCTGCCCGCGACTTCGTCTGCGTAGAATTATACATAAAAACTTACCTCTTGAATCACTCTATCTATTAAAAAAAACCGCATCAAAATCCGTTGTGTAGTTTTGAAGATATAAGCATATTATAGGGGCATAGGGACAGAGAAAGCGACTTTATTTTATACTATGTAGTGATTAGCTGCGTAGAATTATACATATAAACCTTCCGTTTGAATCACTCTATCTATTAAAATCAAAATCAATTGCGTAGTTTTAAAAATCTAAGCATACAAAGGGACAGACAGCGGAAAGCGACTTTGTTTTATACTATGTAGCGATGTTGACTTAGACTTTAATGAATAAACGAACATACTGTCATGTAAGTTTATCCTAGCATTGATGGGAAACTGTTTACGCCCACCGACCTTCCTTTGTCCCTTTCATTTGCATACAAAAGTGCAACAGAGAAAACGCTATACTAACTCTTTATCTTGAAGATGGCATGTGCTTTGTACAATTTTTTTATGTCAAGGAATTAACCAGTTGTTTCTTTTCCCGAGCAGATGGTACAAACCCATCAAGGGTATAAGTGAAAATCACTATTTTGATTCCCCTTTTTACCTATACGACAACAATCATGCTAAACGTGGTTTAGGTCTTGTTGTCTTAGGCTCTGTCAGTCCCGTAAGAGCTAAAGACGTGATTTATGTATGTATCTACACTAATATTATAAAGAGGAAAGATTTGATTGTTTGTTTGTTTGAATTGAATAGGCTCCGAAACTACTGGACCGATTTCAAAAATTCTTTTGCCGTTAGAAAGCTACATTATCACTGAGTGACATAGGCTACTTTTTACCGCGGGAAAATACCTTTTCCTACGGGAAAATTAATTTATCGCGGGCGAAGCTGCGGACGGAAGGCTAGTGTAAAATAAATTAACCAATGTGTCAAAATGAATATTAAAATATGTCATTTGGTGGCAACCCTACGGCCGCCCCTGGCTACCGCGACGGTCACCCTTTACTGACGCCTGGACACGTCGATATTGTGCCACCACTGTATGGATGGAATTCTCGTTAGTAAGTATACTTAGCTATGTACGAACTATGGCTGTAAAGCATGGTTTTAAGTACGGCTTTCAACTTAGCTAGAGACTTTAGTAACAATACTGTGAGAGAATGAATACTTACGATTATGAAGCTATCAAAAGACATTTTAAAGGCTCGAATCGAGTTTATGCTTTACGATTGTAGAATTAGACTTAAGAACTAATTTTGAAGAATGGTTACGTTGGGAGGAGAAGGCCTAGACAGACGTTCCGAGACCAAATAGGAGACGTTTTGGAAAAAGGTCAGGTCAGGAGTACCCGAAACCGACGAGCATGTATGAAGAGATTGATGATTGTGGATGAAGCGAAATAAATATGTCAGGAACGTAGCAAGTGGAATAAAGTAGTCTCTGCCTACCCCTGTGGGAAAGAGGCGTGACGGTATGTATGTATGTATATATGTAACTAATTTTGTCAGCACACCTATTCTGCAATAGTTATTAACATCGCGACTCTAGGCAGCTACGACCTTTGACATGTTCATCGCTATATCGCGGAAATTATGCAATTTTCCGGGATAAAAAGTAGCCTATGTGTTAATATAGGGTACCAGCTATCTCCGTTCGAAATTTTATGCAAATCCGTCGAACCGTTTCAGCGTGAAGAAGGTACAAACATACACACTTACATGGCCACATCCATCCATCCATGCGCCCTCACAAACAATATGTTACCTACGTTATTAACAAGCGCCGCTCATAAAGAATTAATCCTAAAAATGCTTTTCCGTTTTCGCGAACACATGCTTCTTAATAACCTACAATTTTCACGTCTTTGACATTCTAATGACAGTAAATCAGTCCCTTCGTAACACTACGAAATAATCACCGGTTGAAGTTTTAATGCCACTTTGTTTTAAAAATGTAGAGTGAAGTTTTCTTGGAAAGTATCGATGTCAGTCCAAAAACAGTCATTTCGATAAAGTTAAAAATGCAAATTAGAAAATTTCATCGTTTTTATTAAACTCAATATAAGTTTGTTTAAATCCTGTCCTGTGTTGTCCTGGTGAGCAGTAGATGTTACACGGGAGTTTGTAATTGTGTCGTACAGACACATCATTCAAACAGATGACGCTTGGCAACAAAAATCGCTGGTGCAGATAGAAAAATTCGAAGGCTTACTCACCTGCTTCCCGGCCATAGCTTTTCTTTTAGGATTTTCTGTGTTCTAATTTTAAGTGTCGTTTAGAATAGGTAGCAAAACTTGGGTATGGCAAAAAAACCATGAAAGTAAAATAAATGCAGTAGAAATGAGAGCGTTAAGAAGTATGGAAGGTGTGTCACTGGAAGATAGAATAAGGAATAGTGTGATAAGGGAACGTGCTGGTGTGAAATAGGATATATTGACTAGGATAGAAAAAAAGTATGCTTAGTTGGTTTGGTCACGTAGAGCGGATGGATGAAAGTAGACTAATTAAACAGATCTATATGGGGAGTGTGAATGGTTGCGTTGGGAGGGGAAGACCTAGATGACAGTTCCGAGACCAATAAGGAGAAGTTTTGGAAAAAGGTCAAGTCAAAAGTACCCGAAACCGAAGAGCATGTAACTTCCAACGTTAAATACTTCTAAAACAGTGACACATCATTATAACAACAATAAGTCCACATTGTAAATCAAGCAGATGAATATCTATTGATTTACCAGTACTGTGTACTTAGTCACCAAATTTATTGGATCTCGAATTATGAATGAAGTTCAAAGTAATCTCACACGTTTTGTATCTTGTTAATGCTTTGTTTAATTAAATATTTGGGTGAAGTCGCAATTAATTCAGAAGCTGATTTATATTCCGATTTGTGCCAATTTCCGGGTAGCTTAGTCAATGGTTACGTTTAGGGTTCCTCTGGAAGTTGGATCATCATCATCATCATCACTGCAATATCATGCTGATTTTCACCACTGCTGAATACACGGGGGAGACACAGACTAAGGTAACAAGAGCTAAGGCCACGTTTAGCATGATTCTGGCTTATAGGTTCAAAGCAATTCAAGGGTGTGTGTGAAGTTCCCAATCCGCACTGGGCTCGCGTGGAAACTATAGCCCAAGCCCTCTCGTTCTGAGAGGAGGCCTGTGCCCAGCAGTGGTATGTGCATAGGCGGGAGATAATGATGAAAGCCTTTTTTAATTAATATTTGGGTAACTCGAAATTAATTTGGAAGCGGATTCATATTCCGATTTGTGGCGAATTCCGATTAGCTTAGTTACTGACTAAGCTAATCGGAATTCGCCACAAATCGGAATATGAATCCATAGTTAAGGGTTCCTCTGGAAGTTGAATCATTATCATTGTAATATCTGCCGATAGTTTTTATCGTCCACTTTCGGATAATTTATAGGGTCCGATGTTAAAGTTACTTTAACAAAATGGTCTTTTGAATTAGAAAAAAAACTTTATTGATATAGCTATTGATATTGCTTTCAGAAGCAATCCGAATGATGATTATTTTAACAATATTAAAAAAAATGGTTCTGTCTTGCATAGTTAATAACGTTATCCATGAAAATGGACGTACTTACATACATACACAAATCACGTCTTTATCCCTTACGGGGTAGACAGGGCCTAAGTTGGCAAGACCAACAGGCCATGTTTAGCAAGGTTATGGACGTACAGATGGCAAAAATGGAATCAAAACAGTGATGGGTTGCTAGCCCGCCTATAACATGATTCCTATGATTTTCGCCAGTTCCCTCGATGGCCATGAAAATCGACGGAGGTGAAAATTCTGAATCTGTCAAAAATGATAAATCGCCATCTTTAAACGATGAAAAAAATGGGAGGTTCTCAATTCGACGCATAACTTTTTACACAGTAGGTATCCAATTTCAGTATTTTTTTTTTTTAGCAGTTATTCTTTTGAATTCGTATTTATTTATTTTTATTCCACACACGCGGAACCCGTCACGTATCTTAGTAATTTCACACTTGCTATTACCATATAGAGACATCCCTAATAAGAAGTACCAAGAACGAAGGCCTGAATATTAAATCGCTGCGCTACGTGACTCATAGTTGCGGCATTCTAAAAATATCATGATTATTCACTAGTTTTCTCTTCTTTGTGGCGTATCAAGTCGTTATAGCGACGACAACTTCGCCAATGTCAAAGTAACAAAAATATAAAATAAATATCTTCGGACAAATTCCGTGCATGGCGGGAAGAACTTGATAACTCCACTTACACGATTTTTTTTTTATCGTCGCAATGGCTTCCTACAGCATTGGTTTTGTAGGAAAAAAATTTACAACTCGATATCTACGATACTTTTAGAGATATTGCCTCGTGAGTATTTGAATATATCCATACGCTGCGTATTTTATTTAACGAAACGAGATATATACGCGATGAGTCACAAAAAAATATATAATATCGTAATATATCCTTACATCAACTTATGCTTAAAAACCGATCTAGCGTACGTAAATTGACAAAACAAGATATCAAAGCGACGACTAACACACTATTAAGTTAAGAAATAAATATGTCGTTTTATCTACTTATATTCAACTACTGGTAACTTGATATGTCAATTTATACTTACACTATAAAGTTAACAATTAATATATTGACGTTATATTTCGACTTATCAAGTTACTCACGCTATGCACGGAATATGATATCTCGTGTTATCTTAGTAGTTTCTCATTTATAGACCGGGTCAAATCAAAAATATGTTCTTTATTGAATAACTTGTCACATTGTGTCATGTCTCATACTGATGTCGCATACTACTTTTCCCGAGATATATGAGAACAGGGGTGCGTTCAGTTTGATCACCCGACGACGCCCGACTACGCACTGGCCCGTTCAGTAAGTCAGTGCGATCATCGGACGATCACACCGGTCACCCCATAAAATAGATGGGTAAAAAAAGCCCAGACGTCACTTTGACAGTTGAAAAGCGGCAAAATTTATAATTCGAACGCTGGGGATATAAACTTATTATTACGAATACGAAATCGCATACCATCGACATTTAAATTTAATGTGAATTTAATTTAAAATGGGAGATTCAATGAAGACGTTAATGATTCAAGATGAAAAGGGACAGAAATATAATAATATAATATCAAAGATATCAGAAATATAATATCAAAATAAATATAAAATGAATTTCTATTCAGGTCTCGGAGCAAATATTTATTTTATATTTATTTTGAATTGACACTTTTGACAGAAGAACGTCCCAACTCGTTCGGTAAGTGTGTTCATGATCGGACGATTTTCATCCGACTTTAGTTACTGAACGTAGCTCAGAAGTCGTTCTAATTTTTCTTTTTTTTTTCAAATTAGGTAGTGCAAAAAGTGCGCTTGCATTCCCAAATTATTGAAATTTTATTACGAACATTTTTATTACATTTTTTTTATTACAAACGATTAATGTGTATTATTGATACCCAATTCTATGGTGAATAAGTTGATAAGTCATCGGTGAACATGTTGATAAGTCAATTATTATGAATAATAAGATAGTAAGAAAGATAAACATAACCATATTTGAAAAACCATCTAAAATTACTCTTAAATCAATTTAGACATTTCAATTACACTGAAAAACTGATTTTTAGGAATTAAATTAAATAATGTTTTCACTGGTTTGAGCACTAATGTATGGGTAATAAGTTGATAAGTCTCTGGGTAGTATGTTGATAAGTCTAATATCTTACAAAATAAGCAGAATTTACGAGAACACGTAACATAATTTGAAAGATTACATAAAATTATCCATAAATCAAGCTATAAAGATGAGTTCGAGATAAAAACGGATTTTGGAGAAAATTACAAACTTTAAAATCGCTGCCCTGTAAAATTGCCATTTTGGAGTTATCAAGTTCTTCCCGCCATGCACGGAATTACACCAATAATTGACCCAGCCCCAAACTAAGCAAAGCTTGTACTATGGGTACCAGGCAAAGGATAAACATACTTGTTTATATATATAATGTAGATAAATACATACTTAAATACATACAAAATCCATGACTCGGGCACAAACATTCGTATTCATCATAGAACTGTCTGCCCCTACCGGGATTCGAACCCAGGACCTCTAGCTTCATAGTCAGGGTCACTAACCACTAGGCTATCCGGTCGTCAAAAATGTAATTCAAAAATGTTGTGACTAAAAATATCGGACCACCTTTTACGGTAACACGGTCAAAGTTCCTGTCTCTTAGGCAACGGTCAATGATATCCCTCAGAAACGGCCAGGTAATCATTAGCCGATGCCCAGGGTGCACCGGACCAAGCACTGCTCTGCCCCCGGATGGATCCAAAAACGAACCGCAGCAGAGCTCTTGACCACACGCGGAGGTAACCCGACTCGCACCCCTATTCACTAGTTGAAATTTTATTTAACTGCTAATTTATCAAAATAAATAAAAATATACAAATATTAAAATTCCGCAAATACTCTTCTCTTTTAAAGGACTATGAGTTTGCGGCGCTCGCAGTGGAGACAATGGGTCCTTGGTCGGCTGACATGAGAGCCTTCATAAGAGCCTTGTCGTCCCGGCTGATAGAGACCTCAGGAGACCCCAGAGCTGGCGCTTACTTCTCCCAGCGAATTTCTCTGGCTGTACAGAGAGGCAATGCCGCCAGTGTATTAGGGTCTATGCCGCAGGAGGGCCTTTTAGATGGTGTTTTCTTTTTATAGTTAGGTATATTTATTTAGTTTTAAGTTTTGTATATTTAGTTGTTCAAAATTAATAAATAATTTAATATTCGTTTGTCTTTGTCTTTCACTTTGACACTATCCTGCAGGCTTATTACGTAACTCGCTCGCGATCGTATTCATCGTTGAAGACGATTGTGATTACGATTCGACCGCCTTGAAACATTGGTATTACGTAAAAAAATGATTCCGATTATGCGAGGGAATCGCTTTCAAAAACGAAACCAATTGAATGGACCAAAAAGTTTTGTTTTTGCAAACAACTTTAGCGACGAATGATTTTTATTAAATCAATTGACCCTAATTCTAGCGTTGTTATTTACTTAAATAACTAAATTAAATACGTTGTTTTGGTTCATTGAAATATTAAGATCCGAATAACAAAAAATATCATCTATAACCAAAAATACAAAATGCAGTGTGAACGAAACTAAACGCAAACTTAATAAAAAAAAAAAACATCTTGACAGTGTCTTCCCGACAAATCCAACAATCAAAGAACTAAGTAAGTTTGGTTTACATTTTTTACTCAGTTTAATTGCTTTACTGTGCGTTTTATAGCTAAATTGATAGAATAGGTACAATAATAAATTAACCCTGGAGTGATTACAGTTCCGTAAGCATTATACTCACGAAAATTGATTAGTATAGAACACATCGTGTCGGAAATGTTTGTTCGAAATAAACGTTTGTTTTTAAACTCATATACGATTGGCGATTCTCTCTTTTAGTGTATAAACATCCAGTGCATTTGATATACGATGTGTAGTGCTTCCAGTGGTTTATTAAAGCACCCAGTGCATCGGTATGAGAAGTACCGAAAAGTTTCCAAACTTGTTTGTTGTACCATAAAATCATTTTCTATCACGAATTATAATTAGTCCCATACTTATTATAATACAACAAAAACAGAGGTCGACATTTCGATAGCAACAGCCATTCACCTCAAGCCTACGAATGAACTATGAATATCGAATTTCGGTGTATAAGAATTTTTAACATTTTAGGAGCCGTCGTGGAAATGGCCAGCAGCTCTGTGGACCCCGGCTACGGGGATACGGAGTGACCACAGCGCAGACGTGCAGCAGCTGCATGCCGCATTTAAAATTAATGCGAAAACATCGAATTCGTACATACATACATAAACCACCTTTATCACTTACAGGAAGGACAAATACTAAGGTAACAAGACCATACACAATATTACATAATATAACGCGTAAGAGCGCTTGTAGACGTCCGTTTTTTTCACCGGATAACGGACCGTGTTTTTTTGCCGGATTCACGGTGGTGTATGAATTATAATGAATGTGTGTAGTACATGCACCGGACATCGGTCCGGCGAACAATTTACGCCGGATGCACCACCGCTTCTCCTCGGCGCGACGGACACCGGTCCGGTGTAAGAAAAAAACGGATGTTTTTGTGATTACTTCAAAATGTTCAAAAATTACGCCTCAGAAGTAGAACACTTTAATACTTTATGGCAATAACTAAGTGAGTGTCTTATGTTATAATTTTATGTATTATTTTCAGAGTGCAGAATTACAGTCGGCTCACCAGCTTGGCAGCTTGGCAGAGGCAGGCGCTGGCCGCGCGCTTGGCTAAATTACTTGCCTGTGCCTAAATTACCTTGAACAGCGTTTTTGACAGCCTTTACTAGGCTATAGAATGTTTGTGACAGTGTGAGGATCTCAGTGAGTGAGTGAGTGTGTATGTTTGTTCTTTCTTCACACTGAAACGACTGATAATATAATATTAATATAGCGATAAACGTGTCAATTGCTAATTCTATGCAGAGGAAGTTGCAGGCAGAAACTAGTAATAAATAACTAGAAAATGATATACGTTTTTTTGTTAACTACCTTTTTTAAATCCATTATTCCAGCAATACAGATTTTGTTATAAGTACTTGTTTTTATTAATTAAAAATATATATTTTTTTATGTTAGAGAGGCCAGACAAACGAACTAGTGGGTCACCTGATGTTAAATGATCACCACTGTCCATAAACACTCGCAGCGCTTTACGCGATGCCAGTGCGTTGTCGGCCCTACTAGTGACATGTAATAAAGCCTCGATAAAGTTAATTTATTAGTATTATTTGTGGAATTAGTACATGACTTCTTATTTCTGGGGCATTGTTTATCTTGCTGGAACAGCCAAGCCATGGAGATCGCTAGACGAATCACTCGGATGGGCCGCCTTCAAAAACTTGCAATGTAAGGCAGAGTTCCAACAATACCTTAAAACCAAAGTAATCGACCAATGTGGTAATGTAAACGAAGAGGCCTTTACCCAGCAGTGGGTGTGTGACGCTGCATTATGCGCGCGCACAGCACACCACTACAAGCTACGCCCTGCCGGCGCTGAAGCCGCGGACCGCCCGCTGTTGCTGAGACTACGCCTGCGCCGATCGCCCAATATACTACTCGCTCGCTACGCCTATTAAAATCTATTTTTCCGATTCAATTCTTTTCACAATGAATAACAAACTGTTTAACCTTCTTTTCTCTTTAACGATTAAACCTTTCTTCATAACCAAAATCTTGTCAATTAAATCTTAACATTCTCAATCTAAGTATGTAATAGTAACTAATTGGTGGATGTGGACTGATTTGATACATAGATTAGTAACTCTCAAGCAGAGGTTTATGGGTTCGAACGCAGGCTCGCACATCCAAGTTTTACGGAATTTTTGACAGTTGATTCCGAGCGAGATTGGTTTCAAAATGAAAACAATCGTTCTAAAAACTCGGTCGGCTTCGCATCGCAGTCGAAAGCGGTTGTGAGCCATATTTTAAACCAATTGAACGAATGGTTTGCCACAAATTCGTTCCACGTAACTAAAATGACAGCTTAGAATTGTTTTGAAGTCCAAGGCAAGCTGTCAATCCAAAGCGAGAGCTAAATTGTCCCCGTCTTGAAATAATGGAAGTAACTTGAGTTGGATTTTTTTGATAGTTTATAATTTATCAATATAATAATTGACTTACAAAGGCACCTTGCTAATTGCTAGGTAAAATTGAGTATTTTTTGTGATGTTTTCCTTTGAATGTCGATCAAAAAGATAAAAATGGCAAGAAGTAAAGTAAGATAAGCCCGCCTTTGTACAGACCTATACATATATGTATCTTAATTTTAGTCAATTGTCTTTGTACCTATATTTTAATTTTGTACATTCAATAAAGTGTTAACTTAGATACAAGTACATAAACTAAAATAATCATCAAGGGGAGTTGTATTCGAAACGGAATAATATCGTCGCCGGCTGCGCTCCGGCAGGGCATAGCTTGCAGCGATGTGCTGTGCACACCCACTGCTGGGTAAAGACCTCTTTCTTTATTTACACGCCGCTTTGCCCGGTCCTGTGCCAGTCTCATCCACAGCTCTCCACCAGACTGCCAAATGTTATCTGACTAACGGGTGACCGCCTTCGAACATATACGTAGCCATGTAGTAATAATTCCACAAATAATACTAATAAATCAACTTTATTGAGGCTTTATCAGAGGCGTCTCAACCTATGGTGCAGAGTGTGCGGCGCACACGGGCGCCGGGTCTAAGGGGGCGCCGAGCGCCCTCTAATGCGACACCTCCAAAGATGCGTCGCTCGCGGCGCCGGCGCTCTCAAAGACCCTGCGCCCGTGTGATGGCCGACGCCGGGGGCGGCGCGGTAGCAAAGAAAGGCTACTCTATTTAAATTTACACAATGACTTTTGTTTCAACGTGAAATCAGCCTTAAAACAGATAATTGAAGATTAAATTGCGCCTACTAGACTAGAGGGCGCCAGGGTACCTACTGGTTGCACACGGGCGCCACAAGGGCTAGAGACGCCTCTGGGCTTTATTACATTATTATGAATAATAAAAACAAGTACTTATAACAAAATCTGTATTGCTGGAATAATACATACACATACACATACACAAATCACGTCTTTATCCCTTACGGGGTAGACAGAGCCAAAGGTGCCTAAAAGGTACCTACAGGCCACATTTAGCAAGATTGTGAGCGTATAGGTGGAAAATGGAATCAAAATAGTGATGGGTTGCTAGCCTCATCGCCTATAACATGATTCCTAATATTTTCGCCCATTCCCTTGATGGGCTTTTACCATCTGCGCGGGTAAAGAAGCAACTGGTACATTCTAAGTTTTTTCTTTGCTCCCAGACCAGCACGGAAAGTTGCTGGAATAATGGATTTAAAAAAGGTAGTTAACAAAAAAACGTATATCATTTTTTAGTTATTTATTACTAGTTTCTGCCTGCAACTTCCTCTGCATGCATGCATGCAGCTGCTGGCCATGTCCACGACGGCTCCTAAAATGTTAATAATTCTTATACACCAAAATTCGATATTCGTAGTTCGTTCGTAGGCTTGAGGGGAAAGCCTGTTGCTATCGAATTGTCTACCGCTGTTTTTGTTGTATAATAATAAGTGTGGGACATATTATAATTCGTTAGGGAAAATGATTTTATGGTAAATAATAATAAATGAATGTCTTGGGACAAATTACACCAATTGACCCAGTACAACAAACAAGTTTGGAAACTTTTCTTAACTTCTCGTACCAGATGTAATCACTCCAGGGTTAATTTATTATTGTATTCTATCAATTTAGCTATAATACCTTGATTAAAATACTCAGTAAAGCAATTAAACAAAGTTAAAAATGTAAACCGAACTTACTTAGTTTGTTGATTGTTGGGAAGACACTGACAACTGACCACCGATTAGAGAGATACACTGACAAGATGTTTTTTTTTTTAATTAAGTTTGCGTTTATTTTCGTTCACACTGTATTTAGAGTTTTTGATTATAAATGATATGTTTTGTTATTTGGATATTAATATTTCAATTAACCAAGACCAAGTATCTAATTTAGTTATCTAAGTGAATGAAAACGCTAGAATTAGGGTCAATTAATTTAATAAAAATCATTCGTCACTAAAGATGTTTGCAAAAACAAAACTTTTTGGTCCATTCAATTGCTTTCGCTTTTCAAAGCGATTGCGAGGGTAATCGGAATATTTTTTTTACATAATACCAATGTTTCAAGGCGGTCGCAGTCGGAATCATAATCACAATCAACTTGGACGACGAATACGATCGCGATTCGCGATATGATTGGCTGGATATGACGATTAGTGTCGTACTTATTAGTATTGTTAAGAATTAGCTACTTATTAGGAAATTTCTAGTTATTTTTTAAATTAAAAAGAATACAACATTACAAATGCGAAGTTTATTTTCATTTTATTCCTTTTCGAATACAACTCCCCTTGATGATTATTTTTGTTTATTTACTTGCATCTAAGTAAACATTTTATTGAATGTACAGAATTAAAATATACAAACACAATTGACAGAAATTAAGATACATTATAGGTACAAAGGCGGGCTTATTTTACTTTACTTCTTGCCATTTTTATCGTTTTGATCGACATTCTAAGGAAAACATCACAACAAAATATTAAATTTTACCTAGCAATTGGGAATGGATGATTATTTTAAAAGTGCTCGATGATTTTTCTATTGATAGGAATAACCATCCTTAGCTACAGAAAAAAGTTACAGATTTTTCCATCGAACGATATATTTTATAAAAATAAAAACGTTTTACTCAGTCATTCGGCGGCCCCTATATACGGCTGATAAGCAGTAGGTCATAACATAACAAATAAAAAAAAAGGCTGCTTGAATCTGTGGTACACAATGACATAAGTAGCTAAAAAAAGCAACGGCTAAGTGGCGCCGTCTGTGAATTGTTGGTGTTACTAAACCATACACGGGGAATTTCATTAAACATTAACATTAATTTTCAACACAGTTGCTCGTAATTTGAGTCTTATTGCACCGCATTTAAACTCATAATTCAGCTTATTACGCACAAGTGCTGTAATATATTACCGCACGAGTGCGGTAATATAAACTTTTTTTAAAATCTCAGCAAACGGTTCAGTATCTATAGGAACAAGGAATATTTTCGTGAATATTAAACTATTTTAGGTTAAAGATGATAAATAAACATTTAAGTTCGACAAATTATTCATTTTTATCTAAAGAGTGACCATAATTTGCAAATTTAAGACATTGATTAATTATTTTATTATAATTTTAATTTTAGGCTCTTTAGCAGTCTGTTGTCAGTGCCTTCGTCGTGCGCGTGCTAAGTGCACAGCGCGCATGCGCGAGTGCTGCGTGCGGATTGGAACGGAGAAATAATATTTGCCGCCATTTTTCACTGATATTGTTGATTCAGACTTTGTTATTTTATTACTTTAAAAATTACGAGTTCAAGTAATAAAGAAATGTAGTGTCCGTCGCTGGAAATACTAAAATATGTTCGGACAATGTTCGGACAGTTATATCAGTAAGAAATCCAAGGTGTTAATTACATCGCGCGTACAATACGCCTCGTGTGTAATTACCAACATAGCACACTTGTATCATAATGTACTATTCTCATACAACATTCAGTAGTGTTGTTGATTCTGAGTAGAAATAAGCCCAATAATTTCCAAAATCTGGGAAAAAATATATATAGTCATTTTTATTGAAATTCCCCATGTATGGTTGAGTAACACCAACAATTCACAGACGGCGCCACTTAGCCGATGCTTTTTTTTAGCTACTTATGTCATTGTGTACCACAGATTCATGCAGCCTATTTTTTATTTTGACGTACTGCTTATCAGGCAGGACTTTTTGGCAAATCATTCGTTCAATTGCTTTCAAAAATGGCTCGCAATCACTTTCGAAAGCGATGCCAAGCCGATCGAGTTACGTGGAACGATTGTTTTCATTTTGAAACCAATCTCGGAATCAGCTGTCAAAAATGAAGACGATGCTGATTGCGAGCGAGTTACGTAATAAGCCTGCTGGTTCCAAACGCACAATGGGACAATTTAAACCAATTGACCTAACTTGTCTTAAACTAAGCAATGCTACATTCGTATAAGTATTGATAATTTAAAATTTTAGACCCAAAACAGAGACATGTTTCGGACTAATTCGTAGACCTTCCTCCTGGAGCGCTCACCCCGGCGGCAGCGGTACGAACACTAAGACAGACATTTTCTTGTATGAGAATCGATAGGGTAAACGATTCTGAGTAAGAAAAACCCGAGCAGATCAGTGCTGCAGGTGTCTAACACCTCAGCGTAATGCTGAGCCAGCGACCGTTTCACTTTTGCGAAGACACACACAACGCTGATGATCTATTTTTCAAGTTTTTTTTTTGTTTCTTTTCTATAAAATTGTGTACATTCTCTTATATTTGTGTGTCTAGACACAAAAAGGAATAAATGTCTTCTTTTTTTCTTTCTTTCTTTCAAAATATCTAAATTCTGGTAAAAATGTTCATGTGGATTTTTTTTGGAAAACGCTCTAATACCATGGTTGCAATGAATGATTCATTGATTGATTGTAACATTTGTTAACTATGATTCAAAAATACTGAAAATCATTTACACCTATTTAGTCAAGCTTCCGAGACCAAATAGGAGACGTTTTAGAAAGATGGTCAGGAGTACCCGAAACCGACGAGCATGCATGAAGATTGATGAATGTGGAAAGCGAAAGAAGTATGTCAGGATCGTAGCAAGTGGAACAGTCTCTGCCTACCCCGGTGGGAAAGAGGCGTGACGGTATGTATGGGTATGTATGTATGTTAGTCAAGCTAACCTAACCTGCTGAAATACTTCGAAACAATTTTGAAAGATCCTGTATACCAGTAGGTATTTGTTCAGAGAAAACGTAATACCTACAAGAATTCCGTGGTGCGGGGTTGAGACAGCGGTATTTCAATTAGACAAGGATGGACGCTTAATTGGAACCGTAAATATGGCGAGTGGACGCATTAATGTTTTGTTTCACTCTGTTTGTGAAATAACATTCGACTGTGAGTTAGCTTGGTGCAAAGATACTGTAACTATCAGTTATTAAAATACTCAAATGGTTTGTGCAAAGCCTGGGCGGTGAACGTACATGCCGACCAGAGATGGGCGTTATTTAGATAATTTCTTATCAAGATAATTATTTCAAATAAAATCATTTCAAATAAATTTATTCGAAGATAAATTCAATCACAAATAGTGCGTTGACAACTTTTTACATACATAAATTACGTCTTCATCCCATACGGGGTAGACAGAGCCTGAGGTAACAAGACCTAAAGACCACGTTTATCATGATCGTGGGTGTATGGATGGAAAGGGGAATCAAAACAGTGATGGGTTGCTAGCCACATCGCCTAATTGATCCCTAAGATTTTTCGCCCAATCCCTCGATGGGCATTTACCATCTGCGCGGGAAGAGAAGCAACTGGTACATTCTATGTTTTTTCTTTGCTCCAGACCAGCATGGAATACCCTTTTTTATTTAGATAAAATATCTAGATGAAGATAACCGATCTTGTTTGTTATTGAAGTAAGCTTATAATAATAAATGTATACAGAATGTCACGTCGGGTCGTCACGCTGACATTGCTCATATAATCCGAAAATAATTGTTGCAACATAAACGCTGCAATGTCGTGTTCTAGCTCTGGCTCTCAACATGTCTCCAATTCACCAATATTTAGACAGCAGGTTTTTTTAATATCAGCTGTACTACTGATATTCATCTTTTATTTAAAACCCCAACTAATTTATCTAGATAAAAATGAAACTGATCTAGATAAGTTCAAAATGACAAATGACGGATTTCGTTACTTCAAATAAAAGATTATTTTATGATTATGATCTTCCCGGTTTTTCGTAAATAGATAATTTTTGCCCAACTCTGATACCGACGTGTCTGGGTCTGAATGAAGTAGCATTACCGTAAAAATACGACGATGGGAAAGAATTTTGCACGATATCTCTATACCTACACTGCCCTTATTTTCCACAAATAAACTGCAAACCGATAGAACCACATTCTAATCACAAACTTTTCTAATAAATCACCAACATTTGCCCAATAAATCACAAGGATTATCTCAATAAAAATATCGCACTAACGTCTTATGTAAGAAGTGAATAAATATTCCTTATCTGGACCTACGACGTTTTTTGTTTTCTATATTTTATTGTTTGGTAAAAAACTGCCTTTTACCGCAATTGGCTATGTCCACGACTTTTTCCATAAATATTTAACAAATAATTTACTTATTACGATGAATAATGAAAAATAATGTACTTACTTCCATGCTGGTCCGGGAGCAAAGAAAAAACATAGAATGTACCAGTTGCTTCTCTTCTCGGGCAGATGGTAAAAGCCCATCGAGGGAATGGGCGAAAATCATAGGAATCATGTTATGGGCGATGCGGATAGCAACCTGTTACTACTTTGATTCCATTTTCCATCTATACCTTGCCCCACAATCTTGCTAAGCGTGTCCTGTAGGTATTGTCACCTTAGGTTCTGTCTACCCCCTAAGGGATAGACGTGATTTGTGTATTATGATTAATTTAATTCGATTTTTGAATGTTTAATGGCACATTTATCACAATGTTACTTATGAGTTTCACAACTGCTTGCCAACGCCATCTACCGGCATTAACAAAAAATAATTCGTGTAGTAACGTTAATTTTGCTTTGATTACTCATCGACAAATTAACAAATAGAGTTGTCATTTTATACAAAATACTACAATCTCTTAATTTGTGCTTCGTCGACTGCACAGCGGATTTACTAGTGCGCATTGGAATTGCAATCAAAGTTGCAAACCACATCAATATCCTGGGTCTTAAGCGTTATCGTTCTGCCCGGTTGATCATTAATCATCTAGACTTGAACCCCCTACCCGCCCCCCCCCCCCCCTTAGCCTAGCTCTAGCTAGCTCAATATTATAAGCCCTAGAATCTATAGATTTGTATGCTGAGGCAAGATTCTAGATACGGCTAGAAGTTTAGTATGGAATGGTGCTTTTATGTATTTTTGACAGAAGAAAACGTATGGACGCGTTCGCGTTTAATGCTTCTATTAAAAATGGCAGCGCTTCTAGCTTCGATTATTTGGGAACAAGGGTTTATTGTAATACCAGCATGTCAACATAACGTTTATGGCCATAAATTAACAACAAATGATAATTTCGTCTTCAATTTTTAGTGATCCATAGCTCAAAAGAAAATAAACAATCCGTCAGCGTCATTTCTTTGTGTACCTGTCAGTTCTTATCATAATTAGGTATTATTAATTGTAACCGAATTCGAAAAGTTTCACATCTTTAAAAAAATTATACAGTCAGAGTCTCAGAATGAGAGGGCTTGGGCTATGGTTTCCACGCGGACCCAGTATGGATGGGGAACATCACATACACATTTTACGCAGTTTGACTTGAAATTTGATGTGATTAACATCTTGATGGTTAGCAGTCAAGTACCGTGCGTTTTAAACTCAATTTTCCTCGTACGACAAAGATCTGGAACCAACTTCCTGCTACAACATTCCCTGAGCGGTACAATTTAGGGATCTTTAAAAAGCGAGCCTTCCTGTTCTTGAAACGGCCGGCAACGCACCTATGATTCCCCAAGTCTTGCAGGTGTCCCTGGGCGATGCTGATTACTTTCCATCAGATGATCCGTCTGCTCGTTTGCCCCCTCTTATATATATATAAAAAAAAAGCTATTTTAAAAATATTATTATTATATGTTAACGTTAGGAGGGGAAGGCCTAGACGGACGTTTCGAGACCAAATAGGAGACGTTTTGGAAAAAGGTCAGGTCAGGAGTACCCGAAACCGACGAGCCTGTATGAAGAGATTGATGAATGTGGATGAAGCGAAAGAAGTATGTCAGGATCGTAGCAAGTGGAACAAAGTAGTCTCTGTGCCTACCCCTGTGGGAAAGAGGCGTGACGGTATGTATGTGTGTATGTTATTTTTTTTTTCTAACAAAAGCTTCTCTATGAAACGGCTTTGATGCTTAGTTAAATAAACGTATTTACATCGTAAACTGAAGTGATACAATCATTTAGCATGGCATCATGTTCAATAGCCAATAAATCCCTTCATCTCGATACCTCGTAAACGTTGCAATCGGTCCGTTTCGCGGAAATCAATCGGCAGATTCGTGTCTCATGCGCAATTAATTTGTGAATTAATTTATGGGCCAAGTTAAAAGATGATAGCGGAAACCGGCGACTATGTGGCAATTAAATAAAAAAAATAATGCTGCGCCCAACAGGGTTTCATCTATATCTATACTAATATTATAAAGAGGAAAGATTTGTACCTGTTTTTGTATGTTTGTATGTTTGTAATGAATAGGCTCAAAAAGTACTGGGCCGATCTGGATGAAATTTGGAACATAGATAGATTATAGTCTGGAATAACACATAGGCTACTTTTTATCCCGGAAAATTGCGTGATTCCCGTGGGATAGCGATAAACGAATTCTACGCAGACGAAGTTGCGGGCAACTGCTAGTATGTTATATTGTGCATATTGCCATCTTTCTATTATACCTGTGACATGTGAATTGCATTATTAAATAAATAAATAAATAAATGACAACACAGTACTACCACACAATACATGTTACTGAAATAAAAGAGCGAGTAACACTCACTGGTTTTTAAACTTAATAACTTTACTAATTATATTATCTACCCAATATTTAAAAAAAAAACAAATTTGTAATTTTTGAACCGGTCTGTTTGTCTGTATGGTTGTTATTCTTTCACGCTGAGATAGCATTGGACAAAATTTGGTATATACCATACTTCTGCTTACACTTCATAGATAGTTGGTCTGGAATAACACAATACATAATAGTCTAAATTTTGTCCTGATTCATATGGAATCTGAGGTTACGTTTATTTTCAAGGTTTGAAATTTTGTACAAATGTTCCTCATGCAATGTTAATTAAGACCACGATGCGAATTTTGAAAATTTCCATATTTTTTTAGACTGCAGTAAAACTCCGTACTAGTAATAAATAAAAAACTAGTATTAGTACGGTAAAACTGACAAACTGCCGTTGCAAAATTGGATGGATAGCTCATAATTACCACTCTGTTGGTTACTCACTCTGTTACATCTCATTCTACTCCGCTTGCAGCTTGTACCGCATGCCCTGTGCTCTCAAGTCAAGACGACTTGAACTTAACTGGAAGCGATCTCGGGACTCAGGTTATGAGTCAACTGGGCGATGTATGCCGTTAAAGATATGTTATGATCAAATAGCGCAGAATGGACAATGCTTTGCTGTCGAATCTAAAATCTTTACATAATATGAAATAAAATTGCACCAAGATAATCTGTAAGTTTAGATCCTTTTAACAACTTGCGCAAAGATTTGAATGCGGTTTATATTGGGCTAGCAACCCATCACTATTTTGATTCCATTTTTTGCCATCTATACGCTCACAATCTTGCTAATCGTGGCCTAGGTATTGCCACCTTAGGCTCTGTCTACCCCGTAAGGGATAAAGACGTGATTTGTGTATGTGTATGTATGTATATCAATAGGTAAAGTGATTCAAGAGGAAGGTTAATACATATTGTTTGACAAGCCGTGCAAAGCAAGGGCACGTCGCTAATAATTAATAGGTAATCCATAAAATTAAAGGAATGGGCGAAATTCTTAGAAATCATTGAATTTAAAATGAATCATGTTGCGACAAGCAATTTCAATAATATTAAAGAACCACTTCTTAGTGCAAATAATTACTTCCTAGACGATCAACATCGTTTACTTGTCTAGGGAAAAGACTGATTTTTTTTATCTGACCCAGTAAATTCCAATAAGACTGTCGCTTCTATCCCCAAAGCTACTCTTTGGCTTATAAGGAATAAACTTATAATTGAATTTCAGTTAACAGCTCCCCGCGGACTGTTAACTTGGCAGTAACTTGCATATGTCTTTGTCCGGTACATTGTACGCAGTAACGACTGATGCAGGGCAGTGATGCAACGTTGGCGCAGTAAATAATACAAAACATAAATCACGTCTTACGGGGTAGACAGAGCCTAAGATAACAAGAGCTAAAGGTGACGTTTAGCATGATTGTGGGCGTATAGGTGGAAAGGGGAATCAAAATAGTGATGGATTGCTATTGCTAGCCGCATCGCCTGTAACTTGATTCTTAAGATTTTCGCCCATACCCTCGATGGGCTTTTATCATGCGCGGAAAGAGAAGCAACTGGTACGTTCAATGTTTTTTCTTGACTCCTAGACCAGCATGGAAGACAGCAGGATTAAATAATGCAATCATTAAACTAGCTTTCTCCATGCTGATTTGGGAGTAAAAAAAACATAAAATTTACCAGTAGCTTCTCTTGCCGCGCAGATGGTAAAAGCCCATCGAGGAAATGTGCGAAAATCATAGGAATCATGCTACCTATAGGCGATGCGGCTAGCAACCCATCACTATTTTGATTTTCCTTTCCACCTATACGCCCTTAATCATGCTAAACGTGGCCTTAAGGTTTTGTTGTTAGGCTCTGTCTACCCCGTAAGGAATAATACATAATGAGAATAATCGATGGGCTTTCACCATGCGCGGGAAAAGAAGCAACTGTTAATTCTATCTTTTTTCTTTACTCCCAGAGCAGCATGGAAGAAAAACAAATAAATAAATAGCAAATGTCATCCAAATCTTTCCAGTGAAGCCAGGCATTTGTAATTGTTTTATTACTTCTCATTCACCCCTGATGACAGTCATTGCTACACTTGCAGCAAATTTAACGTCGGTAAAAGACTTTTTTTAATCCACACTACACTGGCTGGAGTGTCAATCTGACTTCTTTGTCGGAGTGTTTTGGAGCGAGAATATCATTTATAGCGAACCTATTGAGCTGCAGTGGACTGGATATATTCGAGCTTCAAGCGCTTTGTTGTAATGTGTTACATTGTAGGTACATTTGGACTACACAGATACAAACATACCAGAGTTCGGCAACAATTAACTATTCACGAAAAACCGGGAAGATAACTAAATCATCCTTACTAATATTATAAATGCGAAAGTAACTCTGTCTGTCTGTCTGTTACCTTTTCACGCTTAAACCGCTGGACCGATTTTGCTGAAATTTGGTATACAGATAGTTCAAGTCCCGGGGAAGGTCATAGGATTGTTTTTATCCAGGAAAATTGCAGTTCCCGCGGGATAGCGATTCTGCGCACACGGAGTCGCGGGCATCAGCTAGTCTTATATAATTTTATCAGGGTCCCACTGAAAAACAGCGTTGCTTGCCGCAACATTATGCTGAGTGGGGTCCATTTTACACCATATCGGTACTATTCCTTAGTATATTGTATTTTCCTTGTTTTATATCTACGTGTATAAGGTTTATCTTTCTTTCTTATGTTTTATTTGAAGTAACCCAGACCAGCATGGAAGATATTTTCATTTCACAGATGACGTATTACTGTTGCCGTTATTTAGAAACAGAATACTTTTGTCTATGTAAGTAACCAATATAAAATGACCTCACACGGCCCACATCTTGCTTAGGAGGTAGGGCGCTGCTAACACTGGATACTTTATTTACTTGGCGAATTTGCACGTTGTAGTTGTAATAGTTGCCTTTACGTGCCCTTTAGGTCTTGTTACCTCACCTGTCTACCCCGTAAGGGATATGGAGATTTGTGTATGTATTTATCTAGTTGTAATTTTTAACTATGCGACTAATAATCACAGAAAAGATTTATTCAGCGAAATTTTAAACCTTCCAATGTAAGTATTAAAGCTATGAAAGCGCTGACTTGTGATTTCGTTGCGCGTGAGTGGTTCTGGTGACAAGTGATCGTTCAAAAGAGGGATTAGTATTCTTCGAGCTGATTCGGAATGAATCTCATGTCAGTACATCTGTTCAATTAGGATTGCTATTTGATTTTACAGAAAAAAAAAAAATTATGTAAAAATAATAATTTAATTCCTAACCCACCATGAAACCTTTTTATAGTAAGCGTCGTACCGATTACTTCCATGCTGGTCTGGGAGCAAAGAAAAAACATAGAATGTACCAGTTGCTTCTCTACCCGCGCAGATGGCAAAAGCCCATCTAGGAAATGGGAATAGGAATCATGTCTTCTATAGGCGATGCGGCTAGCAGGGTTGGTATCACTATTTTGATTCTCCTTTCCACACGCCCGCAATCATGCTAAGCGTGCCCTTTAGGCCTTGTTACCTTAGGCCCCGTAAGGGATTAAGACGTGATTTTTGTGTGTGTCGTACTGATTTTCCCAGTTAAGTAATACAATGTCACTATTACGTTTCATGGGAAGAGTTTTCCTCAATCGGTTAGGAATTAAATTTCTTGTACGGGCAAGACCTACGATAGGACCTATATCCTCAAAAATAGCTGGAGAAAACATACACCCTGTTAGAATGATTAAAGAATGATTGGTAAAGAAATATAAATAACTTCATTGTTAAAATACCATTTCTAATACAAGCTCTTTTATGTTGACCATACACAGAGACCAAACCTCATATTCTTCAAAAATCTAGTAACAAAAATGTCGGCAATGTTGTACAGTAACACGGTCAAAGACCCCCGGGCTCTTAGCCAACGGTCAATGATATCCCTCAAGAACTGCCAGGAAATCATTAGCCGATGCCCAGGGTGCGCCGGAGCACTGCTCTTCCCCGGACATAACCAAAACCGCAGCTCTTGACCACACGCGGAGGTAACCCGACTCGCACCCCCAAGCCTCATATTGAACTCGTCAACAATACAACTGGCAGGTAAAAACAAAACACGCCCAATCTCGAAGCAATCTCGCCCTCTTGTCCTAAAAAAATTACACTCGAACCACGAAAACCCAATACCAGGAACAAAACGTCCAATAACGTTCCTGAAATAATATTTCCACTGAACAAAGATCACGGTGTGTTTGTATTACAAACACTTAGCGCGGTATCGGGGAAGAGCCTAATTGGATCTATACAAGATCGGGTAAACACGGGAAGGTGCTATTTGGTTTTGAGGAGAATGGAGAGAGACAATTGAGTGTGAAGAGCCAATTTTACACCATGAGTGTAGTCTCAAAAAATCGGCCGCATTAAATTGTTTGCTGCATCAATTGATAATCTATAAGTGTTCTGAGAATCTTCTAAAAACTACAAAAAACACACATCATTGATTACAGCGCCATCTAACGGGACTTCTTCAATGAGCTAACGCGAGCATCCGCCTTAAATAGTTTATTTAATTACTTATTTCTGTAATACAAATGCAACAAATAAAAATATCATAAAATTTTGTGCAGTCGTTCTTGTGTTATGTAACTAACCATGGTTTGGTTTTATACATACACTAGCTTCTGCCCGCGACTTCGTCTGCGTAGAATTATACATAAAAACCTTCCTCTTGAATCACTCTTTCCACTTAAAAAACCGCATCAAAATCCGTTGTGTAGTTTTGAAGATATAAGCATACATATCGACACAGGGACATAGGGACAGAGAAAGCGACTTTATTTTATACTATGTAGTGATGATACATACATATTTATGAATAACACTGATATAAGTAAGTTAAAGAAAGAAAAATAAGTATTATTGAGTGCTGACACGTGTTACTTAAATACAGGTTTTAGGATGTTTTATCTCATTTCTTTTAAAGTAACAAACGACAAATTTTGTGTGATTCTATGCAAGATACATACATACATAAATAACGTATTTATCCTTTCAGGGGGAGACAGAGCCTATGGTGACAAAACCTTAAGGCCACGTTTAGCATGATTAAGGGCGTATAGGTGGAAAGGGAAATCAAATTAGTGATGGGTTGCTATGTTTTTTAAAAAATAAAGTTAGAAGATAGATAGGTACTTGGAGTAAAATTGTATTATTAGTAAATGATATTATGATGGCAGAAACTAGCGGCTAGCAACCCATTACTATTTTGATACTCCTTTCCACACGCCCGAAATCATGCTAAACGTGGCCTTTAGGTCTTGTTACCTTAGACTCGGTCTACCCCGTAAGGGATAAAGACGTGATTTTGTGTGTGTCTGCGTGTGCGTGACCCATCACAAACAATTATCAATCTGAATCACTTAAACAAAACACTACAGCGTCAAATGTTGACGATCAAAAAGCCATCACAAACCTTTTTAGACGAATACATTTTTAATTTAATAATTGCAGTTCTTCGTTCGAATTTACGTGATAGCGTCAAATTAAAATGATCACGTGACAAATATGTCCAAGTGACAGATGCTGGGTCGCCTAAGTTAGAATTATCACTTTACAAAAGCAGCTTTCACCTACGAAATATGTAGTGACTTTTAATGCATGGCGTTACGGTTTGATATTGAATGTGTTCTTGTAAAGTGGCTGCAAAACAATTTGTAATATTACAGTAGGGTCAGATGAGTGTGTCATTATTTTATTAGTTGATTGTTTTAAAATTAGCTTCTAGTTATAATTATGTAGGACGGCATGTTTATGCTGTTATTACACAAGTAGGGAGGAGACTTGATTATTTAGATTAATGATCTTTTGTTCGATGTTATTGTAGGTAAGTAGGTAATCGTTACTTCAAAATACTAACAATTCAAGAATAAGCCTTTTTCTGTTATTACTGCACGTTAGATATCAAAAAGTGTAGACTCCACACCAGTTTTGTCAGAATCCCTAAAATTCAAACAAATGGTTTTCGCTAATCCAAATAACTAAAGTCAGCAATTTACTGCCTGTGTCTTTGATCCTTGAATGCTAAAATGTGCATTCAGTAGGCGTGTTGTATCTGAGGTCACCTGAAGAGCATCTGGCAGGTGTGATTGCAAAAACCAAATCATGTGTGATAGATTATTTACAATCCCGAAAGAACTTTAATGGATAATTGTCTGGAAAACAAAAAAATAAGTACATAATTACACATAAACGGATAACTCACGTATAAAAAGTCGAGTGATGCTCGACATGTTTCGGACTATTTCGAAGTCCTTTTTCCAAGAGCGCTCGCCCCGGCGGCAGCGACACGAACACCCGCGCGACCCGTGCGCGCGGGGCGAGCGCTCTTGGAAAAAGGACTTCGAAATAGTCCGAAACATGTCGAGCATCACTCGACTTTTTATACGTGAGTTATCCGTTTATGTGTAATTATGATTGAGTCTCACGGTAGTTTCATGTTGAAAATAAGTACAGACAAAAAAGGTTAAAAACACAGTTATTTTTCCTTAATAAAAGCATCATTCAACGTAATGCAGTAATAACAAGGTGCATCGCTATAAAGCGGTATCTGTTTCAGTTAATTAAACGAAGAGCATCGCGTGACCAAATGAAAATAGTTGCGAAATACAAACGAAATAACAAGCATTTTTAATGCAACATGTGTCCGAGGGAGCGATAAATATTTCAATACGTTTAATGTTTATGTTTACTAACAAAAATATCATAACTTGTACACATGCTAGTTAAATTTAAATGAAATTATAATAGTTACTACTTTCATTAAAAATTGGAAAAAAAAAGTAAGGGCAACTTGGCCGTCCTTAAATCTATTAATAGTTTTAATTTTATTAAAAAAATCATTAAAATTGGCTACAAACAAAACAATTGCAATTACCACCGAGATTAGAATAAAATTGACAACTGGACAAAAGGTTCCACACCCCTGGCTCAGAAGACAAATTATAATTAATTAACCGGTCACCTAATGTTGCCGACCCCTGGCCGCCCGGAACTGCGAATTATATAACCTCGCCAACTGTGCTTAACCCGCGTTGGAGTCCAGTGCAAGTGACAAGAACGCGGCGACTGAAAAATATAAAAAATTACAGTAGCTATAATTTATTGAAACAGACTTCTGTGGAGATCCATGTTATAGTTTAGTCGACCAAGGAATTCCTATAGTGCCCCATTTTAATGTCATTCGTAAGGTCTATCTTCACTCACAAGTTAATGTGACAATTAGCCTTATGAAGGAACTGAGAAGAAAAAAAATAGTATAGCGTTTAGGAGACTACATTATTATACTGGCTTATGACAATGTTTGTGTTGGTTTGGTAGGCCTTGCCATATTGTAAGTAAAGACACCGTAATTCCAAAACAAAAAAAAATGCATTTTCACTAACATATTGCACGGTTATTCTACGTATCAATTCAGCTGTTTTTTATTGCGTACATCTAAGTAAGCGTGAAACACTTAGATTACCTAACAAAAAAATCAGGCAACTCAGTACCCAGTAAGTTTGTAACTTAGACCACAAAGTTAATGTTTATAGCATAAGCGAAGAGAGAAAAGCACTTAGAGTAATTAGATTGCGGAAAATGCTTGGACTTTGCCGCCGTGAACCTATTGATACAGGGTGATATTGTTTGCCAATTTCTATACTCATTTAAATTGTTTATGATGAACTATAATTTTATTATCCGCGGCAGTCGATTGCAAACGCGTTGCCAGCCGAGACGGCAAAGACTATTTGTGTTATTTGTGTCACAAGGAAGCAAAAAGATGTATTTACGGCAAGGGCGCTACATTGAATCCAGAATGCAGCGAAGGATTCTACAAAAGAATCCTGAGTGGAGCGAGGGATTCTAAAGTACAATCTTGGGGACCGATTTTTGAAAGCACATGTGTGAAAATACCACTCGAAAGTGGTGAAAATTTGTGCTGTATTCGAAATACGAGTAGCATATAAGACAATTACAGCACTCATTAATCTTGTGAACTAGTCAAAACTTTGATGAGAGCTGTAGTTTTGGAGATATAAGCTGATTTATACCACTTTCGAGTGAAGTGCTTTTAAAAATCGGTCCCGGTCTGGGAGCAAAGGAAAAACATAGAATGTACCAGTTGCTTCTCGTCCCGTGCAGATGGTAAAAGCCCGTCGAGGGAATGGGCGAAAGTCTTAGGAATCATGTTATAGGCGATGCGGCTGGCAACCCATCACTGGTTTGATTCCTCTTTCCAACTGTATGCCCACAATCATGCTAAACGTGGCCTTTAGGTCTTGTTACCTCAGGCTCTGTCTACTGTGTGTGATTTGTTTTTATCAACAAATTTAAAAAGTAATTACCACCTAAAACAACCACTTCCATCCTCCATGCGGTTCAGTCAGTTCCAAAAAGTTAAACACGAAATTTAGATTTCGATGTATTAAACGATATAGTCGTAAGCGCCGTAACAGGGTGCGTCTTATACGCCCTTTTGGCGGTCAGCGATTTATTTTAGTTGAAAACGCCTGGGAAAATTGTCTGTCTGTATAACTGGTTAATTAAATGCCAGTGCCGGCTTCCCTTTATTTCGTGCACGTACGTTTCTAGAATTAAATAATTGAATATTGTTTGGTAACAGAGCTGTGGGTTTTTCGTGTGTAACTAGCTTTATTTGTGTTGGTACTTCATAGGATTCTGGTCGGACTTTATTGGATTCAGGTTTCCAGATTAATCATGGGGATATTGTGAATAAATTCCTTTAGGTATATTTAACATGACGTGCCGTTGAATTAAAAAAGAGCGTTCGTTGTTTATATGTTGAGGCATTATTTACTATAGTTAAACTAGAAAGAAAGAAAGAAAGAAAGAAAGAAGACATTTATTCCTTTTTGCAAGACACACAAATATAAGATAATATACACAAGTTTATAGAAAATAAACAAGGTATAACAATGAAAAAACATAGAGATGAAAAATAGATCATCAGCGTTGTGTGTCTTCGCAAAAGTGAAACGGTCGCTGGCTCAGCATTACGCTGAGGTGTTAGACACCTGCAGCACTGATTTTCAGCCAGAACCGTCCATGACTCACGAAACGATACACAGATAAAATATACTACATAATCCATAAACTTTTACGTAAACAATGCAATACATAGATAGAACCCGACTAATTACTTTCTTCCATGCTGGTCTGGGAGTAAAGAGAAAACATAGAATGTACCAGTTGCTTCTTGGTCCATACCAAATACACCACTTCACTATTTTAAGGTACCGGAGCAAGTTTGTTCATCAAAAAAAGTACCAAAACTTTTAATATAATCAACAAGAAGTAAAACACCCTGTATCGCCACTACATCACTGTCCCCCGGGAGGTATTACTGTCCATCGCTGGATCCGCCATTTTTTGCAGTAAATCTAATTTATTTGTATTAGTTAATGACTTATACGCGTCTACCGGACGGCCGTATAACTCTTTCGCCTGGTAAATATCACTGGAACGTGAGGTTTTGATACTTTACCGCTTTTTCATTTGTTTTTATTGAGTTACAGTTCTTTAGCTATGTTTAAAAAAAAATACAAAGGAGTTGAGAAATTCCTTCTTTTTTTGAAGTCGGTTAAAAAAGGACTTCTTCCATGCTGGTCTGGGAGTAAATGGTAAAAGCCCATCGAGGGAATGAACGAGTCTTAGGAATCATGTTGTTATTTATTTATTTATTTAAAATACAAGGATAGGCTTACAGTTAAGACCAACACACCTAGCCTGTTAATTACAAAATACAAATAGTATTATTTTAGATAAAAGTGCTCCCCAACCATCAGCGAACACGTCAGCATCTTGGATCTCAGATAGAAAGGCATTAAGTAGCGCTATCGCTCTGGCGGTCGGACAGTTCCGGGCTCTACGTGTTCTTAGTCCCACCAACGCGGCGAACAAGTGATGGCGGCGTCGCGCCCCCGTTCGTACGTATTGCTGTGGGACGAATAGAGTTATTTGCCGTAGTGCCAGAGGATTATTAACTTTATTCTGCAACAGAGAGCAGTAATGCACTAGTAAGTGTAATTTTCGCCGATGGCTCAGTGTCTCCAGTCCCACCATACCCGATACAAAGAGAGATGGAAACAAGAATGGGTAATAGCCGTAAATCCTCTTGTACAGATATCGACCAAACTTCCGCTGAACTCTTTCTATCACCAAATCATATTTAGACTCTACAGGGTCCCAGACAACGCAATTGTACTCGAGTTTACTGCGTACAAAGGCGTTGTGCAAGACAATAGGGACAGCTACACTCTGAAATTGTGAGGCCGCGCGCATGATGAAGCCTAAGGCTTTGCTGGCACTCTTGCAGGTACTGACGATATGCAGATGGAAGTCAAGTTTATCATCAACGATCAGTCCCAAGTCCCTAACGCTCAGAACCCTTTCCATCGGACTGCCCTCCAAACTGTAGGGATAATGGAAAGTTACATGGGAGCGTGAAAATGATATTATTTTACACTTCCCAACGTTGAAAGATAACCAGTTGACACATGCCCAGTCAGACACAGCGTTTATATCCGACTGCAACGCACCACAATCTGAGTCATCGTTTATAGCCGAAAACATCTTCAAATCATCAGCAAACAACAGGCACTCCGAGTTACTGACAACGGCCGGAAGATCATCAACCATTATAAGAAACAGGGTAGGACCCAGTGTACTCCCTTGACTCACCCCGGACCGAGTATAGTACTCCCTAGATGAGAAGCCTCGTATTTGAACAAATTGTCTTCGGTCCTTCAGGTAGCTGGCGAAAAACGCCAAGAGATGCTTACTGAAACCAAAGGCTGAGAGCTTCCGCAGCAAAATGTCGTTGTCAACGAGGTCGAATGCCTTTTTGAGGTCGAAATAGGCCGCGTCCACTTGACCGGATCTATCCAGATTCTGGAGGACATAGTCAGCAAAGTCAATATTGTTGGTGACCGTTGATCTCCCAGCCCGGAAGCCATGCTGCGAGTCTGTTAAGTAAGGCGATATCTGGGCTGTGATTTGACGATTAACCAACCCCTCAAAAATCTTTCCGAAAACCGACAATATAGCGATAGGCCTATGAGATGACAGTTCAGTAGAAGAGCCTTCCTTGGGTACTGGCGTTACTCTTGAAACTTTCCATACCGAGGGGTAGCTCATCTCAAGTAGAGACAAATTGTACAAATAGAGCAAGGGCTCCTCGAAAGCCGAAACGCAGTCCTTGACCAGAAATGTGGGTATACCGTCAGGTCCCGGGGAAGAGGAAGCCTTCAACCAGCGCACCACTTGACGCAGTTCATTAGGCGTAATTGTATTTAGTGAAATATTCACATTTTGCAGAGGAGTTTCATACAAACTAGCGTTAGAAGCATCTAGAAGAGGGATATTGCTGTGAAACACGGATCTGAAGTAATCTGCAAAGAGATCTACTGCCTCCATACCAGCCACTGTTTTCCCATAATGGGAGTAAGTGCCAACTGGCATTCGACGGCTCTTCAGATCACGAACATGCTTCCAAAACACTGTTGGCTCTTGAGTAATATTAGACCCAATTCGCCTCAAGTGTTCCCGGTGCGCAGAACTAACAAGCTCCTTTACACGGGTTCTATAATACCGAAACAGTTGCCTATTAAATTCTAAGCCAAACCTCTTAAACTTAACATGGTGGAAATGCTTTTGTTTAATATTTTTAATAATTTCAGGCGTGTACCAGGATGGGTACTTATAGCGACTGGGCACATTAGATGACAACTTTTTTGGCACATGGAGGGTCAGGCTGTCATTAAGCATACTATAGAACATGGCCACTGATGCGTCCACGCTCTTCAACCTAAACACGGGGGACCAGTCCATCCCGGCTAAGTAACTATACAGACCAAAAAGATCGGCTTTCCGAAAATTCCAGAGAAAATCCCGCGGTGGAGGAGAGGTACCAGGCCCGGTTGTTGTTAGATCTACGGTCTCAGCATTCAAACTCTGCACACGAACAGACACCTCGAGAGCAGGATGATAAGCGTCCAATGGGACCAACGGGTCAATACACTCAGAGACAGCAGTGAAATCTAAAGGAACATTTGTCAAAACGAGATCCAAGATACCACCATATCCATTTTCCACTGTATTACACTGAGACAGCTGGGTGAAATTAACAAAATTATCGAACTCATCAGTGACTTGCGATCCAAAAGACTTAAGGTTAAAGTCGCCCATAATTACAATTTCGAGTGAAGGAAATTTACACACAGCATTTTCAAGACATTCTAATACATTTAAAAATTGAAATTGACTATAATTTGGAGGCAAATACACAACACTAATGAGAAATTTGATAGTTATAGGCGATGCGGCTCAATCCATCACTATTTTGATTTCCATTTCCACCTATATGCCCTGAATCATGCTAAACGTGGCCTTAAGGTTTTGTTAGCTTAGGCTCTGTCTACCCCGTAAGGGATAAAGACGTGATATATGTATGTATGTATATAAAAATCCACAGCGCAGGTTGCGTTAGGTGAACATTCTAAATATCTGCAATACACTTAGTCATGTTAGTTATATTTTTGTCAGTTTATAGTGTATACGTACTGCTGACCTTGACTGTAATTGCATTCTCCATCTCTTTCACCCTCATGTACCATTCGATCCAAAAAATGGTGAACACAAAGTGATTCCGAATGTACCAGATAATACGGCATTGGTTGGCCGACTCGAAGGTTCCTCGCAGGCATTTGCAAAACTGTTTAGTCACATGCAACCTTTAAATAATCACGAATCAAGTATCAAAACCGTTTCGTCCCCAAAAGCAATGGAGGGCAGCTCCAATTATTTTAAGTTTTGTTCCGTGTACGTCCGCGGTTGTGGAGCGAATAATTTAAATAAACTTTGTTGGATTTAAATTGGTTTTAAATTTTAAAGTTTATCCAGGAATGCCGGTGGGGTACAAAGGAATTCGAGGTATTGGGAAAATGCACTCCGATTAAAATCTTACCTTTTTAAGTGCAGAACGGATTATCGAAGTGGAGTCTGCTCGACATATTTCGCACTAGTACGTAGTCCTTCATCGGAGCGTTTGTTTCAGCGGTGTTCGTGTTAAGGTAACTCGACTTTGATAGATTAGTGACCCGTTTCCGTCATATTTGAATATCACAGTATTTTTTCGGTATATTTGTCAATTTAAACAATAAAAACTATGTCTAAGTAAATAAGTGCTAAAACAAAAAAACTATATAAATTCTGTTTCCAATATAACCGTTTAATTAGACAATTGAAAAACTAAAAAAAAACACGTGCCGAAATCAAAGTCAAAAACAAAATCGAAACAATAAACTCAAAAGCCCTCAAGGCGACATGTGGCCATTTAAGTGGCGGTGACAATTTAACAAATAAGGCTACGCTTTAAAGAACTAAATTCATTTATTAATCTGTAAAAAAGAAACACCCCTTATTTTTTATTTCATTTAAAACGGCCTCTTAAGTCTTACAGCGTAGAGTCGATATTCGAATATTGCGTACGGGTTGGTAAAGTCGGCCCTTTTTAGTGATAAGTCAATTGGAATGAGACCATATTCAAATGTATGGATGGTATCGGTAGAACCGTATGCAATTAAATGGGGTGTTCGGTAGCCAAGCGTTAAGCTTGTAATAATCTTTGTTAAAATAAAAGATTTATTACAAGCAATAATATCACCTAAAGCTCAAAGTCAGCTCACGGTAAGTTTCAGACTTCTCAGAAGACCTTTTTCAAGGGTGAGCGGATTCGACAACGCATTGGATCACGCCACGTCCAAGGATGTTTTTTTATGAAATATTATCGTGGATATTATCAGGGTTACATACATACATACATAAATCACGTCTTTATCAGGGTTATTGGACTTAAACCTACGTAATTGGCAGAAAGTAGGATATGTGTAACGAGTAATAATCCCGTAGTGCTCTTTTAAATTAAAGACAAAGATACATTACACATGGTGCATCAACCAAGGGCTGAGATGATGATAATGATGAACAAACAAGTTGGTTGTGAGACAACCCAAGACCAGCGTAACAAAAATGTGACAGTTACATTAAAAAAAAAACATTCACACGGTGTCAAAATCTTGCGCATCATTATAATGTAAATTTGACGTCCAATCAAAACGGCGACACGCTCCGACACCAACAAAAACATAGAAAAAAAGATAACGACAGTCACAACAACAAAAAATAAAAAACATTACAACCAAAGAGGTTGTCACTCGCAAATCAAACCAAATAAAGGTCGGCCATGTCTAAAGAGTGAATGAGTGAATGGTTGAGCGAATGGAAGTGTGTGAGTAAATTGTATAAAAACAATTGCACGCGTAGTGTTTTACGATGGCTTTGACAAAATCAGAATCGAATCAAGCGCACGTGAATGGTGGGTTTAGAAGCGCGGAATAGAAAAACCGTGGAGCAGCACCTTTTTTACATAATTTTTTTTTTCCTTGACGTTAGAGAAAAACTCGTTTTAAATAAGCATTTAATAAGAATAAATTAAAATAAATTTTACACAGCTAATGTTATTTTCAAATTTAGAAGGATGGAGTGCTTATAATAAAATTCCTTGCTTTATCAAATAGTTTGACCTACCCAACAAAATTACAACAAACTAACTACTAACACATTTTTTTTAAGCATTTCATAAATAAAAAAATCACGATTTAAAAAGAAAAATTGCAAAAAAAAAACCTTTTTTATCTTTGTTAAAATTAAAAATTAACAAATTTTGCTACTCCACGCCACCCACACACCACACATCAATTTTCCGGTGCCCATCACGCTTCGATCACGTGCCGGTCACGTGACCATTCCATCACCCCTGCCTCCCCTTCCTCCCCACTGTCCCCGCGACCCCGGCCTCCCCTTTTGTTCTTCGAGGGTCGCGGTGGATCTAAAGTTTTGAATAAAATGTTGTTTTATTTATCATTTTTGACATCATTTAGCTGTACTTAAGCGTTTTTAATATGTCTTTGCGCATACAAAAATATAACTATGCAAATAATAATGTGTAATTATGTCGTACAGATCATTCCAACAGATGGCGCTTCGCGAGAAAAAATCCTTAGTAAAAAGTCACGTGACAGCAGAGCCTCTAGTGTAAGTTTTGACAGTTCATTATTCCATAGTCTCTTTGACTTTTTAAAAAGTTAAGCACAAATGAAAAACAATCCAGCAATCCGATTTATGGTCAGAAAATCGCGCCTGCGATATAATTCGGCCGTCAACAAGGCCTTTCATGTTCTGTTACTTAGAATACAATGACGACATTTACGACAATGTTTGAGAAAAAAATAATATGAGTTAAGTATGATTAGTGACATATTTATATGATTAGAATCGATTGATTATTGTACTAGCAACACTGGACTCTAAAAACGCCAAGCTAGATCCGACATCGAGAAAATTAAATTTAGAACAAAATCATTTCGTAGCTTGAGACGTCACATCTGTGTAGCACTTGCTACGAATCTTCGGGCGTAGCTTCTATGTAGCCTAACTAATAAACATGTAGCACTAATATTTCGTAGACCTTTAGTTTGTAAAAAACATTTTCATTCTAAAAATGCGATTGATTTTTTAATCTTTTTCTAATTGGAAACGTATCATAATATAACTATTTAGTTGCTAAAATATGTACATATAACTTATTGATATTACTTACTTGTCTTTATATCGTGACATTTTGGACAAATTCAGGTGGGTCAAATGTCACTAGCAAAATTGTATGTATGTTTCAGTTGTCAATTAAACTCAAGTTATTGATTAGCCAATCACATTTATGTTTCCCAAACAATGTGTAAAAACTTTATTTTTCTAATAATTGCATTTTAACACGAGACTTTGTGCTAACTATACTTAGATTTTCATCCATTGTTACACATGCGTGGGATCACACATGTGTACTAAGTTTCAAGTCAATCCGACCAATAGATAGACAGATAGATAGATTTTTTCCCACCCTTTTAAATGTCAAACAGAAATAATTCACAAAAGGATCATAACTTATAATAAAATAGTAATAAGAATAATAATAACTCAAATTGAATTAAAACAAAATAATAACAAACAAAAATAAAGCTAAATGAAATGTCAATGTAGATTCACAAAAAGATCGCCACGAGTACATAAAAAGAGAAAATGATAAATAGTTTAAATAAAACCTATTTAAAAACAGTCAAAAATTACAAATAATGAATATAAAACCACAAAATGTGAAAATATTGTCATATAGAAATGAGTCAAAATTTTAACTCAAACCATTCGACCCAAAAAACAGGGCAAGTTGAATAAAAACTTAACATAACCCTCCTCTTGCAACCGGGTGAAAAATATTCCATTATTACACATACCGTCAATTTGTTTATTATCAAATCAAATGCCAATAAAGCTTCAGCACCAATAAAACAACAAAACAAAACGCCTATAGCTACCGCACGCCAATCCCCAGGACGCCATTGTAACAAAAACTACAATTATGCGCATGCGCCTCGTGTTGCCTTCAGGGCAAAATTTACAAAAAAAATCTCACGGTAAAACTATGAAATGATGTCAAGGTTAGGCAGCCCCAGTAATGGACAAAGACCCAATAATGGACAATGATGGTACTTGGCTGTTAAATATGTATTTAAGTATGTACTCGTATTTATCTATGTTAACATATTATTATTTGAATGCCTCTACGGTGTTTATACAAAGAAATTCATACATACATACATACATATATCACGTCTTTATCCCGTTTAGCATCCATGGTTCCATGCTGGTCTGGGAGTAAAGAAAAAACATAGAATTTACCAGTTGCTTCTCTTGTCGCGTATGGTAAAAGTCCATCGAGGGAGTGAGCAAAAGTCTTAGGAATCACGTTATATGCGATGCGGCTAGCAACCCATCACTATTTCGATTTCCCTTTCCACCTATTTGCCTTTAATCATGCTAAACGTGGCCTTAAGGTTTTGTTACCTTACGCTCTGTCTACCCCGTAAGGGATAAAGACGTGATATATGTATGTATGTATGTTAAGGTGATAACAACTGTTTTTGTTTCACAATTTTATACCATTAGGTCTTACGTTACAAAAAACACAGTCACCCTGTAATCACTATCACTATCACTACATCACTATCACTATCACTTCACTACATAGTATAAAATAAAAATTGCTTTTTCTGTCCACGTGTCCCTATGTATGATTATATCTTCAAAACCACGCCACGGATTTTGATGCGGTTTGTTCGCGCGCTAAATACCTTTTTGGTTGTATGCAGTGCAGGGGTGCTCTATGGCACATAAAGAAGAAAAATCATATATAACGTCAGTGTCTTCATGTGTTGTGCTACGTAATTTTTTCCACCGCTGTTTCATCATCCGCTTTCTACAATTTCCTGACCCGCACCGCCTTCCTCGCCTCAACCACGCCGCCAGGAGAACGCCCCAAGGTGAGTGCCTCTGCACTGTTCTAAATTTTACTTTTTTGGGCATCAGCGCACTCCTGGCCTTCCGCAAGAACGAAAATTGGCTATTTACACGCCATAACCTAACATTTCTTTTTGGTCCATTCGAACACCGGATTAATTGGTGCTAAATTATTCATCCGCATTTTTACTTCGCCTGTGACATAGCGTAATTTTGGTTCTCACAATAGGCATAATTTTCAACCGCCATATCTGTCATAATTTTCAAACGCCATATCTGTCATCATTTTCATTTGACAACATCATATAATTTTCGGAATTAAATTAATTTTTTCGCAAGCTTTTCGCGTTAAATAATGGCGAAATCAACTTTAGAAGCAAAATTATCCATATTAAAAAGTAAAGAGGAACGTATTTTACGACGTTTTGCTTATTTATACGATTTGTCGAAAAAAATATCTACGCTCGATTCTCGCAGTAACGAGAATTTCATGGCAGAGTCAGAGACGATTGACGATTTTCGTGTCAATTTCGAGAGTATTTTGGATCAGATAAATGAAATTTCAATCTCTCTGAATCCTAAACATGAGCCTGATTATGAGGCCCTGGATACTTTTGAAAATTTGTATGCCAGAATAAAGCGCTCTCGCGCCAATATTCTGAAAATAACCGCCCCGCAAACGAGTTCGTCTTGTTCACCCGCGCCACAGGTTAAAGGTCCAACCATTAAGCTTCCGCCTATCGACCTTCCCTCCTTTGATGGTAGGACTGAAAACTGGCCCATATTCTACGAGTCCTTTAAGGCCAATATTCATAACAATGATCAGCTCTCTGACTCGCAACGCGTACAATACCTCATGGGCAAACTAACTCATAGCGCCCTTAACATAACCGCGGGTTTAGTACCCACAGGCGAGACCTACGCTATTATTTGGGACAGTCTTGTCAAAAAGTACCAAGACAAGCGCGCCTTAGGTACTTACTATCTAAATAACATTCTCGATATGAAGCCTTGCTCCAACTCGTCCAGCAGTCTCAACAGTTTCATCGAGAAATATTCCGCAACTGTAGCCGCTTTAAAACAATTAGATATTCCTGATCTGACAGATTTCTTCTTTTTGCAATGCGCTTTAAGGAAAACTGACCAACAGACGTTACAAACATTTGAAATGTCTGTGCGAGACGAAACGTTTCCCTCGTATGAAAAATTTGTCTCATTCATGCAAAGCCAAGTTAAAATTTTGGAACGGTCAGGCAATACTTCTGTCATAAATACTCCGCGAACCGCTTTCAAACCCGCTGCTAATACACCGGCTCAAACCGCGCGTACTACTTACAAAGCGTTTGTAGCTAGTAACGATATTCCTTCTTCTAGCCCCGCAAATAATAAACCCTGTGTATTGTGCAATAGCAATGATCATATTCAACTGTATGGTTGTTCTAAATTCAAAAATATGACTTCTCCGCAAGCAAGATTTGAATTTATCAAAAATAATCGTGGCTGTGTGAACTGTTTAAGCCTGTCACACACTTTGCTCAATTGCAGTTCAAGTCACGCGTGTAAACTATGTCAAAAACGTCATCATACGTTGCTGCACTTTGACAACAATATTAATCCGCAATCGCAAAAACGCTTTCCCGCAAAAGCAAACGTAAAATCTACGCAATTGTTTGCGAACGCCGGTTCAACATCGCCTGCCGCGCATGCGCCGAACGCCTCGTCTGCCGCATCGTTCCCGCGCGCGGAGCCTGCTGCGCCCCATCCGCGTGAGCTAGCAGCTGCTGCTGCGAACGTTGACCGCGCTCCGCTGCCGCCTGTAGCCATGTGCTCGTGTGCTCATCCGCCACCCGACGGTAATCAAATCGCGTCTCCGTCCTATAACATAGTAACTCCGCTGCCAGTCGGTAATCCAAATCCTGCGAACGCTTCGCTCTCTCTAAAAGTAGAGTCACAACCACATTCGACTATTTTACTGTCAACCGCTCAAGTCTATGCTAAACAAAACAATAGCGACAATAAAATGATTATTAGATGCCTTATTGACAACGGATCTCAAAATAATTTAATAACGCTCGATTGCTGTAAATCATTAAACTTACCTATCATACCGCTGTCAAACTCTTATATAAAGGGTGTTGGTTTAACTTCAAGACCAATACACGGATATGTTTACTTACATATTGAATCCCGCATATATCCAAATAATAAATACTACATACACGCTTTAGTGGTAGACTGTATAACCGATCAATTGCCCTCACATTTCATTGAATATAATGAACGTGACATGGCTTACCTTAATAATATACCGCTCGCAGACCTCACATGGAACATTCCAGGCTGCATTGATGTAGTGCTCGGTGTCCAGCTCTTCCCGTACATCTACTTGGGGAATAGAGTAGAGTCTGGCACTTGTGCTCCTCCCGCTCTATTGACCGCTTTCGGTTACGTTTTGATGGGGGACTATCCTTATCAGTCTCACCCTAATAACGATGTTTCTTTCACCGCTTTGGTCCGCAATGACCTCGAGTCGAGCCTCGAGCGATTTTGGGAATTAGAAGAAATTCCATTCAAACTTCATTTAAGTCCAGAAGAGACTGAATGCGAAAATTTCTTCACTACTTCAGTCTCCCGCAATGAGAAAGGTAGATACACTGCTGCCTTACCTTTCTGTAAAGATTCTTCAGAACTAGGAAACTCTCGTTCTGTTGCTCAACGTCGTCTCATGTATCTGGAGAAAAGGTTCAAGCAAATACCCACGCTTCGCGATGCCTATAATAAAGTCATCACTGAGTACATGCAAAATGGTTATCTCACAGAAGTACCTGAATCCGAAGTTACTGATGATGGTTATTACATTCCTCATCACCCTGTCATTCGTCCGGAGAAAGTAACGTCTTCTGTTAGAATCGTTCTCGATGCCAGTGCTAAGACTCATTCAGGTATGTCACTCAATGACATATTGCATACTGGTCCTAATCTACAGGCTGATTTATTTTTGCTTTTGCTGAACTTTCGCTTATTCCCAGTAGCTATGACGTCTGATATTAAACAAATGTATATGCAGATTTGTTTGCCTCCGCATGATTATAAATACGTCAAAATATTATTTCGCTTTTCTGAAAGCGAGCCTATCCGCACCTTTCAATTCACTCGTGTCCCTTTCGGACTCAAGTCGAGCCCCTTTATGGCTATGCGTACTGTCAAGCAGTTATGCTTAGACGAAAGTCACCGCTTTCCTGATGCTGCAAGTGTGGCCAGCTCTCAGCTGTATATGGATGACCTGGTTCACTCTTGTCTGGATAATGACACCGCCATGCGTTTATCGCAAGAATTAATCGCATTATTTAAATCTGGCGCATTTGACTTAGTCAAATGGTCAAGTAACTCGCCTGCTCTGTTAGATAGTCTTCCTGATTCACACCGTGCTTCTGTCAACTTTAACGACAAGCAAAGTGTATCAAAGGTGTTAGGGTTGTCATGGGAACCTACAAATGACACTTTTTTCATAACTTCGTCTTCGCCTGCTGAATAATTCTATCTACCGTAGCTCGCTTGTTTGATGTCCTTGGCTTAGTAGCTCCCGTTGTGTTATACGCCAAGTTGTTAATTAAGGAACTTTGGCTTTGTAAAATCGACTGGGATGACACACCCCCCGAGCATATAATACAAAGCTACTCCATGTTGACAATTAGCAGTATGGTAATTTAATTAGGATTTTTAAAGAGTGATTCAAGAGGAAGGTTTATATGTATAATACTATCGTCGCTAGTATTTTATAAAATAAACGTTGTTACACAACCCTGCTAATTCCCACGTACAAATTATGAGCAATAAATAAATAATTTACTAACACTTCAATGCGCTAATTTCCAAACATTGACTCTGTTACTTTGTTATACGCCACGCGATCGCTCCGGGCGTTTTAACAAAAAGTTAACAATAACGTTTTGGAAGAGGGCAATGAATAAAACATTGACAATTATTAAAGGCGAGGCGATCAGTGGGTAATGTGGTACAAGTAAACATGTCCAAATTTTCAATAATATTATATCGAATACGTTCAAGAATATTTCAAACTTGATTTTTTTGCGGCAGGCGAAAGTGAAATACTACGGTACGGTACGGTTCGGGTCGGTTCGGTACTATTCCTAAGTATATTGTATTTCTTCCTATTATATATCTACGTGTATCGAATATGTGTAAATAAATGTCCCTCTCTCTCTCTCTCTCAAATAAAATTATGGAAATGTTTTTGTGACACTGAAAAAGCCTTAAAAACCGTGCACAACGACTTTTAAAAGTCGTCAAGTTACCATCGTTTTAATCTATAGTTTAAATTAAATAACATAATATGTATATCAGGTAAAGACGTGATTTGTGTATGTGTGTTATGTATGTATTATCGGGAAGCAACCTCTTTCAAAGGTGGCTGGCTGGTAGACGCTCTGACGTGGCGCTAGCTGCCATGTGTCACTCCTGCCAGCCTACGGCTCTGCATATAATTCGTTATTTGTTCCATTTTCTGTTAAACTGTACTAATACTACTCATGAATTGTACTTGTGCGTACAACAAAGTTGAATGACCTCAAGTCTTTCATTAGGAACCAGAGGTTCCTTATTATATGTGAATACGTCGCTTTACAATAGGCTTGTTTGATCACAGTCTTGCCTGATGGTAAGAAAATGGCCTATTATAAAGACGCTTCTTCTTTAACTAGACTTGAAGACGACCATATTAAAATGGTCTTGGAACAATGACGTTGGCAGAGAACTTCAATCCTTAGCTGTCCAACTTGTTAAAATTTTTAGTTATTCTGACAACATTTGGGCAACTCCCCAAGTCCCCATACAAACTACCTCATAACTACGGTCGACCTGTAAAAGGTAGATGGTGTTGCTATAAACAGTTTTGACTGCAGTCAACTCTGTTATTCACATACTTAAACATCGTATTTTTTGTCTAACTTAACAATAAAACCCCATTTTTGTGACACAATTGTTTTCCCATTACTCACGGGAGAGCTGATGTGGGTAGTAACCTGAGGCGAAACGTGCTGGTGCGGAATCGTGTTTGTTAACATTAACAATAGTTAACAACAGACATGCTTGCGCAAAAATGGGTTAAGCACAGGGTGATACAAAGTTTGGTGGGAACCAATGTGGTTTCTGTAAAAAATGCGCGATTTAGAATTCAATTTCGATGAATGTTTATTTACACGAAAACCATTATACTTGGCGCGATCCATATGCTATAGTAATGGGGTGTGTAATGATTGATATAAAAATATTTAATATATTTTCTATCGATATATCAACATTTGATATAATTTCAAAGGGTATAATCACTCATTGTGTATAATAAACGTTTGGTATAATTTTAAAATATATAAATTTATTTCGTATATTTATCGTTCGGTATAACGCTTATTTCTTATAACGATTATATGGTATAACGCTCATTTTATATACAAAAATATTTTTTATAGCAGGTCGTTTTTGTTGGGGGACGCAGTTTAAACCTAACCTAACCTACTTTTTGATAGCAGTTCGTTTTGTGATTATGTCTCTAATACATTATATCAATAATGGTTATGCCAATTGTTGTATTTTATATAAAAATAACGTTATACCATAAGTTCATTATAGGAAATGAGCATTATACTTAAAGAATGTTATATTAAATGATATTATATCAAATGATCATTATAAGAAATGATAATTATGTCATATGTAAATATATTAAGTGTTGTTATATGATTTAATAATTATATCAAATGAGCGTTATTGCTACTAATATTATACCAAAAAATTTTATATACATCGTTACGCACCCATAGTAATGATCTATGTTCGATTAAAATTCGCTTTTTTTAAGGGCAACGTTTTTAATAGTCTTACGAAAAACGCGTTGTTTCGTTTCCATAAACACTTATCCAAGCTCGGTCGCTAAAGTACTAAGCTAAAGCTAAAGCACGGTAGGTATATTATGCATGTATTATACATATAAACCTTCCTCTTGAATCACTCTATCTAGTTAAAAAAAACCGCATCAAAATCCGTTGTGTGGTTTTGAAGATATAAGCATACATAGGGACATAGGGACACAGGGACAGGGAAAGCGACTTTATTTTATACTATGTAGTGATAGTGATTCATAAAAAACTTACTCGGCATAACAGTTTACACCAAAGCACGATTAAATCAAAAACAAACGAGAAAAAATGCACAATATAAACACAAATACCAAAATTAAGATAAAAACAAATCACTGAAACTCTATAGGGATTTTCAAATGTTTTGCTTCCCTATAGCGAGGGGACACCATACCTCCTGGTCAGTGCAGAAGTAGGAGCATAGGAACAAGTGCTGTTGCTTATCAAGAAGAAGAGCTCTTTCAGTCTGAAAGAGATAAATTAAACAGTAAACTAAATAATTAAATCTATTGTCATGTAACATAAAAAATAACTTACAGTTAACTTACATCCTGCTAATATTAGCTTGACGACCGGATAGCCTAGTGGTTAGTGACCCTGACTATGAAGCTAGAGGTCCTGGGTTCGAATCCCGGTAGGGGCAGACAGTTGTATGATGAATACGAATGTCTGTGCCCGAGTCACGGATGTTGTATGTATTTAAGTATGTATTTATCTACATTATATAAGTATGTTTATCCGTTGCCTGGTACCCTTAGCACAAGCATTGCTTAGTTTGGGGCTGAGTCAAATGGTGTAATTTGTCCCATAACAAAAAAAAAAGTTATAAATGCGAAAATTTGGGACTGAGGATGTGAGTGAGTGTGTATGTTTGTTCCTTCTTCACGCTGAAACGACTAGATGGATTTGAATCACACTTGGAACGGAGATAGCTGGTATCCTAGACTAAATCATAGGTTACTTTTTATCCCGGAAAACTATATAGTTACCGCGTTCGTAGCTGCCTAGAGGCGCTATGTTAATAATTATTGCAGAATATACTATCAAAATCAGTTCTTAAGTCTGATTCTATGCGGACGAAGTCGCGGGCAGAAGCTAGTAAAATAATATTAGCCAATGAGCTGTTTGAAATTGTCTGTGAATTACAAACCAACAACTAAACTCAAATAGGTACCTAGTATTGAATGGGCAAATATCGTCATGGTAACCGAAGCATGTAACGCCAATACCAGGCCGCCATGTTTCAGGTATCTTCTGTCGGGAATTGACCTGTGTTTTGACTTACATTGAAGCAGAGAAACTGGATGTACAGTCGCGAACCAGTAGGCTTATTACCTAACTCGCTCGCAATCGCCATCGTGTCCATTTTGACAGTTCATGTACGGGTGACAATTGGCATCGGAATCAGCTGACACATTCATACAAGAACTGTCAGAATGAACACGATGCCGATTGCGAGCGAGTTAGGTAATAAGCCTACTGGATTGTTGAGCCACCTGCCATTGCTCGCTATTTAGCCGTGTCATGCAAATCTTCCATGCTGGTCTGGGAGCAAAGAAAAAACATAGAATGTACCAATTGCTTCTCTACCCGCGCAAATGGTTAAAGCCCATCGAGTGAATGGGCGAAAATCATAGGAATCATGTTATAGGCGATGAGGCTAGCAACCCATCACTATTTTGATTCCATTTTCCACCAATACGCCTACAATCTTGCTAAATGTTGCGTAGGTACCTGCTACCTTAGGCTCTGTCTACCCCGTTAGGGATAAAGACGTGATTTGTGTATGTGTATGTGTATGTATGTGTATGCAAATCAAATAGCTGGCAGCTGAGTATGTATAGGAATAGGAAGCTGGCAAGCCCTTCTTTCCTGGCCTCTGCAGTAATGTAGGGGCGTGGGCGAGGACTCATTTAAGCGGTCGGTGTATAGCTGCCAACTATTCGATTTGAGAGAGAGAGAGAGTGAGAGAGAGAGAGAGAGAGAGAGAGAGAGAGAGAGAGAGAGAGAGAAACATTTATTTACACACATTCGATGTACGTAGATATATAACAGGAAGAAATACAATATACTACACACGACTAAGTAGTTGCATTACACGGCTAAGTTACAAGCACGGGTAAGTGGCTCGATTATCCGGGGTAGACAGAGCCTGAAAGGACACGATCTAAAGGCCACGCTTAGCATAATTGAGGGCGTATGGAAAGGGGAATCAAAATAGTGATGGGTGGCCAGCCGCATCGCCTATAAAATGATTCCTAAGATTTTCGCCCATTCCCTCGATAGGCTTTTACTATCTGCGCGGGAAGAGAAGCAACTGGTACATTCTATGTTTTTTTACTACCAACATAACGTTCTTAAATCTGATTCTACGCCGACGAAAAATAAATTACTGATTTTCTCGAGGTAGTCTAACAAAAAAATTCACAGAGCATCGCTGTGGGTTCTAGTACCTTTTATGTCTTTGTAGGCATTTGCATAGTATAGCTGTCAGTTCTGGATTAGGCAGAAGCTCTAGTGCCTCCGGCGTCCGTGCGTTTGTATGTTTGTTCGTATTTAGCGTTCACGTCTTGTGTATACGCAAACATCTTTGAGTTTAGTGGTTAATCTGGTATAGCTGCTGCTACGGCAAATTGATTTGATTTAGCGTCGAGCTGTAGCTATTAAATAGCTAAACATATATTATATCGCACTCAAGGGGGCATATTAAGGGCACGTCAGTTGCTACGGAAGAAGATCAATTCAAATACCAGGTATAAAATACCAGTTACATTAAATTGTCGACTTCATAGCCTGTCAAATGGTCAATCCGAGATGTTTGTTACATTTTCACGCAAAAACTGAGAGAATTTTATTGAAACTCTACAGTAATATCGTTTGTACGTTAGCGTAGCTCACTCAGTTAACTAAGGCTTATAAATAAATCAATTCATTTACGAGTTGTCAGAACAAGGTATTTTTCATAGTATTTTATACCCGGTATTTTTGAATTGATATTTTTTATAGCTGTTACCAACTAACGTGCCTGCAATATGCCTCCTTGAGTGCGATGTATGATAGGAAACTGTGGTGTAATGCAGCTGGTAGAATCTTTAATAGGTAATTGACTCGATGCTCCTGTCGCTAGTCAGCAGAGTTTGCACTGTTGTGTTCCAGTACAGAGAACAAGACAGCCAGGGGAATAACAGGTGCAAGAAAACCAAGAGGAATTAGAGTTGTGGTTGCATGTGGGCGTTTGTGATTACAAGTATTGTGATTTCATTGGCTTATTTACCTTTATATATTTTTTTTAACTGTAAATAATAGACGTATAATATTACTCTTAATATCATAAAAACCATCACGTTTCAACGACTTAATGGTAGGTACCAACGAACAAAATATTACTATAGGTTTTTTTTTAGTTTTACTTTGACTGATTTCAAAAAAGTATTTAAAAATCTGACTCTTTGCTCTGAAAAAAGTTACAATTGGATTTAAAGTAAAAAAACATGAAATCAATTACAAAACCGTTTGTTACAAACTAGCCGTTGCCCGCAACTCCGTCTGCGCAGAATTCGCTTATGCTATCCCGCGGAAACTCATACTAACCAGTATACCAAATTTCAACTAAATTCAGCGGTTTAAGCGTGAAAAGGTAACAGACAGACAGACAGAGGTACTTTCGCATTTATAATATTAGTAGGGATTTACATAGATACCTTATTACTTACGTACTCAAATTTTCCACTAAACTTCAAAAGGCGCCGTTACACCAAGTCGTAATTCGATTCAACACTTCAAAATTTACAATTCTCACGTCACACTCAAGTGTCCATGAATTATCGGGTTCCGGACATTCCCACGTCATTAGACACGTGTTAGTGCCGATGGTCCTTGAGTCTCGGCAAATATTGTCTTTGAGGACACCCTACTTGTTTGAATTGACTTGTATTGTTGCTGGTGACAATGTATTTCAAACCTTTGATGACGGATAAATTGTTGAATTTAATTGTGATGGTAAAATGAGAAACCAACTTTTAATTCCTTAACAATGTCTTACATGTGGAAATCTCTATGCTAAATCAACTTTATAACATCTTATATAATTATGACATAATTTTCTTCCATGCTGGTCTGGGAGTAAAGAAAAAACATAATAATTTAGTTGCTTCTCTTCCCGCGCAGATGGTGGCTCATCGAGGGAGTGGGCAAAAGTCTTAGGAATCATGTCCATTTCCCTTTCCACCTATACACCCTTAGGTAATCATGCTAAACGTGGCCTAAGGTTTTGTTACCTTAGGCTATGTCTACCCCGTAAGGGATAAAGACGTGATATGTAATATAATATTCTATATACCTTTTTATGTTTTGGTTGTTATAAATATGTGGCGTTCAATAAAGATTTATTGTATTGTATGTATGTATATACATAGTTTTTCAGTGTATCAAGCTATTCAATGTATAATCTTGAAAGATAATTCCCTCTAATAACGGCATAACCACCAAATAATACATAATACCGTCATTACCGAATCCCACCATCTTAACCTCTAACAATGCTCTCCCTTGTAATTATAATTGACATATTTCGAACAATTTGTCGGTCGGTCGCGTGCACGAGTGTTTGTATTGATGTCCACTCTCGTTAGGCCAGTATTGGGTTTCTATGGCACCCGTGGGCTGATTTTGTATGGAAAAGTAATTGCTCTTCAATATAATCTTGGGGTCAGCCATTCAAATAATGGATAAGTACGTAGTTTGAAAACAATAATGAATGTCAAATTTGTACCAAACTTGAAATTTAATAAAGTACATCCCACTAATAATTATAAACGCGAGTGTGTAAGTATGGATGGATGTTTGTTACTCTTTCACCAAAAAACTGCTGAATGAATTTGGATAAAATTTGGAACGGAGATAGCTGATACCCTAGGTTAACTAATAAGCTATTTTTTATCCCGGAAAATTGCATAGTTCCCGCGGGATAGCGAAAAACTATTTTTTTGCAGACAAAGTCGCGGGCAGCAGCTAGTAATTTATATATTAAGATACATTTCGAAGCATGGTAATGTAACACTGGTATAACACGTATTTCATTACAGTTAAAAGTGACCTAAGTTTAAAGGTTGCTATTATTAATGTTTTAGGTAAATATTTATTTACAGACTAGCTGTTCCCCGCGGCTTCGCTCCCGTTCCCTTTTTTTATTAAAAACATTCCGAGGAACTTAAGAAACATATGAAAAAAAAATGCCGAATTGGTCCAACACTTTTTGAGTTTTGCGCTTAGCAACATTAATTTCCATTTAGATAGATAGATATTCAAAAATATTAATTAAAAAACAAACTACCGTCAACATGATCGTTGAGAGAATTAAAAGAAAGAATTTCATAGAAATAAATGCATTGATCCCAAACCTGTATTTAAAAACACAAGTTTATTCAAGCGCTCGCAAACTGTTTTAAACGACTCATACTCAACTGGGAATTGATTAAAAAATGCCAACACTTCATTCCTGCGTGCAACGATGCACGCAATACGGACCTATTGCAAAACATTTCGCGTCATTTAAAAAACCGAACACATTGAAAATAACGGACCTATGCAATCTCAAGAGCCGGCCAACTCGTCCGGAGAATAACGACGTAACTACGCACCTTTATCTAGTAGATACGTCGTTTTATCCGGAAGGATTATTCAACCCTTACCCTGCCCGTGATTGCGAGAGTTGTAAAAATTTACAACTCCGCTTCCGCAGCGAGCGTATTGTCATGCTGATGCAGGCTGTTAAATTCTGACAGATTTGTTCTCTGGTGCAGTCGTTATAAATAATGATGTTTAGTATTGCGCCAAGAATATCTGAATGACTACGAGTAATGCTAATATAAAACGGAATCTATTTTATTCATTTCAACCGACAAATTAATAAGTAGTAAGCGACATATGCCCATGGCATTTACAGATAAAAAAACAAGAATTAAGAATAAGAAAACTTTATTAGCTGATACAGAAACACAAACAGATTATTATACATGGATACTGACTCCAACCAGCCAAATGGCCGTCACTCAGTTGTGTCACGATAAGATCCAGGATAATAATGTCGTGACGCTGATTTTCAGTGAGTGAGTGAGATCGTACGTTTTCTTAATTTTCAATGCTAAGTTACTTATTTATTACAAAAAGCTGCGTTGCCTATCGCCTCTTGTCTGCCCTGTCTTTTTGTTTCTGTAGGTATTGTCTGTAAATAAAGATTATTTTGTATTAGTAGGGATAAGTTATTGGCATCAGCGTGTTTTTTTTTGTTTTATTCAAAACCTTATAGAAGAAAACAGTCGTATGTGAATTTCAAATGGTACTGAATTCCTTGTAACTTATTGAAAATCGTCGACTCACCGTTAACAGTTAAACTCACGCTAACGACTCGGAACCGTTGGAAATGCAGTTTCATTCGAACTAGCATCAAACGTATAAATTTTATTGTTTTTAAACTTAACTGTAAAGTGACTAAGATTTTTACGTACATCATTTTCTTTAGTGTCAAGGAGATTACGTTAATAAAGATTTAAATAAAAGAGGAACTGTGTTTAAAATCTTTTTTTTACCCACATTTAAAGCATTGTGTTGTAGATACGTTAAACATCTGAAAGTTACAAACAATACGCTAGTTTTGATTTCACTTCTTTTTTCAGATACCTAAATATTAATTGTAAATTATTAAGTAAAATAAAATGAATAAATACAGTCGAAGGCATGTTTATGGCATAGAAGTGTATAGACATGACGTCTAGGTAAACGTATATTTATGCCCTTGACTGTACATCGTTTTATTTAACTTTTTGACCAAACGGTACTGATAAAAAACATCTTCAAAAATCACCCCTTTCAAACCTACAACCTCACTCCTCGTATGAAAATCGAACAAACATTTTTACCGAAGAACTTTGACACAAGGAACCCTTTTGGTAACGTTTTTCGGAAGTCAATCGGCCGTGTCGTAAAAGTTTACGAGAGTCTTCCGCAAATTAACGTCGAGGATGCTGAGGACATATTGCTGTGATTTAGTTACGACTTATGTACTTAACCCTCCTCTGTAACACGGGGAGTGTAGTTACGTCTTTATTCACGGGAAGTAGGTACTTTTCGTAACAGTATTGATAAGTCGCGACACCCATTATCATAACTCATTTTTAAATTCATGCATCTTAGTTTTAATTGTTAAATACATTATAATTATACCTACACGTTTCTTCCATGCTGGTCTGGGAGTAAAAAATAATAGAATGTACCAGTTGCTTCTCTTCACGCGCAGATGGTAAAAGCCCATCAAGGGAATGGGCAAAATCTTTGATATCATGTTATAGGCGATGCGGTAGCAACCCATCACTATTTTCATTCCCTTTTCTGTATACGCCCACAATCATGCTGAACGTGGATTTTAGGTCTTGTCATCTTAGGATCTGTCAACCCCGTTAAAGATAAAGACGTGATTTATGTACGTATGTATGCATGTATTATACATAGAATCACATAAAATGTGTCGATTGCTACTAAAAAAGAATAAATAGATAAAACACCCTAAAACCTGTGTCTAAGTAACACGTGTCAGTTTTTTTTTCTCTTGTTGACTTAAACAAGTGTTATTCATAAATATTTCAAATGTAGCAAAACAAGTGTTATTAATAAAAATAACAACAATCTCGACAATGATCATATTTTGTACTTCTATTATAGGCCGAAATTCTGAACAAATTGCAAAGACACTTAGTAAAATGCAAATCGTTCTAATTCAAACCTTACGCTTTCTAAATTAAAACTGGCACATAATTTCGTCGAACGCAAAAAAATGTTTGTAGAATCACAAAGTGGGCGTCGACATAATAAATTTTAAATCCATTAGGACTTGTAAGCATACACGTCGGGTGGATGGGACACTCCATTTAACATTACGAGGTTTGGATTCGGTGAATTGTTACCTATCCGATTTGACGCTAACTGCTTCCCATTCTTTCTCTGTAATTGCTTTAAAAAAATATATTTTTTACACACTGACATTCTTACAAAACTAGAAACTTTGCAAAAATTATTACCTATTTGAAGGGCGCAGGTCTTGGTTAAAGGAAACGCCGATCATACAATAGAAAAGACTGTATTTCCACTTCCAATCTTTAGTACAATGTTTTAAGTCTTTTGCGTGGGCGGTCACCGTACAACTACTTTATACATACAAAAAACTCGTCTACCTGCATTATGTTTGATATATACTCTTACAATGTATGTACGGACGGTATCGTACACTATTATTAATCTGTATATTTAATAAAAACATAAAAAGCGAGCCGGGGCCTAAGCTACCGGTGGTCAGGGCGACAGAGAGAGGAACCTCCTGACTATCCGAGCCGTGTCCAGGAGTACCGCCTTCTGCATCTGGCCCTTGACCCAACCACCTAGCGAGAGCCTTTAAATGTGGTCTTCGCTATTAGACCGTTCGCCGAAACGACTATTTTGAGCCTATTGTGCCCCACTGCCGAGCAATGGCCTCCCCCAACACTTCCACTGCTCTCGGTCTGCTGCGGTTGGTGTCCAGTCCCTTAAGGTGTCCAACTCGTCCCGCCATCGCCGTCTAAGTCTGCCGGGCCGCTTTGAGTTAGTGGGACTCCAATTAGTGGTTGTCTCGGCCCATAAATAATATTTTTTTAACCGTGTAAATGCCGTTAGGAACCAAATAAATATTACTAATTCACTTACCGAAAACACTTCCCATAATCCCTTAACGCTCAACGGATCGACACCCAATAATTTTCTTATTTCCCTTCGGTCACTCCAATTTTTGTAATATCCTTCAAAATTCGATTTAGGTAAAAAAAATAGTTTTTTCCCCTCCGTAACCGGTGAAGCGCGGAAAGCATTAGCGTCATTGCCACTGGCTTAACCCCTTGCCGAAAAAAACATTTGAAATCACATTTATCTTTCCCCGATTGTTAATGTGTGATTTTGTGATATATCGATTGTATTATTTTCTTAATCGATTGTTTGTGGTAAGATGCTTTCGTTGGTTTTTTAATGTCATTTGTATTTTAAGTAGCCACACCCTTTCGATCATAGTTCAGTATTATAAATAATTATCAACAATAAAATATTTTTTTGTAAACTTAAACTGCTATTAATTATTTGTTTGGGTCTGAATAGTTTTTTTTTACTACGTATTTTGACGCCATCTGCTCGTAACTTTTTTATAACAATGTAAGTTAATTAAAAAAAAATACGAAATCTGTGCACCCACATCGTAACACTTGTTCTCAAAACGCATAAATATGTCAACGTTGAGTAGCCAAAGCGAAATTTTGGCTATTTTATAAATTTGACCCCTGGAGGGACTTTCCGGAACTAATTTTATCGCAGTTACATTAGTATTGTCCTTTAAAATACATTGTCCGTAAACTTAAGGGTCATTTTGTCCAGTCACACCTCATTTTAGTGTTAATTTGAGAAGCTACACTTCAGTGATTTAAGTCATACATTACACATTTTTCGCGTCATTTTAAAATATATCATCTTTTAGAAATGAAGTATACAATGACAGTATTAATAATAATACTAATTTATTATAAGTATTCATATGTATTTATTTTAATTTATAAGTAGATAAAATACTCACAATCGAGACTCTTAATCATGAATTATGCTAATTTGATAATCAATGTATACAGTTGCTTCTCTTCCCGTGCAGATGGTAAAAGTCCATCGAGGGAAAATCGAGTGAGCGAAAATCGTAGGAATCATGTTATAAGCAATGCGCCTGGGGACCATCACTATTTAGATTCCCCTTTTCACCTATTCGCCCACAGTCATGCTAAACGTGAACTTTTTAGGTCTTGTTACCTTAGGCTTTGTCTACCCCGTAAGGGATAAAGACGTGATATATGTATGTATGGGTATGTATGTATTCTATTACCTACTTTAAACATTATTGATCAATATCATCATAGAAATCAAGTGGCCATTAATTCCATCGCTGGGTCATTTCACTGACCATCCAACTTGACCACAGCCCACAACGCCGTCACGTCAGATCAAGACGTTATTGGCATTGTAAACTGTACCACGTGCGGCCATTTTTGGTCACGGGACATTGCGCAATTACACTGATGCAGAAGGAGGGTTAACTGTTGAAATTTTACAATTGCGTGTTAGTTTGGACGTATAACACTTTATCGTACAAAAAAAATAAGCAAAATAAATATAGATCACAGAAAAAACAGACGTAGCAAACTTATCCCTAAAAGGGATCTCTTTCCGTTAACCATTGAGTGACTGATAAACCTACAGAAACTAAACCTAAATTACTGTGATTCTTCATCACTACATAGTATAAAACAAAGTCGCTTTCCGCTGTCTGTCCTTATGTATGCTTCTTTAAAACTCAGCAACGGATTAGTGATTCAAGAGAAAGGTTTATATCTATAAATAACTCTACGCAGATGAAGTCGCGGGCAGAAGCTAGTTAAATAAAAAGAACAGTCTTCTGTGACTGATGCAGCGAGGCTAGTTTGAACTGTATCTTGTGGACGATTCGTAACTTTAAAAAACACTCACCTGCAGTTCGTGTTTTTAAACAAGTCACTCATCCAGCAATTGGCTACTTCCCAGGCCTCGCCATTAATCAACTATTAAACGACAAAAGACAAGATTTTCTTGTCCTAAGGTGGTATTTTCCAAAAGTAAATATGCCTTTTTTGCAACATTGTTTACGCCACTATTTCATAATTAACATTCATTTGATAAGCTAATTCAATTACTAGTGTTATCTTCTACCAAAATCGAAACTATTAAACCACTTTGCCTATTTACTAAAGTGCGTGTGGTCAATCCTGCCCCATTATGACAGGAAATGTTGATCCATTGCGCTGGGTGGTTCCGTATAATAATAGTATTTTTTTCCTGGTGCATAATGAGAGGCATTACACGAGTGTGGTTTTATGAAAAGAACCGAAGGTGAGTTTCATAATAAAATCGCAGGAGTGTTTTAATCACTTATTATGACTTAAATAGCAACCAATTAGCACAATCCGTTAATTTTGCACACTGGGTTTTTTGTAAAGAAATAATGGTTAGTTCTTTTTTTGACGTAACTTTGTTTACAATACAAAAAACGAAAATAAGGAAATTTCGTACTTTGGTATCTGATCACTACAACATAGTATAAAATAAAGTCGCTTTCTCTGACCCTGTGTCCCTATGTCCCTATGTATGCTTATATCTTCAAAACTACTCAACTGATTTTGATGCGGTTTTTTTAATAGATAGAGTGATTCAAGAGGAAGGTTTTTATGTATAATTTTACGCAGACGAAGTCGCGGGCAGAAGCTAGTTAAATATATTACATAGCCTCAAATCAAGTAAGTACAAGCAAACATATTGACATAAAGAAACGGTGTGCCTTAGACCAATAGGTCCACATTTATTTTAATAATACAAACTGTTGGGTTATACTATACTACACGACACCAGACAATTAAAAAACAAATCACAACTCATTTCAATCAGGATTCAGTTAAAACCGTAATTTCTTACAAAAAATGCACTCGGCGCGGTACCATAATGACAGAACAAACCAAAGGGTTAAAAGTAATTAAGAGTAATTAATTAATTAATTTGCGCGCGATCGCGATATCGTCTTCTATTAAGTGACAGTTACATGACATTTTGACATGATGTGGGTTATAACTTGAATATTAATCAGGTTTAATTGGTGTTTTAAATATTATTAAGAGCGATTATCTGACCGATTATCCAGTTGCTTCTCTCCGCGCAGATGGTAAAAGCTGGCGAAAATGTTGTAGGCGATGCGGCTCGCAACACATCACTATTTTGATTCCCCTTTCCACCTATACGCTCACAATAATAAAAAATAACAAAAAATTAAAGCTAACTGTGGCCTTTAGGCCTTGATACCATAGGCTCTGTCTACCCCGTAAGGGATATAGACGTGATTTATGTATGTATGTATGTAACATAATCGAACTTTAATAAATCTGTTTTTTAATATTAGTGGCCTAAGTTTATAAGTAAGCTCACTCGGATTTCCCTTGATGGATTTCGATTATGTTTTTGATAGAATTTGACAGTTTTAAAAACAATGTCACAAATTTAATTGTCAAACACAGACATAAAAATGACATCAACTGCAAAATGCAACTGTCAATTACAGTCAATCGATGTGTTGTAAACTGTCAAACGTCCATTATTACAAAGCTTAATGGTCTGTCAAAACATATATCAGTAATGATGTCATTGCAGGGTTTATTGAGAACCCTTGATAAATGATGTGATGATACTGTTGGAGTTTCTCAGGGATTTATTGTGTTTAATGATACAAGTATTATGTATTTAACGTTTGACGTAATCACCTTATTGATTTCTGGGGTTATTCATTTGCTTTGTTAAAAGTCCAAACTCGAAATACGTAGAAATTCTTTATTAAAAACCAAACTATAAAAACTAAATAACAATAATAAAGAACACTTAAACTAGGAAAGTTGATTTAAAGTAAAGTATGTTAAAAAATGATTAAAAACTAACCTAAAAACGCCCCCGTTTCGTGCCTGGTTCAAAGGTTCCCATTATGCTGGCCGCGTTGCCTCTTTGAACTGCAATGGCAACCCTTTGAACCAGCCACGAACCAGAGCGGGGATCGCAGCCCCTATCTCTGTCTGCGGCCCAGCTCCCTGACTAGCTCCTATGCCTACCTTTACGTTGTTATAGGAACAATCTATTTTTGGGACAATGTTATTGATCCAAGTTGCCTTTACTCCTGCTTGACGACCGGATGGCCCAGTGGTTAGAGAACCTGACTATGAAGCTTGAGGTCCCAGGTTCGATCCCCGGTCGGGGCAGATATTTGTATGAAAAATACGAATGTTCGTTCTCGAGTCTTGGATGTTTAATATGTATTTAAGTGTGTATCTATCTATATAAGTATGTTTATCCGTTGTCTAGTACCCATATCACAAGCTTTGCTTAGTTTGGGGCTAGGTCAATTGATGTCAATTGTCCCAAGATATTATTATTATTATTATTAATGTCCCATACAGGCCGCACTGGATGCAGTTTCACGTCTTTTCCGAGTTGCCCGCAGTCCGGTAAAAGCTACTTCTATCATTCTTTATTGATCTTTACCTATCTGTAGTCCGAGAAGGACAAAGTCAGCAAGTTCGTGACTTGGCTCACGAGGTTACCGCCATGTGCTATGTTGATTTGACGAGCACTGTCCCGATAGTCGTTTAGCCACATCACCTTAAAAGGCTCTCGCTAATTTTAGGTCAAGGGCCTTACAAAAGGTGGTACTCCTGGACACGGCTTGGATAGTCAGGAGGTTCCTCTCTCTGTCGCCCTGACCACCAGTAGCTTGGAGTTTTTATGTTTCACTAACAATAGTTTGTAATGTCTGAAAGCAAGTGGTAAATTAAAACTTCTAACATAACATAAGAACGATAATATGCTGCGTGCTAGCCATTCCGTTGCTAAATATTGCCTCTAAAACAATTCCTCCGAACAAATCCCAAGGCACGATGACAGCCGTACTTTTTTAATAAAATCGTCCGACACTGGCGTTAATCCCTAGGGCCGTAAATGTTTACGACTCGCGGTGAGCGCGTCTTCGCGACGCCAGTCGGTACGCGCCCTTAGGATAGGAGGACAGTGAGGCAACATTACTTTTAAATTTTCCTTTGAAACTCCCGCCAAGGCAAAACGAAAAAAAAAGAAGTCGGACCACCCACTACCTAGGTTGTGCCGTATTTCAAACCCTTGTAGCGACCCTAGCGCCACCTAGTTGTCGACTGCATAACTACTACGACGCACGAATAGCTAGCGCCAGTTCTAATGCCAGGTGTCACATCGTTCTACATCCCGCTAACGAATTTTCTCAATACAACTTTCAACGAATTAGATTGAAGAAAGATATTGATAGTTACATTCTGCAATAATTGTTTCGTTGCGACTCTAGGCATCTACGACTTTTCACATGTTTATCACTATCCTAAGGGAACTATGCAATTTTCCGGGACAAAAAGTAGCCTATGTGTTATTCTGATGTATAAGCTATATTATTGTAAAGTTTCATTAAAATCCATTTAGTAGTTTTTACGTGAAAGAGTAACAAACATCCATCCATACTTGCAAACTTTCGCGTTTATAATATTAGTTAGAAGTGTAGAAATATTACGGAACTATTTTTTTAATGGAAAAATGAAAATGTATTTTTGCAAATTGGCCGCCAAGGGCTCTTTTACATGTCTTTTTGCAACTACCAGCGCATTCGGAAAGACCATCATTGCCAAGAAGAATGCGCCGCAAGAAACTTGGACCTCGTATTATACAAAAAAACAAGTATTTTCCTCTTCCCTCAGTGCGCCCTCAACTTTTCCCCATCCGCGGACATTTCCCGTCTCCAATATTGCCACTTATTGTATTTTGTATTATTTACCCACTTTTACGAGATGTATCCTTCATATTTTTGAGTAAGTCCAAACTACTTAAATTTTTATGTGACAGTTTTCCGCGTCAATAAGGTCCCGTTTTATGGTTGGACTGTAAAAGAAATGTTATCTTTAATTAGGTAGGTGTTTATTTCTATTCGATTTTTACATTGTCATTGTCTGGAATAAAATTGATACAGCAAGAAACAAATAATATCAAGATTAATGCTGTTTAGTGAAGTAAGGAAATATTTTGAATGTAACTTTCTGGGACAATTTTTTTAACAAGTATACCTAATATTTAAAAAAGGAACACATCTTGCATGTCAAATAATTATGATCATGACATTAACATAGTGTTGTTTTTTTCCTATACCTATGACGGTCTTGTTGCATTTCATTTGACACAAAATACATTAAAGGTAGGTATTGGCTTATTTATTGTAAAAAAACACATCTTTAACATTTTCACACTGAAATATTTAGAGAAGCATTAAAGAGAAACATTATTACCGTCAGCTGACTTTATTCTAACGAATAACATGGACAAGTCGATCTAAAATAGTACTTATTTATCACAAAACGTAAATAAAGCTGCCAAAATTACGATTTCACGCATTTCCATCAAATATTTTAATCCCCACTAAAAGGTATTGACCACTGTCCAGTTGTAATCCGATTTCGCGCCGGTCAGCGCCTGCTCCGATAACAAGGTTAGCAGAATTTGTGAGAACTACAAAATCGACATGTTCTCAGAAAGACTGCTATAATATATTAACCAGCTTTATAGACTACAAACCCCTGGACCGAAACAACATTAGAAATGAACCAGCGTAAATGAAGCTTATAAGGCTGTTACCTATATCGTAAAATAACTCTGAGCGCTATGCCGTCATTTCTGAGCGGTACAGATTTTTTCTCAAACATTGAAAAGAAAAAAAAATTGCACTAACTTCCGGCACCACCAATTTAAAGCGGCACTAGATTTTTCGACATTTATTTTTAATTATCTATAAGCTATAAAAACGCCGTAAATTGATAATTAGTCGTAATTCCTCACTTGTACCTGAGAAATTCCATAAATGTACAGCTCTGATCTGATCCATTATATTTTTTCTCTTTGCTCCCAGACCAGCTTTCCAAAATGTCAGAAAAATTCAAACAAAGCAATTTTTAAACGCTTTAATAAATGAAAAATAGTTATGACAGCTACCGTCCGTCGTTTCACTTGTCCCAGTGCGGCTATCATAAATTCCCCAGTCAAATTATAATACTTGGTTGATACAGCTCAATCCGATTACCGCATAGTGGTCAGTTTTAGGGTTTGCAGACAAAAGGGTTGTTTCCCAAATCCGGTGTTTGTGACCACTGGGGAGCGCTTAGCGTCGGCGTGGGAAAGTTTTAGGACAAATTGTTATTGTATTTTGACCAATGTACTTAAATTCCTTCTTTTCTTTTGTACTTACAATTCTTCCATGCTGGTCTGGGAGTAAAAAAAAAACATAGATTTTACCAGTTGCTTCCCTTCCCGCGCAGATGGTAGAAGCCCATCGAGGGAATGGGCGAAAGTCTTAGGAATCATGTTACAGACGATGCGGCTAGCAACCCATCACTATTTTGATTTCCCTTTCCACCTGTACGCCCTTAATCATGCTAAACGTGACCTTAGGGTTTTGTTACCTTAGACTGTGTCTATCCCGTGAGGGATAAAGACGTGATATATGCATGTACTTAAATGGACAGTAATGGTTACAATATGCACTTAACAATGTATTTTCTACGCTAACTAATTCTAGTAGTCCTATCCTTAATTAATGTTGTATGGTAGTGCTTATTCGCTGAGCGAAATATTGGCCAGCCTTCTGGTCACGGGAGGCCTCTATAACCAGTGTTGCCGTTTGGTTCCGAAAGTTCCGTTTCGCGGAACTTTTGACACCCCCGCGGAACTTGGGAGGAACTTTGTATTTTGGTACATTTTTCGGAACTTTTGGGGTCCCGGCATAAAGATACGTGGTAAAAAAACTTTAAATACACACAAAAAAATACAGGCTAATTTTTTGTTATTAACACAAATATTATTCCAAATTCCTATGGATGAATGGATGAGGTAAAAAAAAAGCTCGTTCCCCAAGATTTAAATGAAAATGGAACTTTGTAATTTTCAAGGGAAGTGACCTGGCAACACTGTCTATAACGCGCCAAAATATATTTATACCTACACACGGCGCGTGCTTGGCCCCCAATGGTCCCAGAGTTTCGACTCCAAGCCTCAAATAGAAACTGGCTCCAAGCGAGCTATACTTTAGCGCCTAAAGTTTAGGCGTTTGAAGTCCTCCACTTTCCACCTATACGCCCACAGTCTTGTTAAACGTGGCCTGTAGGTCTTGTTACCTTAGGCTCTGTCTACCCCGTAAGGGAATAGACGTGATTTGTGTGTAAAGTATTCCACCGAGGCCGAAATGAAACTAAATGAAACCAAATTACAAGTCAACCCGAACATCGAATTTGGAAAATTTATCTATTGAACATCGTTAATTTAAATTTTTTGGAGATTCAATGTTAACGTATCTTAACTTAAGACCAATTTTGTACACCCTCTTTGACAAATCAAATTTCATTCATTCATTCATTCATTAGCATATTGTCCTTCTGCCCAAGGTCTATCTCTAGTCTAAATTTTACAAGTGTCATTTCTCAACAGGGTCGATGACCTTTTCAGCAATACCCCTTATTAGGTCCGCAAAAAATACATTTCCCGCCACAAAAAATATTTCCCGTATTGATATTACAAAAGTAAAAGACTACAATAAATTAAGCTCACCGCAGACGTTATCACAAAATACCCCACAGTTATTTGTACAATAACTTGAAAGGAACCCCCGAAAAGGTTCAACAAAAAGTGTGTTAACAAACAGAGATTTATAAGAAGTGGCTGATAAGTTCTTTACAGTTCACACAATCGAGGAAAAGCATGGCATAAAATATAGGGCCCAATAAAAGTGGATGGCCTAATCTCTGTTCAATATTTTCTTAGCGATGTGGATTTTCCTTTTAGTGCGGGGCGAAAGAATATCGTGGATATTAACTGACATTTCTTTGTTTACAGGGTCAGACCGAATTGAAATGGCGGGGCGACCTTGATGCCAAGCCGAGTGGCAAATACATGTGAGCAACAGCAATGGAGCAAAAGAAAAAGACAACAAGCCTTTGCCAAGCAATTGGATTAAGAAATATGTGTAAAAGATGATAAATATATCCAATATTGTGAATTTTAAAGTTTCCTAAAACTTTTGATGAGCATGATATGGCTATTCTGCTAAATAAATATACTTACTCCATATTATCTACTTTGCAATTACTTATTTTTACTATAGTGAAAAATAAAATAACAACGAAATCTTAGGGATCATGATGTTATATAGGCGATATGGCTAGCAACCCATCACTGTTTTGATTCCCCTTTCCATCGATACGCCCACAATCATGCTAAACGTGGTCTTTAAGTCTTGTCACCTTAGGCTCGGTCTACCCCGTAAGGGATAAAGACGTGATTTATGTATGTATGTATGTATGTAACAACGAAATCTTACCTAATAATCAAACAATTTTAAAGCTAAAGTTTGTTTTCTTTGAATTGCTATTTTCCACTTCATTATGGCGTAACGCAAAGCAAGGACCTCAAAACCTTTAAAAATTTTGAGTCATTTGTTATCTCCTACATAGGAGGGAAACAGCTCATGATTCTGAGTAGATATAGCATGGATAATAAAAACAGGGCGGCATATTTTTTGACAGTGTTCTTGTAATCCCATGTCGTATCCTCGCTATTCTTTCACCCTCTGTGATATTTTCACGGCGTTTCACGTGGTCGCCGACCGTTATTGTTGGAGATACCGTTACGAGGAAGATATTTCGGAATTTAAGAGCCGGAGCAATATAAATAAAATAAAAATGTACTGGTAAAAATAAAGGAGATCGCTTGAATCACTTGAAACGTTGAAATTGATATTTCATTAGTATTATTTAAGAAAATCTGTATGGAGGTTTATGTTACCCTGAGTCCTTTGTCAGATGACGCAGTACTGTTGTATACATTTGTAAGACACGCCTTTAGCTCCAGAGCCTCGGTCTCTGGGCAAGGCAGAGTCTGAAATAGGTACCTGTGGTTTTCATGAGGCTGACATAGTCAAAGAACATAGACAAAAAAATCTGTTAGTTTTTATTAGAGGCTGTATAGCGCCTGATAATACACTGGCTGATAATTTAATCTAAACGCAGAACGTTGTGCTTAGACATGACATCAACAATTTGTGTTTGTTGATTTAGAGACGTGTGTAAACACGTCGGGGGCTATTTTTATGTTTTTGCTTTAATATACATTATTTACTGTTAAATCTGACTACTCATTTCCACATAATCTCATTTGTTTTAGTACAGCTAAAACTATGTTTGTATATGACAAGCCGGGGTGGGTCGCTTGTAACTGTACCACTAATAACTTGTCAACAAAAGCGCTTAAATTTAACGGTAATGCATACATGTCAGCGCCAATAATTACAATTAGAAGCCACAATAAAACCCATTTGCGTATCACGCAATTTGCCAACCATAACCCTGTACACTCAGAGTTAGGAATTAACGATACGCCTTAACATCTCTAAAGGGGGCCACTGACTACGCTTCATCATCACAACATAGTATAAAATAAAGTCGCTTTCCTCTGTCCCTATGACCCTATGTACCTATGTATGCTTATATCTTCAAAACTACACAACGGATTTTGATGCGGTTTTTTTAATAGATAGAGTGATTTAAGAGGAAGGTTTTATGTATAATTCTTCGCAGACGAAGTCGCGGGCAGAAGCTAGTATTAGATAAATCCATACTTTATTTACATTACACTGCGTCTTTTACATTACATTATATCTTTTCACAACTAACGATTGACTTTTACAAAATGGTAGGGTTTGTAACTGTTTTTCCAAAGCCGATGTTTCTTGTAAAACAATCTTACCTATCTAAAAAGCATCGCTGAAAAAATACGAACGCAATACAGAAAACCGCATCTGAATCGGTGAAACCGTTCTGGAGATAAATGGGAACATTCGATTGCATACAAACAAACAAAAAACCTCTTACCCTAAACGCATTTTACCTTCATACATACATACACAAATCACGTCTTTATCCCTTACGGAGTTGACAGAGCCTAACAGATACCTACAGGCCACATTCAGCAAGATTGTGGGCGTATAGGGAAAAATGATTCAAAATAGTGATGGGTTGCTAGCCTCATCGGCCATTCCCTCGATGGATTTTACCACCTGCGCGGGTAGAGAAGCAACTGGTACATTCTATGTTTTTTCTTTGCTCCCGGACCAGCATGGAAGAAAATAGAATGATACCTTCTCCGTTCCGTATTAGTGTCTCAATTCATCATCATCATCTTCAGCTATCCCACTGCTGGGCACAGGCCTCCTCTCAGAATGAGAGGGCTCGGGCTATAGTTCCCACGCGGGCCCAATGCGTATCCGGATTTTGTCTCAATGAATATAGGAAAATTAAACGCACCTCATGCAACGTTCAATACTAACTTCACTGCTAACTAATATACTAATATTAACTTAGCTGCTGCTATGGGTGGTGTAGGGGTATAGCACGTCACGGAATGACCAGGATCCGGGTTCGATTCCCGGCCATAGCTTTACTTTTCGGATTTTTCTGTGTTCTAATTTTCAGTGACATTTAGAAATTTACAAACTACAAAGCAAACAAATTCAAGAAGTTAACTTTATTACGGTAATAATATAACCTTTTTTGTTTAATTAAACAACTGACCAGCATAATTTTGAGACAACTGCTCACGCTTCCCTTGGGAAGTACCATCTGTGGCAAGCTTTAACAATTCTAAATCTCCCACAGAAGACCCCAGCGGTCTCGCGATGTCGTAAAATTTTACGATAACGTGTGACGCGTGTGACGTCATATCGGACGTCGGACTGACATGTTTATGACGCCGTTGAAATGTTATATTTTGTCCGATTTGTGGTTTCGGACTTCCGCACGTTAGTAGAGTGATTTAAATAGCAGAATCGAGATTTGCGGTGAATTACAGAAAGTTGTTTTTATAGACTACAAGCCCATGGAAAAAAATAACCTGTGAAATGAGCCAGTGTGAATAACGCTTAGAAGGCTGTTACTATATCATATAATAACTCTGAGCGCTATGCCGTCATTTCTGAGCGGTACAGGTATGGAATTTCTCAGGTACAAGTGAGGAATTACGACTAATTATTAGCTTAACAGATACAAAAATTCGAATGCTTACCCACCTGCTATGGTGGTGTAGGGGTATAGCACGCGTCACGGAATGACGAGGATCCGAGTTCGATTCCCGGGCATAGCTTTACTTTTTGGATTTTTCTGTGTTCTAATTTTCAGTGACGTTTTTTTTTCTGTGACTTATTCTTACTTGCCGTTTTCCTCAATAGTGTGTCTAATGTTGTATGCTCCACTATCGTGGTCAGTAATGACGAAAACGGCTTCGTCGGAAAGCCATTTTCCTTGAATTTCCCTTATAAATATGTAACAATGAGCAGGCTGGGCCATTATCCCACGCATTGCCATGAACGTTTCACGCTGGAATTATCAGGTAATCAAATTATAGCTCTGTCCGGAGTACTGGTCGGCAGACAAGACTTGTCTGTAACTGTAATGTTGTAGTGTGGATTCAATAATAAAATTAAATTTTAAATTTTATAATACCCCATACGTATTAAATAATAATTATACTTATAACATGAAAACAGTTTTATGCCAAAAAACCTTGCTAAACTTGGAAAATCATTTTTGTCAAACAACCGCAAAGAAACGCCACAGCAGACACACACACAGAGAGAGAGAGAGAGAGATAGTAAGAGGAACATTGACGTCAAATTTATAACACCCGTCTTTTAGCGTCGGAGGTCAAAAAGGAAGCATGTCCTCTCACTTTGACAAGAGGCATGCTTAGCACTGGACATATATAAACTCGAAAACCCTTCTTTTTGATATCAATCGGGTAAGAACGCTGTCGTTCACTGTACTGGCTTAACCCATTAGAAGATGGCAGAGCGGGGTTTCAATTTGTGACGCGGGGACGGCAAATTGGATTATTGGACTAGTCTTTGACTGTGTTATGCGACGAGAAGAGGTTATGGGCCCAAGTGGTGTAAGGTTATGGGCCTGGTTTGGTGGGAGATAGAAGTCGATAGATTATAGATGATACAATTTGAGACCGAAATTTGCAAATAATTGGCAGGAAATAACAGAAATGTTACTTTATAGAATCGACGTGACTTTCTCAAAACAAAAACCAAAAGTTTAGTAAATTAAAATTATTTTTTTATATTTTTCAATTTAAAGGAAACATGGCTACCTATGCTTTTAAAAATAACATGGAATACAATAAATAAGAAATGATACCTTAAACTAAAAATTTACATCTTTCTGCTTTTGCAGCCTTTCTAGATCGTCATACACAATCTAAATATTATGTTGGTATTTTACTTTTTGAATGTTACGTAGAAGTCCATTAATTTTGATTTTTCCGTTATTTTGTACAATTTACCGTACACCTGACTGATTGGACCCTGTTATTAGCCGATAATGTCCTGACGCAGACGTACAGACATAGATAACATTAGCCACATATGTCGCGTTTTGTACAAATGTTGGAATGGAGTTATTAAAACTTTATTATTATACTATTATTAGACTTTACAACACAGAATATCTACATTACAATACAAAATTATTAATTTAATATTCTTTATTTAACACAAAAATCAGTGCAGCAGACACACAGTAGCATTAACAATTTTATTAATAGCACATTAAAAAAAAAAAACTTAAATGTGTGTGTATGTGTATGTGTATGTCGCTATTAAGCGATAAGACCGCCTATTGTCTACTTTGTTCTTTGTTTCTGTATTGTTTTGTACTGATTTGTGGTGTTCAATAAAGAGTATTTGTATTGTATTGTTTGTATTGTAACTATTACAACATAGTAAGACTTTAATAAACAAATAAAAAACATCATTATTTTGAATGTTAATTCACTTAGTTACAACATTATTTAAAATACAGCATCGGACAAGAAAACTAATCAATTTAATTAAAAGCAATCCACACCAAAATAATTTCCTTTTACATTTTTTCATTTTCGAAAAATCGCAAATAAAATCTAACCCCTCATTTAACGCGTAGGGTGACAAATTGCCGTAATTACATTTCCCTTGATTATAAAGATAAAAATAATTCTGGGGTAAAATTATCCGTGCAATCACAAAGTGTCAATGTGTCACCCTGACAAAACGTAATTGATTAGATTATGGTGTTATCTTTTTCAAAATTTCTTTTTGTTACTTAAAAAAATTGTATAAAAAATGAGGAAAAACTTTATTTTGAAATCTTACTAATAAATATTATAAATGGAAAAGTTCGTGAGTATGTATGTACTCTTTCACGTCAGAACGGCTAAAAAGATTCGCCTGAAATTTGGCACGCCTGCATTTGACATTATTGTGACACTTTGCAGACAAAGTCGCGGGCAGCAGCTAGTCGGTTATAAACAAACGATTCTCTACAAATTAGGAAACGAGATAAACAAATTAACAACCACTAATCTAATAAAGTTCCATCTTAAAAAGTCATAAACCCTTTGCTGCTTTTCATCCTTATTTTACTACTTGTTTACAGCCAACAATGGCTATGCGGCACAATAAAACATTAAGAGTTAACAGACGCGTAGGAGATTTTACTAAAATTGCAAAAAAAAAAATGAAAATTTTCAAAAGTTAGAAAGTTTTTTTATTTAATTCATCAATAGGTAAAGTAACTTAAAAATAAATATATAAAATAAGAGAAAAAAACGAATTCAAACGTAGGTACTATACAGAAGTTTTCCAAATTTTTTTAACCAAAAATGCAAACGTTAATGTAAGTTTATCCGTTTGTTTATTGCGCTTTCACGCGTAAACTACTCAACCGAAGGTATTAAAATTTGGTAGTCTGGGAGTTTTTATCCCAGAAAATTGTATTGGATTTTTCCGCAGGCGAAGTAAAGTCGCTGGCAACAGCCAGTATTAGATAAAAGCCACAAAATGGTTGACAACCCCTGTCTACCTTGCGGCCCCGCGCGGTCTAAGTACACAACGATTAAAGGCAGCCAGATGTTGTCACACGCGGGTCGTAACTCCTTTTTATTCGCTTTACTAACTGAACGTTTTACGTCTGTCTCTTAGGAATTGGGGGGATAATTAAATAATCTTGTTTGTGTGATTTTGCCTTGTTTTGATTCTAGAATAATGTAAACAGCAGTAGGTATTCTACTCGGCCATGGAAATATATTAAAAAATGTACCTTTTTTATTGTTTACGTGACAGATCTTTATCACAAAAATACCCGGAATTGCATGTAAAGATTTAGGCACATCGTGCCAAATAAACGGGTATACAAAAATAGAACAAGATAATAAGCAGAGTCACTAACGCCAATTATCTAAATCAGGAGTAGGTACCCGAAACCGACGAGCATGTATGAAGAGATTGATGAATGTGGATGAAGCGAAAGAAGTATGTCAGGATCGTAGCAAGTGGAACAAAGTAGTCTCTGCCTACCCCTGTGGGAAAGAGGCGTGACGGTATGTATGTATGTATGTGTATCTAAATCTAAAGGCATCTATCAATCTTTAATACAACATTTTTGTACATGCTTTGTATTAACTTGCAACGTATGTTTGTCCGGGTGGAATCTTGCGACTCAATTTACAAGCAGATGTCTAACAACCGATTGACATTGACAGTATAATAATCTGTTAGTGGAGTTTCTGGTGACCCAGCCAGGACCGTCTGTGCAGGAGGGAACTCTTCAACGGTTGGTCCGAATGACTTGAAATTTGGTCCACATAATGTAGGGCGGATGACAATGCAAGTACAGCATTAGCTACTGGCTATTGAACTAAAGTTGCGCAAAACAATTTTATTGCCGAATTCTTACACTGGCTCAAAAAATGTCACAAAAACTTACATAAAACTTATTGGTTACTTGTAACTTTCTCTATGTATTGTTGATTGTGTGCGGTGTACAATAAGTAGTCATTCTATTTTATTGTATTGTATAAAATCTTCCATGTTGGTCTGGGAGTAAAGAAAAAACATAGAATACACCAGTTGCTTCACTTCCCGCGCAAATGGTAAAAGCCCATCGATAGATTGGGCGAAAATCATAGGAATCATAGTTATAAGCGATGCCCACAATCATGCTAAACGTGGCTTATAGGTATTTACCTTAGACTCTGTCTACCCCGTAAGGGATAAAGACGTGATTTATGTATGTGTATAAAATCTTCATTAATACAATGTTATGTCTTCTCTCGGACGGACTTGCGCACCTAATTACATTGTTCACATTCTATGGGACAAATAAAACGGCCAATAGACCCCACAAATTCGAACAGTGACGCAAGCATTTATATGAAGACGGTATCTTACGTAACACGTTGATTGCTGATAGCCGTGAACATGGGGACGAAAATTAGGAAACGAAAAAGCTAAGTCACTTGACGCTATTGATGTCTTCTTACTCCGTGAAAAGCCGTAGTAGCCTAGTGGTTTGACCTGTGGCCTCGGAAGCAGAGCGTCATGGTCTAATCCCGGGCGCGCACCTCTGAGTTTTTCGGAGTTTATATGCGAAAAGCCTTGAGCTTTTCGGTGAAGGAATCTTGAGGAAACCTGCACACATCTGCGAAGAGGTTCAATGGTGTGTGTGCACTGAGCGCGCTTGGGAACTATAGCCCAAACCCTCTAATACCATGGAGGCCTATGCCATGAGGCACGCCGAATTACGCGACAATTTGATAATCTTACTGAAGTTGAAATTCGGAATAAAAAGGCTATATTATTATTATATTGTTACTCTAGGTCAGCCATATCTTAAGTGTGTTCCGCGGAACCCTAGGGTTCCACGATACTCCTGTAGGGGTTCCGCAAGAATTTAGAAAAAAAATTAAAACACCTCTGTCTGGTCGACCGTTCTGACGCGTTTGTTTGTTTATTTTGGTTTTTATTATTGTTTTATTATAGGGTTCCATTAAGTAATTCGCTTTCCAAAAGGGTTCCGTCACCAAAAAAGATTGAGAACCGCTGCTCTAGGTCACTATTTTGATTCCCCTTTCCACCTATACGCCTACAATCATGCTAAATGTGGCCTTTAGGTGTTGTTACCTCAGGCTCTGTCTACCCCGTAAGGGATATAGACGTGATTTGTGTGTGTGTGTGTGTGTGTGTTACTCTAGGTTCTATCTACCTCGTAAGGGATGAAGACGAGATATATGTATGTATGAGTCATGATGATTAAATTACACAGCCACGCCGATGCAACGACATAATTAGTCACACCATGCCTCTGTTTGAAACTATTGCACGAGGCCCAATTATGTACACACTTCAAAATGTCAATCAGAGCAGACGCAATTTGCAGTACGCCTTTCTTCCGCACCGCAACGAATTGTGACGGTTTAAAAAATGTCAACCCTTTCAAAAATCGAATACATCATCGTGGGAAACGTTCAATTTAAATTTTGCAATTAAATTTAATTCCTCAGTTTTATTACTTCTTTTTATCCTACCGCAGATGTTTAAACGTTTGGGCTAGTTTTTTGCATTAATTTTAGTTTATGATCGATACATCATTTGACTAGTAAAAGTCATCCCTTTTCGTCATTAACGGCACGAACTCTTTCATATTTTTATCACCGTGATTATGCTAATAACTTTATTAACAAATCAACCGTTACAAATTAATGTTTACCATCATTAGCATATTTTTTTTAAAACGCGTGTCATCCTCGCCGATGCGACAATGACGCAAAAAAACTGCCAGCATTACTGCGTCATAAAATTTTGAAAAAGGAATCGCTTTCAACGGATTACTCTTTACGACACCAATCAATCAGTCTCCGTTTCTGTTTATGCAAATTTTTCAAATTACGAATTCTTTTAAAATTTAAAAGTAAAAAGTGTTCGATCATAAATTGTTATTTTATTACGTCACTGATTTAGGGTTGCCACCCGACATTTGCAGCAATATCTTCCACATGAATACTTCCTTCGGTGATTTTTAAAAGCAATACTTTTTAATGGTATGTCAAATTAATGTCGATCTTTTGTGCCATATTGTCAATACTTCGATAGGGTTGGCAGAAATACATGGTGTTGTGCCAACGTACCCCTTTTAAAATTTCATGCTACGGCTTTATATTACAAATCGAATGAACACAATGTGTCGATTTCGTTTGTCTTTTTTGTCATTCATTTTTGAATCTATGTAGTGTGTGTTAATTTTGAAATTTATTTGACGTTTATTGTTTTGCAGTGAATTTTTCGAGGCAACATTTTTATTTAATCGTTACATTGACACTACTATTGTAACCTGATGTCTTGTCTGATAGTGTTTCCGAATGCGCTGGTAGTTTCCAATATCGCTACTTCGGGGCTCAATTGCCGTATAAGCCAAAAGTCGATTTTTCAGGAGAGCCAAAAAACTAAACAGAAAAACAAAAAAAAATTGTAACTCTTTTGTTTTAACTGTTATAAAGAAGCTTCGTAGGATGAAAGTTCTTAAAATTATGAGTAGAACAATATGAATTCATAATATTTAAGATAGAACCCATAACAAAGAAAATAGATGGCTTATACGCTTCTTAAAACTAAACAGAATGACGTTTATGACCCAAAATAATAGTTGCTGTACATGCTACTTAGGACGTATAAGTCAGCTATTACGATTTTTGAAAAAATCAAAGGTATTATTCACCGGTTTTCTTTTTTTGGTTAGGTACTTTACTGTAAAAAAATAAATCATCTATATACACCCCAAACTACTATACTGCGATAATGATGATAAGGTAGGTATAAACCAAATCAGTTTGAGAATCGTATTTAACTTTTAAAGTCCATTCATATTAAAAAGGTTTGAGGGTTTGGTAAGTAACAAAAAATTCGTATAGAAAAAATATATATTGCTGAAGGTAAAAAATCAATGCCAACGAAAAAAAAACACAAATTACGTTGTTATTATTAAAAAGATTGTTCAAGTAACACATAAAACGATAAAAATGAAAAGTAGCAACAAGAATATAGCATTTAATACTTCTAATCTCTTTCAATTAAAAACAATCTTTTTTATAAAAGTTATGTGTTTAACGCCGTTTTTACTCCAAATTTATTTTTTGTTGGCGTTTATTGCCATGAAATGAAACGCTACTGCAGGCCGTACACCAAGCTTTATTCTGTTATTGGAAATAATTCAGGTCGTATTCACCAAATTGGTTTAGTGGTGGCTTATACATCTTAAAAATGAAACGTAATGGCAGGTTGTATAATAAACTTTGTTCAATTTTCAGAAATCATTAAGGTCGTATACGCCAAGTTTGATAAGCAATGTCATTTATGCCAATTATAAATCTTGATTTAGGGTCAATAATACCTTCGCATTTTTCACACTCTGAGTAGCTGGCTTTTATAGCTCGTTTTTTTTAAATTTCGTGTTTAGAGTTACAGAAAATGGAGGTTGTATTCGATATTTTTTTGGGATTTGGAGAATTTTAAATACACAGATCGATAGAGAAAAAAAAACTGAGCAAGACTGCATTCAAATCTCATTTTCGTCAAAATGGCTTATACGACAATTGAGCCCCGAGGTAGCGATATAGTGACCAATTTCCAAAATCAAAGTTTCGATTTTGACTTTTGATTATGAAACTGTGGAAAAATGATTCAATAATTTTGTTAACACGTCTGGCTTGTGTTTAATAAATTTAACCCTGTGATATTTTCACTCACAATTCGATTAATCAATTCAAACAATATCTCACTTCATTGTAACTTATCCGATACAAAAGCAATTTCTTAGAAAAACACGACTGCACTCACATCTCGTATATTGGAAACAAACAATCGTCGAGAGGGAAAATGGAAGAAAAATACTTACGCAACGTTGTGTGGCACAATAAACACGAGAATTCGTGTTTGGATGGTTGTATTGCTGATAAAGGTGTGGTTATTATGAAAAAAAAAAAGCATTATATTATTTACTTCCATACTGGTCTGGGAGTAAAGAAAAACATAGCACATCTTCTATACATTCAAAGAAAGTTTATATAAATTATTCTAAGTTTTTTTTATTTTTATTTTCCATTTTCAAAAATTACTCAAATGTGCTATGTTAAATGTGAACACTGTTTTGTCAATGATATAAACTCTCTGTGATTTGTTTATGAGCCATGTATGACTGTTTGTGTTCCTATAAATAAATAAATAAATAAATAAATATAATGTACCTACTAGTTGCTTCTCGTCCCGCGCATAATAAGGAGTATGTCCATCCAGGGAATGGGCGAAAATTACTTCGGTTCCTCTTTCCATCTATACGCCCACAATCATGCTAAACGTAGTGTTTAGGCCTTAGGCTCAGTCTACCCCATAAGGGATATAGGCGTGATTTGTGTATGTGTGTATGTACTTATGAAAAAGCATCAATTCATTACATTCTGAAAATTTGTGATAGCTTGGTTCACCCTTTTGAATTCTTCAGATTCCTGCCGCAAAGCAGCAGTTTGGGCGCAATTTTCTTATTACATGCCTTTTATTAACTTGCAACGTATGTATGTTTGTGTATGTAAGTATTTTTGTCCGGGTGGAATCTTGCGACTCAATTTTGAAGCAGATATCTTCAACCGATTCAGCTGAAACGCAAGTATAGTCAAATTAGTCAGCAAAAAAAAGGTTGTATCCAAAATATTTTTTTAGGTTAGATTTTTAGGAAGTCGTTTTAAAAATAACACAATATACGCTCGCCATAATCCAAATAAAAATCATAGGTAAGTAAGTGTCTTCTCCCTACACTTGAATTTGCATAGTCTCAGAAGCATTAAACTCTTTACTACTGAAGTGGATGGTAAGTATGCGGGCGATCTATGGATCAAGAGCCCTTTGACTTCGTAGGTATAGCAAGATAAAGGAGGGTAGAAATGAGGACTACTTATTTCTATTTAGATATCGATTGTGTAGATTCCCGGCCATAGCTTTACTTTACGGATTTTTCTGTTCTAATTTTCAGTGTCGTTAAGAAATTTAATTTTTAACGGTAAAACCGTAAAAGTAAACATAAAAAATCAAGAAGTAAAAATTATTGATTTATTTGATAGTAGGTACCTATCACTTAAGAATTAGCAAGCTGAAGTGGCAGTGGGCCGGCCATATCTCGCGAAGAACCGACAACCGCTGGGGGAAACGTGTTCTTGAGTGGAGACCGCGACTCGGCAAACGTAGTGTAGGACGCCCTCCGGCCAGGTGGGATGACGATCTGCGAAAGGCTGCAGGTAGATGCTGGATGCGTCAAGCTGAAGACAGGGCGCTATGGCGCTCATTAGGGGAGGCCTATGTCCAGCAGTGGACTAATATAGGCTGATGATGATGATGACCTATCACTTGAAAAACAGCACATTCTCTCGTCCCTGGTGAGCAGTAGATGTTCCACGGGAGTTTGTAATTGTGTCGTACAGACACATCATTCAAACAGTCGACGCTTGGTCACGTGACAGCTAGTAATAGATAGAAAAATTCGAAGGCTTACCTACCTGATATGGGTGGTGTAGGGGTATAGCACGCGTCGCGGAATGACGAGGATCCGAGTTTGATTCCCAGCCGTAGCTTAATTTATCGGATTTTTCTGTGTTCTAATTTTCAGTGTCGTTCAGATTTTTTTTTTTAGGTCTTAAGCAGTAAATTTTACTTTAAAACATGGTGTCTAAAATTAATAACATGCATTGTTTTCATTTCCTTTAATTTATTTTACGTCACCCGGGGCCGTAAGTAACACAACTCGGGCGTTTATCGCCCTCGCCTTTGGTTCGTGCGACAAGTTCCTGCGATCGGAGGCATTATTTATTTCACCACACTCGGAATGTAATAGCACGAGAAAGAAACGAGATAGCAATATTGACTTGATACCAATTACCAATTTCATTCTAAACTTCATAAACTTTCACCCCAGTTCCACTAAGTCGACTTAGTACAGAGTTAGTATCAATTATCAGGAATTAATTACAATTATTAGGGTTCAGGGATTACCGGCGGATCCGATTCCGTTAATTCCCGGTTTGAGCTGCCATGTTAATTAATAAGGATTATTGGTAATGAGAGATTCTATTGGAAAGGATTGACAATTATTATAATTTAAATTATCATGCATAAATCACGTCTTTATACCTTACGGCGTAGACAGAGCCTATGGTAACAAGACCTAAAGGCCACGTTTAGTATGATTGTTGGCGTGTAGGTGGAATGGGGAGTGAAAATAGTGATGGCTTGCTAGCCGCATCGCCTACAACATGATTCCTAAGATTTTCGCCCATTTCGCAGTTTTGTTTCTTTTTAAAAATAAATGAATTTTTCATAGATATATTGTACGACAGACGAAGGTAAGACCAAATAAATGTTTGTTAGAGAAATTTTGTCTTTAATAATAATCCTATCGATTACTCGTAGTATCGACTGTTTGTCTCTTTTCACTATCACTACATAGTATAAAATAATGTCGCTTTTTCTGTCCCCGTGTCCCGATTTATGCTTATATCTTCAAAACCACACAACGGGTTTTGATGCGGTTTTTATTAATAGATAGAGTGATTCAAGAGGAAGGTTTATATGTATAATACATGCATAATATACCGTGCAAAGCCGGGGCGGGTCGCTAGTTAAAAATAAAGGAATGTCTCCTTCAGGTAAAATGAGCCAACTTAAGGATTTAAGATAGTTTCCCTCCAGGGCCCGACTTATTTATCCACAATGTATATTAACCCGGTTCAATCAACGTGGCCAGCATTCAAAATAACTGTTATAAAATCAAATTAATAAGAAAAAAAAACTTTGTTTCACCACAGAAGTTACAAAGTGCATAACAAGGACGTATTGTTACATAGAGATAGGTAGATGACATTTTTTGCGGTAAGTGAAACAGCGCCCCTCATACTAGACTCTGGTTCTGTATCGCGAGTTCTTATTACTTAGGTACTTACTCTAAATTTTAAATGGGCATTTTAACTATTAAGCAAGCCCGCTGCATCTTAGGCCACATCACTCCGTTTACTATCCATGTGTGAATACTGTAAAATGCATGTAAAAGAAACTCTTACGTATATGTATAACCCCTTATTCATATACGCTCCAGGCTTCTGCTAACTAAGCAATCGCTTGTCCTTATCTGTGAAAAGTAAATGTCAAAGTGACAGATAAGGACAAACGATCGCTAAGTTAGCAGAAATTCCCACCTGTATAATGTTCCTATTGACTTATTACTAAAATCTATTACCTATTTTCCTACGCAATCCCATAATAATCCTTTCCTGACACTATTCCAAATTCCGTACTTTTTCACGTTTCCCTAACTTTACGCGTCTGTGGCAAATACGCAAACCGCGCGAGCCAGAAAAAAAAAGTTAGCAGAAGGCTACAGAGCGTTTATGAATAAAGGGGATAGCCTCTACAGTTTGGTAAATGTAGCTTTACAAAGGTTTAGGTACAACCGAAACTACACACGTTCCAAAGCCACCCGTAACCCTAAATCAAACCACTTCAACAACCATGGGAGTGACACATTGAATTTGCATACAATTTTAGCCAAGACGATGGGGGAAGGCAATAGAGATAGAGATCATTCAGATCATGCTTCATTTGACTTCAATGGAGTCGAGTTATTGAAGTTGAATTTGCTAACGGGTTATGGGTGTAATTGAATTTGAAGTTCATGTCGAGGTTTATTTGTACCTGTATTAACTGTTAGTGTGACGGATGTCACATGGTTGCGTGACATTAGTTTAAACACGTACATACAATACATACATGTTTAAACTAATGTCAGGCGCTGTTTTTCGTAATATTAAAATAAATAAAGCTTGTACTTTGGGTACCTACTAAGCAATGCATAAGTATGCTAATATAGATAAAAGTAACCTCAAATACAATTATAAAAACATGTAAGACTCGAGAACAAAGAATCTAATTTTCACACATAATATCTGCGCCGAACGGGGATCGAATCCGGGTCCTCATGCTTTATAGTCAGGTTAACCACTAGGCTATCTAGTCTACGATATTATAGTATTTAGGTAAAAAATTCAAACATGTCAAAACCTGTCTTGATTAGGTACTAGATTGTACCTAACATAATCATTGGCATTCAAAACGCCTGTGATAATGAAACTAAAATAAACTAGCAGTAGATAAATCCATATTTATCCGCAATTAAGTTTCTAGCTTTTAATGCCGTGAGTCACTTCGATGAAGAGATAGGAACTACGGCAACCAAGCTCCCTTACCTCAATAATTCATACACATACACAAATCACGTATTTATCCCATACGGGGTAGACAGAGCCCAAGGTAACAGTTACCTACACTACAGGCCCACATTTAGCAAGATTGAGGGCGTATAGGTGGAAAATGGAATCAAAGTATTGATGGGTTGCTAGCCTCATCGCCTATAATGATTCCTATGATTTTTACCCATTCCCTCGATGGGCTTTTACCATGCGCGGGTAGAGAAGCAACTGGCACATTCTATGTTTTTTCTTTGCTCCCAGACCAGCATGGAATGGAAGCTCAATAATTCAATGTTTGTTATTAATAAAATATCCATTAGGTACGGGCGTTTATTACGCACAATAATACAAACAAACTAACAATTTCAGATGTCCCAAATAATGTTAACAGAGTGATATTTAGATTATTTAGACAACTCAACAATTGAAATACACGGACCAACAATCCCAGCCCACTTACGCATACATTACTGATTCACAAAGCCATACCCGTGTCACGAACGTTCAAACTCCGCATTGGATGGTCTGAACCTCGTATGACATGAGTTCTATTCGTCATTTAAAACGATTTGTGGTAAAAACTATGATGAAGACAGAACTTCGGGCGAAAGAGTCTTTAGACCTGGCAGCATAACGCGTTTGCTATAAAACGATACAGCGCCTTTTATGTGGGCTTTATTCCCGTCAAAAGACGCAGTACCGACGAGATTTTGAGACTAGAAGTAGGTCAAGTTTGACTTGCAAGATTTGACAAACAAAAACAAATAGCAATTTTTCTTGATTTATTTGATAGTGCCTATCATTTGAAAAATAGCGCCTTCTCTCGTCCCTGGTGAGCAGTAGATGTTCCACAGGAGTTTGTAATTGTGTCGTACAGACACATCATTCAAACAGATGTCGCATAGTAACAAGGTCATGTGACAGCTAGTAACAGATAGAAAACTTCGAAGAGGACCCGGGTTCGATTCCCGGTCATAGCTTTACTTTTTAGCTTTGTCTATGTGTTCTAATTTTCAGTGTCGTTTACAAATTTAAAAACAAGCAGTTCAAGTTAATATAAAAAGCTTCTAAAAATGAACCTACATCAGTCTGTGAGAACATTACACATTACGAATAAAAACATTGCCTGCCTAATCGGAACACTAGCGACAGAAACAACCCGCCACCTCAATTCACTGATAAAAAACTTCACACCCTTTGAATCAGCAAAATCAGGGTAGGCGTTCGGTCGCGACCAATCTGCCCGCACTTGTGGCCCTTTTGCGGCCCTTTCGGAGGCCCTTTTTGGGCGCAGGCCCTTTGAAGTGACCACTTTGAGTGGACCGGAAAATATTGGACATCAGCTGGAGGTGGCGTGTCAAGAGCGGTGTAGTTTTGTATTAGAATTTAAATACGGATGTTTAAATAGGTAAAGTACGCAGGTGTTTTTTGTTTCGATTTCCCAAGCAAAAACTCTAAGGCATGGATTAGTTAGACGGTCAATATTACCGTGGTACTAGTATGAACCGGATTTGCTGGGATACGCATCAATATTTCATGATAAGATCCAAGCATTGAGGAATTAACGTTTATCGCGTGACATTTACACTCCATAACTAGATAATTCCGCTTTTTGAAATATTTTATTTGCACTAAAGCCACAATTAAGACTTCATCGTCGATGTTTAGTTACTAAAATTATAATGACCGTGACTCTATCGTACGATAATATTTATTCGACTCGACATTGAAAATTGCATCGTTTCATTACAGTCTGTGAACTCCTAGAACGACGGGTTTTGGGTATCATTGATCGATTCAAGTATCAAAACCAGAAGAGAGTGAGACAACAAGATGGACTCGAAGATCTTTTTAAATACTACCGCACTGTACAAACTTTGATATACTACTTAATTGACATCACTGAATGTGGCAGGTAGACTACCCGCTTAAGGTAATCGTCAGGGGTTTGCCAGAGGGTCCTAAGGGACTAAGAACACGCGTGTTTTAATTAGTTTCGGATTACGAGGACGATGATTAATGGACTGAGAGTTTGGACGTTTTGGATTAAAGGTTTAGAAGTTAATTTGGAGATAGTAATTCTCATTCAGAAGACAGTAGTGAAGGAATTTGTATAGTTCATGCAAAATACACCTCCGACGACATCTTGAAAATTTAAACAGGTGGATGCAGGTGGCGAGTTGTCGTTGATTATGGTTTGCTAAGGGAGGCCTTTGTTCAACAATGGACGTCTTAAAGCTGATAATGATGATCATGATGATGATGATGATGATGATGCAAAATACACGGCGTTATGACGTAAGCTCCAAAGGGATAATGAAGCAACGAGATCTTTTGATAAATAGACTGATTTGATTTGATTTGAAAGGAGCCTCTTTCAGTCTATATGTATTTCTATTTACATGACTGGATCTCTTTTTGGACAGGTGATTATCTGTAAGAGATACAAACATAATTCACGTCTTCATCCTTTACAGAGTAGAAAGAGCCTAAGGTAACAGACCACGTTGAGCATGGTTGTGGGCGTATCGGTAGAAAGGGGAATTAAAGTAGTGATGAGTTGCTTGGCGCATCGCCCATAACATGATTTTGGCCTTCAACTGGTACATTCAATGTCTTTTCTTTGCTCCCAGACCAGCCTGGAATCATGATAAGCTCACGAGAGATATCTGTAAATATGTCCCTCTGATAAAAGCCAAATGTGCAACTGTAATGTTATTAGCATACTGCTCCACCATGTCGTCTACGTAACAAATTAGTATCACCAACTTGAAGCGAAATTATTCCAGTCTTATGTTATTTTCCGGAGCGCCTTGACAAAGTTAGAAACGCCGGATACACATTAGGTCCCGTACAGGTCTCATGTACATTAACAGCAAGAAACAAAGTTTGTTCAGCAAATATTCTCCGGGGGCTAGACAGAGCGTCGGAGAAAATATGGACGACCCCTAACATTGGTGCTGGGTTGTACGCGTTTTATTTAACTTGACATCTTCGTAGATTATCTCCGATGATCCACTTATAGAGGACGGATTGAGTTAACTCGTCGCACATTATGTGGGATGATGAATGTCTTTGCAAGTACAGTCACCCAGAAATATTATAATTTTGTTACTTAGGAGCTCCACTCACTTAACACTTAAGAAGTTCTTTAACGATGGTTCATTTAACTGGAAACCCCAGTAAATGTTTTGAAGGACACTTTTACTACTGAAAAAATACTCCCGATACAAATTATACAAAATGTAGTGATGTTCAAACCGTTGGTGGATGGCGTCAAAATTTACTCAGTTTTAAATCTTAAATATTACGAGGGTAACTTGCAGGGGTGTTCAAACAGGACAGTTAAAAGTCACTTCCATGCTAGTCTGGGAGCAAAGAAAAAACATAGAATGTACTAGTTTCATTCCCGCGCAGATGGTAAAAGCCCATTGAGGGAGTGGGCCAAAACCTTAAGAATCATGTTATAGGCAATGCGGCTAGCGACCCATCACTATTTCTATTCGCCTTTCCACCTATATACGCCCTACCTATGCAAAGCGTGGCCTTTGGGTCTTGTTACCTTGGGCTCTGTCTACCCTGTAAGGGATGAAGAGATGTGTGTTTGTTTTGTTTGTTTGTTAAAAGACACCAAGAAATTTCATTAAGAATTGTATGAAAGAACAATAGTAGGAGCTTCAAATGCAAGGCTATTATCATATGTCCCCGAAGCAACAAAGCGTTTGTCATTTTAGCACATTTGTGTAAACTAGAATCTAGAATATTCGTCGCATTTCCTGAAAGCAGAAAAAGAATTTAAAAGGATTGCATGTCTCGGTCTTGAGTCTTGGTATTGTGGATGATGAAAGGTGTTTTTATTTAAATGGAGCGAAATTTTCATTTCACTTAGTGCCTAGCGCGAGTGCCGAGTTTTTGCTATTAGAATTTTGAAAGGCGTATTCGCTCGTTTAGGAGAGTTTCTAATATTCTTAGGTTATTTTTTCTCCAATACTTGGTCAAATTATACATACAAACATAAATCACGTCCTTATCCCTTACGGGGTAGACAGAGCGAAAGGCAACAAGACCTAAAGGCCACGCTTAGCATGATTGTGGGCGTGTAGGTGGAGAGGAAAATCAAAATAGTGATGAGTTGCTGGCTGCATCGCTTGTGACAAGTTAATCAAGTTATACAAATTTAATTGGGGAAAAGTCATTTATTGCTCTTAGATCCAACACGTCGAAAAATCACACAGTGCGTGTGGTGATGGCGAGTAAAAACTAAATAATTATAACTACATAATAACCTTATATTTTTTGGCTTGAGGCAAACTTTGAGAAATGGAAATCAGAAATTTGAACACACGGGTCATACAGAATTAAGGAAAACGAAATTATAAAAAATAAAAAGTAAACAGATCACAATCAAACTTATTTTATTGGTTGACTGTGTTATAAGCACTTATATAAAAATAAAGACAAAGATCAGTGTTTAAATTTGAGAATACAGTACAAAGAGACACAGTACCGTCACAAACACATCAGCAAAAATTTTTGTACATTTATCAATGTTACCAAAACGCCTCAAATATTATTAAAGGATTATACAATACAAACGTAAAATTAAATTTACCTATTTAAAAAAAACTTAAAATTTACATAACCATGTGTGTAGTGATACATATTTACTGACACTTTCCCATCTTCGTGATCAAACGAGTAGGGTGACCATGACCATTCAATCAACATCGGGACATAATCATAAAGTGTCCGGCACGCGTTGTCGTAAATTCGCGTCCGGGAAGCGCTCCCGGACATTTATGACGCGAGCCATGAAGGGATGTTATGACGCAAATCGTAGGGTGATTGTAATTGACGCGGAATTGGTTTTTTTGATATGTATATTGGAAGTTGCGGTGAAACTGTTATGGATGATAATCGGTAGGTACCTATTGTATTTTTTGGAAACGATTCAGCGACTTGTGGATTAACCGCGGACAGTTAGAATGTACCAGTTGCTTCTCTTCCCGCGCAGATGGTAAAAGCCCATGCGGCTAGAAACCCAATCACTATTTTGATTCCCCTTTCCACCTATACGCCCACAATCATGCTTAACGTGGCCTTTAAGTCTGATTATCTTATTCTCCGTCTACCCGGTAAGGGATAAAGACGTGTATAATGTATGTATGTTATTCATTGTTGCACATGTGATTCAACAAATATTATCTTTATGTATATTATTTTTATTTGGTGGCAAACAATAAACCTGACGAAACTCCATTTCATCGTTCCTCCTTAATCCTCCTGAATCTTTATAACAAATTAACTGTAACATCCCACAATAAAACATAAACACATATATATCATTAATAAACCTAGGTCCCAGTGATCGTAAACCTTTTACGATCAGTGCACTGTGCATTCGTAAAAATATTTCGGATACGGCCCGTGACGTCATTATCCCGCTTGACGTTTATTGACGGACGTTCCCGGTTCAGATCCGACGGCCGGCCCGGTTTTACGGTTTCACCGATAATCGTAACTTACGGGAGAGTTGTTAATGTTGCTTTAATGTGTACAAATGGGTGTTTATTAATGCCAGTTGACGATCGCTGGAGCTCGGAGTATAACATGCAGAAATTGAGGAAAATTAGTCAACGTAACAAAGCAATAGCCGCGACTTTAACTTAAAACTGTTCAAGGTTAGCTCAAAAAAAAAAAGGAAGAAAATTAGTACCCTAAAAACCCTTTAACAAAATATATTCCGATAAGCAATTAAATTATCATCAGTAGACGTCTAGTGACTGTCATCTCTCTTAAGTTAAGAACGTTAGTGATGAATAATTGGAGAAACATCACACCAAATTGGTGCCGTGCCGATATGTTTCTACTCCTGCGGACTGCTGTAGCAGATTAGAGGCAAATGGTCAGGAAAACTCATTCAAACGATATTCAAAATTTAATTAAAAGCCACCTACGGCGACCTGATTCACCTATAGTCTTTTGAAATGACATCAAACCCATCGACGTAATGAGAGGACAAACATCAAATTGCCGACGTAATTAACTATAATTCTGGTATTCAAATTTGGTATCAAATCAAAGTGCCCGTATCTTCATGGTATGGGAAAATGGAGCGGGTAGTGAATAGATGATTATTACTTAGGGTCATTTGTGTAGGACAAAAGCTGGACGCACCCCTTTATGGTAGGAATTGGGTGGTGTGGAGCAGCCGTGCGCTTAAAGCTAGGAAGAAAGATTTACTAAAATCGCAATCGACTCGTGTATTTTAAGAGAAATGTCAAATCATGGTTAAATACGTAAATTACTAATAAAACTCATGGAACATACGTGGACTTCATGTTTGCGGCAGCAAAAACAATCTCACAGTTACTTGGTAACGATGAAATAAAATAAAATGAAAGACTCAAGAGTATAAACTTATACTTTTAATAATACACTAGCGACCCGCCCCAGCTTCGCACGGTATATTATGCATGTGTTGTACATATAAACCTTCCTCTTGAATCACTCTATCTATTAAAAGAAACCGCATCAAAATCCGCTGTGTAGTTTTGAAGATATAAGCATACATAGGGACATAGGGACACAGGGACAGAGAAAGCGACTTTGTTTTATACTATGTAGTGATGATACAAATTGCACTTGCTCGTTTGCCTTACTATTCATATAAAAAAAAAAAATAATAATAATAACAATATCTGTCCCGACCGAGGATGAAAGATCGAGCTCAAGACTTCAAGCTTCCTAGCAAGCTTCCTAAACCACTTGGTTTTCTTGTTGTTGTGTTGTAAAGTAAACGGACACATTTAATTTAAGTAAAAACTATCATAGTATTTATCTCAAACCATAGTTTTTGGCACTGGAAGTAAAGCAAAACCGCTAAGAATGTCGCAAAAGTGTCAGAAGTGTACTCCAACCAAATTAGGAAATAGACAGAGACAGAAGAGTATGAACTTCAAATCGTAAATTAGGGACGACTCCATCCCTCTTTTAAATTCCTAAAACTCAATGGTCCAGCGGGCTATTCAGCCAGTTTTTTCCTATTTTGCAATTGATCGCACGCTTCCATCAATTAAGGGGACGCGGTCGCCGCATAACTTAAATATTCCTTTATAATGCAGATTAACGTATTGACTGCACTGCGCCTACGCCGGACCATCAGAACTGCCAACATGCAAATAAACATCACTCAACAATCAACTTTAAAATCATTAGGACGAAGTTGAAAATGGCGTTGAGTCGATTTTTTGAAATTGGTCCTTCGACCGGACAAAACATAAACAGCCTTTTTCATCAGCTCTATTTTGAGTTTTGTTTCTTTCTGGTTAGGGATTTGGAATGTGAACTTGTATTTTTGTACGGCGTTGTTTTTGGGTTACATATTGATGGCTTCCGTTTTGCTAAAAGGGTGTGATACGCTTCTCAATTGTTTTGCGTTGAGTTTTTAAGGTTTTAATGGGCCGGACGTTTGTCTTCTTAACTGTGTGAATGGACACAAAATGAGACTATTTTCATAAGTAAAGCGCGGGTTTTTAATAAGCTTTTTTTTATTAGAATTCAATGAAGATAAAAACGAGCTAATCAGTCCTGGTGTATACGAATACCTCAGATGTGTAGGATGCTTTTTTAGTTACAGAAAGCCAGGTTCCATGCTGGCCTGGCAGCAAAAAAACATAGAATGTACCAGTTGCTTCTCTTCCCGCGCAGATGGTGCCCATCGAGTCGAGGGAATGGTCGACAATTTTAGGTCACTATTTTGATTCCTCTTTCCACCTGTACGCCCACAATCATGCTAAGCGTGGCCTAAATACCCTAAGTTTTATTTGCCCCGTAAGGGATAAAGACGTAACGTATGTTTGTGTGTATGTATGTAGAAAGCCAGGTGAACATTTTACAAGCAATCAGACTAATAACGCTCAACCACACAGTCAGCAGGTGCTAAGTACTGAGTAACGGATATTTAATTAATGCCTATAGAACTGGCCATATTTATTGTGGCTTGTGCCACTTTTCCGGTATTAGCTGTCATACATAAACATTTGCTAACGGAAACTGGCAACCTATTCTAGTCTAGGCCTCATTCATTCATTCGATTGCGTTCACCTGTCCGTCATAAAAAAATCTACACAGTTCATTTCCTACAACGTCTCAAAGAAAGTTTTTTTAACTTGCTCATTATTTGCTAATCCATTTAAAACGTTAATCGATAGGGTTTTAAGTTAAAACTGTATTGGTTAATAGTGTTAAGAAAGGGTGACCACGGACCAGGTGCATTCACGGTCGGTAAGGCACATGAGGGCATTCGTCTATGACTCATCCTTAAGGTCAACTTGACACGTGGACATTTCTTGCTTTTAATTGGTAGCACGCGACAGATGCGCGGGAGTCGTTTTTGCAAAAAATGCTGGTAGGTTATGGCGTGGACAATATTGAGGTTATGTTGCTAACGGCAATTGGATTTAGTTTTTTTGTTTTTATAAAGCTAGAAATTTCTCTTGGCAAGTAATTACTGACGTTCATGTATGTCAGGCCAGTACTGATTTTTTTGTGTTATTCTCCTGACCCGCGTCCTATATGGAGATAGTATGGCAAAGTTTTTTTTTTGGTATTACATAAATTTAAAGGTCTTGTCTTTGTTCCACGATTTTTTAAATACGAGTCATCAAGAGATTACATTACTAGGTATAAGCTATTACTACATGTTTGTAGAAAAAATGTAGGTACTCATCTGTTTTATTGTGATTTTTTACCTATGGATTGACATAATAATATGAGATTTCTCGTAAGCTGCATATTATAGTCATATTAAAATTAACGTAACACTTTAGTGTAAGAAATGTAAGTTTAAAATAGATTTGACACGATATAAATATGCGTGAAGCACGTGCAAAAAACGTGTATTTTTTTCTTCAAACGTACAGTTCCGCTCAATAAAACATTCTTACAAAAAACTAGACCGAATTCAATACTGTACAGCAAACATCTGTCTAACCTTTAGGAATAGAAAAAATAACGCATGACGTCGCAACCACACCTTGCATTACTTACCGCTATGTTAGTTGAATGAAATAATTATAAATGGCCAACAGAGGCGTTGCAAAACAATCGACGTGTATAGAGCTGAGTATTGAAAAGCAGTATATATAATTTACAGATGAAACACACTGTGTCGATGCATTTTTACAGAACTAGCGGCTGTACGCAACTTATCTGTATCCCACGGAAACGGTATTAACAGTAGCCTAGCTTTCTAATAATCAAATATTTTTTATTATCTGTTTAGATAATAATTACATTAATCTATGTATCACTCGAAGAGTATGTAGGTATGTTGTAGTGGCAATGGGCAGGCCACGTCGCTCGTAGAAAAGACGCAGTGTTGGCAGGCCTCCCACTAGGTGGACCGACGACATAGTGAAAATTGCGGGAAACCGGTGCATGCAGGTGGCGAGTTGTCGTTCATTATGGTGTGCTAAGGGGGAGGCCTTGGTTCAACAATGGACTTCTTCATGCTGATGATGATGGTGATGATGTATCACTCAGGTAATTTGTAGCCAGTGACCAACCGGCTTTGAGCAACTAGTACAACAATTTTACACAATTTATATATCTTAACCTCTCCAGTTAATCATACAATCATGCTAAACGTGGCCTTTAGGTATTGTTACCTTAAGCTCTGTCTACCCCGTAAGGGATAAAGACGTGATTTATGTATGTAACCTCACCAGTGACATGCGTACGCTAAAATTGTTACTTTATAGAGTATAAAGTTGCTTCTTAGTGCACCCTATGATTCTCAAAGACTATGTCTTCTAAATTTTAAACCTCTTATTCATAAACACTCTGTATGCTTCTGCTAACTTAGCAATCGTTTGTCCTTATTCGCACCCTGAAAATCAAACAGTCACTAACCAAAAAACGCATTTTTTGGCAACGGACGTTTAAAAATCCAAAAATCAAGATACATTTTTAAATTGGTTATTTTAAAGAAAAATACGAGTTTATTCATTTTATTAGCTACTTTTATGTACTAGCTTTCTACTAGAAATTAATTGGGTCTAATATATGTATTAAATACTGTAATGAATCGAAATTAAAAAAATATAGTGTCATTTTTCCGTTTATTTTCACTAAACGCCAGTTTTCTGCTAATTTTACGAGTTTGTATCATTTGTGTTGGAAGTAAAAATGACACTATAGTTGTTCATTTTGGATGTCTTCATAGGAAAAACTGATTATTTTAGCAAGTAATTGTAAAAAAAAGATCTTATTCAGTTTCAGAGATTATTTATTAAGTCTAGCACCTAACACATTCAGTAAAAATAATTCCACCAAAGTTTAAAAAGCTTATGAAAGAGTTTATGAAGTAAGAAAATATTACCGACTATAAATACCTAATAACATAGCTTTCTTCTAACAGACGCTCTTGGCGTCACGGAGGGGGGAAGAGTAACGCTTAGGCCGGTGCACCCTGGGCTACAACGGTTAATTTATTTATTTTGTAAGTTAGTTAACTGTTGGCTAATATCCGACTGGGGGGGAGGGGTGGTAAGATGAACCCGCAATTCGTTGCGGGGGATCTGAGCCAGCGGGTCCAGAAATAGACCTGCAGTGAGGGCGGCGCCTCTGGGCGCCTTTTTGACAGAGGTGAACCTGAGCCAAGTACCTGCAGGGAAAGGTGAGGGCAAGCCTTATTGGACGGTGGCGAAAGTGCGACCTACGGGTTGCGATCGCGGAGCGGAGTGACTTCGGTCACTGCCGGTCAACACGTTACCCGGCTCGTGGGGTCGGAACGTGGGCCGCTTGTCTTTTACAAGACAGGGGGCCGCGAGGAGTAAACCTCTATAAAAAATCCAGAGGGTCGCACCCGCGGGTGCTTTTGGTGACGGACGCGATCATGCCTTTGGTACCGCTCTGCTTTCAGAGTAGTACATGAGGGTGTGAGAGTTGACGTGAGGGTCGGCGGGCATAAGCCTGCCGTCGGAGCGGTGCGCCGCGTAAGGGACGGGATCGCGGAGCGGCGTGGCTGCGGCCACTGTCGGTCAACACGTAACCCGGCCCTTTGGGTCGCAACATGGGCCGGTGTCTTTTTCAAGACGGGGGCCACGAGGAGACAATCTCTATAAAAAATCCAAGCGGCACCAGCGGGGAGGGCGGGATTTCCCAAACCTGCATTGCACAGGTGCCGCGAAGAGTGAACCCCATCCCGGGGTGGTCGTGGGGCGTCGCGGTGACACCGAGTGCTCCCGTAACGCCTCACATACGACTGAATAGGGAATCCGTGTGGTTTTTAGTGGTTATGCCTGTCGTCGCGGGAGAGCCTCACATACACATGGTAAACCCGTACCAGGCGGATGCATAAGGCGCATTCTCCACACCATAAAAAAAAGGCGAAAGCTTCTAAAGATACTGATTTACGCAGGCCATATGGAGCTAGACTGGAACTGGAAAGACGTATCTTGAAAATTTTCAGCAATTTCCGGCATATGTTTTTCTTTAGGCGATGATGACTTGAATCCAGGTTCATTACAGTTAACCTTGAAGAAAAAAAACGGATTAATACTTGTACGAACCAAATTACCTTGCTATTCCGCTACACACGTGCAAGATAGCAAAGCCGGTGCAAAATATACATGTTTTTATATACAATCCCTTCCTCCTCTACTGCTACATAAATCATAGGTACATAAAGTCCACAAACTCAACTACCCCTACAGCACACAAAACACTGAAGCGATTCAATCCCTCTACTAATAATAATTGTGAAATCTGTGACAGAATATACCTTTCACATCCTTAGTTTCTGCAGTTGTGGTTGCATTAATTTATTTAATGATAGCCCTAAATTTCTGCGGTCTTGAGTTCCGTTGCAACGTTTTTAACTGTAAAAAAAGATATTTATACACCCTTTAAAGTTGAACTCTAATAAGGAAAAATGACATTAAACGATAAAAACATTGTTGCATTTAGTTACTCAAACAATGAATCAACGCAAATTGAAATTAACTTTTCATTTGAACCTTGCTGACACAATGATCAAGAGTCAAATTCAAATGTACTGCTTAAGTAAAATCGGCGAGAATTGAAGAATACCGGCATTATTCTCAAAATAACAAGTTTAATAAGATAAAACGGCCATTATGACGGAAAATATTGAAGCAAAATTGTCATTAAACCGTTAAAAACGTTTTATTTCATTACTATCTTTCCCAAATACTAGACAAAAACTGTCTTTAAACGTAAAAAGTCAAAAAACATTGAACGGAGACCGCATTATGGTACTGAATTAAATGCAAAAATGTCATTAAGCACATTATCCCACTTTAATTTCAACTAAAAGTAACAAATACTTGCGAAAAACTGGCTCTAAGATGAAAATAACACTGTTGCTTTAAGTAAAAACTTAGTTATGATACTAGATTAAAAAATGAAAATGACACATTATTGATAGAAACATTAGTCCATTTAGGAATATTATCAAACACTAAAGGAAAAACGTTGCGAAACAAAAAAATACGCTATTGCTTTTAGTTAAATCAACATGTTGAGTCTGAATTATAAATCAAGAGTGACACATTATTCATAGATACATTATTCCGTAAATTAAAATCGTACTTACCGATCAATTTCATCGAAAATCGTCGCTAAACCAAAAATGACAGACTTCCGCATAGTCCTCGGTGTAATACGTTTAGCATCCCCGCCACTAATGACAATATGACGCTGTTCCCATGCCGCACTCACGCATCCCCTCCAATATCCAAAACGACACTAGTGCCCTCTGTGGCAGCTAATGGAGTTAGAGCGACGGGTGTCTTTGCATTGCACGCTTTGTAACTTGAATGGCTAGATGGCGTTGATAACTCAAAATGTCGACATTTCGTATAGTGACGGTTTGATTTTCAAGGTGCGACTGTGAAAGGTAAATGTCAGATAGATAAGGACAAACGATTGCTAAGTTAGCAGAAGCCTATAGAGCGTTTATGAATAACGGTTAGTCTGTTTCTTTAGTGGTTTAGGCTGTGCGTTGTCAGTATAATAATTATTATCTAATAATACATTTTTATCTTATTATTATACATATACTATTCGTTAACACTTAATCCCTTCCGTACTAGTAATTGAACCAGCAAATTGCGACAGATGCGCTATCGTCAGTGACTTGCACCGGTCACTATACGCGGAAGTTTGGACTGTCCTTCATTAATTAGATGTATGGTCACCCTAGTAACTGTAGTGGTTGACGCCCAGTAATGCAGTTTTGAGTAGTATGAAGTACTCAGCATTGGGTGGAAAAAGGTTGAAGAAGAGAGAGAGAGAGAGAGAGAATGCAGTTTTCAGCCACAGACACGTTGGGAAGATGAAACAAAAAGAACCGCCGGGCTGACTTGGAGACAAACAGCACAGGATCGAGACAAATGGGCATCTTTGAAGGAGGTCTTCACCCACATAAGGGTTCTTGCAGAATGAAAGAGATGAAACTAAAAAGTTACAACTAAACTAACTATTAAAACCATCCATAATTACTTATAGCGGTAGCGGCGGTAGGTGTAGATGAGATCCCGATCGAGGTAATAAAAGCCATGGGGGAAATCGGAGTAGACATACTGCACACCATCTGTTGTCGAATTTGGGTCACTGGAGTTTGGCCAAGCGATTGGTCACACTCTATATTCATACCACTACATAAAAAAGGGTCAACAAAAAAGTGCGGTAATTATAGACTAGTTTCCCTAATATCCCATGCCAGTAAAATCCTGCTGCATATTGTCAACACGAGACTTCAAGCTTACCTGTCTCGAGAGATCGCCTCCGAGCAGGCTGGTTTTGTAAAAGGCCGAGGTACAAGAGAACAACTACTCATAATGCGACAAATTGTGGAAAAGGCCAGAGAATTTAACATCCCCCTTTATGTGTGTTTTGTTGACTTTAAAAAAGCGTTCGATACCGTCAAATGGTCGAAACTGTGGTTGGTCATGACGGAAATGGGTGTACCAAAACATCTTGTACACATTATCAGGCGTTTGTACGAACATAGCACTGCCGCTGTCCGAATTGACGGTGTTGACTCTGAGCGCTTCAAAACACAAGCCGGCGTTAGACAGGGCTGTATACTATCGCCCCTACTATTCAATATATACACAGAGTACATAATGCGGATAGTTCTCGAAGAGTGGAATAAGGGAATATCCGTAGGAGGTCGAAAAATATCAAATCTAAGATATGCAGATGATACTACCCTCCTAGCGTCAACGAGAGACGAAATCGAAACACTTCTTCGACGACTGGAGACCACAGCGTTGGATTTTGGACTTGCAATCAATCGGGATAAGACCAAAATGATGATTGTAGATCGAGCCAACAACAACCAACCGGACGTACAACACATAGCTGGATGCGACGTAGTCAAGAGCTACATATATCTGGGCTCCACTATCACCAACGCTGGAGGATCCGAAGAGGAAATTCGAAGACGTTGCGCCGTGACTAGATCCTCAGTGGAGAAGCTCACAAAGATTTGGAAAGACCGCAGAATAACAAGGAACACAAAAGTTCGGCTTATGAGATGCCTGGTCTTTCCAATCTTTTTATATGGAGCTGAGACGTGGACCTTGAGGAAACAGGACCGTCGCAAGATTGACGCTCTGGAAATGTGGTGTTGGAGACGCCTGCTGAGGATCCCGTGGACCGCGCACCGCACCAACGTTTCGATCCTCAAAGAACTTAACATCCAAGAGAGATTATCGTCAACTGTACAAATGCGAATCCTCAAGTTCTTTGGACACATCACCCGTAACGAGGACTCCATGGAACGGCTTGTGGTGCAAGGGAAAGTCGAGGGCAAAAGATCTCGCGGGCGCTCCCCGACACGGTGGACAGACCTCATCAAAACTGTGACGCACTCCAGCATAAACGATTGCTCCCACACTGCCAAGCATCGAGATACTTGGCGACGCGTCGCGAGAGCAGCGGTGGCGCAGGAATCGACCGAAACATGACCACGACCACTCTGTCAAGAGTGCACGACTAAGAAGAATAATTACTTATAACTAACTAATATAAACTAACAATTATACTTAACTAAGATACTATTTTAGATGTTTAAATTTGCATGAAATAAAAGGCTTTTTTTTTATTTATTTAATGCAGTTTTTTGTGGCTATCTTTTGTTTGGCAAAATCATACGTCTTTATCCCTTATGGGGTAGACAGTGCTGGGTAACAAGATCTAAAGGCCACGTTTAGCAAAAATGGGCAAACGGGCAATCACGCTACGGCTAGCAACTCATCACTACTTTGTTTCCCTTTTCCACCTTTGCGTCCTCTATGATGTTAAACGTGGCTCTGTCTACCCCGTCAATGATAAAGAGATGTAGGTGTTGGTCTAGGTGTAAATTCTTGGATGGCAAGCACCATTTTGAAATACAAATTGTCTCACACCAGGTCTAATCTTAACCTTTAGTAATAGTGATGTGCTGAGCTAAATTCTTACTCGCGGATACGGATTATTAGGTGCTAGATCAGCGGATACGGAAACTGAATATGAATTTAATTTTTTTAAATCAAAGCCGCTATGTGTCACTGATTGATAGAGTTACAATTTTTTGTACAAATTTTCATTTTAATATATCGACCAAAACTGTCATTCTAATACATAAAACTTGTTTTCTTCAATATTTTTGTATTTTTTCTTTTAACTAACTAGGGCTTGCGGCTTTGCCTACGTAAAGGAAAAATATTACCTACGATAGTTTTTCGCCCCATGATTTTTTTTAAATCCGTTGTTGGTACACTTTAACGCTACCTACATCTTCTGCCCAAAATTCAGCTTTCTAGATTTAAGAGTTTTTTTTAATTATGCACACACACACACACACACACACACAATTCACGTCTTTATCCCCTACGGGGTAGACAGAGCCTAAGGTACCAAGACCTACAGGCCACGTTTAGCAAGATTGTGAGCGTATAGATGGAAAATGGAATCAAAATAGTGATGGGTTGCTAGCCTCATCGCCTATAACATGATTCCTATTTTCGCCCATTCCCCTGATGGGCTTTACCATCTGCGCGGGAAGAGCAGCAACTGGTACATTCTATGCTCCCAGCTCTTTGCTCCCAGACCAGCATGGAAGTAAGTTTAAATATGCATTGATAACAAAGTCCTTCATGACAAACGATTTTATAAACAAAATAAATTATGAATAAAATTTTAAAGAAGATATCTACGCTAAAAGTTCCACGAACAAAAATCGCATACGGATTGTTTTTATCCCTAAGATATCCAGCACATCACTAGACTAAAATCCCTTCAAATGCAAAACACGAACCTGAAATTCCATGCAATCAGCAGTTCTCAACCTTCGGTCGCAATTCTCATCAGACGACCAAAGATTTGTCACCCCTGTCCCAAATTAAATCCATCCCAGAAAATTGTGACAAACGCCATTCGTCATTCAGCCCCTCATTTGCATGATAAAAACTGTTGAAGAACAACTATTTATCAAATGAGAGGACTTCCGGCGGCCATGACAGTAGGCGCGACGCGCTTCCGCCCGCCATCTTTGGTTGTATCCGCTGGGTTTAAGCGTTTTTGTTTTATCTGGAAGCGACAATTAAATCGGAATAGAAGTTTCCAAAGAAGTTTTGGCTAATTAATTTCATCAGGCGTTACTTTTCCATTAGTTTTAAATCATTGATCACGTGCCTCCGTAAAGTCACCTAGCTACTCCGAGATCGCACGTGCTAGCTAGCTATGTGTAAGCGACCTGTATATTTCATGCGAAGCAAATCGTGACGTGTGAATCTTTTTTAAATGACTCTCATCTACACAACCGATAACTTCGCTGACGTCGAAGTGGAAGCGGTCCCGGTTTTATGTAACCCAACCAATTTTAAAAACTGTCTAAATGCTGCTCTTTTGTCTCACTTTCCCAAGAATTCCGTCACGCCTCTTTTCTATAGGATGGTGAGTGTAGGATAGGTGTTATAGTGTAGGCAGAGGCTACTTTGTTCCATTTGCTACGATCCTCTTGCGTCATCCTAAGCATACTTTTTTTATCCTAGACACTCCTATTATTATCTCCTTCCATGCCAGCGCACTTTCAACAGGTTTTCATTGTCCTTATTTCTGGACATCCATTCTATAAACAACCAAGGACTTTTCCTGGGCTCTTTGGATACCGTCTTTTTCATCAAGTCAGGGGTCGATCATTGGTCAGTTTTCTGTTAATTTAAAAACCTTAGTCGCCACTCTTCCAGCTTCTTTATCTCTTCCGCAGCCGCAGTCCTCAGCCTCTGATTGGGGTGATCTCTATTTAGATAATTTACTGGTGCTCTCGCGATGAAATATTCGACGCATTCCGCTGATCTCCGCTGATGATATTAGCGTAACGTTTCGTTCCATCTTGTTTACAACTGATGTCCGCCATCTTGGTAACGTTTAGGCAGCTGTCACTTGTTTTTGCAAGCTTTCACTAGTGCTTAGTGTACGTTTTCGGCCACAAAAAGCGCCACGAACACACATAAATCACGTCTTTATCCCTTATGGGGTAGACTGAGCCTAAGGTAACAAGATGTAAAGGTCACGTTTAGCATAATTCTGGGCGTATAGGTGGGAAGGGGAATCAAAATAGTGATGGGTTACCGCATCGCCTAAAACATGATTCCTAAAAATTTATTTGAATTTGCACTTAATTAATTAGTTAAAAAATGCTACGAAAACTTCACAAAACGCACTAAACGTAATACCACCACCTTTCGCCGTCACGATAAGCATTCAGATAGTATAAGGTAACCAAACCGAAATTTCGCTAGTTTCCGTACACCTTCGATAGCTCAGTTGGTAGAGCGGTGGACTGTAGTTGGCAAATTAACGGGCATCCATAGGTCGCTGGTTCAAATCCGGCTCGAAGGAATGAGGGATTATCTTTTTTGTTTTTATTTTTTATGCTCCGTTAAGTCGAGTTAGATAAAGCAAGGTGTTGTTATATCTTATCACAGTGTCAGTAACTGGTGGCATTGATTTTGATAAACATTTAACGATTTGACTGTTCTTATCTACTTTTTATACTCTAGATACTAAATTGCCCACCTACTATTTTATATTTTCTAAATATTTTACCATAACACCAATACACTTATTTAAAATCAACAACAAACAAATTCAAGCGTATTCCTAAATAATAATTAAAGATTTTTAAAAATCCAACCTCATTTAAAAGTTAACTGAAATTCCGTAGAAAGCGGAATCAAATTAGAGCAAATTCGATTGTCGAACAATAGAACCTGAACCGCAACGGGCGGAGCGTGAGGAATCAATTATTCGAGTCCCTGATGTCTTCTTCTTTAAAATTAATTTAAATTGAAAAAAAAAGTCTTTTTCTCCGCGTTCTGAGCAGACGATTTTTTGAACTATTTTTTAAAATGGAATGTCGATTATTTAAAACAGTAATTGAATCTTTGATTTTTATTGACATGTTTATGTTTAACTTGCCTTGGGTCCGATAATATTTTTTTTTAAATTAAAAATTTTTTTTTCGGTGTGAAATCTTTTTCAAAATTTTTCGTTTTCAGATGATAATTTTAAACGTGCAGTTTATTTACGTTTTTATAATCTCTCTAATAAAATTAAGAGTTCGTGAGCTCCTAGAACGACATTCGGGGTTTGTCTTGCTGTCTCACTTTTATGGGTTTGATACTTGAATTGGCTGATGCTTATTATTAAATTTGTATTTATTTCTTAAAGTATTCCATACCGTATCGCAATCGTATCGTAACGTCCCGATAACTTACATCCATCCACAAACCGAGCCAATTATAAGCAAATGAAGTTAACCCTTTCGCTGCTTTGTGAAACTTTTTAATTGCTGTTAAATCGAAAAGGGATCGTATCAAAAAACGGATCCCTTGTCAGTGGAATCATTAATCTGTGTGGGTGTTTTATGCTGTCTGAGGATTTGGAATGCGATATTGTTGAAGAAGGGTTAATTATTTTGAAAATGTTTTTGTCGGATTCGAATTCGCTCAAGTCTGGAGGTTAAAGTAATTGTGCTTTCTTGTTTATTTAGATAGTTATGTTTGTGTATTTTTAGCATCTGTGAGCATATTTGATGCTCTTTGGTTGTCTTAGTAAATTAGTAAAATAAAGTTTGATAATACTAGGCGTAGTGCATTGGGGTAAATTCGGAATTTGGGGGAATTTCGAAACTCGTGGATATTCACAAACGAGGAATAATTACATAATCTTACCTTCACACCTTACCTTCTCAAATAAATTACTTGTGGATTGGGAAACTAAAAAAAAATTTTTACTGCTTTAAATTTTTATATTAATTTTTTCGGAGACAAGTTTTCGAGTTTCGAGAGCCAGTGAAAATGTAATCGAAAAACTTCGCTTGTGAATTCTATTAACAGCCAAATATTTTTTAAAGCATTAATACGAGTACAAACTAATCAAAACATCCATTTCGACCATTAAATGCAGAACTTTAACAACCGAGATCAATATCTAAAACTGCAAGCACAATCACACACATGACTAACTGCCATAAAACACCGCGTCACCCCGAACCCTTCCACTGATTCATCTTAACCCGTCAACTGATGATGGATCAAGATATTAATACCGAAAGCGTGGCGAATCTGACCAACTATAGGCATTCACAGGGTTAAGTCGCACATCAAACAAAAATGAACTCTAACCGGATTGAGCAAGGTTCAAATTTGATTGTTTGTAATTGTCTTCGGTGTTCTATGGAAAAAAAGACTTTGTGGAAATAGGTTATGGTCCCATTTTGTGAAAAGGTGTTTTCGGTGTGAATGATTTAACCCTTTTCTATGCATATTTAATGCGGATTGTAACGTTCGGTCTTCTTGACTGATGAGCGTGATTTTTGCTTAAATTTCTAAGGATTAATACTTTGTTGTATTGTAATTAGAGGGATGATGCTTAATTGCCATTTCACGCCACGTGTTGAAGAAATTGTATGACTAGTGAAACCGGACTTTTTAAATTAGCATGGAAGAAAATCATACACATACATACATACATAAATACCGTCACGCCTCGTCAGACTACTTTGTTCCACTTGCTACGATCCTGGCACACTTCTTTCGCTTCATCTACATTCATCAATCTCTTCATACATTTTTTTTATATGAATAGGAAGGCAAACGAGCAAGTGGGTCACCTGATGGTAAGTGATCACCACTGCCAATAGACACCCGCAACCCCGGAGGGATTGCAGATGCGTTGCCAACCTAGAGGACTAAGATGCAATGCCTCTTGTGCCCGTAATTTCCCCGGGTGTCTTACTCTCCACACCGGAACACACCAGTGCAAGCACTGCTATTTAGCGGCAGGATTAGCGAGTAAGATGGTGGTAGCGATCCGGACGGACCTTGCACAAGGCCCTACCACCCGCATGCTCGTTTGTTTCGGGTATGGAAGAAAAACTCTTTGTTTATTGACGTGGAACCCTGCAATGACATTATTCCACCGGTTGTGTTTACATACCACCAAGTGTGCCACTTGCTCATTTACAAAAAAACATTAATCGCGTCATAAAAACATTAAAATTTAGCGCCTAAAATTTTCGTGTTAGCAAAATTACTTATCGACATCAGAGTTGCTACCAAAATATTAAACTCGGTAATGTTTATGAACTAACTTTGGCTGTTTGCAACTATGTATAGGTACCTACTTTGGGAACTTTATTTTTCCAGGATATAAGTCAGCTTTTTATTCTTTTTCTTGTCACTCGTTGCTATAGTAACGTTCTCTTCGGTCACTCTTTAAAACGTAAAAAATTGTCTAACATACATTTTTGCAGTAGTTACAGGTCGCTTTTATAATTGATCATTTACTATGCATGTTAGGTATAATGTGATACAACATTTCTTCTAATAAACTGTACTTTTGTCTCCTCGCTGATGGGACAGAATAACAACGTACACACAAATACAATACAATACAAATACTCTTTATTGAACACCACAAATCAGTACAAAACAATACAGAAACAAAGAACAAGGTAGACAATAGGCGGTCTTATCGCTTTATAGCGATCTCTACCAGACAACCTATAAAAAAAGAAATAAGTCGGAGACTGTTTAAGTAGTTGACAGTAAAAAATACACAAGAGAAACGCAAGGATAATAAAAACAACAATACTAACATAAATATAATACATTGCTAAGTAAATAAAATAAAATAATACATACATACACACATACATAAAATACATACATACATAAATCACGTCTTTATCCCTTACGTGGTAGACAGAGCCCAGGGTAACAAGACCCAAACGCTACACTTAGCATGATTATGAGCACATAGGTGAAAGTGGAAAGGGGAAACAAAATAGTGATGCGTTGCTAGCCGCATCGCCTAAAACATGATTCCTAAGATTTTCGCGCATTGGATTTTACTTACATTCTATGTTTTTTCTTTGCTCCCACACCTTCATGGAAGCAATAATAATTTGTTTAAGCAAAACAAATAATAAGTTCACAATTAACCGCAATTTCGCATGCGATTATGAACTAATTCATAGTTTAATTGCCCGCATAGCTAAATACGACCGCTTAGCTTTATATACAGGCTGTTCCTAAAGAAGAATGTAGATATTTGGTTATCTTTACATTTATGGCCGTTGTCCCTTCTGCCCGTTATTATTAAATCATAATAAGTTTAATCTTCTAACTCAGGTATACAGGTGAAAGTTTAGTTGTTTAGTTATACTCGTTAGCTTCTAGTTTACATTTGTCACACAGCTACGTAAAAATTTGTTTCAGTGATGGCCAATCCAGTTTTATTTTAAATAGCTGTTGCCCGAGACTTCGCCACGACTGCATTTTTTTTTTAAATTTTCTTTATAAATAATTATCCAATTCGGTGCAGTCGTTTGGAAGTTATGCGCGTACATTATATTTCGACAATTCATTTTTATTAAACAGCTAGTAAATAAATAACCAATATTTATTTAATTTTAGGTGAATTGTAATGTTAGTTTGTAGCAGAAGCAGGTTTTAAGCAAACACGCTATAAAGAACTTCGGAGTCCTTTCTTCTTTTCATTTGGGAACAAAAATAATTTTAGTATTACGTTATTACGTATTAAAAAACACCTATCATTCTAACCGAAGATAAAAAGCGGGACAGCCTGTGAACAAACTACAAACTAAAACCCCTTGCTTATTAAATGAGCACAGAATTAATATGCAGATGAGCTAAATCAGCTTAAGTTGATCGATTGGTCCCTCAATGCGCCCGCATCGGTGTTGGGTGTCCACTTTAAACTTGCATTACAGGAAAAGAACCAATTGGCAAGCTTGACGCGTTTAATCAAGGAGCACCCTGTGTTTTTAAGACTGGGCGCACAAATCCTACATATAATAAGTCGCTTCGAGAAAGAGATAGGTACTACGGCCGTGCTCGTCTTGGCGGCAACCAAGCTCCCTGACCGCAATAATTCATACACATACACAAATCACGTCTTTATCCCTTACGGGGTAGACAGAGCCTAAGGTAACAGGTACCTACAGCCCAACATTTAGCAAGATTGTGGGCGTATAGGAGGAAAATGGAATCAAAATAGTGAAAGAGAAAATCACTATTTGGAACTACATTGGTTTACCCTGATTTCTTATACCTTAATAAACTAGCAATATCCATGGAAGACACCTAAATGTTGGAGGGGGTAAGTTTATAAAACGGCTTGTTTATTCTTAAGGGCTTTTTTCCGGTGAGCTGAAGAACTTAGCAATCGTTTTGTCCTTATCTGTGAAAGGTAAATGTCAAAGCGACAGATAAGGACCAACGATTGCTAAGTTAGCCGAAGCCTACAGAGCGTTTCTGAATGAGGGGGATAGCCTTTTATTCGTGCAGATTTATTTGGCGAATTCAAAATCAATGCGTTGTGTCACAACCCACCAAATTGGCCCGACTAAATTTACAACCGGCGGGGGCGTCAGAAGAAAAACAATAAACTTAGCCAAACCGACTATGAAAACTAGGCTTGTCTGCAATTCCAGGGAACAAAATATAGGAGATAAAGGAAAGAGTTAGTTTCTTAAGACTGGTTTTTTATTTCCTAAGATAACATCAGTTATTTGGTGAAACACTTTGATCACAATTTCAGGTTTAAATTAACATAGAAATACTTATTGGCTAAATTTCCAACCAAAGCTCAGCGTTAGAACTGGGCGTACCAAGAGTTCTTTTATGTGACTTGTGCCTCACCAAGGCTACTCTAAATATTAGTCCCTAAGGGTTTATTGTGCCAACATTAAAGGTATACTTGAAACTACTTGCTAACGTTGATACAAAGGTGTATCAACGCGACCTAAATCCTACTTCCCTAATAAAATTAAACAACTAAAGTTTGACCGACCTTCACTCCAAAGCATTTACCGCCAAGTTCTTCCAGGGAGATGGTGCTGGAGCGCCAGGAGCCTGCCACGTATCACGGGCTGCACAGCAGGTGGAATGGTCCGGAATGCTGATCGATCAGGCCACAGTTGTCCGTGGAACCTTCCGGTTGTTGAAATGACGGAAAGAACAAATCCAAGGACCGAGAAATAATCCTAAGGAGGTTCAACTACATAAGGTCGTTGGGACAATGAGTAAAACTCAGGCGAAGTGTACACAGGCAGATAAATGAAATTAGAGGGAATGTAACTTGGAAGTCGGAACTTAGAAGTTCTAAAAGTATGGAAATTGGAGAAGTTGGAAGCTTCGGTTATTATTAAATTCCCCAAACAGGAGAGATGAAGTGGAAGGAGCAAAATTAAGCACTCATGAATGAGGTACTGGAGAAATTAAATAGCGCCGAAGCGAACACGGGAAAAAGGCAAAAACATTAAATAAAGGAAAGAAAACCCAACGTCTGTAAAGAAATAAATTGGTGTCATTAGTGTCTTGTCTCGCAAAGCAGAATACAAGGAGGATCGGAATGAATCTGTTCTCTTACCAGCGAAGCCGCGGCTACCGCAGGACTTCAGCCAACGCACCCACCCCAACCGAAGGATGCTTCAGCAGACCAAACTGGAAATAAATCAAGCAGTCAGAACACTGTCAAGGTGCTAGGCACAGTTCAAGGAATAACGAAGTATTTTAGGTTAAAAGATTTAACCAGAAAACTTACTCTTTCGCCGACGCAACCCGCTGAAACTCCTCTGCTCCTTCCACTTGTTGAGCCACCACAGTCGGCTCCAAAAGCCACAACTAATCTCCTCTTCTCTTCGAGTAGCAGGCATTTTTAATGGCGAACCCAAAGATGCTCGGGAGTACCACGGGCTACGATGACCAGCGGAATTGAAGCCCTGAGCCGTGATACCAGTATCAGAAGATGCAACTAACCACCATGGTTATGTTATGACAAAGAATAACCCTTGTTTCTAGTTCAAGAACAAATGTCAGACCATCCGATTATTAAATCTCTAATTTTTCAAAATGGTTTATATTTCTATCTATAGTTTCAGTAATTCTTATTCCTGAAATTCAAACCATTTATCTCCCACCAAACAGGCGATTATACTCTCAATGGTAACCCTAATACGACCTGTCAAGCTGTCACTAATTTTTGACGTTTGTTTACTTTTCGACTGTCATATCACCATTTGACAGGAGCTATTCGAGGCTTTAATAAAAACTCCAAATTTGTAATATTTAATGGCGAACCGTAAAACACAACGTTACAATACCCCCCTCCCCGATGAAAAGGTTCACCACAGGTGGACCGCTCGCTGCCCTCAGCGATTCCTCAAACAAACCAGTCAAGAAAAGAAAAAAAAATCTTTAAAGCATTACAAAAAAAAATATAACCAATACCCACCACCAAATGCCTTGTTGTGAACTCAGCTGAAGCGATCTTATCCCTGAAAACTCCATCTACTAATTTCGACCCTAATGCCAAATTCATATTCCCCGATTTATGCAAAACAATTATTCGCCCTAACCGAACCCACAACAACAACCACCTAATAAAAAACACATCCAAGACTAACTTGATATTTGAAATACACCCTATACCAAAACTGTAAGTTAAAAGTAAAAAGAAAATTAAATCCAACTCAATTTGTATCCAACCAACCTTAACTTTCCCAACACAACATAAGCTGTGTTGAAAAAGTTAATCCAACCGCCAGGACAGATGTTCAGCATACCTAAATAAAACTCTCCTAGACCGGGCAAATAAAATTGAAATTTGAAAAAATAAATTTTTCTGTAGTTTAATTTAATAAACTTCCAGAACTCACATATCTGACTGTCAAAATGACTGCCTTCCCTCCGAATTATTCCAACAACTTAAACTTCTCGTTCATGACATGGCCACCAACCAATGTCCAAGGAAACAAAATCTGGTTCCTCTGCATCAACAAAATAATATGACACGCACTACACCAGCGCAATTTAGCTCGTGGACCGAAAACACAGTTCCACAAAAGCTATACACGTAAATATATTTTTTAAATATGTCTCACATTAAAGACTAAACCCTGCTGTTAATAGGTTAAGGTTGCATCGCACCAATCATTCATCCCCTTTTTAATATACTCATGCTTCGTCTAACAATTTTTAGTGATGTAGCAGTGTGATCTGTACACCCCGTGCTTTGCAGTTTGTGATTAAATATGACTTTGCAATACTTAACACTGTTGCTAAACAACCTAGCCTAAGTGTTATGTCACGCAGCTTTAATGCATGATCAACAATGGTGGTGCGGCGAGCAGTGCACGACGTGCGGGCCGCACGTCCATTGTTCATCAGCCAACCTACGTAACCTACACTTTTAGGTCTTTAATGTGCCACGACCCTATAGGATGACCATCCATCCTTTCTAGTACGTAGACTAGCGGAGACAACACCTCCTTAACCCTACATTTCTCGTATTTTGGCGCGAGTTTCGCCATTTTAAATTTTTGAGCATCGCTCTGAACATATGAACGTTTCCACACTATGTCACCAACGGCAAATTTCGCCGGACGACGCCTTAAGTTGTAGTGTCTGGAATTTGTTTCATGTGCTTTTAATAAACGTGACCTAACCTGCTGGAAAATCTCTCTCAAGCAACCAAATTCGCCCGCATATTCCTCTCTGGGCATTGCTGGTGTATAATCCTGATCGACATCCTTGTAGAACGCGCCATTTATAACCGGTTCCCTAGCATGTACCAAAAAGAACGGAGAAAATCCCGTGGACTCATTTACAGCACTGTTGATTGCAAACCGAATTTGATGCAGTTTTTCGTCCCATGTCCGGTGATTCTCCTCTACATACGATGCTACGGCCGTCATTAAAGTTTTGTTGTAGCGTTCTACCAAATTTACTTGTGCTGTGTATCTAGGACCATAAAAAACCTTTGGCACATTATACCGTCTCATTAACTGCTTAAATTCCGATCCCGTGAACTGAACTCCATTGTCAGTAATCACGGTTTCAGGCACCCCATGCTCCAAAATGACATGGTGTTCGAAATGTTTCGCCACTAGCGCACTAGTTGCGCGTCGTAGCGGAAAAAGCAATGTAAATTTTGAGAAACAGCATGTAACCACGAAAAGAAAGGTATACCCAGCACGAGACCGCGGAAGAGGACCGACTAAATCAATGCTAAGCACTTGCATAGGTCGTTGGCATACTTTTGGCTGTCCCATTAACCCCGGAGTGAGTTTTTGTGAATGTTTATACGCTGCACAAACGTCGCAAGCCTTCACAAATTCCACTACATCCTTAAACATTCCAGGCCAATAGTATGTCAACGACAACCGCCTATGTGTCTTAAATACACCGAAATGAGCTGCGGTTGGTTCGCAATGGTTCGCCTCCAGCACTTGTTTACGCTCACCTTTACGCACGACTTCCTTCCAATCAAACTCTCGTAACAGGCTGTATTTGGCTTTGCTTAGCCTAAATAATTTTTCCCTCCCGAATACAAAAATTTGGAAAATTTGCGGGAAAAGACCTACATCCACTTAACGTTTTTTCATACCATTCGTCACTCACAGCGTCAACGCTTCCGCCATTCACTGCGTCCACCTTCATAAGCCTGGACAAGGCATCGGGGACGACATTGTCGGTGCCCTTCCTGTGCTCAATATCAAAATTAAATTGAGACAGTCTGCAACCCCAACGTGCCAATCTACCCGATGGATTCTCCAGCCGCATGAACCACTTGAGAGACGAATGATCAGTTATCACTTTAAATCGTCGCGAGCCTAAGTAAGCCTGAAATTTTTCCACCGAAAAAAGAACAGCAAGAGCCTCCCGTTCCGTAGCACTGTAGTTGCGTTCACTCTTGTTTAAAGAACGACTTACATACGCAATGGGATGCTCTTGTCCATCAAAAGTCTGAGAAAGCATTCCACCAATACCATAGGAAGACGCATCTGCGTGCACCGCGAAAGTTTTACCAAAATCTGGAACCGCTAATATTGGCGCCGACACTAGTGCGTTCTTCAAGGCGTTGAAGGCGTGCTCGGCCTCCTCAGACCATCGGAAAATAGGCGCTTTCTTTCCTTTCGACGTTAAGACATTCAGGGGCGCCGCTATGGTTGAAAAATTCCTAATAAACCGGCGATACCACGAGCAGGTACCCAAAAATATCTTAACCTCGCGAGGAGTTGAAGGAGTTGGAAAATTTAAAATGGCTGAAACCTTGTCTGGGTCTGTACGCAGCCCAAATTCATCTACAACGTACCCCAGATACTTTATTGACTTCCTAAAGAACTTAGACTTTGCCAGGTTTATAGTTAAATTTGCCATTCTAAGCTTCGCTAAAACGCGATTTAAAAGGACCAAATGGGTCTGAAAATCGGCAGAACAAATGACAATATCGTCTATATAGCAAAAAACAAAACCATTTTCAATATCGCTGGTCATGTTATGGTCAATAAGCATGTCCATAAGACGCTGCTGCCTAGCAGGAGCACCACACAATCCGAAGGGCATAACTTTAAACTTGTAGACTCCTCTACCCATTACATTAAAACTGGTTTTTTCCTGCGAGCTCTCACTTAAAGGTATCTGCCAGAAAGATGAACTCAAATCGATAGATGACAGGTATTTCGCCTCCTTCAAACTATCCAGTATTTGTGGAATGTACGGTATAGAATATGAGTCCCCCTTCGATATCGCGTTCAATTTTCTACAATCCAAGCAGAATCGCCAGTCCCCATTTGCCTTTTGAACCAATAATGCCGGATTATTCCATGGGCTTTCACACGGAGTAACAACGTCTAATTCCAGCATTCGGTCTAATTCGGAACTCAAAATAGCTCTCTTTTCAGGTGAGAGTGGGTACTGCTTTGTTTTAATAGGTAGTGCGTCACCTGTGTCTATGACATGTTCTACTAAAGACGTCCTACCTAACCCTTTAACATCCGACGAAATGTCCTTAAATTTCCCCACTACATCATTTGCAAGCTCTTGCTGCGCTATTGTTAAATGCTCGAATGACTGAATGGAATGTACTCGCTTTGAACCGTTTATGTGACATACATCAAAATATTTAACCGGAGGCTTCATAAATGAGATGTTTTCAAATATTTCTGGTGCTAAACTAAACGCATGCCAAAAATCGACGCCTAAAATAACGTCTGTAATGATGTTAGGCATTACAAAAAACTTAATTACACGTGTAATTTTATTAAATGTTACGGGCACAAAAATACACCCAATTGACTGGACTACTACGCCGTTTGCAACATTACATGAAGAAGACTCAGAGTTATGCATTCGAAAACCGAATTTAATAAAATCTAAATGTGAGCCGTTACCAAGTATCGATAGCGATGCGCCGCTGTCGGCCAACGCATAAACCTCAAAATCAGATACTTTTATCTTTAAGTACGGACGAATATCATTTTCGTTCGGTGCAAACAGAACCGCAGCAATTGTATCATAATTGCAATTTTTCTTTATTGTGGCACTTAACTTATCTAAGAAAATACTGCTACGGTTCGGCGCAACTAGTTTTTTGAACGTGAATTGGAACGCATCTGCTGACAATTCTGACAGTTCGACCTAATAACCCCACTTTTATTACATCCAAAGCAACGAATGTTTTCTTTAGGCGGCTTAACACTGCATGTCCTAAAATTATGGTTACCACGGCCGCATTTATAACAAATGAGCTCACTTGAAGATGTATGTTTGTGAGCAGACTTTCCGCTGGAATGAAAATTCGCTCCAGCTTTGTGTGAAAATGAAGTCTTTGGTGTCGTTGCCCTATCAAAGGTTGCGGGACCTTTTTGACTAACAAAACTTACAGTGTTTGCCTGCTTGGACCTGGTTTTATACGCAAAATCAGCGCTAAGTGTGTGTGAGCTTGATTTGCCTGGCTCTGAGAAAAATTCTGCTCGCTGTCTTGCCGCTTCAAGTTTACGACATTTTTCCTTCAAATCCGTAATTGACACGATGTTTACCAATGCTAAGTGTTGTGATAAGCTCGGCCTAATGTTATGCATGAGGATTTCCAGTTTTGTTTCCTCGGACAAAGGGGATTTAAGCCGTGCGAACATACACGCCATGACCGAAAAGTAAATGTGGATTGGTTCCTCCAAACCCTGTGTACGTTGCCTAATTTCGCCTAACAACCGATAATCATAATCTACTGGATCAAATTCCAGTAACAAAGTGCTTGATAACTCATTCCAAGTAGAAAACTGCCACCTATTTCCTCTGTACCAAAGAAGTGCTTCCTCGACAAACAACTGTGCTGCCGAATTAAACAGAACAACATCACTAACACCAAAAGCCAGCTTCAATTCCTCGACACGCTCCAAGAAAGACCTAGGATCAGTACGGCCGTTAAATTTCAACCCCCACTTCGCAATGTTCCTGTCACCTGAACAAACAATCTGTGAAACTGCTGGTTGTGCTGCTAAAAGGTTCTCTACATCGCCTGAAGAAGACTGACCCACTGTATCCATCTTGGCTAATAACACATCCAACTTGTTCGAAAGATCTGACTTCTTTGACAATTTCACCGGGTCGTCTTCGACAACAACTCGAATCAACCTATGAAACAGATGACTACCTAAAGCTCTTGACCGGCTACCTGAATACCTATCCTTGGTAGAAACAAACTTTTCCACTAGAACAGACAGCTCATTCAATTTCTCTGAAATAGTTTTAAGTTCAGAGGCTGGAACTAAATCAGTTTCTAAAATAGCCTCCGGAGGACACTCTGGCAATAAATTTCTCAACTGCTTCCTCAACCCTTCAACTGTTTGTAATGGTGTTTCTGATCGAATCTTTACCTCATAAACTAACTCATCGCGCAATAAGGAGTGAAACTGCAAAGTACTCCCCATTTTAAATTATTATTTAAACCTTTAGTGATGGCAAAAGTACAATGTTTTATGTATGTGAACTCTTTACTTGGCACAAATTAAATTACAATTGTTTTAAATACACTGTGTTTTTAATTATTTTCAAACCCTTTATGACATGAAAACAAATATTAAATATTAAATACCGATGGTCACAGCCAGTAACTAAGTGTTAACTTAACTAACTGTAGCTTTTTGTGTAATCTTGGTGTACAATTGTGAATGCTTATAACTAGGAATGTCAAAGTCACCTGTAAAGTGCTAGTTTTAGAATGGAATGTAAATGTTGTTTCAGACACAAATGTAGTTAATTCAGACAATATCTAATTATGTAGGTTTGAGTACACACAGTCAATAACAATGTTTTTTAACACAACTGAAAGTCAGGTAATGTTTTCTTATTATGGAGAAACTATATGAAATTATTGAAAAAATTAAAGTTATTTGTTGAAACTTGTTGGAAATTCCAACACAAAATTCAGCTGCCACTTAATTTTCAGCTGTGAAATTGGTCACACTCAGCTTATCAATTGATCTGCTAATAAATTTTTTATACTATCAGTTGTATACTGTGCAACCAAAATTTTTACCAATTTGAAGTTAATAATACTAAACTATCTTGAAATTAATGAAATTTGAATTATTGTTGATGTAATTAAATAGAATATTAACTTTACACAAAAGCAAAATAGGCAAAATTAGTTGTTAAACTTTTAACTTCCTACAAGACCAAAATGACAACTACCTGTAATTAAATTTTATTACACTGAATTTTCCCAAGTTCACAAAACTTATCAATTTAGTGTTCAAAAGTGATTACAAACACTACAAAATGTACAAAAGCACTGTGGCAAAGCTTAAAGAGGAGTTCAAAACACCAGGAACAGAGTTTCTAGCTTGGAATATCATGTAAGTGTTAAAAAATAATTCCTAAAGATGATGGCACAAAAAAAATGACCTAAAATTGCAGAAAAGGCCTGAAAATCCTGAATAAACGTGGGCGCCACTGTCACACCCCACCAAATTGGCCCGACTAAATTTACAACCGGCGGGGGCGTCAGAAGAAAAACAATAAACTTAGCCAAACCGACTATGAAAACTAGGCTTGTCTGCAATTCCAGGGAACAAAATATAGGAGATAAAGGAAAGAGTTAGTTTCTTAAGACTGGTTTTTTATTTCCTAAGATAACATCAGTTATTTGGTGAAACACTTTGATCACAATTTCAGGTTTAAATTAACATAGAAATACTTATTGGCTAAATTTCCAACCAAAGCTCAGCGTTAGAACTGGGCGTACCAAGAGTTCTTTTATGTGACTTGTGCCTCACCAAGGCTACTCTAAATATTAGTCCCTAAGGGTTTATTGTGCCAACATTAAAGGTATACTTGAAACTACTTGCTAACGTTGATACAAAGGTGTATCAACGCGACCTAAATCCTACTTCCCTAATAAAATTAAACAACTAAAGTTTGACCGACCTTCACTCCAAAGCATTTACCGCCAAGTTCTTCCAGGGAGATGGTGCTGGAGCGCCAGGAGCCTGCCACGTATCACGGGCTGCACAGCAGGTGGAATGGTCCGGAATGCTGATCGATCAGGCCACAGTTGTCCGTGGAACCTTCCGGTTGTTGAAATGACGGAAAGAACAAATCCAAGGACCGAGAAATAATCCTAAGGAGGTTCAACTACATAAGGTCGTTGGGACAATGAGTAAAACTCAGGCGAAGTGTACACAGGCAGATAAATGAAATTAGAGGGAATGTAACTTGGAAGTCGGAACTTAGAAGTTCTAAAAGTATGGAAATTGGAGAAGTTGGAAGCTTCGGTTATTATTAAATTCCCCAAACAGGAGAGATGAAGTGGAAGGAGCAAAATTAAGCACTCATGAATGAGGTACTGGAGAAATTAAATAGCGCCGAAGCGAACACGGGAAAAAGGCAAAAACATTAAATAAAGGAAAGAAAACCCAACGTCTGTAAAGAAATAAATTGGTGTCATTAGTGTCTTGTCTCGCAAAGCAGAATACAAGGAGGATCGGAATGAATCTGTTCTCTTACCAGCGAAGCCGCGGCTACCGCAGGACTTCAGCCAACGCACCCACCCCAACCGAAGGATGCTTCAGCAGACCAAACTGGAAATAAATCAAGCAGTCAGAACACTGTCAAGGTGCTAGGCACAGTTCAAGGAATAACGAAGTATTTTAGGTTAAAAGATTTAACCAGAAAACTTACTCTTTCGCCGACGCAACCCGCTGAAACTCCTCTGCTCCTTCCACTTGTTGAGCCACCACAGTCGGCTCCAAAAGCCACAACTAATCTCCTCTTCTCTTCGAGTAGCAGGCATTTTTAATGGCGAACCCAAAGATGCTCGGGAGTACCACGGGCTACGATGACCAGCGGAATTGAAGCCCTGAGCCGTGATACCAGTATCAGAAGATGCAACTAACCACCATGGTTATGTTATGACAAAGAATAACCCTTGTTTCTAGTTCAAGAACAAATGTCAGACCATCCGATTATTAAATCTCTAATTTTTCAAAATGGTTTATATTTCTATCTATAGTTTCAGTAATTCTTATTCCTGAAATTCAAACCATTTATCTCCCACCAAACAGGCGATTATACTCTCAATGGTAACCCTAATACGACCTGTCAAGCTGTCACTAATTTTTGACGTTTGTTTACTTTTCGACTGTCATATCACCATTTGACAGGAGCTATTCGAGGCTTTAATAAAAACTCCAAATTTGTAATATTTAATGGCGAACCGTAAAACACAACGTTACAGTTGACAATCATGACTGCTAATGACGTCACCATCATTACAATTCCGACAAGCCTATCTAATTTGTATTAATTATAATATAACTACCCCTTTTGCATGCAAACTGAAGTTACCCAAATTGAATGTCAAAAAACTTAAAGCATCCGCAGCAAATTGACATCGTTTGTCAACTATTTGCTTTCATTTCTAATGTTGGTTGTATCATCTGTCATCCACGGTTATGTTGGCGAAACTTTTATTGATTCTACAGTGATTTATGACCTTTAAATCTCTCAGATTTTTATTGCAATGTTACCTACATAGCGAACGATAACTTTCTTCATTAATTGACGACCGGATAGCCTAGTTGTTAGTGACCCTGACTATGAAGCTAGAGGTTCTGGGTTAGGGCCTGTGTTACTGGAACTTAACAGAGAATGGTGAAACAGGACCCTAATATCTTTAACAATGGACTCGAACAATTTTAAATGCAAAAGGGACTATTAATATTGTCTATATAGTTGAGTCTGTATGACATTCTTAATTTCTTAGTAAGCTCGATAATTCCTGGTTTGAAGTCAAAATGAAACTGAAGCTCAATAATTCCTGGTTCGAAGTCAAAATGACATTGAAGCTCAATAATTCCTGGTTCGAAGTCAAAATGAAACTGATGCTCAATAATTCCTGGTTCGAAGTCAAAATGAAATTGAAGCTCAATAATTCCTGGTTCGAAGTCAAAATGAAATTGAAGCTCAATAATTCCTGGTTCGAAGTCAAAATGAAATTGAAGCTCAATAATTCCTGGTTCGAAGTCAAAATGAAATTGAAGCCCAATAATTCCTGGTTCGAAGTCAAAATGTAATTGAAGCTAGAACTAAATGGGACTATCTGCAAATTTAATAAGGTTCATTGAAACTGCGCTTCCATCGTGTCAACATAGCTTGAGCATTACATTAGGTTGTAAAGCGTAATGAACAGATTAGATCGGCGGCTAATTACTGCAATTAACAGTTAATATGCTGAAACGACTAATTAGCCAAAGATTTGGTTATCTGATGGCATGTAAGCATGATATCGTATACATTATTAAAGCAATGTCGAGCAAGCAACACACTTTGTCTGGTTCCAGTGAAATATATTTTCTAGAAGCAGCTTTGTAGAAGTCTAATGTATTTAGAAACAGTATACTATCTCACTTCCACTCTCACTTCTTCAATGCTGGTCTGGGAGCAAGAAAAAACTAAAGAATAGACCAGTTGCTTCTCTACCCGCGCCGATGGTAAAAGCCCATCGAAGGAATAGGCGAAAATAGGAATCTTGTTATAGGCGATGACGCTAGCAACCCATCACTATTTTGATTCCATTTTCCACCTATACGCCCACAATCTTGCTAAATGTCGCTTGTAGGTACCTGTTACCTTAGGCTCTGTCTGCCCCGTAAGGGATAAAGACGTGATTGGTGTATGTGGTGTATACTATCTCACTTGACCGATTCAAGTAACCCCATAATAGTGAGTAAGACAAACCTGAATGGCGTTATAGACCGACCGCTTAAATGAGGCCTCGCCCGCGCGGCACAGGGGCGCGGGCGAGGACGACAAAGGGGACCGAGAGAGGTGCGGGCGGGTAGTGCGCCTTCCAGCACCTCTCTCGGCCCCCGCGGGTATAGTATATGCAAAGAAAAAAAAGTAATAGAAATAATTTCTGTTCAGTGGAGGCCGTCAAATAAATTAATTGGAAATATCTCCATGTTGAAGAGAAAACAAATGAAATATACATTTCATGTCCAGTAAGTAACCGGCTTTTGAATTCCGAAGGCAAGCTGTCTGCTGCTTCCAATGTTGGCTCACTTCAAGTATCGAACCTACAAGAGTAAGTAAGACAGCAAGACAAAGCAGAATGGCGTCAGAGCTCTCGCTTTATACTAGCGTGTTGCTTATCTCCTTTTTATCATTTAATCCTGTCAAAATAATTAGTAAAAAGATTGATGGGATGTTTAACAGTAATTTGTGAACATTACCGTGTAATGGATGGGATAGGGCATCGAAATAATTAAGCAAGTTTGTAATCGCGGTGTTTTAAATAAAATGTGGGTAGTTTGAATAAATTATTCAAATTGAATTACCTATACGAATATACGTACAATTGAATGACATGCTAAGCGTGGCCTTTGGGCATTGTTACCCTTGGCTTTGTCTACCCGGTAAGGGATAAAGACGTGATTTATCCTACTAATATTATAAATGTGAAAGTTTGTGAGTATGAATGTTTGTTACTCTTTCACGCAAAAACTACTGGATGGATTTGGATAAAATTTGGAACGACCCTTACCCTACCCTTGATACCCTAGATTAACACATACGGCTATTTTTATCCCGGAAAATTGCATAGTTCCCGCGGGATAACGAAAAGCTAATTTTTTGCGGACGAAGTCGCGGGCAGCAGCTAGTGTATGTATAAATTAAAGTGTAGACGGATGGAAGTTATGGACAATGAAAACTAACCTTTAAGCTGTTTGCCGATAATGCTCTATTACCTTACCAATATTCTTCTTCTTCTTATTTGTGGCGTATCAAGCCGTTATAGCGACGACTACTTCGCCAATGTCAAAGTAACAAAAATATAATAAAAAATCTTGTGACAAAATGTCGGCAACGTTGTACGGTAATAGACAAAGACCCCCCCCCCCCCCCCCCCCCCCGTCGGGCTCTTAGCCAACGGTCAATAATATCCCTCAGAAACTGCCAGAAAATTATTAGCCGTTGCCCAGGGTGCACCGGACCAAGCACTGCTCTTCCCTCCTTACCAATATTACAAATGCAGAAGTAACTCTGTGTGTCTGTGTGTCCGTTACGCTTTCACGCCTAAACCACTGAACCGATTTTAACGAAATTTGGTACAGAGATAGTTTCAGTCTTGGGGAAGGAAATAGGATAGTTTTTATCCCATAAAATTGAATAGTTCCCGCGGGATAGCGACATGCAAATTCTGCGCAGGAGTCGTGGGCGCGGTAGAATTAAAATAAACGTCCAAAACAATTTTATTAAACTAATAATAATATAAGACCCTAACCATGTCAAATTGTTTATCATATGACTAATAGGAAATAATCGCGGAGTAATACCATTATGGACAAATTCGATTGTCGAGAACTCAACCGATATTGGGGTTGACAATTTTCGAATTGGAATCCGAAATGTATTCACCCCGCTAGGGTGTCAAGTGAAACAGCGAGGTTGGAAGGGTAGTATGGGGTAATACCACTTGTTTATTTTATTTCTGAATGGTGTACAAACTTATAAGTCAAACATGACATTTGCTGAAATATTTAGCCGATTCGTAAAACACTTTGAAAATGGCTTTATTAAATTGCAATTATTACATTGAATCGATTTTTCGTGTGTTTTCATACTAAAACAAAACATTAGCATTTTTATACATTTGAAATGCGCTATAACATAAAGTTAATACGAAAATGTATTGGTAATTCAGAAAAATTAATGATCATTTTGTTGAGTACCTACCTAATACTTAACTCGACCATTTAGCCCATTTAACCAAGTAGCCCTTTTTATCCTTAATGTTGAAACTAGTGGCTAAATTTTGCTAATATCAGTATTGTGGTGCTGCCGAGAAGAGATTTAGAAGAGACAATTACTTTTGCATTCATAATATGGCTATGGAAGTAAGTAATCACGCTAAACGTGGCCTTTAGGTCTTGTTACTTTAGTCTCCTTCAACACTGCGATGATAAAGAAATGATATATCTAATCACAATCGCACATTGTTATAATAACATTAATAATTTTCGATAGTCGTTTCGGCGAACGGTCTAATAGCGAAGAGTCTTGACCCATCACCTTAAAAGGCTCTCGCTAGGTGGCTTAGGCCCCGCCTCGCTGCCGGTGGCACCCTAGGTTAGGTTTTTATAATGTTTTCATATTTTGCATCATTAAGATAAAAAGAAATATGCAGATTAATAATAATTATCCACAACCAAAAAAGGACATTACTATATCCCCTCCTATGTCATTGCAGCAACTCGTATGTGTACGTACATATGGTACTGTTTGCCCACGACAGATTTTAGATAAAAGTGATACCTCAAATTTCAAATTGGGGATTAGGAAAAAGATACCAATTTAGGGACGATACATTTGAAAATTAAACTAAAGTGGTCTGGTATTGCGTTTCTAATTAGATTTGTTACATATTCAACTTTTTCATTCAATTGTACGATTGCAGTCGAAAATTAGCAAGTAACTTCACTCAACTGTTCAAATGACTTAGATTTGATGAACTCGATGATAAAAACAATTTTGCAGCTAACAATAAAAAAGGAAACACAGACACGGATGAAAATAGAAACGTTTATAACCAATCAAAATTAAATAATGAAGAAATAGAAATCGTTCTTCATTGAAAACATTTTTCAAATTACAACAAAACCGACAAAAATAAAGCAACGCAGCATATTTATGAATCCAAAGTATTAATCTTTAGAGATTACCCTTCTAGCAGAAATTATTAATATACAGTCAACTAGCCTGTGCGAAAGGGTGAATAAATTTAATATGACGACAAAGTGTCGCGTCGCGACCAGTAACGCGTACACAATTCGGTAATTAATACCCTGAATTACATTTCGCAAATAACGGGGTATGTGGAGAACTTTTTCACAATAAATGACACAGTGAATCGTGAAGCTAGGCAAGGGAAATTTCAATGATGTTTACTGTGGGGAGGTTCAATGGTAGATTACATTGTTACAGTATTTCGATCGTGCTTAGGAGGGGGCTAAGTAGAAGGCTTATAAGAAGATGTTGAACTTGACTTGCATAATCCAACGTCTTGAGACGAAATTAGCACCGTTAGGGATGTGGTGGTAGATGAATTTTAATTGGTTATTAAACTAGAGATCAATAATTTTATTAGTGACGTAGATTTTGGTTCACTGGTAAAAGAAGTAGAACATTTTCAGAAGACGCAAGAATAACTCCTGATTAATTATTTCTACCAATTAATGGCGCAGCATCATCACACTGCCTGACTTAAACATTTTAAAATATAATGTTCATAATTCGTTCCTCTTCTTTTATTTTAACCAAATGCAGTTATGTTTCTGAAATAGAAAACTACAATTGAACTGATATTTAAAGGATGTTTGTAGTTCCTTTGTGATATCGATACTAACCAATATGTACGCCCGTAATATTCCATTTTATTTGTAAATAACATTCGCTTTTAATATTTTAAATGTCACACTGAATTTCGTAAACTCTCGTTATCCACTCCCCAAATGGAATGGCAATGTGATTCAACATTATCATATTTCGCTTCTGAAAATAAAAACAGACATCCGCGTCGCGTATCAATATATTTATGGCGCCCATTAACGACGGCATTGTAACTCACTGAAAGTATAATCAAAATAAAAATAGGTATCAGTAGATCTTCAATATTCATGAAGACATAACCACGAATTATTGTTCGACTGGTACAGGAGCAATATTTTTCTCAATCACCATTAGTCCGTATCTGGGAGCCTACCGACCGTTTCACTGCGAACGATATCACCGTGCACTCTGCCCGTGTCACCCTAAAATCTTTCACCGGCGTCATCAATTGTCATTACGAAATCAACCTTACCGTTCTCGCTTTTAGTATTACAAAGGTTTTCTTCTCTAGCATCAGTTTGGTCAGTTTAAGCCTGACTCTCATTTGGTAGTAGAATGCGGAATATGTCGGCACTTCACTTTTATTGTATCAAATAATAGGGGCGCTCTTATGGCCATTATCACGTGTTTGATCTAAAATGATACTTCGTACGGCATGCACTTTGTTGAGGGGTGTCTTTGTGCGTTTGTTAGCTGCCAAATTTTTACCGATATCTGTAGAACTGTGCTTCAACGAATAAGGTTGGTAATCCACGGTTCTTTGTGTCGGTGGTTTTATAATACCGTGTCCATCAACGTGGTGGCTATTGATAAAGGCCTTTTCAAAAATGGCGAAGGGGAATTTTCTGAGGCGTCTGGTGACAACTGACAGGTCTTATTTATCTTTCTTTTCAAATGCTACTTGAAATTCTAATGGAACTATCACTTTCTTAGCAAAAAATTATCAAGATTTTGAAGTAGAGTACCTATTTGATTTTATTTGTAATGTTTGTCATTTTAAATGTAGCCGTAAATGGAGTCGTGTATGTTTCAAATGTATTGCAATTTTTCTAAAATGAAATAAACTTAGCTAGTGTATTTTTCTTTAAACTAAAAATAGATTGCGCACATTTGAATTTGAAATCAACATAAACTGAAGAACAGGGGACATTGAACAAAATCGCATTTTAACATCCATAAAGCCATCTTCAATATTTCCAGCAGACTTTCGTCTCCATAACCCATAGATTACGCGCTCGAAAGCATCTTCGAAGACAATAAACTTAGCAAACGGCGCGTCTATAACGCCCAGCCATTTGGACCATTCAAACTTAGCTTTGGCATCCAAGACATAACCATTTCCTATTCTCATACAAGGATCATCCGTTGACTGAAACTAGTCTGCGAACTGACATGCGCAATCAAAACACAATACGTTATAAATGGTCCACATTATATCAACGCCAAATTCTTCTTCCATCTCATACTTCTCCCCTTATTCAATAATAACCAGTATGTCATCTCTATAAGGTTCTGGATTGTTAAATTTGGGGTGCAAAGATACCTTTGTATAATGCACGTCAGGGCTTCTCAACTTTGGCCCATAACCATCCCGCTGTGAAACGTAAAGAGAAGCAATGGCTGTCGATAAATTTTGTCGCTTTATTTATTCGCGTAGTTTGTGGGTGGCGTCGTCTCAGATGATTACGTTGACGGCCGAGTATTTTGTATCGACGTGATAAATAAAAGGTATTTGTTATTACGTACCTATGCCAAATAAAAGCAAAAAGCCAACGGCACGCGGTGTTCCCAGGCGGTCCACCCATCCAAGTACTGACCGCGCCCGACGTTGCTTAACTTCGGTGATCGGACGAGAACCGGTGTATTCAACGTAGTATGGACGTTGGCGACAACTGTTGCGAAATTATGAATTAGTTAACTATATACGTACTATTGAGTACACTTTTTTTTTGCTGAAGGTAGTAACTCTGAATAGTATTTTTTTTTATACACGTATCCAACGACCAGTACCTATTATTATTTATTCATCAAACACCTTAATTTGGCGTTTCTAAAAAGAAAAACCCCTACAAAATTACATCAAAATTGTCCCACATAACAAGGAAACGCTTTTTAGTAATGAATGATGTTTAAATAAATTACTCGCTACCTTCGGATAAAAAGGGCGTAAGCGACGTGTTTTCTCTTAGTGTTTACGTCTTTTTGGTTTTCTTTTATTCCCTAGGGGGTTAATGATAGGCTTTCAAATATTCAGTTGTCAAGGATGGAAATTATTACTGTTTACCTGTTTTGGGGATTGTGGTTTAGGTAAATAGGTAAGTAATTGACGTTTGTAAGTGTGTTTGAGCATTTGGGTAATTATGTTAGATAATTTTTCCGTGACTCAGAAGGACCAACACAAATTTAAGGATTCAAAACCCTAGAATATAGAATGTACCAGTTGCATCTCTGCCCGCATAGATGGTAAAAGCCCATCGAGTGAATGGGCGAAAATCATAGGAATCACGTTATAGGCGATGAGGCTAACAACCCATCACTATTTTGATTCCATTTTCCAACTACACGCCCACAATCTTGCTAAATGTGGCCTGTAGGTACCTGTTTAGGCTCTGTCTACGTAAGGGATAAAGACGTGATTTGTGTATTATATAATGTATGTGTAGATACATAGTTAACAATATAAAATAAGTACCAATTTAAAGGGAGAACGAATTTATTTTACGTGCTTTAAGCCTCGAAATTATTACTAATACGGAAAGCTTCGTTATTTCAACACAAGAGAATGACGGCACCCCAAATAATCATTTATTTTGAATCGACACGTGTCCTACACAAATAGCTCCAGACCAATTTGGCACCAATTTTCCTGTGCACAGGCACCCAAGTCGTGTTTTGTTTATTCCATTTGACGACTTTGTTTTGTTTTTGCGTTCGTTTTTGTTTGATTGTTTGAGCGTGTTTTGTTTTTGGTTAGGCTGGTTAGTGAATTAGTTTTGTGCTGGTGTGGAGCATTAGGCGATTAATATTATTAATAATATACTTACTTGAATAAAGAGCAATGATTTTCAATTTTTAATGCAAAGCAAACTTCCGCTGTAATAAAATAAAAATAGAAATTGACTATGTAAGTGAGGACCCTAATTATGCAAGTTAGGTACTTCATCATCGTAATCATCATCAGCATCTTCATCTTATTATTATTATAGTCCCACTGGCTGGGCAAAGGGCCTTCTCTCAGAATTAAGTAAGTTCTTATGGAAAAGAAATATACTATAATTGACTGATTGAAGCACATTGAATACCTACAAATAATGTCACTCAGTATCAATGATAAGCTACAAAACAATCAACAAAAAATGTACAATGTCGACGCTGCTTTATCGGAACGCGATGACGTCACGCGCTTCGACGCTCAGAGGAAGCGTTCGATATTTTCGTCGCTCCGCTCACCGCTCCGATAGCCGTGATCGTCTAGTGGTTAGGACCCTACGTTGTGGCCGTAGTAACCCAGGTTCGAATCCTGGTCACGGCAGTGCGAAACACTGTTACGGCGGAGCTTTTATTTTTTTTTTTTATTTTAGACAATTTAGTTTATTTTTTGGTACCTTACCTAGTGACTGGCAGTGAGAACTAAAAAATTACAAGGGTGGCTGTAATTATTTTTAAAAACTGAAACTATTACTTGTTTAATGCTTTTAACAGTTTAATGTTTTTAATTCATTTCATTAAGCTTATTAAATATATTTTTTTTTTTTTTTTTTTACAGTACACCGGGCGAATTAAGCAGCACTTTATGGTAGTCACTGGCCAGTTATTTATCTGCCGGTGGGACGTGTAACTAGCTAAGAAAAAAAAGCAAATTAAATCGTTGCGACCGTCTTCAGAACCATATTTATAACTTTTTTCTTTTTGTCTTTCTTTCTTTCATCGTCGTTAAATTCTTCTAGAAGTTATTTTGACTCCCGAAAACATTTTTCGTTTAAATTCTTGGTTCTAAATTTAGCCAATTCGTTTAGTTTGGCTGACCCCAGTGACCCCTACAAAGATTGTTCATTAAATTTTTTTATCATTTAGTCCCGCCTTTGGTGCGGTTCACTGTGAACATTGATCAATGTACGGAAACATTTGTCAACTATGATTCAAAAATCCTAAAAAAACATTTGCAGCGCTATTAAACCAAACTACTGCTATCTGCTGAAACATTCCGGATCAAATTTAATACATACATACATAAATCACGTCTTTATCCTTTACGGCGTAGACAGAGCCTAAGGTAGCAAGACCTAAAGTTTAAGTTTAAGTTTAGCATGACTGTGGGCGTAAGGATGGAAAGGGGAATCAAAACAGTTATGGGTTGCTAGCCACATCTCCACCATGATCCCTAAGATTTTCGTCCACTCCCTCGATGGGCTTTTACCATCTGCGCGGGAAGAAAAGCAACTGGTACATTCTGTTTTTTCTTTGCTCCCAGACCAGCATAGAACAATTCAATTTTAACAGACCCTGTATAGGTTAAATTAAGCATGCAAATTTTTTTAAATGATAGTCTAATTCGCCAACGTGATCACTTCAACCCAAACTGCTTAATCCAAACCCAAATCTTGATAACGCGACACATTATGTCGTGCTACAAAGCGACACAATCAATAAAATGTCACCCCCATTGTCTAACGACTTGGGATACGACAAACGGTTTATGGTTTGTTATGGTATTAAGCTAGGATTTAGAAGATTTTCCAGATTTACTAATAGCGTCTCTTAAAATGGTATTTTTTTTGGTAAAAACCAAAAATGAAAATAGGAATCATGTTGTAGGCGATGCGGCAATGCCCACAATCGTGCTAAACGTGGCCTTTAGGTCTTGTTTTTTTTTTTTTTTTTTTTTTTTTTTTTTTTTTTCGATCTACCTCCAACATGATCGGAGCCTATGTTTTCTAATTATCTTACATACCAGTTCTCGCGTTTGCTACCTCTCGTACTTTCATTCCGCATACTTTTTCTTTCTGTCTTGCTTCTTCTTTCTCTCTTTTTGTGGGTTGTCCCACCTTATCTAATGCCTTTATTTAGCTATTCTATTTCTTAATGTCTATATTTTTTCTTCTTGCATTCTGTTCTCTTTGTCATACCTTCGATCATTTGAGCTGTCCTCTTTATCATTCATCATCTTTTGCTACTTACTTATTACATACTAGGGAAGGGATGTAACATCAGGTTTTACTTTATTTTTAATACATAGGTTACTTATTTCTACCTTGTTAGTTAGGAGGCAATTTTCTACTTGCTATTTATTCTACTTTATGCTTAACTCTGAATATTCTCAAAATATTGAGTAAGCATAATTTTATTCTACTTTTTATTTCTATTTATAACCTTATTTGCTATTTTTATACAATACTCTATGAACTTATTTCTATTTTTGCTCGCCATTATTTCCCATATGTTTTGTATGGACAGTTTAGTGTCTATCTGTCTTTCTAGTTCGAGTCGGTCTAAGTCGTTCACGGGGCATTCGAGCAGTATGTGCGTCACAGTCTCGTCCAACGTAGGGTCGCAAATGCACGATGGGCTCTCCTTGCACTTGAACCGGTTTAAGTACGCAGAGAACCCACCGTGTCCCGTCATGATCTGTGTCATTATGGCGTTAACTTTCATCTTCCTTATTATTCGGTGAGCCGCAGTCGCGCTCGGGAAGAAGAGCTTCGTGGTTCCCGCTGTTTCCTCCGATTTGTATCTCCCGTCCCATTCATCCATCGTCTGTAGCCGGATTTCACGTTTGACGTATGAGACGGGGTATAGGTCGTAGTCCGGCCTCTTCTTCGACTTTAGGGCGGCCTCTTTCGCCAATTCGTCAGCTCTTTCGTTCCCTTCAAGCCCAATATGGGCTTTTATCCAGAATAAGGAGACACTCTTATTCTGGACAGTACAGTGTCGGACGGTGTCTCTGAAATCTACTGAGAGTGGATGGGATGAGTTGGGATTTACTACTGACTGAAGGGCCGCCATAGAGTCGCTAAAGATGCCGAATGTGGTTGATCCGCTCCTCTGAACCTCTTTTGCTGCGCGGTTTAGGGCGTAGAGCTCGGCCTGGTAGACGGTGCAGAATGGTGAGAGAACAAGCTTGATGGCCCTGGTTTCGGCTGTTCTGTTCCATATGGACAGAGCTGCTCCCACTTTGCCCTCAATCCTGCTTCCATCCGTAAATATGCGCATGTCGTAGTGTGCGGAGTTTCGGTACTGTTCCTCGTCTGCCAGGCTGTTGAACTCTAGGCTCGTCTGCTCCGCGGGATGTGGGTTTTGGAGTGCTGGCGTCATACGCTCGATCTCTCCGTCCCCTAGCAGTGGGTGAGGCAGTCCCTTTTTGGCCTCGTACAGTGACGCCGCCTCGCGGACTCGGAGGTCCAGAGGGAGTACCCCACCCAGCACCAGTGCGGAGTTAAGGGAGACGGTGCGATAGGCCTTGCACAGTTTTTGCGCAAAACCACGTTGGACCACGCTCAGCTGCTTCCTAATTCCCAATTTGTTTGCAGCGGGTGCCCACGTGCTCGCGGCATACAGGATTATTGGCTCCACCGTCGCCGTGTAGATGGTCCTTATAACTTCGGGGTGGAGCCCCCAGCCGACACGTGCCGCCCTTGCCAAGTGCTTATACACGTTTAACGCTTTCCTGCAAGTGTTGGCGATGTGCGTGTTGAACGTTAGGCCTTTGTCTATCGTCAACCCCAGGAGTCTGATCTCTCTGCACAGCGCGACGTCGGTCCCGCCCATGCTCAGGCGTGGGGTGTCATATTTAAGTTTTCTCGTAACAACCATTGCGCAGGTTTTGTGTGGCGCAAAATTTAGCTTGTTTTCGACGCCCCAATCCTGAACATGTCCGAGGACCGCACTGGCCTGTCTCTCAATCTCTGCGGCGGTTTCTCCGGTGAAGGCAAGGACAACATCATCCGCGAAGGCCTGGCAGTACGTGCCCTTCTCCTGCAGCCGCTTGAGTAAAGGATCGAGCAGGAGATTCCATAGGAGCGGACCCCCCACGGATCCCTGGACGCAGCCCTTGTAGGTTTTCCGTTCAACCTCCTCTCCGGCGTATCGCACCTTTACCTTTCGCTCATCAAGGTAGCTGTCGATCACTCGTCTCAGATTTACTGGGCACTCTTCTTCTGCTAATCGCACCCTGATGGCCGGCCACCACGCACTGTCGAAGGCTCCCTCTATGTCCAGCGACACAAGAAGAACCATCTTCTTGTTTCCTATTTCTGTTCGAATGTGTTTCATTAGGTTGTAGAGGGAGTCTTCGGTGCTTTTTTGGGGCATGAAGCCATACTGGTGCTTGCTTAACCTTGGGAGGATATGGTATCTGAGTCGAGCGATCAACATCTTTTCGTACACCTTGCCCAAGACAGGCAGTAGTCCAATCGGTCTGTACGCCTTGGGCACGGTGTACGAATCCTTGTTGGGCTTTTTGAGGACGATTACTGTTGCCTCTTTCCAAACCCTTGGGAAGTAGTGAAGAGCCAAACACTTATTTAACAGCGCCAGGAAGAAGGTCGAGTTTACTTCTATGGCCCGTGCGCATATATCCGACGTAAATCCGTCTGCGCCAGGGGCCTTCTTCGGATTGAATGTTAGGAGCGTTCTTTTCAGCTCCCCTGACGTAAAGGGCGGGTCCCGCTCACCGTCATCGCCTTTCTCCCCGTTTACCTTTTCAGCCAGTCTTCTGGTCCTCCGGTGATTTTGGTCGTCTTTATCCTCTTTGTCCTCGGGGTAAAACGTCTCGGCCAGCATTTCCGCAGATCCTTTCGCGTCCAGGGTCTGGTCTCCTTTTCTCAGATGTATATCCTCGCCCCTCCTCGTTGTCCTTCTCATAACCCTATATATACCCTCCCACATTCCCTCTCTATCCTGTTTGCCACAGAATTCCTGCCAACTCTTACATTGTGCTTCCTTTACCAGTCTTTCATATTGTTCTTTCTGTTTCAGGTATTCGTCTATAACCAGGCTTCTACGGCACGGTGCTGCGCTTCGGATCCTTCTTTTCAACGTCATCGTCTGCTTCTTCATCCTCTCAAGCTCTTCGGACCACCACGGCATGGTAAGTGTTTGTGTGTGTTTTTTATTTGGCATTGAGTGTTTGCATGCTTCTGTGATAACTTTGTTGTATGTGTCCACTGTTTCGTCTATTTGCTTTGTGTTGTGTGCGTTTGTTATGTTGTGTGCTGTGAGTTCGGAGTCATGCATTAGCTGTGCCAGTTTCTCATGAAACTGGCTCCAGTTTGCTTTTTTTTGTGTTGTATATCCGTGTTGTGCGTACTATGTTGGTGTTTAGTGGTTTTTGCAGTGCTATATTAAATGTTATGCCGTTGTGATCCGAACTTGTGAGGCCTTCCTCTACGTACCAGTCTTCAACGAGGTCAAGCATATCCGCGGTACATGTCGTGATGTCTATGTGACTGTAAAGCCTCTTTCCTCCCCTAACAGTATCATAGGTTGGCACGTCTCCCACGTTCAGTATTTGCAGTTCCATTTCGTCAATTGCGCCCCTCATTACCTTACCTCTAGTGTCTTCCTTGAGGCTTCCCCACCAAGTGCTCTTTGCGTTTATGTCTCCACCCATGACCAATTTGTTTGGGCTCGTTGTGCTCTTGATCTTTTTTATCTGTGTTAGGTAGGGCTCTATAGGCTGGTCTGGCTCGAAATAAAGGGACACCAGGGTGACTGTCCAGGTTACTGTATTTAATTTTAAGGTGACTATGTTTTTTGTGGTGTCATTTGGACATTGAGTTACATCAAGATCAGGGTCGAATATGGCTATTGCTGACTTAACCGCGCCTTTATTTGGCGTCGCGTCCTGATATATTCTGGCACCCGGGTATCCCTTCACTTCCCCGACTCCACCCACATAGGGTTCCTGCAGAAGAGCTACTGCAATCCCGCGCTTTTTTGCCTCCAACATCAACTCGTCCGTTGCGAGTTTACTTCTTTGGAGGTTGATTTGAATGATTTTGTATTTACGCAACTGAGCCGGGGTGGTTCGGGTCGAGTTTTGAGCATTTTTTCTGCCATGGGCGCCCTTAGCAATACGCCACTGTGGATCGCGCTAAGTCATCCCATCTTCTTCTTATCGGACAGCCCAGACTAAAAGCATTGTGTTCCACCAAGTCCAACTTGGCGATTACACAGTTGCGACACCTGGGCGGTACCTCAGCGAGAAAATCGGTGCACTCTGACTTCAGATGGGGACCTCCACAGTGGGCGCACAGATCTGCAGCTTCGGTGCAGAACTTCTTTCCGTGCCCAAAGCCCAGGCATCGCGTGCACTGGACCAGCGGGGTTTGATCCTCCACTCTGATGCGCTGGAGGTCTATGTGCACGCTCCCCAGTTTAGTCGCTCTCTGCCAGACGGTGGGTGAGACGCTTACCACGACGTGACTGGTGTGGGGGTTTCTAGTTCTCTTCCTGAATTTTACTTCCATCCTATCTTCCTCCTCGCCGAGGCCCTGAAAAACGGTCCGGTTCTGATTTCTCAGTGCCTTGAGGACGTCCTCGTCTGTATTAACTGACAGTACGCTCTTGAGAATCAGTAGTGGGTCCCTATTTTTCATGTCCTCGACGGTGAGGTCGACTCCTTCCCTTTCCAGTCTACTTTTGATTTTGTTTCTCTCCTCCTTTGATCCAAATCCTATTATGACCTTCCTATCCTTTGCCTTTCTTACTCTTTCCACTTTTATCCATCCCTCTTTGGCGTCAACTGCCTTCCTGATCTTGTCCAGGACTTCCTCCCCTGTCGCCGTTTCATCTTTCGACGTGACAGCGCAAGAGTGAAGCGTGTTCCTCGTCGGGGCTTGCTTCCCGTTTTGGGTCGCAGTCACACTCGCGTAAGTTGTTGACGCCATTTTCTCCATTGTCTCTCTCTGTCTTTCCATTTCATCTTTCAAGTCGTCCATCCTTTTGTTGCTTTCCATCAACAGTTTGGAGTGCTCCCCAATCTTTCTCGCAATTTCATTTTGGTCCGAGTTTATGTGAAAAGTAGTATCGGTGGTGTTGTTTCTCTCCTGCGTTTCCTCTGTCGGTCCTTCCTTTCTTCCCCTTTTTAGTTCTGCCTCCGCCTCCTTCACTAGCTGGAAAAGCCGATCTAGGGCGTTGGTGACTTCCGTTTTTATCTCCGTTTTTATGTTCCTAGAATTGTTTAGGTTTAATTTCCCTTTTAGGAGGCAAGCCTTTGCTTCAGCTATACGGTCTGCATATTGCCTTTTTGGTGGACTAGATGCTTTACGCGCGGTTGTTTGCTTATTGTCCTGTGTCTGCTCTGGCTTAGGTTTTGAAGGGCCTGCCTTTTTTGTCAGGTTCGTTGGGATGGGGGTAATGTCATTTTTCGCGGCTTCCCATTTCCCTATGCTACGTCTTACGTTCGGTTCAGGGGTCTTGTTTATTGGGGATTTTTCGACCGTTGTTTTTGAGGGTGACTTTTCACTCTCTGTCTTTTTTGCGGGGGTCCTAATTGCGAACATGTTGGAGTGGTTGTTCCGTGTGTAAATAAAATAATGTCAGTACAAGTGTATCCGGTAAGTTGTATAAGTTTAAAGGGTTGGGTACACTTGGAGCTACACGGAAATTAAGGCTAATGTGATGTAGTTTTGTCTATTTCCTATTTAGTCGCAGGCTATGTCCTTCGAGTAGGCAGTTGTAGAGGACTGCCTACTTGTCAGTTCAAAAGTTTGAGTCACAGACTCTGTCGTTTAGGGTCCAGTAGGGCCTAAGTTACAAAACCCTAGTTATGGGGCGAATAAAATACAATTGTATTTTGTTTTATTTGTGTAGTTTTAGTTTTCGGCTCTACCTAGAGCTAGGTTTTGTCGAAGCTGAGTTTATAAAAATAAAAATACACAAAAGACACAAAAATTGGAGACTAAAGACCAGAAATTTGGTTTTTTGAAAATTTTTCTAAGTCCCCGGGTCCAAAAAATTTTTCTTAATGATAGGTTGCGTTCTACTGCTTAGCGCGCAATTAATTGCGGTGGCAGAGTCCGCGCGTCTCAAACAGATTAAACACTATTTAGGTCACAAGTTCGGAATTTAAAATATTTTTTAAAACTAAACCAAAAGTGATAAAATTATAGTGCTTGCGGTTCCGGGCTGTGTTCTCTGCCGCTAAGGTCTCCGCCAAGTCTCAGGTCCCTGGTGCCGCTGGAAGGGTGACCACGCCACCACGTGCTTTTTGTTTTTCTGCGTTTTCCGCCGGATTTCCTCAGCGGAAAAATCCGCGAGTTAGCTCGGCAGATAGAGGGCGCTGGGGCGCACACGACGATGCGCCGCAACCGATAGGTCGCAGCGACTAATCGCGCGCCGCACGCAGTTAAAGCAGATTTTTTCAGATTAACCTCTAAAAGTGAGGTTATTTTGCGGGAAAATTCACAGTTTTCACTTTTCACACTGGATTTCACTTCGCCCACATGCGCGTTGGTGAGACGATTAAATGGTGTATCGCACTTGTCGCTACGGCTAAAATTGCCACTTTTATTGATTTTTAAGTGCGGAACGAGGTAAATTCGTGGCGTTCGGGTGAGCGGATCGAAACCGTCCTATCTTGTTGCCTTAGGGTCTGTCTACCCGTAAAGGATAAAGACGTGATTTATGAATTGTTATGTACACTACAGCATGGAAGCAAAATAGCATTTTTTTAATAAAACATGAAAATGTCGTAAAAGAGTGAAATAAAAATTAAAGTAATATCGGTCAAGGAACACGGAAGATTATTGAAGAGTTTTAAACTGCTTATTTTATCAGTGTAAGCGACTAGAAAGAGAGATCCGGTATGACATGTGATGTCATACTAAAATACAGTTTTTCTTGAAAGAGAGACAAATCTTTGACAGCTAGGTACCTATTTGAAAAATATTTGTTGTCACATTTTCACGTATTGTTCATCACATAAATGATTTTTTAGCAAAAGCCATGAAAAAAATCATGAATATTCCTTAATGATTCGGATTGTTTCAGCAGATTTTGTTAGATAGACTCAATAAAATCGAAAAAAAATCAGGATTTTTGAATCATAATCGTCAAAATTGTATGAGAATACTAAATGAATCCAAAAATATTAAAAAACATTTTTTTTTTAAACGTATAGTACGGATAAACGGGGCCTTTTTAGGTCTCGTTACCTTGGGCTCTGTCTACCACGTAAGGGTTAAAGACGTAGTTTATGTATGTATGTATATAGTACGGCACTTAAACTGCATCTGTCAATAATGAATTTTATAGATACTATTTTTCTTATTTGAACAATCATTAATAATAATCACATTTGATGTAAAATAATGATTCATTAAGCCCCTCGTCGGAAAAATCCTTTTAATTAAGGGTATTAATGATAAAAGACGTGTGCAGCCGAGTGGAAACGGGGGCAAGCACAAGTGAAATTTGTAAATTGGGGGGACTTTGATTACTATTACGAGTAGGTACTTTATTATATTTTAGTTGTAATTTATTTTTTTATCTTATAAAGTTGAAAATATTTTGTTTTTTATAATTTTGAGATCAATGCTATTTTTGATAAATAACACCTAAATTAATGTGAAAATATGTATCGATTCTAAATTTTTTAGTGTTTAAAAAATACTCTGTTCCTTTTTCGAAAAATAAAAAATACTGTCTATATGAAAAGTTTTGCAGCCATAACAAAACACCGTTTGCCATTTACAATTACGAAACACGATAAAATGTCATTTCCATTCGAACAACAATCATTAATTTAACCCATCCTGTGTAAGCACCAGATCATAAAACAGTGACACATCGCCAAACGTCAAATTTCCCCGATCGCCCGGCAAACCCTAGTTAAGGCAAGATATTAAGATACGGCTAATCCGCCCATAACTTAGGCTCAAGACCGTTAACCGTGGTTTAGCCACTGACCATTGTCCTGCGTTTAATTTAAACGGGAAACCGGGCCGCGTTAAACTGTAATGATTTTACTGGGCCCTTACTACCAACTTAACAATGCTACTCGCAAACGCTTAGATGAACTTTCATGTGTAATGAAAAGGTTTAAATTGGAATGATTTGAGTAAATTTGATAGTAATGTTAAGTTTGTTTGTAGGTGTCGTAAGATTTTATGCATGAAGTCTTTATGCAAACAGGTCCTAAGGGTGGTGTTTCTGGTTTTTGGGTATTGAAAATGGACCCGTATATTGTGTAGATATGCCCTTATGGTTATTAGATTAATTCAGGGTGTAATTTAGTTTAATGTGTTATGAGGCAATCAGTATTGTTGGGTTAATGAATTTTGCTATTTGGACATGTACTATTTGAATCGTGAGTAACTGCGGAATTCGATAGAAAATTCCAACAATACTCTCTCTAGACAGTGGACAGTGGTGATCATTTAACATCAGGTGACCCACTAGTTCGTTTGTCTGGCCTCTCTAACATAAAAAAAACTTAATATTTTTAATATGAAAGCAACTTTACTCTGTCAGACAACAACAGGTTGCTTTATGTACTTAGGAAGACTTAAAAAAAATTGTACCGAAATTAAAATTTATTCTGTTGTTTATCAAAAATTACTAATTACTAGTTACTATTTATACTTAGGTACCTATTGATAGTATTTTTATGAAAAATGAGAATTCTGCGCTAAGGATATAAAATAAAATTTTACTTACTTTTTACATTTACTTACTTACTTACTTATTTCTCCTAAATATAAACCTCACTGTTGATCGACGTAGTAAGATTTTTAACGAAGTTTCAAATGCCTGATAAATTATAATAGCAATCACATGCGCGTGAGCAACAGCGCGGTTTATATTCAGGAGAAAAAATCGATAGACATTTTTTTCTTTTATTTCACACGCATGTGGTTGCTAATATAATTAATCAGGCGTTTAAAACTTCGTTTAGTAATCTTACTACGTCGATCTCTATATTATAATAATAATGTAAAGCAATTTTCCAAAATATAACATGCCTAGTTCCCGTTGGGGTCTTCCCATCGAGTTACGATCTGGGTGCCTTTTCACAGTGTACAATTTTCTGCAGGGCCGACAACGCACTGGCATCGCGTAAAGCGCTGCGGGTGTCTATGTTCGTTTGTCTGGCCTCTCTAACATAAAACAAAAGTTTGTTCGAATCATCATTGGGACTTGTTTGCTGACAACTGCGTTAAAATGGATTTTGCACTACAATTTTAATTTTTGAAATAAAAACTTTGTATGTAAAACAACATAACACACAAAACATTAGAACTCTATCACAATAACACAACATGGCTACACTAACAAATCTAAAACATTTGCAACAGCGACAGAGTCCCTACAATGCCACTTATCGCACCGTACTTAGCCATTGTAAATGAGGGTAATTTTTAACCTATTGTGCGCAATATTAGGATTGTCAACGTTCTTCTGAATGAAATGATAAAATGCGAGTTTAAGATACTGTCTTTGTTAATAGAGTTTATAACTAGTTTTGGTTTTTTGTGTATTATAAATGATGCCAGTTTGTCAGGGTTTTATCGTGGATGTACGTATGTTTTAGGACGGGCTTTTTTCGATTCTGCCATTTTGATCTTTAGATTTAATTGGCATTGTTCATTTTTTTTAGTATGCTCCAATTCGAAAACCATTTCGAGGAAAACCATCATTTAATTTTATCCGATTTATCTTGTCCGATTTCAAAAATACTTTATGATTGCAGATATTTTTGTAAAAGTACTTTGAACCTTTGTTTGACCGAACGACCCGGTTTTTAGACAGAATCCAGCATCGAATGTTTGCCACAAAAATGAAAAAAAAAGTTTAGCTATAGCAACTGTCACGTGTCACTGTCAAATCGACAAAACCATAGACAAAGCCGTTTTTTTATGGCCAGCCGAACGAAGGCGATTGGGATTCTGTCTAAATTCACGAATTATCAAACAGCGAAGAAATATTTATTATTAATTAACAAAGCTACGTAAAAGCATAATATTCAAATTAGTTGCTTGAAATAGTCCATTTTATCAAATAAAGGTGTTAAAAGCACAGCTTAAAAAAAATGAACAATGCCAATTGGGCGAATAAGTTGCTTTCATTCACTTCAATTTTCTTTTTGATCAAAGAACTCTGTGGACGACAGTAGCGCCATCTTGCAAACGCAACTTTAGGGGAGTTTGTTAAATAGTGAATGATAAGTCCTTATTATTTTATGTTAAACTAGTTGCTGCCCGCGACTTCGTCTGCAATTTTTCGGGATAAAAAATAGCCAATGTGTTAATCTAGGGTATCAGCTATATCCGTTCCAAATTTTATCCAAATCCATTCAGTAGTTTTTACGTGAACGTACAAACTTTCGCGTTTATAATATTAGTAGGATTAAGTCAATAAATAATATATTATTATACGTATAGAAAGGCAATAAGTAGTATTTTTAGAGGCATTTGTTACTCACAGTAATAGAAAAAATGGATGTCATTATAAAAGTTTATCTTGAGAGTGCAAAACACAAAATAAGATTCCCTCAACTATGCCATGACAGGAAATAAATTTGTAAGTTAGTAAGTAAGTAAGCATTTTCAAAGCAACATTGACAAGACATTTCACCAAGCCCCTACTGTTGCACATTTCTGCCACGGCATGCGCTGTGATCGTATTCTATACCCGGAAGAACACAAGCTTCTGCCCGCGACTTCGTCTGCATAGCATTATACAGATAAACCTTCCTTTTGAATCATTCTATCTATTAAAAAAACGCATTAAAATCGGTTGCCTAGTTTTAAAGATCTAAGCATACATAGGGACAGACGGCGGAAAGCGACTTTGTTTCATACTATGTAGTGATAGTGATAGTGATAGTGACGTATCAGAATCCAAGGAGTTCGTAACAAGTTCCAAAATAAATTCCACACAAACTTCTCACAGACAACACGAGCTGCACCAATTTCTATTTAAAACTACAGCCAAGTTCAATATTGCGATTAAAATATTTAATCCCATAATTGGTACGGCGGATTGGAATTTTCAATCCTGCTAAATACATAGGCTTAGTGTGGGGTTCGAATCTGTTCACCCTGCTTGCATTCTGAATACGTGTAGTGTCCGTATGATAGTTTTTTTAGATATTATTCAATAGACAGGAGAAATTATTTAAGTATATAATGTGCTTAACAGATTAGAAGCATAACGGCTAGAAACTTACAAACACTTACATATTTAAAGGCAATAAGGAATATGGTTTTTAAAATTCATTTAATATAATTACATTTATGTTACAAATCACATAAAAAATATTTTTCCAAATTATATTATTTTAACATATATCACTTTCTAAAAAAACAGTGGAATGAGTGGGCGTAAAGGTGGAAAACTTAAGTACCTAAATGACCTGTTGTATGTGTGAGTAATGTGTGCGAATAGACAAATAGACGTTCCAAATTAGAAAAATGACTTAAGTCCCATATCAGCTCTGTACACTACTACAATATCTACAACAGGTAATTTACTTTAGTTTTTCACCTTTAGTAGTTTTTGTGTGTATTAAAAAAATAATTTTGGTAAAAACCATTAATAACCTTTAAACGAGCAACTCTTGTATACAATACCGACCAAAGCTCGGTCATTAGGTACTTACGGCTCATTTCTTCATTTGGTAGGCACTTGCCATATAAACCACATACAAAATCACCTATAAACTTACCTACCTATTTGTATCACTGCACTCAGCTCAATTTATGCTCCATTTCCACCCTCGGATTATATGACACATTTTAATTATTGCGGCAGCCATTTTGGTTTTTAAAGTAATCCGCTTACAATCTCAGTGTTGCTACATTAAAATCTTTCGCGGTAGAGATGTGATAACAAAACCTCTAGTGCAATAATTTATTGAATCAAACGAACTTGAAAAACTCAAGTTAATTACCTGTTGTATGTATGAATAGACAAATTGGCGTTCCAAATTAGTAGAATGACTTAAGTCCCATATCAGTTCTGTACACCACTACATACATACATCAGGTCATATAATAATAATAATAATATCTTGGGACAAATTACACCAATTGACCTAGCCCCAAACTAAGCAAAGCTTGTACTATGCCAGGCAACGGATAAACATACTTATATAATGTAGATAAATACATAATTAATTACATACAACATCCATGACTCGGGCACAAACATTCATATTCATCATACAACTGTCTGCCCCTACCGGGATTCGAACCCGGGACCTCTAGCTTCATAGTCAGGGTCACTAACCACTAGGCTATCCGGTCGTCTAAATATACTTAAGTTATACTAATATACTTAAGTTTTTCACCTATACTTTGCGGAGGTCCATTTCAATAAACCAAAAAATATACCTTGCTACTCACGTGTAAGACAGCCGAGCTTGAGTGTAAAAACATAGGTAATATATCTTCTGAAGTTTCTAAAGGCTCGTATTTTGCTTAAATTTTGACTTTACTTAATAGGCATTTGCCTTTTAAAATAGCTAGTAATGTTTAAAAAAACGATGATTTTGTTGACTTTTTAACTCATATTATTTGAATTTTACAAGTCGGAGTCTGATTATTAATAAAATAAAATAGGTAGGTACTCAATAAAATTTTTTTTTCTGTATCTGTTTATTAATAATGAGAACAACACTAGCTGGCAAATAGTCAAAGAGCCAACATCCCCATGACAATAATAACTTAAATTAACAAACCTTAATCCCTGCGCGACAGGTTTCTTATTAACACCATTTGTCACTCCTGTAGGTACTATACAACAACGACCTATCGTCATTCTAACATCAACCATATTCCAAACAACATTGAATTCAAAATAATTCACATAATTTACATTCAAATCAGTGACAGGAGACCTTTGGTTGCAAATTGTAAAAATCATTATGGCGCTAGTATTAGGGTCGATTTTGCGATGTTATTTGGGGATTAAATACAAATTATAAGCGGATTCTTAGCGCCTTAATTATCGGGGAGGTTGTGGTATTAGCAAAGTTTAATTTAAATAAATAATTTTATGAAGCCGCGGGGCTATTAAAATTTGTCCGTTTTATTAAATACTAGCTGTTGCCCGCAACTTCGTCTGCATTGAATTCGTTTATCGCTATCCCGCAGGAATTACGCAATTTTCCGGAATAAAAAGTAGCCTATGTGTTATTCTAGACCATGTTCTATCTATGTTCCAAATTTCATCCATATGTGTCCACCCGTTCTGGCGTGAAAAAGTAACAAACATCCAAACATACTCACAAACTTTCACATTTATAATATTAGTAGGACTAGCAGCTGTCGCCCGCGACTTCGTCTGCGTATCATCACTACATAGTGTAAAAGAAAGTCGCTTTCTCTGTCCCTATGTCCCTATGTATGCTTATATCTTCAAAACTACACAACGGATTTTGATGCGGATTTTTAACCGACTTCAAAAAAAGGAGGAGGTTCTCATTTAAATAGATAGAGTGATTCAAGAGGAAGGTTTTTATGTATGATTCTACGCAGACGAAGTCGCGGGCAGAAGCTAGTTATACATATAAACCTTCCTGTTGAATCACTCTATCTATTAAAAAAAACCGCATCAAAATCCGTTGTGTAGTTTTGAAGATAATAATATAAGCATACATAGGGACATAGGGACAGAGAAAGCGACTTTATTTTATACTATGTAGTGATAGTGACGAGTAACAAACTGTAGAAAATTCGTGTCGATTGTAAATCTAACTTCAAAATGTACACTGATCTGACCCTTGATATATCTTCTAATATCTATGACAAATCATTGGAATCAAAATAAATGACATTTAATTTCCATAAATAAATCCCTCAACTCCCTGGTCAACCCTATCCAACCGACCCCTTTAAACTAAATTACTACTAACACAATACCTAACAAAAACCAACCTTATCATGGTGACTGCTAGATTCAAATTAGATCCCTACAAAATGTCCATATGTGAAAGTAGCCATATAGAAGAATTAACCAATAGATTGGTAACGTCTCACAATGTTTTTGGAAGAAGCCTGATCTTATAATGAAAAAATATTGTCATCATCACTTCTTCTTAAATTAATATTGTCCCATTGCTTCAGGCTTTCTTTCAGAATTAAAGGGGGGCTATAATTCTCACATGAGTCCAGTGCGGATTGAAAATTTTGCAGTATGCTTAGTATAGGTTTTCAGTTACAAAATACGTCTCGAATGCGTATGCGTTAAAATACTTGAACTTTGATAAAAAAGATAGGCTACGTAAGTCACATGCGAGCACACGGTCATACTCTAGGAGTTGAGGCAGTCGCCATGGTCGAAAACGGCCGTGAGCACATCATCATCATCACTATGAGAACAGTTTGTTGCCGTTTCGATCCGCAAGTGGCGCTGCCAATTTAACCATAGTAATTGACACGTTTACGTGAACGCGCTCGAGACGTTTTTATATGCGAAAACTTACACTAAAGGCTTAGACTTCTCGCGATGTTTCCCTTCACCGAAATGCTCGTGGTGTTCCAAAACTCACAGATGCGAGTCCTGTTTTGAACCCACGTTGTCTCACGATTGACAACTAAAACAATACAATACAAATACTCTTTATTGAACACCACAAGTCAGTACAAAACAATACAGAAACAAAGAACAAGGTAGACAATAGGCGGTTGGCGGACAACCAATGAAAGAAAGAAATAAGTCGGAGACAGTTTAACTAAAGCCTGAAGTGAGTCGGAATTGAATCGCGTTAAGACATCATGGCAAAGCCCCAGTACAAATAGAAAATAAATTAAAATAATTCAAAATTAAATTGGCATTCATTATTGAAATAAGGATTTTTCTCCCAAGGGAATTAAGTCCCGGAATTTCAACTGCCACATCTGAAGTTCCCGGGTCAAAGCTAGCTGAGACATATAGCCATCATTCCGCTATGATTGAGATGACGCAGTTTGGACAAATATGAGTCGTTTGACGTATAGTACGGCTCGTTTGTGGCGGTCAGTGATATAGTATGCCATTAGTATGATAGAAACTTGGTTTATGCAGGGGTTGAGTTTGTTTGGTTAATTTGGTGATTTTCTGTGTTTTGATCTAATAATAACTGTATGTTTATTTATATGCTAAAGTTAAAAATAATACAGAATGAACCAATGGTCCATCGCCTGACCGCGCCGGCTACTGGAAACACTGGGCGCGACAAGCGCCAGCGCCCTCTACCGCTTTTCTCTTCTAAACTCGGCTTGCGCACGCGACGCTTTTGCTCCATGAATTAATTATTTATTTGTATTTTACGCTAGGCGATGCGGCTAGCAACCCATCACTATTTTGATTCCACTTTCCACCTCTACGCCCTCAGTGTCTTGCTAAACGTGGCCTGTAGGTCTTGTTACCTTAGGCTCTGTCTACCCCGTAAGGGATAAAGACGTGATTTGTATATGTATGTGTATGTATGTAAGTAAGTCACACAAACAACAAAGGCACCTCAAAATTAAATCAACCCAGTAAAGCCACAGTTTACGCAAACCTTTCCTTAATGATCACAGTCTCCATCAAATCCCATAAATGCTGAGGGGCAGCAAACAAACTCTTTCAATACAGGCCCCTGTCAGAGAACAAAACGGGTTGAGAATGAAAAATGAAATCAAGTGGACACTGCGAGAGTCGGTAAGCGAGGGACTTGATACATTTTAGCGAAATTTATACACAGGAAACGGAAGATGCATTTTTGTTAATAACACATCTATAGGGGGAGTGTGAACGTTGGGAGGGGAAGGCCTAGACGGACGTTCCAAGACCAGATAGGAGAAGTTTTGGAAAAAGGTCAGGTCAGGAGTACCCGAAACCGACGAGCATGTATGAAGATATTGATGAGTGTGGATGAAGTGAAAGAAGTATGTCAGGATCGTAGCAAGTGGAACAAAGTAGTCTTTGCCTACCCCTGTGGGAAAGAGTCGTGACGGTATGTATATATGGGTTTTGTATTGGAGTCATGAACGTATGTATTGGAGAGAACAAAGACGTGTTTATGTAAATTCATTTAACCCACACACCAAACATTTCATCGAGCATTTTGTAGCAAGTCCACACGTTCTGTGGGCCAAGCTCAGCCATCATTTATCAGCAGCACTTACCGAATTTGCATAAAAGCATGATTAATGCGCGTACGCACAACTGACCGGCAGCTACGATAAACAGGGATAACACTACAGTGCAGCTAATTATCAACATTACTATACGTACAAGGGTGATAGGACCCTAATTATCAACATTGTTATAGAAGGTACCGAAAAGCTCATGGTAAATTCCAAATGTAATTTCGCGTATTCCGAAAAACTCAGAGGTGTTCGGGCTCGAACCCACTACCGCTAGGGCTACCGCGGCTTTTACATGGCGCTACCACCGTCTTTCTTGCTAATTCTGCCGCCAAGCAGCACGCTGTGTTCCAGCGTGGAGAGTAAGACAACCGGTGAAATTACTGGAACTGGTAAGCCTAGCCCCCTAGGCTGGCAACGCATCTGTAATCCTATTGCTAGTGCTATTGTGAGTGTCCATGGGTGGTGGTGCTCGCTTACCACCATGTGATCCACTTGCTCCTTTACCTTCCGTGTCGTATAAAAAAACATACGCTATGTATGTATACAAAGTGTCTCAGTATTATAATTACACATAGACGGATAACTCAAGTATAAAAAGTCGCGTGTTACTCGACATGTTTTGGACTATTTTGTAGTCCTTCCTCTCGGAGCGCTCGCCCCAGCGGCAGCGAAACGAACACTACGAAACTAGTCGGACTACGAAATAGTCCGAAACATGTCGAACATCACTCGACTTTTTATACGTGATTTATCCGTTTATGTGTAATTATGATGAAGTCTCACGGTATTTTCATGTTGAAAGTGTCTCAGAATTATTCTGAAATATTTCAGATGGTGGTTTACTTCCATACTGGTCTGGGAGTAAAGAAAAAACATGGAATATATACCAGTTGCTTCTCTTCCCGCGGAGATGGTAAAACCCATCGAGGGAACGGGCGAAAATCTTAGGAATCATAATTATAGGCGATGCGGTTTGCAACGCCCACAATCATGCTAAACGTGGCATTTAGGTCTTATCACCTTGGGCTGTCTACCCCGTTAGGGATAAAGACGTGATTTATGTATGTATGTGGTTTAGTTGGTTTGACTGGACACGATTACAATTTTTTTTCATTCATACATACATACCGTCACGCCTCTTTCCCACAGGAGTAGGCAGAGACTACTTTGTTCCACTTGCTACGATCCTGGCATAATTCTTTCGCTTCATCCACAGTCATCAACTTCATACATGCTCGTCGGTTTCGGGTACTCCTGACCTGACCTTTATCCAAAACGTCTCCTATTTGGTCTCGGAACGTCCGTCTAGGCCTTTCCCTCCCAACGCAACCATTCACACTCCCCATATAGATCTGTTTAGTTAGTCTACTTTCATCCATCCGCTCTACATGCCCAAACCAACTAAGCATAGTTTTTTCTATCCTAGTCACTATAATCCTCTTTCACACCAGCCCGTTCCCTTATAATTTTTTTATTAACGCACAAATAAACAAAACAGAAAGACAAACAAAACATACATACAGACATCACAATAAAACGTCTCAAACAGCTTCAAATAAAACTAGCTCAAAATTATGACAAAGCGCTCGATATATTTCCGAACGGAAATCTGTAAATCTAGCTAAGCCTCTGGCTTCTAAATAACAGATGAGTTTCGCGAATTTCATGCGGGAATTATGAAAAAGCTATAACTCAAACTGAAACAGAAATGAGGTGTTGGCTTTTGTAACGACGTATGTTATTCCGTTGGTATACCAAATTCGGTTTTGTAGCTAGAATTTAAAGTTGATTTTAAAACTGAGGTCAAATTTGAGGTTGGCCTTTTTGAAATTCGTTTGAGCTATAGTGTGCGATCGGCTTTTTAAGGAGAAATTTGTATGAAATTCAGTGTCAGAATTTATTGTTTCGTGTTTGAATAAAGTTTTGTGAGTTTTATTTTTAATAGTTTATTTTCTTAATCAATACTTATGTTTCTGGGCTTAAACTTGTTCACGTCTTTATCCCTTACTAGGTAGACAGAGCCTGAGGTAACGAGACCTAAAGGTCAAGTTTAGCATGATAATATGGGTGTATAGGTGGAAAAGAAAATCAAAAACAGTGATGGGTTACTAGCATCGCCAATAACATTCCTAAAATTTTCGCCAGTTCCCTCGATGGGTTTTACCATCTGCGCGGGAAGAGAAGCAACTGATTCATTCTATGTTTTTCCTTTGCTCCCAGACCAGCATGGAAGGTCAATAAATAAAATAAATGAATGTAGCCAGTTAAATACTCGATTCCGGCAGCAAATGGAGACAAACTAGCTTTTCTTTACAAACCTGTATAAAAATACCTTTCCCATGGTACATAAATTAGACATGGGGGCGTGTACAACGTACCATACATTACCCATTGTCCTCTACAGTACTAAAAATCCGTGATATAAAGCCGGAAAATGCAACTTTTTCTACTAATTGACGTTTCTATACTCCACGCTACACTGGCGCCTCTAGCGGCGAATACATACTCGGTAGCCCTCATTTCACAAAGAACGTCGTGCGAGAAGACTATCTATCTCCCTTCTACTTCCACCCTCCTACCCTCACCACCTTAACAGTTGGCAGTCCACATAGCAAGTCGTTTGCCCCTTCACGCTTAAGAGCGTCACTCCTGTAGCCAGTCGTAGCTATCCTCTGATTACGACTTCATTTCCTGGTAGACCTCACGACCTCAAATTTCTCCTTTATGTTTTCGTCTTCCTCCGCTTCATTCTGTAATATTAAGGAAGTGATCAAAACTTTAAAAAAAGTAATAAAAAAGAGTAAAGTTATTGGTGCACCGCCTGATTTAATCTATTCTTTTCTTCATTTCTCTCTCTCTCTCCTCTCTCAATATTATACTTTGCAGTCGCAGTTTCAAAATATACGCATCCATTTGCTGCAATGCTATATATGGTTCATACTTCTATAAGAATGAGAGTTCTTAAAGAGCAACTCCGTAAACATATAGAAGCATTTAAAATGTGGGCATATAGACGCATGTTGGCCATAAGATGAACGGATCGGGTGACCAATGTGGAGGTCCTGCGTCGTTGGGAAGGAGTGTGAACTGATGCAGGCCATCAAGAGAAGAAAGGCCTATCTAGGACATGTGCTTAGACACACAAGATACGAGCTTTTACAGCTTAGAATCATAGCAAGATGGCTGGAAAAAGAGCTGTTGGGCGCAGGAAGAAATCCTGGCTGCGAAATGTCCGGGAATGGACTGGAATCATAAGTGCAGCGGAGCTTTTCAACCTGGCCAGGGACCGTGTGAAGTATGACCAACCTTCACTAGTTGGAGAGGCACCATAAGAAGAAGATTCTATAATGAGTTATTGTATTAACTAACTAGCTTCTGCCCGCGACTTCGTCTGCGTAGAATATACATAAAAACCTTCCTCTTGAATCGCTTTATCTATCAAAAAAAACCGCATCAAAATCCGTTGTGTAGTTTTGAAGATATAAGCATACATAGGGACATAGGGACTGAGAAAGCGACTTTATTTTATACTAGCTTCTGCCCGCGACTTCGTCTGCGTAGAATTATACATAAAAACCTTCCTCTTGAATCACTCTATCTATTAAAAAAACCGCATCAAAATCCCTTGTGTAGTTTTGAAGATATAAGCATACATAGGGACATAGGGACTGAGAAAGCGACTTTATTTTATACTATGTAGTGAAGTGGAGTAGTGACTGGTGAAGGATAATGCAAGTACATTGACTAATGGCAACATCACACCAAACAAAGAGTTGCCAGCCTCAATGTTTAGCGGAAATGAATTCCGCACAGAGCTGGCAAGCCACAATGAGCAGAAACAGATGACACTCGTTTTTCTCGCATCCGCTTTCTCGTATTCAAATTTGACATTGACAAATATCCGGTCATTTCCGGTTTGCGGCGGATGTTCATATCATTTATATTCATTCGGGAGTCAGCGAAAAGATTGTTGATGATACAGGGCGTGAATTAAAGGGGGCTACGGGGTGATTGAGTTTGGCGACGAGGTTGTTCCGATTGCTTTTTGTGAGCAGGCGTTTTTCAAAAAATGTTGACATGTAAATTTTCTTCAGAATTTGAATATTTTAAGTTTTTCTTACTCAGAATCGTTTACCCTATCGATTGTCACACAAGAAAAAATGTGTCCCATATTTTACTATGGAATTATTTTTCCTGTTCGTCACGTTCAGCACTTAGGTACAATATTAAAAGAAGTGACGAACTGAAATGTAAATTTTGGGACACATCTCTTGTTTAAAGTTCGATAGGGCAAACGATTCTGAGTAAGATAACCCCAAAACAGTTAAATTCTGGAAAAAAAAAATCATGTAGACTTTTTTTTGGAAAACGCTCAAGCATTTTACTTATTGGTCCAAAAGCTGGAAAAAATGTTGGGTAAGTATTTGAGAGGCAGCGAAACGATACATATCCTTTACTATTATCTAAACACAAAAAGTTAATTTATAGGTAGTGGGTTAAATGGATTCTTGTTTTATTTGGGAACGCGCAAACGTTCTCGAGGCAAATTGTAAGGAGATTTCTTCGAGCGGTGAAAATTGAATAAGCCAGATTATTTAGTCGGTTTCATAATATAATTATTGTAAAAAATCTTTAACAATAGGTATATTGTAGGATCTTTACGATTTGTTGGACGAACTACTTTTGTTTTTAAATATTACTCTAAAAATGTTTATCAGCTCTTGGAATAGAATTTAAAGCATACACTTTATTGTTTCCTAAAAAACAGGACATTACCAGAGGCTATTTGGGATAAAGAAGTACCTTCTGTCTGATTTAAGTCTGGTTTCATTCCCTTTTGTTTCATCCTCTAAACACAACAAAACCCTATCAAATCCTTAACAAACCAAACCTATTCTGTTCTATTTTGCAACAAACCCCGCTGTGACCATTCCGTTTCATTAGTCAGGACACGGAACGCATTGTCGATGTTATCAGTTTTTCTTCTTGATTTTGTCCTCCGTTCGACAGAAGCGTGGTCCCCGAAGTGCATACTAATTCTGTGATAGATTAATCGAGTTGTGGTTTCATCGAATTTTGTGCAAATGAAGAGTAACGATCTGGACTCGATGGTAAGATTTTTTCTTGTCGATTTGTGCGGATTGGTGGCATGCTTGGAGAGTCGGAACGAACGGTTCGTTAAGTTTTTTGATTGCGAACTGATTGTATGTAATGACTTAGAGTAAAGAGAAATTTTTAGCTATGAGATGAGTTGCAAGGTGAATTACAATGGGTGGAAAAGTCTTTAGATTATAACCTCATTCATTAGACTCAGTCACTAAAATGTTCTTTCGAAATACCTACTTGTAAATGAACGATACCAAAATCGACCCTTATAATAATATATTAACTAAAAGTATACCTTCAGAAGACAAGCATACACACATCTGAAAAAAGCGACTAATTTGACCATCGCATAAACAGCGAATCTTCATTGAATACATACTTACATAAATCACGTCTTTATCCCTTACGGGGTAGACAGAACGTAGGGTAACAAGACCTAAAGGCCACGTTATGCATGATTGTGGGCGTGTGGAAAGGGGAATCAAAAACTGTTGGGTTGCTAGCCGCATCGCCTATAACATGATTCCTATTTTCATCCATTCCCTCGAATCCATTGAATATTTATCTCAAAATTATAATGCTGCTCTATAAACACGTTCGGTACGATAAAATCCTGAAATTTACACACACACACATCACGTCTATATCCCATACGGGGTAGACAGAGCTTGAGGTAACAAGACCTAAGGGCTATATTTAGCATGATTGTAGGCGTATAGGTGGAAAGAGGAATCAAAATAGTGACATGACATATCGCCTATAACATGACTCCTAAGACGTCTATATCCCATACGGGGTAGACAGAGCTTGAGGTAACAAGACCTAAGGGCTACATTTAGCATGATTGTAGGCGTATAGGTGGAAAGAGGAATCAAAATAGTAACATGACATATCGCCTATAACATGACTCCTAAGACTCGCCCATTCCCTCGATGGCCTTTTACCATCTGCGCGGGACGAGAGGCAACTGGTACATTCTATGTTTTTCTTTTTCTCCCAGACCGATATGGAAGTAAATTTCACCGGAAAAAACAGGAAAACAGACTTACATCATGCCTAGCGACCCGGTACGAAATCACCCCACGACTCAAAAGCCCGTATGCAAATGCCCTCCGAATTTATTGTTATAACTTCTCTTTCGCTAAGTGATATTCGAGATTTCCTTCCAAATATGCTGCGAGCGGTTCCCTATTTTATGTAAAACCTGTCCAGTTCCCGTAGACCTTTCAAGCTTTATTGATATGACTGAATCTCACTGGAAATCTTTTGGCTTTAAGGAGGTAACAGCTCAAGTGAGCCTGGACGAGTGACTAGCAGTTTCACAATGGTTTATTTCGTATTTTCCTTGATTGCTCCGCGCCGGCGCCATTTTCGAATTGAAGGTAATATAGTGCTAAATGAAAACTGATTGCTGAAAGTTGCAAATCAAGATAATCCTTCATTTGCATTTGGAACTTGGTTATGTTTTGGAGTTTGTTTATTCATACGAGTATGACGTTGAGACAGGTAATGCTTTGGGGAATAAAAGCGTTTCAAATAACGCGAATTGGTTTATTCTTTTATGCTTAAAATTGCGTAGTAAGAAGAATTTCGATTTTAAATTCAGGCAAATATCATGTCACTTTTGATAAAACCTTAGTTTAAGTAGTTTACTCGATACCGTAATCGTTTTGATTTCAACCGTTTTGACGACCGGATGGCCCAGTGGTTAGAGAACTGGACTATGAAGCTTGAGGTCCCGGTTTCGATCCCCGGTCGGGGCAGATATTTGTGTGAAAAATAAGAATATTTGTTCTCGAGTCTTGGATGTTTAATATGTATTTAAGTATGTATTTATCTATATAAGTATGTTTATACTTTGTCTAGTGCCCATATTACAAGCTTTGCTTAGTTTGGGGATAGGTCGATTGGTGTCAATTGTCCCAAGATATTATTATAACTCTATTATATCCTACTAATATTATAAAACCGAAAGTTTGTAAGTTTGGACGGCTGGATGGATGTTTGGAACATAGATAGATTATAGTCTGGAATAACAAATAGGCTACTTTTTACCTTTTACTTCTTATAAACGAATTCTATGCAGATGAAGTTGTGGGCAACAGCTAGTTATTATATAATTGAAATTTCCAGAAATTCAATTTGGTGGTCCACGCGCAACTGCGCTCACAACAGTTCTCAAAGCGACTTTAAGAACTGTTTAGCCGGTTCAGATGCTAAAAGGGAGTGATATAATTTATGAAGTGGAATCAAATTCCGATCCCCGTAATTCCACTAACAAATTGCAAATAAAACGTTTGTCGCGATATCAAAAAGCTTTCGCCCATAAATTAAAGGCAATAAAAGTGTTAATGGTGTAAGGAAAATCTACATCTTCCCCTTTTCTCGCGTTTACTCGCGGTCATAAGAGCTGCGAAGATGCTTTATGGGTTCAATGGATGAGGTATAGGGGAGACTGAGGAGAGTTGAGACAGAGGTGAGTCGATACAAAGGCGATTTCTCTGAACTTTGACAGTTTATCGGGCTGGTAATGGGCTGTATTTGCAAAAAAAACGCTTAGAAAAGGCTTGAACAGAAAAGTTGCACTTTGATCTAGAGAGATCGACAGGGAGCAAAGTTTACTTTTCTGAATGAGAGGTGTAAAATAGTTATTTGTGTCACATGGGAGCACAATGATGTATTTACGGCGAGGGCGCTACATTGAATCTAGAATGTAGCGAAGGATTCGACAATAGAATCCTGAGCATAGCGAGGGATTCTAAAGTAGAATCCAGAGCGTAATGAAAGTTTCAAATGTTAACGCCCAAGATGAAAATAATTTTGCTCCCGAGTTGCTCATAAACATAAATTTTAACATTAATTTAATTTTTCTTTTCCACTGTGTAACATTAAGCCAAAAAAGCCTATCCTTCATTTCATTGCTTAAAGTCACAAGTCCATTCACAGAATATACCCAAAACAGATCGTTCACTAACTCGTGTCCACTGGTGTGTGACTAAGAGCATTGTAAATTTCACACAAATGCACTCGCTGAATGTGAATTCGAGACATAGCACTCCCTAGTGAGTAAAACATTTTTAAATGTAAGGTTATTATTTCGAGTGCTTGCTTTTCCATACATGTCTTGGTTCTTAGGGTTCCTTAGCCAAGGAAACGGAACCTATTACTTTGGCTTATGTGTTAATCCCTTAGACAAAAACTGAGGCATCTTGAAATGAATGGTTATATATATGGTATAGCATAATTTTTAAAAAAGTAGTAGTTTTTTTTTTTATAAAGTAGTCTCTGCCTACCCCTGTGGGAAAGAGGCGTGACGGTATGTATGTATGTGTATGTATAATTTTTAAAATGTTCAGTGCAAAAAAATATCGAATAATAAAATAAATTTAATTTTGACCCAACGTAATACTTCTTTTGCTTCTCTTTTCTACTTTGGTTCTTTTACTTTTTCTGTGTAGACACACAGCAAGAGTAGACACTCTTGCTTAATACTTATGTCCTGTAAATCGTTCAAAGGTTAACTGGAAGAGATCCCTTTTAGGGATACGTTCGCCTTTGTGCATGTGTGTTGTCCTGTATTCATCTTTTTCTTGTGTTTTATGTACATTAAAAAGTTATACATACATACATACATACTTTGCTAGAAATGTCATATTCGTTGCATTAGGTACATTACCGTTGTTGAACGCTCAGTTATAAATCGTAGCCCACTGGCCACGCAATGTAAGACGTGTACCACGCTTTTCTCATACGTTAATAGGGCTCAATGCCATTAGTGCTAACTTTTGATGTACCCATCTAACTGAGTGGGTTCAACTATTAAACAGTTTATAACTGCTTTATAGTTTTTATAGTCTTGTTTACGTCTATTGCGTATTTGGTCGATTGCTTGTAAAATGTTTATTTCACGTTAGCTTTTAAGAATTTGAAGGAATTTGATGAAGAATTTAACGGCGCGTTAAATTGAAGACATACATATACATACATACATAATATCACGTCTTTATCCCTTACGTTGCTAGGTAGACAGAGCTTAAGGTAACAAAACCTGAAGGCCACGTTTAGCATGATTAAGGGCGTATAGGTGGAAAGGGAAATCAAAATAGGAAACAAAAGTTGAAAACCCATAAAACTTTTTTGGGTATACGCCCACAATCATGCTAAACGTGGCCTTAAGGTTTTGTTACCTTAGGCTCTGTCTACCTAGTAACGTAAATAAAGACGTGATATATTTATGTATGTATGTAAAAAAAAGACTGCATAATCTTGGACTTAAACACGAAATGAACCAAACCCAAAAAACACCGCAAATAAATTTCGCAACACCGTCGAAAAACCGGCAGAATTTCCTCGTTGAATTGTCGACTCTCAATTCTAGTCGCAAAAAAGCCAGCCTAAATCCTAAGCTAATTGCTCGCCGTATCATAAACACAGCAACGCCTCGTAAACTGAAACCTACAAACCGCTGGACCATTTGCGTGGATTTTAATCAGGCAGAGTGCTGTGTGTATCACCTTAACTACCCAAAACGAATCATGGCCGATCACCGGGCAAATTAGTTAAGCCGGAAATGCAGCGAGACATTTGCCCGCGTTTTCCACGCCCATGTTATTCTAGAGTTTATACATACATACATACACATACACAAATCACGTCTCCACCCCTTAAGGGGTAGACAGAGCCTAAGGTAACAGGTACCTACAGGCCACATTTAGCAAGATTTTGAGCGTATAGGTGGAAAATGGAATCAATATAGTGATGGGTTGCTAGCCTCATCGCCTATAACATAATTCCAATTATTTTCGCCCATTTCCTTGATGGGCTTTTACCATCTGCGCGGGTAGAGAAGCAACTGGTACATTCTATGTTTTTTCTTTGCTCCCAGACCAGCATGGAGATTCATGCATGGGGATGGATTCTAAAGTTTATAGGGTTTTTATCGAAACCTGTTCGTCATGACATTCGCAATTAAAGCAAAATGCTAATTAATCAAAAACGTATTAGTTAGGAATCATGTTATAGGCGATGCGGCTAGCAACCCATCTCGATTTTGATTCCGTTTTCCACCTATACGCTCACAATCTTGCTAAACGTGGCCTTTAGGTCTTGTTACCTTAGGCTCTGTCTACGTGATTTGTGTGTGTGTGTGTGTATTAGTTTCTACCTTAGCTTAGTCATACAGCGCAAAAACTTCGAAAATCATTAATTTGTAGAAATGTGTTAATGCGATGTTATAATAAGTCGGAATATGTCCACTGTTGAATATAAATGCAATTTCTTTTGCGATAGTAAATTTATACTTAAAATTTGTAAGCCTGATTGGAATATCTTTAGGTCCATTTGAAGTTTTATTTAAATCATTTTTTCGCGCTTAATTCATTTATAAACTGGTGTAAGTATCTAATTTCTAGACATTAACTAAATTTCACGTGTTCTATAGTTATCAGTATTGTTTAGAAATATAACTTTAAATCTAACGGGGGAACCGTATAAACAAATACATAAAAATCGGGAAATAATAATACATTATACGCAGACGGTTTATTTAATAATAAATAAATAAATAATACGCAGAGGGTAGTGAAATAAAGTATGTTTCTGATCGCAGGAACTTGTCGCACGAGCCAAAAGCGAGGGCGATAAACATGCGCCCCGACGCTTTCTTTATCACCACCCGAGGTGTGTACACAATTTTATGTCTTCCCCTGACCAGGCAACGTGATATTCTTAGAATTCGATTCTTTGATGGAATACCTATCTAATGTTATTTTTACTCTAATTTGGTACTAGGGAGACGGCACAAGTGTTGGACACTTTAAGCTGACAAGCACCAGTATTGGACACTTCATTCTTAATTCAAAGATGATGCAGTTTAAAATTGATTTATTGTCCATTATTGAAGAGTTATTGTCCATTATTGGGTCCATGTCCATTACTAGTGCAGTCACCCTAAGTATTTTTCAACATGGCGACTCCTGCAAGTTCAGCATAATTCAGAAAACGTTATTTTAATGGTACTACGGTGCTCCCAGTGTAAACCAGCTTTATCAATCGACACGGTTTGCAGTAAGTGATATTGGATTACGTTTAACGCGATACTGCCGAATTAGTTAATGAACCGCAGTAATTTGAGCCGAAAATCGCGTTTACGCGGTTAATGTTAAATTATGACATATCGACGGGACAGCGAATTAAGTTGGGTTTTAGTCCAAGCGAAATTATCTCAGTAGTCTAGCCGACAAGTTCAAAATGGTCTAAAATAGAGATACTGCTCTTAAAATTATGCGCAATAGCTCATTGGATGCGGAATGACGCCTAGAAAAATGTGCTAAAAGAGTGTATGTATTAGCACATAACACATTGCAAAATCACTACATAGTATAAAATAAAGTCGCTTTCTCTGTCCCTATGTCCCTATGTCTCTATGTATGCTTATATCTTCAAAACTACACAACGGATTTTGATGCGGTTTTTTTTAATATATAGAGTGATTCAAGAGGAAGGTTTTTATGTAAAATTCTACGCAGACGAAGTCGCGGGCAGAAGCTAGTGTATTAATAAAAAAAGATAATATGATGATCCAACCAATGAGCTATCGCACATAATTTTAAGAGCAGTATCTCTATTTTAGACTATTTTGAACTTGTCGGCTACACTACAGTTTAGAGCACTGCGTTGCAACCGTTGCAGGAAGTTTCAGTAGCTATTAAATAAGGTCTTTGCATAAGCTATAGGTGAAAAACTTAAGTATGTGTATGTGTGAGAATAGACAAATTGGCGTTCTAAATTAGAAAAATGACTTAAGTCCAATATCAGTTCTGTATACTACATCCAACAGGTCATTTACTTAAATGTTTCAGCTGTACTTGGCGGAGGTCCATTGCAATGAACAAAAAATATACCTTGCTACGCTACTCACGTGTATAAGACTGCCAAGCTTACGTGTGAAAACATAATATATCTTCTGAAGTATCTGAAGATTTAATTTGGTTAAATTTGGACTTTACTTAACAGGCCTTTGCCTATCAAGATAGCTAGTAATGTATAAAATTATGATTTTGTTGATTTTTTAACTCATATTACATACATACATACACAAATCACGTCTCCATCCCTTACGGGGCAGACAGAGCCCAAGGCAACAATACCTACTACAGGCCACGTTTAGCAAGACACTGAGGGCGTAGAGGTGGAAACTCATACCTAACCAAATACCAAGATGGCCAATAGTTTCCTCAAAAGACCTCATAAATCTCGGTGTACTTTGTAACACATTTATTCTTCACATAATCAACCCAGCATCCCATAATCCTGGGCCTAAATCACCCTGTATAGTCCGGCCGTTTGTCTTGCCCGATGACAGTTTTACTGCTCCGACGAAGTGCGAAGCATAAAATATTAATACACAATTTGTCCGAGTGTCCGTCCGGTAATCTAGTGTTGTGGAAAGAATTAATAAGGTGGGATATAGGATTTTGAGGGTCCAGCAAGGTCCAACCAGCAGGCTTATTACGTAACCTTGCGATCGTAATCGCCGTCGAAGTCGATTGTGATTACGTTTCCGAACGCCTTGAAACATTGGTATTACGTAAAAAAATGATACCGATTACCCTCGCAATCGCTTTCAAAAACGAAAGCAATTGAATTTAACATGCGGTTCGTTTTTGGATCCCTCCTAAGGGAAGAGCAGTGCTTTGCCCGGTGCACCCTGGGCATCGGTTAATGATTTCCTGGCAGATTCTGAGGGATATTATCCGTCGGCTAAGAGCCCGGGGAGAGGGGTCTTTTGACCGTATTACCGTACAACGTTGCTGACATTTTTTACTATGACATTGGCGCAATCCATAGGCCATACTAAAAACCGCAGGAGACCGCGAATCGGCAAGCGCAGCGTAGGACGTCCACCAACAAGGACGGATGACCTGGTTAAAGTCACGGGTTCACGGTGGATGCAAGCCGCTTCCAACCGAGGCAACTAGAGGTCTATGGGGGCTATGTCCAACAGTGGACGTCTTATGCCTGATATGATCATGATAATCTAGGATAACTTTACAGACGTTGTGTGTTATTACATTTCATCAGTCTTTTACATTTAATACTCTTGTACATTTAATAGGTGTAAAACCCAGCCCCGGAAAGCACTAAATACCCTCCATTAATTTAATCTTTTAACCCTGGACACACACGCTGACGGCACTAATTAAATACGATTAGTAGCAATTTGATCGGAATGGCGTGTCACTCACATGACATATAATTAGCATCTGCGACCGGTGCGCTTCGGTGGGTTGGAAACTGGTAATTAATACCTATATGCGCAGGATTAACCAAAACGAAATCGGGGCGGCGCGCAAGGGTAATAGTACGAAATCAAAGGCAGGACATTAGTATAGAACTAGCTTCGTCTGCGTATAGATATAGATTATCTACCTTCCTCTTGAATCACTTTATCTATTAAAAAAACCGCATCAAAATCCGTTGCGTAGTTTTAAAGATCTAAGCATACTAGGAACAGACAGCGGAAAGCGACTTTGAATGAAAATGAAAATGGAAATGAAAATTTATTTTTGCAAATTAGCCGCCAAGGGCTCCTTTACATGTATTTTTGAAACTACCAGCGCATTCGGAAAGATCATCAATGCCAAGAAGAATGCGCCGCAAGAAACTTGGCAGAAAGTCATTTTTTCAAAATAGAATACAGTAAGAATACTTAAATTCTACTTAAATTAAATACATTTATAAAAGGGATGTAGAAGGTTCCCGAGCCTTAAATTATATTAATCTATAGTAGAGATGTATAAAGTCTCTATTAGTCAAAACAAAAAAAAAAAAAAAAATAAGTTCAGTGGAGGTGTAAAACGCCTCCACCGTCAAATAAATTAATTGGAGATGTCTCCAATGTCGAAGAGAAAAAAAAAATGTATGAAATATTCTATGTAGTGTTTTATACTATGTAGTGATAGTGATGCAGTAATCATCAAATTGTATAAATTATCGTAAACACACCGTATTTTTTTGCAGTAAAAGCTTTGCGTTCGGCGTGGCTTATTTCTACAATAGATAGGCGACGGCACATCTGTTTAAACGCTAATAACTACCCTAAAATTGACTAACAGTGCGTTTAGACATAGACAGGTACAATTACACAGTACAGTCGAACAAATAGCTGTGCCGTGACGAGGCAATATCCTATTGAGCCTGACTTCAGGCATTTAATTACTGGTGTAGCCCTCAGGCTTCGCCATTGTCCCTTTAGTAACGTAGAACTAATCATAATATATGTGGTAAAAGGTATGGGAGTTGCAGGAAGTGGTCAGTTTGTGAGTAATGTGTTGCAACTTGAAATTTAGATAATGTTTGTAGAAATAATGAGATTCAGAATGTGTAGGACGCAGTTATAAAGTGAAAAGGTTTTTTAACAATAAACAGGCTGTATTTTTAAAACTTCTTTGCTGGGTGTAATTTTTCATTACATTAAAAATTAAATAAAATATATATTTGTTGATAACTGTTAGCTCTGACGTCACGTGGAACGCGACATCGTGACACTTTTTCGTGCGTGCAGCCGGTGTCAAACACTTGTAACATTACTTGTCATCTCCGAGACCACACGAACGAGCTGAGTGCAAGACAGACGTTGGTCTACGCCAGCCAGAACTAGCCTAAAAATAAATTTACATTAAGTTGTACATGCACTGTCCAAATCCCATTATAACAATGCAATTAGGATATGACATGTGCAAATTAATATTGCAACTACCATCAATGTTTCTCATTCTGATTTCTAACATTAGCATAGAACAATGTAGCTAAATTGACTCCATTATGTTATTGAAGCTTTACTACAGTATATAATACAGTCGTCTCAATATTATTATATCGTATGAACCCGTTCAGTGCTTAATAAACCTGTAAATACACAATGGACCCAGAGATGTAGCTGTTTGAGTGACAAGATGCAACAACTTGCCGATGAGTCGATAATAAATAATACAACAATACAATACAAATACTCTTTATATACACTCAATAGTCACTTATTGTAAAACTAGCTTCTGCTCGCGACTTCGTCTGCGTAGAATTATATATAAAAACCTTCCTCTTGAATCACTCTATCTATTTAAAAAATCCGCATCAAAATCCGTTGTGTGGTTTTGAAGATATAAGCATACATAGGGACATAGGGACAGAGAAAGCGACTTTATTTTATACTATGTAGTGATGATGATGATAGTGATGATATAGCGACAGAGTTGAGGAAAAAAACAGTGTATTTGTAAGCTACGTCTTACCGTGTCTAAAGTGAAATAAGTTATTTATTTTCACTATATTTAATTTCGTTTTTTTTTACAATAACATAGATTATTTTTGTGAACTTAACTATTATTCTGAGAGTGTATGGAACTCGATAGCTAGAATTTAATTCTTTATTATGTGCTGGTCTGGGAGTAAAGAAAAAAAATAGAACGTACCGGTTGCTTCTCTTCCCGCGCAGATGGTAAATGCCCGTCGAGGTGTGATAATTCCGGGGATGTCATGTTACTGGCGATGCGGCTAGCAACCCATCACTATTTTCATTCCACTTTCCACCTGTATAGGTGGAACGCCCACAATCATGCTAAACGTGGCCTTTAGGTCTTGTTATCTTGGGCTCTCTCTATGTATGTAAGTATGCTCACAAAATCTCAAAATTGAAAACAATCAGCCACAAAACTACAAATATCTCTCAAGATAATTCCCGATATATTTAGTTAGTGCCTACTTCGACATACAATCCGGCTGGCCTAGCTATTATGTATACTATAGCTATCCTTCAGATGTTTGTAGTTCGCCATGCACATAGCTTTAATTTGCAGTTACACGATACCCAGAACATCACTATCCAACGATAACACGGCTATACACTTCACCTATCAGATGTCACCATCTATGCAACCACATTCTGTTCCAATTGCAGATATAATATTCCTGCACATCCCCTTTACATCTGGTTCAAACTGGTTTCCAACCGCTATAACTCGCACTCCCTCCCCGTGAAATCCGTTAGGGTATATGGGGAGTTGAGGGGGGTTCGTGTGTAGAGTGAAAGGTCTTTGATTTTTGGTTGGGGTGTATTAGCCTTTGGCGAAATGGACTATGGCCAGCGGAACCCTGAAAGGCTGTTAAGGCCGTCTTTGTTTTGTAGACGGATGGATAGGATTATAGACATCGCACCCTTCGTGGAAGAAAGACGTAAGTCCCATTGTAAGTCAATAGGACTTACGTCTTTCTTCCACGAAGGGTGCGACATATGAAATGGATTTAAGCGTATCCGTTTGGAGGCGCTCCTATTGTTTGTAAACGGAGCTTAATTAAAATAGGATTTTTAATGTCATTGTGAAACGAAGACGGGATTTCAGATGGTCTGTTGAAAAGGTCTCGTTGTTTTCGTTTTTGTAGCTATAGTTGTATAATTTCAGAGTTTGTGCTGCGGTTGATATTTTAGGCTCACTTTCTCTTTACATTTCTCATTCCGTTCACAGACGTCACGTTAGCGCCTGACTACTACTGTATTTTTGTTATTTTCTGTAAACTTCCTGGTCTGGGAGTAGAGAAAAAACATAGAATTTACCACTTCTCTTCCCGCGCATGCTAAAAGCCCATTGAGGGAATGGACGAAAATAGGAATCATGTTATAGGCGATACGGCTAGCAACCCATCACTATTTTGATTTCCCTTTCCACCTATACGCCCTTAATCGAGCTAAAAGTGGTCTTAAGGTTTTGTTATCTTAGCCTCTGCCCCGTAAGGGATAAAGACGTTATATAATATATGTATCTATTTCAGTGGTTGTAACACATTGTGTAGCTATCTAGCACCTTTTTATTCAAGTCTCATTTTATTTTCCCGAACGCACCGTTTCGTTGGCTCATCTCAGACGACAATATTATAGTGACAATACTAACCGTAATAATCATCGAACCGTGAGATATGCAAAATGATGCTCCTATATGTCATCCATGCTACATAAGTTAGCGCATAAATTATGTATGTTAGCACTTTGAAAGCAATTACCAGGTTTCCATTACATAACTTAGCGATGTCTGTTCACTCAAGGTGAGGGTAGGTTAGTATGGCATGGATTCTTTAAAATTTAACAAAAACTGGTCATTCTTTTATAAAAAATATATTTTAACTATCGTATAAACGTCGAGTGAGTCGTCGTGTGGGTTTCGCTGCCGCCGGGGCGAGCGCTCCTTGAGGAAGGACTACGAACAAGCCCGAAACATATCGAGCATTACTTGACTTTTATACGTTTGTGTATAAGTAATTATGATTGAGTCTCACGGTAGTTTCATTTTATGTTCATTTGAGTTTTAAGCAAAAATAGTTGGCGTGGTCGCAACTTCCGACCGGATAGCTAACAACATTGTTCTTAATAATCCTACCGCCAAGCAGCTCTTGCGCTGCTGTGTTCCGGCGTGAGTAGTAACATCCGGTTAAATTACTGGCACAAGAGTTTTCATCTTAGTCCTCTAGGCTTCCCCTTTCCACGCCCACAATCGTGCTAAACGTGGCCTTTAGGTTTACCTTAGGCTGTGTCTACCCCGTAAGGGATATAGCCGTGATTGTGTATGTCTTGGGATTATTCTGCGATATTTCACTGTACTGTTGTACCAAGGATTTTTCATCGCAATTTTTTTACATTCAAATTTAAGTCACGCCGCATTAGTTTAAACGAGGAATGTCCGGAAGTTTTGTTTCTTACTCTTCACGCCGGAACATAGCAGTGCACACTGGACCCTTTTCACCAACTCGACAATTGTCAGTGAGCATTGACATTTCGAAATGCAATGCCTATATGAAGCTTTGTAATTAAAAGAGAATTTGAATTTGAATTTTGCGGGTGGTAGGGCCTTGTGCAAGGTCCATCCGGATCGCTAACACCATCTTTCTCGCTAATCCTGCCGCTAAGTAGCAGTGCTTGCACTGCTGTGTTCCGGTGTGGAGAGTTAGACAGCCGGGGAAATTACGGGCACAAGAGGCATTTCATCTTAGTCCTCTAGGTTGGCAACGCATCTGCAATCCCTCCGGGGTTGCGGGTGTCTATGGGCAGTGGTGATCACTTACCATCAAGTGACCCACTTGCTCGTTTGCCTTCCTATTCATATAAAAAAAAAAGAATTATCACTGCCGCCGAACAATTGTCGAACTGGTGAAACAGCGGCCTGATTTATGTACCTATGCATGTGGCGTTGCATAGCACGCTGTTTCCCTCCAAACTGGGATAAACAGGAGCAGTTTCGTCTCTAGCCTAGCCTCACTAATCCCTTGTCCACTCCTCTAATAGCGGTCTACTGAATAATAATCAAACGTACATAAAATTTCAATAACGACCACACTAACTGCCGTTGGATGCAAATGAGGATTCACTTGTTGCCAGCTAAGTAAATTGTAAGTTTTAATGGGGAATAAATTTCCGATCTCCCATGCTGGTCTAGGAGCAAAGAAAAACCGAATGTACCAGTTGTTATTTGCCCGCGAAGATGGTAAAAGTACAAGGGGCAAAAATCTTAGGAATCATTTTATAGGCGATGCGGCTAGCAATCCATACAAACAAATATCACGTCTTTATCCCTTAGATGGTAAAATCCCACGGTATGGGTGAAAGCCTTAAAAATCATGTTATAGGCGATGCGGCTAGCAACCCATCACTATTTTGATTTCGTTTCCATCTATACGCCCACAATCATGCTAAACGTGGTCTTTGGGTCTTCTTACCTTGGGCTCTGTCTACTCCGAAAGGGATAAAGACGTGATTTATGTATGTATCTAAGTTAAGTAAGTAAACTGCCTCATACTTTTCGTCTTTGATTAATTTAAACATTGTTTAAGATTTTAGTCTTCTCTCGTGGCATTATGTCTCAATAACTGAAGTAACAATTCTATTCACTCTCATCAAACACGGATTAAATGTGTCATTTAGCTCATTTCATAGCGCAGATCAAAGCCTCTTCACATTGCTAATTATTTGTGCAAAATCTTCAACAATTTTAAAACAAAGTCGCTCACGACGTTCTAATACCTGATTACCATGGCTCCCATCAGCTTCGAGTTCCGTTTTAATTGCTGGATTAACTTCGACATCTGACACTTTTTCACCGTTCAGCGTTTTTAACTCGACGTCAACCCAAACTCTTAAAAATAAACCAAACGTAATTGCCCCCGTTTTTTAGCGTTATCTGATTTCTCTTCCACGTCACCGTTCCAGCAATCTGACCAAAGTCTGCCAAATTGGTCTTTCCATCTTCGAGTTTAAAGTCGACATTTTAATTCTACGATAGAGATTTCTCGAGGATTTCCAACGACTTTCATGGACATCTATCAGAACGGACAAGCGTTTTGTAGAATTGGGAATCGGACGTCGGTCGTTGAGTTTTAAATCGGGACGATTTACGTGGAAATAATAGCTGGAGAGCAATCTCGGGGTGAGACAAACGAGGTTTTTCTGTCAGAGAAACTTGTGGTTTTGCGGAGTTATAAAGTTTTCTGCTAGTGAATAAGTAATGGGAGTTTAACGTTGCAGTTGAAAGAGGGCAATTGTGTTGTCAGGTATACTTAATAAAATCACTGCGTACATTACTATGAAACACAGTCCTCCGCCGCGTCAATCTGTTTGCGATAAACACAAAAACAACTTAACGGATTTTTACACCAATAGATAGAGTGATTCTCGAAGCAGGTTTTCGTATATAGTGTGTTCAGGTTTTGTGTAAATTGGTTGAAATATAACGATAAATTCTATTATTCTAAAAACTACTTACAAATAAATAAAAATTACATAAATGGAATGAATACAAATTAAACTATTAAATTAAAAATTAAACTAAAACTAATCTTAAAGTAAAATAATTAAAAAAGGAGGGGCCCCCGTGGCATAGTTCCATAGACACTGGCAGCATTCCCCTTTGGACAGCGATACTAATACGCTGTCCAAGGAAGCTGCCAGCTCTGCGGTCACCAGTAGAGTCTATTACGATAAATTGTTGGAAGTGTCGGGAAAAGTCAAAGTCTGCATGTCAACCACGAGACCGCGCAAAAGATTACCCATCTTTCTCTCACTGTTCGTTCTAGAAAGAGTCGAGCAGTCTAGGGCTGGGATACTTACAAATTTTGTTTAATCTTGTATTGGAAGACTTTCTCTAGACTCAAAACAAAATAAAAATGATTTGATGAAAAAGAACGTCTATAAAAACTAAAAAAAAATCCCTTGCCACGTCAAAGATACTTAGAAGTAATGAACGCTCGGATGTTTTAAGATTGATGTAACAAGCTTTTTTCAACTAAACAAACTGAAACCCCAGGATCCCCTAAAATAACTGATGGTGTCCCAAAACTCGCTTGACCAACGATTTATCAGGACCAAATTTACATACATCTGGAAGATTAATGGTCACTTGTCTGCGATACTGTACGTATACAACTAAACCATGTGAGGTAATGGATTAAGTTCAACTGAGGTTGAAAGCTTTGCGATGGTCTGAATCAGGTTTATCTTTTGCTGGGTGTTTACTGCTGATGTAACTTTATCAATATCATTAACGGGGTTAATTGCCTTTAACTATGAAACATAGCTAACCCACTAACGAGGAAGAGGATAGACAATGGTCCGAACAAATTACACATGACTACATAAAAAAAACATTTAGTAGACATCCTGGTCAGCCATGCTGGTCTGGGAGCAAAGACAAAACGTAGAATGCACCAGTTGCTTCTTTTCCCGCGCAGATGGTAAAAACCAATCGAGGGATTGGGCGAAAATCTTAGGGATCACGTTATATAGGCGATGTGGCTAGCAACCCATCACTGTTTTGATTCCCCTTTCCATCCATATGCCCACAATAATGCTACACGCGGTCTTTAGGTCTTGTTACCTTAGGCTCTACCCCGTAAGGGATAAAGACGTGATTTATGTATGTATGTATGCATCCAATGAGCAAAAGGTTCCTCAAGACGACGATTGTATTCTATTCATAAGGATTGTTGCTATCTTCTGTCCGTCTTGACTACGTCTTCTGGTACGTGGTCGCCACTTCAGATCCGTAAGGTTCACAGCCGGCATGCTCTACGTGGAACATTGCTGTACCGACTCAGAAAGACTAGAAAGTGAAATGTTTATATTTTCAACTTCTATGTCGACAATACCTTTTTGATATTATTAACACTCTCATACGTCAACTTGACTACTGGAAGTAAATCCAATGTGCTGGATGTCTTTACTTAATATTCTTAGTACCACTAAAAATTGTGTTAGATCGTCTAATCTTAATAGCATAATGAACCCAGTTAGTGTTACAAATAAACATTGAAAAGGATACATAATATATTAACCAAAATCTTTACATCCTCGTCAATGAGCAAGCCCCTTCAAATCAAGCTTCATAATGACAGCAGTGTCAACCAGTAGCCCCCCTAACTGCTCACCCTTGTCTGTAGGGTCGCCATCTTCCGTGGGTTTATTGAGACTTCATGGAAACAATACAGGACGAGAAAATGAAATCGGGACATTTGTTATGGGACTAGAACAAGCAAAAGTGTCTATTGTCATGATGGTGTTTTGCATGTCGCCACTGCCTATGGAGATGCAACTGCAAAGGGATTGCTGCGATTGGGATTATGCGAAAAAGGACCTGAAATAAAAAAAGTGATTAATTGTGTATTTTAGGAGAAAACGAGAGATTTATCTAAAAAAAAAAAGAAATTCAATTGATTAGGGCTGGAGAGGGATTGCTGCATTGCCAACTTAGAAGCCTAAGGAGAAATGCCTGTCGAGGGAAATTTCTACTTAGCGGGCATGACGATAGCATTCTGGACTAACTTTGCACATAGCGCTACCTACCGCAACATCTTAAAAAAAATACATAATTTTTCCGCGTTTTCACTTGATTACTGTGTACTTAATCTACAAAAATTCCACTAGCTAATTAGATATGAAAACAAATGAACTATGCAATTCAGTTTCAAGCAATTCTATCAGTTTGGGTATTTCTAAATTTAGTTTTTTTTTATAACTACTACATCTACGTCTTCATCTATTACCTACAAAATTATTGTATGTGTTTTATTTGCAATAAACAGTTAAACATACATATATACCTACATACAACTATGTACCACCATTGTAACCGTAGGGAAACAAGATACGGGACACACGTGCCTAAAATTGGGACATCCCGTTGCAATCGGGACAGTTGGCCACCCTACTAGTCTGATACAATACGCCCCAAGCTCCCCATCGATTGTGAAGGCGCTAGGGTCACTGTCCTTTGACACCACAACGATGATCCGAGTAGTGAACATGATACTAACAAGAAGATAGTTATGCCGGTTTGTATTCAACATCCGCTTTATATTCATTCATTTTATTTTAAAATTAGAATGACCAAAAGATTTCTTAATAACCAAGAACGACTATAATAGTAAGGTACTTACGTAGATAGTAGAGGAAAATAAATAAGAAGAGAAAAATGATAAATATATTGACTTTAATGACGAAGAGACAGATGATCATAACTTTGTGCAAAAACCAGCGATTGAAAGGACATGAATAAAACAATGGGTAGCTGAAGTAACACTGAACAAAGACCATAAAATTAATGATGTTTCGGAATTACAAGCGTATTAGTTAACTTATAAGTCATAACATACTAAAAATGATAAATGTAAAGGAACAAATTATGTATTGACCCATATGTCTCGCGAACAAGTCATCGCAAAGCAACCTCAACAACAACAAACATGTTAATTACGAAAACTTCTTGGATAGTAATTGTTAAACTATTGAATTCAGTTCCATTTCCGCATCTGCTTCTGAAATGACCTGTCCAAGCCAAGAGCCATATAGTCCTTAGTCTACTGAGATTGCTGACTGTACTAAACCATCTTCCCCATTCTCATGCACCCGGAGCGCTGTCCGCAGAATATTGGGCTAATATTACAGTAGGTAATTCAATTAGAACCAAGGTATGTGGTATGAACGGCCTTTGATGTGTTACGCGTATGTCCGAATCCTATTGCATGTTGGTTTGAAGAAATGCTTTGTGTTCAGCTGTATTGTTCATGACAATAGGATACCTCATAATAAACTGACATTTGAGGTTAATATCTGTTCGGTTTTCGGACCTAATTTAGTACGATCAAAGGCTAAACAAAAGCCCTGGATTGTAGTTATTCGGACGCATTTTCCGCATTTTAGGATCAAATACACATTTTGAACTCAAAAGTTCATTAATTAAATTGGTACACAATCTTGAATGTACCTGTATTGAAAATTATACTGCAAGCTTACTGTAGACTATAACATACATATATATCACGTCTTTATCCCTTACGGGGTGGGCAGAGCCGAAGCTAACAAAACCTTAAGGCCACGTTTAGCATGATTAAGGGCGTACAGGTGGAAAGGGAAATCAAAATATTGATTGGTAGCTAGCCGCATCACCTATAACATGATTCCTAAGTCTTTCGCCCATTCTCGATGGGCTTTTACCATCAGCGCGGGAAGAGAAGCAGCTGGTAAATTCTATGTTGTTTTTTACTCCAAAACCAGCGTGGAAGAACACAATACACAATACTTTTTATTGGGTTTGAACAAAGGCATAAAAAATGCAGTTCAATCCAATCACTGAAATAAGAAATTCTGATTTCAGGATTGACCTTATCAAACTAAAACACCGCAAGCTTAAAACAATCTAGTAAAATGGAGGACAGTGCATCTAATTTCTTAATCTTCGGCTAACTTAGTATTTCTTTAGATCTGACTTCAGTTTTCATAAATCTTAGGAATTGTGTTAAAGGCGATGCGGCTAGTAACCCATCACTACTTTGATTCCCCTTTCCACCGCGCACAATCATGCTAAAGATGGCCTTTAGGTCTTGTTATCTTAGGCTCTGTCCACTATACAAGGAATAAAAAGAATATTGTCGGAAAACATTAAGAAACACTGTATTACACATTCATTGCTAACGTAATTCAAACCCAGTAGCTGCAGAACAGTTATTTTTCACCCTCAACAGATGACTAACTTAATCCCGATAAAGCTTCCATAATAATTATCATGCAAAACGTTAACAAACATTCTCACGCTGCAGACATTAGCAAATAATTACAACCAAACACTTTTAAACATGACAAACGACTGTAATCCACTCATGTGTGGAGACGCGTGGCGGCAAAACTTTGACAAAGAAAAAATTTAAACTGGTGTCAATGGCAATTCGAGCCTTAAAATAGATGATGTGGATGCTATTATAGTTCAACATGTAGACAATATAAATCAAATTGAAATGTAAACTGTAGGGCGTGTTGTCAACGCTCCTGTTTAGTGATGTTTAATGGTTTCTATAACACCCAATTGATCACGGACTGAATCACAACTATAATATGGAAATAAATATAAATAACGAAAGAGGCATGGGAAAGCGTAGACAAGATTGCACGAATTAAAATGCAATTTATTTTAAATTTACGCGTGGGAAAATAAGTATTTTTTACAAGCTTTCATTTAACTTGCAACGTACCTATGTTTATTTGTCCGGGTGGAATCTTGCGACTCAATTTTGAAGCAGATATCTTAAGCCGATTGAGCTGAAATTTTTCATAATTACGTAAGACGGAAGACAATTCAATAATTTTTAGATTTAATTTAGTTTAGGTATATGGAACTAGTTTTACTTGTAGTAGATTTCTTTTAGTTGACTTAATTTGCCACTAAGATTTAGTTTATTTACGTTAGGTAGGTACTTAATAACTGGTATTTTATTAAATACAATCATACAATCATTTATTGCAACCATGGTATTTACAAGATGTTCATAATTATTAGTGTACAAACATGGACTGTTGGGTCCAGCAAAACTTAAAACAAAACCTAAAAATAAGTAACGTTATACATTATTATAATTTATAATAAGTTACACAAATATTATTGATCATTTTTATTATGAAACAGAACACAACTCATATCCTAATTTAGTTAGTACAGTCTGGTATTCTATTTTTACATTATTTTATACAACATATGCGTTTAAGTATTTTCTTTATTCCATGAACTCCCGTAAGGAATAAGAACACTGTCTATGAGATAGAGTAGGTATTAAGCTGCATTATACCAAAATGGAATTTAAAATTGTGTTTGCTCTTAACACGTTAAATATTAATGGGCTGTTAGTCACTGCTTCATTCTATTTGGCGGAAGAAAACAATGGTCTTAATCCAACAAAACCCACTGAAACTATTTGCTACAATTTCATCGGAGCCGATAAAACACGTTTTATTAGGGCCTGTTTACAATATACGGTACAAAAAATACTCTTCGATAATCAAGATACCCAAATTATTTTTAATGGACCCACAGGAATGTCATTCGAAGAATAAAAAGGCTGTATCAAGTCTGGGAAAACAGGAACAAGTCGAACTAATTTGAAGAAACTTCTGTTTAAAGGTAAAAGGGTTCGCCTTTTCAATGTACTTTTAAAAACTTGCTTATATAACATCCAGTTTAGGACTTAGTGATTATAACTTTAGTAATACATTTTTTCGTACCTACCTAATTCTCCAGACTGTTTTACTATGTAGCTCATTAATCACGGAATTAGATACACATCTATTATTATACATGTTCTCGATGCTTTTAAATTTGGCGTTTTTTTTTAAATTTAATTTAGTCTTTACCAGTGTTAAAACATAAGCGGTAGCGGATCCAAAATGGACCTGTACCCTCAACCTCGCTCTATTAGTTGTCCCGGGTCAGTCGGACATCGATCACTGTCCCAACTAATTCCTTCCCCGGACGATAGGAAAGTTAAACGTTCTCTACGTGATCCTGGTCGAATTGGATGTTTTTCTTCCCCCGGGCATTATTTAGGAGTGGACAAATAGTTGGGAATGTGTCACGGATGATAAGTGAAAGTGGATTTGGGTAGTAGTTTTCAATTAGCGATGAGGTTGGTTAATTAATGGAGGTTAAAGGATACGATGATATTGAAGAACTGGTTGGGGGTACGAGTCGGGTTACCTCCGCGTTTGGTCAAGAGCTGCGGTTCGTTTTCGGATCCGTCCGGGGAGAAGAGCAGAGCTTGGTCCGGTGCACCCTGGGCATCGGCTAATGATTTCCTGGCAGTTTCTGATGGATATCATTGACCGTTGGCTAAGAGCCCGACCGATGTCACTTAGCGTTATGGCTAGTTAATTCATACATTTTGCTTGCCATTTTTTCCTTTGCCTTTATCTACCAAGTTCTTGGTGTAGGCTTCTTTCAACTTTTTAAACTGTAAGAGTTCAGTTGCTGCCTATTCTTTTAATGTCGTCTTTCCGTCTCATTTGTGGTCTACCCACTGGTCTTTTACGTTCCAACAGCCTCCAATCCAGAACAGCTCTGCACTTACACTTCTCCTTTATTATACTTTTCTGGAATTATACTTTATGCCATCTAATATTGCATCAGACCGTTACGACACCTCATGTACCCAATAAACCAGATACAAGCGTCAACTCCAAAAGTCTAATGACGTTCGCAAACCCCCGCATTATCTCGCGATGCAAATCCCATCGACGCGCCGCATCGCATCGCAATTAGTGTAAACGCTGCAAATCTCTTGATCCGCATCCAGCTTCTCGACTCGCTAATCCGACGGATGTATTGTGGCGTTTGAAATGTCCGTTGCAACTTGCGTTTGCTGGATGTTGCTTCATGTAAATGGTAAGTTTAAATGCACTGTTACTTTATTTATAACCATGGTATTATAATAAGATAGTAAGTAATTTAATTTCTAAATGTCTGTGAAAATTAGAACACATAGAAAAATCCGAAAAGTAAAGCTATGGCCGGGAATCGAACCCGGATCCTCGTCATTCCGTGACGCGTGCTATACCCCTACACCACCCATAGCAGGTGGGTAGTCTCCGAATTTTTCTACCTGTTACTAACTGTCACGCGACCTTTGTTACTATGCGAATTTTTTGTCGCTAAGCGTCATCTGTTTGAATGATGTGTCTGTACGACACAATTACAAAGTAATAAGTAGTAAGTAATCATAAAAAATACTAGCTTCCGCCCGCGACTTCGTCTGCGTAGAATTATACATAAAAACCTTTCTCTTGAATCACTCTATCTATCTATTAAAAAAAACCGCATCAAAATCCGTTGTGTAGTTTTGAAGATATAAGCATACACAGGGACATAGGAGCAGAGAAAGCGACTTTATTTTATACTATGTGATATGATATATTATAGTGAAGTCACCACCGTATATTTAACCTTTTTTATATTTTAACCTTGTACATTTAATCTTTTCGACCTGTGACCTTACCATGACGTCTTAATCCGATTCAATTCCGAACCAAACAACCGCTCGCTGTCAGTATATATCCATAGTAGAAGTGTCAGAAATGACAGCTAAAACGTGAAATTGCATGCATTGCCAGCCTAAAAGGCTACGATGAGTAGGATAAATAAAGGACGGACAGGAGTTAGATAAGGAAGAAAACTAGGATAAAAAGGTCGTATGATAAAAATATGTACTTTTAACGCTAGTCTCTTCCAGACGCTTAAAGCATTTGAAGCGTGTAAAGCTGAGCTTTTGTACGTCTATCAAAATTAGATTTCACTTAATTAGTTCAAATTTGAAAATCTAAATGCTCAAGTAGTGTCTCCCGTTTATTTCTCTTCAATTTCAATAACAAAAACCAATATTGCGAAGCTAAATTACATCAAATACATGAAATAGGAATCATGTTAGGCGATGCGGCTAGCAACCCGTCACTAGTTGTTTGATTACCTTTTCCACCCTTACGCCCACAATCATGCTAAACGTGGCCTTTAGGTCTTGTTACCTTTGTCTACCCCGTAAGGAATAAAGACGTGATTTATGTGTGTATGTAAATTACATCTGTCCCACTGTTGGGTACCAGGCTTCCTCTCATACTGCGAAGGCTTGGGTTTAGTTCACACCTAGACACAGCGCGGATTGGGAACTTCACACACAGCACTGAAATTGCCTCGCAGATTTCATACCGCGGACAAGCTCAAGGTAAAAAGGTAGATACTTAAAAAATACATTCCAAAAATAAACAGTAAAGAAGCGCCCACAAAAACTTATCTGTAAATGTCACAATGCAACAACAAAATTCAATGAACATCAGTCATCTTGATCTTGTAGATAAAGATGATTCTATAGATCATTCCGTAGCTAAAAGTTTGATGGATCGCGAGCACGCGTCACGAGCGATCGCTTCCGATGACGCAACAAAAAGAACAAGATAATTCGATGATGTATTTGTATGAACACTGAATATTTGTGTGAATGGACACGTGGCGACTGACCTTACAAATTGCAATTTTGAAATTAGCTTTGGTTGCAAATCGATTGAGCAGTAACATGGTATAATTACCAGTCATAAAGACGCTTTTTGGTAGAATATTAGGTACTAACATTGATAATAGAAACCACTCAGTCTTTTAATCACTACATAGTATAAAACAAAGTCGCTTTCTCTGTCCCTATATCCTTATGTATGCTTAAATCTTTAAAACTACGCAACGGATTTTAATGCGTTTTTTTTAATAGATAGAGTGATTCAATAGGAAGGTTTATATGTATAATACATGCATAATATACCACGCGAAGCAGGGGCGAAAAATAATCAGAATCACACAAACATAACAAAACTAAAAACGTATTTAAAATATACATACCTTACTTACTAACTACAGCCATTGTCCGTCCACTGCTGGACGTAGGCCTCCATATTGCGCCAGCTCTGTCCTAAGGTCATCCGCAACGCGTCGCAGGGCGTCCCACACTACGCTTTCCCAAACGTGGTCTCCACTCTAGGATACGTTTGCTCCAACGGTACATACCTTAATACATAATAAATATTCAAGACTCGAGACCAAAAATTCGTGTTAACTTCATTTGCCCCGAACCCGGGATATCAAGCTTGATTGTCAGGTTTTCTAGCCACTAGGCTATTTTTGGTCCAACCAAAGAAAATAACTGATCTGAAAACAAAACCGTGAAGGCAACCGCTCTGTTGAATCTAAAGTTACACTCCCTAAGGAACATACCTAATCTATAAAGTAACCATATTAATAATTGAAGGGGTAAATACTTAGCAGAAACCCATGTTATATCACGCCATAAATCTATCAAACCTATATCCGAAGTCCTCCATAAGATTAAAGCCGCTATTCATCAAGAAAACAATAGTTGCTGTCAAATAGTGAACAAGTTGGGACTTGGTAATACGTATGTTAATGTTGGCAGTCCCTTCGCTGGTTTATTGTTATGGTAGCTTGCCCTAAAATGTTTCTTGATAGAAGTTGAAGGTGTTGATACAGATGGCTGGATAGTTCGTCAAGTAATTTAATAATAGGGCAGAATAAGAAATGCGTTGGTATTATACTACTTCAAGCATAAGTAAAAAAAAATCTAAGAGACTAATTAGAACACAGAAAAATCCGATAAGTAAAGCTAAAGTAAAGCTAGGAATCGAACCCTGAGGCTCGTTATTCCGTGAAGCGTGCTATACACCTACACCACCCATAGCAGGTGGCTAAGTCTTCGAATTTTTCTATCTGTTGACATGACCTTACGAGTATGTCAAGTAAGCCGTCACAGAATACTTGTAGTTCTTCTTCTCCTTCTTTTTTAATATGGCCTCATCGATCGATGCGATGATTTCGCCAACGTTAAAGTTACAAATACAGTATTCAAAAATCTTGTCACAAAAATGTCGGCAAGGTTGTACGGTAGAACACGGTCAAAAGACCCCCCCCCCCCCCCCCCCTCCTGTCGGACTCTTAGCCAACGGTCAATGATATCTCTTGATCACACGCGGAGGTAGCCCGACTCGCACCCCTAGTTCTTCATCCGCCTCGCCCGTATGTCCGCAGCAAGCGAACCGTATCTAAGAGCTTTGCAGCTCGATCTTAATGTTTGTGAAATTCAAAACGGCCTGTTAGTACGTCGACGACCCGAGCCGATTTATTTGAAGTGATTTTAGAGTGAATTTCACATTTATTGCGCAGTTCAATGGGATGTTGATCGGGGAAATGCCAATCAAAGGGAATAAAGAGACAGTTGCTGATAAAATGACGCGTAAAAGAAGGCAAATGAATGTTTTGTTTTCTTACAAAGCCCTGAGTGATCAACATACATACATACATCATATCTTTATCCTTTACGGAGTAGACAAAGCCTAAGGTAACAAGACCTAAAGGCCACTTTTAGCATGATTGTGGGTGTATAGGTGGAAAGGGGAATCAATTAGTCTATAACATGATTCCTAAGATTTCGCTCGATTTTCCCTTGATGGACTTTTACCATCTGCGCGGGAAGAGAAGCAAGTGGAACATTCTATGATTATTCTTTTCTCCCAGACCAGCGTGCAAGAACTGAGTGATATTATGGGTACATAATACTTCCAAAATCTCACATAAAAGTGATGCTTTATTTTTGTATTTAGGAGCGTTCTAAAGAGAGCACTCGCCTGTAATGAGCATTCGACGTCGAATATTCGAGTGTGGACGCTGAGCCGAATGTAACAAAGCTTACATTGATTGCTCGTTTACAAATGCTCGGGTAAGAATGCACTCGGTGTGGACGCTCCTTTAAAATCTAAAGTTGCAAAAAAAGTGATAATTTCACATAGACTCTGATAAATACAAATCAGATAAAATTGTTATTTTTTTTAAAATATACGTTAAAACTTTTTTGAAGTGAAAAGTCTTTAGCGGCGTTGTGTATTTTTTTGGGATGGGTAAAAATGTTAAACTCGCGTCAGTCAGGGTCACGTGACCGTAAGACGTAAGACAGAGGTAGAGTTGCTGCTGGGCTGCGGCTGCGGCGCTGGGCGCTTACGCAAGTGTTTTTATGTCAATAAATTTTATAGCGCGCATTTTTACGAGTATTGTGCCCACAATGTATAGTTTTACAGTTAATATGCACCACATTATCTGAAATCCATTTGTAATACCTACTACACTGTCCACTTTCGTTCAATCTACTACCTCACCTAACTCAAGAGCTGATCGATTCAATTTACAACCTCTTAGCAAGCACTATTCAAAGTGGCCCATCAATTCCTCCATTGTGACAAATATCAAAACGTTGGGAACAAACCGTTCTAATCTTAGAGCATTAAACCAACTGGAGGTGGCAAAGATGGCTTACCTCTACCAAAAAATTAATGTGTATGAAGCTCATGCTAGTAGAAGTCTACCGGTAGGCCAACAGTATGCCAGCACTTGAATGTCAACATTGTCAAAACATAAAGTTAAAAGCTAAAAGTACCTCTTATCCATGGAGGCAGCAGGCCCCCCTACCTTTGGCCATGCCCTTGCTCATGCTAGTGACAATTTTTCTACTTGGCGATACCGAAATAAAATTGTCAATACAATGAAAGTAATTTTGAAACTGCGGCCCTCAAATACTTTGTTGCTGGTTATTTGCAAAATCCACGTACTCTTATACTCTGTAATCAGCTAGCGTCACCAATTTTCCGGGCCGGTAAGACTTAGGTATCTTCAAAAAAGCCTATTCTTTTCTTAAAGGGCAGGCAACACGCACTTAACGCCCTATGTTATGATTGTCTATGAGCAGCGGTAATTACTTTCCATGAGGTGTCCCGCTTGCTCATAATAGCCCCCTATCATATATAAAGAAAAGTCTTCAGCTGAACAATGACTGTTACTCGCACAAAGTTATATTAAGGTACAAGTAAGGGCTTTAGTATCTAATGAAATGTATCCTTTCTCATTCAATTCGATTTTTTTTAATTTTGAGTATACCTATTTCGTTAGTTCTACTTAAAAAAAACGCTTTCTGTCAAGTTTTTGCGGTGGCAAGTTTCTTGGCAATGATGGTATTCTTAAATGATTTGGTAGCACAAAATAAATAATTCCAAGAGCCTTTAGACGCCTATTTACAAAACGAACTTTTGATAGAATAAGGAATAGTGTGATAAGGGAACGTGCTGGTGTGAAAGAGGATATAGTGACTAGGATAGAAAAAAGTATGCTTAGTTGGTTTGGTCACGTAGAGCGGATGGATGAAAGTAGATTAACTAAACAGATCTAGATTATATATGGGGAGTGTGAATGGTAACGTTGGGAGGGGAAGGCCTAGACGGACGTTTCGAGACCAAATAGGAGGCGTTTTGGAAAAAGGTCAGGTCAGGAGTACCCGAAACCGACGAGCATGTATGAAGAGATTGATGAATGTGGATGAAGCGAAAGAAGTATGTCAGGATCGTAGCAAGTGGAACAAAGTAGTCTCTGCCTACCCCTGTGGGAAAGAGGCGTGACGGTATGTATGTATGTAGGTATGTATAAGTTTTGATTTTGATTTTGACATAAGCCAAGTTTTTTTTAATAGAAATTAGAACGTCTCCTGTAAGCTTAACGCTCTAAGATCAAAACGTTGCGAACAAACTGTTCCATTAGTCAAATTAATTATTTACCATCTCTCAGACTGAAGACATTTGTCCTTTGACCATATTGCTGTAGGGTCTGCAATCTGAGTAAGAGCGAAGTTGTCGATGGAATCCGAGCTATTAATTGTTGTAATCTCGGTATAATGGTTACGCTGACGGTACGGGGTGATTTGGAACTTGGCCATTATTTGTAATGGAGTGTTGCCAAGTATTAGTTATTCCTTGGTTTGGTTAACTTTGTGAAAATTTTCCGACTTTCTTCGTCTTTTCTGTCCGGTTTCTAAGAAGCTAACAATTTTTTACGGTTGTACACATACTTATGCTTTGAAAATTAGTCAAGATGTGTCGTGTTGTAACGGTACATAGCGTATTTTACCGTTAATTTCACAAATATATGATTGGGAGTTGCCCATAGTCAATTAATAATATTAGAATATATTATTAATTATTATTATTAATGTTGACTAACACTAGTTTTGTAATCACTGATACTAACATAATATGGATTTATAATCTGAAATAAAAACATTTTATTTTATTTTATTTTATTTTATGTAAGTCTTTCCTTTTCCTTTTTTTTTATAAGATGTATAGACTAAATAATAATCAAGCTGGAATTTCTGTACGAGGGTGATAGGAATTGTATGAATAGATTGCGCAGGAAGGTACTAAAATACTGTATAAAGGCTGAATAAACTACACAGGTAGTATATGACACTAAAATGTTCGATAATTGCGTAAACAGCATCGTACGCGCTTCCTCGCAACTAGAATGAATTGACGTAATTTTCATTGATCGTGTTGTTTCATGTTGGTTGTATCTGAGGTGCGTTCTATCTCTTTCACACGCTAGACTAACCACAAAACAGGTATGTATGTAGTTGTATGTATACGGTCCGAGACTCACGGGGAATAGCGAAATTCGACCTTATTGGGTAGAGCGTAAGGATCGTTTTGGTTCAAATGTCGGAAATGTCGGAGATGACGCAGAAAACGCAGAAGAGGACGGTGTCGGAGATGAGCCTTATGTTGCTGAAAACGCTAATGTCTGAGAAGATGCAGAAAACGCAGAAGAGGACGGTGTCGGAGATGAGCCTTATGTTGCTGAAAACGCTAATGTCTGAGAAGATGCAGAAAACGCAGAAGAGGACGGTGTCGGAGATGAGGCTTATGATGCTAAAAACGCTAATGTCTGAGATGATGCAGACTTAGCGAGTATAAAAGGGACGTTTCTTCAAGGAATCGGGATTAGTTGTTTTCGGAATTTCTTCAAGCGAGGTCTTGCTGTTGTAAGCGATATCGGTTCGCAGTTTATTTACTTTGACAAAGTTTAATTATTTAATTTAATTATTTAACTTAGTTTAATCGTTTAATTATTTTATTGTGCTTCGCAATCAGTGTTCGTGAACCAATTACCATACCAACCTCACCAATATCCTAGATCCTACCCTAATCCGATTTCTCTGTGGCCAGGACACCTTTAGCCGTCAGTATCATGATCGGTACCCAGAGTCCGGGGTATCGGCAGAGAAATTACCACCATCATCGTCATTGTCATGACGTTTGATTATTGGCCATGAATTCTGATTGTGTGTTCTAATCTGTCACGCTTGAAGTAGGGACTTTACGGGACGAGGTTCCCGGCCCCAAGGCAACCTTGCGGTGTTAACAAAGCTTGGGGTTTAACGTCTTTCGGGACGGAGTCAGGCGTTGGAGATCGACCTGGCGCTCGTCTGCCGTATGGGAGTCGGGAAACTTCCCCCTAGAGTTATCAGGCTCTGGGTATCTGCTGGGTTCCTGATTTACTCAGCTGCCACAGAAGAAATACTGAGTGAGTGTTTTCTTTGTTTTGTGTTACTTTGTTTGTGATATGTGAGCTTAGGCTGATTTTATGCCGTGTCATTTATTCATTATGTCTGTATTCAACGGTCATATGAATTACTTACTTTTGAATCATTTACTTTCAATAATTGTTGAATTTGCCTTGGCTGGATTGTTTTGAGGGTAGATTAATCATCACCCCATTTGAAACCAATTTTACGTCGTCCAGACTCGCATGTAGTTGTTTTACCTGGACCGGGAAGCACTACAAATGCATTGAGAGTCATCACCATCAATATCATCTGAATTATGATCAATTAATAGTGGAAATGGAATCTGCTATAATATTATCATCATCACAAGATTAATTTACCTTGTAAAACTATTCTTTGCTATCGCAAAATTACTACAATAACAGTGTACATGTTATTTATTAGACTTGTGAGTTGAAGTCTTTATTAAAGTGAGTAATTTAATATCACTATTGAATCATGGACGGGGAGACCATACCTCATCCGGTAGCGCATTGGTTTGGCTAGTTGCCTATATCGAAGTACAGTATGAAGTCATACAGTAATGAAAGAATACTAATTGAAATCAAACTCAGACTTGCTGTTCTCTATATAGAAGGGAACCCAAACTCATGCCTATGAAGGTCTACTGTGACGGTCGGGGATAAGGGGGGGAAATAACTAATTTATCACATATCTTTTATAACTGTGTTTATAATGTGCATTTCTATTTTCCATTGACAATCTGATTTGTGTACATACTTATTTTCTAGCAGCGGACTTCTTTAAGTTGATCATAAGTTGATCAATATTTTATCATAACATGTAATAGACTAATTTACAGGTTCTTTACATTCAATAGATCTCCATGAAACTTTAATCATAATGTGTTTCCTTGCTACGCTGTTAGCCATCGACTTACTTACTTTTCTGTATACTACTATTATGACGAACTTCATAATTTATTAAATAATGGTTGACTTGTTTCCATACTTGCCCAAATGATCACTTAACTATTATACTTTATGCTTCATTAACTATACATAAAATACCTTCCAATCAGAAGGCTTAATCGCTATTTTCTTTAGTTAGCGCAAACAAAATCCTTAGGTAATGTGTTGCTAGCCGTCGCGTATGTATGTTAGTTTTAATTTGTAGGTAGATCAATCTTTACTCGTCACTAAACGTTCCCAGGGTTACGTAGGATGCGGACACAACGAAGGGTATTTAATTTAATTACTAGACGATTCACGCACTAGACGATCACATGGCCATATCTTCAACATAATCACGTATCACGACCAGTATAGTTTGTTAGGCTTTCACGACATATATATTTTATTAGTAGGCGGCTTTATTTACTTCCTATATTAAGTACGCGTTGAATTGAGCTATGTAGTTTAGGTACTTTAGGCGCGTTAGTTAGAAATTATTTGAATTAATTTACAGTTTTTTATAAATATATTTTACTTTTTAATAAAATTTAGACAAGGGGGGGGGGGGGATGTTTTGTTACAGTGGTTCGCGTGACCAGGATTTAGGATTATCTTAGGTCCTGGTGTAGTTAGGTCATATATCAATACTTGTTAGCTGATAATACATAGCTCAATTCAGGTTGTTTATAATTTTTTATCGTAATAGGATGATACTTTTAGCTCGTATTTTATAAGTCTGTTTGTCTTAAACTTTCAACATAGGTAGATTACCTAGGAATTGTCCAACAGTTGCTTTTTTATAAAAAGTAATTGTTGGACACAGTGTTGCCGTGTAATGGAAAAGTGAGAGTAAGGATTGGTATCTTCTATAGGTTACTAAAATATAATATTAGTTGGATATAGTTCAATAAAACATTCACCTTTAGAACACAATTTTAATATTGATCTTTACATAATTTTCTAAATTATTACTGAAGCATTATTTTCGCGACACTTATTATAAGCACTCATAGTTCAAGTTCTGTAACGATATTTGATAGTCACGTTTTGTCACAATGGTTTCACATTATCCTTGTTCACTTTGCACTTAATATTACCTTATAATTTTTGTCGTAAACTTTCATTGGTCCACTTCATTCCATAGTTCCGTTGGTTCATGATTCCGTTCATTCATTGCGTCCCGTGAAGATTTTTGCAAATTCTTTTCCACTTCGCACCCTTACTTTTAGAATAAACAACATCCGTTGTAGGTAGGATATCGCTAGCTAACTAACAACCATTTTTGCACTTTACGTTGTAAACTTTGTTCCTTTTAACTAAACTTGTTCAGTCCACTCGTAGTTGATGTAAGCACTTATATATCACGTTCGGTCATTATTGTTGTAAATTTAATTTATCCACTTGCACTCTTACTTTAATCAACGTCCGTTGTAGATAGGATACTGCTAGCTAACTGACAAAAAAAAAATTTAGCACTTTACTCGGTAGGATTATATTTTATGGAGCAATTACACTGTTGCGTTCGCTTTATTGAGTCGCCGAACTTGTCTCACACTAGGTTAATCAACTAAAGTCTTGTTAGGTATCATTTTTGCACCTACGTTACTTTAGGTTTATCTAATCTTAATCTAGGGGTCCCTACTGATACACTTCGACTCATGCGGGGATCTTTTTGTGTAATTATTTTAGGTTTATTACTATTAAGATAGGTGCTGTCGATCTTTTAGGTTGTGTTTTTTTACTTTCGTAGCATATTATGGTATTTTAATGTCTCTTTTCTAATGTTGTTATAGGCTCTGGTTACCCCGTAGTGGTATAGACGTGTTTTGCAATATGTGTATGTAATGATTTTACGCTGCAAGACGTATTCAGAGATAGACTTAGTGTATTTGCCCCGTTCATTGAAAGTATAAGTATAAGCCGGTCAAATACAGGTAGACTTCTCGAATTGCCGACTCGATTAGGGTAGTTCGGTTTGGTTAATGTGATACCTACCTTCATTATAAAAGTTGATTTAGGGTTCCCGGTGAAGATGAATATTTTTGTGACTTAAGAGTGTGTTAAAATATTTAACTGGTTTGTAAACAAGTTGCTATTTTGGATGCATTAATAAATTAAAACTGAATGTAATGTTCATTTGACTATAGGTAGATTTATGATTATAGTGTTTTGTACATCCAGATTTATAAGATTGTAAAGTCGGGGGGGTGCATAGTTATTTTAGAATGATTTCCGTTAGGTTGAGAATACTAGCAAGGTTTTAAAGATTGCAAGGTCGGGGGGGTGTAATAATTATGCCTTTTAATTACGGTGATAATAGTAAGCTAGTGAACGGGGGTAGTGTTCTTGTGGGGAAAATTGATATCTTTAATAGGTCTTGTAGAATAGTTCATGACCGGGGTTTGACATTAAGGAACTCTTGTTATATTTGTTAGGAAACGTTACTACTAAGCCAGGCTCATGTGCTGAGGCATTATAGGGTAGACAGAGACTTAAGTGTATGTATTCACCGTGATAGCAAAAGAAATTAAAGTTTCGAACGGTAGTAATGACTAGTATGTATGTCATGTTTACAAAATAAAAATAGGAGTGTTATAAAAATTGTATTCGGAAATCGGTGATGTTGAAATTACAGCTACAGTATGCAACTGTTGAGAGTTTTATGTTTAATGACAGTTGTATCTATCTCGGAGCATTTAGATTGGTTTACTATATTAGTGAATGTACTCGTATTCACCTTGATTTTTCATTACGGTTGTATGAGCTTTGTAGGGACCTGTGTATACTTGGCGATAGTTAGTTATGTGTGTTATGTATATGGGAGTATTTTAGTCAAAACATAGAAGTCATTTCGTGGGGTTAAAGGGTGCATTATTTTATTACATTGCGTAATAGTTGTGAGTATGTATTGACTGCGAGTTATAGGTTGTCTTCCTTAGGCCTCCCAATAAAGACTGAGGATGTTTAGAACTTTTACCATCTTTAGTTTTAATATAGCTCACAAAAGTGGCACCTATGATATCATTAGGGAGGGGTATCAACTGGTGACAAAGTTATATAATAGATTGATTCTGTTCAGTGTAGGTAGGTATTACAACACGTGAAGGCAGGATGACTAACGTTGGTCATAGGGTTGTCTTCTCAAATTATGTCTTAAAAACTGTAGCGTATGTATATAAGTATAGTCCAGTAAGTGTTTCTCTGTAGGAGGTGTCGGTTGATAGGACACGATCATGTCATTGTTTATTCTGGAATACTATTAAGTCTACATTAGATTTTATTCTAGAAATTTGGACTAAGGCGGACCTTTAGGTAAATTTTTAGTTGGTATTGAAATGCTTTCTTGTCCATCATCGATGCTTTCCTTTCTTATTTTATGCTGTCAGTATCATTAAGAAATACACTGACTCTAAGCTCGTATGTATTATGGTTGTTTCAAAGGTTGATTTTACTAAGAATTTGATAAGGTACTCGTAAGATCAGTAAATTAGGTATACAATACGGTGGGTAGGCCCGTTCAGGTGCCTTGGTAGGCGTCCTTTCATTCGGACAGGGGTTCTGTGCCCAGCGGTGGGATGTGTGTGGGCTGATGATGATTATGATGACGTTAGTTATTAGATAGATTTATGATTTATGATAGTGGATAGTGATAATGATGATGATGATAGTGATAATGATGGTAGGTAGGTCTGTTTAGGAATGTGTATTACCTACGTTCTTATACAAGTTTATATTGTGCAAGCTTTTAATCTTGCAATTTTCATAATGTTTGATTGTTTGTTTGTTGGGTAGTTTCCAATAGGTCGTGGCTAGTTCACTTCAGGTACCTTGTGATTATATGTACGTATGTTTGTGTGTAAATGAGTTGATTACACAAGTTATAGCCAAGTGAAGTATATACTGTCAGAATAAGAAGCTTCTATTAAAAATGTAATGTACCATCTTATTTGTTAATCCTACCGCCAAGCAGCAGTACTAGCGCTGCTGTGTTCAACCGTAGAATAGTCGATGAAATTACTGGCACAACACTCCAGGTATTTTACCCTTACTCACTGAACCGGTAACGCATCTGCAAATGCTCCGGTGGTGCAGATGTCCATGAGCAGTGTTGGTTGCTTACTATCGAGTAACCCACTTACTAGTTTGTTTCCCTTGTTGTACATATAAAGTAGATGTAGGAAAAGACTAGCTGCATCTTGCGACTTTGTTTGCAAAGAGTTTGTTTATCGTCAACCAGCCAGAGTTACGCAGGTTTAGGGATAAAAGGCACGCGTTATTTCAGTCTATAGTTTATCTTTATGCTAAATTTCATCCACATCTATTCAGCCGTACTGACGTGGAAATAGTAGCATATTACATTCATTCATACAATTATACCACCCATGCATCCATACCAACTATACACCCATACCACCAATGCACACATGCATCCTCACAAACTTTAGAATTTATATTTTTGTTAGTAGGATAGTAGAATAAAATAAGATAGGGTAGGATTACATTTTGAATTGATTATATCAATTGACTAATGATTCACCGTTTTCTACCTTCTTTCCTCAAAGTCGATTGATAGTAGATCGCGCTTTGGTTCTAAATACGTAGCGGCTATTCATACTGTAGGTAGGCAAAGTAATTTAAATCTATCTATCTAGAGTAGTGTACTTACAGGTAGCTCCAGAGGTATTGGTACTGACAATAGAAGGTTATGTGTATTCATTAGTATGCAGGGGTGTCATATAATGTATCAGTTAAATTTTAAACTCATTAATGTGCATTTGTTATGGCTTTTCCAGATTACATACAATTCTATATTTAATGAATATCATTGAAGTTGGTTCAGCAGTAATTACTAGGTACTTCAAAAATTTTAAATGTTTACATCATGACTTTGATAATACGTACGTATCATCACGCCTCTTTCTCATAGGGGGTAGATAAGACTTGCAAAGATATGCCTTGTTTCACTTGCACAATCCTGGCAAGATGATTATAATAATTTAGAGCTTTAGTTCAATAGAATGTAGAAATCCCTGTCTTTAGTAATTAGTACGAGTATGCTCTGTTTTGTTAATTTGTCGTATAATGTTAAACATTTTCGGAGCCGAATATATTTCATGAAAAAAGTAGGTTCCGTACATAATTGTAAGTATGTAATTCTGAGTACCTATGTATGTATGTATGTATGTATGTAGTTAGGCTAGTGAATATATCAATCCAGTGTTATTAGGGCCCGGTTCCTAAGCAAAACGAAGGTAGTGTCGTTTTATATTTGTAGATTACGAAGACAGATAGGTAGACATGGAAACGTGGCTAGTGCAAGTTTATAGGTATGCAGGTACATGGTTAGTCTGGTATCTAGTGTTCACTATGATCAGTCGTATTTATGATAGTCCAGTGACAAAAGGGCCCTGTCCTTAAGCAGAATGTACGTGATGTGGATTCATATTATGTTGGTAATGGCATGTAAACTCGGTTGGGGATCTGGAAGGTCGCTGCAGTCAGTCTCAGGTTTTGCTCTCTCTTCTCTTTTCTCTATCAATTTCTGCCTATATTTAGGTCTAGTGCAATGCAGGGCAGAATGACTGGTTATTTGATATTTTTAACTATAATTTTATTGTGTCCGTTACGATACTAAGGTGGTAAGCGAATGCTTGTCCTGAGGGAATGACTCTATATAAATATATACAAAAACGTTAAACTAATCGATAGGTGGCAGCATTAGTATAGCACGGTCCGGCGCAGTTTCTAGAGGCGCTTAGAGCTTTTTTGAACCATGCTCGGTGTTATGTTTGATAGTTCGTATGACGTTCGCTAGGTGGCGCCGCGGTGCGTGAACAACATGTTTTGCCAAATTATTTTGGCTACGCAAATTTTAAAACTTTTATAGATTTTCCTGTAATCAATAAATAGAGTACCTAATTACGGTGTGACCAATTGACGGACAGACACACTAAGAACTCGTAAAACTCAACACTAGGGTTGACTTTTAAATTTTGTTGTTTTCTTTTCGTGTAGAAATTTCATTCGCAATTATCTTTTGATTTCAGAAATAATTCTAAGCATTTTACTGTCGTTCAATTCTTATCTACTATTGCGATTGTTACATAATAGTTTACCAGGTGAGCCTTACTATAGCTATAAGATGCGAACAGATGTAGTAACCGATTACTCAGGTTTTCCTTTAAAGTACAGATAGTACGGAACTATATAAAACAAAAAAATGAACACACTTGGAAGGGAGTCTGCCACTCGCATTCAACTTTGATATGTTTGCTTCCTTTGCGTATTGTAATTCAATTCACAGTTTATCGTTTAATTCTTGAGGAAATTTACTCTTTGTTAATATTGCGTCAGTTACTTAACAGTATATCAAGTAGGCCTTTGCTATAGCGTAGTCATTCACAAATACAAGAAGCGAACATAATTAGTAACCCAGTATGTCCATTACTTAAGGTCGAGTTTCGTCTAACAATTAATGACTAACACCGTGGCAGAGCGCTCGCATAAAAAAAGGAAGGGTAGTTTGATCAGACCGGCACAGTGCAGCGCATGCCTACCCTTATTTTAAATGATTACTATTGAATTGAAATTGCGTTTCGTTTTATGTCTTTCGATTGATAACTTACAGTAGGCTAATTTTAAACAAAATTAAAATAGTTGTTTATTTTAAACGTACTTTTCATGGTAAGGAAAATAATTACATATTTTGAAAGTTATTCTTATGAAAAGGTTCGATACGCATCAACGTTAATTGTTGTAGTTTTGTTCATAACGCCCTCTAGTGAGCATAGTTGATTTTAGTGTAAACTCGGTTGGCGGTAACCTGAGCAAAAGGTATTTTGAATATTTTAGGTAGATCACTGCGTTGATTGATTATCACAGTATTATCCATTTGAAAAAAATATACATGAATTTGTGTCAACTCTAGGGAAGTAATGATTATTTTGACGTAATAGGTACTTGCATGAGTATTGCACTCACCTTGTTCTTTCTGTTCTAAATCTTATTCGTAAGTGCGTACACCATTATGCACGCGTTACCTATCGGTTTCATACGTTATCTACTTATAGTTTATCTGAGTTTTATGATTGAGTTGGTGGTTATTTGGGTATAGTACCTAGAGTATTTTAAATGTGTCTGTTCTGAAATTAATTAGGTTCCTTATTACTGGAAATGTAAGTAAGTACGGATGTCTTGATCTTAGCGATATCTTCTCTGGATATTTTACATTAATATTTTCAGGATTAAATATTTTTCTTAAGTATTTAGTTAAGTCTCTCCAATTGTTCAACGACATCGTCTAGGTTCTGCGCGGGCTTTGTGTGGGTTAGGGACTTCACCTATTAATTTGCTCCGCGGGTTTTCTCACGTTACCCTGTTTGAATTCTGGAAGACTCTGGGGGGTGCGAACCCTGCCACGAGTTGGGTCGCAGACTAGAACGCTGAGCTACCACGGGTTTAGTGTATTTATAAGTCTTAGCTTTAAGATCATGAAATTAATCCATTAAGGCTTACCATAAGGTTATTTTAAGCTAATCATAAGAATAGAGTAGATACAATTGCGAGAAAATAATTTAAAGTTAATAGATTTGACTTGTGCAGGTGGAAAGCGATTGGCTTTTACAAATAAGTAGGATGGATGGATAAATTATTTAATTAGGATATTTGTTTTATTTGGGATAGAAACGGTTGCCTTGCGACTCCGTAACATAGGGTGTTGGACGGCTTTGCCTGCGTGTTTTATATTTTCAATTTTCAAGTTGCGTGTCAGTGCGCATATTGCACAGACAAGGTTGTTTTGCACTTGTTGCGAGATGTGGTGATGTAATTGTTTTTGTCCATATATATGAACCTTCGAAAAATAACGACTGATTCAGTCCGTTATATATATTCCACTTACGTCTAAGTTACCTGATGAAATTGCTGATTTGGTGTAGCTAGGTATGAAATTGCGATTGGAATGGGGAAGGAAGAACAAGGTTGTGTATTAATGCTATGTTGACTTCTTGACGAAAAAAAAAAAAAAAAAAAAAATGACGTTATGCTATAGTATGAGGGGCTGCAGCAACTTAGCAATTTTGGGGTTAATAAGGACGGTTTATTGGCATTCAACCCCTGAACAGCACACTACAAATGATTTTCCAGTGCGAATGGAGTTAGGTTAAGTCAAATTGACATCAGCTATGAGGCTGGCGCTAGATAATCATTACTTTACATGCGGTGCAGCCAAGCAGAAGCTAGGATGCGATGCTTAAATCTTCACACACTACACACTCACCGAAAGAATAGCGATTACTGTATTGAAGGGATCTTTCGAATGAGACTATTGATTAACGGATGCTTATGGCCCAATATCTATTAACGTACTCTAGTTTTGGAAGGGATTTTTCCGGAATTTCCATATTCGGTCGATATGCAGGAGCAAGACTGGTATGGCGGGACTGGTAAAACGTGCTACTAGAGCCGGGGATTGTTCTCACAAAACAGTTTCCCTATCTAAGACTAGATTGCCTTGTGAGGGTGATATTCGTTCATAATTATTTAGTCGTGAACTTGATGGGTTCAGTTGTTACCTTAGTTACTACCTTTCGGTCTAAAAACACACCACACATTCCAAATACACTCATGGGAAAAATGCTAATAAATTAAGAGTGATCGATTTTGAAGGTTCATATATTTGTGAATACAAGAGAATTTAACTGTTTACTTCAGTTATGAGCTTGTCAGCTTTCCACTTGCGCAAACATTGGGGGGTGGTTGTAACGGTACATAGCGTATTTTACCGTTAATTTCACAAATATATGATTGGGAGTTGCCCATAGTCAATTAATAATATTAGAATATATTATTAATTATTATTATTAATGTTGACTAACACTAGTTTTGTAATCACTGATACTAACATAATATGGATTTATAATCTGAAATAAAAACATTTTATTTTATTTTATTTTATTTTATGTAAGTCTTTCCTTTTCCTTTTTTTTTATAAGATGTATAGACTAAATAATAATCAAGCTGGAATTTCTGTACGAGGGTGATAGGAATTGTATGAATAGATTGCGCAGGAAGGTACTAAAATACTGTATAAAGGCTGAATAAACTACACAGGTAGTATATGACACTAAAATGTTCGATAATTGCGTAAACAGCATCGTACGCGCTTCCTCGCAACTAGAATGAATTGACGTAATTTTCATTGATCGTGTTGTTTCATGTTGGTTGTATCTGAGGTGCGTTCTATCTCTTTCACACGCTAGACTAACCACAAAACAGGTATGTATGTAGTTGTATGTATACGGTCCGAGACTCACGGGGAATAGCGAAATTCGACCTTATTGGGTAGAGCGTAAGGATCGTTTTGGTTCAAATGTCGGAAATGTCGGAGATGACGCAGAAAACGCAGAAGAGGACGGTGTCGGAGATGAGCCTTATGTTGCTGAAAACGCTAATGTCTGAGAAGATGCAGAAAACGCAGAAGAGGACGGTGTCGGAGATGAGCCTTATGTTGCTGAAAACGCTAATGTCTGAGAAGATGCAGAAAACGCAGAAGAGGACGGTGTCGGAGATGAGGCTTATGATGCTAAAAACGCTAATGTCTGAGATGATGCAGACTTAGCGAGTATAAAAGGGACGTTTCTTCAAGGAATCGGGATTAGTTGTTTTCGGAATTTCTTCAAGCGAGGTCTTGCTGTTGTAAGCGATATCGGTTCGCAGTTTATTTACTTTGACAAAGTTTAATTATTTAATTTAATTATTTAACTTAGTTTAATCGTTTAATTATTTTATTGTGCTTCGCAATCAGTGTTCGTGAACCAATTACCATACCAACCTCACCAATATCCTAGATCCTACCCTAATCCGATTTCTCTGTGGCCAGGACACCTTTAGCCGTCAGTATCATGATCGGTACCCAGAGTCCGGGGTATCGGCAGAGAAATTACCACCATCATCGTCATTGTCATGACGTTTGATTATTGGCCATGAATTCTGATTGTGTGTTCTAATCTGTCACGCTTGAAGTAGGGACTTTACGGGACGAGGTTCCCGGCCCCAAGGCAACCTTGCGGTGTTAACAAAGCTTGGGGTTTAACGTCTTTCGGGACGGAGTCAGGCGTTGGAGATCGACCTGGCGCTCGTCTGCCGTATGGGAGTCGGGAAACTTCCCCCTAGAGTTATCAGGCTCTGGGTATCTGCTGGGTTCCTGATTTACTCAGCTGCCACAGAAGAAATACTGAGTGAGTGTTTTCTTTGTTTTGTGTTACTTTGTTTGTGATATGTGAGCTTAGGCTGATTTTATGCCGTGTCATTTATTCATTATGTCTGTATTCAACGGTCATATGAATTACTTACTTTTGAATCATTTACTTTCAATAATTGTTGAATTTGCCTTGGCTGGATTGTTTTGAGGGTAGATTAATCATCACCCCATTTGAAACCAATTTTACGTCGTCCAGACTCGCATGTAGTTGTTTTACCTGGACCGGGAAGCACTACAAATGCATTGAGAGTCATCACCATCAATATCATCTGAATTATGATCAATTAATAGTGGAAATGGAATCTGCTATAATATTATCATCATCACAAGATTAATTTACCTTGTAAAACTATTCTTTGCTATCGCAAAATTACTACAATAACAGTGTACATGTTATTTATTAGACTTGTGAGTTGAAGTCTTTATTAAAGTGAGTAATTTAATATCACTATTGAATCATGGACGGGGAGACCATACCTCATCCGGTAGCGCATTGGTTTGGCTAGTTGCCTATATCGAAGTACAGTATGAAGTCATACAGTAATGAAAGAATACTAATTGAAATCAAACTCAGACTTGCTGTTCTCTATATAGAAGGGAACCCAAACTCATGCCTATGAAGGTCTACTGTGACGGTCGGGGATAAGGGGGGGAAATAACTAATTTATCACATATCTTTTATAACTGTGTTTATAATGTGCATTTCTATTTTCCATTGACAATCTGATTTGTGTACATACTTATTTTCTAGCAGCGGACTTCTTTAAGTTGATCATAAGTTGATCAATATTTTATCATAACATGTAATAGACTAATTTACAGGTTCTTTACATTCAATAGATCTCCATGAAACTTTAATCATAATGTGTTTCCTTGCTACGCTGTTAGCCATCGACTTACTTACTTTTCTGTATACTACTATTATGACGAACTTCATAATTTATTAAATAATGGTTGACTTGTTTCCATACTTGCCCAAATGATCACTTAACTATTATACTTTATGCTTCATTAACTATACATAAAATACCTTCCAATCAGAAGGCTTAATCGCTATTTTCTTTAGTTAGCGCAAACAAAATCCTTAGGTAATGTGTTGCTAGCCGTCGCGTATGTATGTTAGTTTTAATTTGTAGGTAGATCAATCTTTACTCGTCACTAAACGTTCCCAGGGTTACGTAGGATGCGGACACAACGAAGGGTATTTAATTTAATTACTAGACGATTCACGCACTAGACGATCACATGGCCATATCTTCAACATAATCACGTATCACGACCAGTATAGTTTGTTAGGCTTTCACGACATATATATTTTATTAGTAGGCGGCTTTATTTACTTCCTATATTAAGTACGCGTTGAATTGAGCTATGTAGTTTAGGTACTTTAGGCGCGTTAGTTAGAAATTATTTGAATTAATTTACAGTTTTTTTAATATATCTTAACTTTTAATAAAATTTAGACTAGGGGGGGGGGGACGTTTTGTTACAGTGTGAAACATGTTGTATTAGGTCAAAATCTAACCAATGCTCACATTGAAAACACTAACCCCCTTATTCGTAAACGCTCTATAGGCTTCTGCTAACTTAGCAATCGTTTGTCCTTATCTGTGAAAGGTGAATGTCAAAGTGACAGATAAGGACAAACGATTGCTAAGTTAGCAGAGGCCTACAGAGCGTTTATGAATAAGGAGGTAAAAATGTAGATAGGTAATTGTAAGCAAGTAAATTTACTAAGGCATCATAGAAACTTCTATGCTGGTCTGGGAGCAAAGAAAAAACATAGACTGTACCAGTTGCTTCTCTTCCCGCGAAGATGGTAAAAGCCTATCAAGAGAATGGGCGAAAATCGTAGGAATTATGTCATAGGCGATGCGGCTAGCAGCCTATCACTATTTTGATTCCATTTTCCACCTATAGACCCACAATCTCGCTAAACGTGATCTGTAGATCTTGTTACCTTGGGCTCTGTCTACCCTGTAAGGGATAAAGACGTGATTTTTGTATTGTATCACAGAAACACTATTTATTCTCTTGATTAGATTGTGAATTAACCAAAACCACATAAACATCCGAAAAAAAACATTACACTAAATTTAGTTTGTCTCTATTAAGTTTGCTTCAAAACAAAGTAACTAAGCAAAAAAAACAGTAGGAATAACAGTTGCCCCTAAATTTGACCCTATCAGGGTCAAGTCAGGAGTACCATAAACCGACGAGCGAGAAATTGATGAATGTGGATGAAACGAAAGAGGTATGTCAGGATCGTAGGACTGGAACAAATTAGTATCTGCTTATTCCTATGAGAAAGAGGAGTGACGATGGGTATGTATGCATACTTACATACATAAATCTCGTCTATTCCTTACGGGGTAGACAGGAACCAAGACCTAAAGGCCACGTTTGGCATAATTGCGGAGTAAAGGTGGAACGGGGAATCAAAATATTGATGATTCTTAAGATTTTCGGCCATTGCCTCTATGCGCTTTTAGAATCTGTGCGGGAAGAGAAGCAACTGGTTAATTCGATGATTTTTCTTTGCTCCCAGACAAAGAAGGTATATATTTTGTTGTGACTATCGACATACATCCCAAACCCTAGCAATTTGATATTCAGCGCAATCGTAATCTGCGTCTGTCGCGAACAATACGCCGGAATACATTAACTTGAAGTCAACGACAAAACCGCTACCAGTTTCAGCTTCCTTTGATACCTTCCAGATTACAGTGCGGTCGGATGATTTACCGCAATTGTGTCTGTAACAGCTCGAATAGATTTATGTACAGTCAAGTGTAATAATAATAATGTGTATCTAGTCAAAGTTTCAATAATAAGTACCATACGCTCTTACACCAGCGTAATAAGGTCGTGGGACATATTTTTGAAAAGTTCGTATCGATACTTATTTTTGCACTTGACCGTACATTAAAATCTGAAACCGACCGGATAGCCTAGTGACCCTGACTATGAAGCTAGAGGTCCTGGGTTCGAATCCCGGTAGGGGCAGACAGTTGTATGATGAATGCGAATGTTTGTGCCCGAAGGATGTTGTATGTATTTATCTACATTATATAAGTATGTTTATCCGTTGCCTGGTACTCACAGTACAAGCTTTGCTTAGTTTGGGGCTGGGTCATTTGGTGAAATTTGTCCCAAGATATTTACTTTTATTTTTATTTTTATATCTTGATTTAGATTATTATATCGTTTAACCTATTATCGTTAAACTTAGTACAAAATTGGCCGGATAGCTACATACGTAAATCACGCCTTATGGGGTAGACAGAGCCCAAGGTAATAAAACGTAAAGGCCACGTTTAGCATAATTGCGGTAGTAAAGGTGGAAAGGGGAAGAGCGCAGCAGCAACTGGTACATTCTATGTTTTTTCTTTACTCCCAGACCAGAGTGGAAGAAAACATTTAACCATATAAATGCAAATATTGACTTCTAAAATACAAAGAGCTTATCATGTCAATAAAGTAAAAATAAATTGAAGCTGTCATCATAATCCGAAATTGGTTTCCAAACATCAAACTTTAAAAAGGAATCTATGATTGAATCAACACGCGATAAATCGGGGTGCTGTTAAGGGCTCCCCATTATATTCTTAACAAAGAACTATGGAAAGGGAAGGATGTTGTATACTTTTGTGTTTAGGTGTAGTTTATGACTTATTTGGTATAAAATGATATCGCCTAAATTTGTTTTTGTAATGTTTCGCTTAATGTAAATTAAAAAAAGTCTTTCCATAATTTAATTAATCATGACAATCAAATATTTTAATCTTATATTCTTATTGATTTGGCATAAAATCAATGATAATAATACCGTTTTTACCTTAATTTTTTTTACTACCAGTTGTTGACCGGGGCTGCGCCTCGGTCTAAATTTTTATTTTTTCCAAAAGTGTTTCATAAAAACCTTTCGTGTGTCTTAGGGAACATTACGAAAAAAAATCGCCGCATTCTCGAGTTTAATTTGTGCTTAGCAGCATCCATTTTTATTTCTTTACCTAGATAACAATTCGCACAGCTTCTTTTGTTTAAAATTGTCATCGTAATCATATCGTTAATTCTGTCTTTCTGGGGCCCGATTTTTGAAAGCACGTATGTATAAAAATACCACTCGAAAGTGGTGAAAAATTGTGCTGAATTTGAAATACGAGTAGCTTAGAAGATACTTATGGCTCTCATTAATCTTGTGAAGTAGTCAAAAATTTTATTAGAGCTGTAGTTTTGAAGATATTATAAACAGAGTGATGTGCTTACGAAATCAGGCCCCTGATCTGTTTCCTTCTGTGGAATCAAAATTATTGACCCCAAGTACACTTCCAGTATTGTTAACTCTTCAAACTTTCTATTGTGCTCAAAGCAATATGGAGTGTGAACGTAAGGGCAAGTAATTGTGAAGATGCTGGCTTCGGATTACGAGTACACGAGGGGTTCGTTTGAGGGATAAATGATACATCAGTGTCGGTTACGAAAAGTTAAACTATTGGAGACCACTGTAACAACTATGCCATAGTGACGTTGGATAGAATTGAAATAACATTGATGACGGATTAGCTTGCTGTGTATACATACAGAAATCACGTATTTATCCTCTTACGGCGTAGGCTAAGCCTAAGGTAACAAGACCTTAAGGTCATGTTTAGAATGATTGTGGACATTTTTAGGTGGAAATGGGTCATCAATATAGTGATGGGTAGCCGCATCAACTATATGATTATTAAGATTTACTGTGACTTTGGAAAAGTCCTATGCATCTGAATTATGATGATCAGTTAAGTGGATATTTGCCAGTAAATGATGCTTAAGAGTGAAGGTATATCAACATTATAAAGATTACTGAATGGTTTGGTGGTTTCAAGGTATTACAAGACTCATTGCGCCGCCTGCTAACAAAAGAGTTCAGAGGTTTCTCAGTAACCGTTACTGTATTATCTTAACTTAATCTTCGTTACTTCAGTTAATAGAAGTTCATAAACCGGCAGCTCATGCTGAACCCGAGCCAATTGCCACTTACGTATTGTTTGTGTAATTGTGTTATGTACATATGTTACTTTTTCAAAATTATTATTGTGTTCATCTTTTGGATTACAGTGCATCATGTCTATTTTGCGTCGGGCAATAAATATCTTTATTATTAATGATGAAAATGTAAAGAATCGTATTAATTTGATCGGAAGAAGCGTTACATTAATTAATAGAACAACTTAAATAAAAAATAGCACTGTCAAAATATCAGAAGTCCCTTTGTTTACTGAAGAGGAAATAATTAGAGCAGATTCAAATGGGGAAGGAAGCAAAAAAAAAAGCTATAATTCATCAGGTAAGGGAAGATAATCCAGAATTTTTAACAATAGGAAACAAGAGAATTTTATACGCAAATGGGATATAAGGAAGGGAGGCAAATTAGCAATTATGTTATGAAAAATTCACCCGAGTGCCTTGTTTTAAAAGCGGAGTGGATTTCGTTTTATTTTGTGCAATCTGAGACCTGGTAAACGTGAGCGTATGCGAATTTTATAATTACAATTGTCTTTTTCTTGTTTGGATTTCGCGTAAAATATAAGATGTTCAAGGAAACGAAATTATTTATTATTTTCTTTATTAGGGAAAAAACAGATACCAGTGCTCGTCGCAAAATAAAAGGCCCGTTTTGACAGTTCACGCCCATGAAGTTCTGTATTTTTTACCAATCGAAATGCTTTGAAGGTAATTACATTTTTCATTGATGGTTACCGCCCACTCCGCTAAGTGCTGTGAATAACGATTTTTTTCATACTGTCCACAGACTATTAATAATCGGTTAAGGAAAAAAATAAATCGATCAATATATATTTTTAAGGCCGACTCGCACTTGGCCGGTTTTATTTCTTTAAACACTAGTGTTTGGACAAATTAATTACTGATTTCTTTTGGTGATTGAGTGAGTGTTATTGTAACAAAAATATTAAATGAAAGAAAGTTGACGTATCGTAACATTGTATCATTTCAAAATACTTACAATATCAGTTTAAGTTAAATTTTCTTAGGTATTAGAACTTTAATCCAATGCACTTTACAGTACAGTAACATATTCAAATCGATCAAATACTCATCCAAACTGGAATCGATTTATCGTGAGTATCGATTACCGAGTCGTATGGTTACATCACTAGTTACGTCGCGAAGACAAATGTCAAAACGGGCCTCTTATTTTGCGACGAGTTTAGCAAACAGGTAGTGCAGTATAGCCTGTACCAATTCCCACTAAGAGTTTGTGGTAGATGGGTTACAGGTATTTTAAACTTAGGTAATTCGTACGTAGGTGTTAGTTGTTTGGTATTTAAATGTAAGGTATTTAGATTTTAGGGATTTTGAACGTAGCTTATTTTACGTTAGGCTTTTTAATTTTAGGCATTGTAATACGTACCCGGTAGATGTGGCTATGGATCAGAAACAATGGACAGCAACATAGTACCCAAAACCCAAACCAAAATAACATTAGGTACTCAAAAATATCATGCGAATTTTACAGAAACTTATCTTATACAAAGCAACCAAAACTACATTAGGGCTCTTGTCTTAGATCAACTCTTCAAATTATTATGTCCTATTGGCCGCACTGTTTTCTTTCCATTTATTCCTTGACGTTCATAGATTTTATATTTGCTTCACTTATTTCATTCCCTTATAAATTCAATATTACAAAGACTGTTAGAAGGGTAATCAATCACACTCCTACAATAGATTGGTGGCAAATCCCAAAAATTTGCAACAATTTCAGAAATTCTATTACAATATCACCCCAAAGCAATCTTATACATATTCAATAGGATCGGTCCACTCAAGTGACGTGCGTGGTGCTCGAAGTTGTCTCACAATTAAGACAGATGGCGTTGAATGGACCTCTTGGACAATGGGGGGAAAATTATTGTATCTTTCCTATTATGAATTTACGTTTTTAGTGACGATAAACGTGTATATAGTGAACTAATAAACACCTTAGTTTTTAAAGAGATAGTTTTAATTAATTCAGTCCTTGCCGTCTATTTGTTTCCAATTCTTTAAAGTTTATTCCTGAAAGTCAAGCAGGAGCTTCGTCTTATTGAATGTAGTGTAGCCTAATTCCACTTCTGCCGCTTAAAATACTCAACTAGTAAAAAAAAGCATAATAGATTCCATTCGATGCTGGACTTCCAGAGGAGTAAAGAAAAAACATAGAATGTACCAGTGGCTTCTCTTCCCGCGCACATGGTAAAATCCCATCGAAAGAATGGGCGAAAATCTTAGGAATCATGTTTTAGTCGATAAGATTTAGATTCCATTTACCGCCTACACGCCCACAGTCTTGCTTAACGTTCTAACATTTCATGATTTCTCCACTGCCCTCTATGCAATGGAAATGTGACCCACATAACTGCAAATATATCGTACAGAGCGTTGCAACACTTTCAAAATATCAACTCAATAACAAAACTCCAAATTTCAAATTCAACAAAGACAGAAAACAACTGACTCATTCCAAAATTCAGCACCATCCGTCCGCGAGAAATTTCAATTTATAGCTTTAAAAGTCACGAAGCATTATGAATGCAGATTTATCTGCCGTCTTAATTTGCATATTGCATGTGAGGACACATTTCCGAGCGTGTGTTCCCAACCGTTTCGGGGATTACATTTATTTCCAATCTTCCTTGTTGATTAAAGTCGACATTATTTGAATACTTTTCCAAATTTGAATAAACAAGGGACGTTGATTCCGAAAAATTGACGGCGGTAAAGGCTATTGTTACAAAAACAATGCGTTCTTTGATACGACGGCCAGTGGCGCAACTATAACGTCTGGGGCCCGTGGCAAATTCGTCAGATGGCTCCTTCCTCAATATAAAGAAGTGCATCAGCGTCCCTTCTGTGCTCTAAACCAAGCCAGTTCGGGGCCCCGTAGAGCTACGGGCCCCTGGCATTTTGCCACCCCTGCCACCCTATAGTTACGCCACTGACGACAGCGCCAAAGACTTGGGGACTTCAGAGATATTCTGACACACTAGATGCATTCCCATCGCATTCACCTACTGGATAGAAAAGGACTGTCAGTCCGACATTATTCCTTAGTTAGACGGAGATAGTTAACAAAATGTAATCAAGTCTATCAGCTTCAACAAGATGTTTATCAGTTCATACAGCTGCAGCTAGGTTGATAGCTATTGAGTGGACAGCATGAATGAAAAGCTAATATGTTATAGATTACAAGCCCGTGGAAAAAAAACATGTGAAATGAACCAGCGTGAATGAAGCTTAGAAGGCTGTTACTATATCATAAAATACCTAACTCTGAGCGCTATGCCGTCATTTCTGAGCGGTACATTTATGGAATTTCTCAGGTACAAGCGAGTAATTACGACTAATTATTAATTTACGGCGTTTTTATAGCTTATAGATGATTAAAAATCAATGTCGAAAAACCTAGTGCCGCTTTAAAATGGTGGTGCCGGAAGTTAGTGCAATTTTTTTTTTCAATGTATGAGAAAAAAAACAATACCGCTCAGAAATGACAGCATAGCGCTCAGAGTTATTTTATGATATAGTAACAGCCTTCTAAGCTTCGTTCACGCTGGTTCATTTCACATGTTTTTTTTTCCATGGGCTTGTAGTCTATTTGTAGAAACACGGGTTTAATAAGTAGTTCACAATAAAGCGATACGACAGGATCCGCACAACTTGACAACTGACATTAAACGTAAGAACAACATATAGAGGAAGAAACATGACAAATCACTATCATCACTACATAGTATAAAATAAAGTCGCTTTCTCTGTCCCTGTGGCCCTATGTCCCTATGTATGCTTATATCTTCAAAACCACACAACGGATTTTGATGCGGTTTTTTTTAAAAGATAGAGTGATTCAAGAGGAAGGTTTATATGTATAGTACATGCACAATATACCGCGCGAAGCCGGGGCGGGTCGCTAGTAGATTATAAAAAAGTCACACTGCAGCCAGTCGCCAACATAGGTACTCGAGCTAAGCTACTAAATTGAGTTTGAAAGATCCGTTGATTTATTTCCAATTAAGACAAATGTATGACGATCAAATAAACAACTTGAACACAATCTTGTAGCTATTCGTAAATTGCATGCACCGGTGAGCACTGGAGAATTCCGTTTTCAAAGCGAAATATCAAAGCCAATGCATCTTTGATGAAATTGTTTCTAAGACGCTGTAATAACGGTCCAATGATTGGATTAATTTTCTAAACGTATTTTCGTTTGTAAAAGGATTTCAGATTCTGGCGAACGTCACCTGCTGTGGATATTTAATTAAGAAATTCAATAATGAGTAAATAGAACACCGCAATAATACAATCCTACTAATATTATAAACTCCGAAGGTGGTAATTATGGATGTTTGTTACTCTTTCACGCCAGAATGGCTGGATAGATCTAAATAAAATTTGGAACATAGATAGGTTATAGTCTGGAATAAGCTACTTTTTATACCGGAAAATGGCGTAATTCCTGCGGGATAGCGATAAACGAATTCTACGCAGACGAAGTTGCGTCCAACAGCTAGTGGTTTTATACAAATTTTATTTTAAAACTAGCTGTTGCCCGCGGCTTCGCTCCCGTTTTTTTTCTTCTAAATTTTAATATTAGGGGTATTAAAAATAGATAGTAGCCGATTCTTAGACCTATTGAATACGCATATAAAATTTGATAAGAATCGGTAAAGCCGTTTCGGAGGAGTACGGTAACTAACATTGTGACATGGAAATTTTATATATAAGATATACGGAACGGAAAAGAAGAAGATTTATCATGGACATCTAATCTTCTAATCTTGCCATCAAAAAGCTCATCTTCAGCGGTTGAGCTCCAACAGTCAGCAAATTCCTCTGTCCTAAGCCCAAGTTATTTCCAAGATGAAAATAAGACTTGCAATGTCCTGCCATTTTCATTAAAGCAGACCAATGAAAGAACAAATTATCATGGAGGGGTCAAGCAAAAAACTGGGAGCCGCAAGATGTCCGGTGCACTTTGTCTTCATTGCGGACAGGTTTATGGGTGGGGTGCGGTAAATAATATCAGCGCCAGAAACGTCATGCAACATTCATGGGAAATATTGGGTGTACAGGGTGCCCCTGATTAGGAGTGATTTGATTTTTTAATTTTTTTTTTCTAGGTTCTGCAAACATACCGGTCGTCTGATTAAAATAATTGTGGTAGGTAACAGTCTTGTCATAAGGTTTTTGAGCTCTTAATTTTTATTATGTACCGTTATTAACTATTATTATTAGAAAATCTTCTACCATGCTGGTCTGGGAGTAAAGAAAAAACATAAAATTTACTAGTTGCTTCTCTTCCCGCGCAGATGGTAAAAACCTATCGAGGGAATGGACGAAAGCCTTAGGAATCATGTTATAGCAGCTAGCAATCCATCACTATTTTGATTTCCCTATACGCCCTTCCACCTATACGCCTTTAATCATACTAAACGTGTTCTTAAGTTTAGGTAACTTAGGCTCTGTCTACTCCGTGAGGTATAAAGACGTGATATTATGTATCTATGTATTAGAAAATGTTTACTAATCGTCAATCATTCTTAGACGATTTTTTGTTAATATTCTCTTGATTTTTTTAAATTTATTAAAATTTTGCTCATATTTGAGTTTAGAAGAAAAACCACAGCTAAATAAAAATCAAAATCAGAATGTAAATAAACAATTGAACGTAATCTGTCCTAAACTTAACTAATAGAAGAATGAAAAACAAAAGAAATTGTAAAGAGAACACGTAACAAGTTCAAAATACTGCCAAGCGTTTGTTTACGCAAAAATCCTCAATTTCCTTACAGGAGCACCCTCTACTCGAGCACACCGCAACTACCCTCAAATACCTCAACGGAATTATCTTTGTTTCTATTGAGCCTAACAAGAATTATGTGGGGGCAGCTGGCGCCGGTATTGAGGAAGTTCGAGGCCCATGTGTGACCAGGACAGTGCAACCTTCTTATAGGGATCGTCACTCAACTGTGGGATGATACTTTGTTTCTGAGTACATAGTGTTTTTATTCAAATTTCTGAACTACTAAGCTTCCATGCTGGTCTGGGAGCAAAGAATTCCTGTGCGACCCAAAATGAAGCTTAATCTGAAAATATTATATTATTCCAATCCCGGTTTTTGTTTTCACTCGCCCATGACAGTCTCTTTCCCGTGTGTTTTTCTGTAAGGAGCGGTTTCTTCATCGTACTTCGAAATTTAAATCCATTTTCCATCAAACGTCTTCGTATTATATCTATAGATATAGATAAACCATTTTTCTGCAACTTTTCTTGCCCACAACGCAAAGATAACAGTGGATTTTTCATAAATATTTGTAAAATCCGCTTGTTCTCTGCAGAGTAGGTTGATTTTGTTTTCCCGCGTTCTGGTACGTCGTTGACGTTTTTTGTTCCCGTGTATCCCTTTACCCACTTGTTTACAAACTAGTTTAAAAACAGTGATGATATAACAGCATTTTGCTGTGTTTATCTGATTGAACAGTCTGATTTAGTTGCTAGAGCAATATAATTGCGTAATTTTGATTTTACCTGAAGTATTTGTTTAGTAGTTTACTCTCTTCGATAGCTTAAAAATTGGACTGACCTGTTGAAGATCCGAAGGTGCTTCTCGGGCCCCGTCTTTTCTTTATCCACGGGATTATATTATCTGGATCTACTTGAATACCCGAAGAAGTGTATTTTGTTTTTTTTATCTCGATTTTTCGTCTAAGGTGCGCGCGTTCCCGTTAAACGGCAGTTGGCAAGTGACAGCTGTCATATTGTGCTTTGATTTTGACATAGGGATGCGTTAAGTTAGTCCATAGTGTAAACCATCGAAGAGACTGGACCAAAAGAAGATAATTAAAAAAAGGAAAACACGCTGTGTTTGTGTTAGTTGCAGTACATAAGTACGGAACAGTATTTGAGTTTTCTTACTCTACTATGAACTATGTCATCTCCTTAAATATTGTATGTGTGTACTCATATTGTATATAGTGTGTATGTATGCATGTGTTTAATGATAGTTAGTAGTTTATATATGAATTGTTTGTTGTATTTAGAGATGTACGCTCTATTGTGGCTTTCACTTTATGGATATTTTAAACTCACTCTTTGTCGGTCTCTCGCTTAATGCTCCTCTCGTTTACGCAAAGGTTAACGGGCAGAGATCCCTTATAGGGATAAGTTCGTTTTTGTGCATATATTTAAGGTATTTTTTTGTGATTTGTCTCTGCTTCTTTATATTTGTACAATAAAGCATTTACTTACTTACTATGTTTTTTTTTTTATAATAGACGGGCAAACGAGCAGACGGGTCACCCGATGGAAAGCAATCACCGTCGCCCAGGGACACCTGCAAGACCCGGGGGATCACAAGTGCGTTGCCGGCCCTTTGAGGAACAGGAAGGCTCGCTTTTTAAAGATCCCTAAATGAAAAGTAAAAAAAGTAAAGTAGTAGGTAAAGATGTATGAAAAGTGACCCGTTATTTTGCTCGTCAGTGTAGTTCTGTAACTAAAGAGTACTTATTAATTTAAAGTTTCAACAGATGCATCGCTTGCACACTTAAGCTGCGATCACAACGAGATGTGTAATAACACCAAACGATATTACGATAATGAAATTTGTAAAAGAAAAAATATTCACCCCAAAACGCACTAATCCGTAGTTTCGCCCCAAAATGCGGTTGGAAGCAACTATTTCTGCTAAATCGAAGTAAAAGGGAGCTTTAATCAAATCACTGGATGCCAGGATCGAGGGATAATCGAATATTATGATCCATTTTCGTTTTTTTCTCAATTTGATGTAATGGTAAATGATGATACATTTTCATGGATGATATTCATGGTCTGTTTTTTATTGAATAATAACTATGTGCCGGAAAAAACTGCGGTCCATTGTTCACTGAGGTTAGTTAGAAATCCCACTTAGCAATAATTAAGTAAGATTTAGATTTATCTTCCACGCTGGTCTGGGAGAAAAGAAAAAACATAGAATGTACCAGTTGCTTCTCTTCCCGCGCAGATGGTAAAAGCCCATCACTAGCGGCTATGCGGCTAGCAACCCATCACTAGTTTGATTCTCCTTTCCACCTATACGCTTACAATCATGCTAAATGTGGCTTTTGGGTCTTGTTGCCTTAGGCTCTGTCTACCCCGTAAGGGATTAAGACGTGATTTATATGTAATTAGATTTAGATTTAGATTATTTATTCATTCAATTAAAATTACATCATAAATAATTGTACATTGATTCTCTTATAAGGGATCATGTTATAGGCGATGAGGCTAGCAACCCATCACTCTTTTGATTCTCATCTCCATCTATACGTCCGCAATCATGCGTGGTCTTTAGCTCTTGTTCTTGACTTGCTCCGTCTACCCCGTTAGGGATAAAAACGTGATTTGTGTATTATTCTTTTTCATGTAACTATTTCAGCTATCATGTTATTTTTTTTTAATCTTAGGTATAATTAAACTAACTTACATTTCAGTCGTATCTAAAAACTTTTCTAAAGGCATACTTTAACTTGACTACTTTTTGACAGCAATCACGTAACTTAGTTATCCAGTTCTTCATTCTATGCGGGAGTCTATTTCATCTAAAACCCATTGGACTGAGAAAAATGCCAAAACACGACCACGGGCGCTATTCAAATTAACAAAACAGAAAATTCCACTTTTCTTTACAATTCCTTGTTTATCGTCACTCCACGCAACAAACAAAACCACCCTAATACCATCTTTTCGCCATTACATGAAAACAAAATTCTATTTGCAACTCATAAATCACATATTACCTGGCAAGATTACAGAGCGTAAGGGTTGAAGACAATTTGTCATGAGCCCAGCCAAGCGAGGATGAAGACGATTCCGGGATTCCCTTTCGGCATTTTGTAACTTGTTATTGTTCCGCTCTTGTGGATTTGCTTGTATGTAAAGATTGTAAAGGTACAAAGAGGATTGCTATAAGCTTTTTTAAATCGATAGCGCAAGAAATCGAAATTGGCCACGGATTAAGAGTAAAGAGACATGAAATAGAAAATAACAATAAAGATGCTGATGTTTCTGATGAAGATAAAATGGAAGACGTTAGTGAAGAGTAAAAGGTAAATGATGTAGGAAATGCCACTGAAATTGTATTGGATGATTGGAAAAGGGATTAAAAATATGAATGTTGTTCTAAAATGAAGGCAAAGCACTCGGTTGACCATTAAAATTTCAAACGTTAGCCAAATAAACCCCAATTAACAATAATTGAAGCTATAACAAGCATCCAATACCAGGCAACGCAATATTTTCCTAATTAATTAACATTTATTCTTTTAAATCATTCATACGATCCCTCTAATCCCTCGTACGGGGTGAAATAACATGCTTGTGGGGTAAAAAAAGGGGTTAAAAAAAGGGTAAAAAGGGTGGAAATAGGTCATGCGGACATGGGCTTTAATCTGTTTAATTAACATGGTGAAAAAAGCTTCGATTTTCACCCTAAGGGCATCATAGTTAATGATGTGTTAATCTTTAACGGATCGAATGGAAAACATTACCGAGCATACCGTAATACCGATGACAGAAAGGCACGGTGAAATATGAGACCGGTTGTCATGCGTTTATTATGATTTATGAAAATATATAATTTTATCTGTTATTTCTGAAAATGCAGGCTTCGTTTTGTAAGTAGCGTTACGAGTAGTAGCGTTTTCTGTTTAATTTAACTATTTTTCTTACTTTTACGGTTTTTCTTACTCAGAATTTTACCCTATCGATCCTTATACAAGAAAATTATGTGTCCCAAAATTTCCATTACAGTTCGTCACTTTTTTAATATAGGTAGGTATGTATAGAACGTGACGAACAGGAAAATAAAATCCATTGTTAAATGTAGGACACACTTTTTCTCGTATGAGAATCGATAGGGTAAATGATTCTGAGTAAGAAAAAGCCAAAATATTTAAGTTCTGAAAAAAATGTTCATGTGAGCTTTTTTCAGGAAAATGCTCAAAGGTATGATAATACAAAGAGTGACACTTAAAAAAAACTTTTTTAATTTAATGTACTACGTGTATTTCTTTATGATATTTTAGAAGCTGCATTAAATTCAATGTCTTATATTATCTTTAAATTAATTATTTTATCCTGGTATTTTTAAATGTAGTCACACGTCGATTATTTTTCAACGTATGTCGTCAATATTAAAATTGAATGAAGAATCGACTGCGTTTCCAATACTCTATAGCCCCAGATGAAGCAAAATTTGAAATAATCACCACCAAATTTAATAACCCACAGAATCCATACGAAATTATGTCCAATTAAAATGGAATGATCGCTACAGTAACAGGGCTTTAAAATTTAAGGCCAGATGAGACCAAATTGTCTCATTTCATTATATCTGAGGACGTTTGTGAGGGCAATCCCAATGCGGATGGCGGAATCCGGGACACCTGAGACTGAGGTAATCAACAGGACTGTGATGCGAGAATTCTTCGGGTAATTTCATATAAACAGATGACTATCCACATCTATTTGAGCAAATGGGATGGTTTTTAAATTGCTGAGCGTCTTTTGTTTTAAAGGCTTTATCAGGTTTAAAGTTCAAATGCTGTCGTGTGCCAATTCACAATTATTTTTTCCGAATATTGTTGTTCAATAGTTTTTTGGTCTTTGCAGTCTATTTTGGAAACGCACTTGAGTCGAGATTTGAGTGTTTTTCTATACCTATTTAATTTAAGATGACAAGTTGTGTTATGTTAGTACATAATAGTGATTCTGAAAGGCCTGTGCCCAGCAGTGGGACGTATATAGGCTGGAAATGATAATGATGACATCATCTTCGTTCTTGTATAAATTGGCATTGTTCTGTTTTTTTAAGCTGTGCTTTTAACACCTTTATTTGATAAAATGGACTATTTCAAGCAACTAATTTGAATATTATGCTTTTACGTAGCTTTGTTAATTAATAATAATTTTCTTTTTCGCTGTTTGATAATTCGTGAATTTAGACAGAATCCCAATCGCCTTCGTTCGGCTGGCTATAAAAAAAACGGCTTTGTCTATGGTTTTGTCGATTTGACAGTGACACGTGACAGTTGCCGTAGCTAAACTTTTTTTTTTCATTTTTGTGGCAAACATTCGATGCTGGATTCTGTCTAAAAACCGGGTCGTTAGGTCAAACAAAGGTTCAAAGTACTTTTACAAAAATATCTGCAATCATAAAGTATTTTTGAAATCGGACAAGATAAATCGGATAAATGATGGTTTTCCTCGAAATGGTTTTCGAATTGGAGCATACTAAAAAAAATGAACAATGCCAATTTATGTTTTTTATTACTTGCATGTGTGGTAATAAAATGTATTTAAGCTTAAAAAAAAGAAAGTAACTACGTATCTAACACATTATTTTGATACATACATAAATCATGTATTTATTATGTATGTCGGATAACAATACAATAATCTGGTAGTGGAGTTATACTGACCCAGCTAGGATCGTCTTCGCTGGAGAGAACTCTTCAACGGTTAGTCCGATACACTTGTAATTTGTTACATATATGTAGGTCAGATAACAATCCAAGTACAGTCAGCAAAAAAAAGCTTGAATTAAAAATTACATTTTGACAGAATCGTATTTTTTTAATGTCATCAAAAGCAAGCTACCTACCCTAAAAGTGTAACCAAAAACCGGTAAATTCGTAAAACCACTTTCAAACCGACTTAATCGGAATTTGGGAGTTCCTTGTGAACGCGTCACTGACCTTTTGACGAGTGCGGGATAAATTCAGTTGAGGGCTTCATTATTTACAAGCCTTAAGCTTTACTGTGACGGGATACGGTCCATTTTTGAATAGGACGAATATTAAAAGAGTTGGAAAAATGATAAAAGTTGGGATTTTATTGCAAACTCAGTGATAACGGTTGAATAAGTTCAAAGGTAAGATTTAGCGTAATCTTTTAAGTATTGGTACAGTTTGTTCAAAGTTATTTTTCGTTTTGTAACATTTATAAATAGGCGAAAATCTCAGAAATCATGCTATAGGCGATGCGGCTTGCAACCCATCACTATTTTGATTCCCCTTTCCATCTAAGCCCACAGTCATGCTGAGCGTGGCCTTTAGGTCTTGTTACCTTAGGCTCTGTCTACCCCATTAGGGATAAAGACGTGATTTTTGTATGTGTATATATGTATAAACTAGGCAATAAATATTCAAAATATTATACAAAATATTATTAATAGCACGCAAAGTTTCAGCTCAATAGGTTGATGATAATCTGCTTCAAAAATGAGTCGCAAGATTCCACCCGGACACACATATATTTGAATACATACGTTAATAATCCTCGGAATAAAAAGACGCTTAGCTTCATCTATCTTATAAAAAACAAAAACACATCAAAACATTTCATCAAAATTTCATATTCGCAGTCATTTGTCTCGGAAACAAAATGATTTGTTGTTCACCGCGCTCCACCCTGTTTCCGTGTAATAAAAGTAAATGATTCCATGCTCAAGTTGAGCGCTAAGGTCCTGATACAAGAACTTATAGCGTCCGCGTTCCGCGGAAAGTACGTGAAGCCATTGAAATAAGTCGGTATCTCAATTTCAACCGGGATAGTGGATGGTCGGTGCCCCCGAGTTGGAAAACTGTTTTAAATATTAACCAAACGGTGAATGTGAGCGAACCTTTACGTAGTGACGTGATCAGTGTTGTGTGCTGCCCTACATTTGACAATAATAAAAATGACGATGAAAACGAGGGTAGTTGTGCGCCGCTGTCAGTTGCGTCGAACAGCCGCGCGAGCAGAGCGTTTGACTTGCCATTTGAATTCTGAGGTGACATCACGTGTTGTGTCAGACCTTCGAAATTTTGTGGCCTAGAGTGGTATACTTTGTGTTTTGTTGTGCTTCTCTGCTACGTCGGGTATCAGTAAGTGTTTTAACCAATTCTTGTAAGCTGCTAACCCCGCAATGTCGTACAACATCCCGCCAAAGCCTCCGGACATAACCTCCGACAGGGAGCCGACCTCCGTCGTCCCCCCGGTTGCCGTGTCGCAAGACATGGATTCTGAGGGGGCGACGGAACCCTCGGACGTCCCACGGAGGGCCGCCAAAAGGACTTTTGAGCCGGGGGACGCCCAGCCCCCCAATAAGTTGGGGAGCAGGTCGCCGTCCGACTCGATTGTCCACTTGTATGAACATCCTAACCTCAAAGAGGGAAGGAAATACACTGACAAAGACGTGGGTCCTTTTCTAGTACACGTTTCGAAGACTGAGTCCCAACCTTCCTCTGGTGCAACCCTGAACCCCATCAAGTTTGGTCAGGTAATGTTAAACGCTCGGGTACAGAATATTTCGCGTGAGGGAGTCAAGAAGATTGGTAGAAACAGAGTGAGCATCGAATTCCTCTCGGCCGAATCTGCAAATTCCTTTCTAACAAATCCCCTACTTTCTGCGAACAGATTTGAGGCATCCATACCCACCTACAACGTTACCCGCATGGGCATAGTTCGAGGTGTTCCTACAGATGACGCTCTTGACAAATTTGCAAGGACTGTGGAGCTGCCATCCGGATGTGGCGAGATCCTTAGAGCAAGAAGGCTTAACCGTAAAGTCCAAAAAGCCGATGGAGTCGAATGGGTTCCCACGGGGACAGTAGTCCTAACTTTCAGCGGCCAAATTCTCCCAAATAGAGTTTATTACTGCTACACTTCCTTATTGGTTGAGACATACCAGCTACCCACCATCCAGTGCCACAGCTGCTGCAAGTTTGGTCATGTCGCAGATCAGTGCAGATCGAAACCCAAATGTTTCAAATGTGCACAGGAGCACACAGGCAGAACGTGCAGTACGCCGGAGGACCTCGCTATGTGTTTATTCTGCTCTGGTAGGCACTTTGCCACTAGTAAGACTTGCCCCGAACATACGCGCCAAAAGGCAATTAAGGACACCATGTCACAGGAGAATGTCTCCTACTCTCAGGCGAGTGAAAGGTTTCCCCCCGTGAAAAGGACATACGCAGATGCTGCCCAGTCTCCTCCCCATTCCCAAGATGACCCCTTCCTCTCTCAAGCTCAATTTAACCCAGCCCCTCCCCAATCTGGAAGTACCTCATACAGAAAGACGGTGTATATTCAAAAATCCCCTCGTCGCCCCCTAAACCAAGGCTATGACCAAGCTGCCCACAGGGCTATAATTGGAGAGTGGGACCCTCCTCAACCGAGGAATGGTGTGGCCCTCCAGTCCCCCAACCCTAACCGCTCTCCCTCCCAAAGAATCACAGCCAATGACAACTTGCTGGACGTTCTACTGGCCCTACTGATCAATATGTTCAGCAAAATGGATGATTCCCCTTTACCGCCCAACGTTGCCAATAAAGTATCCCAATTTCTTCAACTCATTAACATTCCATCTAATCCAGTGGAATAGCCACAGTCTCCGCCCTAAAAAAAATGAAATTCTTCAAATGGTTGCCTCGCATAGCCCTGTCGCCTTTGCTATTTCAGAGACCTGGTTAGTCCCAGGATCCCGGTTCCGGGTGCCTGGGTATAACTGTCTCCGTCAGGACAGAGATGACGGTTACGGAGGAGCCGCCCTTCTTATCAAATCTTCTGTTACATACTCTCGTATAACTCTTCCCCCCTTCCCCCCCGGCATCGACGCTGTTGCCGCTAAAATCATGGATTTTACCGTCCTTTCCATATACATTTCTGATCCCCAATCTATCCGTATCTCTGACCTGGATCTTCTGTTTTCTGTACTCTCGGGTCCCTTCCTTATCCTAGGTGATTTTAACTGTCACCACCTTATGTGGGGAAGCGCAGACTACGACTCGTTAGGCTGTGACCTTGTAGACCTCATGGAGGATAAAAACATATGTCTGCTTAACGACGGCTCACCGACTCGCAGAACAGCTCCCGGTCAAAATATTAGCGCGGTCGACCTTTCACTATGCTCCCCCAATTTTGGCACCCTTCTCTCCTGGGCGGTCCTTTCTGATTCTCACGGAAGCGATCACCTCCCAATTTTAATATCATTCCCTATATCCTTTTCTTAACCCAGTTCTCCTTTATACTCTAGTAGGTACCACTTAGCCAAGGCAGATTGGCATCAATTTGCCTTGGAGACAGACACGGCAGTCACCGCGATGCCCAGTGTGTCGCTAGAAAATGCTCTGAACTGTCACGATAAACTGGTGGAAGCTCTAAAGGGGTCTGCAGATAAGTCTATTCCCCTTAAAAAAGGGGGTAAAGCTGGTAGGTCCTCCCCACCATGGTGGGATTCCGAATGTTCCGACATGATCCGCCAAAGGAAGGAAGCTGAGAAAGAATATTGCAGAAACATGACTATGGATAATTTTCTCGTATTCAAAAGGAAGGCGGCTTTGGCGAAACGCTTGTTCAAAAAGAAAAAAAAGCTTGGATGGATAAATTTTTGCCAAAGCATCTCTCCTGGCACTCCGGCCTCGATACTATGGAAGGCTATAAAGCGTTATCGAGGATCTTACTTGGCACGGGAGCTCCCTAGTAATGACCCCACTGTTTGGCTTAAAACATTCATCGATGCATTGTCTCCCCCCTCTGCCCCACACATAAACTCACTTCCATCCCCTTACCCCTCTAATTGCTCCGTTGGTAATTTTGACCAACCATTTTCTTGGTTGGAACTTCTTGCCTCATTGGATCATCTTAAAAATTCAGCTCCTGGCCTTGACAATATCCCCTACTCCTTTATATCCAACTCTGGACAAGTAACAAAAAGATACTTTCTTGATCTCATCAATATGTTCTTTGACATAGGATTCGTTCCAGATGTTTGGAAAAAACAACTAATTATCCCCATCCCTAAGCCAGGAAAAGATCCCTTCCTACCAGGCTCCCACCGTCCCATAGCACTATCTTCGTGCCTACTTAAGATTACAGAGCACATGATTAAAAAACGTCTCGAGTGGTTCGTGGAATCCAAAAAGATCCTGGCCAAAAGCCAATTCGGTTTCCGTCGGGGAATGGGCACTATGGATAGTCTCTCCATTTTAACCACGGATATCAGGATCACCCTTTCAAGGAACGAGTTCCTTGTTGGAGTGTTCCTGGACATATCATCAGCCTATGACAATGTGATTCTCTCCTTACTCAGAGATAAGCTATCTAAGCTGAGTTTGCCGCAGAAGCTGATCCATTTTATATGCAATTTCCTTATGGATAGATCCATAGAAGTGAGGCACCGGGATGCCCTTTCCCCTCCGAGATTCATTTGGAGAGGCCTCCCACAAGGATCCGTGCTCAGTCCATTGCTTTACAGCCTGTACACACATGACCTAGAAGAAGCTGTGACTCCGTTCTGCAACATCCTGCAATATGCAGACGACATAGCGCTGTATTCCTCCTCCCACTCAATTGACGTAGCTACTTGTAACCTCAACCAAGCTTTGTTTTATTTAGGCGAATGGCTCTCCACTCATGGTCTTTCCCTTTCAGTGTCCAAATGTAGTGTAGTTCCGTTCACCAGGAAGAGATCCATACCTCCCATAGAAGTAGCTTTTAACAATCAACTGATCCCAGTCAGTAACAAAGTAAAATTTCTGGGTGTTATCCTGGACTCCCGTCTTTCCTGGTTACCCCATATCAACTACACAACGCAAAAATGTCAGTCAAACATAAACATGTTACGCTGCCTTTCGGGGGTTTGGTGGGGTGCTCACCCTTACTCCCAAAAACTACTCTTTAATGCGGTAGTTCGCAGCGTCCTGGATTATGGTTCACTTGCCCTTGAACCTTGTAGTAAGATGGCCCTGGACAAGATAGACAAAATCCAATTCCAGGCCCTAAGGGTCATCCTTGGGGCGATGAAATCTTCTCCAACCAACGCCCTACAAGTGGAAGCGGTGGACGCCCCCCTTTCTCTTAGACGTCAATTTCTGGCTGACCGATTCTTCCTTAGACTTTCCCTTCTTGCTGACCACCCCCTAATCCCAAAACTTCGGGAACTCTCGGCATTAATTTCAGATAGCAGATTCTGGTTCAACAAAAATCCCCCTTGCCTAATAAATAGTTTTCGCAAATATACCAGCCTCCCAAACCCTTCTTTTTCTTGCGCCTTGTTCCCCCTCTTTTCTGCCTCTTACGAGGCTCTTATCTTTCAGCCTAACGTAATCCTTGACTTTGGCATATTAAAGAATGAACCTGGTGCCAACATATCTTTCCTTAATAAAATCAACTCACTTTACTGTGGTTGGACGACGCTATACACAGACGCTTCCCGACTTTCAACCTTCGGGGCGGTGGGTGCAGCGGTTTGGATTCCAAAAGATTCTAACATCCTAAGTTTCAAATGTCCCCCATTTACATCGGTTTTCACAGGTGAATTAGTGGCTATCTTGGAAGCCATAAAATATGTAAAAGCGTACGGAATCCAAAGGGCAGTAATTTTCTCAGACTCTCTTAGCGGTTTACAATCCCTAAAATCGAACCAGTTTTCATCCAGAGTCTGTTACCCCCTAGTCTCACTCATCAAGCAATCCCTATATGAGTGCCACATCTCCAATGTTAATGTCACTTTGGTCTGGATCCCCAGTCATTCTGGGATCCAGGGCAATGAGATTGCAGACTCTTGCGCTAAGGAGGCTATAGAGATCGGCAGTTCGGAGCACTCCCGATCTTACTTTTATGACCTTTTTTCCTCTGCCAAAGCAGACCTCGACTCCAACTGGCTCCGACAATACGAGCGCTCCGTGCTGGTCAAGGGTCGTCATTACGGTGTCATCCAACCTGCCCCCCCTCCTAAACCCTGGTTCTTCCGTTTCCGCCAAGCTTCTAAACAAACCACATCGGTTATCTGCAGATTGCGTATCGGCCACACTTGCACCCCCTCCCGCCTGTACAGATGGGGTATTAACCAATCCCCCCTCTGTCCATGTGGCCTGGAGGACGGCACCGCTGAGCACATTATTTTTAACTGCCCCAGTAGATCGGTTTCCCTATACAACATCCTACCCCCCTTTATCCCCAAGCCTACCGACCTCAATTCTCTCCTACTACTCACGTCTACAAACAAAAAAGTACTAAAGTTCTTGATCAATTACATCGAGAAAGAAAAAATTAAACTCTAGGCGCTTGTACCCGCTTCTGTCTCTCCCAGTAGTTGTTCATTCGTACTGTGATTGTTAAAATGTTTTGTGCTGTTTATATGTCTTGTTTCTGTCCATTGCAGGCGTAGGTACAACAAATACACACATCTACAAACCCCCATCTCGGAACAAATAAAAACCGGTCAAACACGTTATACTCTGTGCTGTTGTCAGGAGTCATTGGCAGTAAGGGTTGCTAACCTAAAAGTGACCGGTTGCCATAAATACAAAGAATGAATGAATGAGCAGAGCGCTGGCGCGCAGTGTTCGTTTCGCTGCCGCCGGGGCGAGCGCTCCAGGAAGAAGGACTGCGAAATAGTCCGAAACATGTCGAGCATCACTCGACTTTTTATACGTGAGTTATCCGTTTATGTGTAATGATAACTTATAGCGTATCTTTTTTTTATGTTCTTCTTACGTATGGCTGACCATTGGTTGACCTCTGTCTCTAATGTGTGCAGACGTAGCCGAAGGATTAACTCACTGGTTCAGTACCAGCCTAATTCACTAAACATATGTTGTTTAGTTAAATAATTTAATGAGTCCTATGTTGAACTATTCATTTTTTTTTTTAATTTCCTCCTCCTTGTTTTGCAAAGGGTAACACCACAATTATTCCGGCTGTTTTATCCGCCCGTCGTTTGTGCTAAGCGCCATGTTTTTTTAGTTCATTAAAGGTGCGTACGCGCGGAAGCAGTCGCCGGCGGATCTCTTTGGCGGCGAGATCAGACGACTGCCAATAAGTCACAGTGGAGCGGAAGATTTGAGGCTGTGTCTGTTAAAGCGTACCTACTGTTTATTAATAAACATTACCACTAAATATTTATACAAAATAATAAAAAAGTTAAATACAAGTAAAATGTGCATTTTTTTAAACCACTTAAGCAAAAAAAGACTTACTTCGTTATTCATAAACGCTCTGTAAGCTACTGCTAACTTAGCGATCGTTTTGTCCTTATTTGTTTACCTTTCACATACATATATCACGTATTCATCCCTTACACTGAACTGATGCATAAAACAGGATAGTACCGATGATAGTAGGTTGCTAACAACTATAGTCACCACCACCACCATCATCATCATCATCATCATCATCATCATCATCATGATGATAATACAATACAATACAAATACTCATGATCATTACCACCATCTCCAGCCTAAATACGTACAGACGCACAGTGTACAGACCTACAGTCACTACAGACACACACACACACACACACACACACACACACACACACACACACACACACACACACACACACACACCTTTATATTAATTGTTTGTTTTGTCAAACCTTGAATTAAGATTAGATGACAAATCGAATGTTTAAAAAATAGTGCTGTCAGCAAAAAATTGTAACAAATTTATTCACACACAAACTTAATTTTTCCACCTGTAAATTAAAAGAAGACTTGTCCCCATTACAGACTGATGCATAGCCACCCTACGTTTGAGGCACCGCACAAACAATACATGCACACAGCCACCCCGAGGTATTGCTTTGTCGTGAAAAGATCAGTCATTCCCGAAGGACCAAACCAGGTTTAAAAGTAAAATTAACGAGATGGATTTCTTTGCAGCCGTTGCCGACGTATTTGATGAGCATTTTATGGCAATATCAAAAGATTTTTTGAATGAACAGCTTCATTAAAGATGAAAGATCGTCATAGTCATATTTTTGTGTACTTTATATGGCTAATAAACAAAAAGCATACATACATAAATCACGTCTTTATGCCTTATAGGGTCTACTCCGTAAGCCAGAGCCTATGGTAACAAGACCTAAAGGCCACGTTTAGCATGATTGTGGGCGTAAAGGTGGATATGGGAATCAAAATAGTGATGGGTTGCTAACCGGATCGCCTATAACACGACTTTTTTTTTACTAAGTCATAAGTCATAAGTCATTTATTTACTAGAAACTGACCAGTGATTGACCTCTATATCACTTGATGGAAGGTGCAGATGACGCCAAAGGTGTAACTCACTGGTTCAGTATATCCTATGCACTCTAGCCTTGAAGAGCCCTAGGTTGTATCTGTCCGGAAACACAGACGATGGGAGCGAATTCCATTCCCGAGCAGTTCGCATTAGGAAGGATGAATCAAACGACTCCTAAGATTTTCGCCCATTCCCTCCATGGGCATTTACCATCTGCGCGGGTCGAGAAGCAAATGGTACATTATGTTAGTTCTTTACTCCCAGACCAGCATGGAAGAAATAGCTTACAGTTAGTATTACTTATAAAGTAAAAGCAAAATGTTACAGCAAAAAAAAAGAATTGTGAAAATCTGCTCATTTTTTTGAAGTCGGTTAAAAATTCAAACTTCCGTGCACCAGATTGCGTTATCCTTTCAAACTACAGTTTATTTGGTCGAAAAACCAATTTTCCATCCATTAACCTCTGTGTGCGGCCATATTGCCCCAATTTCCTCTAAGCGCCTGGTCTTATTCAATTTCGTCACATAAGTTAAGGGTCAGTTGGGGGAATATGGACTGATTCACTTTTCTCGGCAATGTTCATTGAAGTTATTTGGCTTTTAGTATTATTTCAGATCAGAATATCACTACCACGGTATAAAACAAAGTAGATAGATAGATAGATAGATAAAACGTTTATTTGGTACTGCCAACACACACAATCAAGATTACATAAAATATCAACATATCAAGCAGAAACTTAAAACTAGAACATTAAAGCTAAATTAAGTAGCTTTTCACTGTCTATCGGTCTGTCCCTATGTATGCTTATACTACGCGGTTTGATGCGGTTTTTTTCAATATAGGTACTATAGAGTGATTCAAGAGGAAGGTTTATTTAGGTATGTATAATTTTACGCAAACGAAGTCGCGAGCAAAAGCTAGTAAAATATAAAGTTTAAAATGTATAATGAGTTAGAATGTATTTTTTTTGATAGCGTAATATGTAGTTTTGTTATGTATTCTTAATTTAAAATTTTGTTAATTTGAAATTTTCTGAGAAAAATTGGTATGTATTTAACCCATCATACATATTAAACTTTATGTATTTTAATACGTACTCTTTCAGTGAAATATAAAAAAAGTTATATGGCGGTGATTTAAAAATAAAAAATTAAGCAGACAACTTTTGGCAATGGTATTAGGAAAAAATCTATTAGGCATAGGAAAAAAAATTACAAACGCGAACATAACAAGAGTTCCAAGATAAAAAACGGTGTCTTTGGAAGTGTCAGAAAAAAAAACTTAACCACCACGAACATTCCGCTTGTTCCCCGTACATAACTATTTTACATAACCAGGACATTCTAAGGTAAAATAAAGACTATTTCCAAATTAGAAACAAAACATGTTCGCGACTTAGGGGTCGTCCAAGGGCCACCCCTGTCGCACCTAAACCTACATTTATTCTAATTAACCATCTCACATTGGTTTTACCAGTGCCGGTTATCTAACTTGGTTATGTACGGGGAACAACGTGAACATTCACAGAATGTACACCTGAATAAAAAGGTAACTAACCGACCCAACGAAAGCCATAAGTCATTGACCTCAAGAGACCCTAGTTAATAAATAAATAGCACCTGAAATAAAAGGACAGTAAACGTGGGTAGTCAAAGAATGCAGTTAATCGCATTTCGGCACCGCCCAGCAGCCAAATGGCTTCATTTACGATTTTTATTTCCGGTTTTCCGTAGTTACGATGGGGGCAGAAAAGTAAGTTCCAAGTTGTTCAGTTACATACAAATCGCGCTTATATCCCCTACGGGGTAGACAGGGCCTTTTTTTTAACGTGTGGAAAATGCACCTTATGCATTCTCGCGCTCGGAAGCAACGGGAGTATGACAAGCTCTCCAACTCACCGCTGCCTTCCCTATGGAAGGAGGGGAGAGGCCTACCGTCTAAAAACACACACATTCCCTCCTGGCCATGGACTGTGACCATTACGGGGGCACTAGGTGACACCGCGAGGCCCACTGGCTGCCCCGACGGGGTAGACAGGGTCTAAGGCAACAAGACCTAAAGGCCACGTGGATAGGTGGATAACTGTGGATAGGTGGAAAAGGTAATCAAAATAGTGATGGGTTGGGTAGCCGCATCGTCTTTATCATGATTCCTTGGATTGTTGCCCAGTTTTTCAGTTAGTTTACACTATACAGCGTGTAAATCCAATACGAGCAATTGTATTAATGGTACAGGAACTAAGAAGCATTAAATTTAATGACTTTTATTTAAAACTAGCTTCTGCCCGCGACTTCTTCTGCGTAGAATTATACATATAAACCTTCCTCGTGAATCACTCTATCCATTAAAAAAATTGTTATGCTATGTAGTGATAATTACAACGAAAAAATTGCCATTAAAAGTAATTTAGCCTGCAATGTAAAGTTAAGACTCGTTGACAAACTTGTAAGCTGTTTAAATTTCGGACATGAGAGATTTGTGTTGAAATTACCTTACTGTTCTTTAGCTATACTGTGAACGTAGTGATGTAACGGTATTACAAAATTGTCGTATCTGCGATTAACAAATTCTGCAAATAATATGGCTTGATAGCAATTCCTTTTTATACCTCTAACGAATTGTCAACGTAGTAATCTAGAAAGAAATAAAGAAGACTTATTCCTTTTTGCAAGACACAAATATAAGATTATATACACAATTTTATAGAAAATAAACAAGAAAAAAAACATAGACATGAAAAATAGATCATCAGCGTTGTGTGTGTCTTCGCAAAAGTGAAACGGTCTCTGGCTCAGTTTTACGCTGAGATGTCAGACACCTGCAGCACTGATTTTCAGTCAGCGCTCTGATGCTGTAGTGAAGTGATTTCCATTGGATATCGATAAATGTGTCGCACATCACTACGGATAATAAGCGCTATCGGTGTATTGAGATTAACTCGGTTTTATAGCACCAGGTTAGTATGCATTAAATTTAACGGTTTGCCTTCATTGGACCATTGCTCTAAATTGGTACGGACAAAGATGTTTAAGTGCTATTTCAACTATTTATTTTATTCGAGCCAGCGTTCCAGCTATGAAAATAACAATCTAAAATAGCGAAAAACAAAGGTATAAAAATGAATTTTTTGAACCGATGCGAGTTTATTATATTTTCATTCCACCGTTTTTATTGTTTAAGCGATAGTTTCATTGACAGTTTTTGCTGAATTATCGGTTGAATGGTTTTTTTTGTCGACTGGTTATTCGAAAAAAGTAGAATACATACTATTATGTTTGATTTAGTTTATTGTGTTGCTTTTGAACCGAGGTACATCTAACTATGTGTATGTTAACGTCATAATTTAGTCGAGCTTTTAGAATGAAAACTAACAGGCTCTCATTTCTTAGTAACCTTACACGTTATAACTTTATTTAATTTGCTTGTAATAATTTTCCACATTTAGCATAATTTTTTAAAACTCTATAAATAAGTACCTATTAACTAGCTTTTGCCCGCAATTTCGTCTGCACAGAATTCGTTTATTTCTATCCCGAAGGAATTACGCAATTTTCCGGGATAAAAAGTAGCCTATGTATTATTTCAGACTATAATCTATCTATGTTCAAAATTTCATCCAGATCTGTTCCACCGTTCTGACGTGAATGAGTAACAAACATCCATCCATACTTACAAACTTTCGCGTTTATAATATTAGTAGGATAGTAGAAAGAAATATTCTCAGTATCAATAATTCTGTACCTCCAATACAAATTAAACTACATTAGCAAAATTACAATAATTACGACAGTCTTTGAACCAGTAAAACCCTCTATTTATTTGTCACTCTCAAGATACCTTACGTCAAGAGTACTAATTACATGCATTGCCAATTACAGAATCCTGTTAAAAGAATACTTGCCCGAGGCACAGACAGTCAATAGAGAATAGACAATTGAAGCACAGTATAAATCCAGTAAGTAATCAACAAACGCGCCGTTTGCTCTAGCATTATCGCGCGCTATTCGCACGAGTACTGTACTGTAACACAGTGGTGCATTCGTTATTTGCTGTCTCACCTGTATCTAGGGGTGACAACGGGAGAGAGTGAGCGGGCAAGAACAAGTGTAAATTCAGCGAGTTGTTGGTACATTCTTCAATACATACTCGTAGTACATAGTATAAAATAAGTCGTTTTCCGGTGTCTGCCTGGCTGTCCCTATGTATGCTTAGATGATTAAAACTACGCAACGGATTTTGATGAGTGATTCAAGAGGAAAGTTTATATGTATACTTCTATGCAGAGAAAGTCGCGGGCAGAAGCTTATACATAATTCGTTGCCGGACGTGGATGGATAATTTTTATGAGGGACTCGTATTTATTTTGCATTGACTTAAAAAGGTGGCGTACGAAGCAGATTAAAAAAGTAAATAATTTAAAAGGTGAGCGGTGCAGAGTTGGCAACATTGTCAATTGATAGATTACTTTCCTTGTGCGTCATTCTTGCTAATTTCTGTGTCATTGTTCGTGGTCTAGAATAACACCTGTAAAATACAAACAAATCGCACAAATTTGAAAAAAAATGCGAGATCACATCCAAACGCGCGTATAAATAATCTGCGCCGATGACTTACTGGTTTCACTGTGCCCGCTGTCTCCCTACACGCCAAATACCAAAAACAATTATCAACGTAATCAAAAGCACCCTCTCTGCGACTAATTAATCGCACCAACGATTTTCAATAATCGTCCGTGCGGTCGAGTTAATGAAAAATCGGCCGGAACGAGATCCGGCGACCGGCTGACCGTGGTAATTGGCTACGGATGAAGGGAAGTGAATGGAAAGGAATATGTTTTGTCTGAAGACCTGATTAAATGTCAACAGGTAACTGTAACTTGGGAAATAAGCTTCAAAAATGGACAACGTATTTTTAGAACAGAGAACAATATGTATACTTCTACGCAGACGAAGTCGCGGGCAGAAGCTTGTATTGTACATAATAATTCGTTGCCTGTCCGATACGTATACGGATCATATTTATTAGAGGCTCGTATTTATTTTGCATTGACTTAAAAAGGTGGCGTACGAAGCATTTTAAAAACTTAGAAAATAAGCTTCAAAAATGGACACTGTATTTTTAAAACAAAGAACAATCCCGCAGAATTTCGCAATATCGGATAAAGGTAGCTGACGTGCGCTTGTAGCAGTGGAATAGGAAGACAAGGTTTCAGTTAGTTGATTTTGTACTTTAAACTTTAATTTTTCCATAAACAAAATGATTTGTCATACTTTAAGATTTTTTTTAAATTGGCGCCCAACATGGGGCTTACCAAAAAATGATAATTTTGAAAGAAATTCATCGTATTTGAGCTACGTGACATTATTTTTAATAAAGTGACTTATTCTACCTTTTTTATATGACTGTTAAAAAGGAATCAGGTGTGTCAAATTAAGATTCATAGTGTTTGGATAGCGATTCAAGAAAGAAACACATAAAATTAGAAATTTCTCCCCTGAGAAGGTCCCTTATCCCGGCAAGTCAAGCTTTACGATCCTATTATAAAATGGTCTTTATGAGGAATTTTATTACTAAAAGACTTTACGTAATTCCGTCATGGAGTGGGGCCAGAGATGAGATTCCAAGAGTTAAGGACCCATTAAAAGTTTAAAGTGGATTGAGATATTTCGGTCAGCGATGCCTCAGGTGGCTTGGTTTAATTGGTTGGGAATTAACAGAATTGTTACCAAAAATAACCATTTCATTAAATGGAAATAGAAATATTTATTGCATAACCTGTATGTGTACGATCAAGTGCAAAGCTAAGTATCGATATGAACTTCTCAAAAATATGTCCCACGACCTTATTACGCCGGTGTAAGAGCGTATGATGAAACGTTGACTAGATAATTATTATACTTGACTGTTACATAGTCGACAAGAAGTACATGGAATCAACAGTTACCCGTTTCGGGCATGCAATATTATAACAACCAAACTACACATAAATAATTATGATTATAACTGGTTGGGACAGTAATAATTATCAAAAACATTAAAAGTATCACAAATTATGATCCCTAAAAAACTCACTCAAATTACAAAATACCCTATCAACCAGTTTTTAAGCTTGTTTTTGAGTTTTATTCCCTCAAGCATTTTAATATCTAAGGGAAGGAGATTAAATACCTTTATAGCAGTAATGTAAGAGCTTTTTAACTTTATAATATTAAGAGCGTAAGTTGATTCGATGAGCAGATTTAGATACAAAAAAATCAGCATAACTTTTGATAAACATATGTAAATAAATGTTTCTCTCTCTCTCTCTCTGTTTCTCTCTCTAAACAAACACAGCTCCAAAATAAATATGCCAGTCAGCGTAAGAAAACGTTTTTTTTTAAATATTGCGAAGAGACTGTTTGCGATATGTATGTGTTCGACTGTATGCTTGAGATAAAGGGTACAAAAATTCCTTTTTTTGCTTACCACTTTGATTTGACCACGACCCTCTGTTTGAGAGAGTCTCTAAGTTTTTCGGAATTTATAAATCTTTGTTGTTTCGTTTTTGCTACCTTCTTTCAAGCCGGCCATAAAACTCAAATCAAATATAACCTTTCGCTCACGTGTGTGTATATCCGTCAATTCAACCCTTGCTCATAAACAATAGATATAAAGCGATCCGAGTGGAACGCCCCTGCGACGGTGCCCGCTCAGCACCCGTCATGCCTGTCAACGGTACAGGAGGATTTGCGGATATGTGATTTAAAAATTTTATTTTGCATGAAATAATGCTTTCGTTTTGGTCTACCGATAGAGGAGTGTAAAAGGATTTTTTTTCTCTTTCGCTGTTTTACTTGAAATGGCAGTGATAATTTCACCAATTTTACTAGTTACACTAATATCGTACTAATATTATAAATAGCTAGTTTGTGAGTTTGTCAGATTGTAAGGGGTATCTGGATCTTCTGAATGGATTTTGATTTTGATTTTGCCAATAGAAAGCCACAATAGTTTGTTCAAATCAAATCATAGCTAAAAACCGGTCAAGTGCGAGTCGGACTCGCGCACCGAGGGTTCCGTATCATTATCTATAAATATCTAAAACCAGTGTAAGCAGAGCCCTGTTCCAAAGCAAAATGTACGCAGTGTGGGGTTACTTTATATTGGTCACTGCTATATACAGACATACATACACATTTACGGTTTTCGCAATTATTCTTTAATCTGTGCTATAAGACCTACCTTCATACCAAATTTCAAGATTCTGCGTTCACGGGAACTACCTTGTAGGTTTTGATTCCCTTGAGAGTTGAAAATTTGCAGAAGTTTGCGGCATAAACGGCTGTATCTTTTGATTGCGTTGGCTTAGAAGTTTGATTTTTTCACAGCTTCAAGGGACAGTAGACTTGAGTAATTGATATAAATTTCAGCTTCATACCTCCACGCGTTCCTGAGAAAAAGGGTCTTGACAGACGGACGGACAGACGGACAACAAAGTGATCCTATAAGGGTTCCGTTTTTTCCTTTTGAGGTACGGAACCCTAAAAACGGGGATAACCCACGTATATATATGACAAAGACATGTAAAAGAGCCCTTGGCGGCCAATTTACAAAAATAAATTTTCATTTTCATTTTCATTATATAAAAATCGTGTGATGCTTGAACCTAGACGGACGTTCCGAGACCAAATTGGAGACGTTTTGAGAAAAGGTCAGGTCAGGAGTACCCGAAACCGACGAGCATGAAGAGATTGATGAATGTGGATGAAGCGAAAGAATGTCAGGATCATAGCAAGTGGAACAAAGTAGTATCTGCCTAACCCTGTGGGAAAGAGGCGTGACGGTATGTATGTATGTATTAAGCAAATAGTACCTAATACCTTGTATTGTATTGTTCGTTTCGTGAACACTCTGTAGTAAAAGTTTCGTATTTTTACACTGATCGCTGTCCGTTCCCAAATCAATCACTGACATCTTCTTCCGGCACCTGATGCCATCTGTCTTTCTGTCCGTTGCAAGCCATTGCAGACGTTCTATCGATGTTGAAAACGCTATTTTGATCGCGAAAACAGACGTCTTGATGCGATTCAATTCAGACTCAGTTCAGGTTTTAGCTGTCAGTTTTAGTATGGATCTGATCTCTAAACTGAATTGGGACTGAATCGCATTAAGACGTCATGGTAAGGCCCCTGGGTTGCTTTCTCGTACAAATAAGACAAAAACAGTGTAATAAATCAAATTTCATAAAATCGAGCGTCATTCTACTCTAGTAGTAGTACGAAATGTATGTATACTGCCATCCTAATTTAAAAGTACGTTTTGAGAAATGGGCGATTTTTGTTTTTCGATTATCGCACGTCCTAAAATTTAATGAAAACATTATTATTTTTGTTGGTCCACAAAACCTTGAAAATTTTAAATTATAAAAAAGTAAAAATGTTTTGGACATTCGTCCTTTTGAATTAGGACGGCAGTACACTCTTGTTACCTTAGGCTCTGTCTACCCCGGAAGGGATAAATACTTGTTTACATTTATTTATTTATTTGGGTTCTGGATTTTTAACTCAATTTACACAAACATTTTCCAATTTCAAACTTCGATTAACCGGCGGCCAATACAAAACAGATTCCCATAAAGTCAATATAAGTTAGCGTGACCGCGATGGACAGCAATAAGTTTTAGAACTTAACAATAAGGATAGCAGTTAATAAGACTATGCCACGACACCAATCGGACCTAAGAACAAACACCGAAAAGATACGACACTTCGTTACAGTTTTTCGCTTTAGTACCTACGGTCGGCAGCAAAAATAAGTTTCGATACAAACTTCTCAAAAAAATAATGCCCCACGATCTTATTACGCCGGTGTAAGAGCGTACCGTACTTATTTTTGAAACTTTGACTAGATACACCCCCTTGTAAAAAAATCGGGCACCTATGATTTATAGAAAGTAAGCTTTTATGTACATAAAATATGTACGTACAAGCCAACACATATAGAAAAAACATTTTAGCACTTCTTGTGTTGTTTGCAATCTAAGGGATTTTAATTGGGATTAAGCTTTTAACTTTAAAATGGCCCTCGTAACAGTAAGTTAGATTGAAGCCGAGTTAGATCACATTGTTGTAGTCGAACTAGTTTCAAAATATTTTTTTCTTTCTATGCACAATCTTCAAAAATATTCTATTATAAACGAGGAATTGTAATATATTTGTTTTTAATGTTTGTTTGTTTCTTCCATGCTGGTCTGGGAGAAAAGAAAAAACATAGAATGTACCAGTTGCTTCTCTTCCCGCGCAGAAGGCTTATGTATGTATGTATGTAATATTTATTTACTTCCAGGATTTCCGAAACAGCTGTAACGATTTCGTTGAAATTTACTATGGAGATTTACTTATAGAGGTTTTGGGGGACTTGCAATCAATCTAGCTAAGTCTCATTTATGCGAATACGCATTTTTCTGATACTTGGCAAGCTTTGCTTGGTCACACTAGTACTTTTTACACGTATTCACACACGGCCTCGAATTCTATCCTTACTTTTTATTTGGCCTAAAGTTTGGCGTGTTTAGAGTATTTTATTCTATGTTCTTTTATTCTTTGTGGCCAGCTTTTGTTTTATCGTTAATACCACAACGTATCGCGGTATGGTAGCGTGAGAACATACAATTTGTTACACCCTGGACTTAGCTAGACTATCGCAAATAACGTGTATGAAGATGCATTACGTTTTTAAATTGTTGTTCATTAATTGATCGAGCAAGATCGAAGCCCGAGCGAAGCGACTCCGTCTAAGTTTGAACAGAAATGAATTTGTTTATTTGTCATTAATATTGTCTGATGATCTCCAGCCTATACACGTCCCACTACTGAACACAGGTCTCCCCTTAGATTGAGAGGGCTTGTACAGTCCATGCGGGCCCAATGCGGTTTAGAAACTTATATACCCCATTTAATTGATGTTTTCCTTCACCGAAAAGCTCATGATAAATTTCAAATGTCGCTTATCACATAAATTCCAAAAAAAAATTAGAGATGCGCGCCGGGGTTTTAACCCACGCCCCTGTGTTTGAGAGCCCGTAGCTATCACAACTTCCGACCGTCTGTCCCGTAGTACGGCTGTCTACCTCAATGTTTTAATGTACAGATGCATTTCACAACCGATTCTAATGAAACGAGCGGGCTCAATAATTATTTGGAATTTCTTTATCGGTTCAGTTTTTTAAAATCAGAGAAAAGACATGGATAGGATTAAGGAAACAAAGGAAATTAAAGAGGTGCTGTCGTAAATTGGTAGAGTATCTAGTAGATGATATAATTAGGTACTTATTTGTTCAATTTATTTGTACGTATAAAATTTAATAGCGCAGGATCATCTTACAAACATTAGTATAAACAAAGTTTAAAATATTTAAATTCATTTGGTTCTTTTCTTTTTTAATCTCTCAATCTCTTGTCACAAATTTTCGGGGCTCTCTGTGGTCCACGCAGCTTCACCATAACTTCAGATACCTGTTTCAACTTTTCAGGCGTCGTACTCTGAAAACAAACATGCATATATTATGTTTATGTTGTATTAAGTAATAATAATAATAATAAATAATTACTTTTTATATGAATATTGTAAAAACCTAACTTGAGATAAAAATAAATATACAGATATAATAAATAATAAATATCTTCGGACAAATTACACCAATTGACCCAGCCCCAAACTAAGCAAAGCTTGTACTATGGGTACCAGGCAACGGATAAACATACTTATATAATGTTGATAAATACATACTTAAATACATACAACATCCATGACTCGGGCACAAACATTCGTATTCATCATACAACTGTCTGCCCCTACTGGGATTCGAACCCAGGACCTCTAGCTTCATAGTCAGGGTTACTAACCACCAGGCTATCCGGTCGTCAAGTCTTGAAAATATTATATTCTTGAATACCGGTCATTATTGCTTTTTATCGTCAAACAATATCAATTGTTCTAGTTATCTGAAAATAAGTGATTAGCGTTAAGAAGTATGGAAGGTGTATCACTGAAAGATAAAATAAGGAATAGTCTGATAAGGGAACGCGCTGGTGTGAAAGAGGATATAGTGACTAGGATAGAAAAAAAGTATGCTTAGAGCGTATGGATGAAAGTAGACTCGCTAAACAGATCTATATGGGGAGTGTGAATGGTTATGTTGGGAGGGGAAGGCCTACGGACGTTCCGAGATCAAATAGGAGACGTTTTGGAAAAGGTCCGGTCAGGAGTACCCGAAACCGACGAGCATGTATGATTGATGAATGTGGATGAAGCGAAAGAAGTGTGTCAGGATCGTAGCAACAAATTACAAAGTGGAACAAAGTAGTATCTGCCTATCCCTGTGGGAAAGAGGCGTGACGGTATGCATGTATGTATGAATATGACCTCCGAAACTACCAAGCCGATTTTCATAAAATTCTATAAATATATATATGAATGTGTAGTTGTATTGATTGGTTTCGGCAGTCAGCCTGTTGTTTTTGACCCGATAGATGGCGCTGTTATTAAGCTAGTGTTTTAAGGGGCTCAGACCTGTTCCTTTTGGAAAATAACTCCAGTGATGTGGTGCCCCCACAGCATCTGCAGCAGGAACGGTCCTGACTCCTTGCCAGTCTCAATGATGTGAAGCTGCATCCGAGCATCCTGCGATAGAGCTCGTTCTGGAAAATATTTGCTTATAGGTTACTAGCTTCTGCCCGCGACTTCGTCTGCGTAGAATTATACATAAACCTTCCTCGTGAATCACTTTATCTATTAAAAAAACCGCATCAAAATCCGTTGCGTAATTTTAAAGATCTAAGCTTACATATTCGCAATCCCTAACCATTGTAATGAATAGAATAATGTATATAAATTGCTAAAATAATCATTTTGCTAATTAATAGCTCAAAATAATCGTGAATAAACTCACTAACAATTCGTACGCCAAAAAGGCAGATCATACATGTACGTCAATACTTTTACTATCATCTTTTCAAATACCTATGATGATGAATAAACATTTCATTTCATAGGGACAGACAGACAGACAAACAGCGGAATGCGACTTTGTTTTATACTATGTAGTGATATCTGCTAAGGATGGTGTAGCGGTATAGCATGCATCACGGTTTGATGGGGCCATAGCTTTACTTTGCGGATTTCTGATAGCCATTTTCAGATCTCTGGCAAGAATTTCTTCACACCCGTAAGGTTTACCTACCTATTGAGTTTTGAAGTGTTAGTAATTAATACTTCGGCGCAGCATAGAACGTTCACCAACGAGGTGGATGACCTGGTTAAAGTCGCGGGTTCACGTTGGTCCAAGCCGCTTCCAACCGAGGCTGGAGGTCTATGGTGGCAACAGTGGATGCCCTATGGCTAAATGATGATGATGATTGATTAATACTTACTGACGCTTATAGAAACGGGTGCAGTTAGTCGTTTCATCGGCCCATCGTTGGGACGGTGGCGTGGCGGTATACCGAATTCGGAGGGACGATCAGCTGAAGCAACCAAAGCAGTTAGCAACCAAAGGTTAAGGTGTGAGTTCATTTGTTTCTTTATATTTGTACAATAAAGCAATTTACTTACTTTCTTCACAAAATGCGACTACACCTACGTCTACAAGTTAAAAGTAGTTTCAAAAATACGTGTAAAAAAGCCCTGGGCGGCCAATTTGCAAAAAAAAAAAAAAAAAAACAAAAAAAAAAAAAAAAAATTGCCTATTACTTTGCTTTAGAGCGTTTTCAAAAAAAGCCCACATGAACATTTTTTCCTGAATTTAAATATTTCTTACTCAGAATGTGTCCCAGATTTAACTATGGAATATAATTTTCCTGTTCGTCACGTTCCATACATACTTATATTAAAAAAGTGACGAACTGGAATGGAAATATTGGGACACATTTTTTCTTGTACAAGGATCGATAGGGTAAACGATTCTAAGCATGAAAAGCCCAAAATATTTAAATTCTGGGAAAAAATATGCATGTGGACTTTTTTTTGATAACGCTCTTTAGCTCGAAATCAGAGTTTCTATAGGCGTATTTATAACTCTCGACGCAAAAACAGGGCTGTTATAAGTTTGGCCTTGATGTGTGTGTATGTGTCTGTCTGTGCATCGTAGCTCTCAAACGGATGGACCGATTTCGATGCGGTTTTTTTCATTCGAAAGCCAGTTTCCTTGGTTAAAATCGGTCCAGCAGTTAGAAGAGCATCAGCTTTTTTCCAAAATGATTGTTTCCGGCACCCTGTCACGGATCCCAATTACGCGAATGTCCCGATGAAGTGGTAGTTTAGTTAACTTAGCGTATGATTGACATATTATATAGATACTTACTTATATCACTCAAATCTGTGTTCAAAGACATCACTTGCTGGAAGCAGCCGTTGGCGCCATCCAGAGACTTGGACCAGACATCGAAAGGGTGATCCGAGCTGTACCTCTGCCTTATCGTAACTCCTTTGTTTTCTTCGAAAATGTCCTTTGGGTGTGGTGGGGTATGTGTCTTGTTCATGAGCCAACGGAGTCCTGACTGGAATCAAACACTTTTGGGACCAATAGGTACACTATTGTTGTTGGGTTACTTCAACTTATATGCTCCTATAATCTTTTTCAGGGGTTTTTCTTTGTGGTACGGACCACGTCTCAACACCGAAAGGGACAAAGTTATAATCGGCAAGACCCCTGTATTTTTAACTTGCAATGTATGTACGATAGACTACAAGCCCATAGACAAAAAAAGGATGTGACATGAACAAAAAAATCAAAAACTTCCGGCACCACCACTTTAAGCGGCACTAGGTTATTCGACATTTATTTTTATTCATCTATAAACTATAAAAACGCCGTAAATTAATAATTAGTTGTAATTCCCCACTTGTACCTGAGAAATTCCATAAATGTACCGCTCAGATGACGGCATAGCGCTCAGAGTTATTTGATGATACAGTAAAAGCCTTCTAAGCTTCATTCACGCTGGTTCATTTCACATGTTTTTTTTTTCCATGGGATGCTTGTCCGGGTGGAACATTACAACTCAATTTTGAAAGCGATTTCCAAGAATCATAACGGAGGAACTAAATATTGGCGCGTACATTATTGGCTTTCCAAATTGTAAATTGCAACGTGCAAAGGTTGCATAAGAAAAGAATGAATCCCTCTACTTTTTAAAGATACGTCCTGAAGCGGATATCTTCAACCGATCGAGCTATAACTCTCCAACGTTGGTCCGATCGACTTAAAATTTAGTACACATAATGTAGAACGGATGACAATCCAAGTATAGTTAGTAAAAATATCTTGTACTCAATGTTTTTTTACCAAAAACTTATTTAATTTTACACTTAACTTTGGACATCGATAAAAAAATGTTACGCACTCAAGGAAAATAGCTACCGTCTTACGTTTTGCCGCAAAAATCGGTCTTCTGATTAGCATTACTAAACTCACCTCCTCTGTCTCACTGAATTCCACCTCGTAGCATGGCACCTTCTGTTTATCAGGAAACATGGCTTCAGGTATGATGGCCACCACGTACCACGACCCTACCACCTGTGCCAGGTCGAAGTTGGCGTTGAATCCGTTGCATTTGGTAACATTGCCAGATGCTTCCACGGTACTGGTGATGACCAAGAAGAGGGCGAGGAGGCGATACATCCTTAGGACTGTTCTTAACATTGTGTTTGTTAACAGGTTTGTACGTGTTTAGGCTTTAGTAATGGTTAGAGGTGACAGAGTTTTTACAAGTTTGCTAAGTATGTATAGGTATGTATGTATGTATGTAAACTCTTTATCTCTTTAGTCGTTTTATTCTGATTTCTATTTTTTATTGGATCGCGATGTACAAGTACTTCAAAATCGGGTACATTTAAATTTGACATACACATACATACATAAACACAAATCAGGTCTTTATCCCTTACGGGGTAGACAGAGTCTAAGGTGGCGAGACCTAGGCCACGATTAGCAAGATTGTGGGCGTATAGATGGAAAAAAATGGATCAAAAATAGTTTTGGGTTGCTAGCCGCATCGCCTATAACATGATTCCTATTATTTTCGCCAATTCCGCGGGAAGAGCAACTTGTACATTCTATGTTTTTCCTTTGGTCCCAGACCAACATGGAAGTAAAATGGTGTGGTTAAATTTGATAATGAAAAATGTCTCAAGGTTTCAAAATAATGGAAGACTGTTTTTCGTTTTTATTTCTACTACTGTTTGTTGGATGTTATTGTGATCAGTTGAAAACAATTGCCAGTCTGTTTTTTTGACGTTTGGTAAATTAGTGTGACCGAAGAACTTGAACAGAAAATTTTAAAAAATGTATCGGCTAGATTTCAAAGGACCCTGCTTTATAATTGGTTGGTCATACTTGCTTGTCGTTGGAGCAAAAGTATCCTAGAGTGGAGACCACGTTTGGGAAAGCGTAGTGTGGGACGCCCTGCGACGCGTTGGACGGATGACCTTAGGAGGACAGCTGGCAGTGGCTAGATGAGGGAAGCCCAGGATCGCGAAAGTTGGCGCAATATGAAGGAGGCATTCGTCCAGCAGTGGACGGACAATGGCTGTAGATAGATAGATAGACTTGCTTGTCAAGCTATTTATTTACATTACATAAATGTGGCCATGTCTTCGCAATTCTAAGGTCAATCCTAAGTCATTAAGTAATCAGCGTAGGAAGTAATTCAAGCAACAAGATAATGAATGCAGATGACTCACATGGTTCACAGGATAATCCAATTTACGTGAAAAGGTGGAATGACCGACATACTAACGTACTAACTATTCATTCAATTAACCTAGTAATGTTTTGGCATAGTTGTGAAATGTTTTTTTAAGAGCATTTTGTTCTAACATCGTCAGATTTTAACCATCATGTTAAATAGGCGATGTGGCTAGCAACCCATCACTGTTTTGATTCCCCTTTCCATCCATACGCTACAATCATGCTAAACGTGGTCTTTAGGTCTTGTTACCTTAGGCTCTGTCTACCCCGTAAGGGATAAAGACGTGATTTATGTTATGTATGAAGTGTTTCTGTTTGAACATTTATATTTATACCAGACCATATTTTTGCGGGTAGGACCTCGAGCAAGGTCCATTCGTATCGCTACCACCGCCTTACTCACTAATGCTGTCGCAAAGCAGCAGTGTTTAGGCGTGGAGAGTAAGGCAACCGGTGAAATTACTGGCGTAAAAGGTGTTCTATCCTAGCCCTATAAAAATCACCAAACCCTTCAGTTCCGTTAAAACTATCCAAATTTGCATTCCATCTTTTGTTAGCTCGAAAGCCATAAGAAGTCTTAAGAATTATCAGGTTTTCTTTGGAAATATACGGTCATTGTTTAAAAAGTCAACCTACATACATTTACTTGAACAAAGGCAGTAAAAACGGTTTATGGACTTGTTATTGCCGTACCGACGGACAAAAGATTTGGTGCAAGTCACAAACTAAAGGCTTTAAAACAACTCTATTAATTATTTATTCATAAAAACTTACCCAGCATAACAACTTACACCAAAGCACTGAGTAGGCAAAACAAAAGATAAAAAAACGTTTTTTGATTTTCTACCGGATTTTTTCGCATTTTATTTTCTTTTATTACTTTCTGTATTTAATACCCATTCCTTGTCTACTAATAACCCAACTTTCCTCTCTTAAAGTCAGCAATATTTTGGATTGATTTCCTTTTTTCTTTCCATAATTAGTGACTCTCTTGGTTCATCTCCGCTAACACCATTATCTTGAATACCTTTAGTGTGTTTATCTCATAACGTCATACAGACGTTTCGGTTTTAATATAGTATAATAGTTTAACAAGCTGTTGCACGTGGCATTGTCCGTGTAGTATTAAGTACAGCCTATATTACTGAGAGATAATTTATATTCTAATAGTGAAAGAATTTGTAAAATCGGTCCAGTAGTTTTTAAATTTGTTACAAACAAAAATATTAAAACACAAGTGTTATTTTAAATAATTTACTATAGATAAAGATAAATAATTGTATTAAAAATTTGATCTAATTTCAGTGTCGTAACTATACCATCTGGGGCCCGTGGCAAATTCTTTTGATGGGGCCCTATCAGTAAAAATCGTCACGTTGTACTCAGTTTAATTTTAATATTTTTGACCTCGCGGCCTCTTGGGCCGGGACCCTCTTGGATCGGGGGCCCCTGGCATTTTGCCAGCCCTGCCACCCTATTGTTTCGTCCACTTACTTCAACTGAAACATCTCTTGTAACTTATCCCTCACCCGACAAACAGAGCTGTGGAAACAGATTTTAATGCATCCTATGAAAATCTTCATTCAGAACTGTTCCCTTTGAATTTTAATATAAATCTCAAATCGTGAGTTTATTAGCGTCGGATGAATCGGAAATGTTAAAATTATTCAGTCTTTCAAAATGATTCCTTGTAAATAAGCGTCGGAGTTGCTGAAACACGGTTTTTTAGACTAGTAGGATTTAATTTCTAAATGCCTGTGAAAATTAGAACACATAGAAAAATCCGAAAAGTAAAGCTATGGCCGGGAATCGAACCCGGATCCTCGTCATTCCGTGACGCGTGCTATACCCCTACACCACCCATAGCAGGTGGGTAGTCTCCGAATTTTTCTACCTGCTACCAACCGTCACGTGACCTTTGTTACTATGCGAATTTTTTGTCGCTAAGCGTCATCTGTTTGAATGATGTGTCTGTACGACACAATTACAAACTCCCGTGGAACATCTACTGCTCACCAGGGACGAGAGAAGGCTAGTAGTAGTGCAAGGAATTCCACAACCGCAAAGCCTGAACAGTATAAGAATATACATAGAATTTAGAATTAGAATGAGGTACAGTAAGGAGCAAATTTTGTGAACATCTTACAGAGGTAACGTAACTAAATCGCTCTTTGGGGTAATGAGGAGTTGCAGGATTAAAAAGAATGCCGTAGAGAAGGATGAGGATGTTTACTGTTTTTTTGTTGTAATGCTTACTTTCCTTTTTTGTGTCAAATGTTAATTTGTAATTTTATAAGCCTTTCGTCTTCAAGGGGAAACGTAAATTATTTTTAAATTGGTGTCAAAAACAAAAACGGCGGTGATTAATCTTACCCTTTCACGGGTTGTTAGCTTCTGAAATATTACGTTATTCTTTGATGAGGACGCCTCATTACCCGGAATATTCACAAAGTATTCTATGGAAGAGTTCATCGTTCAACCCTTTTGATTTTTTTAAATGCCGGGCAGAGGGAGAATTATATTCTATAATAATCTATGGCTCTACATTGGTTTAATTTTTTTTTAATTTACTTCCATACTTGCCTGGGAGCGAAGAAAAATTCCTTCTGTTCCCGCGCAAATGGTAAAAACCCATTGAGGGTATGGGCGAAAATCATAGGAGTCATGTTATAGGCGATACGGCTAGCATCACTATTTAGATTCCATTTTCCACCTCTACGCGACTGTCTTGCTAAACGTGGCCTGTAGGTCTTGTTACTTTAGGCCCGTAAGGGATAAAGACGTGATTTGTGTGTATGTATTCTAGAAAGAGACGGGTAGTCTTTCGCGCGCGCTGTCTATAATTTTGAGTTCAGTCACGATTTGAAATACGCAGAGACAATTTTACTTAATTACTTTTTTTTTAATTTTTCTTTTTCTTGTGTTTTATGTACAATAAAGAGTTATACATACATACATACATACATACATACTTATCCTTCCTATTTAATATATATACTAGCTGACCCGGCGAACTTTGTTCCGCCTTAAATTTGAAAAATTCCTTCGTAAGTGCATCTTTATATTAATCAAGGAATAATGTGTAGGCATGCCAAATTAAATGTCTGTAGCTTTATTAGTACAACATTTCGGAATTTTCCAATTCCATGGGAAAATCGGGATAAAAAGTATCCTATGTCCGTCTCCTGGTTCTAAGCTACCTCCCTACCAATTTTCAGCCAAATCGGTTAAGCCGTTCTTGAGTTATAAATAGTCGTATTTTTATCCCGTGGGAAATTTGAAAAAATCCTTTGTAAGTGCATCTTTATACTAATCAAGGAATAATGTGTAGGCATGCTAAATTAAATGTCTGTAGCTTTATTAGTACAACATTTCGGAATTTTCCAATCCCATGGGAGAATCGGGATAAAAAGTATCCTATGTCCGTCTCCTGGTTCTAAGCTACCTCCCTACCAATTTTCAGCCAAATCGGTTCAGAAGTTCTCGAGTTATAAATCGTGTAACTAACACGACTTTCTTTTATATATATATATATAGATGTTACACATAAAAACTAGCAGTTGGCGTCTGTATGTCACGATTAATACAGTTTCATCTCGTCTCCGAGCAGGCAATCAGGGCCGATGCCTCTTATTGAAATCTCAGCCTTTTGGCACAGAGAAGGGAACATACAGAGGCAATTTTTATTTACTATCCTCTTATTTTTTTGTAATCCCAACTTAATCTCGAAGGTTGGTCAAATTCCAATCTGCATTAATTCATTTTTGTGATGTTAAAATTTAAATAGTACTTAATTTGTCTATACTTCTATACTAATATTATAAAGAGGTAAAAGTATATGATGTAGTCTATTAAAACGATTTATAATAATAAAAGAATTTTCGATTTTGAATATCTTTTTCAGGGCATGTAATTATTAAACTAAGAATTAATAAAACATAAATTATTTAAGTATTGTATTGGTATTTTTTTTTTGTTTCATACCATTACTGTACTGATACTGTAATTAATTAAGTATGCTTTAAACTACTACATACATACATATAGCACTTCTTTATCCCTTACGGAGTAGACAGATCCTAACAGCTGGAAAGGGAAAATCTATATAAGACTTTCGCCCATTCCCTCGATGGGCTTTTACCGTATGCGCGAGAGGAGAAACAACTGGTAAATTCTATGTTTTTTCTTTACTCGCAAACCAGCATGGAAGAACAGCATGGATGTATTTTCTAGCGTATTTCATCATTTTCCATGGGTATGTTAGAGTCAAATGTATATTCAACAGAATGTAGAATTTGTAGTTTTTTTTTAAACTTACACTATTAATATGTTGTCTCTGGCCACCGACGCTCTGCTCAAAACGATGGTGCAATAGTTCGAGAGGGCGGTACTCATAGTTCGTAAACTTTTACGATCACATTCAATGTCAGCCTTCGACGCCCCTCTGTGACATTCTGTAATCTCAGTTACTGCTGATAAGTGTCACCAATATCAGGCTAGATATTTCACCAATTGATTGGCAGAACGTTTGAACTCAGCAATAAAATCCTTAAGGCAAAACTTTATGATAAACCAGAAAACGCCGCGCCATGGTAAAAGCCCATCGAGGGAATTACAGTCGACCCCGTGAGGGATAAAAACGTGATAGTATTTGCCCCCCCCCCCCCCCCCTGTACACACAAAACTCGTGGATTTGTCAAAATTATTTAAAATCAAGACCAGCATGAAAGAAAAAATACTTAATTAGACCCAAATTTAACAGGTTTTTGTCTTTGAAGATTATGATTAGTGAAAATTACATCAAACGCACGTTTCTGGCAAAATTTAAAATTGTGTTCTCATATTGAAAATGCACTGTTTAGTGATCGCAACACACATTTATTTGTGATAATAATCCAATACATGTTATATTGTTTGCAAAAGACCAGTGTTATAATCAATTGTAAGTCTAACTCGTTGTACTAAACTCATTCTATCATAAAATTACAAAGAGTGTTAGTGAACTCGATAGTCATTTAGAAATTTAAACATTTACTATCCACATTGATCATAATAGCTGCCTACTCTGCTCTGACTTAATTTCATCTCACATGAATTACATGGCATTTCCTCTATTATAGTCTTTCCAATCATTTATTTTCTCGATGACAGATGTAGGTAGTTTGATAGTTATAGTGTTGTGACCTAATAAGTGATCAGTAGATACGATATCGATCAAATTTTATATATATATACACGAGTAGTAACTAATCGTGTATATACATAAAATTGGATCAGTTGAGAAGTATTCAGCTATAGAGCCAATAAAACAACGGACTTGAATGCCGATTTATTACTAAGCGTGCAAAATGGCCGAATGACAGTATGTTTGTAATGAATAAACTAAAAACTACTGGACAAACAAAAACTATTTCACCATTAAAATGCTACATTATTCCTGAGTAACATAGGCTATTTTTTATCCCTGTAAAAAATTACAACGTGTACAAAGTCGCAGGAACACATCTAGTTCAATATATACAATACCCATACAATATCGATATTTCAATCATAACATCACTATTTGCATTCCCATAGAATGTAACTTTATTAAAACGTTTACTGTTTATCGTACTTTAAAAAGATATTACTGCATATATGAACTCAATTTGTCTTAGATGCATATTATAGGGGATCAAGGAACAAAATTAGGCAGTCGTCATATTTTTTATACCTTGCATTTAAAAGTTATTTTTTGCGTAAAAAGCTCAGTTACATTCTACGGGAGCTGTCACCGAGACAATAAATGATTGGAAAGACTATAGGTTGTTTGCTCTATGATCGCAATGAATAAAATTAGGAATTAAAAAAATACTGTAAAACAATGAAAGTGTAGGTTAAGATGAGGCTGGTGAGTGCTAGCAGGAGCGAGCTGTCAACGGTCGCGACGCGCAGCAGCCGGAACCGGAACGGACGCACCTTCAGGTACCGGATACCGACGGACAACGCCACCCGCATCTTCACGTCTAAAAATGTAAATAACATCACATTCCGAGGCTGGTGAAATAAAGAATGTCTCAGATGGCAGGAACTTGTCGCACGAAGGCGAGGGCGACAAACATGCGACCCGAGGCTTTCTTTATCACCGCCCGAGGTGAGTACACAATTTTACGTCTTGACCTGGCTAGGAAATGGAAATTAACCGGGAAGAAAACCGGGCGATAAATACCTTACATCATTTTGAAAGCTGCGACACACACACACACACAGAGAGTGAGAGAGAGAGAGAGAGAGAGACCTCGACTTGTAAAATTTGGTTTAGGTATATATCGTCGAGAATATCTGTTACCCCTTTTCGCGTGTTCAGTGGAAACCTTTTTATTTATAACGCGCATTCAACAATCTTCATTTAAAAAAAAAACAGTCTCCTTATACACAATTTCCGTTTTATTAATATTCATCATCATTATCATTATCATGCCTCAAATTAGCTCGTTGAAGTGACAATGGACAGGCCATATAGCACAGAGAACAGATGGTCGTTGGGGCCGAAAGATTCTAGAGTGGGGACCGCGAGGAAATCCACCAACGAGGTGGACGGATGTTCTGGTTAAAGTCGCGGGTTCCAACCGAAGCAACTGGTCTATGAAGGAGGCCTATGTCTATGCCCAACAGTGGACGTCCTATGGCTGATATGTTGACGATCATGATGACTGTTCCCATTTTTAATATTTATTAATATTACATTAACATACCTGTAGCTCTGAACAGCCGTTTGCTTAGTTCCAATCTTATTCTATCTACTTCGTTGGCCGTGAATTCCGCAAACATTGCCGGTGAACAAACAAGCAGCACTGAGTAAACGCTTGCAAGCAAAAGTGGAGCAAAACTTGAGGTTTCAATCTGGAATTAACATCTTCTATATTTTGCGGCAGGTAAGCTAAATCCCATCAAAAGCAAAACTTGTAAAAAAAACCAAGTCTCTCAACTCAGTTCTTCTACCGTAAAAAGTTGTGAGATCCATGTAATACCAAGACGGTTAATTTATTCAGTCCCTACTAAAGAGACCTCCTGTCTTAAGTTATTACGTAATTAGCTAACCTAACAACATAATATGTTATATTGCCCATTATAATGCCCATATCAAAATTAAAAATCGTTTATGTTATAAATAAATAAATTTACTTGGCATTCGCATTAACCCATCAATTTAATATAATGTGTATTACTTGTGAGAAAAATTGTGTTTTGTACATAATTATATTAAATTGCTGGTTTAATGCGAATGCCAGTGAGTGAGTGAGTGAGTGACAAAGTCAAGAAACGTGTTTATACAATGCCTGCTTGGTTACAGAAAATTCAGGCGTCTAGTTTTATCCACAACGAAGTTAAAGGGGGGTCGAAAATGGCCTGAACTGCTTCGAGAGAAGGATGGTACGGCCGTGTCGCTTTTTTGCTCGACTTGGCGGGGGCACTGCCGTGCCCCCAGATATATAAAAATGTATGTACCTATATTTCTTGGTCACGGCATCACGGGTGAACGGCTGAACCGATCTCGCTGATTCTTTTTTTGTTGTGTTTGTAATTGTCAGGAGAGGGGTTCTTATGTAACAATATTTTGAAAAAAAAACTGGTAAGGGGCGAAGCCGCGGTTAACAGCTAGTGACCAATAATAATAACCTAATACTAACATTTTACTTAATAGGGCTCTACTTTTGACACTGGACGAATTTGTACGGTACCTTTGGTCGGTTTTTTTTTATAAAAAATAGTACACAAATTTTTAAAGCGTACCTCGTTCCTGCTGTAGACCCATGTAACTAAAGAGAAGCAAATGACTGGACGCAGAAAACATAGCAAAAGTGCTGCAACAAACTGAAACAAAAGTATTGTCGTTTATTAATTAGGTATTATGCAAAAATATAATTAAACAAAAAAATTACTCGTTTTGGAAGTCGGTTTTTAGTTATCGAAAAATTATAAGTTTTTGATGGAACCAAATGTTTTAATTTTGAAAATTGACATTGTTTTTTTAGTGTTGGAGACTTAGGGCCTGTTTCAACGCTCTCTTTAAAGTTCTGGTTATCTATGACGTCGTCTCTGTCGGTTTCGTAGTAAAAAATAGAGAGGGAATCATAGATAACTGACACTTAAGATAACTGGAACTTTACAGTGGTGAGATAGGCCCTTAATGTTTACTCAGAACATTATCACTATTTAGTTACTATTATATTGATAATAATTCATTATTTACCGTTATTTGGACCTCCAGATCAACAAGACGTAAGGTGTTAAGCAATTGCTGGTACAGGATCATGTTTTGTCTTATCTCAATAGCGTTCAAAGCGGGTACATTTTCAAACATAATTCTGAGAAATTTCATTCTCTGATACATCACGTCAAATATCAAGACTCTGAGTAAGTTTTCGAGATCCTGTGACATCGACAAAAAGTATAAAAATATTATTGAAACATTAAATCTATCCTCTGAAAAGTACCATAGATGGAGGGATAATCGGCTAAATATAATAATTAAGGTAACAATACCGATATTTCTACTGTCAATTTGTGTGCTACGATTCATCTTAAGATCGATCTCGAAGATTGCAGCGAGATATTTGAAGACGTACAGCTCCTCAGTTACAAGTGACGTCATAATGTTGAATAGGAAAAACAGAAGATTGACCATAATTGACAGTTTATATTTAAAACCAAAATTGGCAAACGGAGCAACTACAAGAAGGGAAATGCAATAAAGTTTGGCTGCAAAAGACGCAGCGCATGAGTTCATGTGAAAACACAGGCCGAAAACCAAACGAACGATTAAAAAAACCTTCAGTGGTAATGTATGCAACCATTTTCGGACAATATCACAATAATAGTCGGACATGATGCAGTTTCTAGCGCAACACTAGTAACTGTGGACGACTGGATTGTGAAATAGCTTTTTCATTTGCAGCTACATTTTTTTTCTCTTTCATTACGCTTCAATGTTATGAGTTTTCGATTTTAATTAGAATTGAAACATTCGTTGATAATTACATTCAATGGAATTCAGACACGCAGACAGCTGACCAATAAGTAGACCAAAATAAAACTTCATTACTTAAAACTTAACTAAAATAAAAAAATAATCCAGGGACATGGCGCTCAAAAGTTAAGATTTAGGTCATGATAACAAATCATAAAACAAATAAGTCATAACATGTGGAATGGAACGTAAGAAGGTAACGGACGATATTATGAGTGAGACGACGAATATTCGATTTAAAGAATAAGATGACGTATTTTCCATGCTGGTCTGGGAGTAAAGAAAAACATAAAATATAATGTACCAGTTGCTTCTCTACCCGCGCAGAATAGATGGTAAAAGCTCATCGAGGGAATGGGCGAAAATCATAGGAATCGTGTTATAGGCGATGAGGCTAGCAACCCATCACTATTTTGATTCCATTTTCCACCTATACGCCCACAATCTTGCTAAATGTGGCCTGAAGGTACCTGTTACCTTAGGCTCTGTATCCCCGTAAAGGATAAAGACGTGATTAGTGTGTGTATGTGTGTGACGACGTATGTAAACTGTTTAGGATTTAGTTAGATTCAGCCTGGGGTAAGATTTTGATACGATATAATGTAAAAATACGAAATATACATTTTCCTGTGACTAAATAAGTTTTACTATAGTAATTAAGTCGCACATAGAATAATAAAATTTAAAGTCTATTACATCGATATCGTTAAGGCAGTCTTTAAATGACAAATTATTTATCTATAGCACAATGCCAAAGTGCCGCAATGTTTCATTCTCTAGTCATAAACAATTAAGTATACACACTGATACTAACTTAGACATATAGTGCTGTCATTCACGGCTAGCACTAAATAAATTATGTTATTTTCCCTTTCATTACTTTACTTGACTGTCATTTGTTATAGTAATCCTGAACGCATAGTGATTCCATGAGGGTTCCGTTTCGTACAAGTTAAGCTGAAATTTTGCATACGAGTAAGTCGGATGACAATACAAGAATCTGGTAGTGGAGTGGGGACCCAGCCGGTAGGCTTATTACCTAACTCGCTCGTAATCGCCATCGTGCTCATTTTGACAGTTCTTGTATGAACTTGACAGTTAGCTGATTCCGATGTCAATTGTCAGCCCATACATGAACTGTCAAAATGAACACGATGGCGATTGCGAGCGAGTTAGGTAATAAGCCTACTGGATCGCTTCCGCAGGAGGGAACTCTTCAACGGTTGGTCCGATTGTCTTGAAATTTGTTAGGATGGGTGACAATGCAAGTAGGTAGGTACAGTCAGCAAAAAAAGCTTGTATTAAAAACGTGTTTTTTAAACTTATTCAATTTCTAAACGACACTGAAAATAAGAACACAGAGAAATCCGAAAAGTAAAGCTATGGCCGGGAATCGAACCCGGATCTTCGTCACTCCGTGATGCGTGCTGTACCACTACAGCACGCATATCAGTTAAGTAGGTACTTAATCCTTTTGTGGTACGGTACCCGCAAAATGACTAAGAATTAGCAGTTCTGTCTGTGTTTATGAAGTAAATTATAAAGGCGCACCCACAAGCATTTTGCAAATGGCGGCAGTGACGGCCAACTGATAGGTGCAAATGGGTTGCATGTCCGCACCCAGACTTCCTTCTAGGTGTGTAGTGCTTTATCCTCGTTAATGAGGACTAATGGATCAGGAAAATGCTTAGTTTTGTGCCCTATCGTAGTTTTTGAAGCTAGCTTAAGCCTGTGGCTTCGCTCCAGTTAAAAAAATTGGGGTTAATGCTAAACTAAGCAGAGCTTAGTATGTGGGTACTAGGCAAAGGGTAAACAGACTTATGTAGATAAATGCGTAATTCTTCTTCTTATGGTGCCTCTCCAACTAGTGAAGGTTGGCAGTCAGCTCCGCATACTTTACACGGTCCCTGGCCAGGTTGAAAAGCTCCGCTGCACTTGTGATTCCAGTCCATTCCCGGATATTTCGCAGCCAAGATTTCTTCCTGCGCCCAACAGCTCTTTTTCCAGCCACTTTGCCCATGATTATAAGCTGTAAAAGCTCGTATCTTCTGTGCCTAAGCACATGTAATTAAGTATAATAAAATAATAATAATATAATCATTAAAAAAACCGGCCACCGAAAATTTGCGACTTATTATGAAATCCAGTGTTAACAGAGCTCTGCTTTTAAGCAAAATGTATGCAGTATGAGGTCATAAATAAATAGACAAGCATAAAAAAACACATTTTTAGATTTATTTAATTTCAAATTACAAGGACAACTGGAAGTAGGTACAGGTACCCCATACAGGAAGTACAGCCTCCGCAAACTAACGCATGTTTCAATTATCCAAAAATAAGCACCCACTTTTAGCCACTAATTTCACTGATCACCTCATTGAAACACTCAAGAAATAACTAACGAAGCGTCCCACGTTCAAAGTCGGCTAATTCCCACCAAAAGGTTTCATTATTTCTATAATGAGACCTGGCAAGTGCAGACACTTAGCTAATTTCACACCTGACTTGGCCCTTTTAAAGTAAAGGGTGGAGTGAAACACTTAAATTAATGCGCCGCGTTCTAAATGAGATTTTTCGGTGGTTTCGGTGTGCGCGAGATTTAATTTCGGTGTCTTGCAGATTAAATGCAGGGGTAGAGAAAAAATCTCGTCAGTCACGCCTCTTACCCATGGGGATAGGCAAAGACAACTTTGTCCCACTTGCTACGATCCTGACATATCTCTTTCGCTCCATCCACATTCCTTCAATCTCTTCATACATGCTAGTCTGTTTCGGGTACTCTTGACCTGACCTTTTTTCAAAACGTCCCCGATTCGGTCACGAAACGTCCGTCTAGGCCATCCCCTCCCAATGCTCATACACCCCATATAAATCTGTTTATTTAATCTAGTGAAAATTGGCTTACAAAAACATTGTTAGGTCGTGTATTCCAGGCCGTACCTCGAGAGATTGTCCAGTAGTTTGTACCCAAAATCGCGAGTCAAGTCATGAAGATGCAGTTGAAACAAAAATATACGCAAAATTAACTGAAAAAGCGATAAATAACTAAAGTCTGTACATTTATGAATCAATCTATTCAATGAAACATCTAAATCTCTTTTTACAGCAATTTTCAAAGCGTCGCATTTCCGCTGTTTCTGTCTGGAAATATATCTCAAAATAAAACGCTAGAAACGCTAGAATTTTGTTTAGCTTTTACCATAACGAAGCTAAACATCTAATTCGCTAAGTTACGACAGCCATTCCTTGTTTACGGAAGAAACGGGGCGGCACTGATGTGCATACTGAACGTAGAATACTGTGGAACAGGAATATTTAGTAAACTTACTTTTCCTTTTAGGATTCCTTCTGAAATGCCAGTACTACGGTACTATGTGGGATTGTATAAACGCAGAGCAAAGCTCCAGAATCAGCCATTCACATAAAAACTGGTCCAAATGTCCGCGTTATCATTCCAAAGAAGGCGACAAAGTGACAAAAGTATTTCGAGAAAAATAGCAAATACATTTTTCAAATGTCTGTATCTTAAGCATAGCTTGACTTAGCAAAATGACAATTGGATCCCAGAGTTACGAGTACATTCGTTTCATTCATGTTTTAAAAATTAGCAGAAACATTAATAGATTAGGAGATGAACATTTGTTTCTATCAAGGTGTTCCTTCCAATTTAAATTGGGAGCAAGACGTTCAATTAAATATCTGTCACGGATGACGTATGCCTCCCTAGAGAGGCGCTATCTGGATGGTGACGGATATAATAATATGCTTAAAGCGGGAATCAGCAGAGGGGTGACATTCACAGACCAGATAACCAGATGAAAACCGTATTGTATCAAAAATAATGTGTAGCCTAGTGGTTAGTGACCCTGACTATGAAGCTAGAGGTTCGAATCCCGGTAGACGCAGACAGTTTGTATGATGAATACGAATGTTTGTGCCCGAGTCATGGATGTTGTATGTATTTAAGTATATATTTATCTACAATATATAAGTACATAGTACAAGCTTTGCTTAGTTTGGGGCTTGGTCAATTGGTGTAATTTGTCCCAAGATATTTATTTATTTATTTATTGCAAGTAATAAAAAAAAACATTTTGTTTTGTCAACATAGATTCCAATTGAAAGAATATGAAACAGTTAAAGTGGCCAGTTCTTTAGTTGCTCCCTTTGGTCTGTAGATAATAGCTTTCCCGTTAAATTTATGCGTATATTCTTCTTTCTTTTTTAATATGGCCCCATCGATCGATGCGATGATTTCGCCAATGTCTAAGTAAAAAATACAGTATTCAAAAATCTTGTGACAACAATGTCGGCAAGGTTGTACGGTAAAACACGGATGGTCAAACGACCCCCCTCCGCCGTCGAGCTCTTAGCCACCGGATAATGATATCCCCCAGAATCTGCCAGGAAATCATTTACCGATGCCCAGGGAGCACCGGACCAAGCACTGCTCTTCTCTCGGATAGATCCAAAAACGAACCACAGCTTGATCACACGCGGAGGTAACCCGACTCGCACCCTTATACGTATCTGCTCCTGAGATATAGAAAAGTAGGCCTGCAGGATGATGCAGAAGTTTTTTTTTTGTTTTTAATAACAAAGATGAAACATATAATTGTGAAAAAGTGCATTAACTAAAATATTGCATGCCTAGTGAAGGTAGAACATAAAGCACATCCTATTCCACTACTCATAAGATTTTTGTTATTCACACTATGTTCTGTCAATAAATAACTTTGACTTTTGACTTTGACTTTGACAAAAAGTACCTATTGTATCAAATGCCTGCAAAGCCCCAATGTGTCACTGTTTACATCGTAAAGATTTTAACTACCACCGAACTCACAATTATTCGCGCAGAAACATTTTAAATTTTTAATTATCCTTTGTACGTGGACACGAGTTTATTGCGACGGCTAAATATAAAACTTGCTCGCTGAATTGTTAATTTCGCTGAGCATTTTTGATTATATCTAGTGCTAGCGCTAGGACACACTAGGAAATTTAAAATATTATTTAAACTCGTTAACATTATTATGTAACAAAATTTCTCCGCCGCGGCTGTCTGCTTATCAAGTCTGTTTGCGATCAATTCAAAAACGACTGGACGTATTTTCATGCCATTTTTCACCAATACACAATTTGTCAAGATTTTGTGTAAATTACACACATCACGTCTGTTCTGTTGGCCGGACAGGTGGAAAGGGGAAACAAGATAGTGATGAGTTGCTACCCGCATCGCCTATAACATGATTCCTAAGATTTTTGCCCGTTCCCTCGAGGTTTTACTATTTGCGCGGGAAGCGAAACAACTTATACATTCTGTGTTTTTCCTTTGCTTCCAGACCAGTATGGAAGACCAGCATGGATGGAGAATTTGTGCAAATTGGTTGAAATATAACAGTTAATGTTGGAAGAGTCGGGGAAAGAGCTGTCGGGATTTTTTTTATTCCGTGCGAAGAGAGGCTCGGTCAACTGGTTGCTTAGTTTTGCTTCCACTGCACACCAACCTTACCCCGGAACTCCTTTAAAACCCGGCTCACATACCCCGTAAAGCAGAGATACACCAGAAAAGTAATATTTTAATTATATTTTATCACTACTAAAGCCGTGTAAATGAAAAACTGTTTTCTCTGCTTTATGGTAATCGTAAAAACTTGTGTCGGATCCCGAAGGAAACTTTTGATGGCTGAGCATTGTTCGAGTTTCATTATGAGGTTTATGCTTTAGGTGGTCTTTGTTATGCATTATTTTGTGTTTTTATGCGATGTGTTGCGGGCAAAGGCGATTGTTTACGGCCTCAATGGCGCCGTGATGTTTCCATATTCAAATTGTTATATTTTACATCACTACACACACACACATACACAAATCACGTCTTTATACGGGATAGACAGAGAGCGTAAGGTAACAAGACTCAAAGGCCACGTTTAGCATGATTGTGGGCGTATAGGTGGAAAGGGGAATCAAAATAAGTGATGGGTTGCTAGCCGCATCGGCTATAACATGATTCCTAAGATTTTTGCTCATTCTCTCGATGGGCTTTTACCATCTGCGCGGGAAGAAAAACAACCTGGTACATTCTATGTTTGTTCTTTACTCCCAGACCAGCATGGAAGATACATCTCTACTATAGACTAATATAATTTAAGGCTCGGGGACCTCATACATCCCTTTTATAAATGTGCTAGCTGTTGCCCGCAACTTCGTCTGCATAGAATTCGTTTATCGCTATCCCGCAGGAATTACGCAATTTTCCGGGATAAAAGTTGCCTATAAGTTATTCCACATGCACATACAATCTATAATTTATAGCTTGTAGGAAAAGATAACTTATTAACTAAATTGTAAATGTAACGGAACTTGGCAAAACCATTTTTGTTATAAATAATTCACCTTCATCGCAGACATAATCCGCAGGGACGTCTCAAAAGAAACTAATTATATTCTCTCTTAAGGTTTAGTATAATTAAAAATGTGAAAGGCAATTTTTCATTCGCTTTGTATTTTATACACATACATAAATAAATCACGTGTTTATCCCTTACGGGGTAGAGAGGCCAAGGTAACAAGACCTAAAGACCACGTTAAGCATGATTGTGGGCGTATGGATGGAAAGGGGAATCAAAATAGTGATGGGTTGCCACATCGCCTATATAACACGATCCCCAAGATTTCTTCCATGCTGTTCTGGGAGCAAAGAAAAAACATAGAATGTACCAGTTGCTTCTCTACCCGCGCAGATGGTAAAAGCCCATCGAGGGAATGGGCGAAAATAATAGGAATCATGTTATAGGCGATGAGGCTAGCAACCCATCACTATTTTGATTCCATTTTCCACTTATACGCCCACAATCTTGCTAAATGTGGCCTGTAGGTACCTGTTACCATAGACTCTGTCTACCCCTAAGGGATACAGACGTGATTTGTGTATTGTGTGTGTATTGTATTGTAGGAGCGTCCACACCGCCGCGTGTACGCAGTGACGTGTCGTAGGCGTCACGTTTTCTCACCGTTTTTTCATACATTTTGTTGCGTAAACGCACCGTCAGTCTTTTACGCACAGGTGTGGTCGCACCTTTACTATGTCGAAAAACAATTGGTTCATTGGTCTATTGGCTAAGTTGGTTAAAGAAAGAGAAGACAAGGGCAGAGAGTAATGGCCCTGAACTATTCCGATGCATGTTTTATTTCAGTTGTATTTGTATAGAGTTGCTAAACGTGTTTTTTTTTATTTCATACCATTACTTTTTAGCTTTAGCTGGTACGATAAAGACCGAAACATTGTTAATACCATTAAAACCAGTTAGTATAATACCTACATGTTATTGTTGTGTTTTTTTTTTTTTTACAAATGCCAGCATTACGTAAACAAAACATTAGGTACAATTTACAAAACCACAAGGGCATACCCCACGGTTTTTTTAGATTCATTCATAAATTTAAAGTTGTAATTATTTTTTGTAATAACTCATAGACTTATCCCAATCCAAAACAATGGGAAATTGGCGTGAGACGCAAGACATAAAAATTATAAACCCACCAACAAAAAAACAGTCAAACCGTGCTATTCGAAACACTTCGTATAAGTTGGCGTTCCAAATTAGAAAATCCCATATCAGTTCTGTACTCTACTACATTTATTTATTTATCTTTATTTATTTATTTATTTATTTATTTATTTATCTTTAATATATATAACATGACAGTTGACACCATAGCGTTACATAAGATACTTAATATTAGATAATAATACGCTAACCTAAACCTAAACTAAAGACTAAACTAAAGACATGCATCACCTATACATTCTGCATCCTTTCTAGCACTCTCTTCCATTCCATCTCCAGCCTCGCTATCTTGGTCGCAAACAGATCACACTGGGGGGCTGCTACATGTCATTTACGTAAGCTTTCACCTATACTTACTTACTTTTACTTTTTACAAGCTTCTGCCCGCGACTTCGTCTGCGTAGAATTATACATAAAAACCTTCCTCTTGAATCACTCTATCTATAAAAAAACCGCATCAAAATCCGTTGTGTAGTTTTGAAGATATAAGCATACATACGGACACGGGGAGAGAAAAAGCGACTTTATTTTATACTATGTAGTGAAGTGATACTAGCTTCTGCCCGCGACTTCGTCTGCGTAGAATTATACATAAAAACCATCGTCTTGAATCACTCTATCTATTAAAAAAAAACCGCAGCAAAATCCGTTGTGTAGTTTTGAAGATATAAGCATACATAGGGGCATGGGGACAGAAAAAGCGACTTTGTTTTATACTATGTAGTGATTTGGTACGAGGCGGTAATAACAGCTCTAGAGTACTCCATTCTTGTCGTCATCGATCCGACCTGATGACTCCAGATACGACACAGACGGGATTGTCCAACTTTTTCTTCTTTATTTATTGGACCATCCGACTTACTAATGCGGGCAACAAATAGGGTGCTTAACAACTCACTATCTTCACTTGAGCGACGTTCAAATTAAGACCTTAATTGGTTGTACGTAGTCTTAAAGTAAGTCGTTTGGAAGTGGAAATAGGCTGTTTAGGAATGGACGAGTTCGTGACGTCGTTTAGTGTTGGAGTCGATTGAGATGTTCTGTCAGTGTTTTGTTTTTATTGTTTTGAGTTTTTGAGGTGTAAGAAGTAGGTGAGCGTTTTTCAAAAAAAAGTCCACATTTGCGAAGACACACAATGCTGATGATCTATTTTTCATGTCTGTGTTTTTTTCTTGTTTATTTTCTGTAAAATTTTGTATATTCTCTTATATTTGTGTGTCTTGCAAAAATCCCTACTATCCTTACTAATAATTATAAATGCGAAAGTAACTCTGTCTGTCTGTTACCTTTTCACGCTTAAACCGTTCGACCGATTTAGTTGAAATTTGGTATATAGATAGTTTGAGTCCCGAGGAAGAACATAGGATAGTTTCTGTCCCGGAAAATTGCATAGTTCCCGCGGGATAGCGATAAGCGAATTCTGCGCAGACGAAGTCGCGGACAACATTACAGCTAGTGAATAATAAATGTCTTTTTTCTTTCTTTATTTCTTTCACATGATCATTTTTTCCAGAATTTAACTATTTTGGCTTTTTCTTACTCAGAATCGTTTACCCTATCGTACCTTATACAAGAAAAAATGTGTCCCAAAATTTCTATTCCCTTTCGTCACTTTTTTTATTTATTTATTTAATAATTGCTATTTTCATATAGGTATGTATGGAACGTGACGGACAGGAAAATAAATTCCATAGTTAAATCTGGGACACAGTAAGAAAAACCCAAAATATTTAAATTCTGGAAAAAATGTTCATTAGGGCTTTTTTGGAAAACGCTCAGGTACACGATTAAAAAGGTACTTCGATGGGTTTAACAGTATTTTGTTCCATTACGCACGATACTAATAATTATGTTAGACGTATTATTGTTACTGGTACAGCACGAATAAGAATACGAAGCGCCACCGTTATATCTCTTCATAAATACCAACCGCGCTCTAGAGGTTGTATAAGGGTCATTTAAGAGCCCGCTCGGCTGCTTATCGAGTTTAGTGTGCAGCTGTCCCAGACGTTTGTACTCTCTTTATTTAAACGCTGCGTTGGAAGTGGGGTCCGGCAGAAGTTTTATAGTCTTTCGGAAATTGTTTAAAGATTTTGTAAAGTTTAAGGTTAGCCATAGCTAATAATAATATGTCTTACTCGTAATAGAGCAAGTGGCTTGAACATAGACACTATTTATTTTTACAATATTTTATTTGATTGCAATGTATGTATATAAGTATCATAATTATATTGCATAAAGGACGGCCAAAAATCTACGAATAAATATCCAGCACAGACCGGCAAAGATTCCATAGAGCTTTGTTTTGAGTTCAATTGCGTTAATAAACACCGTTTCATTGCTAATTGTATAGATGTATTAGTGTTTGATTGTCCGAATCTAAATTAACTTTAACTTACTAACGGATAGGTTACGTTTACTCAAATTCCATTATACCTTTTCCATCGACCCACTTTCACTTAAATATTAGTAACAAAATTAATTTCCACAAGTGACCTCCGTACTCCAAAACTATACCCAATTTATCCATGCATCGCCTCATCTATCAAACTCTCGAGTTTATATTTACGTCACATATTCAGCGCTATAAAACCTTTATAGCTATTGCCGTACTATGCTAAAGTTAGTGCATCTATCACGTGTCATGTATGTTGGTACAGTTTGTCTTGTAAACAAAATGCATTCTGTGTTTTAGGTGCTTTGTATGTGAAAATTTTAAGGAAGGAAACTCACACTTTCTTATATATAGCTTGTATTAAAAACTGCTTTCAAAATTGTCATCTGTGCTACACTCTGATTGTAGTAGCTACGAATCTGCGTGCTACGTCGTAGAGCTCTCGTAGCACATCTGCTAGCAGTAATAAGTACGATATTATTTGTGTTGTACACTCAAGCGAGGATCATGAGATCAATTCCAGACTAGCACCTTTGAGTATTTCAGAATTTATGTGTGAGTCATTTGTTTACCATGAGCTTTTCGTTCAAGGAAAACCTAAAAATATCTGCGAAGCAATTCAATGGTGTATGTGAAGTTTCCGATCCGCACTGGGCCTGTGTGGGAACTATAAACGTGACCATACGTCTCGCTTAGGGTGGGACGTCCCGCTTTTGGTCAGTCTGTCCCGGTGTCCCCAGCGTTTTGCAAACAGACCAAACGATAATTTAAAATATAGTTTTCCCGCTCGAAATGTGTGGTGGCTTAGTAAGCCGTGCCTACTATGTACTATTATATATTTAGTGCTTTGATTGATTTTGTGTTATTCTATTTTATATAAGAAAAGGCTTGTAAAACACAAAAAACTTTTTTTTAATTATATGATTCCGCTGTTATCCCGCTCTGGCAAAAAAATGGTCACGTTAACCATAGCCCCAACAGTGGGACGTATATAGGCTGGTGCCGACGACGATTTATTTGTATACAAAGCTATTCATTCTAAAAAGAAGGATACATTTAGTGTCCAAAGCATTTCCAAGTTCCAACGCCATCTGTTAGCGCAGCGCGTACCACGTGGCGTAAGTAACGCCATCTCTCGTCACACATAGGCACTAACCACGTACTCCATCTTTACGAGGCACGAGCATAGATCGTTTATTCAAAATAGGTGATTCCGCGCTGAGATCCTTTATGAGCATCCGTTCGATAGCGTAGTGTAAGGAAATGGCTGTGAAACAGCGTCGTAAATTGAAAATCATGAAATGGATCGCCAGGTCACGTTCTGCATATGGCGAGATAAATGGCATAAAAATATGTTTAGAGTTTAGTTACCTACATAATGTTCGAGGGGGTAATTGTATTGTAGTGGCTATGGCCACGGTATTGAAATGTCTGGCAGAATACAATACATGCTTACCATCACTTCTCTTTTCCACGGGGGTATGCAGACTACTTTGTACCACTTGCTACGATCCTGACATACCTCTTTCGCTTTATCCACGTTCATCAATTTCTTCATACATGCTCGTCGGTTTCGGTTACCTACTCCTGACCTGATCTTTTCTCAAAACGTCCCCGAAACGTCCTTCTAGCAGAAAAACCCAGAAACAGACAAAAAAAAAAAGAATGAGTAAAACCCAGTGTTCGCCTTGGAAGAAGAATCCTGTTCGCATTACATTGCTTAGGCACCGGGTCGACTACTTACTCGTAGGTACATAAAAGTCGTTGCCACGCCGTGATGTGAACGAGTCCTAAGTGCTTGCTAGAATTTTCTCACAAGTCTAAATTTGACTATGGAGTAAGAGTTAGTGTAGTGAGTAAAGCCTAACCCTTCATACGAAATTTCATGTTCCTATGACAACTGAAAGTACCTTCCATGTTTTCATTCCACAGAGTAATGGAAATACTGTTTCGTTTAATACCTTTAAAGCGTTTCTGAGAACCAGAGTTTCTGCCATGCTGGTCTGGAAGTAAAGAAAAAACCTAGAATGTACCAGTTGCTTCTCTTCCCGGGCAAATGGCAAAAGCCCATTGAAGGAATGGGCATAGGAATCATGTTATACCCATCACTAATTTGATTCTCCTTTCCACCTATACGCCCACAGTCATGCTAAACGTGGCCTTTAGGTCTTGTTACCCTAGGCTCTGTCAACCCCGTAAGGGATAAAGACGTGATTTATGTGTTTGTGTGTGTTTCTGAGAAAAACAGTCTTCTGAAAAAAGGCTTCAGTTTGTTCTATTTTAGATCCAGCCCCTAAAAAGTAACTCATTCCAATTCACCAAGCTGCAGAAAACAAACTGTCTCTTACGTATTAACCAAAACAAAAGGGGCAATTTGTAACCCCCCTCCCTACTTGAGTCAAGCTTTTTATTTCCTCAATCAAACGTCAAGAATGGCCTAATGAATTCCACAATTCACGGGGCGTCTTGCGAGATACGGCTTGAGTGGCGTTTTGTACTCAAGAACGGGGATTGCTATGTTGAGTGCGGTCTTGAGTTTTGGGGAACGACATAATGATACGCGAAGACACTTTGTTGTTCGTCTATGATTGAATGTCTAATTGCACGCTTGTCATTTGAAGATTTAGGTGCGGGAAGCTTGCACACAGCTTTTATTTTTTTAATGAACAAACTTCGTATTTAGTAAGTAAGTAAATGCTTACGGGGTAGACAGAGCCTACGGTAACAAAATCTTAAGGCCACGTTTAGCATGATTATGTGCGTGCAGCTGGAAAGGGAAATCAAAATGGTGATGAGTTGCTAGCCGCATCGCCTATAACATGATTCCTAAGATTCGCCCATTCCCTCGATGGGCTTTTACCATCTGCGCGGGAAGAGAAGTAACTGGTAAATTCTGTTTTTTCTTTACTCCCAGACCAGCATGGAAGAAAAACTTCAAAAGTAAAAGTGTCTTTTCACATTATTGTCTGATCACCTGTCTGTCTTTAAAACGGTTCTCTCATGAACGCGCAGAAATTAAAATTAAATATTTACAGCTTAAATTTCCTACATAAACCTCGGTGCTTCACTAATACAACATAATACCAAATACTAACAATATCAAAAATTTAAAAATTATTATCAATCACTCCTGATGCGTATTTAAACATAGTACCAGAAATGACGATTTAATTCAGAGCGTAAATGACAACCAATCATTGTGATGCAGAGTCATTTCCAGATAATAATGCACGAACACGGAATAGAGTCATTACCAGAAACACTTCATTACAAAACTTTACTTCATCGATACTGGCCAAAGCCAAAATGATTTTTCCGAGCTCCAGCTAAGGTATACATTTGTTTATACTTTTATGACAAATTTAATACAGAATGAGTATTGGTTGAGTGAAATTATAGGCGGTTTTAAGTTAGTCGGGGAGTCATTTTAAAATCATTACCGTTCATGTATTGCCAGTTATTTTGTTGTTATGACGAAGTATCGATGTCAATCCATTGACATAGAAGTAAACGATCAAATAGGTTACATTATGTGTTTTTATGCATTTTTATATGCAAAACTGTCTGGTATTGGCATTTTATTTATTTTATTTTCTTTGGGGAAAAAACAGACAACAACAATCATAAAAAACTATTAGGAACACAGTGCATTAAACATACCCTAAATCAATTCTTACTAACAGTTTGCAGTAGATGAGCCTTATAGCTAAACTGAGAAGAGAGTTGTACCATCCCCCAAATATGACTAACCGACTAACCATGAATTTAAAATCATTTGCACGTCATAAAATATAATGACGTAAGACTTGGTTGTCACTTTAAGTGTTAACAAACTATGCCGAAGGTACGCGACCGAAGTTCGCCATGATTACGCCTGCAGTGTTATTTGAGTTTCTTATTACACAACGTAGTTTCAGCGTAATTATGACGTGCCGATGCTGAACTTCGGTGGCGTACTTTAGTCATGTGTTTATAACTAGAAGTTTTAGCGACATTCATTTGACAGGAAGATGGATGAAAAGTGATAGATCACTTGCTTGGCCAACTGTGCCTACTTAAGTAGGTGCATGGTTTTCTAATAATGCTAAACGTGGCCTTAAGGTTTTGTTACCTTAGGCTCTGTTCACCCCGTAAGGGATAACGACGTGATATATGTATGTATGTTTTTTTAGAACAACAATAAATTTACAAAAGCATCTTAGAATTCACAAGTTTATTTTAAATGTAATAATCGTTAGTAATTTAATTACAACCATGTAACAGATTAATCATCACCATCCAATTTCAAAGAAGACTTAATTTAAAAAGATCATTACTGCTCTAGTACTCAGCTAGCAATCATCCCCTGATGACTGGCTAACCAGATTACTATTCGATCACTCCCCTCTATTGTTACCCCCTCTTAATTGAAATAGTCAGACTAGTAGCTGAGCTCGGTGTAGATTCCAGCGCTAGTTTTTAGGGCATGTTAAGTAAAATGGATGAAACTGTAATGAATGAATATCCATTTAGTGAAGTGGGTAAATTGTTTAGTACTGGCCAGCAAATGAAGCGCACTTTTCAATTTTTTTTTTAATAAACTCGTATATTTTTTGTGGCGAAAAGAAAGGCCTTTGCCTATCAGAGTCAGATAAGCCCTATTCGAGGAATAACTCTATGGGTATCTGTCAGTTAAGTGCTTATCTGAGGATTGAAAAATCGGCCCTAAGAAGAATAAGGGTGCGATTTTAATTTGATTTTCGAACATAATGATCACTAAACCGACGTCATTTTCTCTTGAACATTTCTACGTAAACAGGACGTCGGTTGAGCCAAAATATAGCTAAAAGTACCTAAAAAGTTTTTGAGGTCCCTGAACTTTGTGAATGATATTGTGACAAACAAGCCAAGTTAATAGAGTATTTCTTTATCAGAAAGTCTTAAGGGTCCAAGTGTGTCGTTTGGGCTAGTGCGTCATGGGCAACAACTATTTCTTTTTATTAGTTAGTCGTTGACTATCTGACTCGGGGGAGTAGTAAGATCAATTTCATTGAATAAATAAATAAACCAATCAATATCATGGAAAAATTTATCAACCGTAAAAAACCGACATTCTTAACAAGTCACAACAAAAAGTAACACGCCATTTTTTATTGAATAAATTGTCTTTTTAATGGCCAATAACAAAAAAGCGCTAATCGCTTTAAAGCGCTTCCAGCAAACTAGTTAAACATGTAATCCAATTTTTTCACGGGCATGCTGGTACGAACTAATCCGTTCCGTTTCACACGCGTCTGCTCCTAATGGTTTTAATTAAACGAATAGTTTGGTACGTGGAATGAAACGTCATCGCCCTGATGCCATTGTTCCCCGCCGTTGGTTCTGTAATATAATAAGGCTTTACCTGATTGCGAAGTGCTGTTCATTCAGTCTATACGAACAAGCAAGAATAGTGGGTACATTTTTATACAAGTTTATGTGAAGGAACCCCCATTTTTTGGAACGTTACTGTATTTGCAGCGGATTCAGGGAGGCTACTGCTTTGACTCGGTTCACTTTGAACTTCGATCAAAGTATTTAGTAAGTATTGTCAACCATTATTCAAACATCATAAAAAAACATCCATTGCTTCCTGCTGGACTTTATAAGATCGGCGCCGAAACAAAGTTTTAAATATTGAATCTCACTAAGTTTTTTAATTATAAAAAACTATCATCATATCGATGTATGCCGCAATGTCCGTTCCGTTTTGTTCGGAAAAAAAATCCGCTTTCAAAGCGTTCACATTCATCGCCAAACAATCCATATTTGCGATAATTTCACGAAGGAGATCACTTTTCTATAGGTAAATGAAAGAAATTATGATTTATGTCACGAAACCCGCCAAAACCAGTGAAAAGAGAATGTTATTGGACCTCAAGCGACACTAGCGCCTCTAGTGGCAAATTCACACGCGATATCCCCAATTGACATACTATTGCCAATGTAGTTTCAAATTTTGAACAGTATTTTTCTAAATAAATATTACTGGCCGGCTACATACCTTTTAAATTTCGAAATGAAACTTGAACTAAGATCGTTAATGATGGGACAGGGGCACTATACAAATACAATACAGCGCGCCAAAATACAATACGCTAGTGCTGCACAATGCGAGCACTAATGGATTATCAGTGATTTGCATTTAGCTGGATTCGCGGGACGGCGGTATGCAAGCATGCATGCCGTTTATAACAGCATTTTAATAAACCGAAAGAGAACGACATTTATTCTTAAAAGTTATTAGGCATTTTAGTGGCCAGTATCATTTTTAGGTTCAATGAAACAAAAAAGTTTTTATGTTACAAATTCAACATGAGCGTTGGTATTGTAAGTTGTAAAAAGTTTTACTGTAATTTTCAAGAAACGCTTCCAAGGGGTTTTAGCCAAGACAAAGGGGTAGAGGTACAATAATAACACGATAACGGTGTGGTTTTTTGAAAATAATGGCAACAAGTAATGGAAAAACCTTATTAAAACAGATCACGTTACCATTCACACTCCCCATATAGATCTGTTTAGTTAGTCTACTTTCATCCATCCGCTCTACGTGACTAAACCAACTAAGCATACTTTTTTCTATCCTAGTCACTATATCCTCTTTCACACCAGCACGTTCCATAATCACACTATTCCTTATTCTATCTTTCAGTGATACACCTTCCATACTTCTTAACGCTCTCATTTCTACTTCCATGCTCCTTTTGCTGCTTTTTCGAAATTTGTGTACAAATAAATTAAATTAAACAATAGTGTCATCATGCATAACATCATCCCCAAAACAATGATTGGGAACACTGGTGGCCGAACACGGCCGAGTGCAAAATAATTGTCTCATCCAAACTAGTTGCCATAAAGATGGCGTAGATTAATACAATGTGGGACGAGATACCAGGCTGGCTGTGGGATATGAGGATAGAATAGAATTACAGAAGAAGCGTTGCTCAAAAAAGAATTACACAAATAGCAGTGAGCAAGTCGCGTGGTTCGTAGGACCAACAGTCGATGGAGCCTGAAGATTCTCGAATGGAAGAGAGAGAGAGAGAGAAACATTTATTTACACATATTCGATACACGTAGATATATAATAGGAAGAAATACAATATACTTAGGAATAGTACCGATATGGTATGGTATGGTATGGAAATATCGACATAACCAAGTAAAAAATTTGGGGCCTTAACATGACGTCTTAGGCTCGCTCGCATTAGATCCATAATCTCTCTCTCTCTCTCTCTCATTTTTTAACATCCCAAAGCTCCTAGGCAAGATGCCTAGGGCGAGTTCGATCAAACTTGAAATTCACGTAAACTAGGTTTATCAAAATTCCATCATATCTAATTATTTATTTCTCGAGTAAACCACAAATTTCTTCACTTTCCATTAGCCTTTTTTCTGATACTGTGAAGGTCAAACTTGCAGCCGAAATTTTTACAAATTCACACAATTGCTAACAAATATCTGAACTCTCATAAAGGTGTTCAGATTCGCTCTTTTGCGGGTAAGTTAGTGCGGCCGCGGTGTCGCGGGCAATCAGTCGTTTTACTGCCCTTTGTCTTCTCGAATCGCCGCAGTGAGACTGGCGCGCACTCGCGTTGCGGACAACGGGTTTGAACCGTTTCATTTTCCGCTTGAGAACCAGGACAAAGGGCAGATTAAAAGCGTTTTCATTCGCAAGATGAACTTTTCACTTTTGTTTTTAATTGCTTGGCATTTCACATTTTTACTACAGTGACTTGCTTATTTTTCAGCCTGTTACTACGTATGCTTTATTTATACTTTTCATGAAAGTATCTGGTCACGCTCGAGTACGCAAAGCCAAATAAATGAAAGTCAAGGAGGAACTGATGACGTAGCTAGCCGTGTTTTATATTTAAATGGACAATCAACTGAGTTCAAACGATCGCAGTGGACACACGTTAAAATTAATTCAAATTATACACAAGCCCGATGAGAATTCTTTAAAAGGTATAAACGTTGTACGACTTGCAGTACAAACGACGTGTGAATGGAACCATTCACAAAATATGTGCCTCGCTGTTTATTCGGTACTAGCTTCTGCCCACGACTTCGTCTGCATAGAATTATAAATATAAACCTTCCTATTGAATCACTCTATCTATTTTAAAAAAACCGCATCCAAATCCGTTGCGGAGTTTTAACGATCTAAGCATACATTTGGACAGACAGACAGTGGAAAGCGACTTTGTTTTGTACTATGTATTGAAGACGTATACTGCAATTACTGCAAAAGTCTTGCATGACATTGCCGTGTACTGTAATAGGGAGGGAAGCTCGAAGGGAGCCTAATCTTTCTATGGCGCGGTGGTACAGTGAAACGATTTAAAAACTGCTCTTTAGTCCATTTTAGAATTAATTTGTATAAAATCACACGTCTGCTCCCTGCAGGACCCCTAATAGTTCTGACAATTCGTCCCTGTATAAGAATTCTTGGTTTATGTTTTTTTTTAACTTTTATAGCACACCCAGCCTTTGTCCTAAATATAGTAATGTCTAACGCATTGGCAGCAACAGGAAAGAACACCTGGGTGGACGATGTCCGTATCAGATTTTTGCAAAGGTCGTAAACAGTCGCAAACAGTCGTATCGTGTGTAATGGCGCGGAAGCGTAAACTGGCGTAATTCTCGGCGTAATTCTGAGCGTAATTCCGCTCGGTGTTTCCGCTTAACTTGTCTTCTAGTTTGTCGTAAAGTGAAAAAGATGAGAGTTGGATTTAGAGGTGTTTTGTACATGATTTCGTTTTATAAAAGCTCAAAAATGAAATCAATTTTAATTCAACAGAAACATTAATTGAATAACATGATTTGATTCATAAGGAAACTCGCTTTTGTTCATCCGTTTGAGAGCTACTATCCCACAGACAGACACATACACACAGTTGGGGGTTAAAAACCAAGCTTCCATACATACATAAATCACGTCTTTAATCCTTACGGGCCACGTTTAGCATGATTATGGGCGTAAAGGTGGAAAAGGGGAATCAATATAGTGATAAGTTGCCAGCCGCATCGCCTATAACATGATTGACTAAACTCGTCACAAAATAAAAGGCCCGTTTTGACAGTTCACGCCCATGAAGTTCTCTATTTTTTACCGATCGAAATGTTTTGAAGTTAATACATTTTTCATTGATGGTTACTGCCCACTCCGCTTAGTGCTGTAAAAACCATTTTTTTTCATATTGTCCACAGACTATTAATAATCGGTTAAGGAAAAAATAAATCGATTAATATATATTTTTTTAAGGCCGACTCGCACTTGGTCGGTTTTATTTCTTTAAATACTAGTGTTTAGACAAATTAATTACTGGTTTCTTTTTGTGATTGAGTGAACGTTATTGTAGCAAAAATATCAAATGAAACAAAATCGACCTTTCGTAACATTGTATCAGTTTAAAATACCTACAATATCAGTTTCAGTTAAATTTTATTATCAGAACTTTAATCCAATGCACTTACTTACATATTCAAATCGGTCAAATACTCATTCAAACTGGAATCGATTTATCGTGAGTATCGAGTACCGAGTCGTATGGTTACATCACTAGTTACGTCGCGAGGACAAATGTCAAAACGGGCCTTTTATTCTGTGACGAGTTTAACTAAGAAACTAAAACTAAGTTTGCCAAAACAAATATTTAGAAGGACTGTGTTGCTACAATCACAACGTATCCTTAATTTTCCGTTCTCTTCTTTCCTAGTCAAAATAAACGAGGCAACGCTATCAAGGACCAAAGTTCGTCCCGTCACTTGCCTCCGCCTCCTACAAATGACACTCAACACGATGGGAGGGCTCCCATGATTTACACCCTCTTGCTCATGCTAATCGAGCCCTAAGTAGCTACCCTGATTTATGATCAGGATTAAAATATAATTATTTATCTGCGAGCATTTATCACGTGTTCGCTAATGTCTTATCGGTGTGATTTCGCTTTGTTTGATTTAGGCTAGTGAATTTGTATAAGGTTTTCTATAAGCTTCCGTCAAAAAACCCTTTTTATTTGTGGCGTATCAAGTCGTTATAGCGACAACTTCGCCAATGACAAAGTAATCACTACATAGTATAAAATAAAGTCGCTCTCTTTGTCCCTATGTCCCTATGTCCCTATGTATGCTTATATCTTCAAATTACACAACGGATTTTGATGCGTTTTTTTTAATAGATAGAGTGATTCAAGGGAAAGGTTTGTATGTATAATTCACCTGAACGCGTTTTGACTAGAGATTGTACAGAAGTTAATTGACGCATGTAAAATTACACTATAAGGTTGTGCCGCTACTGGAGAATACTGCAGCATTACATTTACGTACCATACGCTATATTATCGCGGCTATAGTATCATTGACGCGGCGTCGCTTACGCACCAACGCCAATGACTAGTAGAGACTTTATACATCCTTACTATAGACTAATATCATTTAAGGCTCGGGGACCTTATACATCCCTTTTATAACTGCCCCTTCCCTTTTGGAATTTGTTGTTTCTGTGTTAGTTTTAAGCATGCTTCGCTAAACTGTATTTCTGTGGTCATCTGTCATTGGCTTTTTGTTTAGTACCTAAGCCTCATTATAGTGTACTGTATTGCTTTTGATGCCCCAAATAAAATAAATAAATAAATAAATGTATTTAATTAAAGTAGAATTTAAGTATTGTAGTGGCTTAATGTATTTTATTTTGAAAAAATGACTTTCTGCTAAATTTCTTGCGGCACATTCTTCTTGGCAATGATAGTTTTTCCAAATGCGCTGGCAGTTTAAAAAAAGACCCCTTGGCGGGCAATATGCAAAAATGAATTTTCAATTTTTGAATTTTGAATGACGCATTCGGTAGTCCACCTTTACGCATCGGCTACGTTTATTTTAGCCGTCCATTCTTTCTCTTTTACCCTCTTCTAATGTAGCATTAAATATCACTTAACACGTATCACAAACGATATATACAAGTGAAAAATGAATCGGTTGAGGGTAGATCGCTCGATTCTGGACCATTTCCTTTTCCGTTCTGAATCCATCACCGTCGGATGCCCGGCACCCTTTTTAAATCACGTCTAGAGGATACACCAACGAACTGTGGTGAGAGTAATAACTATACCATTAAAAAGGAGAAAACAAAGAAAGAAAGAAGACATTTATTCCTTAGACACACAAACAAAAGAATATACACAATTTTATAGAAAAGAAACAAGGAAACAGACTTTGAAAATAGATCAACAGCAGTGCTTTGCTACAAGGTTTCGTGTTGGAAAACTTATTAGCTTGAAAGATCCAATGTACTCATGAAAGTGACGAATAAATGACTTATGACTAACGTTTTGTTACCTTAGGCTCTGTCCTCCCCGTAAAGGATAAAGACGTGGTATATGTATGTACGTAGTCTATTGCATAAGGGGTCATTTGATACTAACAATAGTTGGCAACGTTCGAGTGCTCTCCAGTGGATAATAGCAATCATTACTGGACATCTTTTGTCTGTCCGTATGCCCCTAATTGACCGGCTTTGCTGCGGGTAGCACATAATTGGGACTCCCATGACGTAATATTGCATGGGGTATCAAATGTTACAGGCGATGCGGCTAGCAACCCATCACTATTTTGATTCCACTTTCCACCTCTACGCCCTCAGTGTCTTGGCCTGTAGGTCTTGTTACCTTAGGCTCTGTCTACCCCGTAAGGGATAAAGACGTAATTTGTGTATGTATGTATGCGTGAGAGCCCAGAGAATGTTTATAAGGTGAATTAACTTTGGTCTAAATAGTTTTTTTATACGACAAAGAAGGCTAATGAGCGAGTAGGTCAACTTAGATTATTATTGCTGTTATTAATTTTGATATATTTTATTTTACTTAACTTAACTTACAGCTTAAGCCGACCACACATGTGCGTAATAGACGTTGACGGTGCGTTTACGCAACAAAGTATGAAAAAACGGCGAGAAAACGTGACGCCTACGACACGTCACTGCGTATACGCAGCGGTGTGGTCGCTCCTTTACTCTCCGAATAAAATGCGGACCAAAATTGTCAGCCCAGCCTTTTGCGGATCCTCGAAATATCATTACCGGTAAACCGAAAGACAAAGTGAACTTGCCACCAAAGGGATTACCCGTACCGGTTTCTTTTACTTTTTTGTATATAATTGAGCGCTTTGTGCAGAAAAGTTTTTAAGTCCTCTGGCTGTTTGGCGGAGTGGTTCGCTGCCAATGACCGGGAAGTTTAAAAAGGATGACGTAAAATCGTGGATGTGAATTGGACTTCAATTAGCCTGATACTAATAAATCATCATCATCATGCTCCATGCTGGTCTGGGAGCAAAGAAAAAACATAGAATGTACCAGTTGCTTCTCTACCCGCGCAGATGGTAAAAGACCATCGAGGGAATGGGCGAAACTTATAGGAATCATGTTATAGGCAGGCTAGCAACCCATTACTATTTTGATTCCATTTTCCACCTATACGCCCTCAATCTTGCTAATTGTGGCCTGTAGGTATCTGTTACCTTAGGCTCTGTATATCCCGTAAGAGATAAAGACGTGATTTGTGTTTGTATGTATGTATGTATGTATCATCATCTACAGCCTATATATACGTCCCACTGAAGGCACAAAAAATTTTATGACAAAAGGGTGGTATTTAGTTTCCACGTGGGCTCAGAGCGCATTGGGAACTTCACACACACACACACACACACACATACATACACACATACTGAATTGCCTTGCAGATGTATTGAGATTTGCTCGCGATGTTATCCTTCACCGGAAAGCTGATTTCAAATGAGATTTCGCACATAGTACAAGCATAGTGTCGTGAAAAATATCTAGTGCCCAGTTGAGTGCCCACAGTAAAACAATAAAATGTACGATATAAAATTATTTTTCATCTCCACTTTTGAATAATGCCATATTTACAAACAATGTAAAAACCAAGTCATCTATACATTATATACCAGGAGCATGGAATATCTTATTTATTTATTTATTTATTCATCAAACAATTTACACAGCATTACAGTAAAGACCAAAGCGCTGGAAAACTTAATTTTAACAAGTATACCTATAAATACATTCATCACATAATTTTATAACATAAAAATAATTTTAACCAAAACGCTAATTTTATGACAAGCTCCCTAAAAATAAAATAATTCTAGACAGACTAATGTAGTGGTATTGTGTGTTTATATGCATTAGAAAGAGAGATCTCTCTATTGTTCTCTCCCTCATTAAAGTGGAATGCCTATAAACACACAATACCTCTGCATTTTCAATTCCACGCTCTCGGTAATTTATCTATACATCACTAGTCATGTCAGACTAACATGAACTTTAAAAAAAAAGAATGCCACATCAAGACTACGTAGCTCGTCGTGGCAGACGTAATCCGGTACTAGTGCCTCAAGTAGAAAATTGTACAGACTCACTTCCTTTGTCCACTGACCACTCAGTGGAATTTTTTACTATTAAACTCCCTAGGAGTTGCCATGGAGGCAATTTAGGTGCTTTGTGTCTTCCAGCATGTTAGCAGCATAATCTGTATACTATTCATAAAATAAGCCCGCTTTTTATTCCTTACATTTCTTTGACATTAACTGCGAAAAAGTTCAACAATGGGTCAGGACCGAGGAAATCGAGTGAGCGTAAATCTTAGGAATCATGTTATAGGCGATGCGTCTGGCAACCCATCACTATTTTGATCCCCGTTTCCCCCTATACGCCCACATGCAAAACGTGCCACGCGAACGCTCTCGAATTAAGCCAAAAAAGTGCATTTTATTCCATTTTCGAACTCCGTACGCTACACGGTAATTCAGGAAACTCTATGATTCTTTTGTTGAGTAATTATCTAACTCTAAATTTACCTCGAGTAAAAAGTAGCCCTCTTTATCCTTAACATTGAAACTAATGGCCAAATTTTGCTAACATCGGTATTGTGGTGGTGCCGAGAAGAGATTTAGAAGAGACAGTTACTTTCGCATTCATAATAATATGGGTATGGGAGTAAGCAATCACGCTAAACGTGGCCTGTCTTGTTGCTTAGGCTCTGTCTACTCCGTGAGGGTTAAAGACGTGATATTATGTTCGATAGTCATAACACCTTTACGTTCCACTCTAAAACACAACAGCAAGACTGTTTTCACACACAATTATACTAAACTACAAGCCCAGATAAAAAATAACCTGTGAAATGAACCAGCGTAAATAACGCTTAGAAGGCTGTTACTATATCATAAAATAACTCTGAGCGCTATGCCGTCATTTCTGAGCGGTACAGGTAAGGAATTTCTCAGGTACAAATGAGGAATTACGACTAATTATTAATGTAAGGCTTTTTTATAGCTTATAGATGATTAAAAATAAATGTCAAAAACCTAGTGCCGTACTAAAGTGGTGGTGCCGGAAGTTAGTGCAATTTTTTCCATGTACTCACGTGTTCACCTGTACCGCTCAGAAATGACGGCATAGCGCTCAGAGTTATTTTATAATATAGTAACAGCCTTCTAAACATTATTCACGCTGGTTCATTTCACAGGTTATTTTTTTCCGTAGGCTTGTAGTCTATACATACCTAGTTTGAATTAGAGACAGTGGGGGTAATACCTTTCGTCCCTATTGGGGCAAATTGAAAGCAATGAAGTCGAAACCTTAAGTTCTCAATCATTCAAGTTAACTACGGAGCGGAGGGCCCCTATGTTCGGGCGAAGAAATACGAAGGATGGATGTGGTGTTATTACTAATTTTCCAATTGTTACTACTAATCTACCTGTGCAAGTATTTTGAATAATAATACATTTTTAGGGTTTCAACCTTTTTGGCTGTTGGTGGCTGGCTGGCGCTACTCCGTTGCCACGCGCCGCGCGCCGCGGCACATAATAAAAAGAACAATAAGGCGGCTGTCACTTGTTTTCATATTGGTTGGTGCACGGTCGGTCTATTTATGCGGATTTATGTTTAAACTATTGTAAATATTGATTAATTTGTGTAATGTTTGGTGTAAAAGTGTAATTAGTGTATATAACATCACGGATAGTCTACGCGGGTGTGTTTTTACTAAACGGCGGCAGTGGCTAAAAGACTCTACGTACGAACTCTACACAGCGTTGGTCGAAGCCGGCTTCCTCAAGGTTTGTGGCGAACGCGTCAATGTTTGTGTGGTGTAAGGGATCATTAAGTATGTGGGATTTATATGTGTTTTATTGGCAGTAGTGAAAACATAATTTCACACAGGCTTGGTTATATTGCACGTGAGTAGCGGAGTAGCAAAGTAAATATGTTTTGTTCATTGTTAATTTAAAAGGAACAAAAATAATGTAGCGTATCCACGTTCTGCTCGTCTTCGTAGGCTAAGATTCACAGGGCAACAACTTAATAACGTAAAAGCGAGCAAAATTGGCGACTTGTGCTACTAATGGTGGATCGTCTACTATTTATGTCGCTTCACTAATGATTGGTTTTTCCTTGAAATTTGGCTTTGTTTGTATGTTAATGTTAAAACTTGTACCTAGTACCTATATCTGTCAATATGTTACAATTTTAAAAGAGCAGTATAGGGTTGCAAATTGGGGTGCGAGTCGGATTACCTCCGCGTGTGATCAAGAGCTGCGGTTCGTTTTTGGATCCGTCCGGGGGGAAGAGCAGTCAGTGCTTGGTCCGGTGCACCCAATACAACAAGACAATACAACAACAACACAACAAGGTAACAATAGGCGGCCTTATCGCTACAGAGCGGATTATTATTTGTATGTATCTTAAGCTATATTTGATTCTGCGCGGACGAAGTCGCGGGTAAAAGTTAGTTGTGAATAATTCCAGACACAAAGTAGTTCGTGAACAATAATTTTTACACAATAATGTCAAGCACAGCATTGTGGGTAAACGGCTTTTGTGTGTTGGTGCCAGGGCAAAATGGGCAGTAAGCTATAGCTATTAGAATCTATAGTGCGTTGCGTGGAACTTGTATGAGTATGAAAGCTTTGTGAGCCTTGGTCAGTTGACGTCAGTTTAACGTGATTTTCGACAAGCTTTGACTATTTTAGGGCATTCTCGTTGATGTAAGCGAGTTAGAACTATCCTAAATACGTCACTACCAGGAAAACTAGTCCGTCTCGCTTTGAACTGTAATCAAATACGTTAAATCCCACACCCCCATTTAGGTACAGGACATTCCTACGTCAAAGTAACAAAACTACCGCTCAAATTAAACCTTCGACTGGTTTTTTTTATATAAGAGGGGGGCAAACGAGCAGAACTGGTGGAAAGTAGTCACCATCGCCCAGAGACACCTGCAAGACTTGGGGAATCACAAGTGCGTTGCCGGCCCTTTCAGGAACAGGAAGGCTCGCTTTTTAAAGATCCCTAAATTGTACCGCTCAGGGAATGTTGCAGCAGGAAGTTGGTTCCAGATCTTTGTCGTACGACGAAAGAAATTGCGTTTAAAACGCACGGTACTTGACTGCCAACCATCAAGATGTTGAAGATGTAAGGACAGACGGTTCCGCGAAGTACGATAGTGGAATTTAGCTGCAGGCAGCAATGCGAACACACACACACACACACACACACTTATTAAGAGCTCTAAATATGCACTACTCGTATTTCAATTTCAACACGGCTTTTTACCATTCTAGAGTGCTATTTTCACAGATGCCTTTTCAAATATTGGTCCCTGTGCGACTCAGTGTATTTTAAAAGCTTTTCTTTTGTTTCACCTGTCTCGGTGTCTGTCTCAAAAGTCTTGCAAGTGAAATTTGACTCACTTCAGTGATCGAACTGATTTTAAATTCGGGACACAAGACTGTGTAAGGATGACAATGCAATAATGCTACAGGTGTCTAACACCTCAGCGTAATGCTGAGCCAGCGACCGTTTCACTTTTGCGAAGACACACAACGCTGATGAACTATTTTTCATGTAAGTGTTTTTATTTCTCGTTTCTTTTCTGTAAAATTGTATATCTTCACTACATAGTAGGTATAAAATAAAGTCGCTTTCTCTGTCCCTATGTCCCTATGTCCCTATATCCCTACGTATGCTTATATCTTTAAAACTACACAACGGATTTTGATGCGGTTTTTTTTAATAGATAGAGTGATTCAAGAGGAAGGTTTTTATGTATAATTCTACGCAGACGAAGTCGCGGGCAGAAGCTAGGCTCTTATATTTGTGTGTCTTGCAAAAAGGAATAAATGTCTTCAATTACTACCAACAAAAAGTGAGCAAAAGAAGCTTTTATCAAAAAAAAATCTTAACAAAATCTCATTTGTAGCAAAAATCCTACAACATTCCATTTAACTGTTACCAACACCACACAAGACACTTCGTCAATTATAATGTTTTAGTTTATAATAAATAACGATTTTCTTATGTAACGCATGCTTCAAATGGTTTCTGTTCGTTTACGCCATTTTATGGACAGCATCCAACGCATCATGCATAACGAAACCAACAATCCTTTGACCGTGTTACTTTGAAACCTTAATCAAACACATCACAACACCAAAGCGACTACGATTGTTAATAACGCTTCACAAATCCAAACAAATCTCCCAAAATGTTACCAAAATCCTTGTCACAAATTAACCTGGTGCAATTTTACAAGACAATATTAATCGTATTATTGATATGCGGATTCGATTTCAACGTATGGAAATACAAATTATGTTTAAAAGTGTGTGTTACGTCGTATTGTGTTTCTTTAGTTGCTATTAATATCTATGCTAACTTTACCTGTTGTGCTGGCCAGGAATTGTCTATAGTTTGGTCTGTTATAGAATACACAGCAACTGTGGGTGTAACATTAGCTTTAAAAAATCAAGTCCGTCCATATTTCCAAAAGTTAACTGACATAGATATTTATTTACGAATCGGCCCAAAATACTACACTAGCACTGAAAGAAAAATGTTGCTCTGTGCTTCCGCTCTATGGGCTGTAAGGTTTATTTACACTCTTTTGTATTCACTTTGGTTCCCAAATTTCGAGTATTTGAGCCTGTACATGATATCGCAATTTTCTCTTATGGCTCTTGATTTGAATCGAGTATGGCGATTCATAATATTCGATATGACGAGGTATCGATTGAAAATGTTGCGACGTCGTATGGAGGAGATGAAGAATTATAATTTTTACTGCTACATCAGCAATAATAAGACGTTGAAGCAATCGAGGATTCGTTTTTGTTTAGATTTGTATAGAAGTGTGGCGGACGCTTTAGATTCGGTGTTGCCTGAACTGAACGCATCTGTAAGTTAAAGGAGTTACGCCCATGAGTTCATTTAAAAGTTTTAGAAGAATAATTCTATTATTAATTTTTATTTTTCTAGCTTTTCATCAGCGTGGTTTGCACTATACCGAAAATAATATTGAACGCTTATCACATATTGCTGGTTATTGAAGATATGGTAAGTTTTTTTACCGGTACAGCAGTAACAGATTTAACATAATTAATATCAAAATTAAGTGTGCGTGTGTACCAATATCTGCTTGAGCACCTTTTGAGTACAAAACCCCGAATAGAAGGTTCCGTGTTCGACTGTATTTATTTTTTCCTTTTTACAGGAGCCAACGGCATCAGTGGGATTTGCCGCGCTACATGTGACGCAAGTGACGCTTTTCATTTTCGCGCCTTGCTTGGTTGTGGAACAATACGGAGTTGAGGTGGAGCGGATAAGGTTGCTTCTCATGCACAAGCTGTTTGATGAGACTGGTCAGTGATAGTTAAAGTCACTTGGTAAAATAAATATGACTTGCAATAACCATAATAATATAGGCAATGGGAAAACTTGAGTCGTGCGCGTTTTTTGCTTTTGTGTGATGAGCATTTTGACATAAAAGTGTAGACTAGCAAATGTACATATTATTATTGTACATGTATACTCTGCCCTCCGAGAAATGTGAACGAAAATACTCAGTGCAAAGTCAAGCTAATTGCAACTCTCGCCATAAGTGCTCCATTGTTAAGGTGCTACGTATGACGCTTTTTATTTTATGTACGCAGCTTAATTCTATGGTAGTATGGTCAAAATGAAATGATTAACACATCATGATCGTTCTGTTAGGAGTATTTGATCAATGACGTATCTAAAGCTACGTATGACGCATCTAATCTTTACGTACAACGAAATTATTTGCTTGAATATAGAGCTATATGACAAAACGTAACAAAATTATTAAAATAATATTTGGACAGGACTATTCGGCACCATTTAGTTACCATCCGCTCTTATGAAAGTCAACCCTAATAATAAAGCTTTAAACTAAATATAATTCATTTAAAGAATAGGCAATAATCTTGGGAATCATGTTGAAGGCAATGCGGCTAGCAACTCGTCACTATTTTGATTCCCCTTTCCACCTTTACGCCCACAATCACACTAAACGTGACCTTTAGGTTTGGTGGCCTAGGCTTTGTCGACCGCGCTGAGGATAAAGACGTGATTATTAATGTATGTTATTTTACAGATGCATCGACGAAAGAAGAGGTGGATCTGTTTCTGCGTTACACAGAGTTGCGGCCGTTTCGGTGCTGCGTTTGGCGTATTCTGCCTATCACGATCGTGCTGCCTCTGGACTTGCTTAATCTATGTACTACCTACGTCATCGTACTTATTAACTTCACCCATCTCTACGGATAATGTATTGTCATCATCATCAGCCTGAAAACGTGCACTGTTGAACAAAGGCGGGCGCACACCATAATGAACGACAACTCGCCACCAGTGTCTACCGGTTTCCCGCAACTTTCACGGTGTCGTCGGTCCACCTAGTGGGAGGCCTGCCAACACTGCGCCTTCCAGTTCGTGGTCGCCACTTGAGAACTTTTCTTCCCCAACGGTTGTCTGTTCTACGAGCGTATACGAATGTGGACGTACGATGTATTGTAATAACTATTCAATTATTTTCTAAAACTAAAACTACTACTAATTATAAAATATAAAGTAAATATGTCGCCAAAATATTCCGGCACAGGCATCGACCCCTAAACGCCGGCCGCATTGCCTCGTATCACTATATTGGTGTTTTATAAGGTAAATATACTCTTACAAAATACTTGAGTAAGTCTATCGATGTGGTTTCTTTGAACATTTTGACGGACTGTGTGCACATTGGTTTAATGAATAAAATTTGAAGCAAGGGGTGTTGTTTTTCTTTCGAAAATTTAAAGTGAAGTTTTCTTTGTTGCTACATTGTACAGATAAAATAACGATGTATTATTTTTAATTTAATTAACTTTGTTAAAGATCTGTTCTCTTCTCCAGTCCATTATGGTTGCTTGGTAAAGATCGCTCTGTAGCGATAAGGCCTTTTTTCTGTTTTGGTTGTTATATGTGGTGTTCAATAAAGAGTTATTGTATTGTATTGTAAAAGGTTATTGCAAATGTATTGTAATGTAAGCTATTCGCCCACTATTTCTTCGGTGAAGATTTGTTTATTTCTGTCCCGTGAGAACTACGGGATAAAAATAACCTATTTAATATCTCGATGTTCAAGCTCTAATCTTGTCAAGATGAAGCTACCAGACTCAAAGATTTTACATCATTTATTATTGCTTTTTTGCCTTTTTAGCAAAATCCTGGCACTATTGTACGAAATTATAGTATGTCTCAAATCGCAGGAACTTCTCGCACGAGCCAAAGGCGAGGGCCATAAACATGCGACCTGAGGCTTTCTTTATCACCGCCCGAGGTGTGTACTGTAGAGCTGCCTTGATGAGGCACTTAAAACTGTACGGGAAATCGGTTCAAAAGTGTTCTTAATCCAAACTGATATAGCGTAAGGCCCAAATTATTATAAGTTAAAACACAAACACTGAAAAGATACTTTTAACTTTATTTCAGCTTCAATGATTTATTACAAAGCATTTCTAAATTTAGCCCTGAATGGGTCACGGTCCAAGCTGATCTGAGAGCCGTTCCAAGTTCCAAAACAAAATATTTTAAAATATCGAACGAGTGTTCGATATTCGGAACATGACCTAAGTCTCAATGCAGCCAACAACCGAAACCTGCCAGTATAAAACTAGCAGAACATATTCCTACAGTACACAATGTTACGTCTTCTGGCCTAGGCAACGTAAAATTATACTGACGCATATATCGTGTCAACGACCTTTACATCTCTTCCTATAGTTATACAGCCAAAGACATTGATATGTTATTGTAAACCACATCTAATGAGCCGATCGATACGTTATTATACAGATATGAATACGATATGGTTGCTAATTGAGCGCTAATGGTCCAAATCACTGGATCGGAATCTATTAGCGACCTCATTACGGAATTTACATAATGCAGGCAACATTGCATCAGTGTCATGACATTATGCAGGGCGTCTTAAAATTGTAGGTATCCATGGCACTACTACGTGGCACTACAGACCAAAATAAATATCATAAATGGGAGGTAAGTTTAGTCTATGTTAGATCTTCTTCTTCTTCTTATGGTGCCTCTCCAACTAGTGAAGGTTGGCAGTCAGCTCCGCATACTTTACACGGTCCCTGGCCAGGTTGAAAAGCTCCGCTGCACTTGTGATTCCAGTCCATTCCCGGATATTTCGCAGCCAAGATTTCTTCCTGCGCCCAACAGCTCTTTTTCCAGCCACTTTGCCCATGATTATAAGCTGTAAAAGCTCGTATCTTGTGTGCCTAAGCACATGTCCCAGATAAGCAACCTTTCTTCTTTTGATGATTTTAGATCTTCAGCAGGCCCAAAGGGCCAAAAATACCCAGAAATAGGAGCTCCGCGAAACGGACGAAGTCGCGGGCAAAACTAGTCACTACATAGTATAAAATAAAGTCGCTGTCCGTCCCTACGTATGCTTAGCTTAGATACTTAAAACTACGCAACGGACTTTAAAGCGGTTTTTTAATAGATAGAGCAATTCAAGAGGAAGGTTTATAATGTATAGTTCTACGCAGACGAAGTCACGGGCAGAAGCTAGTTAAATATAAAGCACTAAAGATTGTAAAAGAGCGCACCGAATTGAAACCCAAGAAAAGTCAAAAAGCAAAGCGACCCAAAAATATAAAAACGTCCAGTAAAAAACAAAACAAAAGCAAACAATTTAATTTACTCCCAACAAAGACAAGTCCTAGAAAAAGGACGATGAGTGCCCAATGCCCCGGCAATTGAATCCTGTACTTTTGCTTATGTTCTGCAAACAACATGGTAAACGACGCGACAATTGAGTCGGTCTTCTGTTTGCTTTTGGCAATCGACTTTGGTCACACAGTGCTTGTAAGTTCCACAAACACTAAAGTCTCCAGTGTTACCCCCTTATTCATAAACGCTCTGTAGGCTTCTGCTAACTTAGCATTTATTACTTTAACATTTACCAGATAAGGGCACTTAGTTAGCAGAAGCCTATAGAGCGTTTATGAATAAGGGGGTAAGAAAGTAACAAACATTTTTTTTATTCCAGCTTTTTTCTGGCTGTACTTTTTGTTGAATGTACTTGCATTGTCATCTATTCTACACACATATATAAATCACGTATTTATCCCTACGGGGTAGATATACCTTAAGGTAACAAGACCTAGAGGCCACGTTTAGCAAGATTGTGGGCGTGTGGAAAGTGGAATCAAAATAGTGATGGGTTGCTAGCCGCAACGCCTATAACATGATTCCTAAAATGTTTAGGCATTCCCTCGATGTGCTTTTACCATCTACGTAGGAAGAGAAGCAACTGGTGCATTCTATGTTTTTTCTTTACTCCCAAACCAGCATAGATGCACCAAATTTCAAGGCAATCCGACCATAATGGTAACTAGGACACTGACTCTGACTAAGACTTGTTTTCGCCCAATCAAATTAACAAAAATTTAAGTATATCATTCATTAAAGGGGAGAATGGCATATATAATTCATTATTTTCATCTTCATCATCATCATCAGCATCATCATCATCATCATCATTGTCAGCCAGAAGAAACGAAGGCCTTTACCAAGAGCGCTATAATGTAGGGTTTCTTATACGGTTTCTCGTGCTAATTACTAATTAAGTTTCCTAGCCTTCGCATTAAAGTAAACATGTCGTTGTTAACCTTACAAACTCATAGAGGTAAAGTAAATTCATACGAAAGTTATCTTTCCTTGTAAACCGTGTGTATCTCGTCGATTCATCTGTATTCTGCACAGTTTTTTCTCCCTTCCTCTCTGGTATAGTTTGTATACGATTGTTTCCCATCGCCTTGATTTTGAATTTCATTAGCAAGCATATCGCAAGCTTATTTACAATTTAATTTGCTAATGCTGGAGTCTGGAGTTCCCTTATTGGTATATTTGTTTAGCATAAACTTCGAACCTGTATAAGAATATTTTCAATAGGTACGTATTTTTATTTATCGGTCTCCATGAACCAGAGTGTTATGTTTGTGTCATCATTTATAATATATGCTTCGTTATTTTTACCTTCATCATCATTATCATCACCATCATCATCATCACCATCATCATCATCATCATCATCGTTAGCCAGAAGATGCGCACAGCTGACAAAGACCTTTCATCGCGATCTTTACTAGATGGTGCGTTCACCTCGCGGGCCTACCATCACTTTACCACCCGGTACTAATCGCTTCTCCAGATCCTCGCAGATACTATGATGCGCAATTGCAAAGTATGAAAGTAAATGTTTTTATTAGTTCTGCTTATAACAGACTGGACTACATTCTACAGGGATTAACAACCTCCAAATTGCCATATCACCATCGGCTATTAACGAAATGCATTCAGCCGCCACAATAGCGGCAGTCTAGTCTAGACTGATAGCTTCTCAGGCTATTAATCATAGCTTTTTGTTGCCTTGCACTTAGCATAATTACCGTACCCATTTTAGCGAGATGCTTGTTTCCTATAACATAACGGTATCAAGCAAGAAAGACGTTTACTAATCTATGCAGTTATTAAGTACTAGCTTATGCCCGCGACTTCGTCCGCGTGGAATCAGCAATTGCCATGTTTATCGCTATCCCGCGTTAACTATGCAATTTTTGTAGTTTTTTCCCGTTCCCGTGGAAATTTTGGGGAGTCCTTTACACTTAAAGCCTTTAAAGAAACACACGTTATAAATGTTAAGTTTCTTGCTTCCGCTGTTTCGTCTGGAAACGTAAAATCCCGTTTTTCCCGTCCCTGTGGGCGTTTCGGAAAATCCTTTCTTAGTGTTCCCCTACACTCCCGAATAAACCTACGTGACAAGGAACCCACTTGCCAAATTTCAGCTTTCTACGACCAGTAAAATGAAAAATCCTGTTTTTTCCCGTTCCCGTGGGAATTTTGGAAAATACTCTCTTAATGCTCCTCTACACTCCCGAAACAACCTACATGCCGAATTTCAGCTTTCTGCAACCAGTAAAACGAAAAGTCCCGTTTTTCCCGTTCCCGTGGAAATTTCTGGAAATCCTTTAATAGTGCTCCCATACACTCATCAAGGAAGGCTCTTACCAAATTTCAGCTTTCTACGACCAGTAAAACAAAAAATCCCGCTTTTTCCCTATCCCGTGGGAATTTCGAAAAATACCTTCTTAGTGCAAGCTTTCAAGCAAGCCTTCAAGCATGTAAGTATGCAAGGAGGCATGCAAGCAGGCAAGCAAGCATGCATGCAAGTAAGCACGCAAGCATGCATGTATGCAAGTAAGCATGCATGCAAGTAAGCATGCAAGCATGCATGAAAGCAAGTATGCAATCAAGCATGCAAAGCAAGGACTCAAGCAAGCATGCAAGCAAGCCCCCGCATTGCCCCGCTGCCTTAATTTTTCTGAAACTGTAAATATTGCAGGATTTTTATAAAACAAACCTAACCTAACCTATAGGGCTGTCCTAAAATATATCCTAAATAGCTTTTGCCCGCGACTTCGTACGCGCTAAGATGTAAAACGAAAAAATAAGTTTTTCCCGTTCCCGTGGAAATTTTGGTGAGTGCTTTCGGAGTACACTTAAAGCCTTTAAAGAAACACACGTTATAAATGTTAAGTCTCTTTCTTCCGCTGTTTCGTCTGGAAACGTAAAATCCCGTTTTTCCCGTTTTAGTGTTCCCCTATACTCCCGAATAAACCTACGTTACAAATTTCAACTTTTTATGTCAAGTAGGTAAAACGTAAAATCCCGGTTTTTCCCGTTCCCGTAAAAATGTTAGGAAATCCTTTGTTAATGCTCCCTTACACTCCCTAAGGAAGCTAAATGCTAAATTTCATCTTTCTACGACCAGTAAAACGAAAAATCCCGTTTTTCCTGTTCTCGTGGGAATTTCTGGAAATCCTTTCTTAGTGCGCCCATATACTCATCAAGGAAGGCACTTATCAAATTTCAACTTTCTACGACCAGTAAAACAAAAAATCCCGTTTTTTTCCCTATCCCGTGGGAATTTCGAAAAATACCTTCTTAGTGCACCTCCAGGATACTCAAGGTATATGTGTGCCAAATTTCAAGTTTCTAGCCATATTATGCCTACCGCAGTATTTCTTTGTAAACAAATATTTTTCCCGTTCCCGTGGGAATTTCGGAAAGTACTCTCTTAATGCTCCTCTGCACTCCCGAAGCAACTTACATGCCGAATTTCAGCTTTCTGCAACCAGTAAAACGAAAAGTTCCGTTTTTCCCGTTCCCGTGGGAATTTCGGGAAATCCTTTTTTTTAGTGCTCCCCTACACTCCCCAAGGGAACTTGTAGGCCAAATTTCCATTTTTATATGAACAGTAAAACGAAAAATCGATCCCGTAGAACTGAATATATAAATCCCGTTTTTTTCCTTATCCCGTGGGAATTTCCAAAAATCCTGAAATTAGTTTCTTTGTTTTGTAATCACCTACTTTTGTATCAAATTTGAAGAGTTTAGTTATTATAGTTACTGAGATAGCGTCACTCGGAGTCGAATATGTAATTCCCGTTTTTTCCTTATCCCGTGGGAATTTCCAAAAATCCTTCCTTAGTGGATGCCTACATTGTATAAGGTATCTATGTGCAAAATTTCAAGTCTCTAAGTCCAGTGGTTTGGGCTGTGCGTTGATATATAGTTAAGTCAGTCAGTCAGTCAGGACTTTGAATTTTATATGTATAGATTAGGGAAGCATTTATCTATTTTGAGATTGATTTATTTATCTTCTGAAGTTTCGACTTTTCGTGCATCATATCTTGTCCCTTAATTTCAGTGTTCAGTTTAAAAAAAAACCCGTCTTTTGTACTTCGTCACACGGTACTAAGCCGGCTTTTTTATTATGTGCTTCTTATTCTTAAGTCACTGTCTGTGTGTTTCTGTCTCATTATAACTGCTATGTCAGCTGCTGCTTTGATTTTTGCTTTTCTCCCACTTTTCTGCTCCTTTTCTACTATAGTTATCGAATCCGTTTCATCCGGTAATGAATGACTATTTCATTCAGTCACATTCCCAAATTTATTGACTAATTTTAGTCTATTCTTCTTGTCTCCACTCCGTTAAGCTATTAAAGGCATTGCGAAAACGTCTATATCTCCGTTTTTGGTACCCTTTAGACTAATACTTCAGAGGAAATACAATTAATACTTTAGATTGATACGGCAGAAGAAGTGAAGGCAGATCACCTGCCCGATGATGCGATGACATAAGACATAAGCAGGACCAGTCTGGAAGAGGGAAACTGGCAACCGTTCGGGATGGAGACGGATTGGAGAGGCGTATGACTAACGATGGGCGTTTACACGCTGAAGAAGAAGATTGATACTTCATACTAACTAATTCTGTTTACCTCAACATCATCGTGCAAGACAAGTACGTACTTGTTTTCAAATGGACTCACAGAGACAGTGCAAAAGCTAAACCTTCTATCTGAAACGACAATATCAAGGAAGATCCTTATTCCAGTAATATCCGGACTCTCTCGCTTTAGCTTCATTATATCCGTGTTATAGTTTTCTTATCGCGCTACTTTCTTTTCATAGCGGCGATTTAAGAACTTTTAGCTGGGACCGTCTTTATTTTGTTTGGGAATTGCAAGCTGTAATAAGCGGAGATGAGTTTTATTTTCACTTTTTATTTTAATTATAGTTTCTTTTTGTTTTTAGTTCGTGTCTTCTGAACACGGGACAAAAGGTATACCTACGTAGTTTAGTTAGGACACGTTTGGTGTACGAGTCATGACATCCAACTTTAAGATTTAAAAGGTATGAGTGACTGGACTGACTGGAGATGACAATGTTGATAAATAATTAAGGTTTGTAAGTTTGTTGATTGATTGATATGTTCGTGGTTTTTGGTAACACGGTATGACTACAATACATAACAATCAAATACAAAAGAATATCACGTTTCTTGGAAGTATGATAATCATAATATAGGTACTAGGTCATCGTAACACTATCCTCTTCCTCCATACTGATCTAGGAGTCTGGGAGTAAAGAAAAAACATAGAATTTATCAGTTACTTCTCTTCCCGGGCAGATGGTAAAAGCCCATCGAGGGAATGGGCGAAAGTCTTAGGAATCAAGTTATCGGCGATGCGGCTAGCATCACTATTTTGATTTCCCTTTCCAGCTATACGGCCTTCATGCTAAACGTGGTCTTAAGGTTTTGTTACCTCAGGCTCTGTCTACCCCGTAAGAGATGAAGACGTAATATTATGTATGTATGTATCGTAACATACAGAAATACCAATTTCTATTAGTATGGTTGCATTCTCTGACTGTGTTGATTAACGTTTTAAAATTACTATGAATTTACGTAGACAGAGTAGCAGATAACCACGTCATCTACAACTATAATAAATTAGTCGGAAAAATCGTCAGGGCCTTGACGTACATTAACAAAATTTTCTGTCACAAATTCCTTCCTTTTCACATCTGCCGCATCCGTGTGTACCTCTGATTTACTGATTAAAATTTCTTACAGAAATAACTGATTATGTGCGCCCAGCTTTACGCCAACGGAGTAAGTATAGAGAAGAGAACCTCGAGTAACTGTGTATTGTTCGGAAGTGACAACATACAAGAACAAATCCAATGCATTAAATCCAAATAGGTATTCAAGGCAATCCATTTGCAGATGGAACTCAAATTTGTTGGGTTAATTGTCGCAAAACAAACTTTCTCATTCCGCGCTGTAATTAAAAACTAAAAGAAAATGCACCGTATTCCTCTTTCACAAGACTCACGTGAAACACAACGACTTCAAAATTAACTTGGTACATCCTGATTGACAAAGTTACATTAGAAACTAAAAGCTGTTGCAAATTAGAATCTCGGTGGATGATATTAGAGTGATTGTAGATTTTGTCGGATGCAAAATGTTTATGGTTTTCGAGTTCGGCTGGAAAATACGAGTATTGTTCATTCCTTCTAGTGAATTGGCTCTGAAATGAAGGGTTTTGGACGTGATGTTTATACTTGGCTTTCATGTGTCTAATAGTAATCCATTAGTTTATTATCTATATAACTTGGTAAGGCAAACCCTGTATTTATTGATATTAAAACCTTCCATGATTGATCTAACCGTGGAGGCTATTCACATCTCCACTGAAGGTAGATACTTTCTCTTCGTTAGATCAGTAGAAACTATACCTAGAATTCTTCGATGGCTTATGATTCATTATTTTTATCTTTTATATATTTTTATTTTTTATGAGTGACTGCTATCACAATAGCATTAATTTTTGTCTGACACCGTAAAATACGCAACAAAAACTGTCAACGCAAGGAAGGTATAATTTTGATCAAAAATTTATTTTGCAAACCTCACTATAGGGTTTCCCTTGTTAGGGTAAAGCAATATAACATAATAAGACAAATACCGTCGAAACGTGATATTTTAAAAGAAAAAACCGGACATGTGAAGACCTTTAAAACGAGATCCCGAGGGGAACGCAATTTAATTTTCCAAGGACAGTATATTGAAAGAAATCCTAAACATATTGGACAAAAAATAAAGCTTTGATGTAATTCTATCCCCTGATATTTTTTTGGACATGTTTGCGTTTGTAGTGCGGGTATAGTTTGTTTAAATTTGATCAAAGGTGACCACGCTGGCTTTGTTACTATGATTGCTTAGAATGGCTGATTCAAAACTTTTATCGCCTATTAATAAAAATGCAGAAATCAAAGCTAACCTTATGTTTTGACATAATGACTGACGGCAATGACTGAGTTACTCAGTAAGACTTTGGTAAAACTTTGGGAGTTTGTAATTGTGTCGTATAGACACATCATTCAAACAGATAACGCTTAGCGACAAAAACTCGCATAGTAACAAAGGTCACGTGACAGTTAGTAACAGGTCTGTAGAAAAATTCGGAGACTACCCACCTGCTATGGGTGGTGTAGGGGTATAGCACACGTCACGGAATGACGAGGATCCGGGTTCGATTCCCGGCTATAGCTTTACTTTTCGGATTTTTCTATGTGTTCTAATTTTCACTGACATTTAGAAATTCAGTAAGACTTGTGGAGGGAAGCCTCGATAGAGATGTAGATTTCTAAATGACACTGAAAATTAGAACACATAGAAAAATCCGAAAAGCCTGTCAGTGCGTCTGCAATCCTTTTGATTCAAGTCCATGGTTGACGGTGATTACTTACCGTCACGTTAAATCATTTGTCATTGCTCGTTTGTCGTCCTATTTAAATAAAAATTAAAGTTTCCAAGGAGAGTTCAGCAGATGCAATCGTGACTCTAATTTACGATTTCAACATACATACAAAAATCACGTCTTTATCCCTTACGGGGTAGACAGTGCCTAAGTCTCAAGACCACGCTTAGCATCATTTTGGGCGTGTAGGTGGAAGTGGAAAGGGGAATCAAAATAGTGATGGGTTAGACGCATCGCCTATATAACATGATTCCTAAGATTGTCGCCCATTCCCCAGATGCACTTTTACCATCAGTGCAGGAAAAGAAGCACCTTGTACATTCTATGTTTTTTCTTCACTCCGAGACCAGCATGGAAGAAACAATTTCAAAGTCTTAAAAAACACATTCCTTACTAATAAAAAATCAGTGTTCACGGACTCGGACATCAAGCTCCAATTTTGAACATCAAAAGCGATTGCAAATTATAAGCATCCTCATTTGACGCCAAATGGAAATTATTAAAATTCATTGAATTCGTGACAAATTATTTGCTTGTATTACAAAGACCTACGGTCAATGTCCAAAAAACTTTAAATTAAATCCTTGTGCTGCAGACATAAAGTGACATTTTGAGTAGTATAAAAAAGGGTGTTTTCGACTTTTAATGATTGTAATCTATCGAAATATGACAGCGTCGAAGCGTGACCGTTTCAAAGGGAATTTGCCTTTGACCACCATTAAGGCATTCAACTTTTCCGGCTGCGCCGCTTTTTGATGAGTTTAATTGTTTTGTGTCTCTGTATTACCATTTTTCGGCTGTAATGAGCCTTTTCGATTTATATTTGAGGCTCATACATAGGATATAGTGACTTTATACAACCTGTAATTCTATAAAAAATTCGTTATGTTGACTTACGATTTATAAACATTATAATTATACTTCTAAATGTCACTGAAAATTAGCACACAGAAAAATCCGAAAAGTAAAGCTATGGCCGGGAATCGGACCCGGATCCTCGTCATTCCGTGACGCGTGATTTACCCCTACACCACCCATAGCAGCATATAATTATATTTTGTATTATTATTATAGTTGTTGTTATTTCTGTAATGTTAAATAATATATAAAATATAATGTTTCTGTAATATTGAAAGATAAAACTTACGCTAAAGGCTCAAAATCATGTCATCGTGAACATCATCAAGCAAATTGCGTTATTCTTCTTTTTCTTCAGCCCATATACGTCCCACCACTGAGCGCAGGCATCCTCGCAGAAAAAGATGGCTTGGGCTGTAATTCCGACGCAAACCCAATGCTGATTAGAAACTTCACACACCCCCTTCGAAATGAACATAAATTTAGCATTACAGTAACAAAGCTTAAAACACACAGTAAGTAACAGACCTATAACCGTACTATCCTACCCGCATCTTATACGACTACAGTTACGTCAGCACGTGCCTATAGATAAGGGTTACGCGCGTTTTACGCCCGGCGTAAGTTTTACGCGACAGCCGGATTAGCGCGTAACGTTTACAAGCGCGTTAACGTTAAGTGCTAATGAGTTGGCGTGTGGGTTTGTGATATTTTTGAGGCGTGAAGGAATTATTCGGCAATAATTGGATTGAAATAAGTGTGACATTGGTAATTTGTTAGAATCCACCGTGTCTTTATGTTTGTAGACTGAGCGAATAGTCTTACTTATCTAATTACATTGCGGAGAAGCAAAATTAAGTATATTACATTTTGACATTATTCGATTTATTATCGCAAAAGTGCGATTCAAAAAGTTTCACGGCCCAAAGCCTGATTTTTACGAAAATATAAAAATTTACGAAAATAGTTAGACATACACGTGGGTGTTTCTGGTAGAAAAATGTTGGTCTTTTTTAATTTAAGGATGTTATTGACTTCCACGCTGGTCTGGGAGCAAAGAAAAAACATAGAATGTACCAGTTGCTTCTCATATGGGCGAAAATCATAGGAATCATGTTATAGGCGATGCGGCTAGCAAGCCATTACTATTTTGACTCTATACCTAGCCCCGCAATCTTGCTAAATGTGGCCTGTAGATCTTGTCACTTGGTAAGGGATAAAGACGTTATTTGTGTATTGTATTTGTGTACAAAAACGTCAACGGATTTGAAATTAAAATAAAATTATACTTAATTGCTGAACGAGATAAAATAAAAACAGCACCATCCAAAAAATATAAGCATATCGAATTAATTGAATTCGTTGCCAGTATTATTTTTATTATTCTACGGCAAGTACAGAATAGTTTCCCATTCGTTTTAAAACACAAAACACAAAACAAATGCAATCCATCTGAAGTCACTCGCACGATTTGACAACAAAACGTATCCTTAATCACAAGCATCAAAACAACAACGTAAACAACCGTACATTTTCTCATTAACTTAAAACATTAAGAATCATTGCTCGCGAATCATTAAAGACTCTCATAATCATTACCAACCAGCTCTCAACTCTACATCAACGATAACTCGGGCCCTTTAACTGCGTCTTGGAGATGGAAGTCTGTCTATCATCGTACGTCGTCAAAGTATGCTCGTTTACCGTAAAATATTGGACTGAATGTAGATGAATTGAAACGAATAGATGCGGAGTCTATGACGGGTGGGATCTTGTGTGGGTTACGGGATCGCTGTCGTGCTAAGCCATGTTGCGAAATTTTTCGAGATAGCGTAGTCTAGTTTTTTTTCAATATTTTGGCAATATCTTATCTATCTATCTATCTACACACCTGACCCAGCTAAGCATTCTCACCCAACATCATCAACAAGACAGCTGGGGAAATAGTGACCAAGTAGCCGAAGGTGCGCTTGCTCTAACTAGACCAAAGCAATTATTTTATCGCAATTATTAGTGTCGAATGTCAGTGTCTTAAAAAAACTTAATACTCCTTTCATCCACTCAAAGGTTGACTGGAAGAAATCCCTTAAAGGGATGAGTCCACCTTTGTGCATGTATCTCAGTGTTTGTCAATTGTATTTGTCTTGTTTATTTTGCACAATAAAGAGTTTACTTACATACATACATAACTTAAGACAATTGGCATTGTGTAATTGTATATATCACAGTTTTATACTTTTGAATTTGCTTTTATTTGTAACGTTTGTAGATTAAGTAGGAATGTAATGTAGATGAAAGTATCTGCAATCGTAAAGTAAGTGAACAATGCCAATTGACACATACCGACCTAGCTCCAAACTAAGTGACGCTTGCAATCATATTGTCTTGTCTTTGCTTTAGCACAATACATCTACACAAGATAAAACGCGCGTCACCACGGCATTAACTTCGGGTTTACAACAGCGCGAGCGCTAATGAGCGAGCGGAGCGATTAAACGCCGCTGATGACTCATTGCTCAAGCCTTATTATTTAGAAAAGTACGTTTCGTACCCAGTACGTCTAGCACGAAAGCGTATAAAAGTCGCGTTGCGCGCGAGATAGATTGCCTGTCCTTTTCTTACTATTCGTTCTAAACAGAGACGGGTAATCCATCTCGCGCGCGACGCGACTTTCGTATGCTTTCGTGCTAGGCATACAGATATCACAGAGGAATTACCGGTAGAGTCTTAAAGCCAATTCAAATTAAGAATTTGTCACAATAGCATTGGACTTTTCCGCAACAGTTTTTCTTTTATCTTCTTATTTGTGGCGTATCAAGTTGTGCAAGTATTTTGAATAATAATAAATTTTTAGAGTCTCAACCTTTTTGGCTGTTGGTGGCTGGCTGGCGCTAGTCTCTTGCCACGCGCCGCGGCACATATTAAAAAGAACAATAAGGCGGCTGTCACTTGTTTTCAAATTTTTGTTGGTGCACGGTCGGTCTTTTTATGCGGATTTATGTTTAAACTATTGTAAATAATGATTAATGTGTGTAATGTTCGATGTAAAAGTGTAATTAGTGTATATAACATCACGGATAGTCTTCGCGGGTGTATTTTACTAAGCGGCGGCAGTGGCTAAAAGACTCTACGGACGAACTCTACATAGCGTTGGTCGAAGCCGGCTTCCTCAAGGTTTGTGGCTCTGAAATTGATTGTTAATAATACTGCACAAGGGACAGCTAAACTACGGCCTTTGTAACAGCCACTATTTGTCTATCGAAGGATATAATTATACACAAGTCGTTATAGCGACGACAACTTCGCCAATGTCAAAGTAACAAAAATATAATTAAAAAATCTTGTGACAAAATGTCGGCAACGTTGTACGGTAATGGTCAACGACTCCCCCCCCCCCCCCTGTCGGGCACTTAGCCAACGGTCAATATGATATCCCTCAGAAACTACCAGGAAATCATTAGCCGATGCCCAGGGTTCACCGGATCAAGCACTGCTCTTCCCCCTGGACGGATCCAAAAATCTCTTTTCTTTTATCCGATACTAGCTTTTGCTCGCGAGAACATCGTAATTTTCTGGGATAAAAAGTAATAGCCTATGTGACAAATTTAATCCAGCTAAGTTGAGCCGTTCTGGCGTAAAAGAGTAACAAACATCCTACGTCTATCCTCAGGTATGTTCGCTTTTATAACGTTTGCAGGGTGTTTATGGAACAAATCCATTTTAATTAGGTACTAAAAACTAGACTAAAAATGAATATTGGCTTTACTTTTCACAAAAAACAAATGTTGTTCACCAAGCCACGCAAAGGGTTTAAGTACTGTAGATATCGATAAAAATATCTGCTTGCCCACAATGACATGCTTGACCTTGGGTCCATCAGAGTGCAGCAATCGCAGTAGTGATGTGTGTTTTTTAATCGTTTCATCATCATTATCTCCAGCTTAGGTATTTACATCCCACTGCTGGGCACAGACCCCTCAGAATAAGAGGGCTTGGGCTATAGCTCCCTCGCAAGCCCAGTGCGTATTGGGAACTTAAAACACAGATGTTTTTCCCGTCACTTTTTTTTCACGTAAACATTTAATAAAATTTCAACCACGTAACAAACTATTTTTGTGCTAGCAATAATCTGACAGGGATACCAGCATAAATCACTATTCTGGCAACACTGGAGCAAAAGGAACTCACACGAGACACTATTTGTCATGAACAAGATGTGTCAGACTAAAACAGCGGTTTCTTTTGATAATATAAACGCTACTACGTAGCTTTGATGCGCTGGCGGCCATCAGAGAAGAGTGGCGGCGTGTTGTGAAGCTTGCCATCAATCCCTGAAGTGATGACCACGACCACTCTGTTAAGAGTGATACCGAGAAGGAAGAACTTTGATGCTGGTCTGGGGGATGGTAAAAATCTTGGGAATCATGCAACCTTTCACTAATTTGATCCCGCTTTTTACTTTTAAGCTCACAATCATGGTAAGCCACGCTTGTTGTTGTTATGCTACCTACTTATTTGTAAATGTGAATGTGAAGTCGGTGCCTCAGCTCAAATAATACCAAGCGAATCGGTACTATACAGGGTGTCCCAGAAAGTACAGTCAAGCGAAAGTCCTTACGTAGAGCAACTCAAGGGGCATCCGAATCACCCCCATGTATGTTCCGCGATTTTTCGTAGTTTAGGAGTTATGGCCTTTTTTCACATTTTCTATTAATCTACGACCACGGAGACAGTTTTGCTCACTCTGACTGCAATAATTGAGATAATTGGCTGCTTGTTTTTTTAACGAGTAGCTGAATAGTACGTGCATGTATTTCAATTAAAAACAAAACAACATCGTTGACCGTTTGGGCAAAAAAAAATATCGAGTCACAAAAAGTGACTAAATTTTGACTGTAGTTCAGACTTTGAAGGCCAATTACAAAAAAAACTAGCATAACTTTTTTTTTTCAAACCATGTTTAAAAACTGCCTTATTTTATTGACTTTCTACCCTATTAATTTTATTGATCTATCATTAAGGGATCATGCCAAAAAAAAATATCAAAACGTACTTCATCCGTAATTTTCACTTTTTCTAGTAAGGCCAAGTACAAATCTGAAACATTTTTTAATTTTCATTTAATAGCCTCGGAAAATCAGTGGTCAGTATTATTGTTTTGCACCAAGAAGTTTTTCATGCTAAATCCGGAGCACAAACCTAATTTCAGATTTGTACTTGGCCTTACTAGAAAAAGTGAAAATTACGGATGAAGTACGTTTTGATATTTTTTTTTGGCATGATCCCTTAATGATAGATCAATAAAATTAATAGGGTAGAAAGTCAATAAAATAAGGCAGTTTTTAAACATGGTTTGAAAAAAAAAAGTTGTTGTATGTAACTGGCTAACCAAAACTTTTAAACTTATTATTCTTTTCTATACGTTGTATTCTATCTGATGTACTTGTGTCACTTCAATAAACAAAGTCTAATACAACATTCGTTATCAGCACGAAACTCTATTTTTAACTGAGTAATACTTATAAAACTGCATATTCTTTATTAAAAAGTAGAATCCGGTGTATGAACGACGATCCATAGGACAATTGGGCCAATTGTCCTATGGATCGTCGTTCATACACCGGATTCTACTTTTCTATGGCCGGGGGAGCCATTTCATGGGAAAGTAAGAAGCAAACCACCATTGCCTTATCGTCCAGCGAAGCAGAATACATGAGTTTGTCCAGTGCGGGTAGAGAGGCTGTATTTCTGAGACGATTGATGTGTGAACTTACTGGTAAGTCAACTGTCGTTACTATTTATAATGATTCACAGTCTGCCCAGAAGTTAGCACTGAATACGGTTCACCACAATAGGACCAAGCATATCGACACGAGATTTCATTTTATACGAGATTTATTATGTAAAAATGTTATCAATGTCGTATATACTAATACTTTAGAGATGTGGGCTGATGTACTAACTAAACCATTGGCTCGTATCAAGCATCAGAATTGTATAAAAGGAATAGGTTTATGTTTATAATCTTGTTTTGATTACGGGGGAGTATGTTGTATGTAACTGGCTAACCAAAACTTTTAAACTTATTATTCTTTTCTATACGTTGTATTCTATCTGATGTACTTGTGTCACTTCAATAAACAAAGTCTAATACAACAAAAGTTATGCTAGTTTTTTTTGTAATTGGCCTTCAAAGTCTGAACTACATTCAAAATTTAGTCACTTTTTGTGATTCGATATTTTTTTTTGCCCAAACGGTCAACGATGTTGTTTTGTTTTTAATTGAAATACATGCACGTACTATTCAGCTACTCGTTAAAAAAACAAGCAGCCAATTATCTCAATTATTGCAGTCAGAGTGAGCAAAACTGTCTCCGTGGTCGTAGATTAATAGAAAATGTGAAAAAAGGCCATAACTCCTAAACTACGAAAAATCGCGGAACATACATGGGGGTGATTCGGATGCCCCTTGAGTTGCTCTACGTCAGGACTTTCGCTTGACTGTACTTTCTGGGACACCCTGTATATGCAGATAGACCAGCAGGCTTCTTACGTAACTCGCTCGCAATCGACATCGTGTTTATTTTAACAGTTCTTGTAAGTTCTTGTATGAATGTGACAGCCTTGAATCCGATGCCAATTCTCAGCCCATACATGAACTGTCAAAATGAACATGATGGCGATTGCGAACGATTTCGACAATAAGCCTTCAAGTCCACTTCTGCCAAGCATGCCACACAATGGGAGCGCGGGTTTAGGCGCTGACTTCGAAGAGATAAATAGGTAGCGCACACCGAAAGGTAAAACTTTGATAAGAAATTTCTGTAGTAGCGTAATTAATACAATTTATTACGAATATCGGTTCCTTTTTTTATTTAAAAATTTTCTTACCTAACATTCGCGGTATTTTCACAACACTATCAGCTGTTTTTCTCTATGTGACGTGAACCAACACGTGTGGAGCTCTGATTACACGCCGCGGTTTTGTGAGCTAGATTTTTCTAGAAAATCTCATGAGCTCCCTTACTGCCTCGGAGTTGTTATAATGATTAATCTCTTTCGCCTTCGTTGATTTCTACAAACCGTGTCTGCACGAATATTTTTAAAACCGCAGTGGATCGAGCTCACATATCTTAGTGTGAGATTTTGGTCACAAAATGCGACGAACGCGTTTGCGGTTGTTGCCGATACGCACCGCTAGTGACGCTGCCGATTTGCCCATAGTAATTGAAACGTTTTCGTGAACGCTTTCGAGGCGGTTTTTTACCCCCAACGCAAAAAGAGGTGTACGTTTCACGTCGATGTCTGAGAGCATGTGTGTGGGTCTAGCTCTCAAGCGAATAGACCGATTTATATGCCGTTTCTTTCATTCGAAAGCCAGTTTCCTTACGGTGGTTCTTAGCTATGTTTGGTGAGAATTGGTCTCACAGGCGATGCGGCTAGCAACCGATGACTATTTTGATTCCCCTGTCCACTACCGTCTATATGCCCACAATCATGCTAAGCGAGGTCTTGATACCTTAATCTCTGTCTACCCCGTAAGGGATAAAGATGTATGTATAAATTCTAGATAATGAACCATCAAAATTAAACCATTCAGCCCTTTAATAACCTCAAATACCTTCCTTTTACCACCCATTAAAACTAGATTCCGAAACTACCGTATAACTCTCGAAATCTTTAAGCCCAGTGTTACCGTCACTCGAAAACAAACGACCTCCTCAAAGCCAGGCCATTAACTGTCCGATTCACTATTTAAACGTGGTTTAATGCGAGTCGTTAACTCCGTTCAATCTGCTTAATTGGGAATGGTTTTACTGGCTCTTTAATGGGTGTATTAGATCGCGTTGCGGATGTGTTTGTTTGTTGTTGCGTGTACGAACATGTTTGTCTGTGTAAGTAAAAAATATGGCTGCGTACAGCATGTACACGTTGTCGTAGAGAGACATCATTCAGACCGATGACGCTTGGCGACAAAAATTCGCACAGTAACAAAGTCACGTGACAGCTAGTAACAGATAGAAAAATTCCAAGGCTTACACACCTGCTATGGGTGGTGTAGGGGTAGCACGCGTCACGGAATGACGAGGATCCGAGTTCGATTCTCGGCCATAGCTTTACTTTTCGGATTTTTCTGTGTTCTAATTTTCAGTGTCGTTTAGAAATTTGCATACAGCAGTTATAAAATTGACTAATATTGTCGGTATTAATAAATGGATTCTATCACCAACTGTATAAAAAGTATCTAAGTTATAATCTTATAGGTGAAAATCTTAGGAATCATGTTATAGGCGATGCGGCTGGCAACCCATCACTATTTTGATTCCCCTTTCCACTTATACGCCCACAATCGTGCTAAACGTGGCCTTTATTGATTCATGTATGTATGTATGTAAATAAAAAATTAAGCGCAAGAGGACGGACGTGCATCCATCAACTCACAGAACCTCAAGCATTCCTCGCACACACTCCGCCATCGAACAGCGAATACGTGACAGCTGATGCGAGATTAGCATTGACAAATATGCAATCTAAACAAAACAGTGCTTAGCACGTGATATTGTATTCCAATATCTTCATAAAACAGCCCTCAATAAAAGCCAAAAACGGAGATATTGCGTGCCGGACAGCCGTACGGATATTTTTTATGGTCCGACTCCGGTCCGGTGCCGGGCCGGTGCAATTTACTGCCCCCGGTTTATGCTTTGATACGCCGCAGTTGTTATTACGGAACCCTGGGAGATGTCCAAATTAGGAGACAAACTGTGGCGTGATTCCCAAAGCTACGGTAAAATCGGCAATTCGCACACATGAACGTTGGCTGACGTTGATTCACACACACATTCACAGATCTATGACGTAGACGTATAGACAAAACCGTTTTTTTATTGCTGAACGAAGGCGATTGGGATCGTGCCAAAATTAACATATATTATCAAACAGCGAAAAAATATTTATTACGATTAGTTTTTTTTAATAGATAGAGTGGTTCAAGAGGAAGGTTTACTATGTATAATTGAACGCAGACGAAGTCGCGGGGCGAAGCTAGTTTAGTCTAAATAATATACATACATACATACACAGACAGAGCCCGAGGTAACAAAACCATAAGCATGATTGTGGGCGTATTGGTGGAAAGGTGAATCAAAATAGTGATGGGTTGCTAGCATCGCCTATGACGTGATTCCTAAGATTGTCGCCCATTGTCGACGGGTCTTTACGCGCGCGGGAACTGCAACTGTAACTTTTTTTTTTTATATGAATTGGAAGGCAAACGAGCAAGTGGGTCACCTGATGGTACGTGATCACCGCTGCCCATAGACACCCGCAACCCCGGAGGGATTGCAGATGCGTTGCCAACCTAGAGGACTAAGATGAAATGCCTCTTGTGCCCATAATTTCCCCGGCTGTCTTACTCTCCACACCGGAACACAGCAGAACTTTAGTCTAAATCGTTGGTTTATTCATTCACCTCACAATGCGGACATGGGATCTTGAGGCGGGTTGCCGAGCGACTATTTCTTTGTCCATTATTGTGTAATCCGATATTATTGGGGCTCAAATTGAATTGTCATACACGACACAGGTTTCCTAATGGCGATCGCGCACGACTGCCTGGCAACGGTTGCGGTTGGGGTTCGATTCTGGCCAGCACTTTACAAAAGGTTTTGGCTGTGTGAAGCATTGACTAAATGTAAGTGTTCTATCTATTCCTACTAGTATTATAAATGCGAAAGTCTGTGGTATTGCCGCGGTTATATTAAACATACATACATTATTAGTTGAAATTTGGTAGACAGTTAGTTTCAGTCCCAGCATAGTGATAGCGATAAGCTAATTCTGCGCGAACGGAGTCGCAGGCCACAGCTAGTAATGTAAATATGTACAAAGTTGGGAAAGCTCTTCGATATATTGCAATGCACTCAGCAGGAGCCCTCTGAGACGCCAACTCAAAAATGCTGCAACCATTGTGATTTTATCGAACAAATTTTAATATAAAATGTATTACTACAGTCTCATAATTCTCTCACGTGACAAGTGATAAACACGTGAGACGCAGTTGTATTTAGCTGAGTTTGAATTAAAGGAGCGACCGCACCGCCACGTATTCGCAGTGACGTGATAGGCGTCACGTTTTCGCGTTTTTTTTATACATTTTGTTGCGTAAACGCACCGTCAACGTCTTTTACGCGTCGGTGTGGTCGAACCTTTAGACGTGGATATTTACGTAGTGGTAATGTCATACTTTCCAACCTATATACGGTACAGATCTCAGAATGAGAGGGCTTGGGTTCTAAGTCCCATGCGGGCCCAGTACGGATTGGGAAATTCACATACACCATATAATTACTTTGCAGATGGTGTGCGGTTCACGATGTTTTCTTCACCGAAAAGCACATGGTAAATTTCAAATGTTTGTAAAACTCAGAGTTGTGCTGACTGCACAGATCGCGCGTATGGTTACTATGGCGTTTAAATGCGATTCAATTCCAGTTCAGCAGTTCGCTCGCTATCAGATCCGTACTAAAAATGACAGCTGAAACCTGTAGGCTTATTACCTAACTCGCTCGCAATCGCCATCGTGTTCATTTTTACAGTTCTTGTATGAATGTGACAGCTAGCTGATTCCGATGCCAATTGTCCCATACATGTAGGCTTATTACCTAAGTCGCTCGTTATCGCCATCATGTTCATTTTGACAGTTCATGTATGGGCTGACAATTGGCATCGGAATCAGCTAGCTGTCATATTCATACACGAACTGTCCAATTGAACACGATGGCGATTGCGAGCGACTTAGTTAATAAGCCTAATGAACTGTCAAAATGAACACGATTCCGATTGCGAGTAAGTGAGACAATAAGCCAACTGAACTGAGCGTCATGGTGACTCCCAGTACGTAAAACGAGTTTCCGTAGTACAGCTTCAATATGCATCAGTCGAACAGAAACTTCTCAATATTTGAGAGAAAACTCAGCTTGAGCGAAGGTTTCACCTGCATTAAGCGATTAGTCCCATTTGCGAAGAACACAGACGGATGGGAACTGTTCGCTTATGCCAAGTTTTCCCATTCATTGTTAAGTTTTCGGCAGTGAATAATTTACGAGTATAGTTAAATTTATCTGAAGTTATTGTCATTTGCATTTGTACTTTATTATGTTTCTAAATGACATACATATATATCACGTCTTTATACCTTAGCCTAAGGTAACAAAACCTTAAGGCCACGTTTAGCATGATTAAGGGCGTATAGGTGGAAAGGGGAATCAAAATAGTGACGGGTTGCTAGCCGCATCGCCCATAACATGATTCTTAAGACTTTCGCCTTCCCTCGATGGGCTTTTACCATCTGCGCGTGAAGAGAAGCAACTGGTAAATTCTATGTTTTTCTTTACTCCCAGACCAGCATAACATGTACAATGTAATGAACACATAGAAAAATCAGAAAAGTAAACCTATGGCCGGATATCGAACCTGGATTCTTGGCATTCCTATACCCCTGCACCACACATAGCAGCTGTAGTATTCTATTGTATACGTAGTTAAACCTTCTACAAAAATAAATGGATACTAGCGTATCTTAAAATCCATCGTCGTGATGCTCGTTTGTAGCTATTCGAAGAGAAACAGGAAACGGATGTGCTTGTACGGAGAAGACATATTTCACATCGTTTCGTCACTATGTTGAATACGAATACATACACGAAAATAGAATGGTAAAATTAAATATTTTTTGCAGTGCATCACAGACATTACTTAGTATTAAGTTAAATACTGTTTATGAACTTTTTAATTAAATTTTTTTTTATACTTTTTGCTGGCCGTTTTGGGCACAGAATTAGCCTCGCGATTCAACGCGGCAATGCTGCCAGCCTTCTGGATACAATGAGCAGTGACAGTGACCTGGGAGGGGTGTTTTATTTGTAGTTTAAGTTAGGCTAGGTTTAAGTCAATTTTTTTTTTTCCTTTTTGATAACTTGGATACACGAGTTTTATTAAATCGATAGAGCTTGTTAGGACAAGCTTCAGAAGCAGAAGATCGTGGGTTCAGACCAGGGCTTGTACATCAATTTTTTTTGGAACTTATAAGTAAAATAGTCGAGAACGCACTGATCCTTGAAGAAGTTCCTCCGTCAAGGCCGAAACTGGTCGGACCGTTCTCAACTTAAAACTGTAAAAGTTTTCTGTTTGAAGTCATATCACGCGAGATGTTGCATCGTTACAACTTGTATTTTTATTAATTGTAGTCTCTGAGTGTACAAGCACTCCAAACAGTAACCCTCGGTAAAGTATGATGTCTTAAACCGTCATTAGTCTGTGTCGCCTTTTGTATGTTTGTCTGTACCACCGAGGGCGATAGAGCGCGAAGTCTTAATGTCAACGCTTACGCAGCTAATGATCTTTGTTGTCAAGTAAGGGAAGTATTTAATCTTCGTGTGGAATACGCTTTATTCCACACTTACGGGACATAAAATACACACAATTAATCTGGAATTAATTTTGGTTTGGGAGTAAAAAAAACATAGAATTTTCCAGTTGTTTCTCTACGCGCGCAGATGGTAAAAGCCCATGGCGAAAGTCTTGGGAATCATGTTATAGGCGATGCGGTTATCAACCCATCACTATTTTGATTTCCTTTTCCACCTATACGCCCTTAATCATGATAAATGTGGCCTTAAGGTTTACCTTACGCTTTGTCTACCCCGTAAGGGATAAAGACGTGATTTATGTATGTATGTATTAATCTGCCAAGAAGAAAGCGCTGCAAGAAACTTGGCAGAAAATCGTTTTATCAAAATAAAATACAGTAAGAATACTTAAATTAAATACATTTATATAAGGGATGTATAAGGTCCCCGAGCCTTAAATTATATTAATCTATAGTAGAGATGTATAAAGTCTCTACTAGTCAAAACAAAAAAAAATAAAAAAATTAAGTTCAATGGAGGAGTGAAACGCCTCCACCGTCAAATAAATTAATTGGAATCTGGTTGTCGTGAAAAAAAATCTTAACACTTAAGATTATTGGAACTTTTCCAACTGGCACTATAACCTACAACGCTTCAATGCCACCAATACCCCTTAAAACGGCATTATCCAGTAAATCCACTGTTTTACGATAATATTATGAAAGCTGCCGTTATAAAAATATCAGGAGCAAATTACCGTTCTCGTAAAGTGGGCTCTCTCAGAATTATTACTTGTTTACCGGAGAGCCTTTATGGAAGCATTTTCAATTCTATTTGACAATACCTTTGAGGAAAGTTGAAGGAAGTTTCTGATGAAATAGAGTTTATCCGTTGGCTACTTTTACGTGGTCTGTTTTTGGTGGAAGCATCTATCTATGGTGGTTATGGCATTATTCATGGTCACACGGAGAAAACGAAGCTTTAGTAAAATACCCATTTGGCTAGGTTAAAAATTATTTGGCTATATCCAACCAAGATGTATTTAAAACGCGCAATATAGGTGTGTTAAGATTGGCCAAGCAAGTATTGCTAAATCTTCTTGGTATTATTAACAAAGCACTCGTTTCTTTTCAAATTAGCATCTCAGTAACCCTTACCGCAGTTGGTTCAAAATGGACAAGCGTACTCTGTTATCTACTAGCAATTTTGTTATTTGATTTTAGATCTAAGTATAATACTCATCTATCTTTAAATAATGATAATTCGGTTAGAACACGACAAAGTGTAGACTGCTATTTACTTACAAGAAGATCCACTAAGCTGTTGTTAAACTAATCTGTAGTTATCTATACTTAATATTATAAAGAGGAAAAATTTGATTGTTTGTTTGTTTGCATTGAATAGGCTTCGAAACTACTGGACCGATTTCAAAAATTCTTTTGCCGTTAGGAAGCTACATTATCACTGAGTGACATAGGCTACTTTTTACCGCGTGAAAATACCTTTTCCTACGGGAAAATTAATTTATCGCGTGCGAAGCTGCGGACGGAAGGCTAGTATTGTATAAACACAAAGTTGGCACAACAGACAATACGTCCCTATTCCTAAAAAAAGACCTAGTTACAAATTCATTACACTCATCCACCAAATAAAAACCGCACGTGCGAAATTTAAATTTTCAATTTGAAAATAGAACGAAGCAAGAACAAAGGAGTGTTCTCTGTCAACGGCATTTCCGTTTGGAAATGGAATGCGGCGATCCGCGACCGTTGGCAATGGCTACCGTCTGTGAAAAAGAAAAAGAGTTTGATTGTATTGGTGCATGTGAGGGAAAACAGATTTTTCATTAGGGTCACTGTTTAATGGGTTTCGTAATGGGTCGAAAAAGACTTTCAAATTAGAAAATAAGTACCCAATGGAATTATTTAGGTACAATTTAAAAAACCAATAGTTTTGAAAAAAAAAAACAAATGTAATCAGTCGGGTAGCAGAAATTCTTATTTTGTATTCGAAAATTGGAAAATATTCCTAATGAGAAACTTTGTAGCCTTCATCAAAGCCACTTCAAAATCAAATACAAGATGGCGAAACAAATTTCCTGTCAAACCCTTTATTACCAGAACTTCAATAACCCATTGGAAAAAAGGTTTAATAACAGAAACTGACATCAAACGTTAATAATTGCTATAATATTTCACCGTCAGAAAGAAAACAATAAGTCTAAAAGAATGTCTCGCTCCGTGGAATAAAGGCGTAAGTTCAGGGTTGTGTGTGCTACTTGCGTCTTTCTTCTTTTTAGTTGATAATAGCTCGGAGCGATTTTTACAATCAGAGATAGGGTTAAAGATTTAACCCATTGGCGTCGAGTGTAATTAATGGGTCGCCAAACCCTCTTACATCTTTCTTTGATGTTATTGTTTCACGTGAAATAATGGACTTTTGAGCTCGTTCGTCATTTTTATTTTGTTTTTTTAATTGCGATTCTAGTTTCAAAATGATAATTAAGAAAATTAATGGTCTGCCTTTTGATAGAAACTAAAACTTTACGAAGAAATATATATTTTAACTAGTAGTGTTTTTATATTATAGCCGGCATGGGTAGAATTTACAGATTGTTGGTCTGGGAGAAAAGAAAAAACATAGAATGTACCAGTTGCTTCCCTTCCCGCGCAAATGGTAAAAGCCCATCGAGGGAATGGGCGACAATCGTAGGAACCGTGTTATAGGCGATGCGGCTAGCAACCCATCACTATTTTGATTCCTCTTTCCACCTTTATGTATGTATGATTTTTATCAACTTATAGTAACAGGAACTTATCTGAAACATGATAACTGTGTAGTGTAGTATAATCAACAAAGTACCGTCTGCAAAAAGCTTATAAAAATATTAGAAACAAAATGTTATTAATTTAAAAAAGTAATTGCTATATGATCTATCATTAATTAATCAACTTGCACGACCAACCACACGTAATCCACACAGAGACCATAATTAAATCATTGAACCAACCTCATTACACCAAATCAAACACTGGCAATCAATAAAACAAAATCAACAAATTACTCATACATTTTCGCGCGAACAAATTGCGCATTCCTAGCATGAGTAATTCGCGCCGTACTTCATTAGAATACAAACATTGGTTGCATGATTAAACGCCTTTACGGCCGTAAAGGTCGCCATGCGACTCGATTGCGTGCTAGGGTTGTCGCAAACCCTAAATACCTATTTAAAAAGTTTCTCATTTCATTAGTCAATAGGTAAATTGTTGAAACGGAGGAAAAACGGTAACACACTATTCTACATTAAGAATGTGACTGTAAAAACCAGTTATAATTAAAATCTAATCTTAGGAATCATGTTATAGGCGATGCGGCAACCCATCACTATTTTGAGTCTCCTTTCCACTTATACGCCTACAATCATGCTAAACGTGGCCAGGTCTTGTAAACTTAGGCTCTGTCTACCCCGTAAGGGATAAAGACGTGATTTATGTAATATAATGTAATGTATAATTTAAAAAAAACAGTTTCAACTAAAATAATTATACTGTGGTTTTTTTTTACGATACCTAATAATCGACGGATACAAACGGATTTTACAAAAAAATCTAAAGTGACAAATTGTACTCGAATTGTCATCAATCCGACCTACCTGTAAACTATACTTCAAGTTCTTCCTCTTGCTTTTGTGTCATCACATGTGTAATATTAAGTTTTATTGTATGGTGGCAGGATTATTGGAGCCAAAATAAGAAATTCTTAACCCCCGACACAATAAGAGTGATTATTTCCTTCTTTCAAGTGAATCCGACTACTAATCGTTGAGTAACTTTCAACCTATAAACTAACCCCTTTATTCATTAACACTCTATCTATAGGCTTCTGCTAACTTAGCAATCGTTTGTCCATATCTGTCACTTTGACATTTACCTTTCACAGACAAGGACAAACGATTGCTAAGTTAGCAGAGGCCTATAGAGCGTTTATGAATAAGGCAGTAACAGTGCAAAATACATACAAAAGTCACAAGTCTTTATCCCTTACGGGGTAGACCGAGCCTAAGGTGACAAGACCTACTGGCCACGTTTAGGTAGATTATGGGCGTATATATGGAAAATGGAATCAAAATAGTGATGGGTGACAGTGCAAAAGCTTGCAATATTGCCACCCCTGGATAGCGAATAGCCCGTCGATCTGTTAATCATCGGCGCACGCGCTATATCTTCACAATTGTTATTTACAACCAGACCACGACTCGATCGGTTCGCGGTTTTTGGTCTGATTTATGTTTGTGACCGATTTAAACATTTAATCACGGTTTTAATCTCATCATATCATCTCATTCTCGACGTGTTTGAAAACGCTTGCGTTCTGATTAACAATATTTTCTTTTTTGGCTTAAAAAAACATTTATTCTCTTTTGAAACACACAAATAGAGCATACATACAATTGTACAAAAATGAAACATAAAACGCAGACATGAAAATAGATCATCAATGTATAAATGAGTGTGTCTTCGCAAAGTGAAACGGTCGCTGGCTCATCATTATGCTAAGACGTTGAACTCCAGCAACACTGATTTTCTGCCAGAACGGTCTGTGACTCACGGAACGGTAATAAGTAGCATACGTAGTAAGTAACGTACGAGTAATCAAATAAAATAAAGTTACCGCAAAATGGATAGCTCTAATCGAAAAATCCCGTTATATAGATATGCCTATCGATACTGTCGCTGCTACCAAAACAAAGGTTACAATCAATTCATCATCAGCCAGAAGACTTCTGTTGAACTAAGGTCTCCCCCTTAGGACGCCACAATGAAAGACAACTCGCCACATGCATCCACCGGTTTCCCGCAACTCTCACGATGTCGTCGGTCCACCTAGTGGGAGGCCTGCCAACACTGAGTCTTACGGTTCGTGGTCGTCACTCGATAACTTGTCTCCCCCAGCGGTTATCTGTTCTACGAGCGATGTGGCCTGCCCATTGCCACTTCAACATACATACACTATTCAAACTATATGTGACTCCTATGTGGCGAATCTCCGTATTCCGGATTCTGACGCGCAAAGAAACTCTGAGCATAGCTCTCTCCATGGCTCGTTGAGCGACTCTGAGCCCCACCAAAAGGTCAGCAGTCAAGGACACGTCAGTCTGGCAATATAATAGAGTGGTAATACACCACGCACTTTATTTGTTGTTTCCTCTGCTTGTTCTTCATACATAACTAAGTTACGTTGCCAGCACCGGCAAAACCAACGTTGGATGATTAATTTGAATTAATTTAAATTTAGGTGAACATGTTTGTTTTACTTTAGCAGAAGAATGTCCTAGTAATGTAACTTGACTGCGTAAGAAGAACAAGGGGTTTCCTTTATGGTGGCAACCCTACCTTTACCTAGACCTCTCAATTACTTCTAACTCCTTTTCTATTACAACTAAAGTACTCTGTTACAGAGTCCCTGCTGGGTGATCGAACAACATCACCTTGTGCCACCTAGCATTCACGACAGGAGGTGGACATACACTTTCTATAACGCCAAAAACATTGACTAAGTGTCGTGGTTTGGTTTGACCTACGGCTTCTCGAGATGAGAATAAAGTGTAGTGGCTCGCAGTCTCGCATCTGTGAGTTTTGTACATCTGCTCTTCGCTTTTCTTCTTCTGCTTCTGCCCGCGACTTCGTCTGCGTAGAATTATACATAAAAACCTTCCTCTTGAATCAATCTATCTATTAAAAAAACCGCATCAAAATCCGCGGTGCAGTTTTGAAGATATAAGCATACATAGGGATATAGGGACAGAGAAAGCGACTTTGTTTTATTCTATGTAGTGATAGTGATGATGTAAAGTTTCCGATTCGCCCAAGCCTTCTTACTATTCTCGTTTTGTTCAATGATCTCATTTGTCGTGACAAACACTTAGACACGTGCGTGTTTTGTTTCTGTGTAACGCGCACGCAATGAAAAAAAAACATTCTAGCTACGCTACGCAATGTATGTATGTAACTATGTATAATATATGTGTGCCCGAGTGGAATCTTGCTATTTAATTTTGAAGCAGATTTATCTTGAACTTATTGAAATTTGGGTACTTTATGTAAGACATATGACCGTCTCCGCAGGAGCTAACTCTTCATCGGTTGATCCAATTGACTTGACATATGCATGTTGTATAACTCTCTATTGTACATAAAACACATTCATTTGGTACATAATATAATGTAGACTGGATGACAACGCTAGTGCAGTCAGCAAAAATGCTTGTATTAAAAACGACATTTTTGACAGAAACTTATTTTAAACCTAAAAGCAACTCCTGTCGTAGGTACTTCGTGTTTTGTACCAGTACACGCGTGACTAGTAGTTTTACCGGTTAAGAAACAATAAACTACCACAATTGCGGTCCGAAGGTCCAGTAATAGTTAACTAAATAGTTATCTTTCTCCTGCGGCGTTTTAAGGTTAGAAAATATGGTTTCAGGGCAGATAGCCTAGTAGTTAGTATACCGTGACTGAAGTTAGAGGTCCTAGATTTGAATCCCAGTAGGCTTACATGATAAATGCGAACATTTGTACTCGAATCATGGATGTTAGATATTCTATAGACATATCGTAGCTCTGCTCAGTTTGGGATTAAATTAACTGGAGTATTGTCCCATTATGTACACATCATTGTAAATTAAGTTTTTTTTTTGTTTGATTATTTTATCAAAGTACCTACAGCTGCCGCCCGCCACTTTGTCCGCCCAGAATTAATGCCCATCATACTCACATGGATGGTTAAAATCCATCGAGGGAATGGGCGAAAATTTAAGGAATCGTGTTATAGGCGATGCGGCTAGCAACCCACTATTTTGATTCCCCTTTTCATCTACGCCCACAATCATGCTAAACGTCGCGTTAAGGTTTTGTTACCTTAGGCTCTGTTGACCCCGTAAGGGATAAAGACGTGATATATGTATGTATATCACAAATAAAAGATTTTTCAGAATCGGTTCTGTAGATCCAGATAGTACCCCCTACAACTTCACAAACACAAATTATTAATAGTAAGTACTACTTCAAGCAAAATTCACATATCTACAGGTTGATCCAAATTTTACTGTCATTAATATAAATTTAATAAAATCTCAAATTAATGTTCTATGCAACTTCATCCGAGTATGTCAGTAGATATAGCAAGGGCCAAGTTTAAGTGTTATGTCGGGTACCTAGCGAGTCTAGCTCGGCAGTGATTAACGACGTCCTGGTGATGACAGGGCGAGGTGAAACGATATATTTATATACAGCGTGTTGCTGTTAATGAGCTTTGGACGTTGAATAAAATTAAATTATAAATACGAGTACTTAAGTCAAATGGTCGGAAATGGATAAAGTTAAATATCAGTTTTTTTAAGTATAGCACAAAAACGACAATGTACTTCCATGACACATAAGCACGCGTCATACATATATACATATATCACGTCTTTATCCCTTACGGGGTAGACAGAGCCCATGGTAACAAAATCTTAAGGCCACGTTTAGCATGATTATGGGCGAATAGGTGGAAAGGGAAATCAAAATAGTGATGAATTGCTAGCCGCATCGCCTATAACATGATTTCTAAGACTTTCGCCGGTTCCCTCGACGGGCTTTTGCCATCTGCACGAGAAGAGAAGCAACTGGTACATTCTATGTTTTTCTTTACTCCCAGACCAGCATGGATGTTTGGCCAGCTTAGATAATATCTGAATAAGTTTTATTGTATCAGGCGTTACTTTGCGGAGGTCCATTTCAATGAACAAAAATTATTTACTTTGCTACTCCGCTACTCACGTGCAAGATAACCAAGCCTGTGTGAAATATTTAATGTTCTTCATGCACCCACTCTTCGGGATTGCATGAAGAACATATATATTATATTTCGTTGAATAAAAGTGAACATCCTGTATCGTCACCGTATATCTTCGATGAGTTGGCATGTCTCGCGCGCCACTTGCGCTGTCAATTATCGATATCGATACCTAGTGATGGACGACTACTGAGGTGAGCGAGCTCAGCAGCTTAGGAACTGACCTAAGATATACAATACTAATTACATACATACATAAATCACGTCTTTACCCCTTACGTAGACAGAGCTTAAGCTAACAAAATCTAAAGGCCACCTTTAGCATTATTGTGGGGTGGATAGGTGGAAAGGGGAATCAAAATAGTGACGGGTTGCCAGCTCTCGATGAGCAATTAAAACTAACAAAAATAAACTTGGAACAGAAACTTACATATACAATACAATACAATACAATAACTCTTTATTGAACACCACATATAACAACCAAAACAGAAAAAAGGTATACAGAATATTACAAGGTAACAATAGGCGGCCTTATCGCTACAGAGCGATCACTACATATACATAAAATCACGTCTTTCTCCCTTACGGGGTAGACAGAGCCTAAGGTGACAAGAACCAAAGGCCACGCTTACATAACAGAAACTTGCAAGGCAATATAAAATTTAGTGTTGGCAGAGCCAAATGTAGGCAGTGAGGTCTTTACATTGGTTACTTACATAGGCAGACATACGTAAAAATATTCAGGTTTAGTATTTGCCGTTATAGCGAAAACAAAACTGTCTAACTTCAACGGTTCATGAGACACAGCCAAACAGAGAGACAGACGGACAGTGGAGTCTTTAATAGGGTCCCGTTTAAGACCAGAAAAGTAGATTTGGTATATTTTTATTATAGTAAAATTGAAATAATTTAGATTTCGTGTAATCCATTAGATAAACTGATCTCATAAATATACTTAACTTGTATAAGATTCAATTCAACACAATAAAATACTATTAATATAATTATGATTGTTTTGTTACGTTATAAATTCAACTGTGAGTCAAAATTTTAATATTATGTACTATTTAATCCAAAGCATTAATGTAATTTTGTAATTTTGTAAATTTAAATTTTCGAGAGGTAGATGAAAGTTATTTAAAGTTAAATATTTATAAGTTATTAAGTTGTTTAAATCAAGTATAATAATAATTAATCGCATTATTACGTTAAGTTATGTTGCAGTGCCCTGCTACAGGGTTTCATGTTGAGAAATTTATTAGCTTGTAAGATCCAATGTACCTGAATGTATCCAATGTACCAAAAATGTGGCACGATGCCCGAAAGATTTATCAAAAATACGAAACAAAAGCGGACTGTATTTCGACGAGGGTGATTTCCTACGTGTGTTTCTACTTTGAGGGGTCAAATTAATTTAGGCACGACAGGTTTTAAGCTATAATTATGATTGCGATCGAGCTCACCTGATCTCCTGAAGCGGCGCCGGTCAGAGCAGATGTCTAGGGTTACATCCAGAGCTGGGCCCAGTGTAGATACTTCCCTTACTGCTGAACTCCACAAGCACACTCCACATATAGCCCGTTCGCAATCTCAATCAATGACTTGGATAAATTAAATACTATTTGGGTGCAAGAACACCTTGGTTGAGGGTTCCGTGGCAGAAAAGACTGACTTCTACGACAGACAACTTAACAGTACATGAAAGCGACCTTTGGGTGCGAAGCCCTAAAAATATCTTAGCGTAACTTCCAAAACAGTAGGGTAAGCGCCGCTATGATTGTCCCCGAGATCCGTTGAGGTGAGACCCAGTTTCACACACCATTTATCCCGCGCGTCACTTGTTTCTGCGTCCCATTTGTCAAAAACTCGGATGTCACTACTCACACTGATTTATGAACACACGGAACGCAATCCCTATAATGGATAAATATTGTATTACTTTTTCGTATATTACGGCTAGGGCGACTGAAATCCCTTGTCAATGATGAATGGATGCATTTTAATATTTTACAAATGAATTATTGCGTATCCATAATTTTTTTTTTGCAAGATTACAATACAATACAATACAAATACTTTTTATTGAACACCACAGATCAGTTCAAAACTATACAGAAACAAAGTAGACAATGTGCGGTCTTATCGCTTAATAGCGATCTCTACCAGACAACCAGTAAGAAAAGTAAGTTGGAGACAGTTTAAGTAGGTGGCGGAAACAAATAGACAGGATAAACGCAGGGAAAATAAAAACAACAATACCAACATAAATATAATACATAGGTAGCTAAATAAATAAAATAAAATAAGACATACATACACACATAACATTACTGTATAATACTTATGATAAAATAAATGTGAGAAAGTAACAATGAAAAATTAGATTATTGTACATCATCAGCCTGAAGATGTCCACTATTGAACAAAGGCCTCCCCCCCCTCCCCCTTAGCACACCATAATGAAAGACAACTCGCCACCCGCATCCACCGGTTTCCTGCAACGTTCACGATGTCGCCAGTCCACCTAGTGCTGCGTCTTATGGTTCGTGGTCGCCACTCGAGAACTTTTCTCCCCCAACGGTTGTCTGTTCTACAAACGCTGCGGCCTGCCCATTACAACAATACAATATAATACAATAACTCTTTATTGAACACCACATATAACAACCAAAACAGAAAAAAGGGATACAGAATATTACAAGGTAACAATAGGCGGCCTTATCGCTACAGAGCGATCTCTTCCAGGCGACCATAATGGACTGGTCTGGTAGGTACTTATTTTTGAAACTTTGACTACATACATATTACACCTGATTGTACATACTCTTCGAGCTATGTCGATGCCTCTAGTTCTTCGGCGAATCTCCGTATTCTGGATTCTGTCTCATAACGTAGCTCTCGCCATAGCACCGCATAGCGTAGCGTAGCATAGCGACTCTGAGTTTCTCCAAAAGGCCAGCAGTCAAAGACCACGTCTCAGAGCCATAAGATTATTGTACTAGTATAATGAAAGAAACTGAATTGCGTACCACTGAGGAACCTTTTCACTGAAAAGAGCCTAAGGTGGCAAGACCTAGGCCACGATTAGCAAGATTGTGTGAATTAAAATAATGATTGGTTGCTAGCCACATCGCCTATTATAACATGATCCCTAAGATTTTCCCCAAATCCCTCGATGGGCTTTTACCATCTGCGCGGGAAGAGAAGCAACTGGTACATTCTATTTTTTCTTTGCTCCCAGACCAGCATGGAATAACATGTTTTATGTATAAAAAACAACATGCCGTATATGAAAATATTTCTGTCGAGTTTTGTTCTTATTTACTTTAGTTTTGTTCTTACTGACCCCGTTTTACGATGTATTTGAATCCGAATGGTACAGTGACAATAAGAAAAGTATACGGCAGTGGTCTTATATTATGCGTTCATTAGCCACCTGTGCAACTAGTCGAAACACGTCGTCAAAAAAAATAGCCGCACAGTGAAAATGACAAAAATGAAAAAAAAAAATTTTTTTTTGAGGTTTATACATATGTTGAAGTAGCAAGGTTGGAACCTCCTAGTAAGCATAAGAATGCTTGTGTCAGGAAGCCCCGCTCCTCTATTATTGCCAGTCTGCTATTTAATACGAAAAGAGTAAAGCACTTAAACGTAGCTAACAAAATATACAGTTCATTCATTGATCAGCGAAAATTTGTGTCTTTCTGTACACAATTATGTATTACTAGCTGACCCGGCGAACTTTGTTCCGCCTTAAATTTGAAAAATGCCAGTGGTTTGGGCTGTGCTATCCCGCGGGAACTATGCAATTTTCCGGGATAAAAACTATCCTATGTCCTTTCCCGGGACTTAAACTATCTGTATACCAAATTTCAACTAAATCGGCCCAGCGGTTTAAGCGTGAAAAGGTAACAGACAGACAGACAGACAGAGTTACTTTCGCATTTATAATATTAGTAAGGATAAGGATAGTAAGGATAAGTAAGGAAGTAAGGATTATTATAGCTAGTCAACAACCAGAGTAACTAGACCATAAATTTACAGTGTCGTGTGACAGCAAATTGAGCTGTCAAGTCATCATTTGTCATCCGTAATGATGCCATGTAAATCTGCCGATATTGTGAGATATCTCATTTCCTTCAGTTGTTTTTGTTATTATTGTAAGATAAACTATTCACTTTGCGAGATTATAAGTTTATAGCATTTTCGGTGTTACATTTTCTATGATTGATTTATTTTCTGACATGTTTTACCATATTTATGCATACTGTATAATATTTCCAATATCTTGTGTATAATGTACCAGTTGCTTTTGTTCCCGCGCAGATGGTAAAAGCCCATCGAAGGAATGGAGAAAATCTTAGGAATCATGTCATAGGCGATGCGACTAGCAACCCATCATTATTTTGATTCTCCTTACCACCAATACTCCCACAATCGTCTTGTTACCCCGTAAGGGATAAAGACGTGATTTATATATGTATGTACGTATAGTCTACAACTGAGGCCTTTGTCGAGTAACGGGGCACTATATGATTACCGAAATATCAAACCAAAGAAAAACTAAAAAAAGGCCTCAAATCGAATTTTAATGTATTTTGACTGTCAACAACTGTTCTTTCCAAATATCTCGTTACTTTAATCACTCAATTCTATTATGGCCCGCCTGTCAATACGGACGCCAAATAAGGCCCAAAACGAATTTTAATGTATTTTTACTGTCACTAACTGTTCTTTCCAAATATCTCGTTTCTTTAATCACTCAATGTTATTATGGCCCACCTGTCAATATGGACGCCAAACAAGGCCCACAGTAATTACGGCCAATAATCCAAGTATAATTAAGCCCGAGCCGTATTGACGTTGTCCAATATTATCTGCGTTACTTGATTAGGTCCCGTTCTAATGCTTGTTGATTTATTGAACTAATTAGTGGTTATTAACCCTGGATGCAACTGCACGGTAGATCGGAAAGCGGTGTAATGACTTTATTTACAGTTGTCTACTGTATTTCCGTATCCGTATGTTTTCCTTGATTAGTATAAAGATGCACTTACAAGGAATTTTTCAAATTAAAGGCGGAACAAAGTTTGCCGGGTCAGCTAGTTAGAAATAAATAAGCTACTAAATTTTAACTGCTTGGGCCCAGTGTCCAATACTAATCAAGAGCACAAACAAATCACCAAATCTAATCTTTAAACAGTTCAAATAAATCCGTTGGCACTATAGAAACAAATGCTTTTAAGCAAACCCAATCTACATACAAAATGTCCTATTACTGTCTTTTTGTCACCGGTCAGTAGGGTAGAGGCGCCTATTGTTGGTCACTCGATGTCCATTTCGTGTGACAATTTAATGGAATGAATAATTTAATGGAATTAATGGGGTGAGTGCTAAGATAATTGGACGAAGTGTTTATTTGATTAGGAGCGATTATTTAGGGATTGTCGGGAATAATGTTACAATACAATATAATACAATAACTCTTTATTGAACACCACATAACAACCAAAACAGAAAAAAGGTATACAGAATATTACAAGGTAACAATAGGCGGCCTTATCGCTACAGAGCGATCTCTTCCAGGCAACCATAATGGACTGGAGAACAGAACAGATCGGAGCAGGTGGTGCAATTTAGAATATTATATTAATATACTAAGTACTGAAATACATAATATATTATACATGAAACACACATTTATAATAAATGGAGATGTAAATAGACACATACCCACATACCTAAAAAAGCCAGCTACAAGATTCATGCACAAGATGACAGATAGTGCTCCTTTAACATAGATTTAAATATGGGCAAGGATTTAGGATTTTGTTACCTATTTGAATTACAAATAAAATATTTCTTGGAATGTGAAAACAGTCTTTTTATAAAGTGTTTTAATGAAATTAAATCTCAATTTATTCAACCGTCTAACCCTTCAAATGCGTGTCGGATTCTGCTCGACTTTATGACTTGGAAAAAATGGGTATAACCCATTGCACGGTGAACAAGAGGCAAGCAGTTAGCGGTCAAGATTTATAAACCTATTCGCAAAAAAAAACGGGAACCCAAAACTTTTCATTCCACGAAAAATTGCAGCAGTTATTTCAAGCAATTGAAACAACCTTTTTTTTTGTCGCGATGAGTAATTTTCTAGAAATAAAAAAGTGCCTTTTTTCTGCAAAGTAGTTTCACGTTTTTACTTTTACAGTAGTTTTTAGCGATAAATTCGAATTGACTTTTAATTATATCCAGATAAATCTCATTAGCAACTATTTGCATGGTAAGTGAAACAACACTTTTCCCAGTCGAAAAATCTTATGTAGTTAGAACCACCATAGCAAGAAGACGCAAGCGATCGTTATTGGCAGTCCGTATTTTATTTCTCGGATGTCTGAATTGGTGGTTAAAAATTTGTCCTTTGACGGAACAATAATTCCTTTCTCAGCTACCGTCAGAAATCTGGGGATTATTATGGACCAGACGCTTTCGTGGTCGGCCCAGGTTGCGGATGTCAGCCGAAAAGTGTTTGCCTCGCTTCACTCGCTCAGGCGTTTGCAGAATTTTCTGCCACTATCGACCAAAATTACACTTGCTCAGTCACTGTTGCTCCCCTTACTGGACTATGGTGACATTAGTTACCTGGATCTCGCTGAGGGGCTGCTTGACAGGCTTGATCGCCTCCAGAATGTGTGTATCCGATACATTTTTGGGCTTCGTAAGTACGATCACGTGTCTCATTTCCGCGCTCAGCTGAAATGGTTGCCTATCAGGGACCGCAGGAAAATCCACATTCTGTCATTGCTTTTCAACACTCTCTTTAATCCTTCAGCTCCGATCTACCTTTCCGAGCGTTTCAGCTATTTGTCTGTTGGCAGTCAACATCGATTGCGATCCAACTCTTATCTCCTTTTGGCCTGTCCTTCTTCCTCTTCCAAAACTTATTCCAAATCCTTTACTGTACACTCGACTAGGCTGTGGAATCGCTTACCAACCTCCATCAGGCAATCTCCCTCCGTAGTGTCGTTCAGGGAAGGTTTGAAGAAGATGTGGCTCGCACCATCTTCTTAAATCAATGGTAAATATTCCTTTGTTTATTGTGCTCTTTATTTATTTATTTTAAGTAGTATATTTTATTGATATATATTATAGGTAGTATAAAGTAGTTTATTGACTGGTAGGTTTTAGGAGTTTATGTATTATATTCGGTAAAGTTATGTATTGTGGCTCTTAGTGTCTGCAATTTTTAAACTCACTCGTCCATCCCTAATATAATATTCCTTTCATCCACTCAAAGGTTGACTGGAAGAGATCCCTTAAAGGGATAAGTCCGCCTTTGTGCATGTATCTCAGTGTTTGTCAATTGTATTTTGTCGTGTTTATTTTGCACAATAAAGAGTTTACATACATACACAATAGCTTAGTTTTTTCCACGTCTAAGATTGAATCGCTCCAATACATACACACATACACAAATCACGTCTTTATCCCTTACGGAGTAGACAGAGCCTAAGGTAACAAGACCTACAGGCCACGTTTAGCAAGACACTGACGTAGACGTGGAAAGTGGAATCAAAATAGTGATGGGTTGCTAGCCGCATCGCCTATAACATGGTTCCTAAGATTCGCCCATTCCCTCGATGGGTTTTTACCATTTGCGTGGGAAGAGAAGTAACTGGTACATTCTATGTTTTTTCTTTGCTCCCAGACCAGCATGGAAGTAATCGCTCCAACCTTTACTTTAAACACCCCTTATGGATTCAAAAGAAAATCACAGCAAAAGAAGTGAAACTGGTAAAAAAATCGCGACGTCGGCCACAGACCCCCAATGACCAAGTGACGGTAAATTTACCATTTACCCCAAAACGGGGTAAACACTTGCCCAGGGGAGCAAACCCTTCCGCTACCCATTCATCCACTTGTTATGGAAATGTAAGGCTTGACCCTTTGTTATTATTTATTATGTTCTCGAATAATATCAATAAATTGCCGTTTAGGCTACATTAGCTTTCCTTTTTTTCTGGAACTATAAATAATTCACAGGGGCTTTTTTTTCATGCTTATTCTTTGTTACTGTATGGAGTAGTTATTCATTTCTTATTTATGACTTAGTTATGCTTCAACACCCTTTGCGGAATGTTTAGAGTCCTTTCCTTAGCCCATTGTTATCCCTTACTACTGGGCAATCTAATGGCCTCGCCCTGAGGGCAAGATCAAGTACCAAAAACTTTTATAGTTAGGACAATGTGCTTAAAAACTAAACGCTCCGTTAATATTTTAACATAACAGCATACTACAAAATAAACTACAATTAAAAATGTATTTCATGCTGGTCTGGGAGTAAAGAAAAAACAGAATGTACCAGTTGCTTCTCTACCCGCGCTGCTAAAAGCCCATCGAGGGAATGGGCGAAAGTCTTATGAATCATGTTATAGGCGATGCGGCTAGCAACCCATCACTACTTTGATTCCCCTTTCCACCTATACGCCCACAATCATGCTCTACGTGGCCTTAAGGTTTTGTTACCTTAGACTCTGTCTACGCCGTAAGGGATAAAGAAGCGATACATCGGTTTTTGCACTGTCATAGTGAAGACTTTTCAGATTATTATTATGATTAATTTCTTCTACATCGTACTTAAAATAAAACCAATTCTGTTAGTTATTCTGCTGATATTTTATCTCATTAATCACTCCGGCGTGCATTAAAGTAAAAGGTAATTAATATGTTAGCGCGACAGTTTTCACAAGTTCAGCGGTTCATTAAGACTCCATTTTGTGCGGGGAATGGTGGTGGTGTATAAAATTATTATACTAACCCAGCAGCATTAAAGCCAGCATGCTATTAATAGTAGATCTTCTTATATTCCTCAGCGTTTTCCAAAAAAAGTCCAAATGATCATCATCACTACATAGTATAAAATAAAGTCGCTTTCCCTGTCCCTGTGTCCCTATGTCCGTATGTATGTTTATATCTTCAAAACCACACAACGGATTTTGATGCGGTTTTTTTAATAGATAGAGTGATTCAAGAGGAAGGTTTATATGTATAATACATGCATAATAGACCGTGCGAAGCCGAGGCGGATCGCTAGTTTTTTCTTAAATTTAACTATTTTGAGTTTGTCTAACTGAGAATCGTTTACCCTATCGATCCTTATATAAGAAAAAATGTGTCCCAAAATTTCCATTCCAGTTCGTCACTTTTCATATAGGTAAGTACGGAACGTGACGAAAAGGAAAAAAAGCAATAGTAAAATCTGAGACACAATTGTTTTTATTAAAATCGATAGGGTAAACGATTCTGAGTAAAAAAACCTAAAATATTTTAATTCTGTATACTTTTTTCTGTTTTGGTTGTTATATGTTTTTTTTATGTTAGATAGGCCAGACAAACGAACTAGTGGGTCACCTGATGTGGTGTTCAATAAAGAGTTATTGTATTGTATAACCTATTTATTCAAATTAAGCATTCAGCCCTGTTATTAAAGGCTTTTCGCTGCATTCTACCACCTCCCCGTATCCAAATCACTTACATCCCACAATTTTAACCCTCAACCGCCAAATTTGGTCCCATTTGTGAGACCTCGTCAACCCTTAATCTGCTGCGTTTTACGATTGCTCAAGCAATATCTGTCAATGTCCTCGTCAATAAATTTGGACGTTTAGTGCCAACGATGTCGTTGGTTCGCGGGAGAGCCGGGACCACAGCTGTGCAAGGGTTAAGTCTCGACAAATACACCATTTGCAAATAATAAGATGCGATGAGAGAATAAATTAGGGGTTTTGTTTGGGGGTGGGTCTTAGAAGGGATCAGTTGAAGTTATAGCATATTCTGTATGCCCGTGTTTTGTGAATCGTATTTGTAATTAGACGAACGTGATTTTTATTCCCTTCCATGCTGGGAGCAAAGAAAAAACATGTGCCAGTTGTAAAAGGCCTCAGAGGAAACGGGTTAAAATCTTAGGAATCATGTTATAGACGATGAGGCTAGCAACCCAACACTATTTTAATTCCCCTTTCCACCTATACGTCCACAATCATACTAAGCGTGGCCTTAAGGTCTTGTTACATTGGGCTCTGTCTCCCCCGTAAGGGATATAGACGTGATTTGTGCCAAAAATGTGGATTTGAAGAAGATTTGTTTTGTTCTGTATTTAACTTTTGAAGAAAATTTTAAAGCGACTGGGACAGTTGACATTTCTGTAGTTGTGGTAAAACTAAAAAAAATATGAGTTCAGGTGTCATAATGGTCAATAAGGCCCATGTGGCTGAAATGTGGGATGAATTGATCAGTCTTCCTGACTATGAAAGGTCCTGGGTTCGAATCTCGGTATGAGCAAGTTATTACGATACATAAGAATGTTTGTACCTGAGTCATGGATGTTGGGTAACAGGTGTAAGTTTTGCTTAGTTTGACGTTCACTATTTATTAAGCTCTTGAATAATAAACTAAATTAACATTGCAGATGCACCAAAAAACATTTTTAGCTTCATCATTGTTTAAAAATGTTCGTTGTGACTTTTTTTTTCAATACATTAACTTCGACTTTGTTAACGCCTCAATCGAATTAATTATTTTCATCACATAAATAATCTTATTCATGGACACCCTGTAGCGAAAATGTCTTGTCTTTTAGCGCCACAAACTTATCACATACCAGTGGCAAACATCGTAACTAAATCAATTCCTTACTAAAGCTATCGTTAGTCTTAGACAGTGGCGCCACGTTGCCAGTTACAGATAAATTTGTAGCCCTATTTCAACATCTTAGAGAGTTGCAATTAATAATTATTGCACTTCTTCCGGTCACATCCGGTTCCGGCGATGGCGGCACTTCCGGAAAAGGTGGGGGAACAATGTCTTACGATATCCTATGCTAATAAACATTATTAACAGTTGAGGAGGTTTGATAGGTTTCAGGAATGATGGCCTTTTGTTTAAGGAAGAAATATTGAGGAAGAAGTTCGTACTATCGACATTTGGTCGCCGTGCGACTTGCCTTATAAGTAGTAACTGTTACTACACTTCGACCAAATGGTAGTATAGTGTTCCGAATGGATACATTTGTTTTGCTACTTTTAGAAATAGCGAGGTCAAGTCATGCAAAATCCCTTAATCTGCTTTCAATCAACGCATAGACAAAAAAAACCGCAACTAAAAAAGGCTTAGATGGATCCCATGTTCCAGTAATTTCAGAAGTTGTCTTACGTTTTACGCTGGAACATAGCTGCGCTAGCACTGCTGCTTGGTAGCACCAGCCAAATTCCAATATCAACACAATTACACTGACATTTGACATAAAACCCAAACTAAAGTACAGAATCCCGCACACATGTATCATAACATCATAATATTATCATCCGGTGTGCAATCCCGTGCCATTAAAGTCCGGTTTTAATTAGCGAATGTACGTTCGTCCTTTACGACACGTGCCGCGGCACTAGTTTAGTGTCGACACTAAAATGAGCGTACCACCGGAATGATAATTCTGATTTTGATTGTGCTATGGTATTATATTATATGATTCTGGTTATCACTGGGTTATAACGCGTGTAGTTAAAGGCTAACGTCATTATTTAAGTCCGAAGGATTAGGTTTTGTAAGGCTCAAGTTAAATATGAATAATGCAAAATGGGAGCAAAGGAAAAACATAGAATGTACCAGTTACTTCTCGTCCTGCGCAGATGGTAAAAACCCATCGAGGGAATGGGCGAAATTCCTAGGAATCATGTTATAGGCGATGCGGCTAACAACCCATCACTATTTTGATTCCTTTTTCCACCTATACGCCTACAATCATGATAAACGTGGCCTTTAGGTCTTGTTACCTTGGGTTTTGTCTACCCCGTAAGGGACATAGACGTAATTTGTGTACGTATGTATGTATAATGTTAAAGAAGATAGCGGGAAACGGCTGGATGCGAAAGGCAGGGACCGAATTACTTGGAGTTCTCATGAAGAGGTCCACGCCCAACATTGGTATCCACAGGCTGAAGACGAAGAAGAAGAGTAGTTTTTTTTAAGCAAACTACTCAAAGTAATTTTACGTATTTGTTACAATTACGTTAATTAAAAAAACTCGTAAATGTGAGCACTTCCAATTTTGTATTATTACGGTGTTTTATTTAAAACAGCAAACATACTTTTTTGTTTTACAAAGGTAAAAAACTCAAAATGACTGAAACACTCAAATCAATAAGGACTTGTATCAAACAAAAACCTTTCACGCCAACAAATTGCCTACAAATCCACAAACCAAACTTACCACGGTGGACACGGAAATGAGACAGTCCCTTCGCAACATGTCGTAACACATCATTAATCTCTGATCTATGTGACATTTAATTACCTAAAACACCATTATATTGCGCGTTCTTCCTGCTATGCCCTTCGGGAACCATACTGAGTATTACCGATACAATTTCCGTAAGCAACAAACTGCTGCATTCGCATTTTGCACTCAATGTTATTAGCATAAAGGTTTCAAATACAACGCAACATTATGTCATTTACAACGTTCAACTGTGTGATAATCCAGCAAGAACTTTCTAGCAGACACGAAAAGCACTCTATGCCACCGAAATTAGGTCTTGAAGATGAATATAGTCTTTGACGTAATTAATATAGTTCTATTTATTGCTTCACGCCTAAGATTTTATTGCTTCTTGGTTGATAAGGCGGTGATTAAAAGGGAGTAGGTATTATGTGGTTCATATTAAAACACATCGTTTTGTAAATGTAAGTATAAAGTATCTCGTAAGGTAAGGATGCGTATGATTCATCATTACAGCTTACGGTGGCTACATGTTTGCTACGGCGTAGATCTCGTAGAGCATTTACGCTACGGTATACGTAGCACTTGCTACGGAGAGTGCATAGGTAACCTAATACTAGTCTACGTCTGGGTATATCTTTCATATAACAATAGGAAGGTTGTTATACAGTTTTACAGCTTGATGACTAGTAGAATATGCAATACCTTAATACGTCTAGGACAAAAATTGAATTTCCTACTTTTATTTTTTGTAGTTAAGTATAGTTTGCAGTGTTATTTTCACTATACATATACATGAATTACGTCTTTATCCCTTACGGGGTAGACAAAGCCTAAGGTAATAAGACCTAAAGGCCACGTTTAGCATCATTGTGAGCGTATAGGTGGAAAGGGGAAACAAAATAGTGATGGGTTGCCAGCCGCGTCGCCTATAACATGATTCCTAAGATTTTCGCTCACTCGATTTTCCCATTGGACTTTTACCACCTGCGCGGGAAGAGAAGCAACTGGTACATTCTATGTTTTTTCTTTACTCCCAGACCAGCATGGATTTGACTATACGACAAGGAAACGAGCTAGTGAGGCACCTGATGGTAAGCAATCATCACCACACCACCCATAGACACCCGCCCCAATACTAGATCTTAGACTTGCATGAGCTACCACCCGACCCGCGTTTTTTGTACTATAGCGTATTCTTACAATATACATTTAAAAGCATACAAACCGTACCGTAAATACCGTACACGTTTTAACGTAGACGGGGTGATAAATACGTGTGCATTTCTCGGTCTGGTTCACACTCAACAAAAGCCTTCGGTGAATCAAATGACAAACATTCGTTGGAACTGTTTAGTGGCAGAAGTATCGTTAAATAAATAGCAGCTAAACTAATTTTATCTTTAGGCCATTACAATACAATAACTTTTTATTGAACACCACACACAACAATCAAAACAGAAAAAAGGTATACAGAATATTACAAGGTAACAATAGGCGGCCTTATCGCTACAAAGCGATCTCGACCAGGCAACCATAATGGACTGGAGAACAGAACAGATCTGAGCAGGTGGTGCAATTTAGAATATATATTAATATAACTATCGTACTGAAAATACATAATACATTATATACCATGTAACACACATTTATTATAAATGGATATATAAATAGACACGTACACACACATATCAAAAAAGCCAGCTATGAAATTCATGCGCAAGATGACAGATAGTGCTCTTTCAACATAGTTTTAAATATGGGTCAACATTTACATTTAGCGCATTACTATAGTTCGGAAACATTGTCTTTGACTGTTACGACTGTTATAGTCAGCTTTTTATTTGTCTATCTTATATGTTTTCCGCATTGCCTAGAAGGTATTTCTCTGACGCGATACAACTATCCAATACTTTCCTCGGAAGTCTTTTCCAATACCTTTTATCTTTTATACTTAGTACGTGGTAAAACCGAAAACATAAAAAATCAAGAAGTAAAAGTTCTTGATTCATTTGATAGCACCTATCATTTGAATAACAGCGCCTTCTCTCATCTCTGGTGATTAGTAGATGTTCCACGGAAGTTTGTAATTTCGTATAGACACATCATTCAAACAGATTGCGCTTAGCGACAAAAATCCTATAATAACAAGGTCACGTGACAACTTGTAACAGATGGTGTAGGGGCATAGTTAGCACGCGTTCGATTCCCGGCCATAAGTTTACTTTTCGGATTTTTCTATATGTTCCAATTTTCAGTGTCGTTTAGATTTTTTTTTGTACGTAGTGTTCAAACAACAGTCGTTGTAGTGTAGTGTACGTATTGTATTGCAATTAAAAGTAAAACGTCGTAGAAAAACCAGACCATTACTCCATCGCTCGTGAAATTAATCTCTAAACAATCTATTTTTCTAAAGTCACCAACAATCCACAAATCACGTCACGCGAGCACACGCTCGGTATCTCGAACATGAGAAATGTCCCCGTGTCGGACATTTATTTGATGTCTGCAGTCGGGATAAATGATGTCGGCGCTCTCGCTAGACTTTTATAGATTTACGATGATGTCCGCAAAATGATCCCCATTTTGGTAGGTTTTGGGAGTACAGTGTTCAAAGCGCAAAAAAAACGGTTTTTGTTGAAATTCCTCGTCGATCGAGATACTGGACAACGTTGCTGAACCACGCAGCCGGAGGGGCTAGTTCAGTGGCGTAGCTACATAGGGGCTTGGAGGTGCAGTGCCCCGGGGCCCTCAAGCTCAGAGGCCCCTCGAATCCTTGCCAGAAGTAACATTTAATACTTGATAAAACCTCACCAGTTTAGATAGTAGAGAGGCCCCATTGCTTTATCGGCAAGGGCCCTTGGTTACCTAGCTACGCCACTGGGTTAGTCCCTTGATCACAATCACGTCTGATGGTAAGCGAAGTGATCTAGGATGGAATACGCCTGCCTAGTGACCATTCACGGCATGAATGCAGTATTTAGGGAACACAGACGCTGGCAGGGAGTTCCATTCTTTAGTTGTCTGGATAGTAAAGGACGAGTGGGACCGCCCTGTACGAATTTTAGGGACGCTCATAACAGATGGGTGAACCCCGCCTGGTCAACTCGTCAATTGCATTGACTGCGTACATAAATCCTGTTGATTATGGTCACTCTGGCTGTCTTAAATGACAGTCTTAAAAGTTTAGCTCTCGCGTTCTGTTTTAAAAATTATTGAGAAAACTAAGGGAACGTTGAAGTTTGACATCGAACATGAAATCATCATCAGTTAATTTCCTCTGGAATGTTCTTTTCATATTAAGCACTAGCTTCTAGATGTGGCTTCATACCCTTCATAGAATTTATTGTCCCATCATTTAACAACACACAACATGTCTCTGGACATTTATCTTCTCCAAAACGTTGCTCACTTTGCAGTAACACTATCGTTTTACAAGCATTTAGATTCGCAAAAAATACTATCTAAACTACCCAAAATAACCCTTTTCATTGCCAATCGTAAATATATCTCGCCAGCTATTAGTTCGATAAAATTCAACTCGAAACGATAAATAAAGAAGACTTTGACGGATGGCCAGTTTCCCCTGCAACGTATAGAATCACCACGTTAATATTACCACTATAATCGCCACAATCCTTCAAGAATTATCCCTTAGCTTCGCTATTTAAGGGTATTTTTGTACAAACTTGCTGTTTGCTCGACAGCAAAGTTATTTTTGTGAAGTATTGTATCTGTGTCACTTGGGAACGTTTTGTCCGAAACTTAACTTATTTAGTCCGTTCGCTGAATAAAACATTAGCCGAAGAAAGATGTTGGCGAAACGAATTTGGTTCACATGCAAGACTTTTTATCAAATTTTCAAATCGGTGTATAAAAATCCTATTCATTTTCAATGTTATATTAAAGACATGGTTAACTCTTTTATATGTCAGATCAGCCCAAGGAACATGACTGTTATTACGAACTTTGCATAAACAAGAGTGTAAAGCACACGTGTCATAAACAGTATTAAATCGCAAAGTTTCGCTGCCGACGACGCATATTAGCGTCGTAACTCGCCTTCGACTTTGCAACGCGACTTTTGCATTTCGTAGTTTCGCTACGTCGAGTTACGAAACGTTTGTGACGTTTATTAAGGTTTCGTCCAATAAATAATTTTGAATACTGGCTGTTTTGCTGACGGAACTTACATTGTCATCGATCCATTCCTATATACCAAATTCCGTGTTCCGTCGCTTTAGGGAAGCGAAAATCCCTAGAAGTTGTAAGTTTTGATATTTTTTTTTATTTTGATGCTTATTTTGTGATTATAGTCTTGCATAAATATATTAGTAGTTAAGTAGAATTTAATTATTGTAATTGTATTTATTTTGAACAAAATACTTTCTGACAAGTTTCTTGCGGCGCGTTCTTCTTGGCAATGATGATCTTTCCGAACGTAGTTTTGTAAAAGACATCTCTTTTATAGGTATAGCTTTTATTTAACTTGCAATTTATGTAAGTATGTGTGTATGTGAGTATGTTTGTCCGGGTGGAATCTTGCTACCTACTCAATTTTGAAGCAGATATGAAGATATGTTGAAGATCCGATTGACTTGAAATTTGGTATACATATGTGTAGGACGGATGACAATGCAAGTAAAGTCATCGTAAAACGTGTAACAGTTGTGCTCATTAAACTTATATATGATAATGATCCCGTAGAGGGATCGATACGCGTCAGTGTTTGTGTGGTGTAAGGGATAATTAAGTTTGTGGGATTTAAATGTGTTTTATTGGCAGTAGTGGATGAAAAACATTTATATCTAGGCTTGGTTATCTTGCACGTGAGTAGCGGAGCAGCAAGGTAAAAATTGTATGTTCATTGAAATGGACCTCCGCAAAGTAACGCCTGATTCAATAAAATAAAAGACTTATTTGTTTTTGCATTACCCAATGCTAAAGCCTACTCCATTCCTCCACCTATTCCACAACCCGTCGAATATCAAAGATCACTTCAATGAACTCCGACTGTATTCCTGTATGCAAATGCCATGATTTATGCATCTTGAGTGCATTGCTAAGGCAAGGTTGACGTGCTGATATGCATAATATACGGCCGTCATACGATATTACGCCATTTCGGTGTGAAAATCTTCGACTTCTCGCATCGTTTTGATGTCGGATGAATTCTTGCTATTTTCTACGCTGGCTAAAGAAATGGGCTTATCAATCTTTCACAAATTCCTCTTATAATGCTTATTTTTAAATTTTATGAATATACATTTTATTAATGGGTTTTTTTTAAATGGGGGTTTTAAAATTTTTAAGTTAATAATTATTTCGTTTATATTTGTGTATGAACGTGTTTATACGTGTTATCACTATTTTGATTCGATTCTTTTGCCATCTTTGCGCCCACAATCTTGCTACGTGGCCCGGGTTTTTTTTTTATAAATTAAAACCGACAAACGGGCATGCGGTGCACCTAATGGTAAGTGATCACCGCCGTCCATGGACAACTACAGCACGAATGGGACTGCTAGCGCGTTGCCGGCCTTGCAAGAAATGGTACACGGTACCCATATCGTAGCCAGTTGGAAAAACCCCAGCCGCCAGCCCATTCCAAATTTTGCACGTACGGGGCAAGAAAGACCGCTTAAATCGCACGGTGTTGGAGTACCAACTATCGAGGTGATGTTGGTGGAAACTACTTTTGCGTCGTCGTCGTTGCGGTCTTGCCACCTTAGGCTCTGTCTGCCCCGTAAGGGTTAAAAACGTGATTTGTGTGTGTATGTGTTTGTATGTATGTATGAACGTCGCGAAACTTACCAAATACCGTAAGTAAACTTTAAAGTCGATACGTAACTGGACGATTAAATTTATTCGCGCGCACGCGTAACGTTATATCGCCCGCGGAACGTGTTAAACAGTTATTGCACATAAAACTGTTTCTAACTGTTACCGGTTTATTGCAAACCGTTTACCGTTAAACTTTAACGATGACACGTAATGCGATTTGGGAATTTTTCAGTTCGGTTTGTGGGATAACACGGATTTTATCTCATAATAACTACATGTAAATTCTAAATAATAAAGGAGCAATGAAACTGACATGGCGTCATTGCCAAGAAGAATGCGCCCCGAAAAAACATGGCAGAAAGTATTTTTTTCAAAATAAAATACAGTACATACATACATAAATCACGTATTTATCCCTTACGGCTTAGACAGAGCCTAAGGTAACAAGACCCAAGACCAGGTTTAGCATGATTGTGTGGATGAAAAGGGGAGAATCAAAACAGTTATGGATTGCTACATCCCTATATAACATGATCCCTAAGATTTTCGCCCAATCTCTCCATGCTGGTCTGGGAGCAAAGAAAGAACATAGACTGCACCAGTTGCTTCTCTTCCCACGCAGATGGTAAAAGGCCATCGAGGGATTGGGCGAAAATATAGTAAGATTTTTTTTTTTATTTGAATAGGAAGGCAAACGAGCAAGTGGGTCACCTGATGGTAAGTGATCACCACTGCCCATAGACACCCGCAACCCCGGAGGGATTGCAGATGCGTTGCCAACCTAGAGGACTAAGATGAAATGCCTCTTGTGCCCGTAATTTCCCCGGCTGTCTTACTCTCCACACCGGAACACACCTTATACTTAAATTCTACTTAAATCAAACACATTTATAAAAGGGATGTATAAAGTCCCCAAGCATTAAATTATATTAGTCTATAGTAGAGATGTAAAGTCTCTACTAGTTAATGTAAAACAAAGTAGTTATGGAAAAAAAGAAAGAGAAAAAAAAACAATATAAATAATATAAGTTCAGTGGAGGTGTACAACGCCTCCACCGTCAAATAAATTAATTGGAGATATATCAATTAATTGGACAACGTAATGTATCCGTAAGGGTATTTAAGTATCTATTATTAGCATCCAATCCATCATAATCAAAGGACTTAACGTGGTCACAGACCAAAAGCCTAATTCAACAGCAATAACCAACTCAAGCGCTACCAAGGCTCTACGCCCGTTTCAGACGTAACCCAACTTGAACCCTTACCAATACAGAACAGGGTATATTTTACTCAAAGCGAGAGCTGAAACATGGGACTGTGTCATAGTCATTCAGTGATTTATCGAAACATCTCTTTGACGGTAATCTTGTTTACTCGCTTCAATATTCATATTTGTTCTGAATGCTCCATACATGCTGAATTGCCCGTTCACCATTCTGCTACACCCTTTATATCAAAGGACCGCATCCTGTATACAGCGTGTTTAGTTGCCAAAGTATGTCCACGGGGTCAAGGTATGGTGGTTGGTTTAATAGATTGATTCTCTTTGATGCAACGGTTTTTAGCTTTTGATGTGAAGATTTGTGTTATGATGGTTTTCGCCAGATGCCGACTGAATGTTAACTTACTGTAATAATAAATAATATATGTAAATAATCCTACTAATATTATAAATGTGAAAGTTTGTGACTTTGGATGTATGTTACTCTTTCACGCCAGATCGGCTGGACAGATCTGGGTGAAATTTGGAACATAGATAGATTATAGCCGGGAATAACACATAGGCTACTTTTTATCCCGGAAAATTGCGTAATTCCCGCGGGATAGCGATAAACGAATTATATGCCGACGAAGTTGCGGGCAACAGCTAGTGTAAAATATAATAAGAGTACACACATACAATATCTAAGGAGATAGTGTGAGCCGTGTTCCTCAAGCCTTCCTTGAACGACGCCACGGAGCCATGTTTCTACAATCGTACTTGTATGGCTATTGTAACTCCTTTCATCCATGATCATGTATGTATGATCGGTTGTAAGGCTCTGTGTACACTGTATTAATCAAGTAAACAGGTACGAACAGCGTCAGCAGCCGCGGGCTGCAATTGCCTAAGTGCTAACGATCTTGTTGGGTTTAGATTTATGCTTGCCAAGTATGCGGTGTTTGATCTATGTACCGTGTCGCGAGGTGGCGTAGGGAAATACCTACTGCCCTAATAAATTTTTGAGTAATGAAAAAAACATAGAATGTACCAAACGCTTCTCTTCCCGCGCAGATGGTAAAAGCCCGTCGAGGGAAGTGAAAATCTTAGGAATCATTTATAGGCGATGCGGCTAGCAACCCATCAATAATTTGATTCCATTTTCCACCTACACACCCTCAATCTTGCTAATTCCGTGCATGGCGGGAAGAACTTGATAACTCCAAAATGGCAATTTTACAGGGCAGCGATTTTAAAGTTTGTCATTTTCTCCAAAATCCGTTTTTATCTCGAACTTATCTCTATAGCTTGATTTATGGATAATTTTATGTAATCTTTCAAAATTATGTTACGTGTTCTCGTAAATTCTGCTTATTTTGTAAGATATTAGACTTATCAACATACTACCCAGAGACTTATCAACTTATTACCCATACATTAGTGCTCAAACCAGTGAAAACATTATTTAATTTAATTCCTAAAAATCAGTTTTTCAGTGTAATTGAAATGTCTAAATTGATTTAAGAGTAATTTTAGATGGTTTTTCAAATATGGTTATGTTTATCTTTCTTACTATCTTATTATTCATAATAATTGACTTATCAACATGTTCACCGATGACTTATCAACTTATTCACCATAGAATTGGGTATCAATAATACACATTAATCGTTTGTAATAAAAAAAATGTAATAAAAATGTTCGTAATAAAATTTCAATAATTTGGGAATGCAAGCGCACTTTTTGCACTACCTAATTTGAAAAAAAAAGAAAAATTAGAACGACTTCTGGGCTACGTTCAGTAACTAAAGTCGGATGAAAATCGTCCGATCATGAACACACTTACCGAACGAGTTGGGACGTTCTTCTGTCAAAAGTGTCAATTCAAAATAAATATAAAATAAATATTTGCTCCGAGACCTGAATAGAAATTCCATTTATATTTATTTTGATATTATATTTCTTATATCTTTGATATTATATTATTATATTTCTGTCCCTTTTCATCTTGAATCATTAACGTCTTCATTGAATCTCCCATTTTAAATTAAATTCACATTAAATTTAAATGTCGATGGTATGCGATTTCGTATTCGTAATAATAAGTTTATATCCCCAGCGTTCGAATTATAAATTTTGCCGCTTTTCAACTGTCAAAGTGACGTCTGGGCTTTTTTTACCCATCTATTTTATGGGGTGACCGGTGTGATCGTCCGATGATCGCACTGACTTACTGAACGGGCCAGTGCGTAGTCGGGTGTCGTCGGGTGATCAAACTGAACGCACCCCTGTTCTCATATATCTCGGGAAAAGTAGTATGCGACATCAGTATGAGACATGACACAATGTGACAAGTTATTCAATAAAGAACGTATTTTTGATTTGACCCGGTCTATAAATGAGAAACTACTAAGATAACACGAGATATCATATTCCGTGCATAGTGTGAGTAACTTGATAAGTCGAAATATAACGTCAATATATTAATTGTTAACTTTATAGTGTAAGTATAAATTGACATATCAAGTTACCAGTAGTTGAATATAAGTAGATAAAACGATATATTTATTTGTTAACGTAATAGTGTGTTAGTCGTCGCTTTGATATCTTGTTTTGTCAATTTACGTACGCTAGATCGGTTTTTGAGCATAAGTTGATGTAAGGATATATTACGATATTATATATTTTTTTGTGACTCATCGCGTATATATCTCGTTTCGTTAAATAAAATACACAGCGTATGGATATATTCAAATACTCACGAGGCAATATCTCTAAAAGTATCGTAGATATCGAGTTGTCAATTTTTTTCCTACAAAACCAATGCTGTAGGAAGCCATTGCGACGATAAAAAAAAATCGTGTAAGTGGAGTTATCAAGTTCTTCCCGCCATGCACGGAATTGTGGCCTGTAGGTACCTGTTACTTTAGGCTCTGTCTACCCCGTAAGGGATAAAGACGTGATTTGTGTATGTATGTGTATGTAATTTTTGACTGTCACTTTTTTTTTTAACACAACAATACAATACAATACAAATACTCTTTATTGAACACCACAAATCAGCACCACAACCTTGATTGTAAAGACTTTAGGGTGCCTACTACGCTTAACTATGAATGTGGCAGTTATCATTTAAACGATATTACCTCTAAAATCGCAGTCAAAGCTGATACCTGGAATGTTTTTAAGTAAATTACGTGAAATGCGCTATTCTAGAATCCTTAATCGCACCAATATCCGTGGATGCTTTCTGAATAGGGCTGGCTACAACGTTTTTTTATTATTTTTCAATTAGGTGATACTTTGCGGTGATTGAAAAAAGCCGTGGTAGCCTAGTGGTTGAAGTTTTACGGAATTTATGTGTGAAATTACATTTGAAATTTACCATGAGCTTTTCGGTGAAGGAAATCATCGTGACGACCTGCACACACCTGCGAAGCAATACAATGGTGTGTGTGAAGTTCCCAATCCGCACTGGGCCCGCGTGGGAACTATAGCCCAAGCCCTCTCAGTGTGAGAGGAGGCCTGTGCCCAGCAGTGGGACGTTTAACGGACGACGGTAAATTTGGATATGGAAAACATGAGTCCGATCTTTTGTCGACAAACGTTTCACTCATTATATCGTTTCACAAGTTTCACTACCAATTCATTTGGCAACCCTTTAATGTCTGCTAAGTCGTAATAAATTTAAATAAATCTTTGTGGAGATACATACATAAATCCCGTCTTTTTCCCTTTTGGGGTATAGACAGAGTGGAATAGAAACATTGTGGGCGCATATAATTGGAAAAGGGGAATCAAAATAGTGATGGGTTGCTAGCCGTGTCATAACATGATTCTAAAGATTGTTGTCTATTCCCTCGATGGGCTTTTACCATCTGCGCGGGAAGAGAAGCAACTGGTAAATTCTATGTTTTTTCCCTACTCCCAGACCAGCATGGAAAAAATCTGAGAAACCTCTTCACTACATAGTATAAAATAAAGTCGTTTTCTCTGTCCCCGTGTCCCGATGTATGCTTATATCTTCAAAACTACACAACGGATTTTAATGCAGTTTTTTTAATAGATAGAGTAATTCAAGAGGAAGGTTTGTATGTATAATACATGCATAATATACCATGCAAAGGCGGGTCGCTAGTATAATATATTATAATACATTTTTATTCAGAAAAAGTACGGTTCTCAAAGTTGGCACCCCTGGTGTGATCGTGGAAGTCGGCGTCCCTCTTCGAAGGTATTTGCAGGTTAGACTCGAATATTTAGCAACTTTATTCTAATGGTTTTTCGATCGTTACTGCTCCCGTTTAGTTTTAATATTCCTTTATACGAGCGCATTTAGAATAATTGTCAGATTTTATAATAAAGATGGCATTTGAATCGTACACTTATTGCATAAAAACACATTAATTTTACAGGTAATGAGAAAAACGGATGTACAAATGCGAACTTACCCCCTAAAGGTATCTCTTTCGAACTATTGACAGGACAACAGAAACCAGAGTATAGAGAGTAGACATATCTACTAAAAAGCTAAGACCAAAGACCCTAACTTAACCTAAACAAATAAAGCATTAAAATAATAATAAGAATACACCTACAACAATACAGGTACACCCTAATACATATAAAAAAGTACGATAAACTAGTACATACATACATAAATCAAATCTTTATCCCTTACGGGGTAGACAGGGCCTAAGGTAACAGGACCTAAAGACCACGCTTAGCATGATTGTGGGCGTATGGATTGAAAGGGAAAAATATTATGTCAGTAATACACTACATATAAACTACATAAATATACACAATGCAAAACATACTAAGTCCACTTAAGAAGACCAAATTTGACCAGACGTAGACAAAAGCCAGTAACAGAAACGACCGTTTTTTTAATCATCCAATTTGCTCGCTTTGTTCAAACATTTAAACCATTTGACCCTTCAAACGACCGAGAAATTAGGAAAAAAAAAGAAATTAATTTTTCGCTTCCCATTTGCGGCAAGACAGACCATTCTTAACCCCCCCACTGCGTGCCAAGAACACCCTGGGGATAGTAAATTTCTTTTAAACACCTCTCATTATTCGCAATAGCCACATAACAGTTTAACCCTTCAGTGCAGCTGGGGTCTTTTTAACCCGATTAGGGTTGGCTGCCGTCGACCCGTTAATTATTTCATAAGTACATTTACTAACGAAAACTACTCCTAAGACTTCTATATAAAAATTTACTTAACGACAAAAAATATGCACTAATGATGTCGTCATATTTTAAAAGTCGTAATGTTTTGATTAGTTTCAAGGAAACTAGCTATTTTTCTAACAATGTTTGCGTTGTCCATCTTACATAGTTGTTTACCAAATATCAGGTCAATCCAACTACTAGAAGTGAGTAAATTTGACTTGCAAGTTTTGACCCACACAAGCACAAATACTAACCCGTTAAATTAAATAAATACACCAAATATAAACACTTCGTTGTGACCACTTATTCATTTATAAAAACAGACGAACTCCAGTAAATAATTTAAACGAATAAGTGTGACCCTCGGTGTTACCCGGTTAGTCGTCAAACGACATGCCGTTACAAATCCGCATTTTATTGTATTAGGTTTTGACAGATATCGCCGAACGCCGCATAAAACGCACGCCTCTTCCGCCTGACGAGCTCGTTGATGGGTTGAATCAAGTTATACTGTGCACATTGCAAGGGTTGAATAAATAACAACACATACACATACACAAATCACGTCTTTATCCCTTACGGGGTAGACAGAGCCTAAGGTGGCAAGACTTAGGCCACGATTAGCAAGATTGTAGGCGTATGGATGGCAAAAAATTGAATCAAAATAGTGATGGGTTGCTAGCCGCATCGCCTATAACATGATTCCTATAATTTTCGCCTATTCCCTCGATGAGCTTTTACCTTCTGCGAAGCAACTGGTACATTCTATGTTTTTTCTTTGCTCCCAGACCAGTATGGAAGTAATAACTTAGTGCTGCAATTAGTAAAAAAACAGTAAATACTTACACAATGAAGATCATTGAGCTGGTAAGGTGTTGTAGTGTTTTTAAAAGAAACTTATTCTTCTTCTTTTTTTAATATGTCCCCATCGATCGATGCGATGATTTCGCCAATGTCAAAGTAATGAATTCAGTATTCAAAAATTTTGTAACAAAAATGTCGGCAACGTTGTACGGTAGAACACGGTCAAAAGACCCTATCCCTGTCGGGCTCTTAGCCAACAGATAATGAAGAATCTCAATCCTCAGAATCTGCCAGGAAATCATTAAACGATGCCTAGGTTGCACCGGACCAACTGCTCTTCCCCTCAGACGGAACCAAAAACGAACCGCAGCTCCTGACCACACACGGAGGTAACCCGACTCGCACGCCTATATACCTGAATTAGATTAAGTACTTCGAAAAGTACCCGAGGTCATAAGTATAACTCGCATACCCTCGCAATAACATTATCTATGTCTTTCTACATGGAGTGCGAGTCGGGTTACCTCCGCGTGTGGTCAAGAGCTGCGGTTCATTTTTGGATTCGTCCGGGGGAAGAGCAGTGCTTGGTCCGGTGCATCCTGGGCAACGGCTAATGATTTCCTGGCAGTTTTTGAGGGATATCATTGACCGTTAGCTAAGAGCCCGACAGGGGGCGAGGGGGGTTTTTGACCATTACTGTACAATGTTGCCGACATTTTGTCACAAGACTTTTTTTATATTTTTGTTACTTTGACATTGTGTAACGGTACATAGCGTATTTTACCGTTAATTTCACAAATATATGATTGGGAGTTGCCCATAGTCAATTAATAATATTAGAATATATTATTAATTATTATTATTAATGTTGACTAACACTAGTTTTGTAATCACTGATACTAACATAATATGGATTTATAATCTGAAATAAAAACATTTTATTTTATTTTATTTTATTTTATGTAAGTCTTTCCTTTTCCTTTTTTTTTATAAGATGTATAGACTAAATAATAATCAAGCTGGAATTTCTGTACGAGGGTGATAGGAATTGTATGAATAGATTGCGCAGGAAGGTACTAAAATACTGTATAAAGGCTGAATAAACTACACAGGTAGTATATGACACTAAAATGTTCGATAATTGCGTAAACAGCATCGTACGCGCTTCCTCGCAACTAGAATGAATTGACGTAATTTTCATTGATCGTGTTGTTTCATGTTGGTTGTATCTGAGGTGCGTTCTATCTCTTTCACACGCTAGACTAACCACAAAACAGGTATGTATGTAGTTGTATGTATACGGTCCGAGACTCACGGGGAATAGCGAAATTCGACCTTATTGGGTAGAGCGTAAGGATCGTTTTGGCTCAAATGTCGGAAATGTCGGAGATGACGCAGAAAACGCAGAAGAGGACGGTGTCGGAGATGAGCCTTATGTTGCTGAAAACGCTAATGTCTGAGAAGATGCAGAAAACGCAGAAGAGGACGGTGTCGGAGATGAGCCTTATGTTGCTGAAAACGCTAATGTCTGAGAAGATGCAGAAAACGCAGAAGAGGACGGTGTCGGAGATGAGGCTTATGATGCTAAAAACGCTAATGTCTGAGATGATGCAGACTTAGCGAGTATAAAAGGGACGTTTCTTCAAGGAATCGGGATTAGTTGTTTACGGAATTTCTTCAAGCGAGGTCTTGCTGCTGTAAGCGATATCGGTTCGCAGTTTATTTATTTTGACAAAGTTTGATTAATTAATTTAATTGTTTAACGTAGTTTAATCGGTTAATTATTTATTGTGCATCGCAATCAGTGTTCGTGAACCAATTACCATACCAACCTCACCAATATCCTTGATCCTTCCCTCATCCGATTTCTCTGTGGCCAGGACACCTTTAGCCGTCAGTATCATGATCGGTACCCTGAGTCCGGGGTATTGGCAGAGAAATTACCACCATCATCGTCATTGTCATGACGTTTGATTATTGGCCATGAATTCTGATTGTGTGTTCTAATTCTGTCACGCTTGAAGTAGGGACTTTACGGGACGAGGTTCCCGGCCCCAAGGCAACCTGGCGGTGTTAACAAAGCTTGGGGTTTAACGTCTTTCGGGACGGAGTCAGGCGTTGGGGATCGACCTGGCGCTCGTCTGCCGCATGGCAGTCGAGAAACTTCCCTCCAGCGTTATCAGGCTCTGTGTATCTGCTGGTCAGTGCATAGGACTGGTAGCGTTGGTCTCATATCTATATATTTATTTATTCGCACAGCTATCTCTCCGCCCTACTCCATTCGCAACCTGGTTTCGGCCAGCGGATGGGGTTGTTACACATGGCGTAGGAAATAGGGTTAGGCACACACCGAGGATGCCACCTCAACCCCCTAGTTAGTTCAGATTAGTCACATCACACATCACGCAATTAATGTAAATGTGAGGTATCCATCACCTCTAGCTGTGGGATATACAAAAGTCGCATAGGATTCTTATTAGACATGGATAGGATTCATAGGTTATTAGGGTGTACTATTTTCAGGGTTCCTGATTTACGCAGCTGTCACAGAAGAAATACTGAGTGAGTGTTTTCTTTATTTTGTGTTACCTTTTTTGTGATATGTGAGCTCAGGCTGATTTTATGCAGTGTCACTTATTCATGCTGTCTGTATTCAGCGGTCATTTGAATTACTTGCTTTGATTCATTTACTTTCAATAATTGTTGAATTTGCCTTAGCTGGATTGTTTTGGGAGGTGGATTAATCAACACCTCATTTGAAATTAATTTTACGTCATCAAGACTCGCATGTAGTTGTTTTACCTAGGCCGGGAAGCACTACAAATGCATTGAGAGTCATCACCATCACCATCCTCTGAAATATGAACAATTGATAGTGGAAATGGAATCTACTATTATCATCATCACAAGATTAATTTACTTTGTAAAACTATTCTCAGCTATCGCAAAGCACTACAATAACAGTGTACATGTTAATTATGAGACTTGTGAATTGAGGTCTTTATTAAAGTGAGTAATTTAATATCACTATTGAATCATGGACAGGAGACCATACCTCATCCGGTAGCGCATTGGTTTGGCTAGTTACCTATTTTGAAGTATAGTAGTATGAAGTCATACTGTAGTGAAAGAATACTACTTACGATCTAACTCAGACTTGCTGTTCACTATTAAGGGGAACCCAAACTTATGCCTATGAAGGTCTTTTGTGTCGGTCGGGGTGTAATCAACATATTACATATCATCTTTTATGACTGTGTTTAACGCGTGCATTTCTATTTCTCGTCTACAATTTGATTTGTGTACTTAATTACCTTCTAGCAGCGGATTCCCTTAACTTGATCATGAGATGATCAAGTATTTTAGCATAACATGTAATAAACTAATTTACAGGTTCTTTACACTCCATAGATCTCCATTAAACTTTAATTATAATGTGTTTCCTTGCTACGTTTTTAGCCATCGCCTTACTTACTTTACCGTGTACTACTATCATGACGAGCTTTATAATTTATTAAATATGTTCGATTTATTTCCATACTTGCCCAAGTGATCACCTAACTTTAATACTCTATACTTCATTAACTCGGTATAAACCTCTTTCCAATCAGTTAATTCCAATCATCAATTCTTTTAATTCAGCGCAAACTAAAATCCTTGAAGCAATGTGTTGCTAGCCGTCGCGTATGCAAGTTAGTTTTGCTTCATAGGTAGATCAATCTTTACTCGTCACTAAACGTTCCCAGGGTTACGTAGGACGCGGACACAACGAAGGGTATTTAAGTTAATTACTAGACGATTCACGCACTAGACGATCACATGGCCATTTCTTCAATATATCACGTATCACGACCAGTATAGTTGGTTAGGCTTTCACGAAATATATAACTTATTAGTAGGCGTCTTTATTTACCTCCTATATTAAGTACGCGTTGGATTGAGCTATGTAGTTTAGGTACGTTAGGCGCTATTCGAAATTATTTGAATTAATTTACAGTTTTTTTGATATATCTTAGCATTTTAATAAAAATTAGACTAGGGGGGGGGGGGGACGTTTTGTTACAGTGGTTCGCGTGACCAGGATTTAGGATTATCTTAGGTTCTGGTGTAGTTAGGTCATATATCAATACTTGTTAGCTGATAATACATAGCTCAATTCAGGTTGTTTATAATTTCTTATCGTAATAGGATGATACTTTTAGCTCGTATTTTATAAGTCTGTTTGTCTCTTAAACTTTCAACATAGGTAGGTTGCCTAGGAATTGTCCAACAGTTGCTTTTTTTATAAAAAGTAATTGTTGGACACAGTGTTGCCGTGTAATGGAAAAGTGAGAGTAAGGATTGGTATCTTCCATAGGTTACTAAAATATAATATTAGTTGGATATAGTTCAATAAAACAGTCACCTTAAGAATACTATTTTAATATTGATCTTTACATAATTTTCTAAATTATTACTGTAGCATTTTATTTTCATGACATTTATTATAAGCACTCATAGTTCTAGTTCAGTTATGATATTTGATAGTCACGTTTTTATCACCTTGTTCACTTTGCACTTAATATTACCTTAGCATTATTGTCGTAAACTTTCATTGGTCCACTTCACTCCATAGTTCCGTTAGTTCATGATTCCGTTCATTCACGGCGTCCCGTGAAGATTTTTGCAAATTCTTATCCACTTCGCACCCTTACTTTTAAAATAAACAACATCCGTTGTAGGTAGGATACCGCTAGCTAACTAATAACCATATTTGCACTTTACGTTGTAAACTCTGCTCCTTTTAGCTAAAATTGTTCAGTCCACTCGTAGTTGATGTAATCACTTATATATTACGTTCGGTCATTATTGTTGTAAATTTAAATTATCCACTTGCACTCTTACTTTAATCGACGTCCGTTGTAGATAGGATACTGCTAGCTAACTGACAAAAAAATCTAGCACTTTACTTGGTAGGATTATATTTTAAGGAGCAATTACACTGTTGCGTTCGCTTTATTGAGTCGCCGAACTTGTCTCACACTAGGTTAATCAACTAAAGTTTTGTTAGGTACCATTTTTGCGCCTACGTTACTTTAGGTTTATCTAATCTTAATCTAGGGGTCCCTACTGATATTTTTGTGTAATTATTTTAATTTTATTACTATTAAGATAGGAGCTTCCGATACTTTAGGTTGTGTTTTTTTTTACTTTCATAGCATATTATGGTATTTTAATGTCTCTTTTCTAATGTTGTTATAGGCTCTGGTTACCCTGTAGTGGTATAGACGTGTTTTGCAATATGTGTATGTAAAGATTTTACGCTGCAAGACGTATGCAGAGATAGGCTTAGTGTATTTGCCCCTCATTGGAAATTATAAGTATTAGCCGATCAAATATAGGTAGACTTCTCGAATTGTCGATTCATTTAGGGTAGATTTCGGTTTGGTTAATGTGATACCTACCTTCCTTATAAAAGTTGGTTTAGGGTTCCCGGTGTAGATGAATATTTTTGTGACTTGAGAATGTACTAAAATATTTAACTGGTTTGTAAACAAGTTGCTATTTTAGATGCACTTTTAAATTAAAACTGAATGTTCATTTGACTATAGGTAGATTACTCTGATACTTTTATAGGTAACATTGCTTATAATGTACGCTAGATTTATAAAATTGTAAAGTCGGGGGGGTGCATAGGTTTTTAGAATGATTTCCGTTAGGTTGAGAATACTAGTAAGGTTTTAAAGATTGCAAGGTCGGGGGGGTGTAATAAATATACTTTTTAATTACGGTGATAATAGTAATCTAGCGAATGGGGTAGCCTTCTTGTGGGTTAAATTTATAATTTTATTAGATCTTATAGAATAGTTCGTGGCCGGGGCTTGATATTGAGGAACCTTTGCTTTGTTTGTTAGGAAACTTTACTACTAAGGTAGGCTCACGTGCTAAGGCATATAGGGTAGACAGAGACCTAAGTGTATGTATTCACCGTGATAGCCAACGAAATTAAGTTTTCGAACGGTAGTAATGATTAGTATGTATGTCGTTTTTATAAAATAAAAATAGGAGTGTTATTAAGATTGTATTCGGAAATCGGTGCTGTTGAAATTACAGTTCCAGTAAGTTGAGAGTTTTATGGTTAGTGACAGGTGTATCTATCTCGGGGCATTTAAATTGGTTTTCGGTATTAGTAGATAGAGGTACTCGTATTCGCTTTGTTTTTTTTCTTTCTCATTACGGAACTATGAGCTCAGTATGTACCTGTGTATACGTGGCGAAAGTTATTTGTGGGTTATGTATATGGGGGAATGTTAGTAGAAGCATGAGTACCTACTTTATTTTATTATATTGAGTGTTATAGGTTGTCTTTTTCCGCAATACAAGCACTGCTACGAGTATGTTCAGCTGTAGAATAGTCGATAAAATTAGTGGTTCAACACTCCAGATATTTTATCTGAACTCACTAGATCGGTAACGCATCTGCAAATTCTCCGGTATTGCGGATGTCCATGAGCGGTGATGGTTGTTTACCATTGAGTATTCATTTGTTAGTTGTTTCCGTTGTTGTGCATTATGAGCAAGTGCCGAAAGGATTATCTCCATTTTGCGACTCTGTCTGCAAATAGTTTTGTTTATCGTCAACCAGCAAAAGTCACACAGGTCTAGGGATAAAAGGTGCACTTCGTTTCAGTCTGCGTTTTGTCGACATGTTAAATTTCATCCAGATTTATTCGGCTGTACTGTTAGGGCGGGGAGACATGCACTCATGCATACATAACATTTATCAAGTTTTTCTTCAGGGGGGGGGGGTAGATAGGACTTACTACGATCCTGTCAAGATTATAATAATAATTTGGAGTTTTAGCTCAATAAAATGTAGAAATCCCTGAATTTTGTAGTTAGTAGCACGAGTATGCTCTGTTGTTGCTGTATGCTTTTGTTAATTTGAATTTGTCGTATGTTAAACATTTTCGGAGCCGAATATATTTCAAAATAAAAATAGGTTCCGTACATAATTGTAAGTATGTAATTATGAGTAGGTATGTATATATGTATGTATGTATGTGTGAATGTATGTGGTTAGGCTAGTGAATATAGCGATCCAGTGATATTAGTAATCGAAACGAAGTTAGCGTGAGGTCGGTTTATATTTGTACATTACATAGACTGATAGGTAGACATAAAACCGAGCCTGGTGCAAGGTTATAGATATGCAGGTATATGTTTAGTCTGGTATCTAGTGTTCACTATGGTTAGTCGTGTCTATTAAAGTTTGGTGGCGAGGGGACCCTACCCTTAAGCTAATTATACGTAATGAGGGTACAATTTATATTGGTTGTTGGTAGGTAAACAATTGTGTTGGAGGTCTGGTAGGTCGCAGCAGTCAGTCTGAGGTTTTGCTCTGTCTTCTTCTTTCTCTAACAATTTCGGTCTATATTTAGGTCTAGCATAGCACAGGGCTAAATGGTTGATTATGGTTGAATAATTCTAACTACAATTTTATTGGATCTGTTACGATACTAATTCGTTACGCGAAAGCTTGTCTTGAAAGCTTGACTCGAAATAAATATAAACAAAAGAATCGATAGATGGCAGCGGTAGTACAACATGGTCCGGCGCAGTTCCAATAAGTGTTTAGGGATCCCTTGAAATATGCGCGGTGCTTGGTTTGAAAGTTCGTGGGACGTTCGTTAGATGGCGACGCGGTGCGATAGCTTCATGGTTTAATAAATAATATTATAGTTTATGCAAATTCTTAACTTTTATGGAATTTTCTGTCATCAATAAATCGATTAATTACGGTGTGGCCAAAAGACGGTCAGACACACTTGGGCTTTGTAAAACTCAACGATAAAATTAACTTAAAATTTTGTTGGCTTCCTTGCGCGTAGAAAGTATCATTTGCATTTATATTTTTAAGTTCGGAAATGATTTTATACATATTATCCTCGGTTAACACTTGTATACGTTATGGAAAATAGGCGTTAGATTAGAGGTAGTGTGAAATTAGGTCAATTGTGTTAGTCAATATAGGTGAAATTAGATTCGGTTGCGGGTTACAATGAATCCTCGGTTGGTGTCTCGTTGAGTTAACTTATTTTAACTTAATGAGAAACCTGTTTTCTTGTGAAAGGTATTAGTGATTTTCAAGCAAATTAGTGGAATTATGGTTGGAACGAGAGGAGCACGTAAGAGGGGGCAAACCCCAAATCCGATAGTACCGGAGGTAATTGTGGAAACTCCACAAAGAGATGAGTCGCCCTCAACTCAAGAAACGTTAGTTGAACCTCCGCCCGTAAAGCGCCGAAGGGTGCAGACTAGATCTCAAGCGGTTACCAATGCGAGGATACTGAAGTTAGTTACAACAACAACCAGGAAGCTCACTTCAAGAATTAATGAATTAAGTTCAGAGATTAGAAGGGTCAACACTCCACAGGATGGTTCAAGGAGTTCCCAGATAACAGAAAGACAGCAGATGTCAGTTTGGGGACAAGGGAGTGAGCAAAGGGCGATAGAGCAGAGACCTAATATACAGGCTGTAAACGACAGCGCATCCCAAACTGCACAAGATTTAGACCGAGCCTCGGAATTGAGCCGAAATGTCATATATAATGTTCGGAACGTGAATTTAGAAAAGCCCAAATTTGGAGATAGAAATGCAGATCCTGTCACATTCTTAGAAGATCTTGAAGGATATTTGAGGAGGGCATCTAAGGAGGGGAGAGACATTGATCTGATTTTAGAGTGCCTGATTGGTGGAGCACGAGATTGGGCAAGGATATATAAGGATAGATGGTCGGGATTAGAAGATTTCAAAGTTGACTTTCTTGCTACTTATTGGGGCGAAAATGAGCAGAACGATTTAAGGAGAAGTATGACCAGTGGGACTTGGGATAAACAGAAGTCACCTTCAATGTTGGATTACTTTCTAAAGTTTGCAGGCAAGGCACAAAAATTGACTTACAAGATACCTGAAAAACAATTGGTTGCAGACATTATTCGCCATTTCCCGAGGTATGTCCAACAACCAATGATGACAACGAAGATTTGTACCATTATAGAGGCCGCGGAGTATCTCAGGACTTTGGATGACGTTAATAAGCAAACTCCAGTTAACTACAATACTACATCTACGGGTTCACAAAACAAAGGGGCCGACAAAAGAAAGAGGGAACATCAACAGAATTATCAAAATTGGCAGCGGCCGGAAGGTAAACAGAAGACATCGCCTGCGGTAGTGAACCTGGTAGAACAAGGAGGAAAAGATGACCCAATAATTCAAGATTTAAACTAAACGAAGCTGAGAGCCCTGTTCCCGAATCAGCTTCAGATATAGGGGACAAGATTGTGCAAATAATGAGACGTATGGGTTGGGAACCTGGACAAAGATTAGGAAAAAACGGAAACGGTCTAAGACGACCATTAACCGCTATAGGAAATTTGTACAGTCATAGAGAAGGGTTAGGGTTCATTTCCGCTAGCCCCAAAGTTGATCTAGGATCATCCTTACAGCAACAAGTGATTGACACTCTTAAATTGAAAATAGAACAGACAGATTTGAAGGAGGACGAGTTGCTAACAGTGGATTCTGTGTTTGAGGAAATCGAACCAGAAATTCCTGATAGTCTAGGGCACAAGTCTGAAATATTAGTCCGTATATTTAATTTCGAAATTATTGCTCTGTTGGATACTGGAAGCGATGTAACCTGCATTTCAGAAGAGTTCTGGAATGAACTAAATAGTAAATTTCCTAATATACCAACGATGCCTATTAAACCTTTTCATATAAATACGGCGGTAGGGCATAAAAGCGTTGACATACGCCAGGTGGTATTACTACCGATGAAGTTAGGAAAGTTAATTCAGGAATTCGGATTTTTAGTTATTCCCGGTCTTTCTAGGCCGTTGATATTAGGTTTTGATTGGATGAAGGCAAAAGGATTGACGATCACTTTGAAGGAGACCGAAAAGGGGATTCTGATTAATAATGGGGATACTAATGAATTAGTGGGATTTTTCGAGCAGGATTACAAGGAATGGATTGAGAATAGCATCGAAATTGACGTTAGAACTGATGGGAGTGAACGCAGGGAATTTTTTGGTGGTATATCGACTGGCGTGGTCTTACGTGACGACGAAAGGGAAATTTTTGAAGGTCTAATTAGGAAGTATGAAAAATTATTTTCCTCAGAACTAGGTAGGGCAAACTGTTATGAACATGTAATTAAATTGGAGAATGGTGTGCCTTTGATTAAGAAAACGTATCCTGTTCCTTACGCATATCGGGAGAAGGTAGAAAGTAAACTAAGGGAAATGGAAAGTTTGGGAATAATAAGTAGATCATCAACACCGTACTGTAGTCCATTAACTTTTACCTTGAAAAGGGACGGATCTATTCGGGTACTTTTAGACGCAAGGGAACTAAATAAATATATGGTACCAGAAACGGAAAAACCCCCTATACAATTGGATGTTTTGAACTCATTTCATGGGGCAAATTTTATAAGCATAATTGATTTGAATAACGCTTACTTCCAAATACCTATCTCTGAGGAAAGTAAGAAATACACTGGATTTACATTCAATGGCAAATCGTATGTATATAATGTGTTGCCTCAAGGGCTTAAAACTTCAGTAGGAAGTTTCAGTAGGGCGATAGATACGATTTTAGGATTCGAAGTTAGAGATTTTTGCGTAAATTACTTAGATGATTTAGCCATCATTACAACAGGCTCATTTCAGCAGCACTTAGAGCATATAGATGTGATTTTAGATAAGTTGGCAAAAGCAGGGTTAACTTGTAACCTAAATAAGTGTGAATTTTTGTGTAAAGAGGTAAAAATGTTAGGTTATATTATCTCAACTGACGGAATCCGAACGGACCCAGATAAAATTAAGTCCATACAAAAATTCCCTGAACCAAGAAAATTTAAACAGTTACGGGCCTTCTTGGGATTGTGTAACTTCTATAGGAGGTTTATACCACAGTATAGTACGCACACTCAGCCTTTGTATAATCTTTTGAAAAAGGGAAAGATTTGGCATTGGAGCGAATTAGAGCAGTTAGCCTTTGAAAAGATTAAAGAATTATTTGTGTCGACTATACAGTTGCAACACCCAGATTTCAATAAGGAGTATTACCTACAAACTGATAGTTCAGGAATAGGACTTGCAGGCGTTCTATATCAGTTAGGGGAAGATGGCGGAATGCGAGTATTAGGGTTTCATAGTAAGGCATTGAAAGGAGCTCAACTTAATTGGACAGTAACGGAGCAGGAATTTTACTCAGTAATTTGCTGTTTAGAGAAATTTGAAACTTACTTGAGGGGTTCTAAGGTGATTATTCAAACGGACCACAAAGCTTTGACCTTTGTTAAGACCTGGAAGCTTTATAACGCGAGAGTCACACGTTGGATAAACTATTTAGAACATTTTCAATACGAGGTTCAGCATATAAAAGGTAGGGATAACACAGGCGCAGACATTCTATCTAGATATCCTCCTGAGTCAGATTTGTTGCAGGAAGATAAGGTTAGGCGACCGGAGATTCTATATACTGAGCGCAAAGTAAATAAGGGTATAATCAAGGCACTTAAGGAACTGCCTCGTTTGCAGAGTGAGGATAGAGAAGTAGGAAAGATAATAGATGAAATAAAAAATAATAGAGTTTGGCCGGATAAATTGGGCAGGATAACAGGTAGATGTACGATTGAAAATGACATATTATATTTTCTACCCGAAGGCTCTAGAACAAAGGTGATTTATTTGCCAGAAATTTTAAGGGAGGAAGTAATTAGGCAAGTGCATTTAGAGATGGGTCATCAGGGAGCTTACAAAGTGATAAAGTACATTCGAGATAGGTTTTATTGGATAGGAATCACTAGGCAGGTAAAACGGGTCATAAGAGTGTGTCATGATTGTCAAATCACTAAGAATAATACGGTTAAACATGTAGGACCATGTCAGTCTATTATACCGAAGGAAATAGGAGAAATTGTAATGGTAGATTTGTACGGGCCTTTACCAACAGGGAAGTTTGGAATGAAATACATCTTGGTTATACAGGATTCATTTAGCAAATTTGTAAAGTTTTATGACTTGAGAAAGGCCACCGCAGTATCTGTTTTAGGGAAGGTAAAGAAATTTTTCCAAATTATCGAACCGAAAGCTATATTGTCAGATAACGGATCTCAATTCGCAAACCATTATTGGCAGGAGAATATGGATAAATTAGGTATCAAGGTATTATATACAACAGTGAGAAATCCACGCCCAAACATTACAGAGAGGTGTAACAAGGAACTTGGGCGTTTATTTCGAACTTACTGTAGGAGTAATCATGCAGGTTGGGTTTCCATGTTGCCAGCATTAGAAAGGTTGTACAATAATACCTTTCATGAAAGTACTGGATTCACGCCTTGTGAAATTTTGTATGGCAAGTCGACCCATTTATCAATTGATAACGAGCTGAGGGGAATTGAGAAAAAGTTAGACATAGACTGGGTAAGGAGAAATGTGGTAGAAAATTTGCGAACAGCAGGGGAAAACCGTCGGTTAAAATTCAATAAAAAGTTTCGGTTGATACAGTTTCAGATAGGCGACTTTGTAAAAATTAAGAGGTTAAATAAATCCGATGCAAAGCAAAAGATAACAAAGAAGTTTGAACCGCTGTATGAGGGCCCTTATGTAGTAGCAGCAAATCCCTATCATAATGTTTATATATTAATAGATCCTAAAACAAATAAGATAAGGGGAAAATTTAACACTATTCATTTGTCAAGATATTACAAATAATTATAAGCGCACGCGTTATGTAATTTGGTGTGTCAACACTGGGACTGGGGCTGATTCGGTGAACAGGGTCGGGGGGGTGTTTGTGTATTTGATTATAAAAAAAAAAAAAAAAAAAAATAGGATAAGTAATTGTAAATAAATTGTAATTAAAGTAGGTATTTTAGTTATAAGAATGATGATTTATATTTAACGCTCAAATTTTGTAGGGTAGGTTAGTGCAGCGTGTTTGAAATAAGGTTAGCATATCAGGTTTTGTTGTTATTTGTTAAAAATTGACGTTAGAAGTTAGATAACGTGGGTTGATTGGTCATTAAATAAGGAAAATATGTATATAAAATTAATTTAGAGATGGGCTTGATTTGTTTTTTTTTAAACCTTACACTATGATGGGCAAGTTGATAGGTTAAGAGGGCGTGGGTTGTCCGAATATGGGCATATATATATAAATATATATATAAAATGAGATACTATTTTCATTATTTAAAAGGAAATAATGCTAAATTTAGTACTCACAAAAGATGCAATAGCAGCGGGAAATTATAAGATTATAAACTTGCATATCATGGTGCGGGGTTTGAAAGCTAGGTGACATAGGACATTTAACGTTATCCCAATAGGATAAGAATTATATTATTGTGAATCTATGTATGATCTACATAGGTAGATTTCAAGCAATAAAGACTCGATTAGTATTATATAGAGACTGTTGGGTAAGGGTGAAGCTCTTCTATGACTATGAGAAAACCCTCCTCCTTAAAGCATGAATATGAGGTTGAAAAGATCTGAGCAACATATGTCTTACATAAATAACTATTATTGAAGGAAGGGCAAGGGTTATAGTCATAGAAGGAGGGGAGAGTTGGTGGCTTCTCCTTTAGGTAGGGATTAATTATACATCCCATTTATGGTTAATAGGAAAATGATAATAATACCTTTTGCTTAAATTATCTTTTAAATAGGATAAGAATTATATTATTGTGAACCTATGTATGATCTACATAGGTAAATTTAAAACAATAAAGACTCGATTAGTATTGTATAGAGACTGTTGGGTGAGGGTGAAGCTCTTTTATGACTATGAGGCAACCCTCTTCCTTAAAACAAGTATATGAAGTTGGATAACCTAAACGATATGTGTCTTATATAAATAACTATTACTGAAGGAAAGGCAATGGTTATATAGTCATAGAAGGAGGGGAGAGTTGGTGGCTTCTCCTTTAGGTAGGAAATAAATGAACAACATGCTTTTATTGATTTATTGGACGATCGATGTACTGATTCTTGAGCGCCATCTGAAATACGGAAGTATTTAGTGAGAAAGGTCCAGGGCAAGTAATAATAATTGTGAAGTTCTAATTCGCATAATGTGCGGGCCGTGGCAATGTACTGCTAGCGCAGTGTTACAAAAATTGTTGTTTTATTTCATGAATCATTCTGCTTGCTGGAATAAATTTGTTTAAGAGTGCGTACGGCGGATCTATAGTTATTATAGACGGAAAAATGGCCGTGTAAAAAGACACAGGTTCATACTATTGTTTGACACACTAAAAGAGGGGAAATGATGATAACAAAAGAAAGGAAAAGATACTCGCTAATATATTATAATCATTCATCTCTGGGAGTAGACGGATCATTGGGCTGAAACAAAGGAGATTAAATAAGTACGTGCCGAACATTGCGACCTTTTCTCAAAATGTGAGCAGAAAAGTAGGTGTTCCATAGAAAAGCAAGTTTTGAATTTTACTGCATTGTTGTGAGTATTCGCCAAGGAGTACACATATCTTATTTATTTAGTACGTATTCTAGTAAATTGATCTGCATGAAAATAGTGCTCACCGAAATGTATTGCAGCAGGGAGCCGAAACTGAATTCGGAAGCCGGTAGGCTGTGGGGAGACAGAAAGGTCCAGGGCGAAAAGGGCTCTGGCATACGTAGTTCAGGTACTTGTCTCTGAAATCAATGTAAATAATTAATGGATGTGACAACTCATTTTGTCAAGAGGAACCCATCATGAGGTGATTGCCGGATTGTCTGTGATAAGATTATGAGTTTGATTTATATTATGCGATTGACGGCAAGGATATTTACAGCTACAGTACTGTCCTGCACAGTCACTAGAGGCTCGGCGGGTGGGATATTGTCCTGTTGTATCTGAAATAAGAGATGATAATATGACGGATTTGATATGTAGTAGAACTATGTTCTCCATAGCACAGCTAAACATAAGTACTTACGGGAGCATTGTCCTGAACTGGCGCAGGCGGATCAGCCGGGTGTAGATGTTCTTGTTGATTCTGCAATTATTATAGAAAATATAAGCACCTAGATGACATATACTGAATCGTTGTGATTGAGATAGTAACTAACCGTAAGGATAAGTTAGGTTTTACTTACGGTACGAGAAGCTTTCCGCGAACGTCTTAGTCTTTGTTGATAATTTCGCATCTTGCGCTTAACGTCTCGTAACGAGAGAGGGACCCCACCTGGTTGAGCGTTCACTAGGTCTAGAAGAGCAAGTAGTGCTCGCCGTTTGATCGTATGATCCCGGAAATTACTATCATTTGGATCGTACAAACAAGGAAAATTAAGTAGCAATCCATTGAAATCCGCCATCATGCGACCGTCCAGAAAAAAAAAAGGGGAAAGTTCCTTATAGGTGAGTGAATCGGATAACTAATGATAGTATTGACTGCCTGCTGTTTCATGTTCTAATCAGGTAGGATTTGTTTGCGGCGAGATCAGTAGATAACTTCATGTGAGGGAAAGATTTCGCAAATGCCAACGGGAAAGCTGAGCTACTCGCTCTTTACTTAGAGTTTAGTTTAGTTAGAAGGGTCAGCGTCAACTCCATAATAGAGTAGATATGTGAAAAAGAGGAGGAAGGGTAGTTTGACCATACTGGCTCGGTACAGCGGCTGTTTACTCGTATCCTAAATGATTGTTATTGAATTGGAATTGCGTTTCGTTTTACGACTATCGGTTGGTAACTTACAGTAGGCTAATTTTAAACAAGAATAAAATAGTTGTTTATTAAAAACGTACTTTTCATGGTAAGGAAAATAATTATATATTTTGAAAGTTATTTTTTATGAAAAAGGTTTGATACGCATCAATGTTAATGGTTGTAGAATTGTTCATAACGTCCTTTAGTGCGGATAGCTGATTATAGTGCAAAATCGGTTGGCGGTAACCTGAGTAAAAGGTATTTTGAATATTTTAGATAAATCGCTGCGTTGACTGATTATCACAATATTATCCATTTGGAAAAATACATGAATTTGTGTCAACTGTAGGGAAGTAATGATTATTTTGACGTAAGAGGTGCTGGCATAAATGTTGCACTCGCTTGTTCTTTTCTGTTTGTCATCTTATTCGTAAGTGCACGCGTTATCTATCGGCTTCATACGTTATCTACCTATAGTCTATCTGAGTTTATGATTAAGTTGGTGGTTATTTGGGCATAGTACCTAGAGTTTTTAAATGTGTCTGTTCTGGAATTAATTAGGTTCCTTATTACCGGAAATGTAAGTAAGTACAGATGTCTTGATCGTAGCGATTATTTCTCTGGATATTTTACATTAATATTTTCAGGATTAAATATTTTTCTTAAGTATTTAGTTAAGTTTCTCCAATTGTTCAACGACATCGTCTAGGTTCTGCGCGGGCTTTGTGTGGGTTAGGGACTTCACCTATTAATTTGCTCCGCGGGTTTTCTCACTTTACTCTGTTTGAATTCTGGAAGACTCTGGGGGGTGCGAACCCTGCCACGAGTTGGGTCGCAGACTAGAACGCTGAGCTACCACGGGTTTAGTGTATTTATAAGTCTTAGCTTTAAGATCATGAAATTAATCCATTAAGGCTTACCATAAGGTTATTTTAAGCTAATCATAAGAATAGAGTAGATACAATTGCGAGAAAATAATTAAAAGTTAATAGATTTGACTTGTGCAGGTGGAAAGCGATTGGCTTTTACAAATAAGTAAGATGGATGGATAAATTATTTAATTAGGATATTTGTTTTATTTGGGATAGAAACGGTTGCCTTGCGACTCCGTAACATAGGGTGTTGGACGGCTTTGCCTGCGTGTTTTATATTTTCAATTTTCAAATTGCGTGTCAGTGCGCATATTGCACAGACAAGGTTGTTTTGCACTTGTTGCGAGATGTGGTGATGTAATTGTTTTTGTCCATATATATGAACCTTCGAAAAATAACGACTGATTCAGTCCGTTATATATATTCCACTTACGTCTAAGTTACCTGATGAAATTGCTGTTTTGGTGTAGCTAGGTATGAAATTGCGATTGGAATGGGGAAGGAAGAACAAGGTTGTGTATTAATGCTATGTTGACTTCTTGACGAAAAAAAAAAAAATGACGTTATGCTATAGTATGAGGGGCTGCAGCAACTTAGCAATTTTGGGGTTAATAAGGACGGTTTATTGGCATTCAACCCCTGAACAGCACACTACAAATGATTTTCCAGTGCGAATGGAGTTAGGTTAAGTCAAATTGACATCAGCTATGAGGCTGGCGCTAGATAATCATTACTTTACATGCGGTGCAGCCAAGCAGAAGCTAGGATGCGATGCTTAAATCTTCACACACTACACACTCACCGAAAGAATAGCGATTACTGTATTGAAGGGATCTTTCGAATGAGACTATTGGTTAACGGATGCTTATGGCCCAATATCTATTAACGTACTCTAGTTTTGGAAGGGATTTTTCCGGAATTTCCATATTCGGTCGATATGCAGGAGCAAGACTGGTATGGCGGGACTGGTGAAACGTGCTACTAGAGCCGGGGATTGTTCTCACAAAACAGTTTCCCTATCTAAGACTAGATTGCCTTGTGAGGGTGATATTCGTTCATAATTATTTAGTCGTGAACTTGATGGGTTCAGTTGTTACCTTAGTTACTACCTTTCGGTCTAAAAACGCACCACACATTCCAAATACACTCATGGGAAAAATGCTAATAAATTAAGAGTGATCGATTTTGAAGGTTCATATATTTGTGAATACAAGAGAATTTAACTGTTTACTTCAGTTATGAGCTTGTCAGCTTTCCACTTGCGCAAACATTGGGGGGTGGTTGTAACGGTACATAGCGTATTTTACCGTTAATTTCACAAATATATGATTGGGAGTTGCCCATAGTCAATTAATAATATTAGAATATATTATTAATTATTATTATTAATGTTGACTAACACTAGTTTTGTAATCACTGATACTAACATAATATGGATTTATAATCTGAAATAAAAACATTTTATTTTATTTTATTTTATTTTATGTAAGTCTTTCCTTTTCCTTTTTTTTTATAAGATGTATAGACTAAATAATAATCAAGCTGGAATTTCTGTACGAGGGTGATAGGAATTGTATGAATAGATTGCGCAGGAAGGTACTAAAATACTGTATAAAGGCTGAATAAACTACACAGGTAGTATATGACACTAAAATGTTCGATAATTGCGTAAACAGCATCGTACGCGCTTCCTCGCAACTAGAATGAATTGACGTAATTTTCATTGATCGTGTTGTTTCATGTTGGTTGTATCTGAGGTGCGTTCTATCTCTTTCACACGCTAGACTAACCACAAAACAGGTATGTATGTAGTTGTATGTATACGGTCCGAGACTCACGGGGAATAGCGAAATTCGACCTTATTGGGTAGAGCGTAAGGATCGTTTTGGCTCAAATGTCGGAAATGTCGGAGATGACGCAGAAAACGCAGAAGAGGACGGTGTCGGAGATGAGCCTTATGTTGCTGAAAACGCTAATGTCTGAGAAGATGCAGAAAACGCAGAAGAGGACGGTGTCGGAGATGAGCCTTATGTTGCTGAAAACGCTAATGTCTGAGAAGATGCAGAAAACGCAGAAGAGGACGGTGTCGGAGATGAGGCTTATGATGCTAAAAACGCTAATGTCTGAGATGATGCAGACTTAGCGAGTATAAAAGGGACGTTTCTTCAAGGAATCGGGATTAGTTGTTTACGGAATTTCTTCAAGCGAGGTCTTGCTGCTGTAAGCGATATCGGTTCGCAGTTTATTTATTTTGACAAAGTTTGATTAATTAATTTAATTGTTTAACGTAGTTTAATCGGTTAATTATTTATTGTGCATCGCAATCAGTGTTCGTGAACCAATTACCATACCAACCTCACCAATATCCTTGATCCTTCCCTCATCCGATTTCTCTGTGGCCAGGACACCTTTAGCCGTCAGTATCATGATCGGTACCCTGAGTCCGGGGTATTGGCAGAGAAATTACCACCATCATCGTCATTGTCATGACGTTTGATTATTGGCCATGAATTCTGATTGTGTGTTCTAATTCTGTCACGCTTGAAGTAGGGACTTTACGGGACGAGGTTCCCGGCCCCAAGGCAACCTGGCGGTGTTAACAAAGCTTGGGGTTTAACGTCTTTCGGGACGGAGTCAGGCGTTGGGGATCGACCTGGCGCTCGTCTGCCGCATGGCAGTCGAGAAACTTCCCTCCAGCGTTATCAGGCTCTGTGTATCTGCTGGTCAGTGCATAGGACTGGTAGCGTTGGTCTCATATCTATATATTTATTTATTCGCACAGCTATCTCTCCGCCCTACTCCATTCGCAACCTGGTTTCGGCCAGCGGATGGGGTTGTTACACATGGCGTAGGAAATAGGGTTAGGCACACACCGAGGATGCCACCTCAACCCCCTAGTTAGTTCAGATTAGTCACATCACACATCACGCAATTAATGTAAATGTGAGGTATCCATCACCTCTAGCTGTGGGATATACAAAAGTCGCATAGGATTCTTATTAGACATGGATAGGATTCATAGGTTATTAGGGTGTACTATTTTCAGGGTTCCTGATTTACGCAGCTGTCACAGAAGAAATACTGAGTGAGTGTTTTCTTTATTTTGTGTTACCTTTTTTGTGATATGTGAGCTCAGGCTGATTTTATGCAGTGTCACTTATTCATGCTGTCTGTATTCAGCGGTCATTTGAATTACTTGCTTTGATTCATTTACTTTCAATAATTGTTGAATTTGCCTTAGCTGGATTGTTTTGGGAGGTGGATTAATCAACACCTCATTTGAAATTAATTTTACGTCATCAAGACTCGCATGTAGTTGTTTTACCTAGGCCGGGAAGCACTACAAATGCATTGAGAGTCATCACCATCACCATCCTCTGAAATATGAACAATTGATAGTGGAAATGGAATCTACTATTATCATCATCACAAGATTAATTTACTTTGTAAAACTATTCTCAGCTATCGCAAAGCACTACAATAACAGTGTACATGTTAATTATGAGACTTGTGAATTGAGGTCTTTATTAAAGTGAGTAATTTAATATCACTATTGAATCATGGACAGGAGACCATACCTCATCCGGTAGCGCATTGGTTTGGCTAGTTACCTATTTTGAAGTATAGTAGTATGAAGTCATACTGTAGTGAAAGAATACTACTTACGATCTAACTCAGACTTGCTGTTCACTATTAAGGGGAACCCAAACTTATGCCTATGAAGGTCTTTTGTGTCGGTCGGGGTGTAATCAACATATTACATATCATCTTTTATGACTGTGTTTAACGCGTGCATTTCTATTTCTCGTCTACAATTTGATTTGTGTACTTAATTACCTTCTAGCAGCGGATTCCCTTAACTTGATCATGAGATGATCAAGTATTTTAGCATAACATGTAATAAACTAATTTACAGGTTCTTTACACTCCATAGATCTCCATTAAACTTTAATTATAATGTGTTTCCTTGCTACGTTTTTAGCCATCGCCTTACTTACTTTACCGTGTACTACTATCATGACGAGCTTTATAATTTATTAAATATGTTCGATTTATTTCCATACTTGCCCAAGTGATCACCTAACTTTAATACTCTATACTTCATTAACTCGGTATAAACCTCTTTCCAATCAGTTAATTCCAATCATCAATTCTTTTAATTCAGCGCAAACTAAAATCCTTGAAGCAATGTGTTGCTAGCCGTCGCGTATGCAAGTTAGTTTTGCTTCATAGGTAGATCAATCTTTACTCGTCACTAAACGTTCCCAGGGTTACGTAGGACGCGGACACAACGAAGGGTATTTAAGTTAATTACTAGACGATTCACGCACTAGACGATCACATGGCCATTTCTTCAATATATCACGTATCACGACCAGTATAGTTGGTTAGGCTTTCACGAAATATATAACTTATTAGTAGGCGTCTTTATTTACCTCCTATATTAAGTACGCGTTGGATTGAGCTATGTAGTTTAGGTACGTTAGGCGCTATTCGAAATTATTTGAATTAATTTACAGTTTTTTTGATATATCTTAGCATTTTAATAAAAATTAGACTAGGGGGGGGGGGGGGGACGTTTTGTTACAATTGGCGAAGTTGTCGTCGCTATAACGACTTGATACGCCTGAAATAAGAAGAAGAAATCTTTCTTCACCGGTTAACAAAAACAAAATAATACACGGAATGCAAGAGTTACTCTATTCGGTCATTAGAATATTTTAAACCCGCACAGTGGGTCCGCTCCGAATGTACAAGACATAATAGTTTTTCACAATACAATGCTTATTTTAGGAAAGACGTCGGGTAATTTTCTCTATACACGCTCCTTAACAAAGCACCTATTGTGTTTAGTAGCAAAAACTGCAGGCGGTCAACTAATTCAATGTTCATACATGGGATTAAAAAGCCCTCCTCAAACTCAAACCAACCAGAATTAAAACCTTTTCTCTTCACAAGAGAACTCAAGTTTCACTGGCTTCAAGTTCGTATTATAATCCAAAAACTGAGAAAATCGATGACAGAGCTTTGGTTCTTAGTGTCATTGTTTCAATGACTAAATTGCGATGACAGGGTATAAGAGTGGCGTTCTAAAATGCAATGAAGCCGAGAACTAATCAAACAGACACGTGACCCGCTGAGAGGGTCATTTTCGTTGTTTGAAATAAGAATGATTTGTGTTTTTACGTTCATATATGAATTGATATAAAACTTACATACATACATACTTGTATCACGTCTTTATCACACAGTTAGACAGAGCCTAAGGTAACAAGACCTAAAGACCACTATATTTCTAAACGACACTGAAAATTAGAACACAGAAAAATCCGAAAAGTAAAGCTATGGCTCAGAATCGGACCCGAATCCTCGTGATGCGTGCTTCTCTACACCACCCATAGTAGGTGACTAAGCCTTCGAATTTTCCTGTCACTAGCTGTCACGTGTTGTTACTATGCGATTTTTTGGTCGCCAAGCGCCATCTCTTTGAATGATGGTGTCTGTACGACACAATTACATACCGGTGTTGAGACCCTTGATCCGTGGGGTCCTAGCACTGTTAGCCTCTTCAAAGATATTTCTATTTCTATATTCCTTGGACAGCGTATTGGTATCGCTGTCCAAAGGGGGAATGCTGCCAGCGTCTGTGGAACTATGCCACAGGGGCCCCTCCTTTTTTAATTATTTTATTTTGAGATTAGTTTTAGTTTAGTTTTTAATTTAATCATAGTTTAATTTGTTTTAATTCCCCTTTTGTATTTTTTTTTCATTAATAATAATATTATATACTCCCACGTTCATTATGACCATAAAATAAAGACGCCAACGCAAATTCGATACGAGGCATCGTTTTAATATTAACAACAGGTACATCCAAATTTATGTGCATGGATTAGACTGAGTCAACAGTACCTACCGACCCCTCATCTCGATTCATTTCCGCAAAATAAACATGTACGTACACACGGAATTGCAAATCGACCTTATAATCTAATAAGAGAGCCGACAGGCCGACACGGATCATTTGTGGAAAAAAATGTCGTGAATTCGTTCTTTTTTAGGATTCCGTGCCCGAACTTGGCAATATTTTACGAAAGTTACGCCGAGTTTGCTCTTCTTTACAGGGCTGTGTTCTTGAACACCTAGAAGTTATCATAGATGTTGTGTGTTGATACGGGAATTGTCTACGGTAGTCCCATAATTTTAAAAGTCGATTACAAAGTAAGTTTTTCGTGCATACATTACGTGATGTAATATTTTATTGAATGAGGCGTTACTTTGCGGAGGTCCATTTCAATGAACAAAAAATATTTACCTTGCTACTCCGCTACTCACGGGCAAGATAACCAAGCATGTGTGAAATATATCTTGCACGTGAGTAGCGGAGTAGCAAAGGTAAATATTTTTTGTTCATTGATGTAATTAATGCCGAGGAATAATGGACTGTTATTTCGCATCCTTCGTGGAAGAAAGACGTAAGTCGTATTAAGGCTTAATAGGGCTTACGTCTTTCTTCCACGAAGGGTGCGATTTGCGCGTCTTTTTAATTATAAATATAAATTTTGGTTATGTTTTATCTAGAGTACCTACTAAAAGGAAATGCGGATTAAGTAATTCTCGATTTTGTCGCGTGATATTTAAGTGGGTATCAACTTTTTGACATCATGATACGACACGACTTCCACTTTCTCTTTCAGCTGATCCATGAATGCTCTTCCGCTGATCTTCAACGTATCAAGATGTCAAAGAAATGGCCTTGGAAAGGACCACATGGAAATCGCTTCACAGACAACAGCCTCTCTTATGTTTAAAAATATCAACTTTTTACAAAATGATCGAAGGATATTTACTTTTTTCAGACGTTTTTTTAAAATAACAAAGTAACTTGTACATACATACATATATCACGTCTTTATCCCTTACGGGGTAGACTGAGCCTAAGGTGACAAAACCTTAAGACGTTTGGCATGATTAAGGGCGTATAGCTGGAAAGGGAAATCAAAATAGTGATGGGTAGCCGCATCGCCTATAACATGACTCCTAAGAGTTTCGCCCAACTTTAAGTAACTTGTTGCTGTACATAATAAAGCGTAAATCGAACGCGAGCGGAACCCTCGATGTAAAGTCCGGTTTGCGTTTGTCTGGGTTTTTTGCCCGCATTATTCCGATGCGAAACCAGTGGGGATGTGACGTTGACAAATACAAATACATTTCCGGGAACGATGTATATTTCTCTTGTTTTTATTTGAAGACATAATTCGGTTACGTTTTTCTAATAATTTAAAGTGTGCAAGCGTTACGTGTTGAAAATTTTATTTATTAAGAGTTACAAAATATGTTATTGTCGTAAGAGAAAACTTTTGAATACAAAATGACAGATTACATAACAGATTAATACTCAATGTGCCTTCTATTAATAAAAAAAACTGTCGAATCATAGAATTTAAATACTAAAACCTATTAAGGTTTTCTTTTAAGTTTTAACCAAATAAACAATAATTACTCGTATTATATAATTTTTTTTTATTTATCATGCGCTGCAAACGTAACTAGCAAATCAACGATCATAAAAACCAGGGCAACCATGCTAGAGTTCTAAGGGTAAATAAAAGTGCCAGTCTAAGTACGCGTACTTTAAGAGTAAAGTACAGGCGAGTAAAGTCGTCGAGTTGTAGAGTATACGAACTCGCCCGTCTGTCACCCACTTTAGGATGTATAATAATTGTGTAAATTCAATCAAGAATTTATACTGAGCCGAACAGCAACTCGGCCTCCTAAACCTCACCTACGTAGGTCTGGATAAGACGTTAGCCCACCGCTAGTTAATATTAAATTAAACTTAGCCCAAAACTCATTAAGAGTCCGTCAGGCGCATTGCAAGCCGCTTACAGTAACCTAGACTTCCAAATACACGCTTAATTGAGAAAAGGCAACTGACATTCAAGATTTTAACACGCAACCTTGGAAGCGGCAGAAAACTTTATAACACTGCAAATCTAATCCTACATCGTCTTTACCCCTTACGAGGTCGACAGAGCCTAAGAAAACAAGACCTAAAGGCCACGTTTAACATGGTTGTGGGCGTAAGTGGAAAGGGGAATCAAAATGGTTTGCAAGCCACATCGCCTATAACATGATTCCTAAGATTTTCGCCCATCCCTTTGATAGACTTTTAGCTGCTCGCGGAAAGAGAAGCATCTGCTATATTCGACATTTTTCATTGCTCCCTGACCACTACGGAAGACAAACAAACAAACGAATGCTACTAATCCTATTAACATTATAAATGTGAAAGTTATTGAGGAGGTATGTGTGGATTTCACGTCAGAACTAATGAGCAAATCTGGATAAAATTTGTAAAACTCCGAATATAACTTTGTCCCTTTCGGTGTTGAGACCCTTGGTCCGTTGGGTCCTAGCGATATTAGCCTCTTCAAAGGTATTCGAAGAGGCTAATAGACGCTACGGGTGACCGCAGAGCTGGCAGCTTCCTTGGACAGCGTATCAGTATCGCTGTCCAAATGGGGAATGCTGTCAGCGTCTGCGGAACTATGCCACGGGGGCCCCTACTTTTTTAATTATTTTATTTTAAGATTAGTTTTAGTTTAGTTTTTAATTCGTTTTTAATTTAATAGTTTAATTTGTTTTACTTCCATTTTGTATTCTATTAAATAAACCATTTCAAATTGCGAAGTTCCTGCGGAATATCGATAAACCAATTCGCAGACAAAGTCGCGGGCAGCTAACATTATATACTTTTACAGATGCTACGACCTTGTGCAAGTATAATTGAACGCAATCATAACGTCATATTACTTTTACGTCGCCCGCCATGTGCCGCCCTCCTGTGACCAATACATCAAACTTATTTCACTCACTGATACGAATTTAATTGATATTTCCAACCATCTGTTTCGACTAAAATCCTGTTTTGCAATTTGAGGGCATTAGTGCATGACATCTGTATTTCGACCGCGATTGCTGTCTGGTTGTAGGATCTCATTTTGTAAACGTTTTTTAGTTTTAGCTTAAAGCCATGGTAGACGTGGTTAGTTCACTTCCATGCTAGCCTGTTAGCAAAGAAAAAACATAGAATGTAAGTACTAGTTGCTTCTTTTTTGGCCATGGGTCAACCACTTACACAAACTAAAGAAAAAACAGAATGTTACAGTTGCTTCTCTTCCCGCGCAGACGACAAAAGCCCATCGAGGAAATGAGCGAAAATCATATGGAGTCATGTTATAGGCGATGCGGCTAGGCATCACTATTTTGATTCCTCTTTCCTATATGCGCACAATTATGCTAAACATGGCCTTTAGATCTTGTTACCTTAGACTCTGTCTACCACGTAAGGTACAAAGACATAATTTATATACACGTATGTACCTATGTCTTTTTTGGATTAATAGTTTCATTTTGGAGATCTATTTAACATCTGGATAATAACAATGAGATAAGTTGTGCAAAAGCCGGCGAAGGAGAAAGGTAGAGTTGCGTCCAAGTTCAACAGCCGGCAAATGGTTACTTTGAAGGGGCGCATATCTAAGTATTCTAAGGCTTCTTCTAACACCCCGCGGAGCCTGTCATCTGAAAACCATAAGTTTTAAAAAAACCTGTATTTAAATGGCAGCCGATCGTACAACGTACAGACGGTGAGCTCTTAGAATATTGTGCGAGTTTGTCTTGCTGTCTCATTCTCTCGGCTGATTCAAGTGTCGAAGCCATAAGAGTGAATGAGACAGCAAGACAAAACCGAATGGCATTCTAAGAGCTCACCCGCAAGTCCTCGCCCGCGCGGTACAGGGGTGCGGGTGGGACGACAAAGGGGGCAGAGAGGTGCGGGCGGCAGGCGCACTACCCGCCCGCGCCCCTCTCGGTCCCCTTGGTCGTCCTACCCCCGCACCCCCCGTGCCGCGCGGGCGAGGATTCATTTAGCGGTCGGTCTATAAATCTGGGTTCCAGGCCTGAGGCCTTACCAGGACGTCTTAATGGTTTTCGTTTCCGATTCATGTTTTGTTGCACCATGTGGCCAATGGCCCAGTGCGCAAACTTATAAGGGTCGAAAAATTGATGGGCCCCGGAGGAAAACTGCCTACAATCCTTAAATTACCTCATTTCACTCAAAGGAAACATTTTTTTATTAAAAAAAAAACGAAATTGCATTTTAAAATGTATTTCTTGACTCAATAGCTGCTCCATTTAGGGGAGCGACAAGCTAATTTCGAAATTCTAAATCGTCTTCTATTTTGTTAAACACACCTTCTAAAAGCGTTGTGTGTGACTTGGAAGACATTATACTAAATTAACCTACTAATATTATAAATGTGACAGTTTGTGAGGATGTTAGGATGTCAGTGTATATGTTTGTTCCTTCTTCACGCTGAAACGACGGATTTTAATCAAATTTGGAACTTAATACTTATACTTCAATACTTATTGCAGAATATAATCAACATCAGGTTTTAAGTAGGTTTTAGTTACGCGGACGAAGTCGCGGGCAGAAGCAATTAATCATCATCACTACATAGTATAAAATAAAGTCGCTTTTTCTGTCCCCGTGCCCGTATGTATGCTTATATCTTCAAAACTACACAACGGATTTTGATGTGTTTTTTTTTAATAGATAGAGTGATTCAAGAGGAAGGTTTATATTATGTATAATACATGCATAATATACCGTGCGAAGCCGGGGCGGGTCGCTAGTTTAATATAAGTGTAAGTGAACAAACGATACCTTCACACACAAGAAGTTGATCAGCCAAAACTATCTTCATTTTGTTCACTTCATTTGCTGTTTTGTCAATCAATACAGCTGGTAAGCACAGCAAGGTGTAAGAACACACATCTTCAAGTGCGCTGACAGTAAAAATTATGTACTTAATCTAAAAAAAAACTGTTTTTTTTAAGTTTTTGTAGATAATAAGGTATTGTTGCCCAGCGTAAGGCGTAGGACGTCCACCTACGGGGTGGGCTGACCTGGATAAAGCCCACGGTGGATGTAAGCTTCCAGCAGAGGTTACTGGAGGTCTATGGGGGAGGCCTATGTCCGACAGTGGACTTTCTACGGCTGATATGATGATGATTGTTTCAACTCTACCACATATTAAGTATTTTTTTTATTAATTTGCAACATATGCATGTATTTTTGCCTGGGTTAAATCTTGCAACTCGATTTGGAAGCAGATATCTGCAACCGATTGAGCTGAATTTTTGCATACTTGTGGAAGTTGGATGACAATACAATAGTCTGGTAGTAGAATTCTGATGGCCCGATCAGGGGGCCGATTTTTCAAAGCATAGTGTAAATACCACTTCCCACTTCCCTTCACTTATTTATAAACAGATTTATACTAGGTACTTTCGAGTGAGATGCTTTCAAAAATCGGGCCCCAGGATCGTCTCCGCGGGACGGACTTTACATCGGTTGGTCAGATTGACTTGAAATTTGGTAGACATATGGATATTCGAGGAGGGATGGCAATGCAAGTACAGACAACAAAAAGTACAGTCAGCAAAAAAGGTTGAATCAAAACTGTCATTCTTAGGTTAGGTAATTTGATTATTGAAAGTTAGTTACCTAAGTAAGAAGCTGACATTTCGATGGTCATCGTTAAGTTTAAAAAATTATCACAAGAATAAAGTAAGAACCAAACAATAACTAATTTCTAATGTCTATGAAAATTAGAACACATAGAAAAATCCGAAAAGTAAAGCTATGACCGGGAATCGAACCCGGATCCTCGTCATTCCGTGACGCGTGCTATACCCCTACACCACCCATAGCAGGTGGGTAGTCTCCGAATTTTTCTACCTGTTACTAACTGTCACGTGACCTTTGTTACTATGCGAATTTTTTGTCGCTAAGCGTCAAGCGTCAAACAATAACTAACAACAAACAACGTCCTTCCGTTTTCTTAATTAAAAGTAAATAACTTTCAACGATACCTAACTTTATTTTATTATTAATATTGAAACTTAGACACTAAAACTTACCTCTGATAAAAGAAACACCTGGAAATAAGTAAATAGCACTCTGAAAAAGTAGAAACACAGGCCTGCAGATATCTGTAAAGATCAAACAAACTCAACAAAGCATTTCTCTGTAGTTATTTTTAACCTTCCATGCTGGAATGGGAGCAAAGAAAAAGCATAGAATGTACCAGTTGCTTCTCTTCCCGCGCAGATGGTAAAAGCCCATCGAAGAACAGGGCGAAAATCTTAGGGATCATGTTGTGTAGGCGATGTGGCTAGCAACGCATCACTTTTTTGATTCCCCTTTCCATCCATACGCCCACAATCGACAGAGCCTAAGGTATCGATACCCAAATGCCACGTTTAGCATGATTGTGGGCGTATAGGTGGAAAGGTGAATCAAAATAGTGATGGGTTGCCGCATCGCCTTTAATATGATTAAGATTTTCGCTCATTCCCTCGATGGGCTAACCATCTGCGCTGGAAAAGAAGCAACTGGTCGATCCTATGTATTTTTTTGCTCCCAGACCAGTTTGGAAGGATTTCAGGGATGCTGACAACAAAACGATACCCCTCACTCAATAGTATATTTATTTTTACGAAATAAAAGGATAAGCTAAAATACTTACCCCCGCATTCATAAACGCTCTGTAGGCTTCTGCTAACTTAGCAATCGTTTGTCCTTGTCACTTTGACATTTACCTTTCACAGATAAGGACAAACGATTGCTAAGTTAGCAGAAGCCTATAGAGCGTTTATGAATAAGGGGGTAAGATGCTGCTAATACTAGATATGAATTTCGGATGTATATTACGTACCAAAATCTTGACAGGTACAAATGTAGACTGCACATTATTGATTAAAAATTTGTAAAAAGCCATGGATTCTTTTATAGTTTTTATATCATGGGTTACTTTGTCCTGGCCGCGGTAGAGCTTCAGATTATTTATCAAAAATGATTTTATCATCTTCGCTCTGTAGTATGATATTTCAAAAATATGCAGTGAAATGATATGACTCAAGTTGAGACTTGTCCAAAGAAATACAGCTGTTAGATAGAATCTCCATTGTAAGAAGGACAGGTAGCCATAAATGTAGCAAGCCGTCAAAATCAACATAAATGGACCTTCCACTCGGGTTGTAAGTAGATACAGAATGCGAGAAATTGACTTATTTATTGGTGAGCGCAGCTTCAGTTTTAAATCCATTTCTCTAATCCTAGCGCAGAAGTCAAAGAAATAACGCTCCCCAGTTATCATTGATACTAAGATATTCGTAAAAAAATATAGAAAACAAAGTAGAAGAGTATAAAAAAAATGAGCGCCATAATGCGTCATGGTCTCTGCGAAAACTAACACCAGGACGAGGAAACAGTACAGCTTTGCAAGAACACGGAAAGGTATAGAAAGAAAGTAGTCGTTGTAGGAGCCTGCTAGAATTCTGGTAGCCATTATGTACCGAAATGGGACACTAGTAAGGGTTTCGTCAGAAGATTCCATAGTACTAAGTGAAAATTGGGCACAATTTTTGAAATAGCTACTGACGCACACCGTCAGACACTCAAGCGGGCAATAGGTACTAGCGATTTGTGACCACGGTAAATTAGATCGATCGCTGAGTACAAATATGTACTACTAATTTCAGAATCATTACGTTGTATGATAAAATCGCTATGAATGCAACTAAAAATATAGATGATTATGTTATTGCAAGGTCATCAACTTTGTTACTTTTTACGATTATTGAAAATAACCCTCTTTTAATATAGATATAGTGACTAGGATAGAAAAAAGTATGCTTAGTTGGTTTGGTCACGTAGAGCGGATGGATGAAAGTAGACTAACTAAACAGATCTATATGGGGAGTGTGAATGGTTACGTTGGGAGGGGAAGGCCTAGACTAGAATCAATAACATGTCGTTTAGAATCATCACTGCTTAGAAATTTGGATAGAATGAGTGGGAACAGATTTACATAACAATGCGCCAGCCAGCTCTCAATCTATCGTAAAAGTTTATTGTATTCGACACTAGATGGCGCTGCAGTCACAGTAAAATTAAAACTACACTAATGCCATCTAGCTGCAAAAACCAGTGAGCTGCGGCACAGATTAAATTACTACTTACGAAATGAGGTAAACCTTTATCTATTAGAAGAAACTAAATAATGACATCGAATGATAACATATTTTACTAACTTAATGGATGTTCGTGAACATAACGACACGGTAATTACAATTGATATCATTTATAAATCAGTAGATCACAGACCTCCGTGGTGTTGCGTTTGTTTCTTTTTTTTGTGTAATATACTCGTACTACAATAATAGTTTTGTGTAATTTTATTAACCACAAGTGTATCTAAAGTGATTAAAGGAACCTTAAAACAGCAAAATGATTTTTTACCGCCTAGTAATATGCAGGTGAGTCATACGAAATTTAATTTATCTGTCTCGACGTCTCTGTTCGAAGTCAATGTCAGAACTTTTCCCAAAAAATTTAACATACATAAAATACATAAAAGAGCTCTTGGCGGCCTATTTGCAAAATAAACTTGTTTGATAACTTTTATTCTCATTTCAGATTGATAAAGTATCTCGGACTAGACGAAATAGACAAGGAGAAGGAGAGGCTCGATATCTTGATGAAGAGGAACAAGAAACCGATCTACAGACCAAAGCTGCACCTGGACGAAAATAAGAAAAAAACGGTGTTTCTAATCTTAGCAGTCGTAAACCTACTACTTATGTTAACGCTTCCCCTCAAGATGCTAGATAATCCCTGTGAAGTCTTTAAGAAGCACATGCCAAATTTCTACGAATTTACAGCCACTGTCAAAAGCCACGAGACCATGCTCGATGGAATTATGTACTTGTCATTTATTGCTCTTGTTTATCTTGCCAGTAAAACAGTTTTGGATGCCATTGCGGTGAGTGAAGTTAATAAAAGTCCTTGGTTGGCGGAAGGCAAGTACGAATTGCCGAAAACGGGGCGTTCAGAATTCGAGAATTACATTAAAGAACGGGACAGGGCTGTCGCTATTTATGAGAGGCGACTTTTGAAGCAAATCTATGCTAAAAAGTGTAAAAAAGAATCCGATTACGACAAAGACAATGACCGATACTATTACAAATCTGAAAAAGAATATGAAGCGATTAACCATAAGTATAACCAGATACGCATCGAATCCTATGGAATAATGATCGATCGCATCTTTGACTCTGATTTTGATAAATTTAAGTAAATAATATACAACGTATGTTTGTATTTTTTTATTGACAACAACAGCAATGGCCATATTTATCTTTTTATTTTTAAGTGAAGCTACAAATTGATATCATCAGCTCCAGAATATACGTCCCACTGTTGAGCACAAGCCTCCTCTCAGAATGAGAGGGCTTGGGCTATAGTTCCCATACGGGCCCAGTACAGATCGGGAACTTCACACACTATTGAATTACTTCACAGATGTGTGCGGGTTTCCTCAGTATGTTTTCCTTCACCGAAAAGCTCATGGTAAATTTCAAATGTAATATCGCACATAAATTCAGAGGTGCGAACCCAGGATTCGAACCCACGACCCTCTGCTTGAGTTGAGAGGCCCAGGTCAAACCACTACACTACGGCTTTTTAACTAAAAATTTAATCGGTAAAATTTTGGGGTTTGATGAACTGTATCATCACGATGATGTAGTCGGTGCAGAGCGAGAGGAAGGCAACCGGCGTACCGATGCCTACGGGCATGCGCCACAGCTCACAGCGGAACCTGCGCGCGCGCAGAAACATTAGCATGTCTAAAAATTCGTTGCGGAGCTCTAAATCTGCGAAACAAAACCAGATTACAGATGACAATTTAATTTTAAACCAATTCTTAAAAAGGATTATGTATGTATGTATGTATGTAAACTCTTTATTGTGCAAAATAAACACGACAAAATACAATTGACAAACACTGAGATACATGCACAAAGGCGGACTTATTCCTTATATTATCCTTATATTATCCCTTATATTTCTTAGATTATATTTTCTGTAGGTATATGTTTTTATGCATGTGCATCAAAACTTTGATGTATCTTGGTCGCTTGAAATTTCCAGAGGTAGGTTTCTTCCTTGCTGTCTGGGAGCAAAATAAAATAGAATGTACCAGTTGCTTTACATCCCGCGCAAATGGTAAAGGCCCATCGAGGAAATGGGCGAAAATCTTGAGAATCATGTTATAGGCAGTGCGGCTAGCAAGTCATCACTGTTTTGATTCCCATTTCCACCTTTACGCCCACAATTATGCTAAACGTGGGTTCTAGGTATCGTTACCCTAAGCCCTAAGCTCTGTCTACCCCGTAAGCCCGGGATTTTTTCGGGCCAACAACTTTGTACAAAGTTTCCCAGATGTACACGACGGTTCTACAAACATTAAATACAACTTACTGTTCCACTAAAAAAACCTTGGTTAATACTAGTACCTATATTAGGTACACCCTAAGGGTGGTGAAATAAAAAAATGTTTCAGATAGTAGGAACTTGTCGCACGAGCCAGAGGCGAGAGCAATAAACATGCGACCTGAGGCTTTTTACGTACACAATTTTACATCTTACCCTGGCCATAGACTTATTGTCTAACTCGCTCGCAATCGCCATCGTGTTCATTTTGACAGTTCATGTATGGGCTGACAATTGGCATCGGAATCAGCTAGCTGTCACATTCATACGAGGTCAAAACGAACACGATGGCGATTGCGAGAGAGTTATATAATAAACCTACAGGATGTGGAATGTTCCACTCTCGTATCGAGCGGTAAATTGTTACGGCCCGGGCGACGGTAAATTAATTATTATGAGACCTAGGCGTGAAATTAATGACGTTTCAGGGCACACAAAATATCAGCATTTTACCCAGTAGTAAGTCATGGAAATAAATTAAGAAAGACAGCTAGATTATTTTAAAAACTCACCTTCACACGTCAAAAGTTGGTCCGCTAATATTGATCTCATTTTATCTAGCTCGTAAGCTGTTACTTCGGCCAGTACGGGTGGAAAATAAACTACACATCCAATAATGCCTTCGACAATCAATTGTGAAGCTGTCTAAAATAAACAATATTTTAGTCCACGAATTACACCTTAATTGGGATTGTCTATTTTTTTACAATGTATAGTAAATCGAAAGCCATTTCGAGATAATCCCGATCCCGATCCGATGGGTTCGAATCCCGGTAGGGGCAGACATTTGTATGATGAATACGAATGTTTGTGCCCGAGTCATGGACGTTGTATATATTTAGTATTTATCTACATTATATAAGTATGATTATCCGTTGCCTGGTACCCATAGCACAAGCTTTGCTTAGTTTGGGGCTGGGTCAATTGGTGTAATTTGTCCCAATATAATATTTATTTATTTATAAATTCTTTTTAAATCGTTTTCTGTATTGATTTTATTTTATTTTACTGTAATTAATTTATTACATGAAAAATAAGTAATGACCTTCACTTGACTTTCCCAGTTATGACGTAGACGGAACAAAATGTACTTTATTTGCAAAGGTTACAAATTATTCACTATCTATTCTACGCAATCTGACATTTCATTCATCGTACGACAGACGACAAGCAAATGACAATCGTGTAACTGTCATTCTTGTTTTGACACGTTGGAATTTTGTGAATTTTGTGACATGACAATACAATACAACAATACAAAAGTCACGTCTATATCCCTTGGGACATGACATTGGCACTAATGACATTTTCCTACTTCGTTTCATATACAAGAACTGCTCGTTTAAAGGTATTAGATATAGATAGATATATATTATTGCCCTTATTTATAAACGCTCTATATAGGCTTCTGCTAACTTAGCAATCGTTTGTCTTTATCTGTGAAAGGTAAATGTCACAGTGACAGATAAGGACAAACGATTGCTAAGTTAGCAGAAGCCTATAGAGCGTTTATGAATAAGGGGGTATGTAGATAGATTAGATAAAACATACAATAAAATATATGGATACTTACCACCTTTTCTACAGAAGTTGTAGTAAGAAAAAAATGAGCCAAAAGTAATATGTTTCGAAAACCCGTAACAAATGTAATAACCACCTGAAAATATTATAAAGGCGAAAGTTTGTAAGTTTGGATGTTTGTTGCTCTTTCATGGCAAAACGGCTAAACCGATTGTTTTGAAATTTAGTACAGTGATAGTCACAGTCCCGGGAAAGGACATACGATAGTTTTTATCTCGGAATATTGCAGACGGAGTCGAGGGCGACAGCTATTATGCAACCGACCGCTTAAATGAGTCCTCGCCCGCGCGGCACAGGGGCGCGGGGTAGGACGACAAAGGGGACCGAGAGAGGTGCGGGCGGGTAGTGCGCCTGCCGCCCGCACCTCTCTCGGCCCCCGCAGTCGTCCCACCCCGCGCCCCTGTGCCGCGCGGGCAAGGACTCATTTAAGCGGTCGGTCTATAGTTAATTAATACATTTTTCTGACTGCAATACAAAGTTTCTTCCATGCTGTTCTGGGAGTAAAGAAAAAACATAGAATGTACCAGTTTCTTTTCTTCCCGCGCAAATGGTAAAAGACTATCGAGAGAATGGGTGACAATCTTAGGAATCATGTTATAGGCGATGCGGCTAGCAACCCATCACTATTTTGATTCACCTTTCCACCTATACACCCACAATCATGTTAATGGTGGCCTTAAGGTTTTGTTACCTTAGCCTCTGTCTACCCCGTGAGCCTAAGGTAACAAGACCTAAATGCCATGTTTAGCATGATTGTGGGCGTATAGGTGGAAAGGGGAATCAAAATAGTGATGGGTTGCTAGCCACATCGCTTATAACATGATTCCAAAGATTTCTCTTAAAGATTGCTCTGTCTACCCCGTAAGGGATAAAGACATGATTTACGTATGTATGTTGGTTTACATAAAATGTCAAGCAAAGATAATATTTATTGAATTCGTCAGAAAATTAATAAAAAAGTATATGAATGCCACAAAAATAAAGTAACACCAATACAATAAAAATTCACACATACCACTAATTTGATGAAGCCGAAGTTATTTTCCACATTATTCAATAATTTTTCATACACATGTAGATACTTTTTTACCTTCCTCAATTTCAGCCTTGAATTTTCTTGACGGTTTGTGTCGTGTGCGAAACAGTTTTCGATAGATATTCGGAGCAATTTAGTTCTACTCCTGAATAGTTCCAGTGTCAGAAGAGTAGGAACAGCTAGCATAAATTGACTAGACGTGATGAACGCAATACAGAAATTGAAGAAGAAATATCGATTACAACCCAATATAATATAAGGGCATTCAAATATACCATACAGAACCCTGAATAAGGAATTTAAACTAAAAAACCTCGTCAAAATTGTTTCAGACTTGATCAAATTCGGTCTAATACCTTCATCAATTCGTCGTATTTCAGCTATAAAGTCGAAGAAATGTTTTTCATTTGTAAAAACCGACACCAAAACAGCTACATAGTGCTCAATAAACAAGTTGATTTCTCCGAATCCGGTTCTCCAGTTAGCAAAACAATAAACGGGGAAGACAGTGTTGGTAATTATACAAAAAACCGTTGAGAGCCGTGCTGTGATCAAATTGTAACCGATATGGTGGTAGAAACCAAACATGAATCTGATGAACATAACAAATTTTATGGAGGAGACGATGTCGATAATTTTGATGATTGCGTTTTTGGAAGCAGCGATGATCATTTTGAAGTTATTGATTGTATGAAATGTCACAGAAACGCAGACGACCGAATGATGACGCCGAGTAAAGAGCCAATGGCATCGATACCAGTTATATAACTTGTAACAATTCCAATAGTGTGTGATCATAGATAATCGACTGCACTTGATATAATGAGTAAGATACTTAATAAAATGAAAAAATTAAAGCCCCTGGACTAGTTATCGCAATGACCAAAGAAAGAAGAGTGTAAGTTTTGTTTATTTATCTGCCTGTCTTACTTTCAACATGAAACTACCGTGAGACTTAATCATAATTACACATAAACGTACTCACGTATAAAAAGTCCGAAATCGGAAAAGTAAAGCTATGGCCGGGACCCATAGCAGGTGGGTAGTCTTCGAATTTTTCTATCTGTTACTAAATGTCACGTGACCTTTGTTACTATGGGAATTTTTGTCGCTAAGCGTCATCTGTTTGAAGATGCGTCTGTACGACACAATTACAAACTCCCGTGAAACATCTACGGCTCACCAGGTACGAGAGAAGGCGCTGTTATTTGATATTTTCATATTTTATTAAGAAAATTGATGTTTTTTTTAATGCATATTGCCTATTGGATAGGGCGTGATATTTTTTCCTAGACTTTCCACTCGCTTTCTTCTAGTGCCTTCCCTACAAATGATATTTGCTCGGATTACTTCTGGTGCCGATTTCTTCTAGTGCCTTCCCTACAAATGATATTTGCTCGGATAACTTTTGGTACCGATTTCTTCTAGTGCCTTCCCTACAAATGATATTTGCTCGGATTTAATTGCATTACTTCTGGTACTGCTATTCATTTTAATATCAGCTTAATAAACTCCAAGTATCAAGGGATTTAGTCTAGTCGCATCATCATTAGCACTCCTTTTCTTTTCGATGCATATTAAATATCATTTAAACGATATGTACTAAGTGGAAGTCAATCGAGTTTCTTGAACGTCTGATTAGATCTCGCAACGCCCGTAGTTCTATGTAATTGCGTCTCGGGTTCCTAAACATTACCAAGACTGCATAACGCATTAGGAGTTCTCAAGTCGCTTCCGATAACGCGCGGCAAAGAGTATAAAATATTTTAAACGGACGGCACACTCCTCTGTTTTTTGGCTCAAATTTTATTAAAGTTTCACAAATAGTCAGCACTTGATACATAATTTGAGGTAAATACAAACGCTTTTTGAGGTCAATACAAACCTACATGATAGTATCAAAATTACCCCTCTTTGGGTTATCAGGAAAGAAATATAGCTAGATGAATGTATAATTATGTATAATCTTGTCTTTGCTATAACAGGTTTTTTTGGCAACAGTACCTAGGGCTCTTCAAGGCTAGAGTGAATAGGCTATTACTGAACCAGTGAGTTACACCTTTGGCCTCATCTGCACCTTCCACCAAGTGAGATAGAGGTCAATCACTGGTCAGTTCGTAAAAAAAAAACAGTATGATCGTATAATTTAAACCGTCAGCTATGAAGTTTCAGCTCTGTCGCTCACATTCATATTCTTTGCGTCAGCTCCTTCACAGTCCAATTTGTGCAAATTGCCGACGTACCAAATTGAGTCGCACAAACTGTTAGATATCGTTAGCCCGAACTTCCCGCAGTTAGTGTAACCGCGTTTTATTGTGTTTCGTACTCGCGGGAACGGAGGCTGTAGTAGTACTTGAGTTAGGTACGCCAACGAGTGCATTCTTATCATTACATACACGTACATACATCAATTTGGATCCCGGACGAGCCCCCAAAATTGTGGGATCGTAATCGAAGAAAAACCACTGTTTTCAAAATTAAAAGAAAGTATATTATTATAATAAAATAGGTTATACAAATGAACACGTCTTAATCTTCTTCTTCTTCTACTACTACTTATTTGTGGCGTATCAAATCGTTATAGCGACGACAACTTCGCCAATGTCAAAGTAACAAAAATATAAATAAATAATAATACCTCTCGGGCTCTTAGCCAACGGTCAATGATACCCCTCAGAAACTGCCAGGAAATCATTAGCCGATGCCCAGGGTGCACCGGACCAAGCACTGCTACGACCCATCACCATTTTGATTTCCCTTTCCACCTAATACGCCCTTAATCATGCTAAACGTGTCCTTTAGGTTTTCTTACCTCAGGCTCTGTTTACCCCGTAAGGGATAAAGACGTGAAATATGTATGTATGTATGCATGATTTTTAAATAGGAAGGGATTTTGGCACAATTTCTGAGTCTGTAACCCGAAATTATCTTGAAACAAAGCATAGGATAATATGCAAATGCATTCATTGTCATGCGTGGTGCAAAACACGATGCCCGGACGGACAGTGAGACAAATTCGTATCATTAGTCTTGAACGTGACGATGACACACCGTGAGTTCATTAAGTTGTATGTCTGTGTTCATAATTAAATGGAAGTCCGTAGCACATTAGTTGGTGAATGTTGCGCGACTGTGGAACCTTTCCACAATATCGTCTAGCGTAAAAAGTTTTCACTTCAAATATATTATGTACTTATTGTTTAGTTAAGTTAATAATATGAACTTCATATTGTGACTAAAGAAATTTATTTAAAACAGCAAAAGAAAACAATAAAGAACAGTCAAAACTTAAAAATAACTTAAACCTAGCTAAAACTATTATTAAAGATAAAAAATTTCTCCCAAATCGCCGCCAACACACACACAAATCACGTCTTTATCCCTTACGGGGTAAACAGAGCCTAAAGTGACAACTACAGGCCACGTTTAACAAGATTGTGGGGCTAGGTATTGATGGAAAATGGAATCAAAATAGTAATGGGTTGCTAGCCGCGTATTGATTCCTACGATGTTCGCCCAATCCCCACGATGGCTTTTACCATCTGCGCGGGGAGAGAAGCAACTGGTACATTCTATGTTATTTCTTTCTAAATCTAACTATGACGAGAAAATGCTAGGGAAATGGAGGTGGGTCATACAACTTTGATGAAGGTGGGGGAACAGAGAATTCTTATTCACAACCACCGCGTAATATGGAAATAGTCATAATAATTCCTACACGGGTTAAAAATAACTGGATACGTTTGAGTAAACTGCAGAATTATGCAATCATCTCCACTTTCAACATGAAACTACCGAGAGACTCAATCATAATTACACATAAACGGATAACTCACGTATAAAAAGTCGAGTGATGCTCGACATGTTTCGGACTATTTCGTATGTTAGTGTTTCGTAGTCGTTCAATAATAAAAATGACGATGAAAACGAGGGTAGTTGTGCGCCGCTGTCAGTTGCGTCGAGCAGCCGTCCGAGCAGAGCGCTGGCGCGCAGTGTTCGTGTCGCTGCCGCCGGGGCGAGCGCTCTTGGAAAAAGGACTACGAAATAGTCCGAAACATGTCGAGCATCACTCGACTTTTTATACGTGAGTTATCCGTTTATGTGTAATTACAATCATCTCCAGCCTATATACGACCCAGCGCTGGCCACAGGCCTCCTCAGCATGAGGGCTTGGGCTGCAATGTGTCTTAAAATTGTTTTGGAATGTTTCACCGGGGCCCCTTTTTATCTTGGGATGAGAAGGCCTAGAAGGACGATAACCTTTTCGACGCTAACGACACATAATATCAGCACCGCAGGTTCAACGCCAACGACCTATATATACGTCCACTACTTCAATGCAAAAGCAACCTTCATTCAATTGGCTTTAGGTTCAACTTAAGGCATCTCAATAAAGAAGTCTGGCGTATGGGTGACGTCTCTTGTATTTAGCAGGGATAAGGTTAAGAGATCAAATGAGAGACGTTTTGAAGGTCAGGTCAGGAGTACCCGTAACCGATGACAATGTATGATTGATGATTGTGGATGAAGCGAAAGAGGTATGTCAGGGTCATAGCAACTGGAGCAAAGTAGTATCTTGCCTAACTGTGGGAAAGAGCCTTAACGATATGTAGGTATGTACGGTTAAGTGCAAAAATAAGTATCGATAGGAACTTCTCAAAAATATGTCCCACGACCTTATTACGCTGGTGTAAGAGCGTATGGTACTTATTTTTGAAACTTTGTCTAGATACATATTATTACACTTGACTATACCACTTTCCGATGAAGTTCAAAGGCAATTTAAAAAGTCCCTAAATTTGCATGGCGTCGTTCAGAGAGGGCTCGAGGAAGATGTGGCTCGCACCATCTCCTTAGATATTGTATGTGTGTACTCTTATTGTACTTTGTATGTATGCATCTGTGTTGATGTTTAGTAGTTTTTTATGATTTGTTTATTGTATTTAGATATGTACGCTCTATTGTGGCTTTCACTGGAATTTTAAACTTACACTTCGTCGGTCCTTCGTTTAATGCTCCTCTCATCTACTCAAAGGTTATCTGGTGTGCATATAATATTAATGTTATTTTAACTTTTTTGTGAATTGTATCTGTTTCTTTATATTTGCACAATAAAGCCTTTACTTACTTACTAAAGATATATATTCCTCAATGCCTTCATTTCACTGGTGTCACATCCTGTCAAAACAATTCCGCAGTAGGGTATCTACAACTCGCTGGGATTTTTCCGTGAAACCATGACGATGAATAATTGGTAGAGCCCTAGCTCAATGCACCTGCCTCAACATAGAACCATAAAGCCCTATACCCACCAACTCAACACTAAAAGGACCAACATCATTATTAATTGCCAACGGTAAAGAGTTCTCACCCAAAAGCATTGCAGTTCATTTTTCTAACGCAGAAAAATCGCACTTCAGCTCTTCTAGGTGTAAAGTTTACATCGCTTGCGGAGTTGCAACGTTCTGGTTTTTTCTAGAAAACTCGGGGCCCTCTGTTTGCCGTGCGCTTAGTTGTACGTTGTATGTTAGTGTGTCAGTGACATCTTGCAGGGGAACGGAATGACACGATTTTGCAGCAAGAAAAGTCGAAAGGGGGAAGGGGATAAAGGGTTCGCTGAGCCTTTGAATATTCCTGTGCTGTAAACGTGCGTAATTATTGATAATCTCGCGAGGCAAATGCTGTATGTATTTTGGTGCAAGTATTGGATCGCTTTTTTCGAGATTTGGTAGGTACTGCATTAATTGACGATTTTTTTTAATGTTAAATAATGCACGAACGACGTGTTATGGATCCAAATAAGATTTTAAAGGAGCCCGTAGTTGTGATCGAAATGGCTAGACCTGAATGCATAAACAAAAACATAGATTATTAATGTATCTGTCAAGTGTCAATGTCAAATTTAAAATTATGACAGCTCTTTTTTCTGGTGAAAAAGGCAAAGGAAACATGTTTATTCCGTCGAAATATTGTTCAGTGTTTTCGGGTGCAAAAAATTGAAATCTTGTCAGTTAAACGAAAGGTACTAAGTATTAATAATGATCGCGACCATTCCCCAAAATCGAACCTACGTTTGATTTAATTAATGCGTCGCTCAAATGAAGAAAAATGCACTGGTTAATTAATCACACATAAGACCAAATCTGTGGATTGATCTACGCATAAACTCTGGCATTGCTATCTCTAGATGATTTTCCGAAAAAAAAAATTACATTGCTCTTACATTAATTTGATTTAAATATTATGTTCAGAGGTTTAAGAATAAAGAGGTAACAAACGCCACAGACAAGTTAAAAAAAGCTAAAATATTGTGACTGCAAATAAGACAGTTTATGGCAAGCAAAATAATAATATGCCTTTTGTTTATACTGAAAATAAACTCCGCCGCCCAAAAAGGAAAAGATCACCACATTGATATTCCAAAACGAAGCACAGAATATCGGACCACGGCTCACTCCACAAAATGCCCGAAGGTGGAATAATTAGAATGTTCCTATGGCTTTCCGGGATCGGGTTTCAGGCATGTTTTTATGATTTAAAAAAAATAAAGAAAAAACGTTAGTCTGCAACGGTTGATAGCCTGGGGGCGTATTTCGATGTCGTGATGTAAAATAATAAAGTTGAGATCGAATGTGATTTAATTATGTAATTTATCACAAAAAAAAACACTTTTGGGGTGCTAGTCGAATAAAGTTCTCGTGTGCTCACGCTTTGCTCCTTAAGAGGAGGAATAATAGATTAGCGTTTGGGCTGGTGCAGATTAGTTAGCCGATGGCTAATATTCGACTGGGAGTTATTAAGTTAGATTTTTTAGCGAGCATATTGAAACTGTACAATTGAAACCAAATAAAAAACATTTGGTGCATAAACTCGTTTGTTTGTTTGGAAACTCAAACTCAGAAATATGACTTAGTTAAAGAATAACATTTTAAAATTTACACTTAGGTATGTAGATTTGACAGTGACAGGTGACAGTTGCCATAGCCAAACTTTTTTTTTATTGTTGTGGCAAACATTCAATGCTGGATTCTGCCCAAAAACCGGGTCGTTAGGTCAAACAAAAGTTAAAAGTACTTTTACAAAAATATCTGCAATCATAAAGTATTTTTGAAATCAGACGAGATAAATCGGATAATTGATGGTTTTCCTCGAAATTGGTTTTCGAATTGGAGCATACCTACTAAATGAACAATGCCAATTTTTTATTCTGCGCAAACGAAGTCGCGGACAACAACTAGTAGAGTATAAGTGTATCTGTAGGAACTCTAGTATTTAATATCAGGGTAATTGCGTTCTCTCATCCCACTGCATTTCTGTTAATTATGCTCTCTAGTTTGTATTTAATACTTGATCTTGCATTTTACGCGATGCTCGTTTTTCCTCGTTTAATGCGCTCCATTGTTGTTGAGATAAATGCTCGCTTTTACCTGGTTATTGCTCTGGTTGGCAGGGAAATATGAAGTCTAAGATGCTCGTAGAGATTAAAACGTTCTTGCTTACTAACCCAACTTGTAAAATGCAAAGTTTGTCTACTTGTTTGTTTGTTACGCGTTCACGTGTCAACTACAAAAGCGATCGTGATGAAATTTGGTGTGGAGTTAGTTTGAGACCTTCAAAAATCAAAATCAATATAATTTATTGCAAATCACATTACAGGCATGAGATGGAATATTTTGATTAGGTCTACATGTGACACCCTGCAAGGGCACGGCAATATCAGAGGGCTCTACTTTTTTATTTTTTTTGGTACTTATCTACATAATATTGATATTACTTTCAAACTTTTGCGCTTAACTAAACCTTCAACCTAAACCTTCGGAAGGACTTGAACATTAAATAGCATTTATTTATAAATTAATATGCAATCGTTATTTTTATGGATTCAATTGTTATTAGTACCTACTAAGATATAAACGATAATCGTTTCATGTGTAAGGTGTCACAAGGAACACTAGATTTGTCAAAGTGAACGGCCAAACTTTCCTCATTGTAACAGATCGTTTTCAGTATCGTTTAGAAATTTACTTTTTACTGGTCAACTTTTCATATTTTAATGTTTTAAAACAGGGTTTCATAAACATCGTAACAGTTAAGCACCAAATAATAATGCGTATACGCACTCCTGCAGTCATTAGTTGCATCCACTACAACACTGTATTGAAATCGGACGTCAGTGCAACTCGGATCATAGAAAGCGGCGATATGACGAAGTATACCGACATTGGTAAGTAAGTAAGTAAATGCTTTATTGTACAAATATAAAGAAACAGATACAATTCACAAAAAAATAAAAGATAAATAAATATATGCACAAAGACGAACTTATCCCTATAAGGGATCTCTACTAGTTAACCTTTGAGTAGATGAGAGGAGCATTAAACGAGGGACCGACAAAGTGTGATTTTAAAATTCCAGATTGTGAAAGCCACAATAATAAAATAATAATAATAAATAATAAATATCTTGGGACAAATTACACCAATTGACCAAGCCCCAAACTAAGCAAAGCTTGTACTATGGGTACCAGGCAACGGATAAACATACTTATATAATGTAGATAAATACATAATTAAATACATACAACATCCATGACTCGGGCACAAACATTCGTATTCATCATACAACTGTCTGCCCCTACCGGGATTCGAACCCGGGACCTCTAGCTTCATAGTCAGGGTCACTAACCACTAGGCTATCCGGTCGTCAAAATAGAATACCCTACGGTATACGGTAGCCTGAATAGAGCGTACATATCTAAGTACAATAAACAAAACATAAAATAAACTACTAAATATCATTACATACATGCATACATACAAAATACAATAAGAGTACACACATACAATATCTAAGGAGATGGTGTGAGCTATATCTTCCTCAAGCCTTCCCACACACACACACACACACACACACACACACATTCACATTGGTGACGATGGTCTCCTTTTTTCAGACAGACTAACATTAACTAGATCTAACAAGCATTGGATATATACGTCGTATTCTAAATTGCACCACCTGGTCAGATCTGTTCTTTTCTCCAGTCCATTATGGTTGCCTGGTAGAGATAGCTCTGTAGCGTGGCCGCCTATTTTTACCTTGTAATATTCTGTATACCTTTCTTCTGTTTTGGTTGTTGTATGTGGTGTTCAATAAAGAGTTATTGTATTGTATTGGCCATCCATTTAAGAGCTACGATCTCAAGACAACACACACACACACACACGCACACACAGAGAGAGAGAGAGAGAGGGAGGGAGAGACATTGACGTCACACCTAAAACAACCTTGTTTTGCGTCGGAGGTTAAAAATATCATATCATCCTGTTTCGTTATTTCGTGGCGCGAAACCACTCCGTCCGTTATTTGCCCGCTGTTGCGATGCATCGCGAAACAATGTTGCACTCAAAATCCATTAAAAGCCCGCGTCGATGGCATAACAAACAACTGAACACGGGATATGCATAACACTATTGTGAAATGCACACAAAAAAACGGACATCGTATTTGCGCCATGTCAAAAAATACCCACACGATGAAGGCTAGAAATGGCCTCAGAACAGAGTATATTTTAAGTACTATCAAATGAATCAAGAATTTTTATTTCTTGATTTTAATGTTTTACTTTTCGGTTTTACCATTAAATTTCTAAATGTCAGTGAAAATTAGAACACATAGAAAAATCCGAAAAGTAAAGCCATGGCCAGGAATCGTACCCGGATCCTCGTCATTCCGTGACGCGTGCTATACCCCTACACCACCGATCTGGGTTCGATTCCCGGCCATAGCTTTACTTTTCGGATTTTTCTATGTGTTCTAATTTTCACTGACATTTAGAGAGTATATTTTATTGAATCAGGCGTTACTTTGCGGAGTTCCATTTCAATGAACAAAATATTTACCTTGCTACTCCGCTATACTCACGTGCAAGATAACCGAGCCTGATTCCCCTTTCCATCTATGCCCACATAATGCTAAACGTGGCCTTTAGGCTTGTTACCTTAAGCTGTCTACCTCGTAGGGGATATATACGTGATGTGTGTATGTGTATGTGATATAATGCCAACATTTTTATATTCATACCCAACAGCTCGACATAAAGAAACTTCGGACGATCACGATAACGCATTGGGAACGACCCACATGGAAAATTTATGAATAGCCTGAATATAAAGCATAGATTTTATCTCGGCAATCGAACTTCACAAGCCTTTGTCAAGCACCGAGCGAGATATTTTCTGATAAGTCGGCATGCGAAGGTTAAGGGATGTGGAATAATATTTAGATAGATAGATAGATAATGTAGACTATAAAAAATAATAAAATAAAACAATTTAAATTATGTTGAAAATTCAACGAGCAATGACACGACTACTTTCTTTTGTTTTTCTTTCTTTCAGCGCTGCGTGCAATTAAGTTTCTTTGCGGCCAGGGCCAAAATAGGACAATTTTATAAAAAGGTTGTAACACGTAGCTACCTAAATAGGCGTGTCAACTACAGATATAGGTAGATATAAAAACTTTATATTCTCACAACACAGGTATATCTCAGTATATCAGGTATATCTCGGGAGGTGTATCTCAGTGTTTGTCAATTGTATTTTGTCTTGTTTATTTTGCACAATAAAGAGTTTACATACATACATACATATAACATTACATGTATTGAAAGCACATAGTATATTATTATTTAGATGGAAAATTAATACATACAACACATACCATTTCAATAACTCAAGAACAAAGGAGGCATTAAAGAAAAATAACCTGATTGCGGATGCCACGTGTTGTGAAAAAAAAGGGGCTGACTCCGCAAAAAACTGCGGAAAGCGCAGCACTGATATTCTGCCAGAACCGTATGAGCTAAACACAAGAGGGGTAAAAAAAGTAACGTGACTTACTGTCTGACTTTAGTAATAACATCGCGAGAGTTACAAGAATCGTTTGCACCTTTGATCTACATTGGACGTCTTCCGACTAATGATAATGATAGGTAGTTTACGTAAAAATTCTTCATTCATTTGTGTATTACCTATCATTTGAAAAACAGCGCATTCTCTCGTCCCTGGTGAGCAGTTGTTCCACGGAAGATTGTAATTGTGTCGTACAGACACATTCAAACACGACGCTTGGCGACAAAATTCGCATAGTAACAATGTCACGTGACAGCTAGTAACAGATAGAAAAATTCGAAGGCTTACCCACCTGCTATGGGTGGTGTAGAGGTGCACGCGTCACGGAATGACGAGAATGATTTTTCTGTGTTAGAAAGAAAATGATTGTGATTTTATGCACTCCATTTTATGCAAGTGCGAGCTTAATAGACGATCAATTACACGTAGATTGCCTCACGCTGCAATAGTCATGCCTGTCCGCGGTATGCGTACACATTAGCTGGAGTTTCAATATTTACAGTTTTAAAGTGTTTGATATTTTCTCTTCGACATTGGAGATATCTCCAAAGAATTTGTTTGAGGTTAGACGTTTTACACCTCCACTGAACTTAAATTATTTTTATTAGTATTTTTCTTTCTTATCACATATTTGGTTTCGCTTTGATCAGTAGAGTTTATACATCTCTACTATAGACTAATATAATTTAAGGTACCTACTTCACCTATTATATTATGTATTATAAGTTAAGCAGAATTTAAGTACTGTTGTAAATTTATTTTATTCTGATAAAATGACTTTCTGTCGAATTTCTTGTGGCGCATTCTTCTTGGCAATGATGATATTCCGAATGCGTTTGTATAGTTTCATAAAAATGCATGTAAAAGAGCTCTTGGCGTGCTATTTACAAAATTAACTATTTTTTTTAAAACTGCTATTTTTTTTTGTTTTATAAATTTCTTCTTCTCAATCTTTCCCTTTTTTCCTGTTTTGAGTTTGACTGGTTTTTTTTTCTATTCATGTTCATTTTTTAAATCGTTAGGTATTCTGCATAATAACTATTAAAAAATATCATAACGTCAAAAAAACTTTTAAACCATCCACAGACAGTGCGGTCACATATCGACGGTAGGTACTGTGACTCAACCTCGTTAATCAACTTTGACGACATTGAAATAACAACACGGTTAAAAGTGATTATTCCATTTTCATAAAATTTCATATGCGAGGTTGAGTCAGAGTACCGGCGATATTAGAACTAAGAATAAGAAATAAGAATTGAAGGGTTAAACAATCGCATATAATATGTATACTTGCTAGGTACAAAAAGTAAACATACATTCATAGTAAGTTTACACTTACTCCGACGACCAAAAAAGACTTATTTAATTATTTTATACTAGCTGTTGCCTACAACTCCGTCTGCATAGAATGCGTTTATCGCTATCCCGCAGGAATCACGCAATTTTCCGGGATAAAAAGTAGCCTATGCGTTATTCTAGACTATAATCTATCTATGTCCCAAATTTCATTCAGATCTGTCCAACCGTTCTGGCGTGAAACAGTAACAAACATCGTAACATCCATACTCACAAACTTTCACATTTATAAAATTAGTAGGATTTATTGAAACACCGGAGATGACGACGCAGCGGAGCCACAACGTTTCGTCGCCTAAATAACATTTATTTGTTTTGAATTTTATAGCGCATTGGTTTCGACTGTAATGCTGTAATTTTTTATTGACTAAATAAATAAATAATAAATAAATAAATAAGTGCACTTGCTTGTACACATATGATGTACACAGAAGTGCCGTAATGGAATTGTTACGAAGTTACAATGTAACGGGCACCGGCCACAAAGGGTTGATTACTTCCTGTCCGTCACTATACGCTAGCTGTCAATTTCAACGCATTTCAGCGCATCTCTCTTTTTGTGTACGCAATATAGTGACAAACAAATTGATGACATATTGCAAAAAAACCCAACTACGACAAAAGAGGACGCTGGGGGGCGCCACATTAGATATAATAATAATAATAATAATATCTTGGGACAAATTACACCAATTGACCCAGCCCCAAACTAAGCAAAGCTTGTACTATGGGTACCAGGCAACGGATAAACATACTTATATAATGTAGATAAATACATAATTAAATACATACAACATCCATGACTCGGGCACAAACATTCATATTCATCATACAACTGTCTGCCCCTACTGGGATTCGAACCCGGGACCTCTAGCTTCATAGTCAGGGTCACTAACCACTAGGCTATCCGGTCGTCTATAGTGACACGTCATAGCCTATAACCAGACGATCGAGACATTTAAGACGTCATGGCAAAGCCCCTGATAAGTAGTTTAGGAGCTAATGAGGGAATAACCTGTTAAAATAATAACCCTCTTCTTGGGATTTGCCGTAGTCGCGTAAAAAAAAAACGAAACTGTACGTATGGTTTTGCTTTTTTTAAGAGATTTGGCAGGCTTTCGGTTCATTTTGAGAAACTGAAGTAGTTATACATACAATAGGGTGGTGAAATAAAGAAAGTCTCAGAACGCAAGAACTTGTCGCACGAGCCATAGGTGAGGGCGATAAACATGCGACCTGAGACTTTCTTAATCACTGGCAGAGGTGTGTTCGCAATTTTACGTCTTCTCCTGACCAGGTAGTGAAAACTTCCTTTCGCGTAGCTCGAATAGGAGTCAGAAATTTTCATCACCTCACTCTTATCTTATTTTACTCTTTCTTTTGGATAAACTTTGACCCACAGGAGTATTTTCTTTCTCACTTCCTCCACTACTTTTACCTCTTCTTTTCTGGCGAGCGCATCATTCACGCACTATGTCATCAAATTCATACAGAAGTTTCCAAAATTCCTTTATAAATATTTGTTGACGGATTACTAGTCATGTTAATTGAATGTGTTTTATGTACAATAAAGAGTTATACATACGTACATACATGTTGTTCCACATGTGAATACAACTTTAATTAAAAGCATAAAGTCAACCGCACATCAAAGCCCACTTATTCCCTTTCACACACGCTCAATTAAGTGACAAAGATCAGTGGTCGCAAACCATTGGTCGATTAAAACTGTGCCGAAGGTTGGCGGGGGATGATCAAAGGGTTCGCTCGCATAGAAAATGCGTCACGTGTTTACGTAAAAGCTATATTGAATTTGTTAGTGTATCACTCCTGGTAGCAACGAAAGGTTGGCCGTGACTGATTGGATGTATGATTTCTATCCAACAAAGATCTCTAACGCGTTTGCGTTAACTTTTAATTTTAGTATGGAAAAATTGGCAGCGCCACTAGCAGCACGATACGGTAACAAACTGATCTCATAGTATTTGACACTAACGCGTTTGAGATTTGATGCGACTAAAAACTTATACTAAACTACCGACTAACGTAAATAAAGGGGTACGAGTCGAGCTACCTCCACGTGTGGTCAAGAGCTGCGGTGCGTTTTTGGATCCGTCCGGGGGGAAGGGCTGTGCCTGGTCCGGTGCACCCTGGGCATCGGCTAATGATTTCCTGGCAGTCTCTGAGGGATATCATTGACCGTTGGTTAAGAGCCCGAACAGGGGGAGGGGAGTCTTTGACCGTGTTACCGTACAACGTTGCCGACATTTTGTCACAAGATTTTTGGATACGCCACAAATAAGAAGAAGAAGAACATAAATAAGAAGAAATGTAGATACTATTTTATTAATTTACAAATTACATACCTAAAATTTCACCATGAATTACTTTATCTAAAGAAGAAACCAGCATGAAAATCCATCCCGTAGTTTTGAGTTTATCGCGAATAAACAGACACACGCAGCCGAGGACTTAGCTTTATAATTGTGTAGAAATCATGCGACAAATTACACCAATTGACCTAGTCTCAAACTAAGCAAAGCTATAATGGGCAGGCATATAAACATAATTATACAATGTAGATAAATACATACATACAAAAACCATTCAGACGTTGTGCTTGTTCCCAAACACTCGAGGCATTTTAGTTTCAAATGCACTAGAGGCGCTGTCTTCCTCTGACACTCCACTGCCATTGTCAAAAGCGTCACAATTTTCACACCACTGCTCTCCTGAACCACTCCCCCTATAATTACGAATACTAGGGAATGGATAGACATACAAACATAATATGTATATCGTAATGGAGGTGTGTATGATGATCCATAGAGCGACGTTACAGTAACTATGAACTTCAGTCCGGTAATGATTGCGTTGAAAAAGATATATACCGTAAATCGTCAAATACATTTTCTTAAGTTAAACTAAAATAAACTAAACAATACTATCTTCTGTCATGCAGTGCATATCTTCAAATTTGTGGTATAAAAATTCGTTGATGCTGTAGAAACATTTTTCAGTCAACATTCTGCGCAGGTTGGTTTTAATTTCGCGACAAGGTAATATTCTAAGGGCGCTTCGTATTTTATTAAAAATGTTTATACACATATTATGAACACTTTTTCTTCTGAGTACAAGCTTGTTGCAAGTGGGTAATGCCAACCTACATCGTCTGTAACTCCTTGTTGTTTCCTTGTCTTCAACAAAGGTAAATAGGTCCGGATATTGGGGTTACTATGTCACATACATATTAATTCCACATAATTTTCCGATTGCTGCAGTAGGTGCATGAAGCTACCATTCAGATTCAAGTAAAATTGAAAACTTTCAGAAGTACGCACGTCTCCATAAATATAGTAGAGTACTTTCTTAATTGATTCAAAATACAAAAACATCATCTTTTTTTACTTAGGACTGACGATTGACCACTATTACATCCGATGAAAAATGTAGATGAAGCCGACCGTGTAGCTCCCTGGTCCAGTAACTGTCTGACTCTGGCCTCGAAGCCCTTGTTTGTATCTGTACGGACTACTTCAGCTTAATCTGTAATTTTGGTCAGATTCACAAATTTTGACTGGCCATGGGAAATTAAAATGAACACAGGACATTACACGTATTCGATACAGCCACATAAGATAATGAGTAGACTATTATAAGAAAATATTTTGCCCTTATAAACTGGAATCATTGAAAAGATACAGCATAGTTTTAGCAGCACGACTTGTTTTCCCCCAACTAGGGGGGGCGACAAAGCCGCGGTGAGTAATTACAGAAAAATGGGGAATAACTGGGTCAGTGTGGCTGTGTGCGTGCGATCATCGTGTAGATAATGAAATGTTTGTAGTCATCATCATAGTCTACACATCTTACTTGCTAATCCTGCCGCTAAGTAGCAGTGCTTGCACTGCTGTGTTCCGGTGTGGAGAGTAAGACAGCCGGGGAAATTACGGGCACAAGAGGCATTTCATCTTAGTCCTCTAGGTTGGCAACGCATCTGCAATCCCTCCGGGGTTGCGGGTGTCTATGGGCAGTGGTGATCACTTACCATCAGGTGACCCACTTGCTCGTTTGCCTTACTATTCATATAAAAAAAAAACACAGCTGGGCACAGACCTATCAGATGGCTTGGACTATAATCCATGCGGGCGCATCTGGAACTTCAAACACACCAAAACTTGGTTTTCCCACGACGTTTTCTTTTCACGAGCTCATTTAATTTCAAATGTCCCACATAAATTTAGACAAACTCTAAGGTACGCGGCTGCATTATCACAAGCCATAATACTCTAAATAGGCATCTAAGCATTATAGGTATAGCGAGTGACCCCTTCTGCCCACACTGTGGGAAAGAGGAGACAAGTAAACACGTCCTCACCGAGTGCGTCATGTACGCGGCAGCGCGGCGCGAAGCATTTGGGAGCGATGAACTGGAGGACGAGCTTAGAGACATCAAACTAAAAGATGTCCTTATGTTCGGCAGGAAGACACGAAGATTTGAGGAGAGTTGCTGTGGACAGTAACCGGCGGTTCCAGCCAATGGGAACTGGGCTGAACGATCGCCACAGCGGATCGACAGCCCGCCTGATCAAGCTAGGCGTCCCCACAACAACATCAACATCGTCAAGGTACGCGGCTGGTGTCGAATCCACGACCTCTGCTTGAAGGATATTGGTCAAACCACTGGATGACCACGGTTCATTATGTTTATTCATTCGAGAGATGCTGACCAGCAAATGCTAATAATAAACATTTAAGTATTGTTTAAGACCGCTATGATTATCGTTTACTAAATCATTGTTCTTCCCGCATTGCTGTAGTCAGGTAAAATCTATCTGTTAATGAACGAAACTCGTATACAACCAAATTATTTACCCTAACTCTAATTTATATCCCCACACCTTTACATGTAGACACCAGCAGCATTGGCCCCCTTGTCATTGCGATGCCAAATGACGTCATTGACGCTAGAGATGGATTTCAACCATCATTTCTGAACACAAAACCTTACACCACTAAACTAAACAAAGCAGCATCGTCGCGTGATTCGAAATACAACGCTTGCGGCCTATGTAAAAGGACTGAACGTTGCAAGCGAAGGCTTCAATGTATGGTGTTCATTTTGGATTTGTGAGTAGCTTTCCCATTTTGATTGGCGACTGACGTGCGTCATTTAGAGACCCGATGGACGGACATTAGGCCGTCTGCGTTGTTGTGGACGCTTTCATTTGCAAAAGGGGTCCGCAATTTGGCAAATGCACGGTAGAAAAAAGCGAATGTTGCGAATGGGTTAGGGGTATTCTTTTATACTCATAAATCGGTGACTGTTTACGGTGTTGGCTGTTTACGGCAGACACTGGGGATATTTTTAAAGCCAGCGTTCGTTTTTGACACGAAAAACATCTCAATACCCCGCAAGGTTTCAATTTGCTTTGGGTAAATTAGAGGCATTTTTAGCAGTAAAAATCAAAGTATCTTCCATGCTGGTCTGGGAGCAAAGAAAAAACATAGAATGTACCAGTTGCTTCTCTACCATCGGGCTTTTACCATCTGCGCGGGTAGAGCGCAGATGGTAAAAGCCCATCGAGGGAATGAGCGAAAATCATAGGAATCATGTTATAGGCGATGAGGCTAGCACCCATCACTATTTTGATTCCATTTTCCACCTTTACGCCCACAATCTTGCTAAATGTGGCCTGTAGGTACCTGTTACCTTAGGCTCTGTCTACCCCGTAAGGGATAAAGACGTAATTTGTGTATGTGTATGTAAAATCAAAGTGTCAAATATGATGAGGCTAATTTTTAAACTTATTGCTGCTAGGATCCTTAATCGTTGCCTCTAGATGTATTGCTATGCATACTCAACAAACAGGCTATCAGGTCAACGAAAGTTATCCATACAAATGCATGACTAATTTTCGTGTAAATGGAATAAGTTAGTGGTAATTTTAACTACCTACTAACGCTACTTTAACGGTGTGCAACGTTTTGGTCACTCATAACCTCTTTGGGTACAGACCAGGGATGTAACGGAGGTAGTTTTATCGGAACGGAAGGCGGAGTCGGAGTTTTTAAATTTGCTTTATCGGAGTCGGAATCGGAGTCGGAGGCAGGGTCGGATAATTGACGATAGATTGCACGTAGTGGGAGTCAGGGATTCCCCGCGCGACATGTATGAACCTGTTCATAACAGTCGACACAGGCCGCCGCCGCGATGTTATGCTTCGACCTCCGATTAAAACCTTCGATTTAAAAGTGTCGGAGCCGAAGTCGGGACCGAAGGTGTAATAATAATCGGAAGTTCCGACTTAACGAAACCGGAGTCGAAGCTCCGTAACATCCCTGGTACAGACCGATCCGCCATCTTGCCACTTAACCAGCTAAGTGTCAAACTCTCTCGACGTCACAATCACTGACACCCTCGACACTCGCAAAGTATTACCTGCATTGCTAGTGACCTACATGCACCCCTTTCTTGAGGGTTCTTTCAATTATTCAAAGTACTCTACAGTGGGGTGGCAGCGGGGATGTTCAAAGTTATAAGGTGCAAGTTTACAGTGATGCAGTTCTTATATAAAGTATCTTATAATTCCATGCTGGTTTGGGAGTAAAGAAAAAACATAAAATGTACCAGTTGCTTCTCTACCCGCGCAGATGGTAAAAACCCATCGATAATGGGCGAAAGTTTTAGGAATCATGTTATAGGCGATGCGGCTAGGACCCATCACTATTTTGATTTCCCTTTCCATCTATACGCCCTTAATCATGCTAAACGTGGCCTTAAGGTTTTGTTACCTTAGGCTCTGTCTACCCCGTAAGGGATAAAGACGTGATATATGTATGTATCTTATAATTCGTCCAGAATGTTCCAGCGAGCGTCGGGTTAGTTCGAACGAATGCCCTTACAAAGATTAAATTTTCACTTCCATGTCTGGGAGCAAAGACATCAGCAGTAATAGCAGTATATCGATGGAAGTATTATCTTCTTCGACAAGTTTCTGTCAAAATTCATGTTTTGTTTTGACACCGCGCAAGTTTACGTTCTAACATTAATTTAACCAAGGTACTTCCAAGTAAACAACTACAACCCCATATTAAATTCATTCTATCACACAAAACAATTATATCCTCCCCAGAAATCAAAATTGTATAAAGTGAACAATCTTCTCATGTGTAGTCTCTACGTCGACATTGGTGAAATACGCCTTGCTTAATTAAAACAAGTGTGAAAGCCATTAAAAAAACCATACATACACACTTGGAACTGTTGTCCATACAGCCATGGTAATGGTTGTAATTCCGGCTCACTTTTACACAGTTTTTTAATTTATATAGTTTTTAATATGTGCTTACAGTAGCACTTGATGGTCCCATCGGAAGACCAGCGCTGGCTGCAAGGCCAGCATTATGCTGAGATGGGACCATTTCGTGATATAATGTCTTTATATTTTTTACCTCTTTTTTTTGTTTTTTGTAACTATTATGTCATGAATAAATGTTTTCTTTCTTTCTTTCTTTCTTTCTTACATATATACACATATCACGTCTTTATCCCTTACAGGGATGGAATCAAAATAGTGATGGGCTGCCAGCCGCATCGCCCATAACATGATTTCTATTATTTTCGTCTATTCCCGCAATGGGCTTTTACCATCAAGAGAAGCAACTGGTACATTCTATGTTTTTTCTTTGCTCCCAGACCAGCATGGAAGCGAAAGCTTCCAGTATTCAAAAATCTGTGTTATTAAAGTTTCACAAACCAGTCTCTTTGGGCCACGGTGCAGATTTCAAGGCAAAACACGTGTATCTCTTCATGGCCATGGCGAAGTTGTACTAGTATATTGTAAAAGGTTTATTTTCTTTGATTTTCTAATACGCTATGTGCCCGCGGGCCACGGAATAAGTGCGCAAAAAGAAAATGTCTTACACAGCACTACGTTTGAAGATTGTGTTAGAAAATAGTGTATTTTTTTTAGTGTGTTTAATAATGTTTTTTTAGTGTATGTTAAAGGAGCACTATCTGTCATCTTGTGCATGAATCTTGTAGCTGGCTTTTTTAGGTATGTGTGTACGTGTCTATTTATATCTCCATTTATTATAAATTTGTGTTTCATGTATAATATATTATGTATTTCAGTAATTAGTATATTAATATATATTCTAAATTGCACCTGCTGCTGCTCAGATCTGTTCTGTTCTCCAGTCCATTATGGTTGCCTGGAAGAGATCGCTCTGTAGCGATAAGGCCGCCTATTGTTACCTTGTAATATTCTGTATACCTTTTTTCTGTTTTGGTTGTTATATGTGGTGTTCAATAAAGAGTTATTGTATCGTATTGTATTGTATTGTATTTTACATTTTTGTTTTAAACTCATCAGAGCTCTATCGTTTCACAACGCGTCGGAACAAGGCTCGTCATTCTGAAATTTTAAATTTTCTTCACGCTAATACGACTGGATGGATTTACATCAAATTTGGAACAGCTGGTTGGTACCCTGGATTACAACATATGCTACTTTTTATCCCGGAACATTGCACAGTTCCCTCGGGATAGCGATAAACATGCCAAAGGGCGTAGCTGCCTAGAGTTTTTTACATCATACCATACAAGCGTAGTTGAGCGTTTTCCAAAAAAATGTCCACATGAACATTTTTTCCAGAATTGAACAATTTAAAAAAAAAATAGAAAAAAAGTGTCCCAAATTTTCCATTCCAGTTCGTCACTTTTTTAAATACGTGTTAAATACGTGACGAACAGGAAAATAAATTCCATAGTTAAATCTGGGACACACTTTTTCTTGTATGAGAATCAATAGGGCAAACGATTCTGAGTAAGAGAAACCCAAAGTATTTAAATTCTGGAAAACATAATGTTCGTGTGGACTTTTTTTTTAAAACACCTTAGTACGTACAGTCTGTTATTAAGTAGAATGCCATTCGGTTTTCGGGAACCAAACCCATAAGAGGGAGTAAGATAGCAAGACAAATCCGAATGAAGGACAGACAGCCTGTAGTTAAAATAAATAACATAATAATATCACTTCAATAGCAACCTCCATCTAAGAAACTAACATTAATTGATAATCATAACCCAGTTAAGCCATTTAATCCGGAGCTTTCGACAAGCTAATATCGCCTTTTTATCTTAGGGGTAAAGTGCAAAGTGAGGTCAAGATAGCCTGGATAGGTTACACGTGTAAGTAGAAGCTCTGTTTCAAATAGCCTTCGGTGAATGCCAGGGACGTATTACGTGATAAGGTCCTCCTTAACTCAACCGTAAAATTCATTTTTGATTTTACACATACACACACACTACACACACACACACACACACACACACACACACACACACACACACACACACACACACACACACACACACATACACACACATAAATCACGTCTTTATCCTTTACAGGGTAGACAGACTAAGGTAACAAGACCTAAAAAGGCCACGTTTAGCATGGTTATGGGTGTATAGGTGGAAAGGGAAATTAAAAATAGTGAATAGTTTTAGTGTTAATTTTACAAGCTTTTATTAACCTTGTCTGTTCTGCTCTCCAGTCCATTATGGTTGCCTGGAAGAGATCGCTCTGTAGCGATAAGGTCGCCTATTGTTACCTTGTAATATTCTGTACACCTTTTTTCTGTTTTGGTTGTTATATGTGGTGTTCAATAAAGAGTTATTGTATTGTATTGTATTGTATGTTTCTATGGGCTCTGAAAGACAACCTTAAATCCCACCTTTAGATGTTTGTTCGGGTGGAATCTTGCACCTCAATTTTGAAGTAGATATCTTCAACCGATTGAGCTAAAATACAGCAATCTGGTGGTCTGGTTAGGACATCATTGGCTAAACAACATTTCTCAAATGCATCGTTTCGACAAATACTTCATTTGACAACATTTTAGTTTCTACTAAAATATTGACTTTTTGGAAAATTTATAAAACAAACTTAAACTAAGATATTAAGGTTAGTAAGGGTTGTCAAATAAAATGTTTATCAAACGATAAATTTGTCAAACGTGTGTCTGTCAAATGATCGGGTACCGTCTCCGCAGGAGGGAACTCTTGGTCCGATTGACTTGAAATTGGATATCAAAATGCAATATTTTTTTGTCAAAAATTCATTTTTAAACCAAGTTTATTTTGCTAACTGTACTTTTTGCTAACGTTCAACTTTAGCCACATTTTCATTTGAATAGGAAGTTGAATATAAAGTAATAGTCCACTTTTTGCCCGACCGTATCTAAACAAGTTTAGTACAGTCAAGTCTAATTAATATGTATCTAGTCAAAGTTTTAAAAATAAGTACCATTACGCTCTTACACCGGCGTAATAAGGTCGTGGGACAAATTTTGAGAAATTGTATTTATGTATATATGTATGTAAACTCTTTATTTCACATAAAAATTAAAAAATACAGGAGTACACAGAAAATAGTACAAAGGCGAACTTATCCCTAAGAAGGGATCTCTTCCAGCTAACCTGAAATTCGTATCGATACTTGTTTTTGCACTTGACCGTACTTCTATTATATATTTTTCAGTTCTTCGTCACTTCTTCGAGTTAGGAAGCACCCGCGAGGACAAGGCCAAGGTCACAGATCTCTGGTCTCTACTTATCTACAATATCCACTGAAACAGTTCAAGGTCCACAGCCACAAAGGGATGGAAAATGTATACCGGAAAATGCAGATATTGCGAGGAAATTACAGTTGCCAGAGATAAAATAACCGTATTAAAGAATAACAGAGTTGCGGAATAAATTGTAGAAGTTCATGGTCGATGTTTTCGCTGTTTAGTATAAATTTATTTTCTATGTAGAATGGAGTTAATTGACCGAGCGAACGTGAAGTACCAGCGAGGCGTGTGCATACACACACAAATCATGTCTTTATCCCTTACGGGGTAGACAGAGCCTAGGGTAGCAAGACTTTAAGGCCACGTTTAGCATGATTAAGGACGTATAAGTGGAAAGGGAAATCAAAATAGTGATGGGTTGCTAGCCGCATCGCCTTTAACATGATTCCTAGGATTTTCGTCAATTCCCTCGATGGGCTTTTACCAATTGCGCGGGAAGAGAAGCAACTGGTACATTCTATGTTTGTTTACTCCCAGACTAGCATGGAAGAAAAAAATATATAAGTGGTTGCATATACGTGGTTGTCAAAAAAAAAGTCATACCACATCAGAACCAAACCGAGCATAACTAAATATTCTACGGTCCCAACTGCCCTAAACGCTTTAATATGCAGACGATAATACCCAGCGCTTATGCTAATGCCTTTTTTGCCGAGTTTTTAAGTAAATTTGCATTCATTTGAGGCCTCGTTTTTGATGTTCAATGGCACGCATGAGACATAAATATTTTCTCTCATTGTTTTGCTGATGGTGCCGTTTTGCATAAACAAAAAGTCGGATACTTTTATATTGGAGGATAATGGACATCATTTGAACTGGCATGAGGATAAATAGAAAATTATTCTTGACCCCAACTTTGCCGAAGAATTATGTTGTAACCCACGCCCCTGTTTCATTCGGGCCTCGCCGCAATCGGGTAAAAATAGTAAGAGAATAACATGAGTGTTCTTAAACTTTTTGTAATTAACAATGAACTCCTGCCATTTTTTATTATTAAGAAGCTTATACATAAAAAAAAATCCCCTTTCCACCTATACGCCCACAATCATGCTGAACGTGGCCATTAGGTCTTGTTACCTTAGGCTCTGTCTACCCCGTAAGGGATATGTATGTATGTATTTATTAAACATAAAAAAGAAACTCATAAATCAATTAAACAGAGTGCCTCTAAGTATTATTGTTACGAGTAAGCCTATTAGAGCAGCCTCCTCTTGTCAGTCGTGTTATTTGGTTCAAATTATAAGAAATAGCGATATACAATATCACACAAAAAATACGATATGAATGTTAGACTGCCATACAGTACAAAAAAAGTACAAAATTTATACTAAAATATTGTTCCAACATTAATGTACGGTAGCGAAACTTGGGTATGGCAAAAGAAGCATGAAAGTAGAATAAATGCAGTAGAAACAAGAGCGTTAAGGAGTATGGAAGGTGTATCACTGAAAGATAGAATAAGGAATAGTGTGATTTTCAAAATAAGCTATTAAAAATACAGTATACATCTAAAAATATAGTATTTTATGGAATAATTTCAAAATAGACAAAGATATCGATGGCCCAGACGAATAAACGTGCAAGTGTCATGCACTTGTAATGACATTTGCACGTTTATTCGTCTGGGCCATCGATATAATTTGTTGCTTATATTTTTATAAAAACTATTTTTGTTTTCAGTTTTCGTTCGGTGTTAAAAATATATTTGCGTACTACATATTTCTTCGACAGTATATAGTACGCACACCCGAAATATAGTACATACAATACTATATATCATAGTACGGTTGGCAACCCTAGGATTTTTTAAACAAAAGATCCACGAATGGGTCGGAGTGTATCCGTAGGGATCCCTAGACTAAGATAAGATAATTCTAGGTTGAAACTAGTTTAGAAATACGACTTAAAAAATTTGGCCTAATCAGACTAAGAAAATAATTGTTAGCTTGTAAAAACGCCTTATTCCCACAACAAGCGATCGTCCCAGCAAATCGTTTCAGCACTATTAATCAACGTCTCCAGGGTTGCCAGCCATCCGATTACATCGTGACATTTTCATTTTCCGCCCCCCGTTTTCTTGCTTAGATTTACTTATAATTCGCCTTTTGACTTAGTCCCTTGTTATTAATCTGTTGAATCATTAATTACCATCACTCTGGTTTATCCATTAACGTGTTTCGGGATGTTTTGATGGGAACGTTTACTTTTTAGGTTTTCATAAGCATCATCATCATCATCATCATTGTGGTCGTCACCATCGTCAGCCGGAAGACGTTGAATAAATAAATAAATAAATATCTTGGGACAAATTACACCAATTGACCCAGCCCCAAACTAAGCAAAGCTTGTACTATGGGTACCAGGCAACGGATAAAAATACTTATATAATGTAGATAAATACATACTTAAATACATACAACATCCATGACTCGGGCACAAACATTCGTATTCATCATACAACTGTCTGCCCCTACCGGGATTCGAACCCAGGACCTCTAGCTTCATAGTCAGGGTCACTAACCACTAGGCTATCCGGTCGTCAATAGCTTTACCAAGCTGCCTCTCTTCACTCGCTAGCTTCTTTGCAAACTTTCCTCAATCCTCATTTTTATTTCTAAAACCAATCGCGTTTTAAAACGCCCGTCGCAAACGGAATCGTTTTCCCACAATAATAAAAGATGAATTACCAACGTATTGGCGGATCTTTCCCTACAGCTTTTATTGGCCATAGAGCCTCAGGTTTTATCCTGAAAGTGCTATGCCGTGTATTCAGAATAGCTTCAGAATAATAAAACATCGGAAAAGTTTTATGGCTTCGTAATCTTGCCTGTGATATGTGGAAGCGTGTGTACGAGGTCATTATCATCATCGACGTGTACAGCTGTATGTCTGCTGAACATAGACTTCCCATAGATTTACCACAAAGTTCAGTTTTGTTCAGGTTTGGTCACGTAGAGAGACTTCACGGTGCCACCATCATGCTCCCGTGGCGCCCTCCAACGGCGGTGAGGGAATACCGGTGGGTTTTTAGTGGGTATCCCTCCCCCCCCCCCTTTCAGTAATAAAGGGGGCAGTGGGGAAAGAGAGTCCCACATAACTCCCATGCCGTCCCCACGGCGTGGGAGTATGGACGAAAGTAAATTAACTAAACAGATCTATGTGGGGAGTATGAATTTGTGCGTTGCGAGGGGAAGGCCTAGAAGGATGTTCCTGGATCAAATAGGAGACGTTTTGAAAATAAGTCAGGTCAGGAGTACTCGGAACCGACGAGCATGTATAAAGATTGATGTAAGTAGATGAAGCGAAAGAGGTATGTCAGGATCGTAGGAAGTGGAACAAAGTAGTCTCTGCCTACCCCTGTGGGGAAGATGCGTGACGGTATGTATGTATGTATGTAACATTTCAGAAAGTAAAGCATGAGTTGATCATTATTGAGTAAATATGTCATGCGACAGAATATTAATGAATCATTAAAATAATGGAAGGAAATAAATGTTTAACACACGGGTATCTTAAGGCGCCAAGTTCTGGAAGGCTAGAATGATTTAACAGATCACTAGATTAAAAAAAACTAAGTAATTAACTCACACACAAAAATCACGTCTATGTTCCTTACGAGTTAGACAGAGCCGAAGATAACAAGACCCAAGGCCATGTTCAATATTGCACGTTAATGTATTAACAGATGCAGTTAAATATTGTACCTGAAGAACCACAATTTCTGAGGATCCACAACACAGAAATTAAAAAAAAGCTTGTTTAATTATCCTTACTTATCCTTACTTAATATTATAAATGCGAAAGTAACTCTGTCTGCCTGTCTGTCTGTCTGTTACCTTTTCACGCTTAAACCGCTGGGCCGATTTAGTTGAAATTTGGTATACAGATAGTTTGAGTCCCAAGAAAGGACATAGGATAGTTTTTATCCCGGGAAATTGCATAGTTCCCGCGGGATAGCACAGCCCAAACCACTGGAATTTTTCAAATTGAAGGCGGAACAAAGTTCGCCGGGTCAGCTAGTTCCTCATAAAAACGCTTTCGTACGCTCGGTAAAAGGCCAAGACTTGGCTCACATTTTATGGGTAACGTCTTTTACCTATCAATTAATTCTTGTAACTGTAATTGTTCAGTCGCAAGGCAACACGTTTACTGAAATAACCTCAGCTACCACATTGGGGTTCAAAATGGCCATTTCAAAATACTTAGCCTCTCTCTTTTTATCATTTCAAATATGTTTCGGTTATGATTTGGGAATGTTAAAATCAATCAACAAGAAAATTTGCCTTCCGTTAAAATTTTTCAGTTGGTTTGCAACTTGTGTCAGTATTCTGGCATTTGTCTTATCGATCAGAACTATCAGTTTCATGTTTGTTTCTGTTTTTATATATTACTTGTTAGCTTTAATTTCCTTTAAAGTTGTCAAGTACACCGTTTATGATTTTCTTATTGATATTGAACGAGTTAGAGAAAATGTTAACAGTCGTTTTGAAATGATTATACCGGCTTGTACCTTCCTGAAGTTGCTAACTGAAATTATTATTGCTGCTATAATATTCTGTGGAACTAATTCTTCACGATACGATTGTGCAATTCGTACATTATATGTGGTGTTCGTATCAACTTGCGATATAATAATTATTTTAAGAATTATTATAAACCATTTGATATCGATTCGTTTGAAAATATTTAAAAAAATGTTGCGTAATTCAAAGTTTGGGGAAGCTCTTCAGTTTTACATGACTATCCTTCAAATATATGATAAGATTAAACCATTGCTTAACAATTTGGTAAGTTTTAGTTTTAATAAAGCTTTGGTTAGTATATACATAGTTTCTTGAAAGGGCTTCCTAAGATTTTACATTAAATGTGTTGTTTTTTTTCTTTTCAGACGTTAGTCGAATTTCTTATTGGTATACCTAGACTTATGTTGAACATTTGGACCATTCTAATTTTAATTAAGGAAGATGTAAGTTTCGGCAAGTATGGCTATTTTCTGGTTCCGCACCTCAAAACGAAAAATGAAACCCTTAAAGATCCCTTAGCGTGTCTGTCTATCCAGCAAATTTTCTCGGAATCTACTAAACCGATTGAGTTGAAGTTTGGTACACATTATATGAGTCGGTGAATATGAAATATAACGTGATCGGGTATACACGATTACAATTTGAGGTTGTAGGTATAAGAAAATGAGAGAAAGTTTGAACATTTACCATATTATTTTATTATTATAAATATTTACAAGCAGACATGATTTTGAAAAAGAAAAGGAAAACAATAAAAAACAGTCAAAACTTAAAAATAACTTAAACCTAGCTAAAACTATTATTAAATTAAAGATAAAAAACAATACAATAATATAAATAATAATAGTTTTAGCTAGGTTTAAGTTACTTTTAAGTTTTGACTGTTTTTTATTGTTTTCCTTTTCTTTTTCAATAAACTCACTATGACATGATTTTTATTTTAAAATACATTTTATTTACAGGCAAAATGGTCTACGTACGCGTATGAAATTGTTTTTACGACTTTTGCTCTGATACATATTTGCCTGCCGGCAGTCTTTGTTGAAATAATGAAAAGCCAGATAGACGACGCTTGTCATATACTACACAAGCACTTGATCCTTCAAAATGGTACTTAATACATACTTATTTATAAGTGATCAGTTCATCAAAAGTCACAATGCTTATGTGAATGAAACATTTGATTTATTTTTTATTACATTCTTCGTTTACGGGTGATAGAACCTTGTACAAGATCTAACCGAATCGCTACGACCATTTTACTCGACAATGTTATAGCGAAGCTGTGCTTGCGCTGGCTGTATTCCGGCGTAGAGAGTAAGACAGCCGATGCCATTGCTGACGCTTGTGGTATTCTATCTTAGCCCTCTAGGCTGCCAATACATCTCTAATGCTCTGCTGTTATGATATTCATAATCACTGACGCGCTTTACTTGTCATATGTAAAATTTAATTTAATTTTCAGATGAGGTCAAAGTGAACAATATAATTCGTCTTTTGCGTTATCTTGAGGCCAGACCCTTGGGCCAGCACTTGGCTTGGCGCCTGGTCCCAGTTGACGCTCGTCTGCCGCTCACCACGTTCAGCATCTGCACCACCTACCTCATCGTCATCGTACAGTTCACACATCTGTATGATTAAAACTGCTACACTAATATAAAATTCTTGCAACCCCGGCACAAGAATCAAAATAATTATTAAACAATCCCCGCTTACTACCACTTACACTTTCAGCTCTTGCAATTCACGACGGCGAGTGATCATTATTTGTGGTAAACACATATCAGAATACGTGCCACAGTGTGCGTTAGAGCGAATCAAGCATGATAGATAGCATCATTAAAAAATACAGAGAAATTTCGCGCGAAAGTTGCTCTGTGAGTCACGCACACTTCGACATGTATGCAGATACATGTTTACCACAAATCAAGCTTACTCGCCATCGTAAATTTCAAGAGCTGTAAGACTTTACTGTGATGTAAAGAAAATAATTAAATTGTCTGGTGATTGTTTTCCTCTATATCCTACGCGAAACAAAGCTATGTAACTCATTAATTTTTGGAACGAAGTTCCTTATTTTCTTTAAATATATTTAATTATAAAACGTTTTTAAATATTTAGCAAATGGGTTTCCAAATGAAATTGTTAAAGCCATAATAAAAAACATTTTTTGTTTAATGTTTTACCAAACGAATTAGATTCTTAATTCATATTTCGGAAAATACGATTATTTGGTAAATATGTCATGTGACACAAAACTAACGAGTAATTAGAATAATGGAATTGAATGTTTTACGCACGGGTTTGTTAACGCCAAGTTCTTGAAAGCAGGAATTGATCTAGTAACCAGATAGAATACATTTTTAACACTTAAAATAGTATAAAAAAATGATCCACAACTAATTCCATGGTAGACTTTTAAAATAAAAACTCCAAAATATTCAACCACCAAATGTTGATGTAATTTTATTTTAAGTTATGTGAAAAATGGAAAAATTAAGCAGTGAAAATGTGTCTTTGTATGTATAGCACTTGCTTGTACGTAAAACACATTACTCGCACCCAAACGTAAAATTTCCTACGTTGTAAGATTATTAAGAGACGAAGTAACTTTCAGATGCTGCTAAGTTTTATCACTATAAGTAATTTGTACTTATCGTTTTTGTTTAAAATTATGTATTTAAAGTACTTTCTTTGTTGTTTTTTTAATATTTCATGATGTTAGATTAAATGTTATATGTGCCTTGTGTGTATGTGCCATTAATATTAGA